>CM077663.1:117018375-118285459 GCA_039707655.1 Elymus sibiricus | reverse complement strand
CACGCCTGGTTTGGATTTGCTCGTACTCGGTTCACCGTCCGTTTAGGCTTAGAAATAGCACCGGATTTGATTTCGCTCGTGCTCGGTTCGTCGGTTCAGAGGTCGCGCCTGGTTTGATTTTGCTCGTCCTCGCCGTCGCCCGTTTGGGGTCGCGTCCGGTTCTGTTTTGCTCTCCTCGCCGTCGCCCGTTTGGAGTCGCGTCCGGTTCAATTTTGCTCGCCCTCGCCATCGCGGCGGTCTGGTCCGTCAAGCAGAGCACAGACCAGATTGATCTTCGACTTCCTCGTCAGAGCAAAGACCTACACATCTAGCATGCTACTGTTATAGGTGTGTGCGCGCCTAGCCTGTTACCGCTGCCGCTGGTGTATGCATACATGTGTTTGAGCTGCTTCTGCTTTTGTGTGCGTACATGCAACACGTGTGAGGTGATTAGCTTAGACAACACATGTTTTTTATGGGATTAAGTTCATCTGTGAACTCCTAAAAAGACGAACATGTGCATGTTCTTTATCCCTTTTTCAGATGTTATAGTTGCCCACAATCACCCGTACAGTTGCCTAGAACCATGTATCCAGTTGCCCGATCCTCATGAACAGAAGTATTACCAAGACCATATTTTGGCTAATATTTAAAGGTTTTAAATACCTTTCAATTAAGATTGTGTCATAGATATGCATCAAAAATTTCATCTCCTCGGGATGGAATCCCTTGGTATGATCGTAAATACTTGACGAATAATCATAGAGGGGGAGCGGTGTGGAGCTGGTCATGGGGACATAACTAAAACCACAAAGTGTTTTTAGGGGATTAAGTTTATTTATGAGCCCCCTCCAAAAATGAATATGTGTATGTTTTTTATCCGGTTTTTTAGGTGTCATAGTTGCCTACAATCAGCCATACTGTTGCCTAAAACCATGTATCCAATTGCCCACAATCAATCATACTGTTGCCTAAAACTATGTATCCAGTTGCCCAGAATCAACCATACAGTTGTCTAAAAGCATGTATTCAATTGCCCAATCCTCATGAACAGAAACATTACCAAGACCATAATTTGGCTTTTTTTAACACAGTACAGACGCAAGCGCTCATATACACGCGCATACACTCACCCCTATGAACGCACACACGCACACCCTACCCCTATGAGCACCTCCGAAAGACTGAGCCGGCATATCATCTTGAAATTTACGAAGTCACCGTAGGCACCTCGTCGTCGACGGGAACGTCTCCTCCCACTGAATGCGCATCGCCGGAAATCCTGAAATAATCCAGGAATAAATGCGAGCACCAGGACTTGAACCCTGGTGGGCTGGGGATACCACAGTCCCTCTAACCATCCAACCACAGGTTGGTTCGCATAATTTGGCTTATATGTAAAGGTTTTAGATACCTTTCAAGTTTGTGTCATACAGATGCGTCAAGAATTTATCTCCTCGGGATGGGATCCCTTGGTATGATCGTAAATACTTGGCGAATAATCATAGAGGGGACGTAACTAAAACCACGAAGTGTTTTTAGAAGATTAAATTTATCCATGAACCCTCCAAAAATGAACATGTGTATGTTCTTTATCCCTTTTTCAGGCGTCATAGTTGCCCACAGTCAACTATACAGTTGCCTAAAATCAAGTATCCAGTTGCCCACAATCAACCATACAATTTGCCTAAAACCATGTATCCAGTTGCCCAATCCTCACAAAAAGAAACATTACCAAGACCATCATTTGGTAAATATCTAAAGTTTTTAGATACCTGCAATTAAGTTTGTGTCATAGGGTTGGAGTCAAGATTTTCCTCTCCTCGGGTGGGATACCTTGGTGCGACCGTAGAGGGGAGCCGGGTGGAACTGGTCAGGTTTCCTAGCCAAAGATATGGGGCACATGGCTATGTGTGTGTGAGTGTGTGTGTGTGTGTGCGCGCGCGCGCATATGTTTCCTCCTCTGCTACTACCTAGTTTCCCAAGGAAAACAGTGGAGTTGTTCAGAAAAATGCACAGAGTTGCCCGCTAATCACATCTCATCAGGATCACAGGCACCCGCAAAACTGGGGGAGGGGGCTGCGTTGGGCTGCCCTATATTTTCTCGTAAGTTGTCTACCACGGTTTTGATTGTCAGCCATATCTGGACCAAATTAGGATTAAAGTTAGAAAAACAAATAAGGTAGGCAACTTCACTCTAAAAATTTTATCCCTTTTTCAGGTGTTATAGTTGCCCACAATCAGCAAATAGTTTGCCTAAAACCATGTATCTAGTTGCCCAATGCTCATGAAGAGAAATATTTACCAAGACCATTATTTGGTAAATATCTAAAGGTTTTAGATACCTGTAATTAAGTTTGTGTCATAGAGGTGGAGTCAAAATTTTCTTCTCCTCGGATGGGATCCCTTGGTGCGACCGTGGATGGGAGCGGGTGGAACTAGTCAGGTTTTCTAGCTGGAGATATGAGGCGACTATGTGTGTGTGCGCCGCGCGCGCTTGTGTGTATGTGTGTTTTCTCCTCTCTGCAACCGCCTAGTTACCCAAGGAAAACTATGAAGTGCCAGGGACATCTGCTTGTTTCTACTACAACAGTTTCCCACTTTTTGCATTTCTTTGTAATTGAGTTGCTTTGATCTTCTGCTACAACATACGAGAAGGTAGATGAGAGGGGGGGGAGGGGTAGATCGAATATTTGTCCATAAAGGCTATTCAAGTTGCTCATACATTTTTTTCCTCTGCCTAAAGTAGATGCTAGGGGAGTTGCTTGGTTTTGCTAGGACAATTGCTTGGTTTTGCTAGGGCAGTTGCTTGTTTTTTTTTCTAGAATAGTTTTGCATTTTTGTGTTTTTTATATTGAGTTACAAGCAAAAGGGCCGCTCAACCTGACGCTTCACAGGGCGAAATGGTGGATCAACAGGAGGTACATGTGGTTTTTTCAGATTTTTTTTATGAAACCATGAAGATGAAGAAGGAAGGCAACCGGAACGGGCGAAGAGAGGTGGATAGGAAGTAATTCTAAAAAATATTGTATTAGTTGCATCACACGATAGAGGGAGTTACTCCTATTCTAAAAAATACAATATTAGTAGATTAAGTTGCATCGGAATATATATGGAGCTGCTCAGTTCACATCAACAGTTGCATACAAATGCCTGGAACACATTTTTGTTTTTTAATAGTTGCCCATGAATCACACTACACTTGCCTATGTTAGAGAATATGTGTGGACGCAGCTGTTCTGCTCCCGAGCTCATGTGAGCTCGGGTGAACAGTAAAATCGAAAAAAATAGTAAAAAAAATCAAAAAAATCTGATTTTTTTTTGTTAGAAACATTGATGTTTTTTCCACATGCGTGCAAAATTTCATCACTAGAAGACTTTTTGGAGCATCGATTTTGTTTTTTTTGCCACATTTTCCACGAATGTCATCTAGTGATGAAATTTTGCACGCATGTGGAAAAAACATCAATGTTTCTAACAAAAAAAATTCAGATTTTTTTGATTTTTTATACTATTTTTTTCGATTTTACTGTTCACCCGAGCTCATGTGAGCTCAGGAGCAGAAGAGCACTTTCGAATATATATGCATTAGTGCCACCTATATATGTTGTCTCTACTTGTTGTTTTTGTGGTTCTTTTTTTTTGCACAAGGGTTGTCTGATATTACTGCAAGGAGCTTATGGGGCAACAACCCCTCTTTTAATGCATGACACTAGTTGCTTCAAATTTTACTAGAGTTGTCTGAAATCATAGCAAAGTTGCTCAATGTTTTTTACTTTTGCATAGGGGATGCATGCTATTTTTTACTGCAAGGAACTCATATGGGGCAGCAGACCTTTTTTACATGCCTGATAGTAGTTGGACTCATTGGATGGTTAAAAGTGTCTAGAGAGGCCGATTCCGATATTTGGGGCGTATTGGTGATCCACGATTAGAGTTGTCCTTATGGTAGGCGATTTAGGGGTGAAGCTAGACAATTGGTAGTCATTGTAACCAACTTACAAGGATCCTCCGTTGATAGGTAGTCATACTAGGGGGAAAAAAGAGCGAAAAATGCCAACGGAGGCCGAGCTCCAGTGAGCTCGTTTTTAAATTTTAATTTTTCGGAGCGCGAAAAATTCCAAATTTATTTTGTGAACACACGTGAACATGTATACTATGTATATGCAAAATTTTACATCATTATACGTTTACATGTGGCGTACAGAAAAAAAGACAAATACACATTTTTAGACGGGCCTTTTATTTTTGTTATTGGGCTAGAATTTTGTTTTTTTGTACAGCCTACAAATCACAACATTTTTCGACGAAATTTAACAGGTTCTTGCAGAATACATATATGTTTCCGTGGATTTTTTTTCAGATTTTTTTGTAACTTTTAAATACACATTTTGATTTTTTTCAAAATACCGAGCTCACTGGAGCTCGGCCTCCAAAAATCCGCACCCGAAAAAAGAGTTGCTTTTCTATAGCACTAAAGTTGCCCCTGTAGCACATAAAGTTGCTCGGAAAAAAAAGTTCGTCGAAACCTACTCATATGGGATCTAGTTTTGAAGAACTCATCGTGAGAAACCCAACGGTGAAAACGGATTTGAATTTTGACATTCTAATCAAAAGTTACAAGTTTTTAAAGTTTTTGATCCCCTAATAAATGCAAGTGGGATAGTTATGCGCGCGCATTCGGCTTCCTTTTTTGGTTGTCCTCGCTGGCGCGCGGGATGGTCCTTCCTTATATGGGAGAGCGCTAGCGAGCCACGTCCTAATTTATAATAACAATGAGCTTGAAGGATTGTGTTCAAGTAGTATTAAGCCTAATGGCCTAAAATGCAGAACATTACCAGGCTCTAATCTGCATAATACAATTAGCCAAAGGGCTTGTTTCCAAGTTACAGAGATTTATAAGTAGTTAGGATAAAGTTTGAGAACTAAATCGAACAACAGCCCAAGGGACAAGATTCCCCAATGTCTCATCCCGTGCGTGTGTTGTACTATTTGTGTCCATTGGTAACCGCTATCGCTGAGCATGCGGGGCGAAGGGCAGATCGGTGGTTACGCCGCCGCGTCTTGCGCCTTGTGGGGTGCCTCCGCCCGGGCTGAGAGCATCTCCAGCCGTTGGCCCCCCCAGGCGGCCGAAATAGCGCCGCCTGGGGCCGAGCCGGCGATAAAATCGGCCTGGGGGGCTCGTTTTCCCAGTCGAACCCCCGGGGGCGCCCCCCAACCGCCGCTTTCGGCCCATTATCGGCGTAGAATCGGTCCAAATTCGGTCTCGTTTCGGCGCTATTTCGGCTTTTTTCTGCAACACTTTCTCACCGTGCAATGGAGAGTCGGCGAAGTAGTCGGCGTAGAGCATGCAATACCCCTCCATCCGATGCCTCTGCTTGCTCTTGCGCCGGCCGGGCGCCGAGCCACCTCGCCGAGGAGAGTATCATGAGGTGCTCCTCGTCGGCGGTGTCGGCCTCGGCTTCTTCCTCCAACAGGGTCGCGAACGCCTCCTCGTCGTCCGAGTCCATGGCCGAGCAGGCAAAACGTCGAACACCTTGTCGGCGTGACGGGCGAGCAGGCGCCGGCGCCTCGGCCTGGCTTGGGCGGGGGGAGGACGGCGATGGGCGAGGGATGGGCGAGGGTCGGGGGATGCGAAATCCGGCGAGGGAGGGCGAAGTAGGGCCTTCTAGCGGCGGCGCAGCTGCCGTGAACAGGCGAGGGTCGCCGGGGTCGGCATCGGGGGAGTGGCTCGGCGCTAAGAAAAAGGACGAGATTCGCCTGACAGTGGTGTCCCACGCGCCGATTTGTTACCGCCGGAGCCCCCAAGAGAGCCCCAGCGCCCTGGGTTCGCCGGCCCAAAAAAGGGCTCCAACCGGCGAAAAACGGGATCCTGGGGGCGCGACTGGGCCGATTTTTCGGCGCCGGCGACGAAAAAGGGCCCTGGGGGGTCCTTTGGGGCCGCGGCTGGAGATGCTCTGAGGACCGCGCTACCGCGCGCCGGCCGATGGCTACCGTCGCGTCCCCTCAACACATCGTGTTTGCTGTCGTTCTGTGCCGGCCGGGAGTCATCTCCTACGAGTCGCATGCGTCGGAGGTCGTTGCCATGTCGCTTGAGGGCGTACTTGGCCGGTGATTGCCGCGCCGATCTTCCCGCGCCGCACCGGAGGGGCCGCTGCCGCTCGATGCCGATGGCTAGCGCGGGCGCGAGCGCCGCGCGTGAGAGTGACCTCGCCGGGCGCTCTGTGTTGTTCACGGACACGCGTCTGAGGACTCCGTTGTCCCTGCCTGCAGATGCGAGAGAGACGCCTCGTCGCTGTCACTTTCTTCTCGTTCTCTGTGGCTGCTGATAACGTGTTAAAAATAAAAGTGATTGAGAAAGAATCGGTAGATTTCATTAATGGTGATTGGGTATATACCCTCTCAACAGTCGTCGGTTAAGGCGGTAAATACAAAGAGAGGTGTCCCTACAAACACATGCGTCCGCAAGTAAGAGGAGAGGCGGTGGACACACAACCGTCTAATGACGGTTCCAATTACAATTAATCCTAATTAATTTTATTCCTAACAGTTACTATCTAAGTTATTTTCACTGTAAGGTTCCAATTACAATTAATCCTAATTAATTTTATTCCTAACAGTTACTATCTAAGTTATTTTCACTGTAAGGTTCCAATTACAATTAATCCTAATTAATTTTATTCCTAACAGTTACTATCTAAGTTATTTTCACTGTAAGGTTCCAATTACAATTAATCCTAATTAATTTTATTCCTAACAGTTACTATCTAAGTTACTTTCACTGTGATCAGCCTGATGAATGTTTAGGTGAGACCCGTGAGAGAGGCTAATGCTTTTGTATATGGCAAAGGTAACCATTGGAGAATTCAAGTGTGACAACACTAATATAAAGTGTTATTAGTGTCGACATGTGGTAGGACATGTTTGTGCGTATTGGAAAGGAAAAAAGGATTTGCAGAGAATTTAAATTTTCCGATCAAAACCCCCGTCTCTTCCCGCGCGAAGAAGGATCCCACGTGGCAAGGCGCGAGCCAGTCGCCACCTCATCACAATCACCACATCACATATCCGCACAGCGGCTGCCACAGTGCCACGTCGCCTGCAATCCATCCCCAGAGCGGGGCCCACCCATGGCGACCGCAGCCACCACCGCCGCGGCCGTCCCCGCCGGCCGTCACCAGCAGCGCCGCCACCTAGGCCTGCGCCCATGCCCCAACCGACATCGCCTGCACCGACTGCGCCTCCCTGCCTCCGTTGCTTTTTCTTCCCCATCCGCCCCGTCCACCTCCTCCTCCTCGTCGCTATCGGCCCCGGCGACGCCGCCGCCGGAGGGAGGAGGACGGCTGGTGGCGGAGCTTGTGGGAGTGTTCAACGAGCTCACGAGTAGGATGGGAGAGGGCCTGGCGACCACCTCCTCGTCGCGCCTGCTCTTCCGCGCGCTCAAGCTGGCCCTCCCCGCCCTCCGCGACAGCGACGGCGGCGAGGCCCTCACGCGAGCCCTCGCGGTGGCCGCGACCTTAGCCGACCTCCAGGTGCTGAGCCAGAGCTTCCTCCCCTGCTCCGTTTGCGTAAATAGGATTATATCGTTCGATATTGGAGACTGGGGGTGGGTTTTGGTGTTCGCATGAAGTTACCTGTGGGTTCCTGGATCAAGTTCAAGTTCAAGTTCGCATGAACAAGAATTGAATTAATTAAGTAAACGATGAGTATCTCAATATGCCGAATTCTGTTAAATGCAAAGTTCATTCCCGTTTTAATGATATCCATTTTAATGCTAGGAGCACCCAAATTAACTGAACTCTTTCTGAGATATATTTCCCAGTACACATTTGCGTTCTGTTGTTGAATGCATCAAAAGAAGTCGCTGAATAATATTGTTTACAGCAATTAGAACTTAGAAAGCAAAATCAGTTTTCTTGCCATGGCACCAGCATTCCTCGTTTCACAGTCACACTTCAGTTACACAAACTATTAAACTCAGGCTTGAATATGATTGTTTAGTTTCATGTCACTGATCGCTACTATTTGGTTCATACTTTACATTTAATTCCTCATTTGTACCATAAGTTGAAGACACTATCGTCTGACAGTATTGATGGGTAGAGCCTTTCTTACGATTAGGCTCTTTGACCAACTTCTAATCGCTCCATTTCCCCATAAGGTTATAGTGATTCATAAGATATTTGCACTGCTTTATATGATAACGAAGTTATGCATCATTGGTTTTTTTTATCCACTCTTAAGCTCTCATGTTTAACAGGGATTTTGAATTCTTGTTGTATGCATGACGGCAGATGGATGCGGAAGTTATTTCAGCCGGCATATTGAGGAAAGCGCTTGATGCAGGGACTATAAGCATGAGCGATGTGGAAGCTCAAATTGGGACTGGCATAGCTGATTTACTGCATGAGAGCTTAAGGCTTAAGGTTGCTCCTTCGAAGGTCGACGTATTGGATGATGAAAGTGTGAGCTCATTGAGAAAGTTTTTCCTTTCGTACTATGACATCCGGGCAGTAATCTTGGAGCTTGCTCTGAAGCTCGATACGATGAGACACCTTCAGTACCTCCCCAAACATCTTCAGCGAGTAAAATCTCTTGAAGTAATGAAGATATATGCTCCACTTGCTCATGCTGTCGGGGCTGGTAATCTGTCACTAGAGTTAGAAGATCTTTCATTTAGGTACTTGTTTCCTCATTCCTATGACCATGTTGATCTATGGTTGAGGAACCGAGAAGCCGAGTGCAAGCTCCTGATAAATGCCTACAAGGCGCAGTTGCTTCAGGCACTGAAATCCGATGATGAGCTAATCGAGATTGTGCAGGACATCTCAATTGAAGGGCGGTACAAAAGCCGTTTCAGTACTATGAAGAAGCTAGTAAAAGATGGCCGGAAACCCGAAGAAGTAAATGACATACTTGGTTTACGGATAATCTTGGACCCTCGATGCGATGGTGGCTCATCTGATTGGGGCCCCAGGGCCTGTCACAGGACACACGAAATCATTCGAGCTCTGTTGAAGGAAGTGCCAGGTAGGACAAAGGACTATGTGACACAGCCAAAAAGAAATGGCTATCAGAGCCTGCATGTGGCAATCGATGTAAGTGAACCTGGGAAGACGAGGCCACTAATGGAGATACAAATACGCACTAAGGAGATGCACAGAATTGCTATTGGTGGAGAAGCATCTCACTCTCTCTACAAGGGTGGTCTTACTGATCCCGGAGAGGTGAACCATCTACTTAATTCCAACTCTCTTCCTTCCTTTACAGTACACTGAATCTTCTGGATTTATCAAGGCACTTGGAGTATCTTTCAAAACATAGTATAGTAGATAAGTTGTTTATCAAACCAAGGGTCAAAACATGTACAAACATAGGCTTGATGAGTTATGTATAATGCTGCTTGCTCCAAGATACGCCTAAATTTCTTCCAGCATATGAGGCTTCTTACTGAAATTGTCACTGGGTTATAACGTCAATTCAGAGCTGACATATGAGATGGTAGTGACCTGGTTTCGTTTATGTTCCTACCTGATACACTTGTCTGGTGATTTGATCAGACGTGTGGTTTTATCTTGAAATCAGCATTCTTATACCTTTTCTGAGACTGAACTGAAAGATTATTTTTGGGGCATGACTAAGATCAGCATTCCTTGAATATTCTCCAGGCTAAAAGACTCAAGGCTATTATGTTGGCCGCGGCAGAACTAGCAGCTCTTCGCCTTCGAGACCTCCCAGCCAGTGATCATCGAGGAGGTGAATGCAAGAACCAGGCTTTCTGCCTTATAGACAAAAATGGTGATGGGAGGATCAGCATCGAGGAGCTCACGGAGGTGATGGAAGATCTTGGTGCCGAGGGTGAGGATGCGATGGCGCTCATGCATCTCCTTGATGCAAACAGCGATGGTTCTCTGAGCTTCGATGAATTCGAGACGTTCCAGAGACAGGTGGGTGCAAGTTATACATCCGCGACAAGTTATCCTAACACAGCCGTATTCTCAAAGTCGCCCTTCTGGGCACACAGTTTCTGATATATTTGAAGTATTTCTGGCTTATCAGGTTGAATTGATGAGAAGCTTGGAGGACAGGGATGACCACTACACGAAAATACTGAAGGATAAGCTGCAAACAATCGACAGCGCTGGCCTCATTCACTTCTATCGCAAAGAGCTGGGAGACAAACTGCTTGTGAGCTGAAATATATGGGCCTTTCTTTTAAGGAACTGCACTAAACTAAAATGAATCGCCAACTTGTAGTTTTGATGTTGGTGCATACTACATTGGAATGTGATTAACAGCATTGCATTGTACATACTTGCTGATTGTATGTGGAGCTATAGAGCAAGTCTGAGAAAGTAAAGGTTGTCCTCCACATTGTGCAGAAGCTAGCCGTGGCATTTTGCAATATATTTCTAACTTTGTACATATGGTATGGTTTTGCTCGTGTTACTTACATCATGTTGTTGTTATGAAGACAACTTTTGACTAAGGGTATCCTTTGTAGAGGGGTTAGTGAAATGTAAGTAGCGGTGTATGACGGCCTTATAACGGAGGTCATTGTACGGCCTTGTAATGAAGGTAATTGTACATCGACAAAGTAACACAACAATGTTTTTTTTTTAATAGTTGTAGTCACCTTGTGGGAGCATGAACTATGTCATATGAGGAGTTGTCGGGAAAAGGGCTCGACACACTATCGTTTGGAATGTTGTCGTTGTTGAAGCCCCATGACTCCTGATGCTCCAAGCCTTGCAACATCCCTTGGACTCTGAAACCCGACCCCCTTTCGAACCTTGGTTCCGAAGAGAGGGAGAGGGAATGACTCCTCTTGAGTTTATTCAAGTGGGAGTGAATATGTTATGAGCTCGTTGGGCTATTTATAACCTAGGTGTGATTGACAAATGAACAAGACTATCCTTAAGATAAGGAGGTGAGAGGGTAAAACTATCTTTAGTCTATGAGTCATGCTCCCATTGAGCTGCAGAAAGATTTTGGCCCATGGGAGGTACAATTCCTTTGACTTTATGGAGGCTTCTCTTTATAGGCTTGAGCTTCTTTGCTTCCTTGCCTTCATCTTTGACTTGGTGTTTTATTTTCTCTTTTTCCTTTGACTCGTTGACCATGAAAACTTGTTCCTACTTATGTTCAGCGAGATAGCTTGCTTGGACCTTTGGTAGCTTGCTTGGACTTATGTTGACCTCTTTGACTTGTGTTGACCGTCCATGTGGATGACTTGGGTGGGACAACCGGTATAATTTTAGCTGTTCTCCCTACATGAGTGCTTTGTTGCTTACAACAGTTTTGCCAAAATATTATCTCTTTGTCACTCTCATCTATACATTTAGCTTGCTTTTCTATCTTGTGCATGTCGTTTTGCCTATTTAGTGGGCCCATTTGTGGCAATGTGATTATCTATGAGAAAGTGAGCCTAGTCCTTGGGTGTATAGTGATTGCATAGTCTAATAACCTACCCCCTCAGCTAGTACAAAGTTAAGACACTTATTTTGGGACGGAGGAAGTAGACAAACCTGCATTTATGTTCTTATTTATTGCATTATGAGGGTCATTCTAAAGATTTCTGTTATAAAGCGTTGTATATGACTACCCACAGTGGGAGTAACATAGGTAGTAACATAGATGCCACCTAAGCAAAAAATATGATGTGGCAGCTAATTAATGAGAAGAGAGAGAAATTGAGTAACATACTATGTTACTCCTACTATGAGTAACATAACACATACCAAGACAAGATGAGTCTATAAGCTAATAAATGAAAGACTCAATGTTACTATCCACTGTGGAGGTAGTAACTTAGACTAGTAACATATGCATGTTACTCCTCTATGTTACTTCCCATTGTGGGTAGTCTAATAGGAAATTTTTAAAACACTCCCTTTCTTCTTTTGGATTACTCGCATATTGTTTTGTTAGGACTTGTATCTTTTATCACAACCGAAACTATTTATTGCATAGTCGTACTTTACATGATCTATTTCTTTTGACTTCTATTATTGCAGAGGGACGTTGCTTTGCTTCCTTCTCACGGTACAACCTATGCACGTGCCACACTGGAATTGAGCCGCCAATCTTTCTTGCCAGGTGGCATGTATGTTCATCACCAGTTTATCATACACTTTTTTCCTCAAATTTACCATTTCATTGTTGCTTCTAGGTACCAGCCATGAACATTTCTAGTTAGTGCCAACTGAAGCATAATCTACTCATCATTGTCATACTCACGCTGGTGTACGCATGTTGACTTCATGGAAATTAGATGGTTCGTATTATTTCAATTTTAGGTATCATTCATGCATGTATCACATTGCAATCGATTTGCATGTCTTTTGTTCCCTATGTCATGCATTTGTGGTTGATCCTTGGGAGGGTAACTCGTGACCACCACTTCGCTCTTCTGAAGTTGATCTTGAGACCAGACATAGCCTGAAAGTATAAGGGGGAACTTGAGATTGACAATGCCAGGTTGTGTCCCTTCTACCATGATCAAGGTGTTACCATGAACTTGAGGTGACACCCTGCTTGGGACAATTTTTCCAACCACGCCGGAGATGTGCCTAGCTATCTTGGCCTTCTCCAAGATAACTGGAAAAGCATCAACTAGAAGGTTAAAGAGAAGGGTGCTTTCATCATGATAGCCCGACTAGCCTCCTCGGTCAATAATGGGAAGGTGAGATTTGCATTCTTGGTGACTGAGACCTTGGCCCCTCATGTCAGTAGTCGTTGACCACTGATCGGGGTTCTACCGAGAAGAGCTCCTTATAGAAGGAGTAAATGTGGGTGAAAATGTCCCTGGACTCCTCCAGGAGGACATCGTCCGCTCACATGCACGAGATGGAGCACTTCTGCCTTCTCCCATTCACAATTGCATGAAGTAGGTGGTGTTGGCATCACCCTTCAGAAGCCAATTCTGACGGCTCTGATGCTGCTAGATTGCATCCTCGCCCTTGTAGATTTTCATAAGGGAGACCTCAAGGTACACCGTTGAAGCACTCTTCAGCGTTAAGGCCATAGGAGTTTGAGGCCTGATCAAGGGCTCGAATCTGACCAGAAATGCCATCCTTACAGAGACACAGGGCAACCCCAATGTTGGCCCCACAACATCACATAAACTGACGTGAGACCTTAGAGCACTGATGCCATATTGTAACAGCCCGGGATCGACGCTCCAGAAGATTCCCCTTTTATTTCCTTTCTCGTTGTCTGATTCTTTTGGTTGTCGCATTCATCACAGCATCATTCGCATCATCTGCACAGCATCGTCTCTCGTTTTTAAAAAACTGGCATCCGTTCGTAGTCGCCGGTTCTCTTCGTTCTCGTCGACGGCCGTTTCGAGACCAACCACACACGCACGCGCCCGCGGCATCGTCAAAATGTTGTTTTCAAATTGTGTTTCAAACTTTCTCGGTTTGGGTCGAGAGTTGGCATGCCGTCTTGTTTTATTGTAGGTAGACTGCCTGCCAAATTTCTTCGCGTTCAGAGTCCGTTTGATACCCGAATCGTCAAACCTATAGCGGCACTATAGCCGGTCAAATCGCAGTCATTTTCGATTTGTAAAATTGATGCTGGGCTGCCCGTCTTCCCTCTCTTCTCATACCTAGCCCCTCTGCACAGTGCACACACCCCTCGCGTGTGTCCGAGACCTTCCCCGAACCCGAATCGTCGAGTCATGACCGTTGGGTTCAGATCGTCCCCGTAATACCCCAAACCATCTTCGGTTTTTCAATTGGACTCCCTAACCTATTTATGTCAACCGTCCGATCTATATCGGAGGGTCCAAACCTTATCTATTTCGTTATATATAGACCACCCTCGTACCTAATCATTGCAAACCCTAGACCAATTTCCTAGTTTTCCTCGCCCCGCCGCCACTCTATCCCTCGGGATCCCTCCCGATCCAGCCGCCACCACCTCGGAGTCCCCGTCGAACCAACCAGACGCCCGCGCCCCGATCCAAATTCATCCCCGAGCCAATCCCATCACCCAGTAGCAGCCAATCGCCGCAGCCTCCCGATGGCCACCTCGCCCCTGCTGTCCCTGGACGTGTCCGGCGACCTCAGGAGCCCGAGCTCCAGAGGCCGCTCCTCCCGTGCGATTCCACTGGACCTCGACCCCGCGCTCATGTCAGAGCTCCTCGACCCCGCGCCTCCAGCTCCTCTCCTCGCCGGCGACGTCGACCAGGCCACCGGTGTCCTACCTCGCGGTAAGAGCCCCCCCGATGGCCCACTCATCTCTCCTTCTCTCCGTCCCTCTCTCACCCTCTGTTTCTCCCCTATTTCTTTGTTCATGCGAGGAGGAGCCTCCATGGCTGATCGGAGCTGCAGTGCCGCGCAAGGTCCTGCCTTCCCCAACCTCCAGCGAGCGACGCCCGCGCCACCATGTGCCTCGACCAGCCCCGGTGACCAGTGCCCCTGTAGGCCCTCTCCTTCCTCCCGTTTCATCTCATCTCTCTCTCTCTCTCTCTGACCCTCTCTCTCTCTCTCTCTCTGAAACAGCAGCGCCACGCCATGGCCACAACGAGCTCCAGAACGAACCAGTCCGCCTCATCACCGGGAACGGATTCCCCATGGCCGGATCTGGGCGTTCCCAGCCTCCCCGACGCACACGCGCACGTACACATTCAGCCACGCCCAAGCAAGCTTCTGTGGGGCTCGGGTCGGGCATCCCCGCCGTGGCTACAGAGAGGTTCGCCTCTGTTCTTCAGGTCTCTTTGGTTCAGATCCGTTCGTCCAATGCATAATATATATATTAAAGTCTGGTTTGCATCATGAGTAGAAGCCTAGCTCAGCTGGCACGCAGCACTGGATCCTTTCCAGGCGACCAGGGATCGATTCCCCAAGGCCGCACCTTTTTTTAAATCAACAATTTTTGCCTCAAGTTGTTGTTTCTCCTTGTTAAGTCGAGCCCTGGTCATGCCACAAGTACAGGGCTAGCTTTCTGGTCAGCGCTAAGCATCCGCAACTAGGAGGTCCTGGGTTCAAAACCAGGTCGCCCCCATTTTGACTCTGTTTTAATTCTTTTGCATATATTTAAAAACTGCTCAAATTTTAGTAAAATGTTGCATTTTGCAAATTCATATAAATTCAACCGTGCATCGGATTAAAATAATTTATATATGAAAATGCTTAGATTTTCATGAACTTTCGTAATATCCAACTTTCACCCATGTTAAAAATATTTAAAATTGTTGTTTCCATCATTCGCCCCCATTTTGACTCTGTTTTAATTCTTTTGCATATATTTAAAAACTGCTCAAATTTTAGTAAAATGTTGCATTTTGCAAATTCATATAAATTCAACCGTGCATCGGATTAAAATAATTTATATATGAAAATGCTTAGATTTTCATGAACTTTCGTAATATCCAACTTTCACCCATGTTAAAAATATTTAAAATTGTTGTTTGCATCATTTTGCACAAATGTCATGCTAAAAATGGTTTATGCGATAACTAAATAACCGTAGCTCCGATTTTCATGTTCCACATATGTAACTTGACTAGAAAAACGTGGAGAATCACATGGTGACATTACTTTTGCTGTTTAACAACTATAAAATTGTGTTTAGGCAGATCTGGACCAAATTCAATATATGCATATGGGGTCGTTTCGAAAATGCTATATGTTGTTTCCGGCCTCATTTAATATGCCTAGATGTGTAGTCTACTTATGCTTCACCTCTTGCCTTGTTTAACAACATTTAATATTGCCGTGTACCTAAACGGGAGTGAACTAAATATTCGAATGTGGAGCTTCACTTAATGTGTAGAAGTTGATTGTGGTGTTTTCCCATGCCTCGCATATTAAACCGGACATGCATCATATTTGTTTGCGCATCATGTCATGCATATGTTGTGGTGTTGTCATGTGTTGATTGTTGTTTTTCGGATTGCTCCTTCTCGATAGAGTTTCGAAAGCGTTCGGAGTGTGAGGATTCGTTCGACTACGTTGGCTCGTCTTCTTCATGGATTCGTTCTTTTTCCAAGCGGGATCTCAGGCAAGATGACCATTTCCCTGGATACCATTACTATCATTGCCATGCTAGATGTCTCGTTTCTATCGCTGTCTCGCTACCTACCACTTGTATGTCAAGCCTCCCAAATTGCCATGAAAACCTCTAACCCCTCCACATCCCAGCAAACATTGTGTTGCTATGTTACCGCTTGCTCAGCCCTTCTTACAGCGTTGCTAGTTGCAGGTGCATTTGTTTCCAGCTATCACAATATTATTGCTATTTATTTTAATGCACATATATACTTGGTAAAGGGTGGAAGGCTTGGCCTTTTGCTCGGTGTTTTGTTCCACTCTTGCCACCCTAGTTACTTGTGTACCGGTGTTATGTTCCATAATTGAGTGCTCCTAACATGCTCGGGGTTGTTATGGGGACCCCCTTGACTTTCGTTTTAGGATAAAACTTGTCTGGCAAGGCCCAACTTTGGTACTACATTTGCTCAACATAATAATATTGAACACCGTTAGTAATGCATAGGGCGTCATGAACCCGTGGATTAATTTAACATAATACAGGGGGGCAGTGCTGATGGTTTTGGTCCCAAACGGGCTACCTGCGGGGCCGCCTCGAGGAAACTCGGGGATTGGTTTTCCCCGTAGCTAGTCCCATCCGGTCGTGTCCTGAGAACGAGATACGCGGCTCCTATCGGGTTCGTCGACACGTCGGGCGGCCTTGCTGGATTTGTTTTACCTTTCTCGAACGTCTTGTGCGTGGAATTCCGATAATACTTCGGGCTATCTCGAGGTTGCGGTTTTTCTATGGAATTGCCTAGGAAGATCACGAGATTCGTGGTCGAGGTTATTCCCGCTGCGTGTGGTTAGTTTGTGATGGATGAGTTGGAGCACCTCTGCAGGGTTAAATCTTTCGGAAAGCTGTGCCCGCGGTTACGTGGCAACTTGGAAACTTTGTTTAACACCCGGTCATAGCAAACTTGAAGTAAACTTAAATAAAATACACCAACTGTGTGCGTAACCGTGACTGTCTCTTCTCGTGAGTCCTTATCCGAGAGAGAACACGGTGGGGTTATGTTTGACGTAAGTAGGTGTTCAGGATCTCTTAGAGATCATTACTAGATCATGTCCGTTTACGCGACAATCATCCCCCTTTATTCTTGTACTCGTAAGTTAGCCACTCAAATAAATGCTTAGTGCTTGCTGCAGCCTCACCACTTAACCATACCTCACCCATTAAGCTTTAATAGTCTTTATACCCTTGGAAATGAGATTGCTGAGTCCTTGTGGCTCACAGATTACTACAACACACTACTGGAATCAGGGACTTTGCCATCTGCCAGCTCTTTGCCATCTGCTGGCAGACGGCAAAGAGGTTGTTTGCCGTCTGCTTTGGGAAAGCAGACGGCAAAGATCTGGCTGATGGCAAAGACACTGTTTGCCATCAGCCAGCTCTTTGCCGTCTGCTAGCGGACGGCAAAGAGGTGGGGTGGGGCCCAGTGGAGGCCAGTTAACTGCAACGGCCCACCCCACCTCTTTGTCGTCTGCTAGCGGACGGCAAAGAATCTTTGCCGTCTGCTAGCGGACGGCAAAGAAAATACCTACTAACGGCCCTAACAGCCCATCCCCCCTCCACTCTCTCCACTCTCTCTGCCTCTCCCCTCCCGACCCCGACCCCACGCCGCCGCCGCACCCGCCGCCGCCCCCGACCCGCCCCGGCCCGCCGCTCGCCGCCGCCGCACCCGCGACTGCCGACGCCGCCCACTGCCCCGCCCCGTGCCCGCGCGGCCGCGCCCAGGCCTGTCCCTCGCCGCCCCGTCGCGGCCCGGCCGCCCCCTCGCCGCCCCGTCGCGGCCCGGACGCCGGCCAGCCCCGTCGCCGCCCCCTCGCCGGCCAACCCCTCTGCCCCCCTCTGGTGAGCTCCCCCTCCTGCCCCTTTTTTCTGTTTTTTTATTATTTTTTCTGTTTAGGTTTTAGATATTTAGACATTTAGGAGTTTAGATACTTAGATGTTTAGGTTTTTAGATATTTAGACATTTAGGTAGAAAGAAACCTAGAAGAAAGAAAAAGAAGAAAAGAAAAAGGAAAAAAAGGAAAAAGAAAAAGGAAAAGAAGAAGAAGAAGAAGAAGAAGAAGAAGAAGAAGAAGAAGAAGAAAAAGAAGAAGAGGAGGAGGAGAAGAAAAAATAAGAAGAAGAAGAAGAAGAAGAAGAAGAAGAAGAAGAAGAAGAAGAAGAAGAAGAAGAAGAGGATGAGGAGGAGGAGGAGAGGAGGAGAAGAAGAAGAGGAAAAAGGAAAGGAAGAAGAAAAGAAGAGGAGGAGGAGGAGGAGAAGAAGAAGAAGAAGAAGAAGAAGAAGAAGAAGAAGAAGAAGAAGAAGAAGAAGAAGAAGAAGAAGAAGAAGAAGAAGAAGAAGAAGAAAAAGAAGAAGGAAAAAAGGAAGAAAAGGAAGAAGAGGAAGAAGAAGAAAAGGAAGAAGAAGAAAAGGAAAAAGAGGAAAAAAAGACCCCGACACCCGGACCCCGACCCCGACATGACATCCCGACCCCGACCCGACACACCGACCCTGACATGACACCCCGACCCCGACACGACACCCCGACACCCCGACACCACGACACCCCGACACCACGACAGCCCGACACCACGACACCCTCGACGCCGACACCTCTTCGGCCTCCTGTTGACCGAAAAGGTGCTCTTCGGCCTTCCAGAGGCCGACGGGGTCATATATTTCCCTATTTTGTTATGAAAAACATCATATATATTTGTGTTGATCGGGTGGATTTAAATGTGCAGTTCTTTCGTTGCTGCGAGGGTCTGGTGTTCGACGACCTCCCCGTGCGTACGACGAGCTCCGCCCCTGCGTTCATGGGTGAGCACAAATGACATCTCCTCCTCCCCCCTTCATTTGCTCTGTTCCGGTCTTCGTGCCGATGAAACTTGCTAGCTATAGGTGTCAATCATCAGTATGCGTGACCACTATGCGTCTCCCGTTCGAAAGGGTTACATCTATAAATATGCATGCATTTGCATATTTATAACCGTGATTCTTTCGAATTGTCCAACGTTATCCATGGACAGCCCGAGTATGTGTAGATTGGGTTCATTTTCCCATATGCTCTACTCCGGATCCGATGCAGAATTTTGTCAGTGCCTCCCTGTTGTTCTCCGGGTACACATCCTCTCTGCTTATTGCCGAGACGTGTATCAGGAGAACAGCGGGGAGGTGCTGCCGAAATTTTGCGTCAGATCCGGAGCCGAGCATGGGAAAACGAACCCATCTACACATACTCGGGTGGGATTAGGACCTATCTTTACCTACTAGCGTCTAGGTTGCATGGACGTAATAAAACTGACAAACTCTATTAACTGATGAATATGGTTTGCTGAATTATGTATATATTTCTTGTGTGTCCAGTAGCTAGGCAAGATGAGTGATCGTGCGTGGATGTACACCGGTCACACTAGTCAGAAAGACATGACCCATGAATGGATAAGAAAAACCAAGGGGTTTGTGAGAGCCGCATTTGCAAATGGACAGGAAACAACCTGGTGCCCCTGTGTCGAGTGCGACAACTTTCATAAGAAGTCAGAGTTTGAAATGATCAAACACCTGCAGAAGTTGGGTTTTACGCCTAATTATAAGGTCTGGACATTTCATGGTGAGTCTGCCCAACGTGCCAGAGCTGAGGAGGGCCGTCGTCGCACCGACAAGCATGGTACCGGGATGGAAGACATGGTGGAAGACTTTGATGATGCTCGGGATTCGGACGATGAGATGGAGGAATCTGCAAAAGCCTTCAATGATATGTTGGAGTCTTCAAAACATCCTCTCCACGAGCACACTGAGCTTTGTCAGCTGGATGCCATCGCACAAGTAATGGCTCTGAAGGCTTAATTCAACTTGGGCAGAGAATGCTACGACGCGATGATGACACTATTTGGACGTTTTCTACCCAAAGGCCATGTAATGCCTGCAAACCTGTACCAGTCGGACAAAATCCTCCGTGTACTTAAGATGCCCTATGAGAAGATAGATGCCTGTGAGAAAGGATGTGCCTTATTTAGGCTTGAGTATGCAGACTTGAAGTATTGTCCCGTTTGCCAGTCTTCCAGGTATGTTGAGGTAGACAACGGTATGGGTGAGAAGAGTCAGACAAAAATCCCAGTTAATGTTCTTCGGTATATGCCAATCATACCAAGACTTCAACGTCTTTTCATGGTCGAAGAGACGGCCAGACAGATGACATGGCACAAATTGGGCAAAAGAACCAAACTAGATGCAGATGGGGAGCCGATGTTGGTACACACATCGGACGCTTTTGCGTGGAAGCGCTTCGATGCAATACATCATGCTAAAGCGGCAGATCCAAGGCATCCTCGAATCGCCATAAGCACGGATGGGTTCAATGTGTTTGGTATGATGGCAGCCCAATACAGTTGTTGGCCTGTATTTGTCATTCCACTCAATCTCCCCCCCGGACAGATTATGCAAAGAAAGAACATTTTCCTGACGTTGATAATTCCGGGGCCCAACTATCCGGGGAAGAGTATGAATGTGTACATGCAGCCGCTTAAGGATGAACTGCAAGAAGCTTGGGATAATGGGATCAAGACATACGACGCCGCTACAAAAAAAACTTCCTAATGCGTGTGTGGTACATGTACTCGATGCATGACTTGCCGGCGTATGCGCTATTCGTTGGCTGGTGTGTGCATGGAAGGTTCCCGTGCCCCACATGCAAGGCAGCTCTTGAGTTTCGTCGGCTGCAGACGGGTGGCAAGTTTTCTTGCTTCGACATGCATAGACAGTTCCTGGATCCTCGCCATAAGTTCAGAAAAGACAAGAAGAACTTCATCAAAGGTAGAGTTGTCAAAAACTCTGCACCACCTGCGTTGACAGGCCAACAGACCCTGGATCAGTTAAACTCTCTCGAGCCGGATCCAGAGCGTCCAGGGTATTTCAAGGGGTATAATTCGGAACACGCCTGGACTCACAAGACATGCTTGTGGGATCTGCCTTACTTCAAAGACCTCCTTTGCCCACACAACATCGACGTGATGCACACTGAAAAGAATGTCGGCGAGGCCCTCTTTGGTACATTGTTCGGCATAGAGGGGAAAACAAAGGATAATCCTAAGGCTAGAGTCGATCAGCAGGCTCTATGTGATAGACCACTACAAAACATGCGACAACCGAAAGGAAAGAAGAACTGGACGAAGCCAAAGGCATGGTTCAATCTTGGAAGGCCAGTTATGAGGGAAATACTCCTGTGGGTGAAAAATGAGTTGATGTTCCCCGATGGGTATGCAGCGAATCTAAAGAGGGGAGCGAGCCTTGAAAAATTGAAAATATTTGGTCTCAAGAGTCATGATTGGCACATATGGCTTGAGCGGGTAATGCCGGTGATGTTGCGTGGCTTTATCCCTGAGGATGAATGGCTAGTACTGGCAGAGCTGAGCTATTTCTTCCGTGTTCTTTGTGCGAAAGAACTATCGCCTGGCTTGCTAGAAGAACTGGAAGAGTTGGCGCCGGAGTTGATCTGCAAGTTAGAGAAGATCTTTCCACCGGGCTTCTTTAATCCAATGCAGCATTTGATTTTGCATCTCCCGACCGAGGCACGATTGGGGGGGGCCCGAGCAGAATCGTTGGTGCTACGCAACTGAGAGGATGCAGAAGACGCTTCGAGAAAAATGTAAAAATAAACGTCGAATTGAAGCATCGATGGCCGAGGCATTCATTACTGAGGAGGCGGCAAACTTCGTGACAGCACACTACGAAGCCAAAAATCATCATTTGCATAATCCGAAGCCTCGGTACAATGCTGGCGACCCTAAAAAGGGTGGATCCAACCTCAGCCTATTCAAAGGGAAGCTCGCACCAGCCGGTGCTTATACTTCCTTACCGTTGGATGTCGACGAATGGCGGACCATTATGTTGTATATCTTGAACAACCTAACAGAAGTGCGGCCGTACATCGAGTAAGTTCTCGGTACATTGTTTCGCAACCTCTAATTCCTTTGAACTGCTCTTATTCCCGGATATTTGATACAGTCGATACGTCGCCGAATTCTCGTATGGAGCGGTGATCCAAAAGGATTCCGTCGAAGAGTATGAGCTTCTGGCAATGCATGGAGGCGGCTATCCCGGTTTCATCTCTTGGTTCAAACAAACGGTAATTTCCATTAGACCATTTCATTTCTTCGTCTAATTTCCGGCTAATGCAACAATCCTTTCGTATTAAACTTGTAGGCTAGTTCAGAGTCTATGGACGCCGAATTGAGATAAGTCGCAAATGGTTTTGACTATAAGGTCCGTTCATTTGACAAATACGACATCAATGGGTACCGCTTTCGTACCTATGGCAAAGAGCTATCTATGGCCGACCGAAAGTCTACAAATTGTTGTGTCTCTGCTATCGGCGAAGGAGGTACCGAGTATTATGGAAGAGTTGAAGCAATTTATGAACTTCTATTCTATGGTGCAAACCCACCGAACGTCGTAGTCTTCAAATGTTATTGGTTCCAGCCGAAGGAGACTAGAAGGACTCATGAACATCTAGGGCTAGTCGAAATCAAACAAAGCACCCATTTGGATGTTCCCGATGTCTATATTATGGCTCAACAGGCGACCCAAGTTTTCTATCTACCGTGGGCCTGCCAAACTGATCCAAATCTGAATGGTTGGGATGTCGTTTATGAAGTGCCGCCACGTGTTAGACCACCTCCCCCCAATGAAGAGGATTATGAACCTCACATTAACCCAGACACATATGAAGGAGAATTCTTCCAAGAAACACGTCTTTCCAAAAAACGTTTCAAGAACCGCTCTACTTCACACCAGAACATTGAAGTAGACAGCGGCAGTGAATCCGAGCCTGAGCCGGAACAAGAAGAGCCGGAACAAGAAGAGGTTACTGCTGCGGATGACCTGTCAATGCTTGACCGATTACGTACAGGAGGCCTTCCACATGTTGATGCATTTATTGATGATGATGATGAGCACGTCATTACTGATAGTGATGATGATGATGATACATTTATTGACCCCGAAGCATATATAGACGATGATGATGCATTTATTAATGATGACGATGAAGATTAATATTATAGTTCATGCCAGGTATTCAATTATTATTATGTAAATATATATTATTAATTAGTTCATGTTAGGTATTCAATTTTTTATTATGTTCATGATGATGATACACTTAAATTATATACATATTATTCATGTCAGGTATTCATTCTTTAACCTAGGATAGCTCTAAAATGACCTATACTTAGCATTTATTCCTCCAAAATGAATTTATATGCTTAGCTAGCTCAAAAATTACATAACAACCTTAATTAGCTCCAAAATGACCTATTTAACCTAGGATAGCTCTAAAATGACCTATACTTAGCATTTATTCCTCCAAAATGACTTAATATGCTTAGGTAGCTCAAAAATGACATAATAACCTTAATTAGCTCCAAAATGACCTATTTAACCTAGGATAGCTCTAAAATGACCTATACTTAGCATTTATTCCTCCAAAATGAATTTATATGCTTAGCTAGCTCAAAAATGACATAATAACCTTAATTAGCTCAAAAATGACCTATTTAACATATGATAGCTCTAAAATGACCTATACTTAGCATTTATTCCTCCAAAATGAATTTATATGCTTAGCTAGCTAAAAAATGGACCTATTTAACCTTGGATAGCTCTAAAATGACCTATTTAACCTAGGATAGCTCTAAAATGACCTATACTTAGCATTTATTCCTCCAAAATGACTTAATATGCTTAGCTAGCTCAAAAATGACATAATATGCTTAAGAAATGACCTATTTAGCTCCAAAATGACTTAATATGCTTAATTAGCTCAAAAATGGCATAATTACTTATGTTAGCACAAAAATGACCTATACTTAGCTTTTTTTTAGTTCATTTATGATATACTTAGCATATTTAGGTCAAAAATGGCCTATTTACCTAGGTTAGCTCTAAAATGACACAAGTAAGCAATAAGAAGAAGAACAAGAAGAGGAGAAAAAATCTAGTCTTCTTCTTCTTCTTCTTCTTCTTCTTCTAGTCTTCTTCTTCTTCTTCTAGTCTTCTTCTTCTAACTTTCTTCTTTCTCATTTTGCAGATTTGATTCACTTCACGGAAGCTTGCGTTCATGGAGTCCTTGTCCTTCCATTTTCTTTTGATTTTGTAGGATCAACAATGTGACACTTGCATATGTATGTATAGATGAATGAAACTTGCATATGTATGGATGAGACTTGCATATGTTTTGATTTGGTATGTGTTGGATGATCATATCCATATGGCTTGCATATTATTTGCATATGTGTTGTTTATTATGTGGTGGATGAGACATATTATGTGGTGGATAAGACATAATGTTTTGCCTTATTATGTGATTCTGAATATATATATGTGTGTGTGTTTGAATTTCTGTGAAAATGAATTGATATAAGAAAAAACAGAAAAAACAGTTGCTATATAGCCACTTTGCCGTCTGCTAGCAGACGGCAAAGTGGGCACGTGGCAGCAGCCTGTGCAACCTGGGCTGGCCTATTTGGCCTCTTTGCCGTCTGCTGGCAGACGGCAAAGAACTTTGCTTCTTTGCCGTTTGCTGGCAGACGGCAAAGAGCCTGCGTTGGCCCAGCTGACGCATGACGTCAGCTGACGTCAGCTGCAGCTCTTTGCCGTCTGCTGGCAGACGACAAAGAGCGCCGTTAGCCCTCTAACGGGGCTGGCACCTTTTGTCTGCCGTCCAGGTGCTTTGCCGTCTGCCAGCAGACGGCAAAGAGCTTTGCTTCTTTGCCGGCAGCCGTTCAGCCGGAGTGTTGGCCGTCTGCTGGCAGACGGCAAAGGCTTTGCCGTCCGTAAAGTATGCCTTTGCCGTCTGTTATGGCAGACGGCAAAGCAGCTGATTCCTGTAGTGACAACAGTTGCAGGTACAGGTAATGCGATGAATTGACGTGAGAGCGATGCTTGTTTGATTTGGAGTTCTTCTTCTTCATCATCGATCTAGGATGGGTTCCAGGCGGCAGCCTGGGATAGCAAGGATGGATGTCATTTTATCGTTTGTTTTCGTCCGTAGTCGGACCCTGCTCTTCTGTATGATGTTTGGATATGTTGTTGTATTGATGTGATATTGATGTAGCTTGTGGCGAGTGTAAGCCAATTCCATATACTCATCTCTTCTTTACATGTACTTGTAATGATATCCATTCTTGCGAAACTACGAGATGCGCTTCTATCCCTGTCGAGGTCCTCGTGCCAAAATAAGGATAGGATCGCATCTTGGGCGTGACACATATATCCACTACGATAAAAAAAACACATCCATGTCAATACACCTTCATGATACAAGGTGAAAAAAATTGTCATCGATGTGCATTCATGACAAATCTATGAAAAAATCAAGATGTCATACTATGTCAGCCATCGATCACTTCAATGACAACAGTCGGATATTGTTATTGAAGTTCCATGACAAAAAAATGAGGCGTCATGAAAATGTTTTTGTCTCGGGTGATCGGTTGACATGGCACACGACTGGCACGTGGCAGTCGTTGTTAACGGCGTCGTTAGTCAACTTGTCATCCTCGCCATCAAGGAAGTGTTGGCCCAACAAAGGCCTATCAGAATTTACTGGGTCATCTCATGTTGTTTGGTCCATTTTATTTCGACCCATTTTGGGGCCATATATATTTGGACGAGTAAAGGTCTACCACATTTATTGGGTTGGCCTAAACTATTAAGGGTCATACTCACATTGTATCATTTTGGGACCACGCTGTATTGGGGAACGTACTACAAATAAATATTGTACTGACTAACACACCCAAGAACACCATGAAGATGAATGGGAGATCAATGTCACCAACACAACACGACGGAGATGAAGATGTGCATATTCCCGTAGCTAGGTATTACCTCCCAGCCGCAAGAATTTTTCCTCGATCGAGAGTCGAAAGCACTACCCCTTTGCAGTATCCACGTGTATCATTTCAACGGTTCAACAACACTTCATCGTCTAGGACAAAGAGCAACCAAAGAACTAGATTCGGAGCAGCGTCGAAGAGAGATTGCGCAGAGCGAGAGGGTAGGCACAACCTGAAAAACGTGCAAGTTTGGAGGTATGCCACTCCCCTTTATTTATAGGTGGTCAAGGGGTGCCACGACTTGGAGGAGCATCCTCTCCTAGGGAAGAGATCCTCCCTGTGATCCACTCCCAACCCTAACCGCACACTAGGCTTAGCCTCCCGGTTAAGTTGGTGATATTGTCGTTGGGCTTACCTGTTGGGCTTACCTTACTATGCGAGCATTGCTGGATCGGATCATGGGAAGCCGCCGCAAGTGTTGACGCGCCACGGGAAGGGGAGGATGGGCGAACATTGTTGTCGAGGACGATTCATCGTCATTTACGACCCAGAGTAAACGAGAGACGGTCGACATAGATGTAAAATGAAATAGCAATTAATCTTTCATTAAATGATTGTAGCTAATCCGTTTGGGAGAAATGGCAGTTAGGGCCTGTTCGGCAAAGCTCCAACTCCCAGCTTCGCCAGTTCCATGCATGAAGCCGAGCTGAACGCTATAGCTCCAGGAAGCTGGAATTGAGAAGCTGACGACCCGTCCTAGTGTAAAAAAGAAAGAGTTGTGGAAGCTGGTCTTTTCCAGATCCGTGGAAACCAAGAAGTTGGAGTTGAGGTGAATTACACCTGATTGCCACCGCCAAGTGAGTTTGAGCGTACCGGTTCGATTTTCTTTCCCAAACTCTCTCTATCTCACGTTGTCAATTTGTTTTGGGCCCCAATCAGGCCTGCCAATCCCGCCAGATGGGCTGGCAGCAGCGTGCCTAATGACAGAAACCGAAGCTGCGTTGCCGAACGCTCTTCAAATCGCCACCTGAAGCGAGAAGCTGAATCTAGGAAGTTTTGAAGAAGCTGGGCAGTTTCAGAACACGCCCAGACTACTCATATTGGGAGCAACATAGATAGTAATATGCATGACACATACGCAAAAAAAGATGATGTGGTAAGTAATTAAAGAAAGAGACAAACGAAGTAAAATAAGATGTTATCATCACATAACAGTTCGCAATGAAAAATGACTCTACAAAGTAATAAGAGCATGTCCGGCAACCCTCTGTATCATCCACTCCTCTCCCGTTAAAAAACGGGGGTTCACAAATGTTTCTCGATCCTGAGCACTATCATGGGCTGGCGGCTCATTCCACTTTGATGTGGCCCCGAGGATGGCAGCCATTGCACCCTAGATTCCTCTGGTTCAATGGCACGGTCTCATTTCGAGCATAGAGACGATGCACCAAGGCGTCGACGAGGTAGACAATGGCAAGAGGAAGACCCTGGGGCATTCAATCGGACAAAGGAGCTCATCTCCGAGCTTGCAGCATCAATGTAGGCGGTGTCTCTGGTGCTCGGGGCAACAGACTTTGCGACTCTGGCAGTGGGCATAGTGACGACGCATCCCAGGTCAAATTCATAATGAGGTTCTGTGAGAGAAGTGAGGTGAATTGGTAGGCAATGGCGTGCATCTGTAATTTGAGTCAACTCTCGTTTCTTTGATTTCTGGGAGCTACAAGCTACTCAAGTCCTCATAAAATACAATACGCTCCACTCTGAGCTTCTCTTAACTCTGGAGGTGTTTGGTTCCGCACGAACCTGATTTAATTCTTCTATTATGTATAATGGAATCACAATGATATGCCAGTGAATGGATTTTGGGTGCCGTTTGTTGCCCTCGTTTAATGGCCGTTGGAGGAAAATAGCAGAAAGTAGGCAGCACTACGGCGTCCAGTGGCGGCCAAGACCTCAATGAGAGAGCCGTGAGCTTGATCGCCTCCAAGCTGTGAAGAGAGCCGTGAACTTGATCGCCAAGATCGTCAGCGATAGTTCCTCGTGCTCCGGGCCATGGATTCTCCAGCTCTGATGCAAACCAGCAGCCGTGTATCTCACCACGCTGGAGAGATCGAGGGGATGCACCAAAGATCCACCAGGGTGGAGAGATGCACGAAAAGGGGGGAGGTGCGAGAGCCTGAACGCAAGCGAGTCACGACCCAACGACTGATAATAGTTTTGGATTCAGCCGGGGGGTGAGCCCTTGAACTGTAATTCAATTGGATTACGTGGGACCTAATTACAGCACATGTGAAACAAACTAATGCTTATAGTGTAACAAGGGAAAATCTTGAACCAAACACCTTACCCCTTCGACGCAGCCCTTATACAATGCTAAGTGCTTAGAAACATGCTTAGAAAGAAGAAACAGTGAAAGACAGGTTTATTTCTGTAAACACCAGGCGTTAGGAGCGAAACAGGCCTTAAATGAAGGTGTGTATGTTTTCATGTGTAACAAGGGAAAATCTTGAACCAAACAGGCCTTAAATGAAGGTGTGTATGTTTTCATGTGTAATTGCTCCGTTTTTATTTACTCTACATATTAGAATTTACTAAAGTCAAACTTCATAAAATTTGACCAAGTTTATAAAAAGAAATATAAGTAGTTATCATAACAAATCTATATGATGTGAAAGTACATTTAATAAATAATCTAACGGTATCATTTTGTTATTGTATATGTTAATATTTTTGCCTATAAACTTGATCAGAGTTTACAAAGCTTTTCACCAAAGCTAATAAGCGGAATAAATAAAAAACGGAGGGAGTACTGCCTAAGTTACTCTCGACGACGTGATGGCCTGCGATTAGAACAGAACAAACCACAAAACAGTCTTGTTCGGATTGAGTTCTCGCTGGTTTAGTAACGCTGCCGCTGGTCACAGTTAATGAAGTTACGGCCACAATCTAGAAAGGGAGGCAATGGAGAATGGTTAACACACGCTGATGGCTACAACTTCATATAGTCTTGTATAAAAACAACCACCCAATGCTTGCACGGAGACACAGGCGTGAAAAATTCAGTCGCACGTTTCATCCGCAAACAACATCGACATGGCAGGGCAATGACAACAGCATTGGGCCAATTCCAAATTCAAATTGGCCAGGTCACAGATCTCCAACTGCAAACCGATAGACATGTGGCACGATAGACCCAACCGATATTACCACCAAAGGTGGTAGGCAATGGAGAATGGTTAACACACGCTGATGGCTAAACCACAAGGCAGCACTATGCTCCACACTAGCAATCATCGCACTGCCACTGTCTACAGGTAACAGCACTGGGCCATTTCCAAAATCAGAATTTCCGCCGGCAATTGTAAATTACATATCTTCAGCGTATGTGAAATGGCTGATGCCTTGTCACATCCCAAGAACAAACTAAAAAGAGACAGCAAAAGTCACCAACATATACTCTAAACCGATACGCATGATAGACCCAACCAATATTATCACCAGAAGGTAGGCAATGGTGAATGGTAAACACACACAAAACCGTAAGGCAGCACTATGCAGTCTATGCTCCACACTAGCAATCATCACACTGCGACCGTCTACAGCCAAGGTAACCAACTAGGTTGAACCAACACGTACATCTAGAGCAAATCGAACTGAATCTAATTGCAAGTGACAAGATCACACGCTCAACGATCAAACAGGACAAAACAGCAATAGCAAAATATTCATACAAATGTAAACCCATGTATAGCTATTGCCTAGAAATCTCGACACACCTGCAGTAAAGGGTCATAAGCTCAAGAACACATGTATCAACAAGATGCATGTCTCGTGATCGCACCACCTTAACAAGATCAACAAAGCAGAGAATATGATAGCGGACATGGAATAGATCAACAAAGCATTTAGACTGACAGCATACGGACACCAAAATTTAAGCACGCATCGCGCTACAACAGTAGCCGATGAAATATTCAGGAAACTTAACACTTCCAAGGTTTCAGTTTAAAAGACAAACGGGACACATCTAAATGAGTTCGATTCGCGATAGGTAGGTAGGTAAAAGAGCAGAGCAGAGCAAACGCAAGCCACCTCTAAGCCTTCTGGTTGTAGACGTAGGTGAGGCCGCACTTGCCGCAGTAGTGGCGGTCGAAGTGGTTGGCCATGAAGGTGCCGGCGCCGCAGTCGGCGTTGGGGCACTCCTTCCTGAGCCTGGTGACCTTGCCGGTGGCGTCGTCGACCTTGTAGAACTGGAGGACGGCGAGCTTCACCTTCTTGTGCTTGTGCTTTTGCTTCTTGGGCTTGGTGTAAGTCTTCTTCTTGCGCTTCTTGGCGCCTCCGCGGAGGCGGAGCACCAGGTGCAGGGTGGACTCCTTCTGGATGTTGTAGTCGGCGAGGGTGCGGCCGTCCTCGAGCTGCTTACCGGCGAAGATGAGGCGCTGCTGGTCCGGCGGGATGCCCTCCTTGTCCTGGATCTTGGCCTTGACGTTGTCGATGGTGTCCGAGGACTCCACCTCCAGCGTGATGGTCTTGCCCGTCAGGGTCTTCACGAAGATCTGCATCTTGGCGGCGGTGCGAGGTCGCCTCCGCGCGCTGCGGCGGCGACGGTGGCGGCGGGGTAGGGTTTGGGTTTGGGGGGCGGAGTGGAGGCTAGGGTTTGTGGGGCGAGGAGCAGCCTAGCTTTATAGCTAGGGGTTCCGGATCGGGCGTCTGGGCTCCGTGGACGGTACTTTTGGGCTGGCCTGTGTATTGACTTTGCTTGTGTGCCCCACTTTATGTGGGCTTTGGCTCCAAGATTTCCACTGTCATGAGAAGCGCAATTCAAATGTTGAAGCCCACAGGCTAACTCGATCATCTCTTCGTAGTAATATATTGGCCCATATATTTGTCTCTTAGACATCCTCAAAAAACTGGCTTATGTATCCTTATTAAAACTCTTGTTATATTTTATGTAAGCAAGGGTACTACACCTAAAAAGGAATTATTGTCATCCCTCAAAAAAGTTCATTTTATTGTCCGTTACTAAAAAAATCATTTTATTGTCCTATAAAAATCATTTCCATTTTATATCTCCATATTAGAGACAAAGAGTTCATTGAAGGGGATTCATTTCTACTTGTACTTCCTAAAGGAAAAGGGGGTTTCATTTGTCGCAAGGAGATGATTTCTCACAACTATGCTATAACATCTTTTTGAATGTTTAAATTCGGCAGAAATTCATTCATTCAACCAGGAAAATTAACTGACGGAAAAGCGCAATCTGCAGTTTCAATTTCGGTGGGTTCTTTTGCTTTGCACTACAACTCAAATTAACCGCACGACAATGTTCGGATCATCCATTCATTCTATGTACATTCAGACTGGCAATTCTCATCAATCGTCCATCACCCAAGACGAGCTATGACGGCGTCGCATGATCATGAGATGTAAGCCTTGACGAGCTCGGTGTAGTTGCAGACTTCTCCTGTCCTTGGGCATGTGATCTTGCCCCCGTTCTTCTTGGCCATCTCATCAAGGGCCTGGGGTTTGCAACAGCGCACAACACAAGCAGCCATCTAAGTTCTGGATTCAGTGTGAATAGTTGAGGTATTAAGATTTGAGTCGGCTCGGTGCGTACCTTGGTGCTATAAACGTAGCCGTTGGGCAGGACGAGCGGTGGATTCTCAGTGTCCATGAGCTCCTTGGTTATGTGGCAGACAAGCTTCGAGTGGTGCTGCTTTGAGAAGGGCAGCGGCTCTGCAAGTTTCCGGAAGCCGTCCAGCGACAAGGGGTCTTCTTTGGGGCAGTTGCCCTCGAAGCAGAATCTTTGCAAGGTCAAGGAGGGTAAACAAGATATCGTGATTATGTTACTACAGATTTAGAGTATGGTAACCAATGAAAAAGAAAAGAGAAGTATCGATCATGTAAAGGATACGGAGTCTTGAGGGCTGTCAGGCCTGCTTGCAGGTAGATGTTCAGCAACGGCTCAAGCGTCATGCCATATAGTTTGTAGAATTCTTGCTTAAACTGATCCACAAGAGAGTCCCACTGATTTTGCTCAAATAAGACCTGCGAGTAAAACAGACGGTATTAGCAAGGTGCCCAAATTTCCATTGATGCTTAAGCACCAACATCTTAGTCCAGCTGCTATCATATTTCTGATGCAGGCACAACAAAACAAGAGAACATAGACAATGCTGCTAACCTTGTAAGAAACGCAGTTTGTAGTGCTTCTAAAAACCAGTGTTGCCGTAACACGCTGCAATTCTTTCATGTGGGTAGACCCCCAGGGAGCAAGGTATTTCCGAGCATATGATATAGCCTGCAGGAAGTTCTTGGCCTTGACTAGTTCCACAAACTCCTGAAGCCTCAGTAAAAACTCAAGCTTACTCTGCAGGGTAAACAACAAAAGACACTGATATACCCGAACAGAATTAAGTGTTGAGATAAAGAAGGTGCTATATGGAAGCCAGAAGCTAGCAAAATCTGGTTTCTTTCTATTTATATGGAAATATGTAAAAAGGAACACACTGATGCCTTACTCGCCTACCATGCATCCTTCCATAATGGTTAACCTTTTTCTTTAGGCTTGGATGCTTTCATGCATGAAGAAGGTGTAACAAATCATCTCCATCCTCCGATTTGGAGTATAAAGGCAGGCATTTCACAACATCCATGCCACAATATTATAATTACTGAGCTTATCTGTACCCGCATAAAGTGATTAAGAAGTTACAGAGGTGAATAATTTCAACAAGCAACCTACATGATGATGAGCTATCAGAACTATCATTAATAAACAACGCAAGCATCCCATTCATCAATGCTCTATCATATGGAGAGATTCTTTACTCCATCTCACTGCTATGGGAACGGCAGACATCAATACTGAAATAGCACAGGTAACACAAACCTTTGATTTCTTTAACCGGGACTTATTTTCTGCACACCAAGCTAAAGCAGGAGCTATTTCCTTATTCCGAAGAGAATCAATCACTCTTTTCGCATCAAGAAAGACATCGATATCAACGAGATCCTGCATATAAACAGTTGAATGGTTATGTTCCGAACCGAAGAGTATCTGCGACTGCAGATAAATGCTATAGGTTCTACTATCTTGTAGTAATAATGATCCAATAGATAACAACTCTCTCATTATCATAATCACAGAAGGCATTTAAAACTGGTATAGAGCAACTCCTATTTTAGCTTCTTGTTTAGGTAATAGCATCAAAAGCACAAAGCAACATGCCATGGTCTACTGGCACATAAATCGCACAAAGCAGAATGTCAGGAATATAGCTGGACAGCTCAATAATAATGGTAAGTGCAAAAGGAAGAGAATTAAATTAAGCCATCCCCATTACGCATAATTCGAATAAAACCTTCCAAGCAAATGAAAGCAGAAACTGTGATGTGGCAGCATAAATAGACATAACACAGCCCAACTGTCTTCGACCAACTGTCCTCAAAAAAAGGCATTGCAAGTCTATAGTGCAATAAGAAACCAATAAAATCTCCTTATTTAGGAGGGAGGTTATGTAGAACCCTTAGAAAACAAAAGGCTCAAAGCAGAATGTCAGGATTATAGCTGGACAACTCAATAATAAGGGAAATGATTATGATCAACCGGCCGATCTAACGTGGGGCATCCACCACCTCCATTGCTCGACACGTGTCTTACTGGACCACGCACGTCTCTTTCATTCTTATCTTTGCAACAACGGCGTTGTTGCGGAACGATGAGCAACGAACGCCGACTGCATAAGTGCGTGAACAGCTAGAGATAATGTTGTAATTTTTGCAACATGGGTCTTGTTGCTAAAAATTAGATGCATTTAAGATGTTATTGTAACTTTTGCAACAAGGATTTTGTCAAAGAAAATTAGAGAAGTTGTGCAACATGTGTCTTGTTGCAGAAAATTAGAGAAGATATGGTTTTGCAACAAGGGTCTTGTTGCAGAAAATTAGAGAAGAAGAATTTATACAACACGGGTCTTGTTGCAGAAAATTAGAAAAGAAGTGGTTTTGCAACGAGGGTTTTGTTGCAGAAAATTAGAGAAGAAAAGATCTTGCAACAAATGCCTTGTTGCAGGAATACAAAGTTTTGTAGTAAGAGTTTTGTTACAGGAAAGAAAAAAAAGAACGATACGAATAGCTACATTAATGAATCGGACGGCTCGCTAGGCGGCTGATCATTTAAAAAGATCCGCCGGCCGACGCGTAGCACGCCCCCAATAATAATGGTAAGTGCAAAAGGAAAAGAAATTAAATTATGCCATCTCCATTACGCATAATTTGTATAAAACCATCCAAGCAAAAACCGTAATGTAGCAGACAAAATAGACATAACGCAACCCAACTGTCTTCGAAGAAAGGCATTGCAAGCCCATAGAGCAATAAGCAACCGATAAAATCTCCTTTTACTTAGGAGGGTAGTTAGTGGGACCCTTAGAAGATCAAAACTCGACTGGGGTAGATTCATGCAGCTAGTCAAGACATCAGTAAAATACACAGTACGCGACCTACTAGGCACGAGCACCCGATGGCATTGCTTCAAAAGGAAGGACCGACATACCAGTAAATGATTCACTCTGCAGAATAAATTCCTCACGGGAGACGAACCCTAGTGGGGGTTAGTATCAGTGCACCCCCACCAACAGAGGGACACTTGATCCCCAGCCAAAAGCAGAGAATAACACCACCAGTTGAAGGAGTACCCATGGAAAGGAAGTTGGTTCGGGGACTCTTCAAATTTATTTGGGCTTTAACTGATATGTACTTCCATTAGAATGAGGAGCAATCCCTACGCCATTTTCTTCAATGCAGATCAAAATTATATGCCAGCCAGTCTAGTATCCGTCTACTCTCGAAACAGGCTCTCGCCCCGCTTTATAGATAAAGCACAAAGCAAAGTACACACCGAAAAATAGAAGGTAGTGAGGCAATCCTCTTACACAGCCGATCCTAGGATAACTGGACAACATAAAACGCACACGATTTCGCTGCCGACAAAGAACACAGAAAGGTCTGAAGAAGACGCCACGTCACACCCTAGAACACTTAAGCTCCACGACAACGCCCACAGGAGGAAGAACAGCGCAAAGCGTCACCGCTGTAAAACCCTAAACAGACAGGAGTCTTCACCCAGAACCCTGATACGGAGAGGAGAACCACAACTACGTACTCAAAAAGGATACCGGCGCATCGCCGCCAAAGCGTGGGGCTTTAGCTCGGCAGCTCACCCGTGCTAGAACGATGCATCCAGGGCAGCCGCGACGAGCACAGACGTCCAGGGTATCCGTCTACTTGCCGCTGCTATAACATATTAATATGATATCCTCAAACAACCATGAATTTTCTTGGTAAAATAGACATCGACACACTTTCGCTGCCAGGTTCTGTTCACCTAATCAAAGTTTGCATAGTTCTACTTTCCTAAATAGAAGCATATAGCTACATGAATCGAGCAATCAACCAGAATCCCTTGTTGGGATGCCCTTCTTGCACCATTCTTATACCTGAATGCCAGAGGTTTCGGCGAGCTTGGTGGCGGTGTCGTAGTAGGACATCCGGAGCATGTAATCGACTAGGATGCGCTTCAGCCGTATGTCCTCCCAGTCGGCGTCGTCACCGGCGCTTGCGGCAGCCAGCCGGTCCAGCCGCGCACGACACCTCTGCACCTGGAGCTCCTCCGCCCTCGCACCCTCCTCCATCTGAAGGTCATCATCGGGAACCAATTTGTCAGCAAATGGAACAAGAAAAGGGACACGATCTTTGCAGTACAATCGAGAAGCACGAACTGATTAGCTAGAAAGTTGGGATCCTTTCTGTGGCAAGTATGATTGGGCGAGAGATGGAGGATGTGTGTGGGATTTGGGGGGACAGTGCCTTGCGCTTGAGGCCGTGGAGGCGGGAGACGAGGGAGGTGAGGTGGTCCACGGCGGCGGCGGAGCCGCTTTCTCCGGGGGCAGCAGCGGCCGAGGAGGCGGAGGAGAGGACGGCAGCGATCTCCTTCTCGGCGAGTCGGTGGTTGGTGCGGGCGGTGGCCCTGAGGGCCTCCAGGGGCACGCGCACCAGCTGGTGCTCGAGCCGCACCGACTCCGTCGCGCGCGTCTGCCGCCCCGCCGCCGCCGACGGCGCCGGCGAGACGGACGGCGACGGCGATGGCGTGTCGATGGCCATCTCCATCTTTTCTTTTCTTTTTTTCTCTCGCTCTGTTGTGACTCACACCGAGAAAGAGGGGGGAGGGGTTGTGGATTTGCTGGAGAATAAAAAGAGGCCGGCAGAGAAGATGAGGAGAGGTTTTTGTGATGCTGTCCGGACACTGATGTGACCTTGTTTTTTTTTTTTGGCTTATGATTATTGCAGGTCCAACGCTTGTGCTCCCCTGAGATAAAGCAAAAGAGAGGGCTACTGTAAAATGGAGTAGTAGATAAATTATATGTCATGTTTGGAAGGTGAGATTGTGAAAGACTATGATAGACATTAGTGTTTGCTTAAAGGTTATACTAATGTATCCTCCGTGGATGTGTAGAACCCCATGACTTTCCCTAGGGTTTCGACCTAGGGTTCTCCAGCCCTCCCGATGGCGCGCCGTCATGAGTTTCCATATCCTATTCGGCGCTATGACCGATTGACTTTCCTTGACTCAGCTCGCCCCCTCGATGCCTCCTAGGCTAACCTTCGCCTTGGTTTGAGATTCGGATGGTTAGGGTTTGGGGCTTTGAAGACAATTTAAGATAGTTCGGGGGCTATGGCAAATTCGACAGAAGGATTTGGCTCACGGGGCTCGGGAAGAAGATCTAAGTAAACTTTTAGAAAGACTGCACCTGCATGATGAGGAGATTGATGAACTTAATTGGGTGGATGAGGTGGATGCAACGCAAGAGAAGCCCAAGTCGCTCGCCCTGGCCAAATTGTTTGTCGAAACAAGTCTTAGCCAGAGTGCGTTAATCGCTGATATGAGGGCGGCATGGAATCCAGCTCAGGATGTCGTATGGAGGAGAATTAATCCAAATGTATTCTCAATACAATTTCACCGCTTGGCTGACTGGAACAAAGTTATGCATCATGGACCATGGGATTTCAGGGGATCCACTCTTCCGTTGGCTGAATATGATGGCTTTACAAATCCAGAGAAGGTCAAGTTGGATAGGTTGGAGACATGGTGCCAAATTCACAAGCTTCCGGATGGGGTTTTAAAGAAGAAGCCTTTCCTGGAAAACATGGTGCGATATGTGGCCGAATTCATCCGGATTAGGGTGAGACTTGATGTAAACTAAATGACATGTTGCGTCATTGACGTAGGGACCAACTGTAGCCAAGAAGTTAAGCAAGATATGGGCGGCACATATAGCAAACGTTTATTTTATGAATTACCCCAAAGAGCGTTATCATGAATAAATGTACATATGGGAACACCAAGAAACAACGGACAAGGCTAACATACATGCATAACTACCCCTAGATCATGGCGAGCGTTTGTTCATATAGGCGGCAATTAGATACAACCTTGGCGACGAAAATACTAGGCGTGAACGTTGATCTAGATGGCAATGTGATGGAGCTAAATCCGGCAGATCTGGAGGTAGGAATTGCTGACTCCCGCATGAGTTGTTGGGACTCCCCCAAAGAGGAAGGGTGAAGTAAAACATCAGCAAAGTAGTTCCCTTGGTTAGAGAACCAAGGTTATCAATCTAGTAGGAGTCTCCCAAGCTAACAATGTAAACAACACCCTTGCACCCAACATGGCAAGAGGGTTGTCAAGCCCCTTGTATTTCTAGTTACAAGATTAAAAGCAAATAATAAAGATAGATAGTAGCAAAGTGGCATGACAAATAAAAGGATAAATTTTGTATAAGAATTTATTACTAGAGAATAGACCCGGGGGCATAGGTTTACTAGTGGCATCTCTCTCGAAAACAGATGAATGACATGGTAAACAAATTACAATTGGGCAATTGAACAGATTACAGTATTTATGCCTATGATCATTCATAGCATAATCTCATATAGGCATTACGTCTGATAATTAGACCGTTAATCCACTTGCATCTACTACTAATACTCCACCCCAAAACCGCTATCCAACATGCACATCAAGGTATTAAGTTTGCAAGAAACAGAGTATCACAATAAGTAAGATGACATAATATAGACAAGAAGAAGTCAATCAATATGACAAAACCCCGTGATACGTCTCCGTCGTATCTACTTTTCCTAACGCTTTTGCTCTTGTTTTGGACTCTAATTTGCATGATTTGAATGAAACTAACCCGGACTGACGCTGTTTTCAGCAGAACTACCATGGTGTTGTTTTTGTGCAGAAATAAAAGTTCTCGGAACTGGACGAAACTTTTTGGAGAATTATTTTACAATAAATAGAAAATATTGGAGCCAAGAACCACCAGAGGGGGTGCCCTGGTTGGGCATGATACACCAGGGCGCGCCACCCCCTCTAGGCGCGCCCTGGTGGGTTGTGCCCACCTCGTGGTCCCATTGACCCTAATTCCAGCACTATAAATTCCTATTTTTGGAGAAAAAATAGGAGAGAAAGTTTCATCGCGTTTTACGATACGGAGCCGTCGCCACCTCCTGTTCTTCATCGGGAGGCCAGATCTGGAGTCCGTTTGGGGCTCCATAGAGGGGAATCTTCGGTCTTCGTCATCATCAACCCTTCTCCATCGCCAATTCCATGATGCTTCCCACCGGGAGTGAGTAATTCCTTTGTAGGCTCGCTAGTCGGTGAGGAGTTGGATGAGATTCATCATGTAATCGAGTTAGTTTTGTTAGGGCTTGATCCCTAGTATCCACTATGTTCTGAGATTGATGTTGCTATGACTTTGCCATGCTTAATACTTGTCACTAGGGCCCGAGTGCCATGATTTCAAATCTAAACCGTTTATGTTATCACCATTATATCTACGTTCTTGATCCGATCTTGCCAGTCATATGCACCTATTACGTGTTATGATCCGTAAACCCCATAGTGACAATATTTGGGATACTTTCCGGTGATGACCGTAGTTTGAGGAGTTCATGTATTCACCATGTGTTAATGCTTTGTTCCGGTTCTCTATTAAAAGGAGGCCTTAATATCCCTTAGTTTCCTTATGGACCCCGCTGCCACGGGAGGGTAGGACAAAAGATGTCATGCAAGTTCTTTTCCATAAGCACGTATGACTATTACATGCCTACATTACATTTATGAACTGGAGCTAGTTCTGTATCGCCCTAGGTTATGACTGTTATATGATGAATATCATCCAACGAGTTCACCGATCCAGTGCCTACGAGTTTTCCACATATTGTTCTTGCTAAGTTACTATTGCTACTGCTACTGTTACACTTGCTACAAAACCACTTCTATCACTGTTACCGTTACTATTATTGTTACCACTGCTGTCAAAACTATCATACTACTATGCTACTGATCACTCTGTTGCAGATATTTAATCTCCAGGTGTGGTTGAATTGACAACTCAGCTGCTAATACTCACAAATATTCTTTGGCTCCCCTTGTGTCGAATCTATAATTTTGGGTTGAATACTCTACCCTCGAAAATTGTTGCGATCCCCTATACTTGTGGGTTATCAAGACCTTTTCTAGCGTCGTTGCCAGGGAGCATAGCTATATTTGTTGAGTCACTTGGGATTTATATCAATTGATCACCATGAAGAATCTGAAGAATACAAGAACCAAGATTTTTCCCTCTAAGACGAGGGGAGGTAAGGAATTGACATCTAGCTCTGTACTTGATTCACCTTCGGTTATGACTAAACTTGCAACACCACCACATGCTATTAATCCTGATATGTCGCAAGTTATTGATGATGCTACTTCTGCTATGAATGATGCTTATGATGATGCTAGTACCATGCTTGATGATAATGTGCCACCAGAGCTGGCCAAACGGGCCATGCTTTTTGGGCCGGCCCAAAAGCACGGCAGCCCGGCACGCTACGGGCCAGGCCCGGCACGATTTAATCGGGCCGTGCCAGGCACGCGGCCCGCCCCGGGCCGTGCCTGGGCCTGAAGGCTGGGCACGCGGGTCGGCACTGCACGGCCCGTTTAGCTTATATATATATATATATATATATATATAATACAAAAAAATAGCCCAGCAGGCCAAAATCGGGCCCAAAATCAGCCTAAAAGGCCCATAGTCTAGCAGGCCAGCGGGCCTAGTGTGCCGGCGGGCCGGCCCGTATAGCTCCCGGGCCGTGCCTGGGCCGGAGGGGTCAGCACGCGGGCCGGCACGGCTAAACGTGCCTGGGCGGGCCGTGCCGTGCCGGGCCGGGCCGGGCCGGCCTGTTTGGCCAGGTTTGTGTGCCACTAGGTGAATTTCTTGATGAACAAATTGCTAGAGCTAAAGAGAATGAAATTACTGAAACTTATGAGATTACTGAAACTGATGAAGTCTTTGAAACTGAGAACTATGAAACACCTATTAGACCTAGCTCTCCTAGATTTGAAATGCCTAAGATACCTGAAGGGTATGTTTTGGATGGAGAAATAGCTAGAGAAATCCTTGCTTGTAAGGATAGAGATGATCTTAAGAAATTATTATGCAAGTATAAGGAAAAGACTTTGAATGCTAGAATGAAATATGATCCTAAGTTTGCTACTTCGCCTATCTTTGTTACCGATAAGGATTATGAATTCTCTGTCGACCCAGAGTTAATTATTTTGGTTGAATCTGATCCTTTCCATGGCTATGAAACTGAAACTGTAGTGGCACATCTTACTAAGTTGAATGATATAGCCACCTTCTTTGCTCATGATGAGTAGATTCGCTACTACTATATTCTCAAATTATTTCCGTTCTCATTAAAGGGTGATGCTAAGATATGGTACAATACTCTTGCTCCTGGTTGTGTGCGTAGCCCCCAGGATATGATTCACTACTTCTTTAAAAAATATTTTCCTGCTCATAAGAAACAAGTTGCCTTACACGAAATATTTAACTTTGTGCAAATTGAAGAAGAGAGTCTCCCACAAGCTTGGGGGGAGGCTTCTCCAATTGCTTAATGCTTTGCCCGACCACCCTCTTAAGAAAAATGAAATACTTGATATCTTCTATAATGGACTAACTGATGCTTCTAGGCACTTCCTAGATAGTTGTGCTGGTTGTGTTTTCAGGGAACGAACTGTTGAACAAGCTGAGGAACTATTGAATAATATATTGAAGAATTATGATGATTGGACTCTCCCTGATCCACCGCCTAAACCCACTCCGAAGAAGAGGGGTATCTTATTTCTCAGTCCTGAAGATATGCAGGAGGCAAAGAAATGTATGAAGGAAAAAGGTATTAAAGCTGAGGATGTTAAGAATTTACCACCTATTGAAGAAATACATGGCCTTGACACACCACCACCTCAACAGGTGGTAGAGGTAAATTCTTCATTAAAGTTTGATGAAAGTGATATCCCTTACAATAAACATCCTAGTCAATGCTTATATGAGTTTGATAACTACATTAGGAAACAAGATCACTTCAATGTAAATGTTCTGAAACAATTAAAATATAATTCTGATATGATTGCTCGCTTGAGTGACTTGTTATTTAGAATTAGTAATGATGAGGTGTGGGAAAACATGCCTCTATGGTTCAAACCCAGTTAGAACAAGTTGCTAAATCTCAAAAAGAATTGCTTGATGAAATGAATGATAATATGAATGATTTTGCTGCTAGAGTAGTAACTAGAGGAGGTAGAATGACCCAAGAACCTCTTTATCCTGAAGGTCATCCTAAAAGAATTGAACAAGACTCTCAGAGAATTAACACTGATGCACTTAGTCCTTCCAAAAAGAAAAATAAAAAGAAAAATGATAGGACTTTGCATACCTCTAGTGAACCTGAGATAGAAAAACCTCCTGATAATAATGATGTCTCTATTTCTGATGCTAAAACTCAATCTGGTAATGAACATCCACCTAGTGATAATGAAAATGATAATGATGATGTTCATGAAGATACTCAACCGAACAATGATAAAGAACCAGATAATGATGTTGAAATAGAACCTGCTATTGATCTTGATAACCCACAACCTAAAAATAAACGATATGATAAAAGAGACTTTGTGGCTAGAAAACATGGTAAAGAAAGAGAGCCATGGGTTCAAAAACCCATGCCTTTTCCACCTAAACCATCTAAGAAAAAGGATGACGAAGAATTTGAACGATTTGCTGAAATGATTAGGCCAGTCTTTTTGCGTACCCGCTTAACTGATATCTTAAAGATGGCCCCTTATGCAAAATACATGAAAGACATCATCACCAATAAAAGAAAGATACCTGAAGCTGAAATCTCCACCATGCTTGCTAATTATTCTTTTAAGGATGGAGTACCTAAAAAACTTGGAGATCCTGGAATACCAACTATACCTTGCTCCATTAAAAGAAATTATGTCTAAACTGCTTTGTGTGATTTGGGAGCTGGTGTTAGTGTTATGCCTTTCTCTTTATATAAAAGACTTGATTTGAATAAACTCACACCTACTAAAATATCATTGCAAATGGCTGACAAATCAACTGCCATACCTATCGGTATTTGTGAGGATGTGCCCGTTGTTGTTGTTGCAAATGTTACTATCTTAACAGACTTTGTTATTCTTGAGATGCCCGAGGACGACAACATGTCGATTATCCTTGGTAGGCCCTTTTTGAATACTGCAGGGGCTGTTATTGATTGCAATAAAAGAAAGGTCACTTTTCATATCAATGGTAATGAGCATACGGTGCATTTTCCAAAGAAACAACTCCAAGTGAATGGTATAAATGTTATTGAAGAATCTCCGACACTCACTATTGGAAGTTTTCAACTACCTCTACCTACTGCCAAAAAGAAATATGACATACTTATTGTTGGGGATATGCATATCCCCATTGAGGTAACTTAGTATTTTACGGAAGTTCTTCGGTTTCATGCTAATCGAAAGTGGTTGTTAATAAGACTTGATCAACCTTATTAATGGATCATTTTTGAGAGGTATGAAGTTGATGAATCTAGTAGGCACAACCTTTTGTTGCCACCTTTTGTTTTCTATTTTTCTTAGTCTAATAAAATAAAATGCCATGTTTATCCTGTTTTCTGTTTTCTCCGTCCAATAAAAAATGACCCAAAAATAAAAGTTCTCAGAATGTCCTGAAAATTTAACACGAATTTTTTCTGAATATTTTTGAATTTCTAGTGCAAATAACATCAGAGAGGGGTGCACCTGGAGTCCACAAGACACCAGGGCGCGCCAGCAGCCCCAGGCGCGCCTTGGTGGGTTGTGGTCCCCATGTGGGTCCCCTCACTTATCCCTTTAGCCCAAGTCATCCCCTACCTCTAGAAAAAAAAATCACCATAGCTCTCTCTCTCTCGTGTTCTTGTTCTCAAACCCGCGGATTTCGATCTCTTTGCTCGAAGCTCCGTTTTCGAAACTGTTTTGGGGGATTGCTACTTGGTATGTGACTCCTTCATTGCTCCAATTAGTTTTTGACTTAGTGGTTTATTTTTAGAATAATTAGCTACTCTTGGTGCTGCTGTAGATGAGCTTGCATGTTGAATTCTTAGAGTTCTAAGTAGTTTGAATGCTTAATATGGCCTCTATGCATCCTTAGGAGTAGTTGCTATCAATCTTCCGAAGTTTTGTTGACAAAAATTTTGGGACCAAATTTTTTCGGAAATTGTACGCGAATAAAATGAACTTCTTTGGAAGGAGTTCTTCGAGGAGAAGGTCCTCGGAGGCATCATCGAGTAGTAGCTCAATACGACGGTCTTATGTTGAGCCAAGTGCAAGCTCGATGCGGGATGCCGCTACCAAATCATGCTTATGGCCATGTAACGAATTCATGGAAGGTACGGGTATCAAGGAGGAATTTGAGCAATTTATCCACAACGCGGAACTTGCCCCCTTCATCGCAGATGAGTGCATTCAACATCTCAACCTCACAAAAACATTCATAAAGAAATTTAAATATTTTCCTCGTGAGTCTAGAGTTTCATTTAACCTGTATGACCATCCCTTTACCATGCCTTTAGAGGTGTTCTGTAAAGCGTGCAAAATTCCATATTGGGGTTTGCTAGACGAACCACCAACATCTGAGTATGAGTCATTTTTTATTAATCTTTTCTACGGTGAAGATAGAGGAGTGACGCAAGGTAGAATAAAAAGCATCCATTTTCCATCAATACACTACTTTGCACTCTTTAATGGCAAATGCATCGTAGGCAAGCAAGATTTGCAGCACACAGTGTGCCCCTGATTTGAGTCTTATACACACTGCTATAACAGGAGATAAACGTTATAATCTTGGAGCAATCGTTGCACAAAGATTGCATCACAACGCTGCTAGTGGTCACTTTTATGGAGGGATCTATGCCTCCCGTGTAGCTAGGAAGCTAAATGTATCACCTTGGACTAACGATCCCATTTTACCTACTCAGTACTTAGACTGTGAGGCCATGAAACATCATAAGTTCCTTAAGGGCACAGTCACCAATTATACTTACAACTTGAGGTTCAATAAAGATCCTATTGTACCTGTTACCTTGTCTGCTCCTGCTCTCTTTGATTATCACAGTAAGGGAAGATACTATGTTCTTGAGTGCGAGGCCCGCGCGTACAATGCGGAGGTTGAAGCTGTCAGGTGGGCTGAGGAGGCTACACCAAGAGCCTCGGTGGGCTATCACTCAGACTATTATCCAGGCTATGGATGGTGATTACCAAGCTAGGTCAAAAGCCTAAGCTTGGGGGAGTACGTATTTCCACTGACATTATATTCATGTTTACACATTTCATTCCAGTTGTAGGTATCCACACTTTTTCACTGTATTATCCATGCTAGATTTATTTTTCTCGCTTCCTTTTGTGTGTTCGAAAAACTTTGAGAAAATCCAAAAAATATCTCTTATTTCTTTTTTTCTAGTTTAAATTAATTGTAGTATCAAAAGAAAACCCAAAAAGATTTCTCGTTTCTTCTTTTACTTGTTGGGAGCTCTCCCGTGTATATAGTTTTTCTCGTTTTTGTTTTTCCCTCTTTAATTTGCTTTCTTCTAGAAAAACCAAAAACTCAAAAAATATTTCAGTGTGTTTCTCTGAAATTCTTTTCCTTTTATTTGAGTCGTACCAAGGAGAAGACCACGATGAAAATGTTGAGTGGCTCTCACATGCACTATTGTTGATCTAACAAAGATCCCATATTACTTTGTCTTCTCCTCTTGAATAAAATGCTTGCAGATTCCAGCTTAGTCCACGACACTCTTGCACCATTATTATTTTCTATATCATTCGGTCGTGCAAGTGAAAGGCAATAATGACGATATTTGATGAAGTGACTGTGGCAGAGAGAAGCGGGTATGAACTCAACTTGTTTTTGTTTTTGTAAATATGTTTAACCTAGTATCCATGATTCAGCATATTATGATCAAACATGTTTGCAATGACAATGAGAGATTATAGTTGCTCATGCCATGCTTAAGTAGCTAGGAGTGGATAATGATTTATCTTGGATGTCAACATGCATTAAAATGATTGTGATGTGGTATGATGATATGGTATCCTCCTCTGAATGTTTCGAGTGGCTTGACTTGGCACATGTTCACGCATGTAGTTGAATCAAAACCAACATAGCCTTCACGATATTTATGTTCATGGTGTCCATATCCTACTCATGCTAGTATTCAATGTTTATTATTCATAATGCATGTCCATGACCGTTTTCGCTCTCTAGCTGGTCGCTTCTCATACTATTTGCTAGCCTTCACCTGTACTAAGCGGGAATACTGCTTGTGCATCAAAATCCTTAAACCAAAGTTATTCCAGATGAGTCCACTATATCTACCTATATGCGGTATTGATACGTCTCCAACGTATCTATAATTTTTGATTGTTCCATGCTGTTATATTATCATTCTTGGATGTTTTACAATCATTTTATAGCAACTTTATATCATTTTTGGGGACTAACCTATTGACATAGTGCCAAGTGCCAGTTGCCGTTTTTTGCTTTTCTTTTACTTCGCAGAATATCAGTACCAAACGGAGTCCAATCGCGACGAAACTTTTTGGAGATTTTTTTGGACCAGAAGGAAGCCAGTGGGCCAAAGAAGTACCCAGGAGAGAGTCCAGGCCACCCACAAGACACCAGGGCGTGCCAGAGGCCCCGGGCGCGCTCTGGTGGGTTGTGGCCGCCTCGAGAACCCCCTCCACCGCCTTTGAGCTCTATAAATACCCAAATATTCCAGAAACCCTAGAGGAGTCGACGAAAAACACTTCCAGTCGTCGTAAGTTCCAGAACCGCGAGATCCAATCTAATACCATCACGGAGGGGTTCATCATCCTCATTGGTGCCTCTCCGGTGATGCGTGAGTAGTCCACCATAGACCTACGGGTCCGTAGGTAGTAGCTAGATGGCTTTCTCTCTCCCTTTTGATTCTCAATACAATGGTCTCTCGGAGATCTATTTGATGTAATGACTTTTTGCGGTGTGTTTGTTGGGATCCGATGAATTTTGAGTTCATGATCAGTTTCTATCCATGAATATTATTTGAGTCTTCTTTGATCTCTTATATGCATGATTACTTATAACCTCGTATTTCTTCTTCGAATCTTTGGTTTAGTTAGGCCAACTAGATCGATTTTTCTTGCCATGGGAAGAGGTGCTTTGTGAAGGGTTCGATCTTGCGGTGTCCTCTCCCAGTGATAGAAGGGGCAGCGAGGCACGCATGTATCGTTGCTATTAAGGATAACAAGATGGGGTATATTCCTACATGAATAGATCTTGTCTACATCATGTCACCGTTCTTATTGCATTACTCCATTTTTCCATGAACTTAATACACTAGATGCATGCTGGATAGCGGTCGATGTGTGGAGTAATAGTAGTAGATGCAGAATCGTTTCGGTCTACTAATCTTGGATGTGATGCCTATATAATGATCATCGCCTTGGATATCGTCATGATTATTTGATCTTCTATCAATTGCCCAACAGTAATTTGTTCACCCACCGTGTGCTATACTCATGAGAGAAGCCACTAGTGAAACCTACGGCCCCCGGGTCTACTTTTCCAACATATTGCTTTCCGATCTAACTTTTTGCCGCTTTTGTTTTCAGATCTACTATTCCAAAAACTCAAAAATACCTTGCTGCACTTTTTATTTGCCTCTTTTATTTTGTGTTCTTGCGAGATCTATTTATCCAATCTACAATCTAATCTATCTTTTTACCGTGGAGAGATTGACAACCTCTCTTTCGCGTCGGGTTGCAAGTATTTGTTCTTTGTGTGCAGGTACCGTTTACATAGTGTTGCGTGGTCCTCCTACTGGTTTGATACCTTGGTTTCATAACTGAGGGAAATACTTACCGTTGCTGTGCTGCATCATCCCTTCCTCTTTGAGGAAACACCGACGCAGTCTCAAGCCTCGTCAAAGGAATTTCTGGCGCCGTTGCCGGGGAGGAAGCAGTCTCTTCAATGTGCCAATCTCTGGCGCCGAGGAGACATCATCAACATCTATCAGGTTCCTAATCACAAATCTCATCTCCTTGCAATTACATTATTTGCCATTTGCCTCTCGTTTTCCTCTCCCCCACTTCACCAAATTTGCCGTTTTATTCGCCCTCTTTTCCGTTTGCCCTTTTTCTAGTCATATCTCTTGTTTGCCTACCTTGTTGCTATGACTGGCGTCACTACTCCCCCTTTGTCACCAGATTTTGAAGTTCTATACTTCAAACAAAAACAAGGGGAAAATCTGACAGATGCCTGGTATAGGCTAATGGAATCCTATCGCATTTGTAATCTAAAGGGAGATGCAAAGATTTTGCTTCAAAATTTTTACATAGGATTAACTTTGCATCATAGAAAACTCTTGGATTTTGCCGCTAAAGGGAACTTTATTGAGCTTGATGCCAACACAACTTACGAAATTTTGGAAGGGATATTGGGGGTTCCTCCACCAAAAAAGGGGTTTTATTTTACACAAGAAGGGGTTCAAATTTTAGAAAAATTGGGTGATTTACATAAACATTTGGTCGAGTTGCAAAAATATAATGAACCTCTTAAACATATTAGTGGAAACCTCAATCGCATGAATACTTTGATTACTCTTTGCAATAAACGTTTGGATATTTTAGATCTCAAGATGGTCTCTTCTCCTGAAAATTTGGGGAAGCGCAAACAGCCCCCCGGGTTTGAGAAAGCCCTCACAAAACCAGCAAAAACTAAAGATGACAATACTTGAATCTATGCATTATGCCTAGCTAGGGGCGTAAAATGATAGCGCTTGTTGGGAGGCAACCCAATGAATAAATTTATTTTCATCTTTTTCTTTCTGTTTATGAGTGTTGACACAATTATGCCTCTGTTATGATTGTATTTTTTATGTTTTAATTAGTGTTTGTGCCAAGTAAAGCCTTTAGGATGATTCACAAGATGAGTAGAAACAATGCTGAATCTGAAACAGAAACTTTGACTCCAGTGCGTGAATTTTCATTTTTTACTGGAGGGTGATAATGAGCTGAAATTTTAACAAAGTGTTGCTATAGTAATTCTTTACGTTGTCCTAATTTTTCAGATTTTTTAGAGTTACATAAGTATGGTTAGAGTACATATTACCACAGACTGTTCTGTTTGAGACAGATTTTGTTTTCGTTGCATTGTGTGCTTGTTTTGATGAATCTATGGTTTGTATTGAAGGGTATGAGCCATGGTAAAGTTAGAATACAGTAGATATAATGCAATAATAAAATTTGAATGAGTTTGCAACAATACTTAAAGTGGTGATTTGCTTTATTATACTAACGGATCTCACGAAGGTTTTGTTGAGTTTTGTGTGATTGAAGTTTTCAAGTTTTGGGTGAGATCACGATGGATGAAGGAATAAGGAGTGAAAAGATCCTAAGATTGGGGATGCTACAGCACCCCCAAGATATTATCCAAAGAGAAACAAACAACTAAGCTTGGGGATGCCCCGAGTGGCATCCCCTCTTTCTTCTAACGACCATCGGTATTTTACTTGGAGCTATATTTTTATTCGTTACATATCATGAGTTTTCCTTGGAGCGTCTTGTATTATTTGAGTCTTTGCTTGCTTTGCTTTTTAGTTTGTCACAAGTATCCTTGCTGTACACACCTATTTGAGAGAGCCAAAATTATGCTATGATTTGTTAGAATTGCTCTATATGCTTCACTTAAATTTTTTTGAGCTATGAAATTGCTCTAGTGCATCACTTATATCTTTTTGAGCACGGTGTGCTTTAGATTTTTGAAGAAATTATCTTATGCTTCACTTAGATTAATTTGAGAGTTAGTAAATTTTGAAGAAATTCTCTCATGCTCCACTTATACTATTTTGAGAGATGAAATTTTTATGCTCATGTTCTTCACTTAAATTTAGTTGAGCTTGTCAAAAGCAATGGAAATATATGAAACTAGTCCCAAAGTGATAGATATTCAAGAGGGATATAATAAAAACTTTCATGAAGATCATTGGACAAATTAAACTTGATTCCTTGTAATAGTTTTGAGACATGATGATAGTGATATGTGACTCATGTTGGTGAGTAATTATGCTTTAGTAAGAATATTGGTGTTAAGGTTTGTGATTCCCTATGCAAGCATGAAAGTAAATAGTTATGAAATGAAATTACATCCTACTTATGGTGCATTATTCGGTGTTAGTTATGCTCAATGCCCGTTTATGTAAATTTTCGTTTCTTGGTTGGTTGCTTCTCAATCTATTTGCTGGCCTCCAATTGTACTAAGTAGAAATACTACTTGTGCATCCAAAACTTTCATGAAGATCATTGGACAAATTAAACTTGATTCCTTGTAATAGTTTTGAGACATGATGATAGTGATATGTGACTCATGTTGGTGAGTAATTATGCTTTAGTAAGAATATTGGTGTTAAGGTTTGTGATTCCCTATGCAAGCATGAAAGTAAATAGTTATGAAATGAAATTACATCCTACTTATGGTGCATTATTCGGTGTTAGTTATGCTCAATGCCCGTTTATGTAAATTTTCGTTTCTTGGTTGGTTGCTTCTCAATCTATTTGCTGGCCTCCAATTGTACTAAGTAGAAATACTACTTGTGCATCCAAAATCGTTAAAGCCAGTTTTGCCTTATGAGTCCACCATACCTACCTATATGCGGTATTTCCATGCCGTTCTAAGCAAATTTGTATGTGCCATCTCTAATTTTCAAAATGAATTTCCTTTTGTGTGCTTGTACCGCTCATGAAACGGTAGGGGGTGTCCAATATTTTTCCATGCTAGATGTGTTATTTTCAAGATGAGTGTTTATTCACTTGTCATTGCACGAGAGTACGGCGGTAATAGGGATGCCCAGTCCCGAAATGAAAAAGAAATTTACTTTATGTTGTCAAATAATAAATTCCTTGGAAAGTGTTGGTATGGAAGGCAACCGTGGATACGACTAGCCATGGATTGTGAAAGAATGGTGGAAAAAGGAATAAACTTTATTTTATGTTTGGGAACCGCCTATGATGTATCTAGCATGGAGAGTATTGAGAACTACTTTGTCGTTTTCGTTGACAGGAAAGGCATGCCACCCAAAATATTTCTCTCTCTCAATTTAAGCTTTGATCTCTGGCACCTCTACAAATCCCTACTTCCCTCTGCTAAGGGCCTATCTATTTACTTTATGCAATTTTTATTTTTAATTTGAGTCTCCATCTTCTCTTATAAAGCACCAATTAGGGGGCAGTATGATCATACTTGTGCATTGGGTGTAGTTAATATTTGAGTGTGTTTCATGAATGGATCAATGATTGAGCATGATGGGCTAGGGATAACTTTCTTTAGTGTTGATATTTTGAAAGACATGGTTGCTTGTATGCATGCTTGAGTATTAAAGTCTTTATGTCGAAACTAGACTATTGCTTTGAACCATCTAAAAGTCCAAATGTCCATGCTACAAAAGAAAAGAATATGTGATGAACATGTTAGGCAGCATTCCACATCAAAAATTCTGTTTTTATCATTTACATACTCAAGGACGAGTAGGAATTAAGCTTGGGGATGCTGATACGTCTCCAACGTATCTATAATTTTTTATTGTTCCATGCTGTTATATTATCATTTTGGATGTTTTACAATCATTTTATAGCAACTTTATATCATTTTTTGGGACTAACCTATTGACATAGTGCCAAGTGCCAGTTGCTGTTTTTTGCTTGTTTTTTACTTCGTAGAATATCAGTACCAAATGGAGTCCAATCGCGATGGAACTTTTTGGAGATTTTTTTTGGACCAGAAGGAAGCCAGTGGGCTAAAGAAGTACCCAGGAGGGAGCCCAGGCCGCCCACAAGACACCAGGGCACGCCAGAGGCCCCGGGCACGCCCTGGTGGGTTGTGGTCGTCTCGGAACCCCCTCCATCGCCTCTGAGCTCTATAAATACCCAAATATTCTACAAACCCAAGAGGAGTCGACGAAAAACACTTCCAGCCGCCGTAAGTTCCAGAACCGCGAGATCCAATCTAACACCATCACGGAGGGGTTCATCATCCTCATTGGTGCCTCTCCGATGATGCGTGAGTAGTCCACCATAGACCTACGGGTCCGTAGGCAGTAGCTAGATGGCTTTCTCTCTCTCTCTCTCTTTTGATTCTCAATACAATGGTCTCTTGGAGATCTATTTGATGTAATGACTTTTTGCGGTGTGTTTGTTGGGATCCGATGAATTTTGAGTTCATGATCAGTTTCTATCCATGAATATTATTTGAGTCTTCTTTGATCTCTTATATGCATGATTACTTATAGCCTCGTATGTCTTCTTCAAATCTTTGGTTTAGTTAGGCCAACTAGATGATTTTCTTGCCATGGGAAGAGGTGCTTTGTGATGGGTTCGATCTTGCGGTGTCCTCTCCCAGTGATAGAAGGGGCAGCGAGGCACGCATGTATTGTTGCTATTAAGGATAACAAGATGGGGTCTATTCCTACATGAATAGATCTTGTCTACATCATGTCACCGTTCTTATTACATTACTCCATTTTTCCATGAACTTAATACACTAGATGCATGCTGGATAGCGGTCGATGTGTGGAGTAATAGTAGTAGATGCAGAATCGTTTTGGTCTACTGATCTTGGACGTGATGCCTATATAATGATCATCGCATTGGATACCGTAATGATTATTTGATCTTCTATCAATTGCCCAACAGTAATTTGTTCACCCACCGTGTGCTATACTAATGAGAGAAGCCACTAGTGAAACCTACGCCCCCCGGGTCTACTTTTCCAACATATTGCTTTCCGATCTATCTTTTTGCCGCTTTTGTTTTCAGATCTACTATTCCAAAAATCCAAAAATACCTTGCTGCACTTTTTATTTGTCTCTTTTATAACTGAGGGAAATACTTACCGTCGCTGTGCTGCATCATCCCTTCCTCTTTGGGGAAACACAGACGCAGTCTCAAGCCACGTCAGGAATTACCTTGCCGTTCCAAGTAAATTTGCATGTGCCACCTCTAAAATTTCAAATGAACATCCTGTTTTGTGTGCTTTGACCGCTCATGGAGCGACAGGGGGCGGTCAGTATCTTCCATGTTAAGCGGGTTATTCTCATGATGAGTGTTTATTCACTCGTCCTTGCATGAGAGGGGCGGTTATAGGGATTCCCAGTCCCGAAATCAAAAATTACAAACAATTAAACAAAACTCCCTCAGGAATGTTGTTGGTATGGACGGTACCCGTGGATTCAGCTAGCCGTGGAGTGTGTTTGTTGGTGGAAGGGGGAGTAAACCTTTACTTTTACCGCTTGGGAACCACCGCTAATGTGTTTAGCATGGAAGATATTGATAACTCTTGGTCGTAACGATGACAGGAAGGGTGTACCTCCCAAAATTATATTTATCTTTGATTTAAGCTTTGAGCTCTGGCACCTCTCCAAATCCCTCCTTCCCTCTGCGAAGGGACTATCTATTTACTTTTATGTTGAGTCATCACCTTCTCAATTAAGCGCCAGACCTGAGAGCACTATTGTCATCCTCATGCATTGTGTATAGTTAATGTTGGGTGCAGCATGACTGGATCTTTTCTACCATGAATTACAATGTTTAGTCGCTGCTTGAACTTTGGAGGTGCTCTGCATTTATGTTTTGCGGTCTCAGAAAGGGCTAGCGAGATACCACTGTTGTCATATTATATCATGATCGTTTTGACAAAGTGTTGGCGCTTGAGATGTTTTATTATTGCTCACTAGTTGCTTATGTCTTTGATATGAATTAATATAATTTCTAAGATTTATTGTTGTCATGGTTAGTCATAATCTTTGCTGAAAACCTGGATGCTACTTAAGCATATATATGTAAACAAGAACAAAAGAGTTCGTAAAAGTTTTTCTTTATCACTTTCAGTTTGTCAACTGAATTGCTTCAGGACAAGCAATGGGTTAAGCTTGGGGGAGTTGATACGTCTCCATCGTATCTACTTTTCCTAACGCTTTTGCTCTTGTTTTGGACTCTAATTTGCATGATTTGAATGAAACTAACCCGGGCTGCCGCTGTTTTCAGCAGAACTACCATGGTGTTGTTTTCGTGCAGAAATAAAAGTTCTCGGAACTGGTCGAAACTTTTTGGAGAATTATTTTACAATAAATAAAAAATACTGGAGCCAAGTGTAAGTGCATCTAGTGCCCCTTAGTGATTTTGGTGTATTGAAGACTTATAGGTTAAGGGACTAATGTGTGTGTGAGTGTACACAGGCTCTATAAGTCGTTGAGGAGTTTGATATATTCGAAGAATGTCGACCCCTAAAAATGAATGTCTTCAGCTGAAGACTTTGAAGAATGAAGAATCTGGTGTGACCTTGAAGATATTGATACAAGGACTATGAAGCGTGAAGACTTGTGTTTTTATAGTTTCATTTCCTTTCTTTGAGTCATAGGAAACACCGTACTGTTAAAGGGGGTCGAGGTAATATAAGGAAGAATTTCCAAGTGGTGCTCATCTCAAAGCCTACACATACCCAAAACCTTCGAGTGAAGCCTTTGGAAATCTCTTGCAGTTCAGTCAATTTCTTCAGTGACAGAGATGAAGTTCTTCTGTTCTCCGAGGAATTTGTCCTGACTGAGGAGTTAGGATTTCGCCAGTGCAAATTGCCTACCGTGAGGAACATGATAGCCCTGAGGAATTTGAGAGTTCAAATCTCCGACTATTGTTGTGCCTTGCACCAGCTGTCCAAATATCTTATCCACATAACGGTCATATCATTGGGGGCATTTATGTCATATCATGTCGGGTTGCACCCTGGCTATAAATAGCCGTCCCCCACAACCACTAGTCGGTTGGCTGCTCAGAGAGAGATTGACAAGTGTCATTTGAGAGCAACCCATCCTCTGAGGACTTTGAGAGAAAATCATCAGTGAGAAAAAACCCAAAACCCAAACCACCAAAACCCAAAGTGATTGAGCATCACTGAAGAGATTGTTCCTGTGTGGAACCTATGCTTTTTACCTTTGAAGACTGTGCATCTTCCAGACGGTTAGGCATCATGGTCTAGAGCATCCAAGAGGAAATTGTGGATTGCCGGGTGACCGAGTTTGTGAGGGTTTGTAAGTCTACCCTGAAGACTTACCACGAGTGTCGGGCGAGGTCTGTGTGACCTTAGCTCAAGGAGAATACGGTAAGGACTATGTCTCCTGGGACCGTGTCTCTTTTGGTTTAAATACCAAGCCCCTCCGAACCAGACGTACGACTGTCACAACAGTTGGAACTGGGTCATCAAATCATTGTCTTCATCGAGATCCTGGTTCTATTTCCTCAACCCTTTCATTTCTTTTCGAAGTACTTGTTGATAAATCTGATCGTTACTGTTTGAAGAATTTGACTGAAGACTTTCTCAATTTCCTCATCTCAAATTCTTCAGTCACTTTGTCTACTGCCTTCTTATCCTGTTCACACTATTCATGCTCTATGTATGTTTCATTTCATCATGATGACTATGCTACAGTTATGTTTTGCATGTACATGAGTACTTATTCCGCTGCTCATAGTTCGTCACTTAGCAAATTCCTCAACCATTAATTCCTTAGTGACGAATGTATAAAAATCGCCTATTCACCCCCCCTCTAGTCGATATAACGCACTTTCAATTGGTATCAGAGCTTAGTACTCCCTTGTTCTGTGTGATTTTGGTTTAACCACCTGGAGTTTTAGTTATGTCGACTGCAGGCATGATCAAGGTCTCAGCTGGGTGTCCTACCTTCGATGGGACGGACTACCCCTACTGGAAGAACAAGATTCGCAAGCATCTTGAGGCAATTGACAATGATCTCTGATATGTTGTGGACAAAGGTGTTCCCTCCGTCACTCCCACTGTCACTGCTGCTTATGTGAAGAGATTCAAGCAAGTCGACTCTCAAGCGAAGAATATCATTTGTGGCCATCTGAGCAAAGGCCAGTATGGCAGAGTGAGTGCTTTGGAGACTGCTAAGCTTATCTGGGATAGGCTATCCAAAGTCAATGAAGGTGTTTCAACTCAACGTGACTCTCGAGTTGATGTTCTTCGCAATCTCTTCAACCGCTTCAAAAGGCTCAACAACGAAAATGTTCAGCAAACTTTCGATCGTCTCACTGATATCTGCAATGAGCTCGAAGCTCTTGGTGCCACTGACATCACCGACCATGAGGTGGTGAAGAAACTGCTGAGATCTCTTGATTCCTCATTCGATACACTTGCTTTGATGATTCAAGAACGTGGAGACTACAAGTCACTAGATCCTGCTGATATTCTTGAGAGACTCAATACTCATGAATTCCAACAAGCTGAAAAGAGAGACCTCTACGGACCAAGCTATGGAAGAACTCGTTCACTGAAGGCAAAAGCAATTTCCTCATCTGAAGGCGAAGAATCTGACAGTAGCCTTGGTGATCCTGAAGAACTGAGTCAGGAGGTAGCAATGCTCGTGAGGAAATTCCAGAAGTTCTCAAGAAGAGGCCGATTTGGAAAATCTTCAAGAAGTGGCCTGAAGAAATCAGAATCCTCATCAAGCGACTACAAGAAAAGAACTTGTCACAAATGCAAGAAGTCTGGCCACTACATCGCTGACTGTCCTCTCTGGGAAAACGAATCAAAGAAGAAGAAATACAAAGATGATAGTTCTGATGACTCAAGGAGAAATAAGAAATCTTCAAAGTCTTCATCGCACAATAAGAACAGCTCCAGAAAGGCTCGGGCACTTATTGGCACGGAATGGATTCTGAAGAAGAATCTGAAGAATATGAGGAAGAGGAGGAATCTGTGGAGGAGTCTGACTCTGCTGTTGCTAGCCTGGCCCTCGCTACTGCCTTCATTAGCAAGTCAATCTTCAACACTGAGGAAACTGATGATGACTCCAACCTTGGAAACGATGACTATGCTCCCACCTATTGCTTCATGGCGAAAAGTGCTAAGGCATCCACAGCGTGCCTCGTCTTTGATGGCACTGACTATCCCAAATGGAAAGTCCTCATGCGGAAGCACCTCATATCGAAGAACAACGAGTTATGGACTGTTACTGAACTAGGACTGACAGATCTCTGCAAGATGGCAAATGCTGATGACATTCATAAGTACACGCAGCTGGACACTCAGGCGAAGAATATCATCTGCTCAAGCTTATCAAAGGTCATGTTCAAAAGAATCTATCATTTTCAGAATGCAAAGCTCATCTGGGACAGGCTCTCTGATGTTCATGAAGGTTATCGCACTCGTCAAGATTCCATGTTCATCGAATAAAAGAATTCCCTCAAATCCCAGGAAATAGATCCAGTTTCATCCTCCTCATCAATGTGCCTCATGGCAAAAGGATCAAAGGTACTCAAACATCATTCCTCATTTGAATCTAGTGAATGTGAATTTGATGAAAACCTCAAACCTAGCTATTCCAAACTTGCTAATATTGCCACCAAACAACAAACTGCTTTGGAAAGAGTTCAAAAATTGCTAGACAAAAGCGATGACCTGTTGAATGAGGAAATGGATCGTACTCAAACTCTGACTAAGGGACTTCAAAGTCTTCAGTCTAAGTTTGATAACCTTCAAAGTCGTCATGATGCCCTCTTAGTCGATCATAAGAAGCTTTCTTATGAATTTCTTCAAAGAAAGCAAGATCTTGAGAAACTAAGGGTGTCTCATGAAGATCTTCAAAGGGATAATGATTCTTTGCTTTCTCAACATATTAGTACCGCTCAGGAAAATTCCGTTCCACCTTGTTTGAAATGCATCAAACGTGAAACTGCTCATTCTTCACCTGAAAGTTCAAATGCTTCTATTGCTGCAAATTCTTCAACTATTTCTGTGGTCACAAATTCCTCATCTGAGGATACCACAAGTGTCACTAATGAAAATGCAGGGGTGAAGGAATTGTATATGACATGCATATACAAAAGCCTCAAAGGGCATCAAACCCTTTGCGATGTGCTTAAAAAGCAGATTCTGAACAGGAACCCCAGGAAAGAGGGTATTGCCTTTGAGAGGAAACTCAATGTTGATGGATCCTACTGGAAACCTGAGCAGTACCCCAAAACCTCATGGGTTGCTGCAAAAGGACCTCCTGTAGATCCATCCACTTTATCTGGCTTTACTTGTGAATCTTCATATTCCTCTGATGGTGAAGTTTTGACTCCAACTATAAACTGTTCAAAAATCAGAATGGTGAAGTTTTTGCCAGATATGTTGGTACTGTTGGCATTCTGGGATCGGGGGTACCCAGACCTGCCTGCCTGCGGCCCAGCGCGTGGCCCACCTCGACGGCCCAGTACGGCCTGGCAACGAACCCCCCCCCCCAAGACAAGACCCTCGTGAGGGCCCCGGCTTCGCGAGGAGAACGACGCCAAGACCTCCAGGGGAGCGGCCTCCCCAGGTTGCCTCCCGAGGAGCGGAGATTCCTATGCTGGTACCCGGCCTCAGGAGGTTGCGATGACGTGAGCCATGACGACCAAGGCCAGCGGGCGCAGAGGGGACAGTTTCCCCTTTGGTGCTAAGGAGGCAAGGATGTACGCAGGTTCCCAAGGGATCCCCCAAAGGTTTCCATTTCGGTGCAACAAGACCATGACCACGAACTCGGCAGGGCGGATGTCATCGCCGAGCCCACCTCTGCGTCACGCCCAGTTGCTTTGCAGGCGAAGACCACCTTTAGTCAGGATAAGCTGTACCTCCTGTCCGCTTTCAAATTTGGCCGTTGTGGGATCCCTTCCCGCCTGTGCGATAAGGGAAGAGGACCGAGGCCACTATAAATAGGGACTAGCCTCCATTGTAGAGAAGGACCCCGGAGAGACCGATCCACCCTCACTGAAGAGCCCTCGCGAGGTCGCTCACCACTGTACTTGTTCATCCCCGAACCTCCTCGTGAGGCCAATCCACCCAAAGCAGGAGTAGGGTTTTACACCGCAAGGTGGCCCAAACCTGGGTAAATCTCTGTGTTCATCTTCTCGCTCGCTCGCGCGCATTCGGCAAGGCTAGGCTGTGGGGTGGCGAGCTTGAGACTTGAGCTGGTTGGGATCCTCGCACACGCCCCAGAGTTCAAACCTTCTTGGGTCTGCGGAGCCCCGATTCCAACATTTGGTGCGCCAGGTAGGGGCGTGTCGAGGTTCCATTTTAACCAGCCGCGCTCCGCCCTCGCCTTGTCGTCTCCATGGCGGGCGCAACTCCCAAGGCTTGGCAGCCCGCAACCTATGGGGGCGCTGCGGGTTGCCCGGCCGTGCCCGCGGTCGCTTGTATCCTCGGCGGGTCGCAGGCGCCCGCGTCCAGTCGCCATGTCAAGCAGCTTCTCCGCCAGGCAGGCGCAGCTCAGCCGCGGCTCGAGGCCCCGCGGAGCAGGAAGAAACAGGAGACCGACATCACCTTCGACTCCAGGGACCATTCCAAGACGACAGTCGCTGCTGGTGCGCTCCCCATGCTGTGCACGCCCACCATCAGTAACGTTGCGGTCACCAAGACCCTCATCGACGGCGGCGCCGACCTCAACGTCCTTTCCATGGAGGCCTTCGACATGCTCCATATGCCCTACGACCAGCTCGCGCCCTCCAGGCCCTTCTCAGGGGTGGTCAGAGGCTCCGCCACCCCCTTGGGGCAGGTGCGCCTCCCCGTCACCTTCGGCACCCGCAACAACTACCGCACCGAGCTGATCGACTTCGACGTGGCCCGGATTGGCCTCCCGTACAACGCCATCCTGGGATATCCGGCCCTCGCCAAGTTCATGGCGGCAACGCACCCAGGCTACAACATCATCAAGATGCCTGGCAGCAGCGGCAGCATCACCGTGGCCAGAGACACCAAGGACGCGGTTCAGGCCCTCAAGCTCGTCTATAAGGCCGCAGCGGCCTCACGCCCCGACGCCAAGAGCGTCGCGCAGGCTCCGAAAGCCGCACCTGCGAAGAAGAAGCAGCTGTTCTCTCAGGACCAAGCTGAGACGAAGCAGGTGCTTGTTGACGACGGGAGCCCGGGCCACACCTTCACCATTGGCGCCGGCCTTCCCCCGGAGTAGGAGAAGGCGCTGGTCGACTTCCTCCGCGCAAACAAGGACATGTTTGCGTGGGAGGCATGCGACCTAGTAGGCATCCCGAGAGAGGTGATCAAACACCACCTAAGGGTGCGCCCCAATGCGCGCCTGGTGAAGCAGAAAGCAAGGCGACAAGCGCAAGAGAAGCAAGCGTTCATCGTCCAGGAGGTCGGCAAGCTGCGGGAAGCTGGTGTTGTTCGGGAGGTGCGGCACCCGGATTGGCTGGCCAACCTAGTGATTGTCCCTAATAAGGGTGGGAAGGAACGCATGTGCGTCGACTTCACGAGCCTCAACAAGGCTTGCCGAGTGCGATCTGCTATGCTTTCTGGATGCTTTCTCGGGTTACCACCAAATCAAGATGGCGGTGGAGGACATCGAGAAGACAGCCTTCCTCTCTCCGTGTGGCGTGTACTGCTACGTGTGCATGCCCTTCGGGTTGCGGAACGCCGGTGCGACCTTCTAGCGGCTGATCCGCATTGCCCTGGGGCAGCAGCCCGGGAGAAATGTGGAGGCGTACGTCGATGACATCTTGGTCAAGTCGCGAGAGGCGAGGACCCTGATCGAGGATCTGGAGGAGACGTTCGCCAGCCTGCGTCGAGTGAACCTGAAGCTCAACCCGGAAAAATGCGTTTTTGGGGTCCCGTCCGGCAAGCTACTCGGTTTCTTGGTATCGCACCGAGGGATTGAGGCCAACCTAGAGAAGGTCAAAGCAATCGGGAAAATGCGCCCACCTCAGACCCTCAAGGAAATGCAGAAGCTCGCGGGATGCGTGACCTCTTTGGGGCGTTTCATCTCCAAGCTGTGCGAGCGCGCCCTCCCCTTCTTCAAGCTCATGAAGAGGAAGGGCCCCTTCGAGTGGACCCTTGAAGCAGAGGCAGCTTTTGAGGACCTCAAGCGGTATCTCACGAGCCCGCCCGTCATGGTGGCACTTCGTCCTCGCGAGCCCCTAGTGCTCTACTTGGTGGCCACCCCCACCCGTGCGAGGCCACGCAACGCTCGCCGCCTCAGGACGGCGCTCCTGAGGCCCACGTCGCTTCATCAACCCATGGGGCACCCGAGTCCCCCGCGCCTCGTGAGGAGCAGAGCGATGCCAACACCTCGTCCCTCGTCGAGCACCCGGTGTACTACGTCAGCACCGTGCCGCGGGACGTGCGTGCGCGCTACCCTATGCAACAGAAGCTCCTGCTCGCACTCCTCGTCGCCTCAAGGAAGCCGCGCCATTACTTCCAGGGCCACCCCATCAAGGTCGTCTCCGCATACCCCCTGGAGAAAGTGCTGCGCAGCCCCAACGCCGCTGGAAGAGTTGCAGAGTGGAACATTGAGCTGCAGGCCTTCCACCTGGAGTTCAGCACAACCAGGGTCATTAAGGGCGCGGCCCTCGCTGACTTCATGGCGGAGTGGACAGACGCTCCCGACTAGGGGCTGGATGAGGGCCAGTCCCTCGAGCCTGGCGATGAGGCGCCCGATGGTTGGGTCATGCACTTCGACGGAGCCTTCGCACGGCGGGGCGCGGGGGCTGGAGTAGTGCTCATCTCCCCGACCCAGGACAAGCTTTACTACGCCGTACAACTCTGCTTCCAACATGGCGAGAAGGTCTCCAACAACATCGCGAAATACGAGGGCTTGATCGCCGGCCTCAGGGCTGCTGCCGCTCTGGGGGTCAAGCGCCTCACCATCAAGGGCGACTCCCAGCTCCTCGTCAACTTTTCCAACAAGGAGTACAAGCCGAAGGATGAGCACATGGAGGCATATTTGGAAGAGGTACGTAAAATTGAAAAGCGCTTCCAGGGCTTGGAATTGGAGCACGTCCCGCGTGGTGCAAACAAGGAAGCAGACGACCTCACCAAGAGGGCGTCGCGTCGCGAGCCTCAGGAGCCTGGAGTCTTCGAGGAGAGGCTCTTCAATCCATCGGCGGTACCCCCAGCCGCAGGCCCGGCGTCGCTTCAGGAGGAGCTACCACCGGCCCCGCCCTCAGGGGCCCGACTGCTCCTGGCGCTGGAACCTCAGGCCGGCGACTGGACCGAGGAGTTCAAGACATACCTGCTCTGCGGCGCCTTGCCGGAGAAGGAGGAGGACGCAGAGCGCGTGGCCCGCTAGGCCACTGCTTATTGATTGCAGGACGGCGAGCTGTACTGCAGGCGCCCCAACGACATCTCGCTGCGGTGCATATCCGAGGAGCAGGGGCGCGAGCTGTTGGCCAACATCCACGGCGGCGACTGCGGGCACCACTCCTCGTCTCGCACCCTCGTGGGGAAGGTGTTCCGCAACGGTTTCTACTGGCCCACGACGCTCAACGACGCCACCGAGCTGGTCCGATCCTGCGAGGCCTGCCAATTTCACGCCAAGCAGATTCATCAGCCCGCGCAGGGTCTCCAGACCATCCCGCTCTCCTGGCCCTTCGCGGTCTCGGGGCTGGACATACTGGGGCCTTTCCCTCGGGCAGCCGGCGGCTACCGCTACCTCTACGTCGCCATCGACAAGTTCACCAAGTGGGCGGAGGTGGAGCCCGTGCGCACCATTCCTGCCAGCTCGGCCGTCAAGTTCATCAAGGTCTCATGAGCCGATTCAGCGTCCCCAACCTTATTATTACCGACAATGGCTCACAGTTCACAAGCAACCTCTTTAGAACATATTGTGCTAACCTTGGAATGTAGATATGCTACGCTTCAGTGGCGCACCCACGAAGCAATGGTCAGGCTGAGCGCGCCAATGCGGAGGTCCTGAGGGGCCTCAAGACGAGGAGCTTTAAGAAAAAGCTTGAGGCTTGTGGCAGGGGTTGGCTCGGTGAGCTTCAGTCCGTGTTGTGGTCCATCCGCACCACTGCGACTAAGCCCACCGGCGAGACCTTGGTCTTCCTTGTCTATGGGGCAGAGGCGGTCCTCCCGCACGAGGTCAAGCATCGCTCCCCGTGGGTCTTGGCATTCGACGAGGAGCATCAGGATGCCTCGCGGGGGATAGATCTCGTGCTCGGGGAGGAGGCCCGCCGCCAAGCCTCGCTCCGCGCAGCGAGGTACCAACAGGCGCTGCGGCGCTACCACTATCGCAACATCCGCTCCAGGACCCTCGAGGTGGGTGACCTCGTCCTGAGGCGGGTCCTCTCTAGGGAGGGCTTGCACAAGATCTCACCCATGTGGGAGGGCCCGTTCAGGGTCGCCCGTGTCTCCAGGCCTGGCGTCGTACGCCTGGAGACACAGGACGGGGTCCCCATCCAGAACGCCTGGAACATCCAGAACCTCCGGAAGTTCTACCCGTGACACTCTCACGTAATAATGAGTGGGTTGTATACGCCCGAAGTCCCATGAGGACGCGGAGGGGGCCCCACCCACGCCCAAGTGGAAGCCCCATGCTCCGCGCTGGCGGACGACACGGTCCTACAATGACTATGCCCACGCTTAGTGGAAGCCCCATGCTCCGCGCTAGCGGACGACACAGTCCTACAATGACTATGCCCACACCTAGTGGAAGCCCCATGCTCCGCGCTGGTGGGAAGACTAGCTTAGGTGTCGGACGCGGCTGTTCTTGCTCTCTTTTGTAACCAAATTTGCCATTTTTTGGAATGAAACTTGAAGCTTTTGCGTCTTTGTTTGAAAAAGGGGTGGGAATTTTTCTCCTCTGTAGCGTTTCTCGTTTTGATGTTTCGTTTTTAAGAGGTTTGGCACCTGCCAGTTTCCTCTCTCTCGCGCCCCGCGAGCGGGGGCTGGACACGGTGTGCACCTCGCCAAAGCTTTGGCGTTCTAATCCTCGCGCGACGCTCTCGAGCGAGCCAGCAGGCGCATATTGCCTCAGACCCTCGGCCTCAGGAGTGCTCATCTCCTGGCCTTGCCGGGCATCATGACCCGACATACCAGCAACGATCGAACCTCGCTCAGGGGCTCTAACCAAAAATGGTCGCTGGGAGGAAGACGACCAAGGAAAGGGAAGTCACGATTCGTCTCGTTATCAAGGAACTCTAACCCTACGTAAAACGCTTTTCAGCACCTTTGTGGGAGGCGGTGCCCTGAGGAGGCACCTCCGGAGGCCCTGACTCCTCGCCACCCCCCCCCAGGAGCCTCGCGAGCGGCGGGCACCTCTCGAGGCTGCAAAGCTGCCTGGTCCGCAAGGAAGAAGCCCTCTCGGCAAGACCTCCAAGCTGCCCTGGCGCCCCAGCTGCACCTCACGACGCAGAAACCCGCCACGAGTACGCCAAGCTAAGTTATCCTAATCGCGACAAGCAGGAACTTTTCGTTGGTAGAAGTATAAACACCAAAGTATGAGATGAAAAAACGCTAACATAAAGGCGCAAGCGCCATAGTTCATTACACACCCCCACAGGGCCCTCCGTGATTCTTGATGCAGGAAGTAAAAAAAAAGCAACAAAAGATGGTCTCCCGAGGACCGCCACTCCTGAGACCTGGCTCCGGCGCCGCCCGCGCTCAGTCAGAGTCCTCCTCCTCCTTGACGGTGGCACGGTGGCATGGCGGCTCGACGGCCTCTGGGGCAGGGGCACGACGCCGCCGCGGCTCGCCGCCCTCTTTGGTCCGGGCGCGCCGACGTGGCGGCTTGTCATAGTCGTCGTCGCTCGAGCTTCCCCCGGAGGAGGCGTCGCTGTTGCTGGGGGTGCTGCGGCCGTCGCCAAGGGCAAGCTCACCGCCGAGAACGCCGCCGCCGCGATGATCATCGTCGGCGGAGATGTGGTCGCTGTCGCTGTCGTCGCCCTCTGGGCAACACCCCAAGCACGTACCGTCTTCCCCGAAGATCTTGACGAAGAGCGTCGCCGCCCCGTCATGCTTGAAGTGGAGGGTACACCTCCCCTGCAGGCCGTGAGCGCGGGCGAATGTCTGCCACCCGCAGTTCAGGAACACGTAGCCCGCGGGAGTGACTTCGACCTTCACCCACGAGGCCTCGTTACAGCAACCATCAGCCTGCAGCCATAGGCCGGCAGGCCCTTCGGCTGGCAGCGCCCCTGTGAAGAAGCGCGGGAGCTGGAGCCAGGTGATGGCCGGCCTCTCCACCCACACCATGAACTCTTGGACCGCGTCGGCCGAGTGAGATCACGGGCGGGGCGGCCGGGTGCCCGCCGCGAGCTTCACCCCTCGGCCGCGAGCACCACGGCTACCGCTGCCGCCTGCGAGGGAGGGAGCTTTCCCACGGCTGCCGGAGGCAGCGTCGGCCCGCACGGGAGTGCGCCCGCGCCCTCGGGGGGGGGGGGGCACCACCGGCGTCGCGGTGTACTTGCGGGGATGACTGCGACCCCTCTTCGGCGGCAGCGAGTCCGGTCCCTCCAGGCGGCCCTTCCCCTTCTCGACAGCAGAGAACCTAATCACTGGTACCATGATCGTGGAAGCGGCGGATTGGAGTGAAGAGGCGAGAAGATGAAGACAGGCTAGGGGGCTCTATCCCCCCTCGCCCACTTATAGTTGATCGGAGGCCAACCAGTGTCCCTCCGCATTTTGGGCAATGATGGCCCCGCAATGCGCGCCAGCCCTTGTCAGTTGAGGCGGTTACCGAGGCGACGTGGGGAAGTGGAGGCGTCCGCGCCCCGTCGTGCGCCACGCGTCGAGCCTGGCCCGCAGGCGATTGGGGCCCGCGGTGCTTCGGCCTCCCTTCCTTGGCTTCGCCCCGAAGCCAGTCCGAGCGTGCCTTGGGCCCGGGGGCTACTGTCGGCATTCTGGGATCGGGGGTACCCAGACCTGCCTGCCTGCGGCCCAGCGCGTGGCCCACCTCGACGGCCCAGTAAGGCCTGGCAACGAACCCCCCAAGACAAAACCCTCGTGAGGGCCCCGGCCTCGCGAGGAGAACGACGCCAAGACCTCCAGGGGAGCGGCCTCCCCAGGTTGTCTCCCGAGGAGCGGAGATTCCTATGCTGGTACCCGGCCTCAAGAGGTTGCGATGACGTGAGCCATGACGACCAAGGCCAACGGGCGCCAGCGGGCGCAGAGGGGACAGTTTCCCCTTTGGTGCTAAGGAGGCAAGGACGTACGCGGGTTCCCAAGGGATCCCCCAAAGGTTTCCATTCCGGTGCAACAAGACCAAGAGCACGAACTCGGCAGGGCGGATGTCATCGCCGAGCCCACCTCTGCGTCATGCCCAGTTGCTTTGCAGGAGAAGACCACCTTTAGTCAGGATAAGCTGTACCTCCTGTCCCCTTTCAAATTTGGCCGTTGTGGGATCCCTTCCCTCCTGTGCGATAAGGGAAGAGGACCGAGGCCACTATAAATAGGGACTAGCCTCCACCGTAGAGAAGGACCCCAGAGAGACCGATTCACCCTCACTGAAGAGCCCTCGCGAGGTCGCTCACCACTGTACTTGTTCATCCCCGAACCTCCTTGTGAGGCCAATCCACCCAAACCAGGAGTAGGGTTTTACACCGCAAGGTGGCCCAAACTTGGGTAAATCTCTATGTTCATCTTCTCGCTCGCTCGCGCGCATTCGGCAAGGCTAGGCTGTGGGGTGGCGAGCTTGAGGCTTGAGCTGGTTGGGATCCTCGCACACGCCCCAGAGTTCGAACCTTCTTGGGTCTGCGGAGCCCCGATTCCGACAGGTACTAACTGCAGGAACGGTCCTCCGATGAAGAAAATCTAGGTCCCCAAAAGGTACCTTGAAAATCTTCAAGTGAATGTCATCATTACACCACCAGTGAAGAACAGGAACCCCAGATCAAATTCTTCATTTTGACCAAAGTCCTCACATGGACCAAATTCCTCATATGGTCAAAAGTCATATCATTCTCATGATAATGCTTTTGTTTCGCAGGAAAAATTTAAGGGTCATGAATATGTTCATTATTCTTCAAATCATTATGTTCATAAGTCCTCGAAGAATTTCTCCGCTTATTCATATGAGTACTTTAACCCCCCTCCTGTGAAATGAAGTGCACTTGCTTCAATGCCACCTTTCTCATATGGAGCGCGCAGAATGATGAACTCTTTACCACCCCTCCAGATGTGGGTGGTGAAGAAATTGGACTAATCTCTTATGCAGGTTCAGGTCTCCAGACGAACTTAAGCGTCTGATGAATTTGCTGGAGACCTGAAGAAATGCTTGAAAGGATGCAAGCTAATCACGAAGAAATGAATCATTCATTTGTCACGTCCTCACATTACTTTGCTTACTATACTATGTGATGAAATTCAATCTGATGAATTTGATGTCATATTCTTCACTCTGAAGTATATGTGTTCATAAGTGGTACTAATTCATCTGCAGGATGAGCCACCTAAAGCTACTGAGTGGGTCCTAGACAGTGGCTGCACCAACCACATGATTGGTGACAAGAGTCTATTAATGGACATTCCACTTGCTCCATCACATCTGAAGCATATCACCTATGCTGACAAAGGAAAAAACAAGGTATTGGGTCTAGGTAAGGTTGCAATCTCGAAGGATCGACACATGGATAAAGTAATGCTTGTCGAATCCCTTGGATTCAACCTCATGTCTGTCTCAATGCTTTGTGATCTTGATATGGTTGTCATCTTTGGCAAATACCGTTGTGTTGTCGTCATGGAATCTGACAAATCCAAAGTCTTCAAAGGCTTTAGGAGAGGAGACTTGTATATTGTTGATCTCTCTACAGGTCCACAGTCGGCCACATGTCTACTTGCAAAAGCTTCAGAAGGCTGGTTATGGCATCGACGACTTGGACACGCTGGCATGAGGAACTTGCACACGCTCGCGAAGAAAAAGCACGTCATTGGTATTGAGGGTGTCAAATTCCTCAAGGACCACTTGTGTGGGGCTTGTGAATCTGGAAAGATGACCAGATCCAAGCATCCCTCCAAGACTATCATGACTACCACTCGTCCTTTTGAATTGCTTCATATGGATCTCTTTGGTCCCACTCACTATGCCACACTAACAAATACTCCATGCTTATATGGCTTTGTCATTGTTGATGATTTCTCTTGCTATACTTGGGTGCACATTATTCTGTACAAATCTGAAGTGTAGAATGTCTTCAGACGTTTTTCTTCAAGGGCCTCGACGAATTTCGGCGTTAAGATCAAGCACATCAGGAGTGATAATGGGACTGAGTTCAAGAACACTGGTCTTGATGATTATCTTGATGAACTTGATATTACTCATGAGCTATCTGCCCCTTATACTCCTTAGCAGAATGGTGTCGTGGAGCGCAAGAATAGGACTCTTGTTGAGCTGGCTCGCACCATGCTTGATGAATACAAGACCCCTCGTCATTTCTAGCCTGAGGCAATCAATACTGCTTGCCACATCATCAACAAGGTATATCTTAACAAATTCGTCAAGAAGACTTCGTATGAGCTCCTCACTGACAAGAAACCAAATGTGAGTTATTTCAAAGTCTTCGGTGCAAAATGCTGGATTAGAGATCCTCATCACAGTTCTAAATTTGCACCAAAAGCACATGAAGGTTTTATGCTTGGTTATGGAAAGGACTCGCACACCTACAGAGTCTTCAACACCTATCACAACAATATTGTTGAAACTGTAGATGTGCGGTTCGATGAAACTAACGGCTCGCAAAGAGAGCACCTACCTCCTGTACTAGATGAAATGTCTCCTGAGGAATCCATTAGGTTCAAGGCCACTGAAGATGTGATCCCTACCGAAGAACAACTACCCTCTGAAGAAGTTGTACCCAACGCTGAAGATATTCATGCGAATACACCTGAAGAAAATAGCACTGAAGAAAATGCTCAGCCTCAACAAAGTCATCAACCTGCTTATCCAAGACTTGCAAATGAAGTGCAGATTGAGAAAATCCTCGACGACATCAATGCACCAGATCCTCTCACTCGTTCAAGAGCTTCTCATTTGTCTAACTTTTGTGGGCACTTTGCTTTTGTCTCTATGACAGAGCCCATCAAAGTTGATGAAGCATTCTTGGAGCCTGAGTGGATTCAAGCCATGCTAGAGGAATTGCATCAATTCAAGCTCAATAATGTGTGGGAACTTGTCAAGCGCCCAGATCCTCGCAAGCACAATGTCATAGGTACCAAGTGGATCTACCGCAACAAACAAGATGAACTTGGTCAGGTAGTGAGGAATAAGGCCCGTCTTGTGGCACAGGGCTACACACAGGTTGAGGGAATTGACTTTGATGAAACTTTTGCACCTGTTGCTAGACTTGAAGTTATTCGCATATTGCTTGCTTATGCTAACCATCACAATATCATCTTATATCAAATGGATGTGAAAAGTGTATTCCTCAATGGTAAGCTTGAGGAAGAAGTATATGTTGCTCAACCCCCAGGTTTTGAAGATCCTAAGCATCCTGACAAAGTCTTCAGACTCAACAAGGCTCTCTATGGTCTCAAGCAAGCCCCTCGGGCGTGGTATGACACACTGAAGGAATTCCTCATGAAGAAAGGCTTCAAACCCGATTCACTTGACCCAACTCTTTTCACAAAATCATATGATGATGAATTATTTGTATGCCAAAAATATGTGAACGATATTATCTTTGGCTGTACTGACAAACGTTAAAGTGACGAATTTGCCTATATGATGAGTGAAGAATATCAAATGTCTATGATGGGAGAGCTCAAATTCTTCCTAGGGCTTCAAATTCGTCAACAACGCAATGGCATCTTCATATCTCAAGAGAAATACCTCAAGGATGTCCTGAAGAAATTCGGCATGCAGGATTGCAAAGGCGTCAAGATTCCTATGTCCACAACTGGTCAACTCTGCACTGACAAAAATGGTAAAGATTTCGATCAGAAGGTATACCGCTCCATGATTGGCTCCTTATTGTATCTATGTGCATCTAGGCCAGATATTATGCTTAGTGTTTGCATGTGTGCCCGTTTTCAAGCAACACCGAAGAAATCACACCATAAGGCTGTGAAGCATATTCTTCGATATCTAGCTCGCACACCAACACTAGGATTATGGTACCCCAAGGGCTCAGATCTTGACCTCATTGGATATTATGATTCTGATTATGCTGGAGATCGTGTGGATCACAAGTCAACATCAGGCGCATGTCATTTCCTCGGACGATCCTTAGTCTGTTGGTCCTCGAAGAAGCAGAACTGTGTGTCACTATCCACTGCTGAAGCTGAGTACATTGCTGCTGGTTGCTGTTGTGCTCAACTGCTATGGATGAAGCAAACCCTCAAGGACTACGTCATCAACGTGAAGAATGTCCCTCTCTACTGCGACAACGAGAGTGCCATCAAGATTGCTTACAACCCAGTTTAGCACTCAAAGACCAAGCACATCCAGATTCATCATCATTTTCTTTGTGACCATGTGATGAAAGGCAACATCTTCATCGACCGCGTGAAGACTGAAGAACAACTGGCTGATATCTTCACAAAGCCCTTGGATGAGAAGAGATTTTGCAAGTTGCGGTGTGAGCTAAATATCTTAGAATCTTCGAACGTTCTTTGAAAGGACACACATCCTAACACTTATGCAAAATTGATGACTTAGATGTGCAACACACGAAGTAACGTTTCTCTTCAATCAATGAAGACTAACTCTCTAAGTGTGAAGAAATTAATGAAGAATTTGATTCTCAGAACCCAACGACAATTGTACGCGGTGTCTGAAATCATCATTCTTATACGGTGGGTCACGCCACCACCACAGTTGAAATTCTTAAAAAATTGAGTTTTTCATCATTTTGCAAATTCTTCAAATTTTCAAATTCATCAAGTTTGCAAATTCCTCAAAATTTAAAATTCTTCAAACTTTTCAACTGATGTTCTTCATGTGAGTTTCTCTTCATTGACTATATACATTTATAAATATCTAAGTTCTCATGTCCTCAACAGCATTCACATATTGCTAATTCTTCAAGTTGATTTTCTTCTAAGTGAATGTGATTGGACCCATTCCCCCTCTATGCTAAACTCAACCCAGTCTGTTCACAAATTCTTCATATGCATTCTATTTGAAACCCGTTCAAAGTCTTCACTGTGTCCTTGACAGCTGAAGAATTTGCGAACGAAACTTTAAAAAAAAATCAACTTCAAATTTTTGGCGGTTGCCACTCAAACCGATTCCGATTCCCACGACCGGATAACCCACGATCCCCCACTATCTCCACCTCTCAGTACGTGGGTGACACATGTCGCTAGGATAGCAAGGGTCGGGGGTAAATCTGTCCAAAATCTTCGGATTGGGCAGTTATTCACTTCAGCTATAAATACCACCCTCCCCTTACCTTCTAACTTTTACTCCGCTCGAACTCATCTGCCCCGCTCGAGCTCAGACCTAGCGCCGCCGCTATACCTCATCGCCGCCGGAGAGGAAGAGCTGCACTGCCTCGACCTCCTCGCCGTCGGACTCGCATCGGCCGCGGAAATCTTCAGTCTGTCGCCGCTGTAGCTGTCTTCCACCGCCAAGTTACGGCGTGTTCTTAGTTCTTACTCCCAAGTTACGGCGTGTTCTTAGTTCTTACTCCCAGTTCGTCGTGTTCTTCACCAGGGTAATTAAAATCTAATTTTACTACCCTATTTTGATCCCTATGATTTTTACAAAATCCTTATAAGGTGTTTATTCTTCAGCAATTCATCTCTTTAGCACCAAAACATACTCCTTCTCTTGAGCTATTTCTCTAAGTAAAGATTTTCTTCAAGATTCCTCAATTGTGTGGATTTTCAAATCTGCACAACTCTGGAACCTAAGTCAAGAACACTTAGTGAAATTCTTCAAGACATCTATGATCAAATTCCTCAAACTTGATTCTTTTGCAAAAAATTCTGAGAACGCATATGACCTCTTCAAATTCTTTGCACCTATACTCTGTTCACAGGTACAAAATGTCTGATGATGAATCTCTAGGTTCTCATCAACTTAACTCATTTGCAGCATTCCTTGAAGAAAAATTGCATACATCCTCAGAATCATCAAAAGTTCAAATTCCCCGGCTGAAGAAAATGGCAGATGGGAAAAGACCTCAGAAAGGAGGAAAGAAACCAGAATCAATACTGCTTTTGAGATTCCAGAAGAGATATACCTTGAGTACTGTACACCCGATGAAGCAACGTATGGCAAGGAAACCAAAGAAAAGCGAAAATTTCGCATTCAGAAGATTTAGCGGAGATGGGCAAGGAGTGGAGAGAATATCGGAATGTTACACCAAAATACATGAAGAAATTCGCTCTTAACCCTCCCTGCCGAAGACCACCATTGGCTGCAGGCCAGGAAGCTGATCCCACTAGCCTCAAGAGTGGTGAAGACTTTCCTCATGAATGGGAGAAGCGTCAAGCCAAGTTGGCTAGGACTACCAAAGAGGCTGTGAAGAAATTCAATGAGGACTATGCTGCTGCTACCTCTGTTGGGGCCTCTGCCAGTGTCACTGCCCCAAAGAAAGCCATGATGAAGAAATCTGGAATAAAGTCAAAATCTTCAGCCCCAATGTCTTCACGGCCACATTCATCTTAGCAAATACCTCAGGCAAAATCATCAAGGGGTGTTGCAATACCCTCAGTGGCTGCACAATCCTCAGCAGCTGCTGCAAAGTCCTCAACACCAGTACACCTAGCAACGTGTCAAAGGACTGCTGGTTTTCCTATTGCTCCAGGGGCATCTACAACTTCTTCAGCCCAAGCTCATTCTCCAAGCAGTCCCACTTTGCTGAAAGTGAAAGCTACTGCAGGACGAGGCAGGAGGCCAATTCCTCATCAAAGGAAAGTGATCTTCCAAGTCCCCTCAGAATCTGAGGATGGTGAACTAATGACGATGAACTTGCTGAAATCGTCATAAACAAACAAGAGAGAGTGGCTCAGGCAAAGGGCACTCAAATTCCTTTTCTGCTCGATCCAAGAACTGTGCTAGACTTCATTGATATCTGGCACAATGATCCTAACAATCCCATTGATGATTTGAAGATTCCTCCTGGCCCGAGTCATGTCCTCACTGCTTTCATTGGTGAAGAAAAGTATAAGTATGAGAAGGCCATAAAGGCGAAGAAGGCTCAGTACAAGAAAGAGCGCTTCATGAAGAACAATGTTCTAAATCTGACGGCTGAACAGCTCATCTCTGTCCAAAGGGATATCAAAGGCCTCAGTGATGAATTTGACCGATACTATGCTGATTGGAAAGGTGCGAAGGTCCGATTTGTTGACATGGCTGACAAAGTCATCAAAAACCACAACACCAGGGTTGCTGCTCGCTCGCAACCACAAAACCCTCAGGCTAGCTCTTCCGCTCAGCCTGCTGAAGAAACCACAAGCGCAGCTGAAGAAATTCCCAGGGCAACTCCCAATGTTGCGCCTGAAGAATCTGCCAGGATGACTGCATCAGTCGTGCCTAAAGAAACTGCTCCGCCTTCACCTCATGCTCCTCCCACAAATACCTCAAAGGTGAAGGAAGTGACTCTTCCTTCTGCATCAGAAGCGAAGAAAACAAAGGCTGCGGAGAAGGAAGCTGCTCTGAAATGGAAAGCATCAGCAACTGCAGAATCTTCAGTTGCAAAGAGATTGAAGACTCTGCACAATTCTTCAACAGAACCAATCGATGCCACTCCTATCTCAGCTGTCCCAGCCTATGAAATTGTACCATTTGGTGAAGATTATCAAATCCCAAATGATGAAGCTGGAGAACATCAATCCGCTGCTTCCTCAGAGCCGATTGATGAAGAAATAGAAATAGATGCAAATGCTCCAACCCCTTTGATTCCATCGCCTCAGTTAACTGCTGAAGAGGCTGGAGTTGAAGAGGTAGACGAGGAAGTGGATATTGGTAGTTCAACACCTGTTATCAATGATGAATATTGGGAAGCTGCACACCCCAATTCACCAATCACCACTCCTCTTACTCTAATTCCTCAGTCACCTGCTCCGACTGAAGAAATTCTTGCTGAGTCTATTCCTGAAGAAATACATGTTGCATCAGCTGAAGAAGTTCAAACCCAGACTGCTACTGAAGAAACTGCTACACAAGTTCCTCAGTCTAGCGAAGCTGTTGTCATGCCGAGGGAGATTGGGAGGTGCTTCAAGCCAAATCTTAATCCCAAGCCAGCACTGCCCTTCAAAAGGTGGCCCAAATTCATCAAAGAGAATTTCTATGATGAACACCATTTCTTCACTAGTGCAAATCCACACGACTCTCCGAGGATTCGTCACAAGCAATTCTGGACTGCAACTCAAGCAAACTTGTATAGTGTTGTGCTATTTGAGAAGGAAAAAGTTTTTCAGCACTATCAAATTCCTCATGATGATATGGAAACCATTCCATGCTTCACCCCAGTAGTTAGTGTTGTTCATCATTCTGGACTGCTGTCATTCTGTGTTGATATTTTTGACTGGAATGAAGAACTCATTCTTCAGTTCTATGCTACACTTCACATCTTAGGTGATGCACAAGATATCAACTCATGGGTACTTGACTAGATGACTGAGAACACCCACTATACTGCTCCAGCAACTGAATTACTTCGAGCAGTTCTAGTTAGTATTCCTTCAGCAGAAGCCAGATGCCTCTACGAAGAACCTGAGCTTCCAAATCATCTAATGCAAGTACTGATGAAGCCTCTGGCGCCTGGTCAAGCTCCCAGAACCACTTTTCTGGTGAAGGATTTATTGTATGTGCCCCGCATCGTGTATCGCATCTTAACCAAAACCATCAGCCCTATCAAAGGTCATAACAATGAAGAGGAAGATGTGGTAGGCGTGATAAAGAATCGGCTATTCAATATTATTCATGGGATTCCTATAAATCTTCATGATTTCTTCATGAGGACTTTGTCCAACATTGCTTTGTCACCGTTTGAACTGAAGCCATATGCTCCCTGGATAATGAAATTCATCAGAGCGAGATCATCAATTCCTTATGAAGCTGATTTCCAAAATCATTTCAGTTTCCTGCCCCCGATTGAAGTCCTCAAGAACACATTTTCCTCAATAGATGGGAAGGGCAAAACTGTTATTGATGAAGAATCTCGTCCTCTGAATGGTGAATTTCATCAAGCTGCTTCATTCTCAACAAATGATGACACAACATCCCAAGACTTTGCAGCAAGAGCCACTGCTCAAAAGCCTCGTGAAACAGCTCCAAGAGTGATGACTGATCGTGAACTTCTCCTCAATCTTATCAGAAGGTCGATCGCAACCACAAGTGGGTCAAGCGCCAGTTTGGTGCAATTCTTCGTGATATGACTGTCACACACAACGCTGTGAGGAAGAATCACTACTATCTGCATGAAGTCTTCAACCGCACTTGGGCCACTCTTCAGCATCTCTATACACCTGAAGAACTTGCAGAGATGGAATTTCAGCAGAAATTTGACTGGTCATATCAGCCCAAGAAGAAATTCAAGAAAGTTCAAGTTCCTCAGCTGGTTACCAGTTCATTTTCTTCATCGCGCGGGACGGATTCCAATGAGGATATTGACGACACTGCTACGGGCCCTACAATGACAAATGACCCCGACAACGCTGGCGCTCCTCCACCAACCTCCGGATGAAATTCTTCAGGGGCTTTAGTCCTCAATTTCGTCCCTTTTGGTCACTTGATGACAAAGGGGGAGAAATTTGAGTTAGTCTTCAAGCGAGTCTCTCTATATATGGGGTGTTTTTGTTTAAGTTACAACTCTCGTTCTTCTGAGGTGTTTGTTTATTGAGTTGTAAACTTAAGTCCGATGGTGGTCTGACTCTTTTGAACTGCTGTCTGCATGCTTATTTCTTCACGCACCTTAATACACGCATGCTGAATTTTGTCAGACACCATTTTCCATCATGCATTTCAATTTCCTCATGATATATGTTAAATGCGTGTATGGATTCCAAGATATAGGGGGAGATCTCCAAGATTTTATCCTGCCATGTGCATTTGCAGTCCAAAGCAAATTCCTCAAATATGCACATCTTCAGGGGGAGTTTCTCTATATCTTGCAATCAAATTCCTCAAACTCAGTACTTACACTTCATATGTTTATCCCCGTTGAAAACTTAACCTATTTGTCATCAATCACCAAAAAGGGGGAGATTGTAAGTGCATCTAGTGCCCCTTAATGATTTTGGTGTATTGAAGACATATAGGTTAAGGGACTAATGTGTGTGTGAGTGTACACATGCTCTATAAGTCGCTGAGGAGTTTGATATATGCGAAGAATGTCGACCCCTAAAAATGAATGTCTTTAGCTGAAGACTTTGATATTCCCAGAAGACTTTGAAGAATGAAGAATCTGGTGTGACATTGAAGATATTGATACAAGGACAATGAAGCGTGAAGACTTGTGTTTTTATAGTTTCATTTCCTTTCTTTGAGTCATAGGAAACACCGTACTGTTAAAGGGGGTCGAGGTAATACTATGGAAGAATTTCCAAGTCGTGCTCATCTCAAAGCCTACACATACCCAAAACCTTCGAGTGAAGGCTTTGGAAATCTCTTACAGTCCAGTCAATTACTTCAGTGACAGAGATGAAGTTCTTCTGTTCTCTGAGGAATTTGTCCTGACCGAGGAGTTAGGATTTCGCCAGTGCGAATTGCCTACCGTGAGGAACATGATAGCCCTGAGGAATTTGAGAGTTCAAATCTCCGACCGTTGCCGTGCCTTGCGCCAGCTATCCAAATATCTTATCCACATAACGGTCATATCATTGGGGGCATTTATGTCATATCATGTCGGGTTGCACCCTGGCTATAAATAGCCGCCCCCACAACCACTAGTCGGTTGGCTGCTCAGAGAGAGATTGACAAGTGTCATTTGAGAGCAACCCATCCTCTGAGGACTTTGAGAGAAAATCGTCAGTGAGGAAAAACCCAAAACCCAAACAACCAACACCCAAAGTGATTGAGCATCACTAAAGAGATTGTTCCTGTGTGGAACCGACGCTTTTTACCTTTGAAGACTGTGCATCTTCCAGATGGTTTGGCGTCATGGTCTAGAGCATCCAAGAGGAAATTGTGGATTGCCGGGTGACCGAGTTTGTGAGGGTTTGGAAGTCTACCCTGAAGACTTACCACGAGTGTTGGGCGAGGTCTGTGTGACCTTAGCTCAAGGAGAATACGGTAAGGACTGTGTGTCCTGGGACTGTGTGTCTTTTGGTTTAAATACCAAGCCGCTCCGAACCAGACGTACGACTGTCACAGTAGTTGGAACTGGGTCATCAAATCATTGTCTTCATCGAGATCCTGGTTCTATTTCCTCAACCCTTTTATTTCTTTTTGAAGTACTTGTTAATAAATCTGACCGTTACTGTTTGAAGAATTTGATGAAAGACTTTCTTAATTTCCTCATCTCAAAATCTTTAGTCACTTTGTCTACTGCCTGCTTATCCTGTTCACGCTATTCATGCTTTGTGTATGTTTAATTTCATCATGATGACTATGCTACAGTTATGTTTCGCATGTACATGAGTACTTATTCCGCTGCTCGTAGTTCGACACTTAGCAAATTTCGTCAACCAGTAATTCCTTAGTGACGAATTTATAAAAACCGCCTATTCACCCCCCTCTAGTCGATATTACGCACTTTCACCAAGAACCACCAGAGGGGGTGCCCTGGTTGGGCACGATACACCAGGGCGCGCCACCCCCTCCGGGTGTGCCCTGGTGGGTTGTGCCCACCTCGTGGCCCCACTGACCCTAATTCCAGCACTATAAATTCCTATTTTCGAAGAAAAAAAATAGGAGAGAAAGTTTCATCGCGTTTTACGATATAGAGCCGCCGCCACCTCTTGTTCTTCATCGGGAGGCCAGATCTGGAGTCCGTTTGGGGCTCCATAGAGGGGAATCTTCGGTCTTCGTCATCATCAACCCTTCTCCATCGCCAATTCCATGATGCTTCCCACCGGGAGTGAGTAATTCCTTTGTAGGCTCGCTGGTCGGTGAGGAGTTGGATGAGATTCATCATGTAATCGAGTTAGTTTTGTTAGGGCTTGATCCCTAGTATCCACTATGTTCTGAGATTGATGTTGCTATGACTTTGCCATGCTTAATACTTGTCACTAGGGCCCGAGTGCCATGATTTCAAATCTGAACCGTTTATGTTATCACCATTATATCTACGTTCTTGATCCGATCTTGCCAGTCATATGCACCTATTACGTGTTATGATCCGTAAACCCCATAGTGACAATATTTGGGATACTTTCCGGTGATGACCGTAGTTTGAGGAGTTCATGTATTCACCATGTGTTAATGCTTTGTTCCGGTTCTCTATTAAAAGGAGGCCTTAATATCCCTTAGTTTCCTTATGGACCCCGCTGCCACGGGAGGGTAGGACAAAAGATGTCATGCAAGTTCTTTTCCATAAGCACGTATGACTATTACATGCCTACATTACATTTATGAACTGGAGCTAGTTCTGTATCGCCCTAGGTTATGACTGTTATATGATGAATATCATCCAACGAGTTCACCGATCCAGTGCCTACGAGTTTTCCACATATTGTTCTTGCTAAGTTACTATTGCTACTGCTACTGTTACACTTGCTACAAAACCACTGCTATCACTGTTACCGTTACTGTTACTGTTACCACTGCTATCAAAACTATCATACTACTGTGCTATTGATCACTCTGCTACAGATATTTAATCTCCAGGTGTGGTTGAATTGACAACTCAGCTGCTAATACTCACAAATATTCTTTGGCACCCCTTGTGTCGAAACTATAAATTTGGGTTGAATACTCTACCCTCGAAAACTGTTGTGATCCCCTTACTTGTGGGTTATCACCCCATAGTTTTATCCTTAGTGGCAACAATACAATACATGTCTTGGCCCTTGTTGTCACTGGGTTAGAGCACCGCAAAATTGAACCGACTACAAAGCACAACTCTCGTTGAAGAAAAACCCATCGAACTTGGCCAAAGAAGATAGAAAGATCGGAGAGCATACAATTTAGTTATGCAGCAACAAAACCTCAAAAGATTCAATTGATTTCAATGAATATTCTGATCATAAAGTGACAATTCATCATGTCCCAGCAAACACACTACCGGTTATATCGAATGATCCCGATCATGTATGAAGGCTCACATGAACATGGCATCGAAGATCCAAAAAGAGATAGAACCATCTAGCTACTACTCCCTCCGTCCGGAAAAAGATGTCCACGGCCTAGTTCATTTCTAATTTTGCAAAAACAACCTTCTGGTTTTAAGTCTCCTGCTAATCCCCCCTCCTCTGTTTCTTCCTCCTTCGCCCGCGGCTGGACCAAGCGACCGTCTTCGCCACCGTCGGTAGCCACCGTAGAAACAGCGGGCGACCGCCGCCCACCTGCGCCGCTGCCCACATGCGCCGCCCTCAAGCCGTCCTCCCACCTACGGTTTCTCCGCTGCACCGAATCTGCCCTGCCGCACGGAGGCAAGCTCCGGCCGGTTCCTCCGTGGCAACCCCAGCCGCCGTTCCTCCTCCTCGTCGCCCTGGCCGGTTCCTCGCACCTGCGGCAACCCCAGCCGCCGCTGCCAACCCCGGCCGCCGCTCCCCTCCCGGCCGCCGCTCCCCTCTCGGCAGGCAGGGCCAGCCGGATCTTCCCCGGCGTCGAGATGACCACGAGGACCTACTTCTGCCGCCCGGCCGCCACCTGGTGCTGCCGCTGCCGATCGATTCCCCACCCAGCTGCTGCTAATTGCGGCTACGTCTACTGCTATCTCCCGTCAATGGTGATTTGAAGCAGTAGTAGCATGGGGCGACGGACCAGCAACAAAGGAAGGAGAGCGAGTAGCAGAGGGAACCACGAATTGAAGCAGCAACACGGTAGTTTTGGAGACAAGAGGAACAACATAGAAGTGTTAACTGAATTTCAACAGTGGGTCTTCCATAACTGAATTTTAGCAGTGGTAACCAGAGAGTGAAGAAGCAAATTAACAGCAGGAGAAATAGCAATAGCAGATCAAGAAGTACAGTAACCAGAGAGTGAAGAAGCAGATTGGCATCAGGAGAAATAGCAGACACACACAATATTCAGTCTGTAAGAGTAATATTCAGGCAATATTCAGTCTATTCAGTCAATGTTCAATCAATAGGCAGTAATTTGTTCTGTTCAGTCAAGGTAATTGTTCAGTTAAAGTAATTTGTTCTGTAGCCAAGGGGTAGTTACTAATAGAAGATCATGTCACACAAATTCAAATTTGTATAGTGGAGTAAACTGTAGATGCACAAAATTACATAAGTCAGAGGAGATTTTTGAGTAGTAAAATTCAGTGCTGAAATTCACTGTGATATTGTTACTCCAGATTTTGGAGACATTTTGGAAACAAATAATCAGACAAGATTAATAGTGTTAGCTGAATATTGATCCTAGTGTTGACTGAATATGCTAATCAAACAGCTGCTACATTCTGATCAGAGACAATGAGGAAAGACAGGAGGAAGAAGAAGAAAAAAAAGTATAGAACATTAGCAACATGGCATGGTTCAAAAGACTGCAATTTTTGATTTTTGGGGGCAAGGCGATGGATGGCTCGCTCACCTATTTGGAACACAGGGAACAACTTCTATCGATACATGGTCATGCAATAGAACAACTGAGAGAGGGAGCTGACATCAGTGCAAGAGCAGCATAGGTGAGTGCTGCTGAGCAGGTCATCCAACATTGCTAACCAAGATCCACATCAGTGAAACTAGCAAAATTCAATAAAATTATGGAGCTGGATCTAACGTCCAACTCTACAAACTGAAAATTATGTAGCTGAAAATTATACAGGCTGTCTCATACAGTAAAATCAGTGAAATTTTAGAAACTGGAAATTATGGAGCTGGATCTGATCTCCAATTTTGATAGTAAAATTCAGTACAGTTGATATTCCTGAACCCCATATACCTAAGTTGCATACAGAAAAAAGAACACCTTCTAACAAAAAAAGGCAAGCATGGTCCAGAGACAAACCACATGGATCATCTGTACCGGATTAACACTTTGCTTGGCCTACTGTGCTCTGAGGAATTTGTGAGATGCAAAATTACAGCAACCGGTAAACATAATGGAGAACCAAAAATGTCTTAGATCAAGGTTCAGACAGAGCTAACAAAAGCATTATAAGATGAAGGTTTCTTAGCAGGGAACAATACACAAAAATGAACCTGGATCAGAGCTAACAAAATCATGGTATCATTGCTTGCAACCCAGCTGAAGCAAACGACACCATTCAGCAAGCCGTAGAGAGACGAACTGTACGACGCGCAGATAGAATCACAGAACCAGAGACTAATCCAAACACCAAGCTAGTGATTTGGGAAGAGCATGACAAAGCAATTTTGGAAAGCATCAGATTTGGAGTTGCTCACCTCCTCCCGTGCACTCACACCCTACCAAACTTCAATCCAAATGGCAGACAATGCCGTAGCAACATAGGGACGACCACCCACAACAGCACCGGTGAAATCATTAAAGAAGAGACTGAATCCGGTGAAGTTTGGACACAGTAAAATTCTCACCTTTGCTCTGTCTTTGCGGGAGGCGGCAGTGGTGGCTGCTGGGCGGGGTGGACGATCTGGCGGCGACCGACTTCGTGGACGAGGTTGACGGCGAGGTGGACGAGGTTGACGACAGGAAGGGCCAGCTCCGGCTCGTCACCATCAGTGAAGGACGCCTCCGGTGGAGAGCAGATCTGAAAAATCCAGCCTTCTCCTTGCCCGGGGAAGCAACGTGGTTGAGGAGGGGAACAATGAGGGGAGCTCCGGGGAACAAGGAGGGAGATCTCCGGCGACGCCCGAGGAATCTCCGGCGACGTCCGCTGAAGCTGCGTGGGGAGCCGAGCAGGGGCTCCAGCGGGGGAGATGAGAGCAGTGGGCTCCGACGGGTGAGACGAGCGGGGAGAGTGAAGCGTTTGTCGGGAATTCGCCAAGGGGGTTTTCGCAAAATGACCATGATGACAAGTTTTTTCGGACGGAGGGAGTACTATGAACCCGTAGATCCTAGGGAAACTGCTCACATATGTTCATGGACGCGACAAGGTTGATGGAGATGGCTCTATCAATGGCTTCCCTCTCCGGCAAGGCTCCGGAACAGGCCTCCATATGGTATCTTAGTGGAACAGAAGCTTGAAGTGGCGATAAAATTCTTCTGAAAATACGTAGAAGGGTTTCAGTATTTATAGGAAATTATGGCGGTGAATTCAAGTCAAGGCGGTGTTGAGGGGCCCACACGGGCAAGTGGCGCCCCCTGGTCGTGTGGGGTGGTCGTGTGGGCCCCTGGTAGCTCCTCTCGAGGTCCCCCGAAGCTTCGTGTGTTTCTTGTTGCCCAAAAAAAAGTATAAAATCGGTAAGTGATTTTGACCTACGTAGATATTGATTTCCTCTGAAACCAGAAATAAGTGGAAAACAATAACTGGCACTGGGCATTAAATTAATAGGTTGGTCCATAAAAATATTATAAATTGCTGTAAAAAGTATATAAAAATAATAATATAATATCATGGAACAATAAAAAATTATAGATATGTTTGAGACGCATCAGGGATCCTAAGCTAGTCGTCTAGGCACGAAGGTAACAGGGACGCGAGGTTTTACCTAGGCTCGGGCTCTCCAAAGAAATAATACCCTACGTAGTGCTTGCGTTTGTGTTAGAGTAAGTACAAAGTATAGGTGACTACCCGGAGATTGTAGTGTGTTTATTCACATCATCCCGCACTATGCCTATATGAAACTAAAGATGTCGGGCCATAAGGGCATCATCACAATCGCTCGTAATGCATAATGGTCCCTCCAGACCGAAGAACAAACTACAATCTTTGCATCCGAGGCACAAGCGGTCGAGGAGATGTCAGACGCCAAGAAACGCCTTTGGTCAACTCCTAGCACATCAGATACTAGCTCTGACACATGTCGGACGCGTCCCCAGGACCGATCAACAGCCATCTTGGAAGGGTCTGATTTAGGGCCAAAATAGGAAGGTGCGCTCCATGGCCCACGTCATGAGAATGGTGCTACTCCCGCAGGAGTTGTTGGGATTTCCCAAAGAGGAAGGGTGAAGTAGAATAGCAGGAATATTTTTACTTACTTAAGAACCAAAGTTTATCGAACCGGTAGGAGATTCTAAGCTAACAAGATAAACAACACCTGCACACAAACAAAATAAAAACTTGCATGCAACGTGGCAAGAGGGTGTCAAGCCCCTTGTCTTGGTAGTTACAAGATTAAAAACAAATAGAGATGGGTAGTGGTAAAGCAATAAGGCAAATAAAAGAGGCAATTTTGTAGAAGAATATATTAATGGAGAATAGACCCTGGGGGGCCATACGTTCATTCATTAGTGCCATCTCTCTCTCAAACAAGCGAATGGCATGGTAAACAAATTACAGTTGGGCAATGGAATAGATTGCAATATTTATGACTATGGTCATTCATGGCATAATCTCGTATAGGTATTAAAGCTGCACCCCAAAACCGCTATCCAACATGCATCTCAAGGTATTAAGTTTACAAGAAACAGAGTATAGCAATAAGAAAGATGACATAATGTCAACAGGAAGAAGTCAAGCAATATGATCAAAACCCATCGTTTGTATCCTTAGTGGAAACAATACAATACATGTCTTGGCCCTTTTTGTCACTTGGTTAGAGCACCACAAGACTGAACCCACTACAAAGGACAACTTCCTATGAAGAAAAACCCATCGAACTTGGCCAAAGAAGATAGATAGATCGGACAGCAAAGAAAGCTATTTAATTATGCAGCAACAAAACCAAATAGATTCAATTGATGAACAATCTGATCATAAAGCGACAATTCATCATGTCCCAACAAACATACCACCGATTACATCGAATTGATCTCGGTCAAGAAAGAGAACATGGTATTGAAGATCTGAGAGAGAGAGAGAGAACCATCTAGCTACTACTATGGACCTGTAGGTCCCGAGGGAACTACTCACACATGGTCATGGAGGCAGAAAGGTTGATGAAGATGGCTCCCACAATGTCTTCCCCCTCCGCCATGGTTCGGTAGGATCTCTTCGGTGTCGGGGAACGTTGCATGGGAAACAAAAAAATTCCTACGCACATGTGAGATCTATCTGTGGAGATGCATAGCTACGAGAGGGGAAGTGTGTCTACATACCCTTGTAGATCGCTAAGCGAAAGGTTAAAACGCGGTTGATGTAGTCGTATGTCTCCATGATCCAATCGCGATCCGTCCCGATCCAGCGCCAAACGGACGACACCTCCATGTTCAGCACACATGCGGCTCGATGACGTCTCCTCCTCCTCGATCCAGCAAGCGAGGGCGGAGTAGTAGATGAGTACTCCGGCAGCACAACGACGTGGTGGCAGTGGTGTAGGAGCTAATTGACGTGGCTTGAGACTGCATCGGTATTTCCCCAAAGAGGAAGGGATGATGCAGCACAACAGTATTTCCCTCAGTTATGAAACCAAGGTATCGAACCAGTAGGAGGATCGCCACCACCTAATAAGCAGCACCTGCACACAAATAACAAATACTTGCAACCCGACGCGTAAGAGAGGTTGTCAATCTCTCTACGGTAAAAAGATAGATTAGGTAATGATAGATAGGAGAGATGGATCTCTCAAGAACACAAAAAAAAGGGCAAATAAAAAGTGCAGCAGTATATTTTTAGGTTTTTGGTTTAGTAGATCTGAAAACAAAGAGGCAAAAAGATAGATCGGAAAGCAATATGTTGGAAAAGTAGACCCGGGGGCCGTAGGTTTCACTAGTGGCTTCTCTCATGAGTATAGCACACGGTGGGTGAACAAATTACTGTTGGGCAATTGATAGAAGATCAAATAATCATGACGATATCCAAGGCGATGATCATTATATAGGCATCACGTCCAAGATAAGTAGACCGACTCCTGCCTGCATCTACCACTATTACTCCACACATCGACCGCTATCCAGCATGCATCTAGTGTATTAAGTTCATGGAAAAACGGATGTCGGCATTCTGGGAACGGGGGTACCCAGACCTGCCTGCCTGCGCCCCAGCACGTGGCCCAACACGACGGCCCAATACGGCCTGGCGACAAACCCCCAGGACAAGACCCTCGTGAGGGCCCCAGGCTCGCGAGGAAAACGACACCAAGACCTCCAGGGGAGCGGCCTCCCCAGGTTGCCTCCCGAGGAGCGGAGATTCCTATGCAGGCGCCTAGCCTCAGGAGGCAGTGATGACATGAGCCATGACGACCAAGGCCAGCGGGCGCCAGCGGGCACAAAGGGGACAGTTTCCCCTTTGGTGCTAAGGAGGCAAGGACGCACGCGGGTTCCCAAGGGACCCCCCGAAGGTTTCCATTCCGGTGCAACAAGACCAAGACCATGAGCTCGGCAGGACGGATGTCATCGCCGATCCCACCTCTGCGTCACACCCTGTTGCTTTGCAGGCAAAGACCACCTTTAGTCAGGATAAGCTGTACCTCCTGTTCCCTTTCAAATTTGGCCGTTGTGGGATCCCTTCCCGCCTGTGCGATAAGGGAAGAGGATCAAGGCCACTATAAATAGGGACTAGCCTCCACCGTAGAGGGGCCCGGGGAGAGATCAATCGGATCCACCCTCACCGAAGAGCCCTCACGAGGTCGCTCAACCACTATACTAGTTCATTCCCAAACCTCCTCGTGAGACCAATCCACCAAAAGCAAGAGTAGGGTTTTACACCGCAAGGTGGCCCGAACCTGGGTAAATCGTGTGTCTTTGTTTATTTTCCCGGGATGAGAGCAGTGGGTGGGTCATTGTGTAGCTACGAGGTTGAGTAGGATCGGAGGGCGAGCACACCCCTGTGTTCGAACCTTTCTTGGGTCTGCGGAGCCCCGATTCCGACAACGGAGTAATGCAATAAGAACGATGACATGATGTAGACAAGATCTATTCATGTAGGAATAGACCCCATCTTGTTATCCTTAATGGCAACGATACATGCGTGCCTTGCTGCCCCTTCTGTCACTGGGAAAGGACACCGCAAGATCGAACCCATCACAAAGCACCTCTTCACATGGCAAGAAAAATCGATCTAGTTGGCCTAACTAAACCAAAGATTCGAAGAAGAAATACGATGCTATAAGTAATCATGCATATAAGAGATCAAAAAAGACCTAAATAATATTCATGGATAGAAACTGATCATGAACTCAAAATTCATCGGATCCCAACAAACACACCGCAAAAGTTCACATCAAATAGATCTCCAAGAGACCATTGTATTGAGAATCAAAAGAGAGAGAAGAAGCCATCTAGCTACTGCCTATGGACCCATAGGTCTATGGTGGACTACTCACGCATCATCGGAGAGGCACCTATGAAGAAGATGAACCCCTCCGTGATGGTGTTAGATTGGATCTTGAGGCTCTGGAACTTGCTGCGGCTGGATGTGTTTTTCGTCAACTCCCCTACGGTTTTCTGAATATTTGGGTATTTATAGGCATCAAAGGCGGTGGAGGGGGGGCCCGTGGAGGGCACAAGCCATCAGGGAGCGCCGGGGGCCCCCTGGCGCGCCCTGGTGGGTTTGGTACTGATATTCTGTGAAGTAAAAAACAAGCAAAAACAGCAACTGGCACTTTGGCACTATGTCAATAGGTTAGTCCCAAAAAATGATATAAAGTTGCTATAAAGTGATTGTAAAACATCCAAGAAGGATAATATAACAGCATGGAACAAGCAAAAATTATAGATACGTTGGAGACGTATCAGCATCACCAAGCTTAATTCCTACTCGTCCTCGAGTAGGTAAATGATAAAAACAGAATTTTTGATGTGGAATGTTGCCTAACATGTTCATCTCATATTCTTTTCTTTGTAGCATGGACATTTTGATTTTTAGATGATTCAAAGCAATAGTCTAGTTTTAACATAATGACTTCAATACTCAAGCATGTCAACAAGCAACCATGTCTTTCAAAATATCAACACTAAAGAAAGTTATCCCTAGCCCATCATGCTCAATAAAACACACTCAAATATTAGCTACACTCAATGCTCAAGCACGATCATAGTGCCCCCTAGTTGGTGCTTTATAAGAGAAGATGGAGACTCAAAGTAAAATAAAAATTGCATAAAGTAAATAGATAGGCCCTTCGTAGAGGGAAGTAGGGATTTGTAGAGGTGCCAGAGCTCAAAGTTTTAAATTGAGAGAGAACAATATTTTGGGTGGCATGCCTTTCCGGTCAACGAAAACGACAAAGTAGCTCACAATACTTTCCATGCTAGATATATCATAGGCGGTTCCCAAACAGAAAATAAAGTTTATTCCTTTTTCTACCATTCTTTCACATTCCATGGCGGGCCGTATCCACGGTTGCCTTCCATACCAACACTTTCCAAGGAATTTATTATTTGGCAACATAAAGTAAATATTTTTTTCTTTTTCATTTCGGGAATGGGCATCCCTATTACCGCCGCACTCTCATGCAATGACAAGTGAATAATCACTCATCTTGAGAATAACACATCTAGCATGGAAAAATATTGGACACTCCCCACTGTTTCGTGAGCGGTACGAGCACACAAAAGAGAAGTTTATTTTGAAAATTAGAGATGGCACATACAAATTCGCTTGGAACGGCGTGGAAATACCGCATATAGGTAGGTATGGAGGACTCATAAGGCAAAACTTGGTTTAAGGATTTTGGATGCACAAGTAGTATTTCTACTTAGTACAAATGGAGGCTAGCAAATAGATTGAGAAGCAACCAAACCAAGAAACGAAAATTCACATAAATGAGCATTGAGCATAACTAACACCGAATAATGCACCACAAGTAGGATGTAATTTCATTGCATAACTATTGACTTTCGTACATGCATAGGGAATCACAAACCTTAACACCAATATTCCTACTAAAGCATAATTACTCACGAACATGACCCACATATTACTATCATCATGTTTCAAAACTATTACAAGGAATCAAGTTTAATTTGTCCAATGATCTTCATGAAAGTTTATATTATATCCTCCTTGGATATCTATCACTTTGGGACTAGTTTCATATATTGCCATTGCTTTTGACAAGCTCAAACAAATTTAAGTGAAGCACATGAGCATAAAACTTTCATGTCTCAAAAAGGTATAAGTGAAGCATGAGAGGATTTCTACAAAATTTACTAACTCTCAAATTAATCTAAGTGAAGCATGAGAGTATTTATACAAAAAATTCCAAGCACACCATGCTCAAAAAGATATAAGTGAAGCACTAGAGCAATTCTATAGCTCAAAAAGTTTAAGTGAAGCATAGAGAGCAATTCTAACAAATCATAGCATAATTTTGGCTCTCCCAAATAGGTGTGTCCAGCAAGGATACAAGTGACAAACTAACAAGAAAATCAAGCAAAGACACAAATGATACAAGACGCTCCAAGCAAAACTCATGATATGTGACGAATAAAAATATAGCTCCAAGTAAAATACCGATGGTCGTTAGAAGAAAGAGGAGATGCCACTGGGGGGCATTCCCAAGCTTAGTTGCTTGTTTCTCTTTGGATATATCTTGGGGGTGCTGTAGCATCCCCAAGCTTAGGCTCTTTTCACTCCTTATTCCTTCATCCATCGTGATCTCACCCAAAACTTGAAAACTTCAATCACACAAAACTCAACAAAATCTTCGTGAGATCCGTTAGTATAATAAAGCAAATCACTACTTTAGGTGCTGTTGCAAACCCATTCATATTTTATTATTGCATTATACCTACTGTATTTTAACTTTACCATGGCTCATACCCTTCAATATAACCCATAGATTCATCAAAACAAGCACACAATGCAACGAAAACAGAATCTGTCTTAAACAGAACTGTAGTAATCTGTACTCTAACCATACTTCTGTAACTCTTAAAATTCTGAAAAATTAGGACAACGTAAATAATTTGTATAGAAACACTGCGTTAAAATCTCAGCTCAAGATCACGTTCCAGTAAAAAATGAAAATTCAAACACTGGACGCAAAGTTTCAGATTCAACATCGCTTCTACTCATCTTATGAATCATCCTAAAGGCTCTACTTGGAACAAACACTAAATAAACCATAAAAACACAATCATAACAGAGGCAGAATTGTGTCAACACTCAAAAACAGAAAGTAAAAAGCAAAAATAAATTTATTCATCGAGTTGCCTCCCAACAAGCACTATCGTTTTACGCTCCTAGCTAGGCATAACACATAGTTTCAAGTATTGTCATCTTTGGTTTTGGATCCATATGATGCCCTCATGATTGATTCATATGATGGCTTAATTCTTGTTCTAGGGAAGTGTTCCATACCCTTTCTTAGTATAAATTGAAAACGAGTATTGCCTTCTTTCATATCAATCACGGCACCTATAGTGCGTAAAAACGGTCTACCAAGTATTATGGGACAAGACGAATTGTAATCAATATCAAGCACAATAAAATCTATGGGCATATAGTTCCTATTTGCAAGAATAAGAGCATCATTAATTCTTCCCAAAGGCTTTTTAATAGTAGAATCCGCCAAGTGCAAATTAAGAGAGCATTCTCCAATATTGGTGAGACCAAGCACATCACATAACGATTTCGGAATCGTGGAAACACTAGCACCCAAATCACATAAAGCAAAGCACTCATAATTTTTAATCTTGACTTTAATAGTAGGTTCCCACTCATCATGTAGTTTTCTAGGAATAGAAATCTCCAACTCCAACTTTTCTTCAAAAGATTTCATCATGGCATCAACGATATGTTTAGTAAAAGCTTTATTTTGCTCATAAGCATGGGGTGAATTCAACATGGATTGCAACAAAGAAATACATTCAATCAAAGAGCAACTATCATAATTAAAGTATTTGCAATCCAAAATAGTGGGCACATCACTAGTTAAAGTTTTGACCTCTTCAAACCCACTTTTATCAAAAATTCATCAAGATTTTCACCCTCCAAATTATTGGGACGCCTTCTAGCTAAAGTTGACTCTACTTCAGTCCCTTTATCATCAATTTTAACATTACTAAACAAGGAATCAATAGTAGAAACACCAATCACTTTAAGATATTCATCATTTTTATGAAGGCAATCACTAGAAAACGATTTTTCTAAGATTTCTCTTTTAGCTCTAAGCATAGCGGTTCTTTTCTTACTTTCATCCATAGAGACATATAAATCTTTAATTGATTCATCAATCTTAGGCACAAAAGCTTTCAACTTGAGATTTTCAACATCATGAGAAATTCTATCAATGCTTCTAGACATATCATCAATCTTATTCAACTTTACTTCTATCGTAGTATTGAAAGCCTTTTGCGCATTGATAAATTCTTTAATATTACTCTCAAGATCAGAGGTGTTCCTATTATTATTGTAAGAGGAATTACCATAGGACTTACCATAATTATTAGAGGAATTTCCAGGAAAAGGCCTAGGATTAAAATTACCTCTATAAGCATTGTTATTGAAATTGTTTCGCGAGACAAAGTTCACATCTATGGAATCACTATTTTGCTCAATCAAAGTAGACAAAGGCACATCATTAAGATCAATAGGAGCAATTTTACTAGCAACCAATTTCATCAAAGCATCAACCTTATCACTCAAAGTACTAATTTCTTTAACCGAATTAACTTTTTTACTAGTAGGTGCTCTTTCGGTATGCCATTGTGAATAATTTGCCATAATATTGTCTAGCAATTTGGTAGCTTCACCCAAAGTAATTTCCATAAACGTACCACCCGCGGCAGCATCTAAAAGATTTCTAGAGACAAAATTCAATCCCGCATAAAAAAATTTGTATGATCATCCAAAGATTTAAACCATGAGTAGGACAATTTCTTAGCATCAACTTCATTCTTTCCCAAGATTGTGCAACATATTCATGCTCAAGTTGCATAAAATTCATGATTTGTGTCCTAAGGTAAATAATTTTCGTGGGCGGAAAATACTTAGTGATAAAAGCATCCTTGCACTTATTCCAAGAATCGATACTATTGCGAGGCAAAGAGGAAAACCAAAATTTTGCACGATCCGGCAAGGAAAAAGGAAATAATTTCAACTTCACAATATCAATGTCCACATCTTTTTTCTTTTGCATATCACACAATTCTACGAACGTGTTTAGATGGGACGCGGCATCCTCATTAGGATTACCGGCAAATTAATCTTTCATGACAAGATTCAACAAAGCGGCATTAATATCACAAGACTCCGCACTAGTGGCGGGAGAAGCAATAGGAATACTAATAAAATCATTGTTATTAGTATTGGAAAAATCACACAACTTGGTATTTTCTTGAGTCATCGTGACTACGCAAACAAGATTGCAAGCAAGCAAGAGATATGACGAGAAAAAGGCAAACGAAAAAGAGGGCGAATAAAACGGCAAATTGGCGAAGTGGGGGAGAGGAAAACGAGAGGCAAATGACAAATAATGTAATTGCAAGGAGATGAGATTTGTGATTAGGAACCTGGTAGATGATGATGGTGTCTCCTCAGCGCTTGAGATTGGCACATAGAAGAGACCGCTTCCTCCCCGGCAACGGCGCCAGAAATTCCTTTTACGTGGCTTGAGACTGCGTCGGTATTTCCCCAAAGAGGAAGGGATGATGCAGCACAGCGACGGTAAGTATTTTCCTCAGTTATGAAACCAAGGTATCGAACCAGTAGGAGGATCACCACCACCTAATAAGCAGCTCCTGCACACATATAACAAATACTTGCAACCCGACGCGTAAGAGAGGTTGTCAATCTCTCTATGGTAAAAAGATAGATTATGTAATGATAGATAGGAGAGATAGATCTCTCAAGAACACAAAATAAAAAGGGCAAATAAAAAGTGCAGCAATATATTTTTGGGTTTTTGGTTTAGTAGATCTGAAAACAAAGAGGCAAAAAGATAGATCGGAAAGCAATATGTTGGAAAAGTAGACCCGAGGGCCGTAGGTTTCACTAGTGGCTTCTCTCATGAGTATAGCACACGGTGGGTGAACAAATTACTGTTAGGCAATTGATAGAAGATCAAATAATCATGACGATATCCAAGGCGATGATCATTATATAGGCATCACGTCCAAGATAAGTAGACCGACGCCTGCCTGCATCTACCACTATTACTCCACACATCGACCGCTATCCAGCATGCATCTAGTGTATTAAGTTCATGGAAAAATGGAGTAATGCAATAGGAACGATGACATGATGTAGACAAGATCTATTCATGTAGGAATAGACCCCATCTTGTTATCCTTAATGGCAACGATACATGCGTGCCTTGCTGCCCCTTCTGTCACTGGGAAAGGACACCGCAAGATCGAACCCATCACAAAGCACCTCTTCCCATGGCAAGAAAAATTGATCTAGTTGGCCTAACTAAACCAAAGATTCGAAGAAGAGATACGAGGCTATAAGTAATCATGCATATAAGAGATCAAAAAAGACCCAAATAATATTCATGGATAGAAACTGATCATGAACTCAAAATTCATCGGATCCCAACAAACACACCGCTAAAGTTTACATCAAATAGATCTCCAAGAGACCATTGTATTGAGAATCAAAAGAGAGAGAGGAAGCCATCTAGCTACTGCCTACAGACCCATAGGTCTATGGTGGACTACTCACGCATCATCGGAGATGCACTATGAAGAAGATGAACCCCTCCGTGATGGTGTTAGATTGGATCTTGAGGCTCTGGAACTTGTGGCGGCTGGATGTGTTTTTCGTCGACACCCCTAGGGTTTTCTGAATATTTGGGTATTTATAAGCATCAGAGGCGGTGGAGGGGGGCCCCGTGGAGGGCACAACCCATGAGGGCGCGCTGGGGGTCCCCTGGCGCGCCCTGGTGGGTTTTGGCCTCCACAGACCACCTCTCTGGCACTTCTTTGGCCCACTGGGTGTCTTCTGGTCCAGAAAAAATCTCAAAAAAGTTTCGTCGCGATTGGACTCCGTTTGGTACTGATATTCTGTGAAGTAAAAAACAAGCAAAAACAGCAACTGACACTTTGGCACTGTGTCAATAGGTTAGTCCCAAAAAATGATATAAAGTTGCTATAAAGTGATTGTAAAACATCCAAAAATGGCTTCGCCAAGCGCTACTAAATCTAGAGTGGAGGAGAAACGGGTGAGAGGGAGGGCTGCCGCCAGGGTGTGGGAATTGTGCGTGGGCAACCCCTCCCTCTCCTCATATATATATATATATATATATATATATATATATATATATATATATATATATATATATATATAGGGTGGCACTATTCTAATCCCAGGATTAGAATATTTATTCTAATCACGATGCGCCTATATAGGGGGCGAGGATATGTTCCTGGACTTCCTAACCGGCAGCGACGAAAAACAAAAAGAAAAAAGAACACCCCCAATCCTGCCCACGCCTTCGTGCCCGCCGGTCTATCCCCAACCACCGCCGCCGCCCCGCACTCAACCAGCGACACCGCCACCCCGCACCCAACCGGCGACGCCGCCGTCGCCCCACGCCTAACCGGCGAAGCCGCCGCAGCCCTCCGCCAACCTACGGCGCATCGCACCTGAGCCCCCACCTGAAGATGCCACCACATCTCCCCCCGGTTCCCAATGTCGTCGCCCCCGAGGAGCTACCGCCGGCCACCCTGCTCCGGCCGCCGCTGGCACCTCCTCTGTCCGGGCGCGCCTCCGGCCCCTCCTCCTTCGGGCGCACAGCCAGCCCCGCCACCTCCCGGCGCGCCGCCACCCCGCCTCCTCCCGGCGCACCGCCACCCCGCCTTCTTCCGGTGCGAGGCCAACGCCCCCACCTCCTCCTGGCACGCCGTCGCCGCCGCCTCCTTCCGGCGCGAGGCTGTCCCTCTCCTTCAGGGCGAGGTGGATTTAGACTTCAGCACCTCCCGTGGGCCGCCGTGCGTACCCACCCAGAACCCCACTTCTTCCCGTGCGCCGCCGCTGGTGCCCAGTCTCACAGCCCTTGTTCCTCTCTTTGTTACTACAGGAAGTTCAATCCACCAGCCAGAGCTCGTTCAAATGCCTGATCTAAAGTTTGAGCGGCTTCTCATGGTTATCCATCGGCGAGATGCCTGGAGGACTTCTCCGTCGACTTGGAGGTTCAGCATTGGACAAGGAAGTTGCCCTTGACCATTTTCTCATGTACGGACAGCTATGGCGTGTGTATGCCCAGCAAATCGATGCCTCAGGTCCATTGTCTCGCCATCTCCCTTACCTATTGTTCCTTCCTGATATACTATGTTCAGTTATGTATTGTTTCTAAGTGATTTTCTTGTCTGAAGTTCAGACGTACTTGCAGCCGCAATTGTTGGTATGGATGCTTCTCTGCTGTTCATCTTAGTATGTTATAAAAAAAAGAACCATGACCGATTGGGTCTGTATCTGCATAAAAGAGAGCCCCTTTGAGTATTGATTTGATATTCATTTCATATGTTGTTAAAAAGGAATTAACCGTCTAGAATGTGAGGAACTGAGAGGTACAGGCTAATGCTACAGGCTAATGCATGTTTTCATCCTCTCGTGCGTGCGTCCCAGGATCTTCCTGAACTTCTTTACGTCTACAAACAGAGGACCATTCAGAAATCCTAATGTGCAGTTGTTCTTCTGTATTTGTTTTGTCCTTCAGAGCATTTTCTTCAATGCAGTGGAAATCACCCTCATCCCGATCTGATCTGTAGCGCCAACCCGAGTCCTCGCAACGCAACCTCCAGTCGTTCAACTACGCAGCCCCGGGCCGTTCAATGACAAAGCCGCCGGCCGTTCATGAACACAGCACCCTGGATCCTGCGGCCCACAATTCAGTACAACTTCTGGTGAATCCGGTGAAGGGAGACTTCTTCTAAGAGCAATTCCCTATTAACTTTTCTTGGTTCAAAGTTTTAATTTGCCAGCTACTTTAGTTTCAGCACCTGTGTATGTGGCTACCACGGTGGCATGCGTTCAGCTGCGACTTTGTTTTTATTTCCACATGTCACCAGTTGCTATTTGCCTGAAAAGATTTATGTATACTGGTTTCTCAGGGACCGGAGGGTGTACTGAACATGTTAAAGAGATATCTCATGTATATTCACCCCCCCTGTTTGTATCTTGTTGTATTTCAAGCCAGCACTAACCATTGGTATTGTTTGTCTGATGCTCCACGTCTTATAAATGTCCACTCTACAAAAAGAATAAGAATGGTATGCAAAACGAGCACACAATATGTGATCATTCAGCTTTTTCTCTCAAGTAGCCTTGGACTTCTACGGGCAAAGCACCGGCATAATTTCCTCTTCGATTCTTCTTTGGCCATGCTCCATTTTCTGTGTAGATGCATCAAGCATTGCTCTCTCAGGTAGCCGGCATAGGAAAGAAGGTTTTCTCGTTAAAGAATAAAACCAAGATGTTCAATTGGAAAAAGCAGAGCAGTTTGATATTTATTTGAAAAACATTGATTATTTGAGTTACTAAGGCATAAACCAATAAGTTCAAGTCGAAATAACGAAGAAGTTCGACGTTGCTAACAAAACTCCAATTTTCACATTTCTAAAAAATACACAAAGAAGTTCAAATAAAAAAGTAAGCGCGATTCGATGTCTATAAAAAACTCAGATTTTTTCCGTTACTAAAGCAAAAGACAGAGAAGTTCAAACTGATAAGGGTCGGAAGTTCATGTACTGCATGGTGTGCATTTCGTATGAGAAAAAAGAATAAAAATGCAAAGTCTACATTTTTGTTGCTATACGTTCAAGTGCTCGGCCCGGGAAAGTTTAAAAATTCTTGTGAGAGAGGTTCACCGTGTATTTACATGTTTAAAAACACAGAAAAAGATGTTGTTTTTGTTGTTTTAAAATAATTCTCTCATTGCTCTATTCCAAAAATAAACGATTAAAATAAATTGGTTTATGCTGTTCGAAAAGAAAAGTTTAACCATATTAGAAAAACTTGCATCTTTTCATCAGGTTTCTAATAGTACATCATTTGTGCAACTCCAAGGAATGGGTGAGGAATTACGAACTAAAATACGTGATAGAAGTTCAATATGAAAACGGTGAGCAGTTCAACTACTACACGAAACGCGTTTCAGATGAGAACAAAAGAATACAAAACTAAAAGACTAAAATGTTTGTTGCAAGAAGTTCACGTGCACCTCCGAGCACGGTTCAGAATTTATATTGTGGGACGTCCGACCTCCAATTACATGTTTTAAAATGGCAAAAATTGACGTCCGACCTTCAATTACGTGTAATTCGATGTATACACAAAAACATGACAGAAGTTCATAGTGAAAACAACGAGAAGTTCAAGTACTACAAGGGATGCATTTTAGGTGAGAATAAAAGAATAGAAAAGTAAAATTAAAAGGTTTGTTGAAAGAAGTTCACGTGCTCTGCCCGAGAAAGTTTGATGTGTATAAAAAACTCAAATTATATAACGAACGGTCCAATATTTCTTAAATAAATGATTTTTAAGTAAACATCGAAGTACTTTCAAAAAAATTAAACTTCTCTACTTTTAAAAAAATAACAGAGAAATTCGAAGTATATAAACTACTCAGATTTTTTCTCGTTACTAAATAATAAAATGAAGAAGTTCAAATTAAAACAGAAGAGAAGTTCAAAGTTTATGAAAAACTCAGATTTTTTTCTCGTTACTAGAATTCTTTACTCAAAAATAGAAAACGTGAATTTCAAATTAAAATAACACAGAAGTTCAAAGTGAAAACAGCCAAAAGTTCACGTGTTGCATGGTGTGTGTTTTCATATGAGAAAAAGGAATAAAAAGACAAAGTATACAAAATTTGTTGCTAGAAGTTCAGGTGCTCGACACGGGAAGGTTCAAAACTTCTTGTGAGTGTGGTTCACTATGTATTTCTCACCCATTCTTGTGAGTGAGAAAAATGAATAAAAAGGCAAGGTCCAATTTTTTTCTTGCTATAAGTTCAAGTTCTCGGTCGGAGAAAGTTAGAAAAATATTGTGACAGAGGTTTGTACAAAAAGAAATATCATTTGTGTAACACCGACAAATGGGTGAGAAATTACAAACAAAAAATACGCGACAGAAGTTCAACGTGGAAACAACAGGAAGTTCAACTACTATGCTAAATGAATTTCAGATGAAAATCTTTTAAACCGTCGCGAGTATGAAAAAAATGATAAAGACTGAAAAGTTGCGTGTTTACAACAGCTTTCCATCGGTATATCACTTGCTCAATTCCGGTGAGTGGATGGAGAGCTACGAGCAAAAAATAGCACGTGATGAAACAGAGTGAAGTTCAGGTGGACGTGCTGATGAAGTTCAAGTTCTTCACGCGGTGCATTTTCGAAGACTCTGTTTCGCGATAAAAGGCACAACGCATGATCTCGTTGTTTTTAAAATTGCTTGAAAATGGCTAGGAATCAGAGAAAACCATCTACATGAAAAAGTTTCGCATTTTCCGTAGCTTTTCAACGGTATATTATTTGCCCCATTCCAATAAATTTTGTAGAAATTATGGCCAAAAAACATTTTTCGCCATTTTCGAAATTGACTTAAAACCGTAAAGAATTGGGAAAAACAATCTACATAAAAAAGTTTCACATTTCTTCAAGCTTTCCAACGCCATATCATTTGCTGCATTCCGTAAAACCGTTGAGAAAATAACGCGAACATACGAACTTCCTGAGTTACACAACCTGAACTTCCCGCTGTAGGAACCCGACCTTCGGGTTATCTTCGCAACCGTGTCTCCTCGCGTGAATTTTTCTGGCCAGTCTTGTTCTTAGTGATGTAAGTGTAACCAGGAAACAATTTTTAGCAACTAAATGCATGTTTAAAATAGGAATCTCGCTCGTTGGCGGATTTGCTCACGGGATGAGAATAATATTTCTGATAACTAACTGACAAGTCCTAGCAGTCGCACTTGAACTTCCCCGAGTGCTAGGTTGAAATTCCGGCAATGTGCCCAAATGTGTCTTTCAATATACCGTTTGAAAGCTATGGACACCAGTATAACAACCTAGGTTGAATTTTTGGCAAAATGTACACGGTTTAAGAGCAGTTTTGAAAACCGTTTTTCTTCATACAAAAAAACGTGAATCGTATTTTCGACGCTATTTCTAAACCGTTCATCGGAATGAGGCAAATGAGATGGCGTTGGATAGCTGCTGCAAATCCGCTCATTTCACATGTTGAACGTTTTTCCAAATTCCCTACGGTTAAAGAGGAATTTCAAAAATGGCAGAATTTCTGAAACCGAACAGCCGGGTTCGAATTTCGGGGTTAATTTCAAAACAGCTAGTCCTATCGACGCATATGATATGGCGTTGGAAATCTTATGAAAATGCGCATCTTTCCATATAAAATTTTTGTTCTAACTATGAACGGTTCAAAAGTAATTTAGAAAATGGCCGAATCTGTACCGAGTGTGTATTTTCACGTTGTTTTCTCAACGGTTCGTCGGAATGAGGCAAATGATATGGCGTTGGAAAGCTTGAAGAAATGCGAAACTTCTATATGTAGATTGTTTTTCCCAATTCTTTACGGTTTTAAGTCAATTTCGAAAATGGCTGAAAACGTATTTTGGCCGTAATTTCTAGATATTTTATCGGAATGGGGCAAATAATATACCGTTGAAAAGATACGGAAAATGCGCAACTTTTTTATGTAGATGGTTTTCTCTAATTCCTAACCATTTTCAAGAAATTTTGAAAACAGCGAGATCACGCGTTGTGCCTTTTATCGCGAAACATAGTCTTCGAAAATGCACCGCGTGAAGAACTTGAACTTCATCAACACGTCTACCTGAACTTCACTCTGTTTCTTCACGCGCTATTTTTTGCTCGTAGCTCTCCATCCACTCACCGGAATTGAGCAAGTGATATACCGATGGAAAGCTGTTGTAAACACGCAACTTTTCCGTCTTGATCATTTTTTTCATACTCGCGACGGTTTAAAAGATTTTCATCTGAAATTCATTTAGCATAGTAGTTGAACTTCCCGCTGTTTCCACGTTGAACTTCTGTCGCGTATTTTTTGTTTGTAATTTCTCACCCATTCGTCGGTGTTACACAAATGATATTCCTTTTTGTACAAACCCCCGTCACAATATTTTTCTAACTTTCTCCGACCGAGAACTTGAACTTATAGCAAGAAAAAAATTGGACCTTGCCTTTTTATTCATTTTTCTCACTCACAAGAATGGGTGGGAAATACATAGTGAACCACACTCACAAGAAGTTTTGAACCTTCCCGTGTCGAGCACCTGAACTTCTAGCAACAAATTTTGTATACTTTGTCTCTTTATTCCCTTTTCTCATATGAAAACACACACCATGCAACACGTGAACTTCTGGCTGTTTTCACTTTGAACTTCTGTGTTATTTTAATTTGAACTTCACGTTTTCTATTTTTGAGTAAAGAATTCTAGTAACGAGAAAAAAAATCTGAGTTTTTCATAAACTTCGAACTTCTCTGCTGTTTTAATTTGAACTTCTTCATTTTATTATTTAGTAACGACAAAAAATCTGAGTAGTTTATATACTTCGAATTTCTCTGTTATTTTTTTAAAAGTAGAGAAGTTTAATTTTTTTGAAAGTACTTCGATGTTTACTTAAAAATCATTTATTTAAGAAATATTGGACCGTTCGTTATATAATTTGAGTTTTTTATACACATCAAACTTTCCCGGGCAGAGCACGTGAACTTCTTTCAACAAACCTTTTAAGCTTTTATTTTTCTATTCTTTTTATTCTCACCTGAAACGCATTCCTTGTAGTATGTCGGAGAAACGACACCTATGGGATCGAACAGACCCCTTTACGATTCGGCAGGGAGAAGGTTTGCACAGAGAGCAGATCAAGCAATCAACACGCGGGGATTTTACCCAGGTTCGGGCCGCAAAGATGCGTAAAACCCTACTCCTGCTTGGTTGTATTAGATGTGTTCTAGCTCAAGTTCTGGGAGCGCTACAGTACTCGGGCGCTGCGCATGCAGAATGGCCAGAGAAGATCCTCCCCTTGTAGCTACGCCTTGGGCCTCATTTTATACGTTCGAAGGGGTCACCAACAGTGGCGTACAGGGCATACATGAGGTGTAAAGTATCTACAGTGTTATCATACCTAACAGTGACGGTTTAGGACAAGATCATTAAATGCTCCGTTGAGGTGCCCCTTAGTGTCTTGGGGACGGAAAAAGGGGCCGTCCCATCAGCACCGCTTAAGCCCTTCCACCACAGGCGCTTGACACGCACCCAGGAGGACAACAGCTAAAAGACAAGCTGGCCGCTGCAATGGAGTGGTGACAGGGTGGCGAAGTCTTGCCGGGTGCGAGCCTTGCCGGGGCTGTGAGCCATCCCGGCAAGACCTTGCCGGGGCACCAGCCCTCGGTCTTCTGTCTTCTGATTATGGGCTTGAATGCTCTCTTAATGTTGCTGAATTTGCGTCTAGCTATTCCCCGACAAGCCATGCCGCTGGTATGGCTACAACTGTCCGTGCACAAGTACGGGGTACTAAGGACCTAATCTTTAGTACACCGACAGGAGCCCCCGGGCCTAGGCCATACACGGGTGCGAGGCGTTGTTGGGCTAGGCCCAAACAGTGCATGGGCAGGCGTGGCAGGGAATAACTGCTGTAATCATCTCGTTTCACTGTGCCCCCACGATGCACATTGAATGCGGGACGTGGGAGACGTGCGCGGAGCGGCCGAAACCACAGCGCGCTTGCAAAAGCGTTTCCATGTTGACTAGTAAAGAGGCGACTCCGGGCCTTCCCCATAAAAAGGAATCCACAGAGACGCGGCTCATTTACCTCTCGTCTTTTCCAATCTGGGGACCGCCGCCATCTTCTTCCTCGAGTCGAAGCAGAGCTCCTCCCGTTCATCCATACCTCCATGCCCTCTCCGCCCTCGGTCCCAGCCCCCACAGTCGCCATGCCGCCCAAGGCAAGCAAGGGCAAGGAGGTGGACGCCGCTGTCTCGGAGAGCAAGATGGCGCGGATGCGGAAGGAGCACGCCATCTTCCCGCCGGTGCTCGATGCGGGCACTGTGAGGGGGCAGTATCAGATGATGTGGGCGACGGAGATGACAGCGCACCCGGCCACCTCCGTGAGCCCAGGTTCTTCCAGAGGCGGCCCAAATAAGTATCACTTCTTCGCCGATTACTTCTACTGCGGGCTCTGTCCTCCTTTCTCTGATTTCTTCAACGATATCATGCTCACATACGGCTTCCAGCTTTTGGATTTCACGCCGAATGCCGTGACGTGTATGTCTGTCTTCGCTCATCTTTGCGAAAACTTCGCCGGAATACACCCCAGCACGGCCCTTTTCCGCCATTACTTCATTCCCCGCATCCAAAAAGGTGAGGCCCTTTCCGGTTCCATCGCTTGGATTCCACGACCAGGAACCAAGGAGGTATACCCAGACGGGGCCTACCGCGAGAAAGGGGATGAGTGGCGAGCCAGGTGGTGCTGGATCCAAGAGGCAAAGGTCCCTTCCTTCCGCTTGCCGCGGCAGACGAAGATAGTGCGCAGCAACGACTGGAGCGCCCTTGATCCCTACGATAAGAAGCTCACAGTCGCTACTACCAGGATTCACCGCCTCAGAGCTGTCGGGCTCACAGTAGAGATGATAGGCGCCGATTTTCTTCGCCGGTGCATCGCCCCTCTGCAGAACAAGGGGAGGCCAGCTTGGGAGTTTCGAAACGCGGCAGACATCATGAGGCTGCGCCCTGGGCTGAATAGCAATTTGACGTTGATGCAGTGCGTAGCCCTCTGCCAGAAACTGTTCAGGGGTGATGTGGTATGCAAGCTGCCGGCAAGCATAATCCCTCTGTGCAACAACTCTGCTCTAGGCCCAATCATCGCCATGATGCCGGCGTTTGACGCTCACAGCCTTAACACCACTTGGATTGAGCCATCTGAAGAGCAAGCGCAACAATTATTTGATAACCTGACGGAGAGGGCCATCCGCGAAGAAGAGGGCCTCGTCCGTGCCACCACTGAGGAGGAAGTGGCATACATTGCCAGCAGGGCAGAGGAAGCAGATCTTGCCGCGGAGGTCGGCAGCGCCGGCTTCGTGGAAGAGGAAACCAGCGGAGGGGAAACGTTGCCGGATGAGAATCTTGCCGGGCAGGGCGAGACCACTGAAGAGCAGGGCGGCACATCTGCCGGGGGTCATCCTGCCGAAGACACAGCCGAGGAAGAACTGCTCGAGGAGGCCCCGACTCTTGAACCAAGGAAGAGGCACGTACTTCGGAGTGCCGTTTCTGGGGTCCCGGTCCGCCAAGCTTCTTCGAGTGGTGGAGCCCCCGGCAAGGGGGCGGTCGGCAAGGCCACGCAGCGGCAAGGAGCTCATCTGCAACCTGCGCCTGCCGCGGCCAAGCGACCCAGAAGCACCCCTCCACCTCCTCCCGTGGCGGAAGTCGACTTCGACCTCTCTGCCTTTAGCTCGGGAGAAGAAGAAGAAGAGTAAGGATCTTGCCGCGTCCTTTACTTTCTGAGCTTTTGGTTTTACTTAACTTATTCATTTTGCTTTGGCCTGTCTCCACAGGGATACGAAAACATTGGCACAGAGGATAGAGAAGAGGGCGAAGACTTCGACGGGCGAGGAACCGCCGGCAAGCACCTCAGGTGCGCTAGAGACGGTCACCATCAGTCCGGATTCAAGCCCGCGATGCAATCCTCGACTCAGCCCCCGGCGCAGCCCCCAGCGTGAGTCCATTACTCACTTTCCGCTGGCAAGTGCCGGGGTGTGCATCTTTACTGCTGACATCACCAGGCATGCAGGAGGAGAGCAGCGACAAGGAGAACCGTCAGAGGCCACCCCTGATATGCCACCTTCGTCAACCACACCGCCCAGGAGTGGGTCTCCGGCAAGGACTTCCTCTAGCGTGCTCTACCGCGACGAGGAAGAGCTGGCAAGCACGGGCACCGGCAGTTCTACACCGGCAACCAATGCTGGTGCAGGTGCTCATTATTCTGGCTTTCTTTTTTTGTCTTCTTGAACTTCTGTCTCAGTCTCATCTTAATTTGTTTTCTTGGCCCCCAGACATTCCCTTAGTGGAGCATATGGATGTCGATGCTGTCATCGAAGAGACCGCCAGGGATGCTCCCGTCGAGGCTGATAGGATTTTTGCTGACGAGGCCGCCAAGAATGCTGCCGCCGAAGCCGCCAAGGATGTCAGCGCTGAAGCTGCCAGGGCTGCACAGGAAGAGGCCGCCAAGGAATCTCCCGTGAGGGCCGGCAAGGAGGCTAGTGACCGTACTGACGGCATCCCTGCCGCAGGAGCGCCAGGCGCTACGCCGGACACAGATCCCCCAGCTACTGGGGAGGCGGCTGTTGAGGAACAGCCACCAACATCCGAAGCTCCCTCGTCAAGCAAGTACCTCAAGATCGGCGACAACTTGTACGTCAGCATCCCAGGCACGGCAAGCACTAGGGCGCCAACTGAAGGGGAAGTCTTTGCTGAAGACGCCATCGCCGCTGCTGGGCTCGAGGTCGTTGATGAACCAAGTGCCAGTAGCAGCAAATCTGAAGAAGAGAAGCTCCTCAAGGCCATGGGCGACAACTACCAGAAGCTCCAAGCACTCCACCGCGCCCGGAAGGAGAAGCTAGATTCCAGGGCCGCGGTTGTCGACAAGGTGGAGGCAGATTTCCAGAAGCGCGTTGAGGAAACGCAAGCTTGGTTTGCCGAAGCTTTCCAGGAGTTGAAGACGGGCCAAGAGCAGCTGAGCGAAAGGTGGAACGATCTCCTCATGAAGCAGTCCGATGTTGAGAAGGCACAGGAAGATGCCAAACAACAGGCCGCCACAGAGGAAGCACGCCTGAGAGAGCTCCATGTCGGGCTGGAGGCTCATGATGACGACCTGACCGCTCGCGAGAAGACACTTGCCGACAAGCTCCGCGCCAAGGACGAGGAGATTGAAAAGCTTGTCGCGCAGCGGATCCAGGATCTGGAGCTGAAGCACAGGGAGACACTTGAGGCCCTGACCACAGACCATGCCGGCAAGCTAAAGGAGGCCGTCAATGCTGCTGGAGATGCCGAGGCCGCCAAGAACTTGCTGGAGGAGAGGGTGAAGAAGCTGGAGGCAGATCTCGAGGACCACGGCAAGAAGATCTCAACACTCGAAACCGAGAGAGACAAAGCTCTCCACAGCTTGATGGAAATGCAAGTTGCCATATCCGACAAGACCAAGCAGCTTTCCTCTGCCGCTGACTCCATCGAAGATCTGAAGGTGAAGCTGTCCACGCTGGAAGAGACTCTCGAGAGCAGCAGGACCCGCGAGAAGGCTCTGATCAAAGATCTCCGTAATGAACAGGAGCTGCTCAAGAGCGCTGCCGCCGCCCACAACGACTATGTGCATGGAGTGCAGATCTGGACTGAGAAGCTTGTCGACGTTGCGGAGAGGCTTACCGCACAACTGTCCACCATGGGCCTGCAGGACTTCAGGTATTCTTCTGACGACAGGGTATCCACGAGCGCCAAGGTGACCATGTTCCTCGACCGCCTGCTTGAAGCCCTGGAGCTGATCCACTCTAGCCAAGCAACCCATCTGGCCAACGAGTCCCGCAAGCTCTGCCGGGCCGTCCTCCTCAAGGTGCTCACCAAGGTGGTGTACAGGAACCCCGGCATCAACCTCACCAACGTCCTGGACCGCCTACCGAAGGATGCGGACCTCAAGGCGGCCGAAGAGCTTGTCGCGCCCATCGCTGACAGGGTAAGCCAAGTCAAAAGAGTTGAAGGCGACCGCCGGGATTAGCTGCTTTTCTTCTTGCCGCCATCCATGCCAAGAACAGTTTATCTTATGTTAGAATCGCGGCAAGATTGATGTAATATAACTTGCTATGTTCTGAACAAATGCCATGCTATTCCCCTTGCTTAATTTCTTTCTGTATGGTAATCGCCCTAAGCTTGATTGGAGACTTGCCAGCGCGCACACCCTTGCCGCGAGCGCTAGGTGCGGGACTTTAGCAGCCTGCTGGCAGTGCCGCCACCGGCAAGATACCTTGGCGCTCTTAGTGCAGCCACTTAAGCTGTTGAGCGGACTCGAAACAGAGTAACGGCGCGACCGATCACGACAAGGTTCCCTTCGCGTGCAGGTTTTCCATACATAGATCGAAACCGTTCAAGGAGAATAACTTTTCAAAACGAAAATCTGTTCAAAGTTTCTGTAACTTAGCTTGTCGTTGTTGTATTTCTTCCAGCAAGATGTCAACATTGAACGTCGCCTGTCGGTATCCATACCATCCTCCCCCCCGGCAAACTTGCATGCGAGGGAACCTTCTGTCCTTTGAGAAAAAGAAAGAAGAGAAAATAGAGATATGGAACCTTGGCGGTTCGTTAGCACTTGCTGGAGATAAGTGTAATACAATATCTCAGATAAACATGCACATAAGTAAACATGAACATCGACAAGAATTGTAAAACACTTAGGCTTTATTCAACTACGCACAGGGTCTGCGCCTGGCTTTGTACAAAGGATTACATGCTTCATCGGCAAGACTTGTACAAAAGGGGTTGCCAGGAGACCCGGCAACCGCGCCTTATGGATAGAACTTACGAAGATGTTCGATATTCCAGGAGTTGCTCACCGGAACACCATCTTCGGTCTCCAGGCGGACTGCGCCGGGCCTGGTGACTCGTACTACCCGATAAGGGCCTTCCCACTTCGGCGTCAACTTGTTGGAATTCTTGGCCGACTGAACGCGCCGAAGAACAAGGTCGCCTTCCTCAAGACTTCGGGCATGAACCTTGCGGCTATGATAGCGGCGCAAAGCTTGCTGGTAGCGTGCAGCTCGCACAGCAGCCTGAAGACAATCTTCCTCAAGGAGCAACGCGTCATCTTGCCGCAGCTGCTCTTGCTCGAGCTCATCATAGGCGAGCACTCGAGGTGACCCGTATATGAGTTCCGTGGGGAGAACTGCTTCCGCCCCGTATACTAGGGAGAAGGGTGTCTGGCCGGTGGCTCGATTTGGTGTCGTCCTGATTGACCAAAGAACCGCCGGCAGCTCATCAATCCAGCGTCTTCCGCACTTGCGTAGCCCGTCGAAAGTTCTTGTCCTGAGACCTCGCAACACTTCAGCATTTGCCCTTTCCGCCTGGCCGTTGCTCCTTGGATGAGCAACAGAAGCAAACAGATCTTGCCGCCAAGGTCTTGGACATACTACATGAAGGTGTGGCTCGTGAACTGTGTGCCGTTGTCGGTGATGATCCTGTTCGGTACACCAAAACGGCAAACTATTCCTTTGAAGAACTTGACGGCTGACTGTGCTGTCACCTTCCTCACTGCTTCCACTTCCGGCCACTTTGTGAACTTGTCGATTGCAACGTACAAGTACTCAAAGCCCCCGGTAGCACGGGGAAAAGGGCCCAAGATGTCGAGCCCCCAGACCGAAAACGGCCAGGAGAGAGGTATTGTCTGAAGAGCCTGAGCTGGTTGATGCAATTTCTTCGAATGGAACTGGCATGCTTCACACTTGGTTACTAGCGCAGTTGCATCCTGGAGAGCGGTGGGCCAAAAGAAACCTTGCCGGAATGCCTTACTGGCAAGTGCTCTTGATCCTATGTGGGAGCCACATATGCCTCCATGAATCTCTGCCAACAGCTCCAGTCCATCCTCCCGAGGAATGCACTTCAATTTCACACCGTTTGGTCTCTTTCTATACAACATGTTGTCCACGAACTGGTACATACTAGACTGACGGGCTACTTTTCCTGCTTCTTCCTGCTCTTCGGGGAGTTCTCCTGTCTGAAGGAAAAGGGCGATGTGCTGTGCCCATGTTGGAGCTTGGGGCTCGATAACAAGGACTAAAGGCATGTCTTCTGCCGCGGGAACAATTGTCCCGACAGCAAAGGCTCGAGGCCCTGCCGGAGCCTGTTGCTCCCCGGCAAGCTTGGCGGGAGCATTCGTCTCGACGGCAAGAGCCTGAGCCCCTGCCGGAGCCTGTTGCTCACCGGCAAGCTTGGCGTCGTTCCTGGCAACTTCTTTGCCGGCGGCTTCTGGGAGCTCTGCCGGGAAGTACTTGCCGGAACTCAACTTCCTTCTTTTCTCTTGTCCCATCGATGGTGCTACAGATGGCTGAGTCAATCGGAGCACAAAAGTTCCTGGTTCCACAGGTAACTTAAGGGCAGCGCGCTTTGACAAGTCATCAGCAATGCTGTTCTCCGCACGAGGAATGTGCTCTGTTTGCAGACCGTCAAAACGCTCTTCCAATTTCCTCACTTCATCGACATAAGCCTCCATTAATGGACTTTGGTAATCTTTGTTCACCTGCTTAACGACAAGCTGTGAATCACCTCTAACGATGAGCTTCCGGATTCCAAGGTCTGCCGCGATCCTGAGACCGGCAAGCAACCCTTCATACTCCGCAGTATTGTTCATTGACCTCTCCCGGGGAAAATGCATCTGAATCATGTATTTGAGGTGCTCTCCGGTGGGTGCGACAAGCAGCACGCCAGCACCGGCGCCTTGCAGCGAGAAAGCCCCATCAAAATACATGATCCACTCTTGATTGGTTTCCTTGCCGGGGAGAGTTGTCTCTGGAATCTCTTCGTCTGGCGTTGGGGTCCATTCTGCAATGAACTCTGCCAAGGCTCTGCTCTGAATGGTCGAAGTACTTTCAAACTTGAGACCAAAACTTGACAGCTCCAAAGCCCACTCCACAATCCTGCCGGTAGCATCTGGGTTCCGCAAAATCCGCTACAACGGAAAGCGAGTGATAACGGTGATCTCGTGTGCCTGAAAGTAATGGCGCAGCTTCCTCGAGGCCATAAGGAGGCCGAAGAGCAACTTCTGCACACCAGAATATCTTGACCTAGACCCCTGCAAAAGGGAGCTGACAAAATTGACCGGGCGCTGCACCATCTTCTTCTTCTGTATTGATTCATTTGGCTGCGCAAATTCTGCTTTGTCAGCACCAGACCTTGCCGGGGAGGATCCCGGTTTGTCGCTTGGCGGTCCTGCCATTGCCGCTACTTCTTCATCAACTTCTCTCTCCGCCACTAACGCAGCACTCACCACTTGATTCGTTGCCGCTAGATATAGCAGCAACGGCTCTTGTGGTTTTGGCGCGACTAGTACTGACGGAGAGGAGAGGTACCTCTTCAAATCCTGCAGCGCTGCCTCCGCTTCCGGAGTCCATTTCATTGGACCCGCCTTCTTCAAAATTTTGAAAAAGGGCAGGGCGCGCTCAGCAAATTTTGAGATGAACCTACTCAGAGCAGCAACGCAGCCGGCAAGACGGCGCACATCCTTGACACGTCTTGGCGCTTCAATTTGCTCAATTGCTTTGATCTTGTCGGGATTTGCTTCAATTCCACGTTGAGATACAAAGAACCCGAGAAGCTTGCCGGATGGAACACCAAACACACACTTCTCAGGGTTGAGCTTCAAGTTGATCTTGCGCAGATTTGCAAATGTTTCTTCTAAATCGGATATGAGCGTCGCCTTATCCTTGGTTTTTACCACTATATCGTCCATATAAGCTTCCATATTTCTATGTAGCTGGGGCTCAAAACCGATCTGGACCGCTCTTGCAAATGTAGAACCAACACTTTTCAACCCGAAAGGCATATGCAAAAAGTAGTACGTACCACATGGGGTGATAAATGCGGTCTTTTCTTCGTCTTCCTTGGCCATGAAAATCTGATGATAGCCCGAATAGGCGTCAAGGAATGACAGCAAGTCACAGCCGGCAGTGGAGTCTACAATCTGGTCGATGCGCGGCAAGGGAAAAGGGTCTTTTGGATAGGCTTTATTGATATCCATGTAGTCAATACATAGCCTCCATTTTCCATTCGCCTTGCGCACTACAACTGGATTGGCCAACCATGTTGGATGAAGTACTCCTCTAACCAAGCCTACCGCTTCTAACTTCTTAATTTCTTCGGCAATAAACTGTTGCCGCTCCAAAGCCTGCTTCCTGACCTTCTGCTTGACGGGCCGCGCGTGTGGACAGACAGCAAGGTGGTGCTCAATCACCTTCCTGGGAACACCGGGGATATCAGATGGTTGCCATGCAAACACATCGACATTCGCCCGCAGGAAGGCAACGAGCGCGCTTTCCTATTTGCTGTCAAGGGTGGAACTTATGGTGAGAGTTCCTCCCGTACCATCCTCCTTGGCGGGCACCTTCTTGGTCTGTGGTGGAGCTGCCTTGGACTTCTTGCTCTTGCCGGTGGAGCTCTCTGGCACATCCTCAACGGGAGCACAGCACTCCGAGGAGGCGTGCTTGCCGGAGTGAGTGCGAGAGGTCTTGCCGGTCTTCTTCCCCCCGGGAGCTTCAGCGGCAGGAGCAAGCGCCTTGGCGGCAGATGCTGCAACTGCCTCCCGGTAAAGCTGGTCGGCGCAGATAAGCGCGTCTTTCTTGTCGGAACTGACAGTGATAACGCTCATCGGCCCGGGCATCTTCAATACGTTGTAAGCATAATGTGATGCCGCCATGAACTTGGCCAGTGCTGGACGGCCAAGGATCCCATTATATGGCAATGGAATCTTGGCGACGTCGAACACAATCTTCTCTGTCCTGAAATTCAGATCGCTGCCAAATGTTACTGGCAGCGTGATCTTTCCCTTGGGCTGGCTCCTTCCTGGATTGACCCCCTGAAACGAGCCTGTTTCCTCGAGATCTCCATCAGGAATTTGCAATCTTTTGATCACCTCGGGTGAGATCAAGTTCAGACCGGCCCCACCGTCAACTAACATTTTCGTCACTTTGAGGTTGCGTATCGTTGGTGAGACCAACAACAGCAAACACCCAACCGCAGTTACACGATCAGGGTGATCCTCAACGTTGAAAATGATAGGCATGTTGGACCATTTCAAAGGTTTCCGGGCGCCGACAGATGGCTCAGCCGCATTAACCTCACGCGCCCACTGTTTAAGTTGGCGGTGGGAAGAATGCAACGAGGCACCTCCGTCAATGCACATGGCGTCCGTAGCTTTCTGGAATTCTTGCTCGCTGGACTCGTCGTCCTCTTCAACGTCATCATCACCCCCCTCTTGCTTGTCGCGGCCACGAGCGGGCCTCTCTTTCTGCTGCTTGGCCTTGCCGCGGCGACCTCCTCGGCCACCGCGCTTCTTGCCGGAACCCTCCGCGCCATCCTGGGCCTTCTCCTTATCCCGCCTTTCATATTCGGCTTTTTGCTTCTCGACAAGCTGCTCAACTTGCCGGCAGTCCTGGAGATCAAGGCCCTTGGTGCGATGGATCTTGCAGTACTGCTTGCCGGAGCCGTCTGGCTTGTCGGCAGCCGCCAAGGCCTGGCAGGAGGCGCACCCGACAACATCCTTGCCAGGGTCGTCAACCTTGGCCTTCTTGGCGGTGCCGGGGTTGCCGGACCCCTCGACAGCAAGCACGGCCTTGCCCTTACGCTTCCTGTTACGCCGCCGGCCCTTCTTTGCCGGGGCGGCAGCGTCTTCATCGTCAGAGTCGACTCCTGCGCTAGCATCCTCGTCGGGGAGTCTCCTCCCTTCTTCAGCTCGAGCACACTTATCAGCCAGAGCATAAAGCTCGGCAACATCCCTGACCTTGTTCATCGCCAGCTCTTCGCGCATCCTGCGGTTACGCACGTTCTGATGGAACGCGCTGATAACAGCGGCAGGATGAACATCTGGAATGTTGTGATGTATGCGGCTGAATCTCTGGATATACTTGCGCAGGGTTTCGCCCTCCTTCTGAGGGATGAGGTGCAAATCGCTTTCCTGGCCAGGAGCTTGGTGGCCTCCGGTGAAGGCGCCAACAAACTCATGACACAGATCTGCCCAGGAAGAAATAGAGTTCTTCGGTAGATGCATCAACCACGACATGACGTTGGGCTTAAGCACCAACGAGAAGTAGTTGGCGAGTATCTTGTCGTTGCGAGCCCCGGCAGCCTGCACCGCAATGGTGTAGATGCTCAGGAACTCCGACGGGTGGGTCTTGCCGTCGTACTTCTCCGGGACCTCCGGCTTGAACGTGCGGGAATTGGGCCACTGGACTCACCGCAGCTCACGGGTAAACGCTGGACAACCTACCTCATAGGGTAGATCGACAGGATACCCTGGCACAGGCTTATCTACAGTGGGCCCTGCGCGCTTATCAGATTGATAGCGCGCTTCCCGACGCCACTCGATGGTAGTCCGAGCGTCTTCTTTGCCTCGTTCCCGAAGAACTTGACGTTGATCGCGGCGAGTTCGCGGATCAGACGACGCCGTTGAATCATCATCACGGGCGTCGACCCGTCGAGTCAGCGACTGCTGTTGCCGCCTTGGAGGAGAGTGCACCGAGGTGGCCCCGCCTCCGGTCTTCTCGCCAGCGACACGCGTCGGCTCGATGGACTGCCGGCGCAAAGGCTCCGCCTGCTGTGGCCTGTCATCGTTTGCGAGGCCGACGAGGCTCTGGATGGCAGCTCTCCATTCGTCGAGTTTGTCCGCAGCAGGAGGGAAGTTAAGGAGCAGCTGTGCTCGCGCCAAGGCTTCTGCTGGTGTAGGCGGTGGCGACAAGTGCGAGGAACGTTAGGTGCTCTGACTCCTAACCATGTTAGAAGGAGCGCCGTCACGATCCTGCGTCCGTGCACCGCCCCCACCGGCACCTCGGCGTGCATGTTGGCCTTGCGCATCTCGAGGATGATGCTCAGGAGACTTTCCGTGGGGACGCCTAGTATCACCAACGTCGCGGCGATGTTCATCGCGCGTGCCCTGAGAAGGTCGCGACGCGTGCGCCGGCGTGGGTTTCTTGGAAGGCGCCCTTCCGTCTCTGGAGTTTGTTGCGCCGCCCGCTGGCAGCACGGTTCCATCCTTAGATCTAGCGACGCGGACGACGCCGCTCGCCTGGCTATGATCAGCAGAGCGTCGCGGAAGCTCAGAACCTCCATCTCCTCCACCCGCGTCGACACCGTCGCCCGTGCGCATAGCCACGGGGACAGTGGACGTGGACGGACCGACCGCCATGAAACCCTTTCTCTTAGGGGCCATGACGGTGATGCTGATGAAGAAACTGGCGCGCTGATCACCAGATCAGGTTCACGCAGCCTCCCCCCCTACCTGGCGCGCCAAAGATGTCGGAGAAACGACACCTATGGGATCGAACAGACCCCTTTACGATTCGGCAGGGAGAAGGTTTGCACAAAGAGCAGATCAAGCAATCAACACGCGGGGATTTTACCCAGGTTCGGGCCGCAAAGATGCGTAAAACCCTACTCCTGCTTGGTTGTATTAGATGTGTTCTAGCTCAAGTTCTGGGAGCGCTACAGTACTCGGGCGCTGCGCATGCAGAATGGCCAGAGAAGATCCTCCCCTTGTAGCTACGCCTTGGGCCTCCTTTTATACGTTCGAAGGGGTCACCAACAGTGGCGTACATGGCATACATGAGGTGTAAAGTATCTACAGTGTTATCATACCTAACACTGACGGTTTAGGACAAGATCATTAAATGCTCCGTTGAGGTGTCCCTTAACGTCTTGGGGACGGAAAAAGAGGCTGTCCCATCAGCACCGCTTAAGCCCTTCCACCACAGGCGCTTGACACGCACCCAGGAGGACAACAGCTAAAAGACAAGCTGGCCGCTGCACTGGAGTGGTGACAGGGTGGCGAAGTCTTGCCGGGTGCGAGCCTTGCCGGGGCTGTGAGCCATCCCGACAAGACCTTGCCGGGGCTCCAGCCCTCGGTCTTCTGTCTTCTGATTATGGGCTTGAATGCTCTCTTAATGTTGCTGAATTTGCGTCTAGCTATTCCCCGGCAAGCCTTGCCGCTGGTCTGGCTACAACTGTCCGTGCACAAGTACAGGGTACTAAGGACCCAATCTTTAGTACACCGACATAGTACTTGAACTTCTCGTTGTTTTCACTATGAACTTCTGTCACGTTTTTGTGTATACATCGAATTACACGTAATTGAAGGTGGGACATCATTTTTTGCCATTTTAAAACATGTAATTGGAGGTCGGACGTCCCGCAATATAAGTTATGAACCATGCACGGAGGTGCACGTGAACTTCTTGCAACAAATCCGAGTTTTTTACATACTTTGAACTGCTTTGTTATTTGAATTTGAACTTCTTAGTCTTATTCTTAGAAAGGAAATATGTTTTCAAATAAGCATCAAACAATTTTTTTTTCTAAATTGAACTTCATACTTTTATTTGTCCTAGAAACGGAAATAATTCGATTTTTCCATTTACATCGAACTACTCCTTTATTTAATTTGAGCTTGTTCATTTTATTCTTTAGTAACTAGGAAAAGCAGAGTTTTTTTTATAATTATCGAACTTCTATATTTTTGTAATTTGGACTTCTTAGTTTCTTTCTTTTAGTAACGAAAATATCCTAGTTTTATAATATCCTAGTTTCGGTACATGCCATCGAGTGAAATCGAGCGAATATTGGAGTGAAACCAATGGTCAAAAACACCAGTTTTTTGCACGTGCAGATACAGCTGAACTTCAATACATGCCCACCAACTAGTTATTTGTCTGCATCACACACACACAAAAAAACATTTTCACTTGTGAATTCTGCATAGAAACATTTCTTTTTACTAATGTTGACGGAGGCCGGACCAGTCGTGGTTGCGGCTCGGTAGCAGTACATAACTTCTGTATGTATACATACACTAGACTCCTATTTACTCTATCTTGTCAAAAATCTCAAATAAATTTTGTACTTCTGGATCAGACATGCACATGGAACGGAGAACACTTTCACATACCTTCCGTGTTACTTGCCTACATGCTTCTACAATCACATGAAATAAAAGTCTATCCACACAAGTATGCAACCAAAAGTAAAAACTTGCATTCAAAGGTTGCTATGGAGTTTCAACTTCATACATTGAACTCCCTCGCTAGATAAAAGAGAACACAAGAGATCAACATATGCAGCTACAAAGATCCAAAAAATTATTAGGGCGCAAGCAACCACATTGAACTCTCTCGGAATCAATATATGAACTTCCATAGTTTTCTTTCCTTTGAAAGAAGCATCAGCCATTGTTGAATACCAACTCAAAATTTATTCTGTACATTTGTAGTTTGCAGGAAAAATGCTTGCTAGTCAATCTAACAAAATTCTAAATGAATCATCTCATAGCATGTGGATCTTTTTCGCACCGACTAGCGACCAGTGCATGCGGTCCTGGCAGCAGTAGGTTGGGGCGGTGCGTGGTGGCATGACATGCCGCGGCGGCGGCGTGTGTTGACGGAGGCCGGACCAGTCGTGGTTGCGGCTCGGTAGCTGGACAGGTCCCTGCATGGTCCCTAGCCAGTAACAAAACAGCATGTATGGCCCTTCCCACCAGAGAAAACTTCTTTTTACTAATGCCGAAGCAATTGTTATGCATAACAAAACATTTCCAAAAAAATAGCAAAGCTACAGAAGTGATAAAATTACTTCAGAAACTATCACAGCTGTACCAATAAAGCTTTGTGTCAAATTTATTTTCTTAAAAGCTTGATCTGTTGGAACCGGTGGATGAGGTTGTGGTGTCTTCTCTGAAGCAAGCAAAAAATAGACTCAAACAAGCAGATAGGCAAGCAACTTGATTAATGAACAGTATCACATGTGCGTACTGCTAGCTAGCCAAGAAATCGATTAAGCTACTTGGCTGCTTGGTTGAGGCTTACCTTTGCACATACACGTTGCTCTGTGGTGATTTAATCAAGCATTCCAAAACTGACACTCGCGTAGGTGGAGCCCGTAGCCCCGACGGACCAGAGCAGAAGCAGTCGGTGCAAGTTCATCCAGGGAGCAGTCCGTGTTGGCGGCTAGGTGCAGTCCGTACCAGCGGCCGGGCGCACGACGGTAAGCATGGAGGAATCCTCCTCGGGAAGGTCGAGAAGGCCCTCGCAAGAAGGTCAACTAGTTTGTCCGCGCAGGTGGCTGGAGCTGCAGGGCTGGGTTGCGCGCCAAGATGCAGGTGAAAGGCGTGTCACCGTGGACGAACTGGGGACAGGGCGTGGTGTCCTCCGTCTGGGAGGAGCTGTAATGGAGGGTATGAGGAGGGGCTGCGTACCTCGCAAGGGACGCAACTTTGAGGAGGCACGATGCGTCTGGCCGGGGCGTCGCTCAACACCGAGCAGAGCCGGGAGGAGGAGCGGGCGGGGCGCGTCGCCGGGAGGAGGAGTAGGCTGGAGCTTCGCTGGGAGGAGGAGCGCGGGGGCACGTCGCCGGGAGGAGGAGTAGTCTGGATCTTCGCTGGGAGGAGGAGCGCGGGGGCACGTCGCCGGGAGGAGGAGTAGTCTGGAGCTTCGTCGGGCGGGAGCTTGGCCGGAAGGAGGAGCGGGCGGGAGCTTCGCCGGAAGGAGGAGCGTGCGGGGCGCGTCGTCGGAAGGAGGAGCGGGCGGGAGCTTCACCGCAAGGAGGAGCGTGCGGGGCGCGTCGCCGGGAGGTGGAGGCGGGGTGGATTGGGGAAGAAGGGGTCGGGTGGTGATCTGTTTTTTTTTTCCACGGTGCGGGTTCAGGAACATGTATGTCGGCTCTATATAGGCGCGGGTGTGATCATAATAACTATTCTAATCCTGGGATTAGAATAGTGCCACCCTATATATATATATATATATATATATATATATATATATATATATATATATATAGGAAAAATACATCCTACCATCCAGGGGTAGTTACCCCACATGTCTTATATACTACCATGTGGTAGTATATATACTATTTTACCATTATAAATATGTTCATATACTATATATAAGATACTTCAAAGTGAGCTACAAGAAAAAATTGCAAGTTGGTCCATGATTTTTATTATATTTGTGAAATACGTATATATTTGCATGTAAAAAAGAGCACGCTCAAAATATGATACATACTACCAAAAAATAGTATATATACTACCTAAACATTCTTATATACTACATACTACGCGTAGATACTCTCCGATTTGATAAATACTACATATAACATACAAAACGCAAGTGGTGGTAGATAAAATTTGTCCTATATATATATATATAAACACTATTCTGATCACGGGATCAGAATATTATTCTGATCACGGGTTGAACTTCCTGAGTTACACAACCTGAACTTCCCTTTGTAGGAACCCGACCTTCGGGCTATCTTCATAACCGTGTCTTCCCGCGCGAATTTTTCTGGTCAGTCGTGTTCTAGGTGATGTAAGTGTAATATGGGAACGGTTTTTAGCAACTAAATGCCCGTTTTAAATAGGAATCTCGCTCGTTGGCGGATTTGCTCTCGGGACGTGATGAACTTGCGTCTGTTGCAATTTTACTGCCTGAGTTGTTCGACCTGAACTTCCCTTGGTGAGAGGTTAAACTTCCCGTAACATTGTCTAAATGAGGCTTGTAATATACTGTTGGAAAGCTGTGGACACGACGGTCACGACCTAAGTTGAATTTTTGTCAAAATCTAAATGGTTTAAGAGCAGTTTTGAAAACCGTTTTTGTTCATACAAAAATACGTGAATAGTATTTTCGACACTATTTCTAAACCGTTTATCGGAATGAGGCAAATGACATGGCGTTGGATAGCTTCTGCAAATCCGCTCATTTCACATGTTGAACATTTTTCCAAATTCCCTACGGATTAAGAGGAATTTCAAAAATGGCGGAATATTGGAAACCCAACAGCCGGGTTCGTATTTCGGGGTTAATTTGAAAACGGCTAATCCTATCGACGCATATGATATGGCGTTGGAAAGCTTATGAAAATGCGCATCTTTTCAAATAAAAAGTTTGTTCTAACTATGAACGCTTTAAAAGTAATTTGGAAAATGGCCGAATCTGTACCGAGTTCGTATTTTCACGTTATTTTCTCAACGTTTTATCGGAATGAGGCAAATGATATGGCGTTGGAAAGCTTGAAGAAATGCGAAACTTTTTTATGTAGATCGTTTCTTCCAATTATTTACGGTTTTAAGTCAATTTCTAAAATGGCGAAAAACGTTTTTTGGCCGTAATTTCTAGAAATTTTATCGGAATGGGGCAAATAATATACCGTTGAAAAGCTAAGGAAAATGCGAAACTTTTTAATGCAGGTGGTTTTCTCTGATTCCTAATCGTTTTCAAGTAAAATCGAAAACGGCAAGATGACGCGTTCTGCCTTTATCACGAAATAGAGTCTTCGAAAATGCACCGCGTGAAGAACTTGAACTTCATCATCACGTCTACCTGAACTTCACTCTGTTTCTTCACATACTGTTTTTTTCTCGTAGCTCTCCATCCACTCACCGGAATTGAGCAAGTGATATACCGATGGAAAGCTGCTGTAAACACGCAACTTTTCCATCTTGATCATTTTTTTCATACTCGCGACGGTTTAAAAGATTTTCATCCAAAATTCATTTAGCGTAGTAGTTGAACTTCCTGCTGTTTCCACGTTGAACTTCTGTCGCGTATTTTTGTTTGTAATTTCTTACCCATTCGTCGGTGTTACACAAATGATATTCCTTTTTGTACAAACCTCTCTCACAATATTTTTCTAACTTTCTCCGACCGAGAACTTGAACTTATAGCAAGAAAAAAATTGGACCTTGCCTTTTTATTCATTTCTCTTATATTAAACACACACCATCTAGTACGTGAACTTTCTCCGTTTTTATAATTTGAAATTTTGATTTTATTTTTGAATTCAAATTCCTCCCAAATAATAGCTGAACTTCTTTGTGGATTGAGAAAATTATTTTAAAACACAAAAAACATGGAAATACAAGGTGAATCTCTCTTGCAAGAATTTTTGAACTTCCCCGGGCAGAGCACGTGAACTTCTTTCAACAAACCTTTTAAGTTTTTATTTTTCCATTTTTTTATTCTCACCTGAAACGCATTCCTTGTAGTACTTGAACTTCTCGTTGTTTTCACTATGAACTTCTGTCACGTTTTTGTGTATACATCGAATTACACGTAATTGAAGGTTGGACGTCATTTTTTGCCATTTTAAAACATGTAATTGGAGGTCCGACGTCCCGCAATATAAATTCTGAACCGTGGACGGAGGTGCACGTGAACTTCTTGCAACAAATCTGAGTTTTTTATATACTTCGAACTTCTCTGTTATTTTAATTTGAACTTCTTAGTCTTATTCTTAGAAAGAAAATATGTTTTTAAATAAGCATCAAATATATTTTTTTCTAAATTGAAATTCATAGCTTTAATTTTCTTAGAAACGGTAACAATTTGAGTTTCCTGTATACATTGAACTACTCCTCTATTTTAATTTAAACTTCAACATTTTTATTCTTTAGTAACAAGGAAAATCTGAGTTTTTTATAAATATCGAACTTCTCTATTTTTGTAATTTGGACTTCTTGGTTAATTTCTTTTAGTAACGGAAAAATCCTAGTTAACATGAAGATCCTTTTTATGAATATTGAACTGCTCTATTTTTAGAATTTGAACTTCTTGTTTTTTTATTGTTGAACTTTTTGTTTTTCATTCTTTAATAATTTGGAAAATCTTAGTTATTTTTATTAACACTGAACTGCTTATTTTTTTGAATTTGGACTTCTTAAGGCTTTTTAAATTATTTATTTTACATATAACCGGTCATATTTATTTATTTGAATTTCAACGAAAACTCAAGTCTTTTTTATACATCACAATAAATAGTATCAATTGCAAAACTTTTCAAATTGGTTACATGTGATTTTTTTTTGTTTTTAACGGGTTTGGGAGGATCTCAACTACTGATTTGTGTTTTTTTAATTTCGGATTGTTTTTTATTTGTACTTCTTTCTTTTCCAATATTTGAAACGGTAAAACCATGTTTTCTATAAAAATAAACATCGAGTGATGTGTTATTTTTATTTTCAACTTCTTGATTTTTACTTTTTAGATACAAAATTTTCCTTTTGTTAAAATGTTGACCTACTATGTATTTTAAATTTGAACTTCTTGGTTTAGTTTCAGCGACGGAAAAAAATATCTACTGTTTTTGGGCAAACTCTTTTTTTTTTGTAAAATGCCTTTTGGCTTATTTTTTACCGTCAATTTTTCTTCACTCTTTTTCCAACCTTTGAACTATTTGTATAAGTGAACTTTTTGGGAACATAATATTTGAATTTCCTGGAGGTATTCTCGTCAACTACCTGCATTCATTTTTTAAGGGAATATGCATTCGTTTTAGTGATATTAAAAATAACAGGCATAACCAGGGGAGGGTTGAATTTGTCAACCACGAATTAGATGGACCTTGTCCAATGCAAGAGTTGGACTTCAGTCATCTTGAGATTCCATCTCCTGCAACATTACTGCTTCTCAAGCTGCTCGCATCAGGCAAGGTCCGTTGCTTGAAGGGACATCCTACACACTCAGGGCTTGTGCCCCGCGGCACAAGGATTTAGTCTACTCCATTTTAGCGTCGCTCCCCTTGCTCGCTGAACTTCTTCAATTAACTGTATTTCAACAATTTGATCAATACCTGAAGAAAAAAGTCCAGCCTTTTGTTGGCATTTCAACAAATAGGTGATTGTTAAAACTGCATCCAAAATGAGCAGCTATATAGGAAATGAGCGCTACCTCACTCCAACCTTTATACGAATAAAGAGAAATCTGAATGTTTTTGTTTGTTAAACCTTCAGATCCATATAATAACAAACATGTGCTGAGCACATGCTTTTGCAAACAGAGCACACTGTATTTCTTTTAGGACACAAAGCATGAATGATTAGTGAATAAGCAATATAAAAGAGGAATTTTGCTAATTGCATATACGTCCATATATGTATCATAGAAAGATCAAAGATAGAGAGATGCTGCTTTTTCCCTTATATGCTGGTTCGGTTCTCTTTTATGAGTACAACTAGAGCTCCTACTAGGCATTAGCACAAACACGTTACTGGCAGCCAAAGCATAAAATTGCTAGCATGTTATGGCCGCGTCCTGATTTGTGATGCATGGGAAGGGGAAGTAGTGGAGCGGCTGAGCTCCATCGGCCACACACGGGGTGTCACGGGGGTGTCCACGACGGATTTTGGAGCTACAACATCAGTAGAAAATGAACTGCAGAGTGCAGAGGAGCCGACCATCACTCCAGCGCTGAGGAGGTGACGAGCGAGACGGAGGAGGTCGGCGGCCTGCGACCATGGCACCAGTCAGCGGCTGCGCGCGGGGGATGTCGGCCTGAGGCGGGGCAACTCGTGGCGTCGAAGCAGCATCACGTAGATCACGGCGACGGCGGCGGCGCCCTAGGGCAGGTCGCGACAGCGGTTAAGGGCGGAAGGAGGCCACCGCAGCAGTGGAAGCAAGGGAGGAAGGCCGGCGACGGGCTGAATTGTCGGGGCGTGGCAGCGGATGGTCCGGGGCGGCAGGTCACGTAGGAAGGGAGGGAAGGTCGCGCCAGAGGAGGGGCAGGTCGCTTTGGAGTGAAGGTTTGTCGCGGGTGACTTCGGAGGTGGTTGGGGCAGAGGGCGGTGGCGGAGGTGGTCGGGATGGAGGGCAGCGGCGGAGGTGGTCGGGGCGGTGCCTGCGGTGGTGGTCGGGGGTGGTGGGTGACGGCGGAAGTGGTCGGGGACTAGAGGGCGGTGCGGTGGCGGCGTCCCGATTCAGGCGGAGGTCCGGTGGCGATTGGATCGAGGGAAGTTGGGGATCGGGGAAGCGGTGGGTCGAGCTGTTCGCCTCGTGGGGTGCTTTTTTTTTGTCGCTGCCGGTTCCGGAGTTCGGGAACATGTCAATCGCGTCTATATATAGGGGCGGGAGTTATCAGAATAATATTCTGATCCTGGGATCAGAATAATGCTACCCTATATATATATATATATATATATATATATATATATATATATATATATATATATATACATACATACTACCCCTATAAAAGGAAAAAAAGGGCAGATCCAATTAATCAGACCCGTCCACCTTCAAGATCTAATAAATCCTTCGGTGTTTAACACTAACAAGCCACGCAATTAGCCTTGATTAGGTAAACCGTGAAGGGGAACGCAGCAGAAAACAAAAAAATTCCGACCTACGCACCAGCCCAGGACCACTATGGAGACTGCATACAAGGTTTGATCACTTTCGTTACCGACTCGTAGCGCAGCGGAAGTAGAGTCGATGACGATCGGCGGTGCAGATCCCCGCAGCTAGGATTTACAACCTCCCAACCGAGAGGATGTATACCGTCATCTACCCCACGGATAGCCCTCCGGGAGGCGGTCAGACAGTCCCTTGAACAGCCCTTCGGGAGGACCCTCAAAAATCGGACAGTCACTCGGACAGCCCTTCGGGAGGCACTCTCGAACTAAGACCGAAACTACGATCTCTCTACAGAGTTGCACACATACGGTGTCATCTATCCGTCAGGGCTTCGCCGTCCAGAACTAGTTCCCACCGGAACCCAGATAGCCTTTCGGCTCTACGAAACTATTTCACTGGTTGGGAAAGAGAAGCCAGATAACATCAGATGGCATGTGTATGTGAGAAAGAGTGAGTGTGGAGAGTGCATCTCCACCTCTATTTATAGGAAATCCCAAGGGGTAGGGTGACACTTGAAATACCCAAAATGCCCTTCACAAGGGCACAAAGGTAAAAGCAAGTGGGCAGCCCATATCCTTCCATGTCATCCCTAGAGATATTTGTGAGTAAAGCCCCAAAAGGTGGCTTTCCATAAAGTAATCCAAAAAGCACTTTCACTATTCACGACGACATATTTCAGCGTCCGTTCGAACTGAAAATATTTATGTGGGCTTAGAAAATTTCCAGTACCCACTAAAATAATTTTCAACGCGTTCCGAAACAATTCCGGTTTAGTGATTTTCATCTGCGAAAAGCATCTGAAGCGGTTCCGGCAGCTCCGGAACATTTCCGGTTTTCATCCCGGAAAATTCCAGAAAGTTTCCAGAACGATTCTGTCATCCTCCAAGAATTATCAGGCATGTGCCGAAACCAATTTGACTTTATGGTGTACTCCGAAACAACTTTTTGGTTTAGTGATTTTCATCTGTGAAAAGCAACTAAAGCAGTTCCGGCAGTCCGGAACATTTCCGGTTTTTGTCTCTGAAAAATCTCAGAAGTTACCGGAACAATGCTGGTACCTTCCAATAATTTCCAGGCATGTGCCGAAACCAATTTTGACTTAATGGTACACTTCGAAACAACTTCGGTTTTACCGAAACTCTTCCGGTGTTCTCTCTCTCCGGAACTCTTCCGTTGTCTCCGAAACTTTTTCGGTGAATTTCTCTCAGACTCCCTGTCTAGTATTCAATAGATAGATGACCCTTAAGCGTGTGACCCTATAGGTTCGGTGAAGCATAGACATGACCCGGAACCCCTTCCGATCAATGATCAACATCGGAGCCGTGGACACCCATATTGACCCCTATACCCACACGAATGAATATTCGAGTGAACCTCCAGTTGCCGTGTGCTATTCCAGTTGCTTCGCGATATGTTACAAATACCCGAGGTGAGACATGTTGGCATCCCCGTGGATCAACAACTGGTCCACTATGCCAGTTACCTCGTTACCGGTATTGTTCTCTTTTCTCGTTCCCATGTTCCGGCATCCCCGTGATCAAATCACAAAGTGTCTGGCCAGACGATGATGGATACCGTAACACCGAGAGGGCCCAGAGATATTTCTCCATCGTCGGAGGAGCAAATCCCAATCTTGAGCTATCAAGTTACTTGACATACTTTTCCATGAACCCGTAAGCCGCCGTAATAGCCACCCATTTACGGATGACGTTTAACAAACCCCAAAGTTCATGAAGCAAGCATGAAGAAACTCGATACTCTCATGGTCTAAGGAATCATGCAAACGTAAACCATCTCCGTGTTAGAAACCATTTAACTTGTGACGAATGTATCTCATAGCATAACATCAATTCGGGTCGATTCAACACAAATGTTCTTCTAACATTGTGCCCTCAAAATTGCCGGCATAGCCATGCCCATGATCAGGAAAACAGGATCATCATGCAATACTTGAGCCAGTCTTAGAGGCCAGACTAGGAATACATTTTACCGTTTATTATTCCACACGTGCATATGAGTCTTCCTCCGAGCCTCGTGGTTATTGCAGACTCGAGAAACATAGCAGTTATAGCATGGAACATAAACCTAATTATGAACAGGGAGATAATCAATAACATTTATTATTGCCTCTAGGGCATATCTCCTACAGACTCCCACTTGCACTAGAGTCAATAATCTAGTCAATGCTAATGCACTTTACACCTATGGCATACTGGTGTAAAATATGCTTCGCTTGTGGTATAGCCTGATGTCCAACGAATCTGACAACTTCAGCTCCGTGTGTAACTTTGCATATCCTTGCGTTTTCACGCTTTCACAAAATTCATATTTTGTGTGGATTTGGATTTGCATATGTGTGAATCATTGGTCGAAACCTGATTCCTCAGACTGAGCTATGGAGCAACTATCTGCAATAGTGTCCTATAGACCAAAGCCATCTTGGAACCATACTAAGTTCATGAATGAACTATATGATTCAACAACTTCTTTGTCGCTTCTAAAGCGTCAACATACTTAGCCTTTGTTATAGAATTCGCCACAGTAACCTGTTAAGAACAATTCCAACTTACCATGCCACCATATTGTGTGTTACACAAAACCCTCAAATTAAATCGAAAATCGCATGGAGAAATGGTGAAGACAGTATCGATGTAACCTTTTACAACGAGCTCTTCATGATCTCTGCTTGCGAGAAAACATGTCATCAGTGCTACTTTAGTACTCAATGACCCTTTTTCACTATTGTCCCATGATTAGTGCTTTTGATCACTTTGGTATCTATACTCGCAACAACTTTGGAGTATTGAACATATCTGGTTGTTTTTACATACCATGGAATACATGATTAATCCAAACACAAGAGTGTGTGGAATCTCCATCATGTATTTTACTCATCAGTGTTTTGGGACACCGAGTCTTGCAAAAACTCTTTCCATGTGACTTCGGCAAGAATCACTCCTTGGTGTTTTAAATGCTAAAATTTTTTAGCATCTTGTCAATATGTATTCATTGCTTAGCCCCATTAGGTAAATCTATCTCCATAGATCATCAAGCCTAATATTGAGGCTATTTAGCCTAAGCACTTCATCGAAAAACTATTTTCAAATGAAGTCCTAATTCGTGTCAAGAAATTTATTTCCAATTAACAATGTGTCAAGTACACACGGTTTTTAGAAATATTATTATGCTCCCACTTACTTTCTTGAATCACAAGCATCTTCGATACCCATTTGATGAAGTCAAACCCCTTTGACCATTCCATCAAAAACGAAGATTCCAACTCCACTTTGCTCTCTTCTGTCCATCGCTGGAACTCTGAAGTTTGCATACTTACTAGCATCCTCTGGATCGACAAATTACTTTGGACTGTATCACATACAAGTCCTAGGTTTTATTTCCATCAGATGGAAATCCTTTTGTCATCCATGTTTCATATCTCATGATTGAAATATGTATTAATTGCTAGTTCAACCCGAACCGACTTTAAGCATCGCTACGGTGAGACAATCTCATCGTAGTCAACTCCTTGAACTTGTTATTGCAACAAGTCTAGCTTTATGGATAAATTTTTTTATCCGTATCAGTTTTTAGTTCCATAAATATTCGTTAGACTCTAAGTCTTCCGAAAGGTGTATCAAGATTTTAATCTCGAATCACTTATATGGAAACTATCTCGGATTGTATTGGCATTTAGCCAATTCCTGAGTCAGGGCCCATCAACGCTTCCTTGTGTATTGTAGGTATACTGTTGTCTAACAACAATATCTCGTTTGCGCACCTGATAGGTTTGCACGAGCTTTGCCTACGTGGTTCAGCTGCAAGTTCAACCGAAGTCCATACATTTTATTGTAGAGACTTCCGTATCAGTCGTAGTAGGAAACTCCGGAATCACTTCCAAGGTTTCTTTCCTTTGATCTGATGATGAAGATACTGGTTATCTCGTCGAGTTGCACTGTCCTCCCACTCACCTTTTGTAAGAACTATTCTCTTTAAAAGCATACCGTTTTGTGGCAAAATCCTTTGCCTCGGTATAGTCGTGGGGGAATACCCAATGACTTGGGATAACCTACAAAGTAGCACTTGTCTGATTTGGAATAGGTTTGTAACCTTTTACACAAGCCCCATATTCCAAATGTTAAGAAAAGATATAACATGGTTGGGCGTACCATACCATGGCGTCATTTCAACAAACCTGATGGATCTCTTTTCAGTGTAAAAACCGCAGTCTCTAAAGCATCACCTTTTAAAAGGGGTAATGGCAAATTTATTTATGTCATCTTTGATCTTACCATGTCATAAATGGTTCGATTACATCTTCACGGAATTTCCACTTGGAGTGGTGTTCCTGGAGGTGCAAGTTATGAAACCCCTTTCATAACTCATCAGACATCCGCTGAGGCCACTCCCGCACGAGTCTACCGTCGCCGCGCCAACCGACTTCCGCTGAGGCCTCCGCCACGCAAGCCCACATCTGCTGCACCCACCGCCGCCGTGCGAGAGCCTGCCCGCCACGCGAGCCCGCCTCCACTGCGGCCACATCTGCCTGAGAGCCTGCCCCCACCGTGATTCTTCCTCAATCGCTCACTCAACTGACAACACCGCTATAACCGCAGCCGCCCTGAAATCCATGTAGAACAGGGGAGTCCGGCCAGCCACATGCCCTATCATGATCGTTGATGTCCTGTTTTTTTGTTTTATTGAAGGTATGTTTCTACCATTGCAGCGTGTATGGCATGTCCAAGAACTTACGGAAAGCACATACTTCATGATGTCACCATAATTTGTAGGCAAATGTAACACAAGCAGATGCAGAAGATCAGTTTTCATACATAATTGTATTTGAGGTTTGTGTGGCTCACTCAAATGTTGTAGTTGTAGAACAAAAAACTTTCTACAGAAAAAAACAATGATATAAGTTGCTATTCTTTATTACACGATTCACAAATGTGTCCTTGCTCTACACAATTATGAATCTTTTGTGTATCATCCTTCGGGTTTGTGTGGCTGCTAATAGGATTCAGAGTAAAATATAAAATATGATGAATCATATCACCCTTTGGGTTTGTGTGGGTGTTGATAGGTACAATCAAAAGGTTGCATTATTGCTGCTACCCTTCGAATTGTGTCATCATTTCTTCATAATTGCAATTTTTCATCCTTTGGGAATTTTGGATGCAAGGGACGGTATTTCATCAAAGATGATTTTTGGCTTGAACACAGAGGTGTGAATTAGTCTCTAAACATCATGGTATCTTCTTTTGACCAATTACTCAAACCAGATAATTGAATATTGCGTTCTTGTCTTCTTCCAGGCTAGCAATAATAGGACTTTGTTCAATGTGTCTTACGTACTTTATAGTGTTGACAAGAGCAAGCTTGAGGCAACCATCATGGGCGGTACAAAGTGATGCTCGCGGCGCTTGCTGCAGGGCATAATTCTTGCGTCGGCAGTGTTTCTGTATTTCTTCCTCTTCTGATACATTTTAGGTTTCTTGCTAAAATACGTTTCACCGCAGCAACTAAATTTTAAGACTCTATCTGCACTGAAGCGCATCTTGAATTTTTTGACAAACTTGGTGATCTATATATCTCTCTTGCTTGGACTTGTGTATATTACTAACCTATCTGCTCTTTCAGGTATGTCCGAAAATCTATTGAAATATGCTCTTTCACAAATTTAGCTGAACCCATATATTTGGGCACATTAAAGTTACGAAGTACAAAGAGAACTTTATTTGTTTTTGATACAGTATTTCGAGACTGATGGGAAACTATTACCAATACTCTGTGGACTCCCTAAGATCATTGACCTATGCCTTCTTAGCCTTTACTATATCCGTAGAGAGACCAGATATAATTTTTTTCGCAAGATCCGTCTTCTCCTATTGAGTCTTGCAGAAATGAGCCTAAAGTAAGTACTACCTCATTAGGAGATGCTTTTTGGTGTCTACACTCCAGAACGTTGTGATTTTCTCTCCATCTGAACTTTTGTATCATTTTCTTATTATTATGTTTAATGCTGCTATATAAGCAAGTCGAAAAATATTTTCCTTGCGTTATGCTGATATAAATTTATTCTTTAGTATATTTTCTCTTGAGATTAATCTGTATTACGACAAACTTCTGTTGTGGACTGAAGGTTTCCTCACATGATAATATTTCTTGTGTCCTTTACCAAGAAAATTTAAGATGTTACATGTATCGACAATATAGTTTACATGGTTATCTGTGCTCTTTCACATAACTCACATCTATCATCATTCTTGGAGCAAGTAAATGTTGTTGGCGTTTGTTACATTTTTGGTCAATCTTCAGAAAAGGTAATACACATCTAGAAATATTGGACCCAAGTCATTTAGTACTTATGCTTAGTGCGCTTTACTAACTGATAGTCTCTGCAATGTAAAGCTACTCTGGGTCAAATTCCACATTCCACTTCTACAGAGAGCTTGAGATTTAGCCACCCGTTTAGTCAGTGATAATGTCATTCTTGTGCACTATGATCTTTTTAATCTGACGTGCACCTGTAGACATTAGTAAAGCAAAAGGTTTTACGATACCATAAGAAAGACGTTTTTATGAATTCTACAGAGATATGTCTCCTTTACATTTTTATGAATTCACACTACATAATATGCAAGTGTAGCGCCACTCAGAGGATGTTTCCCCTTTGTGTTGTAATACTACATGTGTTTTCGTACTATCATAAGAAGTTTGAGAATACTTGATGGTGTTGTCCTATGTATGCTTTGTAGGCTGGAAGAAACTTCACCCATATGTGATAACTCATGAATAATTTGTCATATTCGTACAATGATTTGGATATACTGCAGACGTTTACTTGTGTTGGGTTCTACCGTAGGTGCATCGCATGCAAATTAAAATTTCCTGCGCGTGGAACATCCAAGAACATGCTACAGAGATGGATCACAGATCGTTACCACTAGACGCGCGGTGCCATGCAGCGGAAGTAGAGTTGGGGCAGCGCGTCCGCGTGGTCCGTCTCCTCCTCGTCCGATCTCCCTTGAACAGCCAGTCGCCGGATCCCACGTACAGGTTCGCCGGAGCGGCGCAAATGCACCGCCACTAACGGTATCCGCACGTGCAGGAGGAACACCGTGCGGCGGACTGCTAGGTCCGATCACACAGTTCGACGGTGAGTGGAGGTGGCTAGTTGCAACACATGCAAAGCCCTAATGACGGCGCCGACACGATCAACCAGATGGCTATGACGCACCTCCACTATATATAGGCATCCGGCGTGGGCTCAACTCTTGGGCCTCGCACCACGCGTTCCTTCCCTTAAGCGCGCAACCCCTTAGGTTCTCGTTCACTTGGTCGCAAGTCAGATCACATCCGGCTCGACTAGTCGGTAGAGGCCTCTAGCAAAGCGTGCCGACTCCAAGTGTCCGATGAAGCTGGTTAGGCGAACTTGTACTTCATACTTCTGTTCCCTTTGCCACATGATATATGTTGTCGTGCTCAAGGCGACATGGTCATCCTTGTTGCAGCACGACCTCTTTCTCGTTCCGGTAAATCCGACCAACACTTCGGATTATCTCATAATCCTCATCGCATGGCCATGCTTATCCAGGTGGGATCACCCGAGGGGCCAAGAGTATATCTCTCCTGATCGGAGGGGCAAATCCTATCTTCCTCAACCATGTCTCACAGCATGGGTCGGGACAAGCCCGAAACCTACCTTTATAACTACCCAGTTACGGAGTAGCATTTGGTCAGCCCAAAGCAGGTCTATCACCATCCCGAGTACATGCGTCAGCTCAGGTATTAGGACATAGAACGTATGTTGTACTAGAGACTCACAGATGACCTATCACTGCGTCTCATAGTTGGGTCTGTCCAACTCAGACCTTATCTCAACTCGGATCCAACTATGTCGAATCCGACCAGATCTTTCTGAGTCCATATTTTCCGGCTAGCATCCAATGCTACATGGTCAGTGAGACCGGACCATCCACCGTGTCATATGCTAGTCTAACTGGTTGCGCGTCCACACAACCCTTTCGACTAGGGACCATTTAGGACAGTCATCATACAATGCATAGTCTCACAAACAAGTCACGTACTTGTTAATACACATCATTGATAATGTCCAAGGACTATATTTATTCATAAACACATAGTAAATATCATCATACATGATTGCCTCTAGGGCATATCTCCAACAGTCTCCCGCTTGCACTAGAGTCAATTAAATAGACATCGAATGCCCATAGCTCTAACGTGCCCCTCATACTTGGGTTGTGGAAGCGGCTTAGTCAACGGATCTGCAACATTTTCATCCGTATGAATTTTGCATAAATTAGTATCACCATTATTTACGAGCTTTCGTATCAGGTGATATTTTCGGTCTATGTGCCTGGTCTTGTGGTGTTGTCTCGGCTCCTTGGCCTGTGCGGTGGCACCTGAATTATCGCAATACAGGTCCAACGGTTTTGCCCAGCCCGGGAACACACCAAGATCCTCTAGGAACTTCCGAATCCAAACACCTTCCTTTGCGGCTTCACAAGCCGCAATGTATTCGGCTTCTGTTGTGGAGTCGGCCACCGTATCTTGCTTGGAACTCGTCCAGCTCACTGCTCCTCTATTCATGACATACACGAATCCAGTTTGCGATCGACAATCATCCCTGTCGGTTTGGAAACTAGCATCAGCCTAACCCTTTACGCAGAGCTCCTCCTCACCTCCATAAACTAGGAACATCTCTTTAGTCCTTTTCAGGTACTTCAGGATAGTTTTCACTGCTGCCCAGTGACTCTCACCTGGGTTGGCCTGGTATCTGCTTGTTAAGATTATTTCATAGGCAACATCAGGCCGAATACATAGCATGGCATACATAATGGATCCTATTGCCGAAGCATACGGAATCCTACTCATCCGGTTTCGCTCATCAGAAGTCGTAGGACTCTGAGTCTTGCTTAGCCTTATACCATGTGAGATGGGCAAGAACCCTTTCTTAGATTCACTCGTGTTGAACCGCTTCAACACTTTGTCTATGTACGTGCTCTGGCTTAAGCCGAGCAGCCTTCTCGATCTATCTCTATAGATCTTGATGCCTAAAATGTACACTGCTTCTCCAAGGTTTTTCATCGAAAACTTGCCATTCAATGATTCCTTGACTGAGTTCAGCATTGAAACATCATTTCCAATCAGCAGTATGTCATCCACATACAAGATCAAAAATACTACCGAGCTCCCACTAGACTTCTTGTATAAACAATAGTCCTCTTCATTCTTGATGAAACCAAGGTCAACGATGACTTCATCAAAACGAATGTTCCAACTCCGAGCCGCTTGCTTCAATCCATAAATGGATCTCTTGAGCTTGCATATTTTACTAGCATTATTTGGATCGACAAAACCTTCAGGTTGTATCATGTATACATCCTCTTTTAAATTTCCATGAAGGAAAGTTGTTTTGACATCCATCTGCCATATCTCATAATTGAAATATGCAGCTATAGCTAGTATGATCCTCACCGACTTTAGCATCACTACCGGCGAGTAGGTCTCGTCGTAGTCAATTCCTTGAACTTGTCCATAACCTTTAGCGACAAGCCGAGCTTTGTGGATCTGAACATTTCCATCCACATTGGTTTTCTTCTTAAAGACCCATTTGCAACCAATGGCAATTACGCCAGGTGGCGGATCAACCAAGTCCCAGACTTGATTATCATCCATGGACTTTAACTCGAATCTCATGGCCTCCAGCCATGCCTCATAATCGGGGCTCACCATCGCTTCCGCATACGTGGCCAGCTCATCGCTTTCTAGCAACAACACATCACGCACTCTGCGCAATCTTTCCGACCTCCGTGGCTCCTATGTCGATTCCACTACGGGTTCCCTGACCAACTCCGGTATGATCTCATCACCAGCCGAGTCGTCCCCGAGTGGCTCTTGAATTTCTTCGAGTTGCACCATTCTCCCACTAGCTTCCTGGCTGAGAAACTCTTTCTCTAGGAAAACCCCGTTCCGAGCAACAAACACTTTGTTCTCTTCTCGGTTGTAGAAGTTGTATCCCAAGGTTTTCCTTGGATATCCCACGAATATGCATTTATCCGACTTGGGTGTAAGCTTGTCCGACATAAGTCGTTTAACAAATGCTTCACAACCCCAAATCTTTAGAAAAGACAAACTAGGACTCTTCCCAGTCCACATCTCATGTGGTGTCTTATCTACGGATTTTGATGGTACCCTGTTAAGTGTGAAAGCTGTAGTTTCTAGAGCGTATCCCCAGAATGACAAGGGTAAATCCGATTTGCTCATCATCGATCAGACCATGTCCAACAAGGTTCGATTTCTCCGTTCTGACACGCCGTTTCTCTGCGGTGTACCCGGAGGTGTGAGCTGAGGTACTATACCTCGGCTTTTCAGACGACCATCAAACTCCTGGCTCATGTACTCACCTCCACGATCTGATCGCAAAAGCTTTATCGTCTTGCCGAGCTGATTTTCAACCTCATTTTGAAACTCTTTGAACTTTTCAAAAGTTTCCGACTTGTGCCTCATCAAATAGATATATCCATATTTACTCAAGTCGTCGGTAAAAGTCACGAAGTACTGATAGCCACCTCTGGCCGTTGTGCTCATTGGACCACACACATCACTGTGTATAAGCTCCAACAGCTCGGACGCCCTTTAGCAACTCTTTGCAAAAGGAGACTTAGCCATCTTGCCGAGCAAGCATGATTCGCATGTCTCGAACGACCCGAAGTCGGACGAAGTTAGGAGTCCATCATCATGGAACTTCTTCATGCGTTTTAGACTAATGTGTCCAAGCCGGCAATGCCAGGAGTAAGTTGGATTTATCTCACTAGGCTTATGCCTCTTGACATTCATGTTATAGACTGGTTCTGTTTCTAGATTCAAAATAAATAGCCCATCTACAATGGGTGCACAGCCGTGGAACATTCCATTCAAATAAAATGAACAACCATTGTCCTTTAAACTGAATTCATAACCCTGACTCATCAAGCATGAGGCAGAAATAATGTTCCGACTAAGTGTGGGAATGTAATAACAATTATTCAATTCCAAAATAAATCCAGAAGGAAGCTTGAGCCGCATCGTGCCGACCTCCAACGCAGCAACTCTTGCTTTGTTGCCGACCCTGATGTCAATCTCCCCTTGTGCCACACGCCTAGTTCTTATCAGCCCCTGCATCGAGTTGCAAATATGAACAACCGATCCGGTATCAAATACCCAAGAGCTACTAGGTATGTCAGCAAGGTAAATGTCTATAACATATGTAACAAGTGTAATTTGCCTGAAGAAGCATTTCCGGCCTCCTTGCAATGAAAGCAAATGGTCTTTGAGTCCGGTCCTGGCTTCGGCGCAGCGGCGGAGACAACCTTCTCCGTGCCCTTTGACTTGCCCTTTTTCTTGGACCAACTCTTCTTGAACTTAGCCGAGTTCTGCACCATCAACACTTGATGCGTGCCTTTCTTAATATCTTGTTCTGCCACCTTAAGCATCACATTCAATTCAGTGAGCTTCTTATCCATGCCGTGCATATGATAGTTCGAGACGAACATCCCATAGCTAGGTGGAAGAAAACCCAGAATTGCATCTGTGGACAGCTCATCCCCAAGTGGGAAGCCTAAACGATCCAAAGCTTGCACGTACCCGATCATCTTGATCACATGCGGGATCAGTGGATCGCCCTCTTTCAGCTTACAATCCGTCAAGGATTGCCAGACGTTGAACCTTTCGGTCCTAGCCTGCACCTGAAACATGCTCTTGAGACTCTCGATCATATCGAAAGCCTCAACGTTTTCGAAATGCTATTGCAAATTGGGCTCCATACAAGCCAGCATGAGGCAGTCGATCTCGTTTGATTCATCAACGAGTTTCTGGTGGGCATTCTTGGTTGTGGCATTAGCATTATCGGCAGGTTCCTCTGGAAGTGGATCCTCTAGAACATGTTCCTTTTATCGTGCTTGAGAACAATTCTCAAATTTCTATACCAGGTGGTAAAGTTTGTTTCATTCAGTTTATCCTTTTCCAGAATTGATTTCAATGCAAAGTTGGGTTGAGCAGGTGGTGCCATTGATCTACAACAGAAAATATGCAATCACTAAGCAATGTGTTTATGTAGAGTAATTCAAGCCTTAAACAGAACTACTCCCACTGAAGTCTGCATCCCTCCGCAAACTCTCAGTGATTCAGGACCCGTCTAGCATGAGCGACTAGTGAGCTTTAGCATCACTGCTAGCCAACTTGCCCATTCGGTAAGCAACTCCTTGCTAATTGTATCTCTATACGACTCCTGTCGGTCGGGTAGGTATCTCATACCCCGGCTCCCGACCTTCTTTCCCACAAGGCCCAAATCTGTTTTGATAGCCTTGTCAAGTTAACCTGATGCAGTGCATATCCGTGTCCGACACGAACCCTCCAGTTCAAGGACACCTAGTGGCACCTCAATTTTATGAGCCCACCACTACACGTACTTGACGTGCGAAGGTGCAACATCCGGAATGGCAATGTGCTTGATATTAACGCGGGATCTTTCTATCATTTTAACATGCATAGAAACAAGAAGCAATATCAATCACATATAAACATAAATATGTGAAATAGTATGGCTCCTTCATGGACATCTGATGGTGTCCTGGACTAGGGGGTACTCACCACGTCGTCTCCCGACCAGTGGGTCGGGCCGAGGACCCCCATGGTGGTTCACTAACGGGCCAGTTCGAACAGTCCATGATGCATACAAGGGAGATTCCACAAGACTTCGCGCACAAGACAAGGACTCCTCTAAACCTTTGGCCTCTGGTACATTATATAAACCGAGGCCACGCTAGTCAATAGAAAATCTCAGATTCATTACAACAATCTCGTGGTAGATACCTGTACTATGTACTATTCCCATATCAATACAATCAAAAGCAGGACGTAGGGTATTATCTCCTCAAGAGAGCCCGAACCTGGGTAAAATCATGTGTCTATGTTACCATCGCTCCAAGACGCCTAGCTTAGGACCCCTACTACGAGATATGCCGGATTCAGAACCGACATTGGTGCTTTCATTGAGAGCCTGCTGGCAGTCACCGCGGTGCCATGGAAATTCGGAGCATCTTCGGTGCGATCTAGGCGTCGGAACCGAGCTTTGTTGTCGATGTCGACATCTTCGTCGTCAGCTCGACTGGTCACCTCGGCTGGACCGAGGATTGTGCTCTGTGTGGGATCATCAAGATCGGACAGATACTTTCATCGTCATCATCTACGATCTCTATCAAGATCACGAGGAATCATCCATGGAGCTCGGGGGCGCGATGTTAACATCGTCCTCGGGCAACCGTGCAGTTTTTCGGGACAGCGACTCGTGTTCATCATCCCCGCTTTCTCGAGCGTCGCTTTGACGATTGCTTTGGTAAAATTGTGTCGAATTGGGTCTAGAATAACCGTGTAAAATTTCATCATGTTCCAATGGAGGAATCTCCGGCAAACTCCGATCTACCGGAGCCCTGTCGAATCTGGACGAGAATCTGGACGAGTTTAGCGCGAGGAGTTAAGCGGCTAGCTCGGAGATCGTTTGCAAGATCCCACCGTTCATCGGCCGCTGAATTCTCATACCGATCACCCCTCAAAATTTCAGCTCGATCCGACTGTCCAAACTCCGGGAAACGTCCGATGAGTACATCAATTTTTGGATCTATTTTCTGGACGAAAACGAATCCGACCCGAATTCATCTTTTTCATGAACGGGATATTGGACATCCTTTTAGGAGAATTTTGTTTTTTCTAGGGTATTGTGTGTTGTTTTGAAACACGTGCCCACAAATTTTAATTCTTTTCCGAGGCGATCTTCACCGTCGCGCCGATGTCAAACCGGCCCGACCATGTTGCTCCATGGCTACCGACCTGCGGGCCTCCTCCTTGACCCCGTTTCCGGATAGACCCCTATCCTGGATTCGGCTTTGAGCTCGGATCCGATGACTGCGTCCGGAAACCTGGGCTCGACCCTTACCCTGGATTCGGCTTTTAGCTCGGGTCCGATCACATCGTCCGTAGACCGGGGCTCAACCTTGGCCGTGTACGCTCCATGTGCTCAGGCGCCTGGGATCATCAAGCTTCCCCTAAAGGCTACTGCAAGCTCGACGCCTGAAGGCATCAGCTAACTATAGACGGCTGCACTGCGCGGCAATGACGCACACTTGATTTCCTTGGAGCAGCAATCAAGCTGATTCTCTTTTCCATGGAGAGTCACTTGTCATCATACGGGAGATTAATGCCATGAGAGTCAAACCAAGGGGCGTTACATCGGGTGAATATCAGAGATATTCTATCAATATTCGTGTATGACGTTGGTCTGGCCAGCCTCTTGTGGATTTCTGACCTGTGTCGTCATCGACCTCGCACCAGATAATCAATCTCGACCACACGATGCCATTACATCGGCGAGCCGACGTCATCATCCTGCCTCTGCCGACCTCGGCCCTCGGGCTATATGTTTTCTCATTATTTACTTCACTTAAGTTAATTAAGTAAAGGATTTTATTTTATTATTATTTGTTATTACTCTTGGCTTGCACTGTATTGTGTGCACAGGTAATTGACTTCGAATGCATCATGCGGTCACCTTGGCGTGCCGACATCATCATCCCGCCTCCATCAACCAAATTGCGTCGTCGACATGATCGACTGACGTGGGGGCTTCGCCATCACACTGCTGAACTACTATGTCTCCTCGGCTGGACTGGAGGCTTCGCCTCGCCGCAACAACCGTGTTGCATTGCCACTTCTTGACTTGAGCTCTTCGCTCGATTACCTCGGGCTTGGGGGCTGGGACCTCGGCCATGCCGAGGACTGCGTCTCCGTCCCGCCACAACCCCGGACCGCACCGAGCACATTAACCAGCTAAGTCGTTTTCGTGCTCAGCTCTTTTTGAAATTTTACTTTTTGTTCGGTTCAACCAAACATTATATTTTTTGTTAAACAAAAAAATTGTTTGTTAAAAACAATTTCCTTTCCCCAAAGTTAACTGGGAGCTTTTAAATTTATATGAGCCATTTTATAATAAATGTATTTTCTTCTTGGTCGTTGCAAAGTCTTTTTCTACCACTCCTTTTTCCGACACTAGTGTGTGGTCAATAGCCGGATAGCCTGGTTTCTTTTTTAAGCCGCTCGAGTTTAGTTCTCTAAACAGGCCTCGAAGAAACACTCCGCCTTCGGGATATGGAGGTTGAAGCCAAAAGCTGACTCGATTGGAGTCCGGAGATCGGATGTATCATGTTAAAACACGACCGAAGCACAAATTAAATTTTAGACCAATTTCGGATTGACACAATTTTCTTTCATCTAAACATGAAGTCTTTTGCATAAGTTTTTTGGTATTTCCGAGCATAACTCTCGCAGTACAACGCCAGATGCATTTCACGCATCGGCAATATTAAAGGGGGTCTGCGGTTAGCACCGAACCCACCAAAAACCAAGGTACTCCATGCAGTCCTCGGCAAAATGTCCTCGGTATTTTGCATTTATATGCATTGATTTTGAGTTGTGTCTTTGGTCTATAGCTGGATTGCCCGGCTCCTGTGCTTACCCCTTACATTTCCGCTTTGTTCGGCTAAGGGGTAAAGGGAGAACCACTGCGATTGTCACTTCTAGTTTAACTAGTTAAGTGCCTCAGTTGGAGAAAGCCGAAAGCTGACTGTCACAACAAGCGTAAATCGATCAGCGAACCGCAGGAGGTGTTCAACCAAATATAGCCGATCGAGGTTATCCGAGTAAAACGAAGGGCCCCTCTTTCTTGAAAAGGCCAAGTTGTGGGTGGTTCGACCTCGAATGATCCGAGGAGTCGACGTATACCAGGGGCTATTAAGTTGCCCCCAAACATATGCTCCTATGACTAAGTGAAAGTTATAAAGCCTGAATATCTGATTGCCTCGTTTGCACTAACACAACCGCCTCCGGGCACCGAGACGTCGGCTAAGGGTTGTCTTGTTTGTACGGAAACACCCTGCGTAGCATCTACAAAGGGGTGGAAGCCGACGATAGGCCACTTTCAGATTATAAACAGTCGCGACGGAGTCAAAATAAACCATACCGAGGGTTCCTTGTGGCACCTCGGCATAGATACATCGGGATTCCTGGAGAGCCCAACATATCATCAGCGTTTGTATTTAATATACGAAAGTTGCTTTCCGTAGTGATCGTTATAATGCCATAGATATGCATCAATTTGACTTAAGATTTTAGCCAAGCTAGGTTGCCTGGCTCCTGTTCTTACCCCCTATGTTCTCGATTGTTCGGCTAGAGGGTAAAGGGAGCACCTCTGTGATTGTTACTTCCGGGTCATCCGGGTTAGTACCTCACACTGGGCGAAGCCGAAAGCTAGCCATCTTAAGAATATAATTGGTCGGCAACGACGGAAGTGAAAATATTGGTTCATTAAATACCACCGAGTTCGGCAACATTCCCCAAACTAAATCCTCAATATTTTCCTCCCACATTGATCGAAGTTGAGGTTTCACGATCATGGTCAACATGATATCCTGGGAAAAGGAACTTTTAAATGAACTATTTTTTGCAGAAGATGTTTCTTACGTTAAATAATAATATATAACATATCTCTCCGCGAACCTTTGTTTATAAAACCATGTGGCCGGATTGCCTTGTTTGCCATAAATCTTTGCCCTTATAAAGGCTTTATAAAGTAGGACAAACACTCCTCGGCTACTGGCCGAGGAGGTTGAAGCCGATGGTCGGTCAACAAAGTCTTGTAAAATGTGGATCCGAGCATTAATGATGTAAAGTACTTTGATACATAGAATCATTAGACATAAATTGTGTCAAACGTAACAAAGTTTGTGTCAAACAAATATCGATCCTTAATTTGACCACCCGTGCCCAAATTAAGGCTCGGGGGCTACTGCATTGCCTATTCAATGCAGCAAATTCAAGTGCAATACGGTTTCCGAGGAGATTCAATCCTCAGGTTGGTCGGCCGCACCCAACTTCAGTCTCGGGAACTACTGCGCACCGCGTTTTGTCCCTAAAGTATGCTGTCAAGCAAGAACTTGATCCTCAGGATGATTTCGCAAATCGACCTAAGTCTCAGGGGCTACTGGGATCAACGGTTTTAGTTTTATCCTTCAGGTGCATCTCGGGTTTTAGACCGACACACACCTTGAGGGCTACTGGTTATACAGCTTGTCAGAGAATAAATTACATCAATCGAAAATAAATTCCACAAAAAATAGCCTGAGACCGAGGTGGTGCACCAGCTCAGAAGCAGTATGGCATAAAGCTTGGCCGCAGTTCGGCGTTGGAGCTCGGCTGCAAAAAGGCACCTCAGAAGCAGTCCGGCATAAATCCCGGATGCGAATGGCTGGCTCCATAAAAGACTATTCGCGCATTTAAGCTCGGATGAACTCCTTCAAATTTTTAGAAACCGAGGTAATCTATGACACCTCAGATGCCGACCAGTGTTGGAGCTCGGCTGCAAAAAGACACCTCAGATACAGTTCGGCGTTGGAGCTCGGACGCAAGAGGATACCGCCGCACGGGAAACACTTCAAACTCGAGGTGTGGCATAAAAAATAACAAGGCATCGATAAAGGCCAAAAACTTAAAGGGCTCCTCGAATGCCTGATGTGTGAGCTCTTCGGATACACCTCGGCGATCCTCAAGATCGGAGATGGGAAGATTTGTTGAACCAGTTTTCAAGACCGACAGCCGAAGACGAAGAACAGTTCGGAAGAACCGAGGAGCGTCGCCAACTTGAAGACCGGTTCAGGGGGCTACTGATGGTGTCCTGGACTAGGGGGTACTCACCATGTCGTCTCCCGACTAGTGGGTCGGGCCGAGGACCCCCATGGTGTTTCACTAATGGGCCAGTTCGGACAGTCCATGATGCATACAAGGGAGATTCCACAAGACTTGGCGCACAAGACAAGGACTCCTCTAAACCCTTGGCCTCTGGTACATTATATAAACCGAGGCCAGGCTAGTCAATAGACAATCTCAGATTCATTACAACAATCTCGTGGTAGATACGTGTACTATGTACTATTCCCATATCAATACAATCAAAAGCAGGACGTAGGGTATTATGTCCTCAAGAGAGCCCGAACCTGGGTAAAATCCTGTGTCTATGTTACCATCGCTCCAAGACGCCTAGCTTAGGACCCCTACTACGAGATATGCCGGATTCAGAACCGACAACATCCTTCCAGGCCGGCTCCAACTCCGATGACCAAGGCGGAACTCCATCTTGTTCGTCACACCGGGACGCCAAAGCCTCGAACTTGATCTCTGTTCTCCAACTACTAAAACTAGTAATGAATTTACAGAGAATCACAAGTCGACACGTAGGTCGTTATACAATACAATGACAGCACTTTGGCTCCTGCCGGCTGACAATCATGACACGCAGGTCATGTTAAATTACACACATGCATAATATACATATGAGCCATACTATTCACATCAAACCTGCAAAACAAAGTTATGCCTAGAATCGCATTCTACCGGTTTGTGTGATCACAGATCGAATCACAGATCAAATCTGTATTCCGATCACTCCGAATTTTCTGATCTGACCGATCTTATCGATCATTGCGAACCCGATTCGGATTTACGTTTCACTGTTAACCCCGATGGCGGATACCGACCGGTAGTGGTAGGTTGTGTCACGACCTCGTCGATTCCGATTGACAGAAAATATAGCCTCAACGATCCCCGTGTGCAGTTGATCTCATCAACCGTGCACATAGCCGATCTCACAAACGACGACATATCTCATCTGCCACCTCCACATATCATATATGCATCCGATCTGAATCCAAATCCTATAACAGAGGCTCTGATACCACTGTTGGGTTCTACCGTAGGTGCATCGCATGCAACCTAAATTTTCCTACATGCAGAACATCCAAGAACATGCTACAGAGATGGATCACAGATCGTTACCACTAGACGCGCGGTGCCGTGCAGTGGAAGTAGAGTTGGGGCAGCGCGTCCGCGTGGTCCGTCTCCTCCTTGTCCTATCTCCCTCGAACAGCCGGTCGCCGGATCCCACATACAGGTTCGCCGGAGCGGCACAAGTGCATCGCCTCTAACGGTATCCGCGCGTGCAAGAGGAACACCGTGCGGCGGACTGCTAGGTCCGATCACACAGTTCGACGGTGAGTGGAGGTGGCTAGTTGCAACACATGCAAAGCCCTAATGACGGCGCCGAAGCGATCAACCAGATGGTGTGACGCACCTCCACTATATATAGGCATCCGGCGCGGGCTCAACTCTTGGGCCTCGCTCAGATCCTAAAGCCCACGTGTTCCTTCCCCTTAGGTTCTCGTTCACTTGGTCGCGAGTCAGATCACATCCGGCTCGACTAGTCGGCAGCGGCCTCTAGCAAAGCGTGCCGACTCCAAGTGTCCGATGAAGCTGGTTAGGCGAACCTGTACTTCATACTTCTGTTCCCTTTGCCACACGATATATGTTGTCGTGCTCAAGGCGACATGGTCATCCTTGTTACAGCACGACCTCTTTCTCGTTCCGGTGAATCCGACCAACACTTCGGATTATCTCATAATCCTCATCGCATGGCCATGCTTATCTAGGCCGGATCACCCGAGGGGCCCAGAGTATATCTCTCCTGATTGGAGGGGCAAATCACATCTTGCTCAACCATGTCTCGCAGCATGGGTCCGGACAAGCCCGAAACCTACCTTTATAACTACCCAGTTACGGAGTAGTGTTTGGTCAGTCCAAAGCAGGTCTATCATCATCCTGAGTACATGCGTCAGCTCAGGTATTAGGACATAGAACGTATGTTGTACTAGAGACTCACAGATGACCTATCGCTGCGTCTCATAGTTGGGTCTGTCCAACTCAGACCTTATCTCAACTCGGATTCGACTATGTCGAATCCGACCAGATCTTTCTGAGTCCATATTTTCCGGCTAGCATCCAATGCTACATGGTCAGTGAGACCGGACCATCCACCGTGTCATATGCTAGTCTAACTGGTTGCGCGTCCACACAACCCTTTCGATTAGGGACCATTTAGGACAGTCATCATACAATGCATAGTCTCACAAACAAGTCACGTACTTGTTAATACACATCATTGATAATGTCCAAGGACTATCTTTATTCATAAACACATAGGAAATATCATCATACATGATTGCCTCTAGGGCATATCTCCAACAACTTGAAAAAGTATGTTATCTGCCTTCATTATCACATAGTTGTTCTAACAATACTCACGAGACAAATTATGTGGAACATGTTCTAACAATATCTTAAGCTAGCAACTTTGTTCCAGCGAATGTTATCATTTCCTACACAAAGAGATGGATTTTGAAAGCTCTGTACTGAGAATCTAACTAGAATTTAGTACAACATGGAAGTTATGAACAAGCAAATAATGTGTTTTAACAAGGTATGAAATAGTTCGTAAAACAGTTGACAGTCGTCCCTTCTAGATGAAAACATGTTGCGACAAATGAGAATTTGCCCCATGAAATATTTGTGCGTAGTAATATTTGTAAAATAGCCTATTCTTGGTGCATTAATCGGATATGTGCATTTGCACGTGTTAAGATTGATGTTGATTCGTGAATCGGACGCTATTCTCATGCATGTATGACATGGAGTTGTTCTAAAATCATATACTCCCTCCGATCCATATTACTTGTTGATCAAATGGATGTATCTAGCATAGAAATACGTCTAGATATATCTGTTTGAGCGACAAGTAATATGGATCGGAGGGAGTACTATAGGATACATTTTTTCCCTGTTTATTTTTAGAAACATTGTGGTTCATCATGTAACACCATGAACAATCATATTATTATTTAACTATTTTCATTGTTTTAAATGACATTGCTTGAGCCTTCTGACAGTGTATGACCCTTAATCAATTATGCCTCTGATAAACTTTACCATTTGATGGTCACTTAGTATGTTCCTATTTTCCATTTTTGTACCCTTGTTCCAAGTTTGTGTCTCTACCATGTTCATTTGTACAATACTTAATCGTATCATAAGTCCTATAAAGTTTTCATTAGAAAACAGAAATATTATGAAATATTTTATTCCATTTTTGCTATAATCACACACACTGAAAATCCACATATGTTCTCTATGGAGAAGCTCATCCAGTTGATTGCCTTTGATGTGTGACACACATACAATTGTGAATTTTGCTTATTATGAACAGAGAAATTTATCTGTATAGTTTTTCGTGCGTTGCACGTGCACGCTTACTAGAATCTAATTGTTGTTGTGTCTAATTACTTCTTTGGAAATTTCATACGTGCGTTGCACGTGCACGTGAATTTCCAGTGGCATTTTTCAAAGTCTGCAGTGGCGTTTTTCAAAGTTTGTAAAATTTGCAGTGGCATTTTTTAAAGTTTAGAAATTGCAGTGGCATTTCTCGAAATTGCCAGAATTCAAGTGGCATTTATCCAATTAACCCTAGATATATTTGCATTATTTGATGACTGAAGTATATCCTGATTGATAGGTAGTTCTAATGCTCATACCCAGAATTTATTGCCATCATTTTAATCTTCCATTTGCATGTTTATTTAAGCAGGAAGATGACTGTGACCATATAATGGAGAGAGCTTGTGAAATTTCAACTAAATATTAAGCCTGATATAAATGAGTTGGAAATGCATCTCGAATCTTCGTCCAGGCTGATAGCACACTGAACAAGTTATGCCATGTATGTCCCATCTTCTTTGATTTAATTTACTGCTTGTGATTGGCCTAATCGTACCTGCAGGACATCTTCTTTGTGTGGATTCAGTTTTTTATTTAGTTGTGGGGTTAGTTTTATTATTGCGCAGACCTGATATTCTTGTGAGCTGGATTTAATTCTTGACTTGCATCTATTCATTTTTATGTATTGCTGCTCCTAGAAGGCGCATTTGAAGGATGAAAGGGTGGCTATTAACAACTTCAAAAGATGAGTTGAGTAACTTTTTTGCTTGCATCAGGCATGCTTGATTTATATGGAGATACATGGTTAATGCTCTACCGAAGTATGTGCATGCATGCACAGTTTTAGATTGGTTTGATTTTATGGACATAGTTGTTGGTTTTCATAGCATGGCAACTTTCAGATGTTGATGCAAAAGACAAGTGATGCGTTACTCGGTACAATTTTCATATGGTCTATTTAATTAGCTTTTGTCTCATGTCGTCATGGTACAAGGCATAATTTTGCCAAATGTATTGCTTGATGCTGGTAGGAAACATAAACACATCTACATGAACTGTTTCAAGCTTTGCTTTGCTATGTTAATGCTTTACTTTGCTATGTTAATGCTTTCACATCTACATTAACTTCCAATAGCATATTACATGAAATATTCAGTGCACCTTATTTTGCACCCTGGTCCACTCACCAAAAGGGGCAGCCCACGGTGTTTTTGTAAGGATCGCAATGAAGCAAAGTAGAATCTTGTATTAACTTGTATCAATCTTGTTTTTGCAGTACTTTTGCATGCGGTAATCTTGTTCGTGCCTTTGGAAGCGAGGAGATCCAGACTGAAACAAATGCAGCAAGGAAGATATTTGCTATAGCGAAACATGTGCACTGCAGTTCTATTAAGAGAGATTAAGTCGGGTGCACATTTGTTTGGGGTAACATTTTCTTTTGTTGACATGAATTCTATTTATTATGAACAGATATGTCCGTAGGATTTGAGACTGAAACTTGCAGATCTGAAAAGCATTTCTTTTCTTGCTTCACTAGGAATCTTATGGGAAGTAGCGAAACTATGATTTGGCCGTGGAGGCGTCACCTACCAATTGTGCTTTCCAGGTTAGTTTCTAATCCTTATGTCTAAAAGTATATTTGTACAAGTCTTAATAAACCTATCGAATTTTGTATGGAATGAATGTTGTTGTCTGATTAAATTCCATGTGTAGTTAGAATGCTAGGACAAAAGCTCTGAATCATGTACTGCAAGTCTGCAACTACCAAGTGTTGTTTCAACACATTGATCTGAATCTTTTCCCATGAATCTCTTACATGTAGCAATCTGCTTCAAATATTTCAGTAAAAGCTCATGATGACTTTGATGAATCTGACAACGTGTGCAGTCTACCCGCATCAATTATTCTGACCTGAGTTTGTTTGCCTACACTAGCATGTTATTAAATCGGTAGTGGTGATTGGCAAAACAAGTTAAAAAATCGAAGCACGTTGTTGTTTCTCAAATATGGGTAGAAGCCACTTTCTAAAACATGTGTTTCCAACTTTCTGTCCATACAAAGCAAGTCTTGTGCAATTTTTATGCCAAGTTAGTAAAACCCATCTCTTTGCGGCTACTATTTCAAATATTAGTCACCCTTATATGCTCAGGTTTCAGTTCATGTTTGTTCTGTCTGTGCATACCAAATTCTGGCTTCGAGGACCATCGAAGAATCTACTTAATTTTTGTCTGGGCTATGTGCTCGTTGAGGGTAAATGCCTCTATGTTCATGGCTATGGACCAGTCCCTCCAGAATCAGCAAATGCCTCTATGTTCATGGCTACAGACCAAATTTCTGGCGTCTAGGACCATCGAAGAATCTACTAAATGTTAATCACCCTTATTCTTTGTATTTCATGCTCAGCATATAAATGAGCGTAAACGTCGTTTCTGTTGTCAGGAAGATGACCTTGATGCAATGGTAATATTTGAGGTTGCTGCTGACCATAGGTAGAGAAAAAAGGTGCCAATATTTACATATTGCGAGCTTGCTGGCAAATGTCGCACTTTCTTAATCATCCATATCACCAATTTTAAATGTTTATTTGATGTGGATGCACCATAGAGTATTGTTCTTCCTTTGTTGTTGCTTTTAATTTTATATGTTCAGTGCAATACAGTATAGTCTTGCTGATGTTGTGCAACGTCGAACGTTCAAATCTTTGAAATCAATGGACAAAGTAGTTTCTTCTGCATACTAGATCAGACAATCCTTTTCCATTGGAAGTATATTGTTGGATCTTAACTCAAGAGGACGGTATCGAACTGGTCTTTCATCTAATTTTCTTTTTAAGGAACCAAAAAGTTTAGTGAAGTTAGTACAATGGGCGAGAGATCAGCTAATTTGTTTTCTTGTTGCTAATAAAGAAAGTTTTAGGACAATGGTTGTAGCTAGACTTTGTGCTTAGATTTGTACTGTGGATGTGTAGAAGCAACCACATTGTTGGTACCTGAAGGCACACTCAATAAGATTATCGATCCTTTCATTATTTGGTTTGCACCTAACTATCATACATTCCATTGTTTGGTTGGTCATGTAGGTGACAATTGATTATCTACTTACTATAAGTCTACAAGTGGATATATTTTCTTTTCAACTCTTATCACCTTGGTATTTTTTTCTGTTCTTCAAGACTTGACGCGGATGACATCTAGGGGCAAATGAAAGTTATGTTATCTATATAGACAAAATGAGATATGTCTTGAAATGTAGAAGGTTTGTGTATTATAATTATCTTTATTAGGTGATCGTGAGAACCAGCGCCGGGAGATGTTGCGGGTCATCGAGGAGTACAAGCATGTCGTATGTTCATGCTCGCCCGTCGTCGTGGGAGTCGCCTGCTATCCTCGCTAGCTACCGCCGCTGCTGAGGGGTACCACCGATGCTCATGTGATGGATCGCTTCCATGTCACCGGCGGGGAAAATTAGGGAGACTTAATAAAGTATAGTTTGATTATTTTAAATGTTGAGCTGACCTCACATACTCCGTGTATTATATAGTAGGTTCACAATATTTTTCATATTATGTACTCCCTATGTAAGCAAATATAAGACATTTTAGATTACTACTTGTCCAAAGTGTGAGGTGAATTTTCACTTGAAGCTGAGTGCATTGCTAGCTAACAGAAAAGAAGGGAGAGGGTGTGACGAGGATAGGATGTGCGCTATGTTGTGGAGCAACAGGGTGATAAGGGAGAGTATGATGGAGAGGCACGGAGCACAAAAGTTCTTAATTGACTCAAACGTGGGCTTAACGAATTATGTGTTTGCCTAAAAGTGACTTGAACCTGAAATCATAACAGTATTTGTAGTTAAGACGTACTTTGCATATCCAAATATTAATTTCTAACAAGACGTGCATTGCATGTGCACGCTTACTAGTATATATATATATATATACATATATATATAGGGGCAAGGGGGGTGGCCGACCCCTCTAGGGTTTCCCTAGAGGTGGGGGCGGCCCCTAGGGGGCAACCTTGGCCCCAAAGGCAAGGGTGGCGGCGGCCACCCTAGGGTTTCCCCACCCTTGGCCGCATGGGCTTTGGGAGGTGGGGCGCCCAACCCACCAGGGGCTGGTGCGCCTCCCCTCTCAGCACATGGGGCCCTCCGGGGCAGGTGGACCTCCCCGATGGACCCCCGGAACCCTTCCGGCATCCCCGACATAAAACTGGTAAAACCCCGGAACCTTTCTGAAACCCGAATACCAACTTTCCATATATGAATCTTTACCTCCGGACCATTCCGGAGCTCCTCTTCATGTCCGGGATCTCATCCGGAACTCTAAACAACATTCAGTCACCATCATACATAACTCAATAATACTATATCGTCATCGAACGTTAAGCGTGCGGACCCTACGGGTTCGAGAATGATGTAGTCATGACTGAGACACTCTCAGTCAATAACCAATAGTGGGACCTGGATGCCCATATTGGTTCCTACATATTCTACGAAGATCTTTATCGGTGAAACCTCGATGTCAAGGATTCAGTCAATCTCGTATACAGTTCACTTTGTCTATCGGTATGTTACTTGCCCGAGATTCGATCGTCGATATCTCATGCCTAGTTCAATCTCATTACCAGCAAGTCTCTTTACTCGTTCCGTAATACAAGATCCCGTGACTAACTCCTTAGTCACATTGCTTGCAAGCTTCTTGTGATGTTGTATTACCGACAGGGCCCAGAGATACCTCTCCGTCCTACGGAGTGACAAATCCCAGTCTCGATCCATGCCAACCCAACAAACACCCTTGGAGATACCTATAGAGTACCTTTATGATCACCCAGTTATGAAGTGACATTTGATACACACAAGGCATTCCTCCGGTGTTAGGGAGTTGCATGATCTCATGGTCTTAGGAACAGATACTTGACATGAAGAAATCAGTAGAAATAAACTTAGTGATACGATCAAATGTTATGCTTACGGTTGGATCTTGTCCATCACATCATTCTCCTAATGATGTGATCCCGTTATCAAATGACAACTCATGCCTATGGTTAGGAAACCTTAATCATCTTTGATCAACGAGCTAGTCTAGTAGAGGGTCACTAGGGACACGGTGTTGTTTATATATCCATACATGTATTTAAGTTTCCGGTCAATACAATTCTAGCATGGATAATAAACGATTATCATGAACAAGGAAATATGATAATAACCAATTTATTATTGCCTCTAGGGCGTATTTCCAACATTCGGAATAGAGGCTTGCGGCGCCGATAAAATTCTACGACGGATGTTTCGGTATCTATAGGCATTTATGGCGGTGGAAATAGGTTAATGCGGTGCTTGTGGACCCCACATGTGTAAGGGGCGCGGCCACCTCTGGCCGCGCCACCTGTCCGTGTGGGCCCCACGTGGCTCATCTCGATCTCTCCCGAAGCTTCAACTTTTCTTGTTGCCCAAAAAAATGTGTTAAATTGACAATGTATTTTGACCTCCGTAGATATTGATTTCCTGCGAAACCAAAAGCCAGCATAAGACAGAAACTGGCACTATGCACTAAATTAATAGGTATTCCATAAAAATAATATAAATTGCTATAGAAAGTATATTAAAATGTTAATATAATAGTATGAAACAATCAAATGTTATAGATATGTTTGAAACGTATCAAACGGGGACGCTAATTTTCGGCTCACAAAATTTGTATCAAAAACCTCATGGGAGCCAGCGAAAAATACGCCTTGCACACTGCCCGATTTAGCTAGGGTAGGATAAGTTGGCGTCACGCCAAATCTGGGAGCTCAAGCGTCATGTTGTGCAGGAAAAACCACCCAGGACAGCCCTGGCTGGATTAGTCCGAGATATGAAAAGTTCGAACACGGTGTCAGACCCTGTCCATGAACAAAATAGGTGTAACTCCTAGTACTTTTGTGTCATAGTCACAATTTGCAGATGCATGAAGGGACTTCTTCCCCCACAACGTGTTAGACAAAAAAACAATACGAAACTCGGGCACCACCTCCTTGGTTTTTTTGGACATGTACTCTGGGCATCTCCAACACAAACCCACGGAGCCTTACCATGGGTTGACACAGCCTCATATGACCAACCTCATTTCCATGCGTTACCCTTCGGGTTACAGAACGTGGCGGATGCCTATCAAAGACAAACCAAGTCATCTCACGTGACACTCCTCGGTTGGACAAGGAGCTGGTCGCAAGAGGGAAGCACCTTGGAAACCCATAGGTGCGCTGCTCTTCGATCGGCGTAGAGCGGAAGAACAAATGAAGACGGCGAGACGATGGGAATATGTAAGACAATACGTCGGAACCCAACTCCTAAAGCGTCATCTCCGCTACGTTATCCTTATACCTGGCCTCATTTTTACCTTTTATTCTTTAGCTTAAATTATTGTTTAGCTCGATCATCAAACTTATTTTTAGTTCGAATTATATAAAAGTACTTAGATGATAAATTATCCGTGGGAACCGACTTTGCATCTTGCCATCATGGCCATGGCTCAGAATAGATGGAGGAGCAGGGGAGGCCGCCTCAATGCAGAGAAGATAATGTTGTGGAGGAGATGGAGCTACATTAAGAAAGAGAGCAGATAAACTTAGATTTTCCAGAGAGATCGAGGCTATTCTGGTTGATTTATCATTAATGCTACAGTTGATTTAGGGATGTGTACGAACAGTCGATCACCATATGATACTCTCATAACTATAGATGGAGTGAACAATGAATTCAAAAAATAATAAAATTCAAAAAAACTGAAATTTATAGGCATCCAAGATGCTCATGTGCGGAAGATGTGTGCAAATTTTCTTGATGTTTGGACATCTGAGAAGCTCGTGCCACAATTTTTTTTGCAAATATATGTAATTACAAGTCGGTGCAAGTAGTGACGGAGCCAGAAAAATTGTATCACTGGGCCCAAGTGTCGTTAAAATGGATTGGGGAGGACCAAGTCATTAGAAAATAGGCTTTTAACAACAACTAACCATTAATTTTGCATCACTCATGGGAAAATTAGCACAAATTCCGATGTTAGGGGGCAGGGCCCTGGCCCCCTCCTCTGCAAAGTCCCCGTGTCTCCGCGACTGGGTGCAGGAAAAGACTGGCGAAGTGGCATGCTAGAGTGTGATGACCACGCGTATAGGATTTATTTCTCCCGTTGCAACGCACCACATTTACTATAATAATAATAATTATTATTATTATTATTATTAAAAAAACATAAACATAATAACTCTTCCCAACCAAACAACAAACTTTATCTAAAAAAATCAACACAGTAAATATAGTTTTAAAAATGTACATAGTTTTATATGTTCACACTTTTTAAAAACTGATCAAAATTTCCAAAAAAAGTCCAATATTCTTAATTTTTTTACAAATGTTCACAAAAAATAGAAATATTCACATCATTAAAAAAGTTCAAATAATGCCCTCCTTAAAGGAATACTCCAACTTTAATAAAACGTTCACTTTTAAAAACAAATAAATAATCATGTTTCCAGAAAGCAAAAAAAATGATTCACAAACTATTTCATGAACCACTACTTTTCCATCATCACATGAAGAACGCTAAGATGGCTTTTTAAAGTTCAAACTTCAGACTCCATATAGCAACAATTAATGTAACATTTATTATAGATGTTCATCAGAACCGAATATAAACTATGTTGCGTAATAGCACATGGATCAGATTTTCTGAGTTTCTACGCTCGTTGCAAAGCACGGGCATTTGTACTAGTTGAGATATCATACAAGTAGCAGACATGACTTTCAAACAAAAAAAAATTACACTTGTTCCTCCTTGGTGTTCCAAGGGCTCGCAGCTAATAAATCTATTCTACAAACTTGTTCAGGCCACAGCCACGCTCAGTAAACCGAGCATATTCCATCACCCGCTCAAAGTTCGCGTCCTGCTTCATCTCCTCCCCGTCAGGTCCCTTTTAAGCCAACCTCGGTAATCTTGCAGGTACCTTCCACGCCGATCCAAGCACGGCCCTCTTGGAGGCGACGGAGAGGCCGAAGAAGTTGGAGGGGACTTCCTCCTCAAGCCATAGAGCCTTCAAGATTTTCTTCATCCGGCATATCAAATTATTGCGTTTTAAAGGGTTATAAATTAGGAGAGGCCCAGATACAATCGAATAGGTTCTTTACTGCTACCTCAACACTCGGGTACTTTGCAGCAACGAAATACATATCAGAACTCGTGAACGTTCACATCCATGTATTCCAACAGTTATAAGCATCGTGATTTCAACGGTTACATCACAAAGCCTGACCTGCGGACGTGCACCAGCTGCTTAAGAGCGTAAGATATGACCCATAAGATAACGCCGCATAGATGCAAAGACATTTAAGGTTTGGGTAACGAATAGAGGAAGGTGCAAAAATATACACTGAAATGACGACATGATATTTCCTCTACCAGGTATCAACTGAAAGAGAAGCTCAAATAACATCGACAACAGTTTCACATAATTATTTAGAAGTATGGAAACATGCGGCCACAGCAAGTAAAGGGAATTTAACATCATGTAACTATAATCTGCAGCGAAGGTCGCAATTCACAGTTCCGCATACGAAACAAGCTCACAACAAAAAGAAAAATAGATGTTTCTAGAACGCATCGATTCAAAATTATTTCAAAAACTTGCCAATTGTTTCAAGCTGGCAGTTGAACTCATATCAGAAATCACATGTGGATCGCCTTGTCGTAGGTGTTCATGCACGCCTCCTTCAGGGCCTCGCTCACTGTCGGATGTGCGTGGCATGTACGGGCAATGTCCTCGCTGGATGCTCCATACTGAAGTGCAAGCACAGCCTCGTGGATGATCTCGCCCGCACCAGGGGACATTATGTGTACGCCGAGGATTCTGTCAGTTTCCTTCTCAGATATCACCTTCACCATCCCTTCGGCATCATCGATTGCCTTCGCCCGACTGTTTGCAAGCAGGGGGAACTTCCCAACCTGGTAGGCTACACCAGATGCCTTGACCTGTTCCTCCGTCTTGCCAACGGAGGCCACCTCTGGGTGTGTGTACACCACGCCAGGTACAGTGTCATAGTCAACATGGCCCTCCTTCCCCGCGATAAATTCAACACATGCAACACCATCCTCCTCAGCCTTGTGTGCAAGCATCGGTCCAGGTATCACATCTCCAATCGCGTATACGCCCTTGACATTCGTCATAAAGCGCTTGTCAACAAGGACCCTTCCGCCCTTGTCCGTCTCAACACCAATGGCGTCCAACCCAATACCAGCAGTGTATGGGACTCTGCCAGCAGATACAAGGACAACATCAGCCTCAATGACACTCTGCTCTCCACCAGCTGCAGGCTCCACAGTTAGCTTGACACCACTTCCAGAAGTATCGACCCCAACTACCTTTGTCTTGAGCATGAACTTGAACTTTTGCTTCTCCAGCATACGCTGAAACTGCTTCCTTATCTCTCCATCCATTGATGGGACAATATCAGGGGCAAATTCAACCACGGTCACTTCAGACCCTAGCCTGTTCCAGACAGTACCCATCTCTAGACCTATGTATCCAGCTCCAATGACCACCAACTTCTTTGGTATTTCTGTAAGTGCAAGAGCCCCAGTAGATGACACAATCTTCTTCTCATCAATTGTAACTCCAGGGAGCGATTTCACATCTGAGCCAGTGGCGACAATTATGTTCTTCCCTTTGACGATAGTGCTACCACCATCAACTAAATCCACAGATACCTCTGACGGAGAGACAAGCTTCCCAAACCCTTTAACATACTCAACCTTGTTCTTCTTGAACAGGCCTTCGATGCCCTTTGTAAGCCCAGAAACAGCCTTGTCTTTCTGAGCCATCATTGCAGGCAGATCTACCTCCAGATTGGAGAACTTGACGCCATGGTGTGCAAAAGAAGACTTTGCCTCGTGGTACATATGCGACGAATGCAGAAGAGCCTGGAATGATCAAGAAGAAACACAAATTAGATCAAAATACAAAGGCCAAACGACATATATTGCAGTTTTGTAGATTTTCAACAGCTAGTTTCAAAAGTTACAAACAAGCAAAAATACAGAAATACAACAGATTTTACAGCAGTTTTTGAGGAACCACCTCCCAGTGTATTTAGCTGGCTTCGCCAAGGTTTACAGACAAGTTTAACATACACAGGTGAAAATATATAATAACTTGCTTCGCCAAGGTTTACAGACAAGATAATCTGAAAACCACACGTAAGAAGATGACCAAGCTAGAATTCGCAAAAAAGGCTTGAAACGCTGAGCTGAGCAACTAAAAAATAACTACAGAACAGTAAGCACGGTGTTTCAATGCACATAAGCTTGCAGACGATCCTTAATTGAATTTAAGCACTATCAAGAGTCAAGATGAGATCTGAAGGCTCTATTCGAGCAAAGATGGTCTGACTAACATCATTCAGAAGCTAGAGCAAGAAAGTAACAACTACAGATTCATTTTAATAAAATGGAGACAGGGCGGAATCCCCTTTTTTTTTTGCAGAAGACAGAAAGTTCTCCATGAAAGAATAGAAGATAGAAACCAAGCCAGAAAGCTCAAGGTCTGAAAAAATACCAAATTGCTTGAATTTGACAACTAAACTCTCTTCAAAGAAATTACAAATTCAATTAACATTTTTTTACCACGAGAATAGAGAAAAGTATAAACAAGTGGTGCATTGGATGAATATGACAGCATTAGAAATCAACTTTTGAGGTTCATGATCCGCCCCTTAGGTTCAATTTACTTGAAACTTCAGAAAAAACACTGTAACTAGTTTCTTTCCCAGCTTCTAAATTTCTTTGAGCATCAGAAAACACTGCAGCTATTTTATTTGACCAGTTCAGTTGAAGCCACCCTATATGCCCTGCCAGACCTGCTTTCAATCAGTAATATGATAACCATCAACCATAGAATGCTCTACAAATGGTATGGCGCATTAGCTAATGAAGAAGCTGGGAACACTATACTTATGCAGACTAGCAGAACAAACATATAACAAGCAATAAAATAACTACATAAACACACTCATTACATAGAGAAATATGTATACAAAACAATCAATGGTCTGGTTGAGTTCTACTCCCTCTGTTTCTAAATATAAGTCCTTTTAGAGATCCCATTACGGACTACATACGGAGCAAATTGAGTGAATCCACACTCTAAAGTATGTCTATATACATCCATATGTAGTCCGTAGTGGAATCTCTAAAAAGACTTGTATTTAGGAACGGAGGGAGTATCTGATATTCACACACCGTGTTATTGTCATCAGAGTAAACCAGAAAATGCCTAGAGTTGTAGCACGTTTGCATATGAGAGATCAACAAACAACAAAAACGCACACCCGTTGGTCTATAATCTCAAAAAATTGGTACACCAACAAGAGCTGTCCCCTACTTCTAACACATTTACCCGAGTGTGCATCGTCCTGAAGCCCTTGAGAAAGCTAAACAAACTGATATCTAAACAAGCTATACACCATAACCTCCCATATACCGCACAATCAACAGAAGGTACAGAACTAAACCCATAAATCACACGTTCAATTCTGCAACTCACCCGCTGATAAGTAATGGCAATGGCCTCATATCTCATCAGCCCCAAAGCAAACCCTAGCTACATTTCTCACCATGGAAACTGGGAAACTGCACAACGTAATCAGTAATAATCACACAAAATAAACTAGAACAAAGTCAACAACACGACGCCCAAATTGATGGTTAAGGGCAAACTTCCGTACCCTTCTAGTTGTACCAGATCAACAACTTGCAGCCTATGGCCCCGCGCCCCGCAAACCCTAGCGCCAAAATCGTGGTACGATGCGTACGGATCTACGACCTTCGGGCTATCTCCAGCAGCACGAACGCATCCATCCGGATCGCATATCGAGAAGGGCAGGGGAAGAGGGGAGGAGGAGGCGGCGGCGACAGATGGATACCTTGGACGGGATGCAGCCGACGTTGAGGCAGGTCCCCCCGAGCGCGCCCCTCTTCTCGATGCAGGTGGTCTTAAGCCCGAGCTGCGCCGCCTTGATGGCCGCCACGTACCCGCCGGGCCCGCCGCCGATCACGACGACGTCGCTCTCCTCCCCCGACGCCGCGTACCCACGGCACGCGGACGCCCACGCCGCCGCGCGGGGCCGCCGCAGCAGCACCGCCTCCGCGGCGCGCCTCCTCGCCAAGCTCGCCATCGCCATCTCGCGGACGCGGACGCGGACGCCTCCTCGCTTCGATTTACTTTGAGGAAGAAAATGGTATGGAGATTCCAAATTCTCCTCTCCTTTCCTTTTGCGCAAGAAAGAAAGAAGATGGGGGACGGAGAGAATGGACGAGTTGTGAATTCTAAACACGAAGGGTCAAATAATACGGGGTGCCACCTGCCAATACGCCCCCGACAAGTGGGGTACCCCGTTCCAGTGCTGACAGGTGGGGCATCCGGTATAGGAAGCCGGGCTTGTTTGCTCCCTATGTCTATTTTCAAGTAGGAGTGGTCTATAAAACTAATCAACATTTTTCATGCGTTAATGGCTATTTTTATATTAAATAAATAATGGGTAATAAATTTATAATACCTAAATAGTTCATTCCCACTAACCTATTTTCTGACATGTAGTCTGTCCATGTCAGCAGCCCGGCCACGTCAACATTTTGTTAGTGGCTTACATATAGGACCAACCATAATGGTGAACATCCAGGTTAGCTTTAGTTACCGGTAGGAGGGCCATGAGAGGCTGACCACATTACGTCACTTTCCTGATTCAACCCAACCCATCGCCCCCATTCCCCTGGATCGCTCCACGCGCGGCGGCGGCCAGGAGCCCCTCTCACACCCCTCACGCACGAGCCTCTGCGTGCGGAGAGGCGCCCCTCCGACACGACCGCCGGCCCAGCTCCCCTCTGTACACTCCCGCGTGGCAGCCCGGATCGCCTCTCACACCCCTCGGGCAGGAGGAGCCTTTGGGTGCGGCGCGGCGCCCCTCCGACAGTCATGCCGGCCTAGCTCCCCTCTACGTGCAGCGCGACACCCCTTCGGCAGGACCGTCGGCCCAGCTCCCTTTGATTTTCCAGTGACTCGCTCGGGTCATGTCCCCCTTATAGTGCCCTCGTCCTCTTCCTGATTATGTGTCTTCGTTCCGAACAAGACCCATTTGCCTTCGTTGGGAAGGTTGGATTTGATCAGTTCCACAAGAATCAGACTTCCAACTGACGTCGAGAGCTGCTCCAGGGATGGATTCCCTCTGGTGGGTGATACGTCTCCAACGTATCTATAATTTTTGATTGTTCCATGCTGTTATACTATCATTCTTGGATGTCTTATAATCATTTTATAGCAACTTTATATTATTTTTTGGGACTAACCTATTGACATAGTGCCCAGTGCCAGTTGCTGTTTTTTGCTTGTTTTTTTACTTTGCAGAATATCAGTACCAAACGGTGTCCAATTGCCACGAAACTTTTTGGAGATTTTTTTGGACTAGAAGACAACTTGGGAGCCAAGGAAGCACCTGGGGGGAGGCCCGTGGGGTCCACGATACACCAGGGCGCGCTAGAGGCCCCCAGTGCACCCTGATGTATCGTGGGGCCCACGGAGGTCTTTTCCACCGCCTCTCAGCTCTATAAATCCTCAGAAATTCCAGAAACCCTAGAGGAGTCGACGAAACACAATTCCAGACGCCGCAAGTTCTAGAACCACGAGATCCAATCTAACACCATCACGGAGGGGTTCATCATCCTCATGGGTGCCTCTCCGATGATGCGTGAGTAGTCCACCATAGACCTACGGGTCCGTAGGCAGTAGCTAGATGGCTTTCTCTCTCTCTCTCTTTTGATTCTCAATACAATGGTCTCTTGGAGATCTATTTGATGTAATGACTTTTTGCGGTGTGTTTGTTGGGATCCGGTGAAGTTTGAGTTCATGATCAGTTTCTATCCATGAATATTATTTGAGTCTTCTTTGATCTCTTATATGCATGATTATTTATAGCCTCGTATTTCTTCTTCGAATCTTTGGTTTAGTTAGGCCAACTAGATCGATTTTTCTTGCCATGGGAAGAGGTGCTTTGTGATGGGTTCGATCTTGCGGTGTCCTCTCCCAGTGACAGAAGGGGCAGCGAGGCACGCATGTATCGTTGCTATTAAGGATAACAAGATGGGGTCTATTCCTACATGAATAGATCTTGTCTACATCATGTCATCGTTCTTATTGCATTACTCCGTTTCTCCATGAACTTAATACACTAGATGCATGCTGGATAGTGGTCGATGTGTGGAGTAATAGTAGTAGATGCAGAATTGTTTCGGTCTACTAATCTTGGACGTGACGCCTATATATTGATCATTGCCTTGGATATCGTCATGATTATTTGATCTTCTATCAATTGCCCAACAGTAATTTGTTTACCCACCGTGTGCTATTTTCTTGAGAGAAGCCACTAGTGAAATCTACGGCCCCCGGGTCCACTCTTTTAATATTTTGCTTTCCGATCTATCTATTTCCGCATTTGTTTTCAGATCTATTATTCCAAAAACCCAAAAATATCTTGCTGCACTTTTTATTTGCATCTTTTATTTTGTGTTCTTGTACAATATATTTATCCAATCTCATACAAACCAATCTATCTTTTTACCGTGGAGAGATTGACAACCTCTCTTACGCGTCGGGTTGCAAGTATTTGTTCTTTGTGTGCAAGTACCGTTTACATAGTGTTGCTTGCTTCTCCTACTGGTTCGATAACCTTGGTTTCATAACTGAGGAAAATACTTACCGTAGCTGTGCTGCATCATCCCTTCCTTTTTGGGGAAATACCGACGCAGTCTCAAACCACGTCAGTGGGCAATCTGTCCTCAGCCATGGGTTGCGCGCGATTGTTACGCATCCTGACTGGGTGGAGGCTTAGTTAGAGTCTTCCTTCGCCCGTGTGAGCGATGTCCCCTCATTCAATGATCAGGAAGTTTTGCTCTTTTCTGTTGGCTATGGATTTGCTGCCTAAGACGGCGAACTCGACTACGGCGACGCTATCTACGGACATCAATGTACTGTGTTTGTGCTTTGTTCTTCACAAGACTATTTTCTTCTTTCTGGCATATATAAATCCTTTATATTATTATGAAAAAAGGTCACACCAACCTTATAAACCTACCATTGCTTCCATCGGCCACACAGTTTATCTTCCCCGATTATGATCTATATCTAACAACACGTTTTTTGTTGTTGCAAATAGGCTGCTAAAAACACAACAACCTCACTAAAAAAAATCAAAACAAACCAATTTCTGTTGCAGGTGCCTAATTGATGTTTGGCATTCCCTCCCCTAATAATGTCCGTGACGCTCCACTTGATCTCTCCCCACCATCTCCACAAGAAATTGATGGTTTTTTGCCCTATAAAGTCTGCTCCATGTCATCTCTTTTTGTACCCATCGTCCTCCAGTACGGATGGGTATATGTCAGAACACTCATATTGCTACCGGTGAGCAACTCTCTCCCATCTCTTCCATATTCTCTATGCCATATTACTGATTTGCATCACAAATTTGCACTTTATCAGGTTGTACGTTCTCGACGACTCCCCAGTACTCATCTTCCTTCGTCTTACCTTGCTACATATGTACGCGAATTCGATTGATGCCTCCTACTACAGATTGCTTATGCAACTCCCCTTCAGTTGCTAATTCTGGATTTTTGTTTGCTCAATATTGTGGGATCACTAGAAGGGATGTCTAGAGGGGGTGAATATGTTGGGGAACGTAGTAATAATTCAAAATTTTCCTACATGTCACCAAGATCAATCTAGGAGATCCTAGCAACGAGAGAGAGGGAGTGCATCTTCATACCCTTGAAGATCGCTAAGCGGAAGCGTTGCAAAGAACGCGGTTGATGGAGTCGTACTCGCGGCGATTCAAATCGCGGAAGATCCGATCCAAGCGCCGAACGGACGGCGCCTCCGCGTTCAACACACGTACAGCCCGGGGACGTATCCTCCTTCTTGATCCAGCAAGGGGGGAGGAGAAGTTGAGGGAGAGCTCCGGCAGCACGACGGCGTGGTGGCGGTGGAGCTCGTGGTTCTCCGGCAGAGCTTCGCTAAGCACTACGGAGGAGGAGGAGTAGGAGGGGGAGGGCTGCGCCAGGGGCGAGGGATCCAGCTCCCATGCGCCTCCCCACTATATATAGGGGTGGAGGGGGCTGGTTTCTTGCCCTCCAAGTCCATTGGGGCGTTGGCAAAGGTGGGAGGAAAGAAATCCCATCCTTTCCCTTCCCCACCGATTGTTATCCCCCCTTTTTAGGGATCTTGATCTTATCCCTTCGGGATATGATCTTATTCCTTCTAAGGGGGGATCTTGGTGCGCCTTGACCAGGGGTGTGGGGCCTTGCCCCCACTACCCACGTTCATGTGGGTCCCCCCATGCAGGTGGGCCCCACTCCGGAACCTTCTAGAACCTTCCCGGTACAATACCGAAAAATCCCGAACATTTTCCGGTGGCCAAAATAGGACTTCCCATATATAAATCTTTACCTCCGGACCATTCCGGAACTCCTCGTGACGTCCGGGATCTCATCCGGGACTCCGAACAACTTTCGGTAACCACATACAATTCCCATTACAACTCTAGCGTCACCGAACCTTAAGTGTGTAGACCCTACGGGTTCGGGAACCATGCAGACATGACCGAGACACCTCTCCGACCAATAACCAATAGCGGGATCTGGATACCCATATTGGCTCCCACATGTTCCACGATGATCTCATCGGATGAACCACGATGTCGGGGATTCAATTAATCCCGTATACAATTCCCTTTGTCCATCGGTATGTTACTTGCCCGAGATTCGATCGTCGGTATCCCTATACCTTGTTCAATCCCGTTACCGGCAAGTCTCTTTACTCGTCCCGTAACACATGATCCCGTGACTAACTCCTTAGTCACATTGAGCTCATTATGATGATGTATTACCGAGTGGGCCCAGAGATACCTCTCCGTCACACGGAGTGACAAATCCCAGTCTCGATTCGTGCCAACCCAACAGACACTTTTGGAGATACCTGTAGTGCACCTTTATAGTCACCCAGTTACGTTGTGACGTTTGATACACCCAAAGCATTCCTACGGTATCCGGGAGTTGCACAATCTCATGGTCTAAGGAAATGATACTTGACATTAGAAAAGCTCTAGCAGACGAACTACACGATCTCGTGCTATGCTTAGGATTGGGTCTTGTCCATCACATCATTCTCCTAATGATGTGATCCCGTTATCAACGACATCCAATGTCCATGGTCAGGAAACCATGACCATCTATTGATCAACGAGCTAGTCAACTAGAGGCTCACTAGGGACATGGTGTGGTCTATGTATTCACACATGTATTACGGTTTCCGGTTAATACAATTATAGCATGAACAATAGACAATTATCATGAACAAGGAAATATAATAATAACCATTTTATTATTGCCTCTAGGGCATATTTCCAACAGTCTCCCACTTGCACTAGAGTCAATAATCTAGTTACATTGTGATGAATCGAACACCCATAGAGTTCTGGTGCTGATCATGTTTCGCTCGTGGAAGAGGTTTAGTCAACGGATCTGCGATATTCAGATCCGTATGTACTTTACAAATATCTATATCTCCATGACGCTTTGCTTGCAACTGCACCAGCTGACTGCCCCACCATTCAAAATATACACGTATCCGGTTTGTGACTTGAAGTCATCCGGATCTGTGTCGAAGCTAGCATCGACGTAACCCTTTACGACGAGCTCTTCAGCACCTCCATAAACGAGAAACATATCCTTAGTCCTTTTCAAGTACTTAAGGATATTCTTGACCGCTGTCCAGTGTTCCATTCCGGGATCACTTTGGTACCTCCCTACCAAACTTATGGCAAGGTTCACATCAGGTCTGGTGCACATCATGACATACATAATAGAGCCTATGGCTGAGGCATAGGGGATGACACTCATCTTTTCTCTATCTTCTGCCGAGGTCGGGCATTGAGCTGTGCTCAATCTCACACCTTGCAATACAGGCAAGAACCCCTTCTTGGACAGATCCATATTGAACTTCTTCAATATCTTGTCGAGGTATGTGCTTTGTGAAAGACCAATGAGGCGTCTCGATCTATCTCTATAGATCTTGATGCCCAATATGTAAGCAGCTTCTCCAAGGTCCTTCATTGAAAAACACTTATTCAAGTAGGCCTTTATGCTTTCCAAAAGTTCTATATCATTTCCCATCAACAATATGTCATCCACATATAAAATGAGAAATGCTACAGAGCTCCCACTCACTTTCTTGTAAATACAGGCTTCTCCATAAGTCCGTATAAACCCAAACGCTTTGATCACCTCATCAAAGCGAATGTTCCAACTCCGAGATGCTTGCACCAGCCCATAGATGGAGCGCTGGAGCTTGCATACCTTGTCAGCATTCTTAGGATCGACAAAACCTTCCGGCTGCATCATATACAATTCTTACTTAAGGAAACCGTTAAGGAATGCCATTTTGACGTCCATTTGCCAGATCTCATAATCATAAAATGCGGCAACTGCTAACATGATTCGGATGGACTTCAACATCGCTACGGGTGAGAAAGTCTCATCGTAGTCAACTCCTTGAACTTGTCGATAACCCTTAGCGACAAGCCGAGCCTTATAGACGGTCACATTACCATCCGCGTCAGTCTTCTTCTTAAAGATCCATTTATTTTCTATGGCTTGCCGATCATCGGGCAAGTCCACCAAAGTCCATACTTTGTTCTCATACATGGATCCTATCTCGGATTTCATGGCTTCAAGCCATTTGTTGGAATCCGGGCCCGCCATGGCTTCTTCATAGTTCGAAGGTTCACCGTTGTCTAACAACATGATTTCCAGGACAGGGTTGCCGTACCACTCTGGTGCGGAACGTGTCCTCGTGGACCTACGAAGTTCAGTAGTAACTTGATCCGAAGTTTCATGATCATCATCATTAACTTCCTCTCTAGTTGGTGCAGGCACCACAGAAACATTTTCCTGCGCTGAGCTACTCTCCGGTTCGAGAGGGGGTACAATTACCTCATCAAGTTCTACTTTCCTCCCACTTACTTCTTTTGAGAGAAACTCTTTCTCTAGAAAGGATCCATTCTTGGCAACAAAGATCTTGCCTTCGGATCTGAGGTAGAAGGTATACCCAATAGTTTCCTTAGGGTATCCTATGAAGACGCACTTTTCTGATTTGGGTTCGAGCTTTTCAGGTTGAAGTTTCTTGACATAAGCATCGCATCCCCAAACTTTCAGAAACGACAGCTTAGGTTTCTTCCCAAACCATAATTCATACGGCAACGGATTTAGACGGTGCCCTATTTAAAGTGAATGCGGCAGTCTCTAATGCATATCCCCAAAATGATAGCGGTAAATCAGTAAGAGACATCATAGATCGCACCATATCCAATAGAGTGCGATTACGACGTTCAGACACACCATTACGCTGAGGTGTGCCAGGCGGCGTGAGTTGTGAAACAATTCCACATTTCCTTAAGTGCGTGCCAAACTCGTGACTCAAATATTCTCCTCCACGATCAAATCGTAAGAACTTTATTTTCTTGTCACGTTGATCTCTACCTCACTCTGAAATTCCTTGAACTTTTCAAAGGTCTTAGACTTGTGTTTCATTAAGTAGACATACCCATATCTGCTTAAGTCATCAGTGAGGGTGAGAACATAACGATAGCCACCGCGAGCCTCAACGCTCATTGGACCGCATACATCGGTATGTATTATTTCCAACAAGTTGGTTGCTCGCTCCATTGTTCCGGAGAACGGAGTCTTAGTCATCTTGTCCATGAGGCATGGTTCGCACGTGTCAAATGATTCATAATCAAGAGACTCCAAAAGTCCATCTGCATGCAGTTTCTTCATGCGTTTGACACCAATATGACCAAGGCGGCAGTGCCACAAGTATGTGGGACTATCATTATCAACCTTACATCGTTTGGTATTCACACTATGAATATGTGTAACATCATGTTCGAGATTCAATAAAAATAAACCATTGACCAGCGGGGCATGACCATAAAACATATCTCTCATATAAATAGAACAACCATTATTCTCGGATTTAAATGAGTAGCCATCTCGCATCAAACGAGATCCAGATACAATGTTCATGCTCAAAGCTGGTACTAAATAACAATTATTGAGGTTTAAAACCAATCCTGAAGGTAGATGTAGAGGTAGCGTGCCGACGGCGATCACATCGACCTTGGAACCATTCCCGACGCGCATCGTCACCTCGTCCTTCGCCAGTCTCCGCTTATTCCGCAGCTCCTGTCTTGAGTTACAAATGTGAGCAACCGCACCGGTATCAAATACCCAGGAGCTACTACGAGCGCTGGTAAGGTACACATCAATAACATGTATATCATATATACCTTTGACGTTGTCGGCCTTTTTATCCGCTAAGTACTTGGGGCAGTTCCGCTTCCAGTGACCGGTTCCCTTGCAATAAAAGCACTCAGTCTCAGGCTTGGGTCCATTCTTGGGCTTCTTCCCGGCAACTGATTTACCGGGCGCGGCAACTGCTTTGCCGTCCTTCTTGAAGTTCTTCTTACCCTTGCCTTTCTTGAAACTGGTGGTCTTATTCACCATCAACACTTGATGTTCCTTTTTGATCTCCACCTCTGCTGATTTCAGCATCGAATATAACTCAGGAATGGACTTCTCCATCCCTTGCATATTGAAGTTCATCACAAAGCTCTTGTAGCTAGGTGGAAGCGACTGGAGGATTCTGTCAATAACCGAGTCATCCGGAAGATTAACTCCCAGCTGAGACAAGCGGTTGTGCAACCCAGACATTTTGAGTATGTGCTCGCTGACAGAACTATTTTCCTCCATCTTACAACTGAAGAACTTGTCGGAGACTTCATATCTCTCGACCCGGGCATGAGCTTGGAAAACCATTCTCAGCTCTTGGAACATCTCATATGCTCCGTGTTGCTCAAAACGCTTTTGGAGCCCCGGTTCTAAGCTGTAAAGCATGCCGCACTGAACCAGGGAGTAATCATCACTACGCGACTGCCAGGCGTTCATAACGTATTGAGTTTCTGGGAAAATGGGTGCGTCACCTAGCGGTGCATCAAGGACATATGCTTTCTTGGAAGCTATGAGGATGATCCTCAAGTTACGGACCCAGTCCGTATAGTTGCTTCCATCATCTTTCAGCTTGGTTTTCTCTAGGAACGCGTTGAAGTTGAGGGCAACATTAGCGTGGGCCATTGGATCTACAAGATAGATTGTAAAGACAATTTTAGACTAAGTTCATGATAATTTAGTTCATCTAATCAAATTATTTAATGAACTCCCACTCAGATAGACATCCCTCTAGTCATCTAAGTGATACATGATCCATATCGACTAGGCCGTGTCCGATCATCACGTGAGACGGACTAGTCATCAATGGTGAACATCTCCATGTTGATCGCATCTACTATACGACTCATGTTCGACCTTTCAGTCTCTCGTGTTCCGAGGCCATGTCTGTACATGCTAGGCTCGTCAAGTCAACCTAAGTGTTTCGCGTGTGTAAATCTGGCTTACACCCGTTGTATGCGAACGTTAGAATCTATCACACCCGATCATCACGTGGTGCTTCGAAACAACGATCCTTCGCAACGGTGCACACTTAGGGGGAACACATTTCTTGAAATTTTAGTGAGGGATCATCTTATTTATGCTACCGTCGTTCTAAGCAAATAAGATATAAAAACATGATAAACATCACATGCAAATCATAAAGTGATATGATATGGCCAATATCATCTTGCGCCTTTGATCTCCATCTTCGGGGCGCGGCATGATCACCATCGTCACCGGCACGACACCATGATCTCCATCATCATGATCTCCATCATCGTGTCTTCATGAAGTTGTCTCGCCAACTATTACTTCTACTACTATGGCTAACGGTTAGCAATAAAGTAAAGTAATTACATGGCATTTTTGATTGACACGCAGGTCATACAATAAATTAAGACAACTCCTATGGCTCCTGCCGGTTGTCATACTCATCGACATGCAAGTCGTGATTTCTATTACAAGAACATGATCAATCTCATACATCACATATATTTCATCACATCCTTTTGGCCATATCACATCACATAGCATACCCTGCAAAAACAAGTTAGACGTCCTCTAATTGTTGTTCTAAGTTTTACGTGGCTGCTATGGGTTTCTAGCAAGAACGTTTCTTACCTACGCAAAAGCCCCAACGGTGATATACCAATTGCTATTTACCCTTCATAAGGACCCTCTTCATCGAATCCGATCCGACTAAAGTGGGAGAGACAGACACCCGCTAGCCACCTTATGCAACAAGTGCATGTCAGGCGGTGGAACCAGTCTCACGTAAGCGTACGTGTAAAGTCGGTCCAGGCCGCTTCATCCCACAATGCCGCCGAATCAAGATAGGACTAGTAACGGCAAGCAAGTTGACCAAATCATCGCCCACAACTACTTGTGTTCTACTCGTGCATAGAATCTACGCATAGACCTAGCTCATGTTGCCACTGTTGGGGAACGTAGTAATAATTCAAAATTTTCCAACGTGTCACCAAGATCAATCTAGGAGATGCTAGCAACGAGAGAGAGGGAGTGCATATTCATACCCTTGAAGATCGCTAAGCGGAAGCGTTGCAAAGAACGTGGTTGATGGAGTCGTACTGGCGGCGATTCAAATCGCGGAAGATCCGATCCAAGCGCCGAACGGACGGCGCCTCCGCGTTCAACACACGTACAGCCCGGGGACGTCTCCTCCTTCTTGATCCAGCAAGGGGGGAGGAGAAGTTGAGGGAGAGCTCCGGCAGCACGACGGCGTGGTGGCGGTGGAGCTCGTGGTTCTCCGGCAGAGCTTCGCTAAGCACTACGGAGGAGGAGGAGGAGGAGGGGGGAGGGCTGCGCCAGGGGCGAGGGATCCAGCTCCCATGCGCCTCCCCACTATATATAGGGGTGGAGGGGGCTGGTTTCTTGCCCTCCAAGTCCATTGGGGCGTTGGCAAAGGTGGGAGGAAAGAAATCCCATCATTTCCCTTCCCCACCGATTGTTATCCCCCCTTTTTAGGGATCTTGATCTTATCCCTTCGGGATATGATCTTATTCCTTCTAAGGGGGGATCTTGGTGCGCCTTGACCAGGGGTGTGGGGCCTTGCCCCCACTACCCACGTTCATGTGGGTCCCCCCATGCAGGTGGGCCCCACTCCGGAACCTTCTAGAACCTTCCCGGTACAATACCGAAAAATCCCGAACATTTTCCGGTGGCCAAAATAGGACTTCCCATATATAAATCTTTACCTCCGGACCATTCCGGAACTCCTCGTGACGTCCGGAATCTCATCCGGGACTCCGAACAACTTTCGGTAACCACATACAATTCCCATTACAACTCTAGCGTCACCGAACCTTAAGTGTGTAGACCCTACGGGTTCGGGAACCATGCAGACATGACCGAGACACCTCTCCGACCAATAACCAATAGCGGGATCTGGATACCCATATTGGCTCCCACATGTTCCACGATGATCTCATCGGATGAACCACGATGTCGGGGATTCAATTAATCCCGTATACAATTCCCTTTGTCCATCGGTATGTTACTTGCCCGAGATTCGATCGTCGGTATCCCTATACCTTGTTCAATCTTGTTACCGGCAAGTCTCTTTACTCGTTCCGTAACACATGATCCCGTGACTAACTCCTTAGTCACATTGAGCTCATTATGATGATGTATTACCGAGTGGGCCCAGAGATACCTCTCCGTCACGGAGTGACAAATCCCAGTCTCGATTCGTGCCAACCCAACAGACACTTTCGGAGATACCTGTAGTGCACCTTTATAGTCACCCAGTTACGTTGTGACGTTTAATACACCCAAAGCATTCCTACGGTATCCGGGAGTTGCACAATCTCATGGTCTAAGGAAATGATACTTGACATTAGAAAAGCTCTAGCAGACGAACTACACGATCTTGTGCTATGCTTAGGATTGGGTCTTGTCCATCACATCATTCTCCTAATGATGTGATCCCGTTATCAACGACATCCAATGTCCATGGTCAGGAAACCATGACCACATGGTGTGGTCTATGTATTCACACATGTATTACGGTTTCCGGTTAATACAATTATAGCATGAACAATAGACAATTATCATGAACAAGGAAATATAATAATAACCATTTTATTATTGCCTCTAGGGCATATTTCCAACAGAATAGACTACTTGACAAATTAAAAACCTAACCTTTTCCCAAGTTAATTGGTTGGCAGATTTTAGCAATTGTAGCAAGTCAAGTTCATCATACACATGCATGTCTACGAGTATAGCAGCGGAAAGTAAAGACACGCAGATGTAAGAGGGTAGGGATGGGAAGATCAAACACAATTTGGATACGTGAAGATTTTTCCCGTGGTTCCGATAGGTGGTGCTATCGTACGTCCACATTTATGGAGACTTCAACACACGGAGGGTAACGATCGCGAGAGTCCACGGAGGGCTCCACCCATGAAGGGTCCACGAAGTAGCAACCTCGTCTATTCCATGATGGCCTACGTCCACGGAGGGCTAGCCTTACTCGGGGTAGATCTTCACGAAGTAGGCGATCTCCTTGCCCTTACAAACTCTTGGTTCAACTCCACAATCACGAAGAAGGAGGCTCCCAAGCGACACCTAACCAATCTAGGAGGCACCACCCTCCAAAAGGTAATAGATGTGGTAGTATGATGAACTCCTTACTCTTGTGCTTCAAAAGATAGTATCCTCAACACTCAATCACCCTCTCACAGGTTTGGCATGGGTAGAGGAGATTGATTCAGGCCCGGCCCTGAGGGGGGGCGGGAGGGGCGGTCGCCCTGGGCCCCATGGGCCAAGGGGGCCCCAGGTTAGTGCTCCGCTCTGTACTGGGAAGGCCCAAAGTAGCGGCAGCAACAGCGGCACGACGCAGACGTCGACTTCTCACAATCTACGGCAGGGTTTGCAGCGCCGGCCCTAGGATTCTACATCAACTGTTCCTGCAGATGAGCTCGACGTCTGGCCACGGCCGCCAGCCGGGTATGCGCCGTCTCATCCGACATGCATGCATACAGAGGCTCCGTCACGCCCTCCGACCGGCCGCGTCGACCACTACACCTCGTTGCATATCATTGGCGAGTTCGTCGTAGTCATACCCATTGAGTCCCTCAACCTAATCATGTGCATGTCCCGGCCAGACGGTGTGAATACGCTAGTCTCCAATTCTCCATGAGCATGGCTTTCTGTCTCGGCTGGAGCCAGATCAGGTTGCCAGTCGATGGCTAGAGAGTTGTGAATGGGCCAGTACGAATACTACATTTGCCGCATCTAGGTATGTATACATACCATGTAGTTGTTCAAGGGAAGTTTGTTGACTCTAGTTTTCTGCCTCATGTTAGATTAAATTATTTGATGAAGATAGTGTTTTTTGTGCTTTTGTATTGGGAATTACTTTCACTTTCTTTTCAAAAAGCCAGTGAAAAATGTCAAAACACAACCCACAATGCTATTTAATTAAACTGTAGGGCACAGTATATGGTTAATTTTGTTGGATTATTTGGATCAGCTTTAGTACTCACAACAAAGTAAGAAAGAACAAGACAATATTAATGTTGGAAAAAGCGCATGTGAAGTTTCAGATCAATCCGATAGTTGTAACATGACATTTTTCCCTTATAGATAATGCACATGTTTTGTACAAAGGGCCCTCGATCCTAACTCTGCCCCGGGCCCCCGATCCCAGGACCGGCCCTGGATTGATTGGGTGGAAAGCAACTTGGTGAGGCTAGAAATTCAGATCCATATGGTTGGAGTGGATGATCTTGACCTCAACATAAGGGTAGGTGGCTCTCTCTCAAAAAACTGGATATGACAAGTGGCTGTATGTTCTGAGTGCTTCTCTTACGAGTGAGTGGTGGTGGAGGGGTATATATAGGCATCTCCAAAAATCCAACGGTTACAACATTATTGCCCAACTCGGTGAAACCGAAGTGAAACTCGGATGCACCGACTAGTTCAAAATGTGGCAACTTCGGCGTTTTCGGTGAGACCGATATATGAATCTCAGTGGTACCGATATGGGTGACCTAGGAAGTTACCAAAACTCAGTGAGACCGATTCCTCAAACTCAGTGGGACCGATTTCAAGAAATGAGTTAACAGAGAGTTGGTCCAACTTCTCGGTGAGACTGATTCTCAGAACTCGGTGGGACTGATTCTAGAAAATGGCTAACCAGAAAGTTGGTCACTGGTTTCGGTTGCACCGAAAGGAATGTTGGTAGTACCGAGATGCTAGGGTTTGGTTTGGCTTCTATCTTGGATAAACTAGATGGATCCGAATGGGAAGTTGGTGTCACCGAATAAAACTTTTGGCTTTGGATAGAGGATATGTGTAGGAAAGTGGGTGAGTATTTTTTGTGGCTACCTCTAAGCACTTGAGCAACCAGATCATCATATTTACCTCATCCCCTTAATAGTATTGGCTTTCCTATGGACTCAAAGTGATTTATCACAAAATGTAAAATGTAGAGTCCTCATTCTTGAAGCATGGCCAATCCTATTCCTTCCTTTCCTTGGTGAGGTTCTCCACACAGTCCTTTGCCAATCCTCTTTGTGGACTAAACCTGAAATAAACTTGATAAAACTATTAGTCCAAGAGACAATGTATGCTGTCATGAATTATCAAGACCACCAAGGGAGCATATGTGCTTTCAATCTCCCCCTTTTTGGTAATTGATGACAACATACAATCAAAGCTTCCATTTAAGATATGCAGAAATATGTGATAGCTTTGATGGATACAGGACTAATACAAGCTCCCCCTAAATGTGTGCAATCCATTTTAAAGGATAGTTGTTTTGGAATGCATGAACACACACATAGTAGAAAGTACATGATAAGTCATGTATATCTTGGCTATATGCATCAAATATATGTTAATGCGGTGTTTCCATGTTCAAGACTGCACCCTTGCAAACAATATGGGCAAGAAGCAAGAGATCATCTTGACCAAGGATATGATGCATATACTTACCTTGAAGTTCTTGAGCATTGTAATAGTAGAGACACACTTTGAGAAAACAATGTTTGGAAACACAAGAGTATTCTACTCATCCAAATGCAAAATGATTCAAGAGTACCAAGATATGGAAGACATATGAGGAATAGAGTTTCTTAAGATTGATATGTCCCCCCCAATAGAATATGTGGAACTTTCTCCCCTAAGTATGGATTTGTAAATCTTCCTCTCCCCCCTGAATCTTAGCATGTAGATATTGGGAGTAGGTAGGGTGAGACAAGCCTAGCACTAATAGGCAATCAGATCAAAGATTTCTCCCCCTTCGGGTAAGCATAAGCTTAGATGTACTTAGATATTCTCCCCCTTGATACATTCTCCCCCTTTTGAGATTTCTCCCCCTTTGTCAGAAGTATAAGCTTTGATATTTATCCCCCTTTGGCATTAATTTCCAAAAAGAGTGACACAAAGGGTCAGAGGAAAGGGGTCATTGAGAGGGAAGGGATCCTTGAGAATATGGGTCATAGAAAGTAGGGATTCTTGAGAGTATTTGAGGCTAAGGGATCCTGGAAGACTTTTTCTCCCCCTTTTATCATCTGAAAAGGCTCTTAAAAATTTCTCCCCATTTTACATAGGGATCCTTGAAGAAAGTTTCTCCCCCTACTAGCATCTGAATTTATTTTTTAATAAAGGGATCCTTGAAGAAATGGAGATTTGCTAAATTTGACAAAGAGCATAGAAGATAGCAAAATCGGTGGTTGATACGTCTATTTTGCATCATGATTTCCTACTATTATTTATAATGTTTTGATGAATAATAATGCTTTAGGAAGTGATTCTAATGCCTTTTCTTTCATAATATGCAAGGTTTAGACAAAGAGGGAGAATACCGGCAGCTGGAATTCTGGACCTGAAAAAGCACATCAGAGATACCTATTCTGCACATCTCCAAATAAGCTGAAACTTTACGAAGAATTATTTTGGAATATATAAAAAATACTGGAGCAAATAACTACCGGAGGGGGCCACCCTAGTGAGCACAAGACACCAGGGCGCGCCAGGCCCCCCAGGCGCGCCCTGGTGGGTTGTGCCCAGCACGGCCCACCTCCGATGCCCATCTTCTGGTATATGAGGTCTTTTGACCTAGAAAAAATACAAAGAGGACTTTCAGGATGGAATGCCACCGTCTCGAGGCGGAACTTGGGCAGGAGCACTTTTGCCCTCCGGCGGAGCGATTCCGCCGGGGGAACTTCCCTCCCGGAGGGGGAAATCGAAGCCATCGTCATCATCAACACCCCTCTCATCTTTGGGAGGCCAATCTTCAACAACACCATCTCCTCTCAAACCCTAGTTCATCTCTTGTGTTCAATCTTTGTACCGGAACCTTAGATTGGTACCTGTGGGTGACTAGTAGTGTTGATTACATCTTGTAGTTGATTACTATATGGTTTATTTGGTAGAAGATTATATGTTCAGATCCATTATGCTATTCAATACCCCTCGGATCTTGAGCATGAATATTATTTATGAGTAGTTACCTTTGTTCTTGAGGTCACGGGAGAAGTCATGTTGCAAGTAATCATGTGAATTTGATATGTGTTCGATATTTTAATGATATGTATGTTGTGATTCCCTTAGTGGTGTCATGTGAACATCGACTATATGACACTTCACCATCCTTGGGACTAAGGGAATGCATTGTGGAGTAGTTATTAGATCATGGGTTGCTAGAGTGACAGAAGCTTAAACCCTAGTTTATGCGCTACTTCGTAAGGGGCTGATTTGGATCCAAACGTTTAATGCTATGGTTAGATTTGATCTTAATACTTTTCTCGTAGTTGCGGATGCTTGCGAGGGGGTTAATCATAAGTGGGAGGCTTGTTCAAGTAAGAACAGCACCCAAGCACCGGTCCACCCACATATCAAATTATCAAAGTAGCGAACGCAAATCAAACCAACATGATAAAAGTGACTAGATGAAATTCCCGTGTACCCTCAAGAACACTTTGCTTATTATAAGAGACTGTTCTGGCCTGTCCTTTGCCACAAAAGGATTGAGCTACCTTGCTGCACCTTATTTACCGTTACCGTTACTTGCTCGTTACCAATTATCTTGCTATCAAACTATCTATTACCTATAATTTCAGTGCTTGCAGAAATTACCTTGTTGAAAACCGCTTGTCATTTCCTTCTGCTCCTCATTGGGTTCGACACTCTTACTTATTGAAAGGACTACGATTGATCCCCTATACTTGTGGGCCATCAAGACTCTTTTCTGGCGCCGTTGCCGGGGAGTGAAGCGCTCTTGGTAAGTGGAAATCGGTAAGAAAAAACTTATACTACGTGCTGAAATTTATTGTCACTTGCTACTATGGAAAACAATCCTTTGAGGAGTTTGTTCGGGGTATCTTCAGCTTGACCGGAACCACAATTAGTTGACCCTCAACCTACTACACCTACTGAAAATATTGGTTATGAAATTCCTTCGGGTATGGTATAACAACTGCTAGATAAGCCTTATGCAGGAGATGGAACTGAACATCCTGATATGCACCTGATACATGTGAATGAAGTTTGTGGATTATTTAAGCTTGCAGGTTTACCCGGAGATGAAGTTAAGAAGAAGGTTTTCCCTTTATCTTTGAAGGGAAAATCATTGACATGGTATAGGCTATGTGATGATATTGGATCATGGAACTGGAATCGATTGCAATTAGAATTCCATCAAAAGTTTTATCCCATGCATCTAGTTCATCGTGATCGGAATTATATATATAATTTTTGGCCTCGTGAAGGAGAAAGCATCGCTCTAGCTTGGGGGAGGCTTAAGTCAATGTTATATTCATGCCGCAATCATGATATCTCGAGAGAAGTTATTATTCAGAATTTTTATGCTCGGCTTTCTCATAATGATCAATCCATGCTCGATACTTTGAGCCTGTTCGGTAGCTCCCCAGCTCCTATAAATCCTCAAATCCCACTTCTCATTTCTACCGCCAGCTTCTAATGGGAGCGCTAGCGAGCAAAAATACGTTCGGCTCGTCCCCTCCAGCTTCTGGTCGCTAGCATGGGCTGTCAGCCCTTTCCAGCTGTATTCGGCCCTAGTGGGAGGTTTGGACAGGTCAAATAGAGGCCCAAGTAGGAGCAGCACTCAGTCTCGTGAGGCCTACTTTCGTAGTGGCTGGGAAAGGGAGCGAAAAGGTTGTGCATTTGTCAAACAAGTTCGCTGTGAGGCATCATTTTCATCTCTTTTATGTACGTTTCTGGACTACAGAGAGCAACTGGATTGTAGTGTACAAATTTTTCAAGTGTACGGATTACAAATTTTTAAACTGGATTATTTCTGAATGAAAATAGAGAGGTTGGGTACATAAGTTTGCATAAATTTACACATATTCCTTGGAACAAAAGCATACTATTTGCATAAGTTTTGCAAATCAAAAGTGGTACACGTTCTTAACATCAACTTCACCATCCTAGAGCAATGTCAGTAGCAAGCTGGTTCCTAGTCAGATCCATGTCAGCACCATTTTCCTCCGAAGTTGATGTATCTGATGCATTTGTCGGAACAACAAACTTTTTGTACCTTTCAGGAATTGTTGGCACATAATCCGGGTCCCTATCACATCAAACAAAGTGGAGATCTGATTTGTCGTGGAAGCAAACATAGTTGTGCAATGTCATAGTAGCAGCAACTATCATCTTCTGGGTTTCAATTAAGTAGCTTGGCATCTTCAAAAGAATTTGCCATTTCATCTTCCAAACTCCAAAGGCTCTCTCTATGCAATTGCGTTTGGACGAGTGCAGCCTGTTGAATTTCTCCTTAGGGGTATTCGGTGGAGCACCTCTTTGAAAGTCAGGGACATGATACCTATCTCCTTTGTAAGGCACGAGATATCCAATTCTGTTAGGATAGCCAGCGTCTACAAGGTAGTACTTGCCTAAATAACATAGAGAGACATGAATGTAAGTGAAATGCCTACATATATGACATAACTTGCAACAAATAAAAATGCTCACCCTTTGGAGGATGAGGAAAGGTGGCCTTGTCCATATGCATTGCGGTATATAACACTGTTGTGTCATGCATAGAACCAGGTTGACCAATAGAAGCATAAGTGAAATGCATATCAAAGTCACATACTGCCATCACATTCTGTGTTATTGCCCTTGTTCTTCCAATGTACCTCACTTTTGCGGCCTCGGGAATAGAATCCCTAATGCGAGTCCCATCTATTGCACCAATGCAATCTTTCAAGTGTGGATAAGCCCTTTTGTCATTCGGAATCCTTGGATGTATTGTCCTAAAATTTGGGTCCTTGGGCTTGAGGTAGTGAGCTGACATCTTCACCACACAAAGTAGCACCTCATGGAATTTGTGGTGGATTGTATCTGCAGAATGTTTGAAACTGTTTTGGGTTCTTCTATTTGATTCACAACCACCCAAGGTCCACAAAAACATAGCAAGAGACTCATAACTGCTAACAAAGGGGGAATGGCCGAGGCCATACTTAGCCTTCAACAAGTCATGAAGTTCAAAGAATATCGTTGCCTTCATTCTTAGCATAGTGAAGGTCTCTCCGGGTGTACCGATAGTCTCTTGCAACCATCCAAATCCACTCAAGATAGATGTCCTCGGATTGGCCTTCATCACCCAACTATCACAATACTTCCCAAATATGGTTGATGCACTTACATACATGATGTTCATTTCTTCCGCATGGGCACGAATCATTCTTTTCTTCATTTCATAATAGTTTTCATCATCACTTTCACTGTCAGATGACATATGCACATACAAAACAAATGAATTAACAAACAAAGGTTAGCATGGTACACAACAAATATGAAGATGGAACTCCTCGACTTGATAAATAAATATTATCCAACTAGTTATTACAAGCCATATAGGTCACAATTGTTCAACATGATATAAAATGGTTCGACTGGATAAGACATAAGCAACAATCACATATAACATAACAATGCCACAACTACTTCCCGTACATGACATCGAACTTCCTCTTTAGCCAACCCAAACGAGTGTCAACACTCATGCTCAGAAACATCTCTCTTTGGCCTCTCTTGACGAAAAGCTCGGATGCAATGAAATGTTCATCACTGCCTTCTTTTGCACCACAAGCAATCACTTCTTTCATAACAGATGCAACAGAGGTGGTCTCATCTTGCTTAAAAAACGATTGGAATGATGAGTGTGACTCCTTCCAAATGTCACCAATTACTGTGATCTGATCTTGCATCACTTGGGCGGTCTTCGATTTCTTGTTTGTGTCACAAATGATCTTCCCGAGCCTCTTATTAACATTTGGTGTAATAGGAGATGGAACCGCTTGGGTATCCTCCAACAGATCAACATCTTCAATTTGCTCAAGATTGATGGCACTTGATATTAGAGCAGTAGAAGGAGGGGTGCCAAAACTAGGATTCCAATGATCGGAACCGTCACTTGTGATGTCTTTGAACATGAAGCTTTTCTTCATTGCGAAGTCCATGCTTCCTAAACTTGTAACAACCTGGAATGTCCTACAATACAACAAAGATAATGTATGTAAACAACTAATGAGAAGACATATATGGTATGCACAACATAAGAATGGAACTCACTATCTTTGCCTTCTTCCACCACTCAGCATCTTGTTTCACAGTGTTGCGCTCAATGTCCCATCCCGCTCCTGTCTCCTTCAACTTAAGTTTCTTGAATACACTGTAATCACCTCTGAGTTTGTCCAATTTGTTCTTCAATTGATCATTCGTGTACTCCAACCCTGTTCTTATTTTGAATTGTCTTCCCACTTCCTCATATGCATTGGCGGTCAAATGAGTATTTGGCCTATTTCCAGCTTTCACTTGCTCGGCAAACAACTCGGGGATAATCCTAGTGTTTTCAATGGTCCATTCGGCAACCATGTTTGACAATTCTATATAAAAGTTCATGTCACTTTGTGTGTGCTAAAAAAGATTGTACAAAATAGCTGCATATTCATGTCATTTTGTTTTGCGCTCAATGTAAAACTGTATGCTGTACATGGACTATCTTATTATAAATCTGAACCAACAAATGTAAAATTGTATGCTGTACATGGACTATCCCATCTACAATTTGTTTACAGCTCAAATATATAAATCTGAACTAGGATTAATCTACAAACGGTGTGAGAGAGAACATCAAAAAATCTGAACCAAATAGCTGCATCAGGACATCCAAACATCTGAATAAAATTGCCTATGACGTGAGCCGATTAAAATGAATGGAGAGGGATGGGATTGCACATCTGGACGAGCTCACCTTGAGCTTTTGAAGTGGCGATGACGGGGGAGGAGAGCAGCGTCGCCGGCGGCAGGGGTCGGCTGCTGGCAGGTTGGGGAGGCGGGGGAGAAGAGCAGCGTCGCCGACGGCAGGGGTCGACTGCTGGCAGGTTGGGGAGGCGGGGGAGAAGAGCAGCGTCGCTGGCGGCAGGGGTCGTCTTCTGGCAAGTTGGGGAGGTGGGGGAGAAGGACGGACTCGCGGTGTCGGGGAAGGGTGGCTCGCGGACCAGACGGTGGTCGGGGTGGTGACGGGGTCGCCGGACGATGTTCACCGGCGACGAGAGATGGCGGCGTCGGGACGGTTTCGTCGCTGGTGGCTAGGGTTGACTAGCGACGAGTGGCTGAGGATAAAGGATAATGGGGATCGAGATTATTTCCATCGAACAGGTAAGTGCACTTCGCGGTGGCATTTGGTTGTAAATAAGGCCAACTCCAGGAATCCCGATTCTGGGATCGAGAAAACGGCAGCTCCAACTTTTTGTACGTGGATCCTGCTTTGATCTGGGAAGCCAGCTTCCAGGAGCCGGGCCGTTTGGGTCAGCTTCGCTTGGGAATTCGCGGAAGGTCGGAGCCAACGAGCTACCGAACAGGCCCTTCTTGTACTGGTTCTTTTATGAAGAAGACTATTGAATTCAAGTGGGATCTCTTAGAAAGAATTAAATGCAACTCTGAAGATTGGGAACTCGATGAAGGTAATGAGTCAGGTATAAATCTTAAGTTTGATTGTGTTAAATCTTTTATGAATACCGATGCTTTTCACAAGTTTAGCACTAAATATGGCCTTGACTCTGAGATAGTAGCCTCTTTGTGTGAATCATTTGCTACTCATGTTGATCTCCCTAAAGAGAAGTGGTTTAAATATCACCCTCCTATTAAAGAAGAAATTAAAGAACTGGTAAAAGCTAAAGATGAAACCATCATTTATAATGTTGATCTAGTTGTGCCTACTGCTTATATTGAAAAAACACCTTTTCCTGTTAGGATAAAGGAACATGCTAAGGTATCAACTGTGGTTCGCAAAAGTAGTATTAGAGCACCTAAGGCCTTTGAGAAAATTAAAGTAGAACCTAGTGTTGCTATGGTTAAAGATCTCTTGGTAGAAAATATTGATGGGCATGTTATTTACTTCTGTGATGAAGCCGCTAGAATTGCCAAACCTGATGAAAAAGATAAACATAGACCCGTAGTGGGCATGCCTGTTATCTCAGTCAAAATAGGAGATCATTGCTATCATGGTTTATGTGACTTGGGTGATAGTGTTAGTGCTATTCCTTTTACCTTATACCAAGAAATTATGAATGACATAGCACCCGCTGAAATAGAAGACATTGATGTTACTATTAAACTTGCTAATAGAGACACCATCACACCACTTGGGATTGTTAGAGATATTGAAGTCTTGTGTGGGAAAGTAAAATATCCTACTTATTTTCTAGTTCTTGGTTCCCCACAAGATGACTTTTGTCCCATTATCTTTGGTAGACCTTTCTTGAACACCGTTAATGGTAAGATAGATTGTGAAAAACAAACTATCGATGTTAGTTTTGGTGATGTGTCTCATGAGTTTAAATTTTCCAAGTTTAGTAGACAACCTCATGATAAATAATTATCTAGTAAGGATGAAATAATTGGTCTTGCTTCTATTGCCGTGCCTCCTACCGATCCACTAGAACAATATTTGCTAGACCATGAAAATGATATGCACTTGCGTGAAAGAAATGAAATAGATAAAAATTCTTTGAACAACAACCTCTCCTAAAACACAATTTTCCTATTGAAACCCTTGGAGGTCCTCCTCCACCTAAAGGTGATCCTGTGTTTGAATTAAAGCAATTGCCTGATACTTTGAAGTATGCTTATCTTGATGAGAAAAGGATATATCATGTTATTATTAGTGCTAACCTTTCAGAACATGAAGAAGAAAGATTATTAAAAATTCTGAGGAAGCACCGGGCTGCTATTGGATATACTCTCGATGATCTTAAGGGCATTAGTCCCACTCTATGTCAGCACAAGATTAACATGGAACCTGATGCTAAACCCGTTGTTTATCACCAACGACGATTGAATCCTAAGATGAAAGAAGTGGTAAGAACTGAAATATTAAAGCTTCTGGAAGCAGGTATAATCTATCCCATAGCTGATAGTAGGTGGGTAAGTCCCATTCATTGTGTCCCTAAGAAAGGAGGTATTACCGTTGTTCCTAGTGATAAAAATGAACTTATCCCCCAAAGAATTGTCACTGGCTATAGAATGGTAATTGATTTTAGAAAATTAAACAAAGCTACTAGAAAAGATCATTACCCTCTGCCTTTCATTGATCAAATGCTAGAAAGATTATTTAAGCAGACACACTTTTGTTTTCTGGATGGATATTCTGGTTTCTCTAAAATACCCGTATCACAATCTGATCAAGAGAAAACCACCTTTACTTGTCCTTTTGGAACCTATGCTTATAGACGTATGCCTTTTGGTTTATGCAATGCACCTGCTACCTTTCAAAGATGTATGACTGCTATATTCTCTGATTTTTGTGAAACGATTGTGGAGGTTTTCATGGATGATTTTTTCGTTCACGAAACTTCTTTTAATGATTGCTTAAGCAACCTTGATCGAGTTTTGCAGAGATGTGAACAAACTAATCTTGTCTTGAATTGGGAGAAGTGCCACTTTATGGTTAATGAAGGTATTGTGTTGGGGGATAAGACATCTGAACGAGGTATTGAGGTGGATAAAGCTAAAGTTGATGCAATTGAGAAAATGACATGTCCTAAAGATATTAAAGGTATTCAGAGTTTACTTGGTCATGATGGCTTATATAGGAGGTTCATTAAAGACTTCTCTAAAATTTCTAGGCCTCTTACTAATCTTTTACAAAAGGATATTCCTTTTGTTTTTTATGATGACTGTGTAGAAGCCTTTGAAACACTCAAGAAAGCCTTAACTTCTGCACCTATCGTCCAACCACCTGATTGGAACTTGCCTTTTGAAATTATGTGTGATGCTAGTGATTATGCTGTTGGTGCTGTTCTAGGACAAAGAGTTGATAAGAAATTAAATGTTATCCATTATGCTAGCAACAGTCTAGACATTGCCCAACGAAATTATGCTACTACTGAGAAAGAATTTTTAGCAGTTGTGTTTGCTTGTGATAAATTTAGATCCTACATTGTTGATTCCAAAATCATTGTTCACACCGATCATGCTGCTATAAAATATCTTATGGAAAAGAAAGATGCTAAACCTAGACTCATTAGGTGGGTCCTCTTGCTTCAAGAATTTGACTTACATATCAGTGAGAGGAAGGATGCTGAGAACCCCGTAGCTGATAACTTGTCTAGGTTGGAAAATATTCTTGACGACCCACTACCTATTGATGATAGTTTTCCTAATGAATAGTTAGCTGCAATAAATGTTTCTCAAAACACTCCTTGTTATGCTGATTATGCTAATTACATTGTCGCTAAATATATACCACCTAGCTTCACATACCAACAAAAGAAAAAAAATTCTTCTATGATTTAAGACATTACTTTTGGGATGACCCACATCTTTATAAGGAAGGGGTAGATGGTATTATCAGACGTTGTGTACCTGAGCATGAACAGGAACAAATCCTACGGAAATGTCATTCCGAAGCTTATGGAGGACACCATGTGGGAGATAGAACTGCTCACAAGGTATTGTAATCTTGTTTTTATTGGCCCACTCTCTTCAAGGATGCCCGTTAGTTTGTCTTGTCTTGTGATGAATGTCAAAGAATTGGTAATATCGGTAACCGTCAGGAAATGCCAATGAATTATTCACTTGTTGTTGAACCATTTGATGTTTGGGGTTTTGATTACATGGGACCTTTTCCCTCCTCTAATGGATACACTCATATTTTGGTTGCTGTTGATTATGTCACTAAGTGGGTAGAAGCTATTCCAACTAGTAGTGCTGATCACAACACCTCCATTAAAATGCTTAAAGAAGTTATCTTCCTGATGTTTGGAGTCCCTAGATATTTAATGACTGATGGTGGTTCACACTTTATTCATGGTGCTTTCCGTAAGATGCTTGCTAAATATGATGTTAACCATAGAATTGCATCACCCTATCATCCTCAATCTAGTGGTCAAGTTGAACTTAGCAATAGAGAAATAAAATTAATATTACAAAAAACTGTCAATAGGTCTCGAAAGAATTGGTCTAAGAAACTAGATGATGCACTTTGGGCCTACAGAACAGCTTATAACAATCCTATGGGTATGTCTCCATACAAAATGGTATATGGAAAAGCTTGTCATTTGCCTCTAGAGTTAGAACATAAAGCATTTTGGGCAATTAAAGAACTCAATTATGATTTCAAACTTGCCGGTGAGAAGAGGTTATTTGATATTAGCTCACTAGATGAATGGAGAACCCAAGCTTATGAAAATGCCAAACTATTCAACGAAAAAGTAAAAAGATGGCATGACAAAAGAATCCAAAAGCGGGAATTCAAAATAGGAGACTATGTTCTTTTGTACAACTCTCGTTTAAGATTTTTTGCAGGTAAGCTTCTCTCCAAATGGGAAGGACCATATGTTATCGAAGAGGTTTATCGTTCTGGAGCTATCAAGACTAATAATGCCGAAGGTACTAACCCGAAGGTGGTCAATGGACAAAGAATTAAACACTATATCTCAGGTACGCCTATTAATGTTGAAAGCAATGTTATCCAAACCATGACACCGGAGGAACACATAAAAAAACCTTCCGGAACACTCCAGAATTCTGAAAAAGAGGAGGTACGTGATACGGTAAGTAAACGAACTCCGAAAAATCCGCAAAAATATTTTCTGTCAGTTTTGGAATATTACAAAAATTAGGAAAATAAGAAATAAACGGGAAAGGAACCGAGGTGAGCCCTACCAGGCGCACCCTGGTGGGTTGTGCCCACCTCGGACACCTTCCCGACTCCGTTTTCCTTCCATATTCTTGCTTCCCAAGATAAAAAATTATCCATATATACCCCCGATTGTTTTAACCACCGCATGATACGTCTCCAACGTATCTATAATTTTTGATTGTTCCATGCTATTATATTATCCATCTTGGATGTTTTATATGCATTTATATGCTATTTTATATTATTTTTGGGACTAACCTATTAACCTAGAGCCCAGTGCCAGTTTCTGTTTTTTTCCTTGTTTTTGAGTTTTACAGAAAAGGAATATCAAACGGAGTCCAAACGGAATAAAAACTTACGATGATTTTTTATGGACCAGAAGAAGCCCACGGGGCATTGGAGTTGGGCCAGAAGAGCCACGAGGCCACCACAAGCCTAGGGGGCGCATCCTCCCCTAGGGCGTGCCCCCCTGGCTTGTCGTCGCCTCATGGACCCCCTTGACTTGTTTCCGACGCCAAAAATTCTTATAAATACAGAAACCCCCGAAAAGAAACCTAGATCGGGAGTTCCGCTGTCGCAAGCCTCTGTAGCCACGAAAAACCAATCGGGAGCCCGTTCTGGCACCCTGCCGGAGGGGGAAACCATCACCGGAGGCCATCTTCATCATCCCGGTGGTCTCCATGACGAGGAGGGAGTAGTTCACCCTCGGGGCTGAGGGTATGTACAAGTAGCTATGTGTTTGATCTCTCTCTCTCGTGTTCTTGAGATGGCATGATCTTGAAGTACCGCGAGCTTTATTGATATAGATGAATCATATGGAGTTTTCCCCTCTCTATCTTCTTGTGATGAATTGAGTTTTCCCTTTGAAGTTTTCTTATCGGATTGAGTCTTTAAGGATTTGAGAACACTTGATGTATGTCTTGCGATGGGATATCCATGGTGACAATGGGATGTTCTATTGATCCACTTGATGTATGTTTTGGTGATCAACTTGCGGGTTCCGTGACCTTGGGAATCTATGCATAGGGGTTGGCACACGTTTTCGTCTTGACTCTCCGGCAGAAACTTTGGGGCACTCTTTGAAGTTCTTTGTGTTGGATTGAACATGATGAATCTGAAATTGTGTGATGCATATCGTATAATCAAGCCCATGGGTACTCGTGGTGACATTGGGGTATCTAGGTGACATTAGGGTTTTGGTTGATGTGTATCTTAAGGTGTTATTTTAGTACGAACTCTAGGGCTGTTCGTGACACTTATAGGGATAGCTCATAAGATTGATCGGAAAAGATAACTTTGAGGTGGTTTCGTACCCTACAATAATTTCTTCGTTTGTTCTCCGCTATTTGTGACTTTGGAGTGAACTCTTTGTCGCACATGAGGGATTTACATATGATTCAACTATGTCAGTATTGTTGAGAGAACTTGCACTAGTGAAAGTATGAACCCTAGGCCTTGTTTCTAAGCATTGCAATACCGTTTGTGCTCACTTTTATCATTAGTTACCTTGCTGTTTTTATATTTTCAGATTACAAAAACCTATATCTATCATCCATATTACACTTGTATCACCATCTCTTCGCCGAACTAGTGCACCTATACAATTTACCATTGTATTGGGTGTGTTGGGGACACAAGAGACTCTTTGTTATTTGGTTACAAGGTTGTTTGAGAGAGACCATATTCATCCTACGCCTCCCACGGATTGATAAACCTTAGGTCATCCACTTGAGGGAAATTTGCTACTGTCCTACAAAACTCTGCGCTTGGAGGCCCAACACGAGTCTACAAGAAGAAGGTTGCGTAGTAGACATCAAGCTCTTTTCTGGCGCCGTTGCCGGGGAGGTGAGTGCTTGAAGGTATATCTTTAGATCTTGCAATTGAATCTTTTAGTTTCTTGTTTTATCACTAATTTAGTCTATAAAAGAAAACTACAAAAAAATGGAATTGAGGTTGCCTCATATGCTTCATCTTTTTAATGTCTTTCGTGAAAATGATGGAAAGGAAAATTGTGCTCAATTGGTAGAGGAAGAAATTATGAAAATACTTGATGAGAATTCCTTGAATGATGAGCATGATAGAAATATTGTTAGTATGAATTCTCTGAATATTCATGATGCTAATGATATACAAAGCCACAAGCTTGGGGATGCTATGTTTGATGAATATGATATTTTTACTCCCCCAAGTTTTGATGAGCAAAACTATTATGATGATGGCATGCCTCCTATCTATGATGATTATTGTAATGACACGTATGCTATAAAGAGTGATAGTAATCATGAAACTTGTCATCATGATTTTAATATTCAAAGTGGTTATGTCAATCAAGTATCTCATGATAGTTATTTTGTTGAGTTTACTCCCACTATTAGTCATGAGAAGAAATTTTCTTGTGTGGAGAGTAGTAAATTTTTTATGCTTGTAGATCATGAAAAGAATGCTTTATGTGCTGGTTATATTGTGAAATTACTTCATGATGCTACTTAAAATTATTATGAGAGAGGATCTTATGCTTTGACATATTGCAATAATATCAAGTTTCCTCTCTATGTGTTGAAAGTTTTGAAGTTATGCTTGTTTTGCCTTCCTATGCTAGTTGATTCTTGCTCCCATAAATTGTTTGCTCACAAAACCCCTATGCATAGGAAGTGGGTTAGACTTAAATGTGCTTGTCATGAGATTCATGATGCTCTTTTGCATGTTTCAATTACTATTCCTATACGAGCATCATTGAAATCATCATGCCTAGCTAAAAGGCTTTAAAGAAAAGTGCTTGTTGGGAGACAACCCAACACTTTTACTTTCTGTTTTCGTGTGTTCACATGATTAAGATACTTTTTTAATCATGTTTTGTGCCTTTTATTTCAATAAAGTGCCAAGTAAAGCCTTTGGGATGACTCACAAGATGAGTAGAATTGATGCTGAACCAAAACAGAAACTTTTGACTCCAGTACAGGAATTTTAATTTTTTACTGGAGCATGATAATGATCTTAAATTTTTACACAATATTTATATAAAAATTCTTCAGATTTTCCTAGTTTTTCAGAATTTTTAGAGACAGGGAAGTATGGTTACACTACAGATCTTCACAGACTGTTCTGTTTTTGACAGATTCTGTTTTGCATGCATAGTTTGCTTGTTTTAGTGTTTCCATAGCTTATATTTAGTGGTATAAATTATGGGAATGGTAGAATACAGTAGGTATCATGTGTGAACAATTATGAATCTTGTCTTGATAGTACCTAAGTGAATTATCTTTATTTATTATACTAACCCATCTCACGAAGTTCCGTTAAGTTTTGAGTGATTGAAGTTTTCAAGTTTTGGGTGAGACACCGATATGAGGAGAATAAGGAGTGACAAGAACCTAAGCTTGGGTATTACCAAGGCACCCCAAGGTAATATCCAAGGAAGACTCAAGTGCCTAAGCTTGGGGATGCCCCGGAAGGCATCCCCTCTTTCGTCTTCAACACTATCGGTATATCTTACTTGGAGCTATATTTTTATTCGTCACATAATATGTGCTTTGCTTGGATCGTCATTATATTTTTATATTCTATGTTAGGTGTTATTTATAATCTTGTTTTTCAATAAAAGGTTCCAAGAATTACCCTTTAGGATGCTTGAATTGCATGTTTGATGTGTGCTGTGTAAAAAACAGAAACTTTTGCTGTAGTGTTTGAATTTTCATATTTTACTGGAACGTGGAAAGTTTCTGAAATTTTTACACAGTGTTTTCATATAAATTATTTAGCATTTCCTAAATTTTCGTAATTTTTTGAGTTACAGAAGTACACTGGTTTAATAGATTGCTACAGACTGTTCTGTTTGGACAGATTGCTGTCATAGTTTTGTTATCTACTTATCCTATAGTTTCCATAGCCTATATGGGTAGATATAAATTGTGGAAATGATAGTAAACAGTAGATGATGTTTGAAAATTATTGTGCAACTTGTCTTGGTAGTACATAAAGAGTTGATTTATTATTATGTGTACTAACCTATCTCACGAGTTCTTTTCAAGTTTTGTGTGGAAGATGTTTTTGAGAATAGGTGAAACCATGATATGAGAGGATTGAACGAGATACAAAAGCTCAAGCTTGGGGATGCCCAAGGCACCACAAGTAAATATTTCAAGAATTCTCAAGCATCTAAGCTTGGGGATGCTACGCATCCCACCTTTCTTCATCAACAATTATCGGTTAGCCTATGTTGAGCCTAAAGTTTTATTCGTCCACATGATATGTGCTATCCTTGGAATGTCATTTTATTTTGTTTTGCCATTTGAATAAAGTACTTAAGATCTGAAATTCTTAGATGAGAGAGTCTTCACATAGTTATTTAAATTTTTGACTACTCATTGATCTTCACTTATATCTTTTTGGAGTAGTGTGTCAATTTGCTCTAGTACTTCACTTATATCTTTTTAGAGCACGGCGGTGGTTTCATTTTATAGAAATTGATGAACTCTCATGCTTCACTTATATTATTTTGAGAGTCTCTAAACAGCATGGTAATTTTCTTAGGTTATGAATTTAGTCCTAATATGATGGGCATCCAAGAGAGATATAATAAAAACTTTCATATAAAGTGCATTGAATACTATGAGAAGTTTGATTCCTTATGATTGTTTTGAGATATAAAGATGGTGATATTAGAGACATGCTAGTGAGTAATTGTGGATTGGTAGAAATACATGTGTTAAAGTTTGTGATTCCCGTAGCATGCACGTATGGTGAACCGTTATGTGACGAAGTCGGAGCATGATTTATTTATTGATTGCCCTCCTTTGTGTGGAGGTCGGGATCGCGCGATGGTTAACTCCTACCAACCCTTCCCCTAGGAGCATGCGTGTAGTACTTTGTTTTGATAACTAATAGAATTTTGCAATAAGTATGTGAGTTCTTTATGACTAATGTTGAGTCCATGGATTATACGCACTCTCACCCTTCCACCCTTGCTAGCCTCTCTAGTACCGCGCAACTTTCGCCGATGCATTAAACCCATCATATACCTTCCTCAAAACAGCCACCATACCTACCTATTATGGCATTTCCATAGCCATTCCGAGATATATTGCCATGCAACTTCCACCGTTCCGTTTATTATGACACGCACCATCATCGTCATATTGCTTTGCATGATCGTAAGATAGCTAGCATGATATTTTCATGGCTTGTCCGTTTTTTTATGTCATTGCTACGCTAGATCATTGCACATCCCGGTACACCGCCGGAGGCATTCATATAGAGTCATATTTTGTTCTAGTATCGTAATTCTTGAGTTGTAAGTAAATAAAAGTGTGATGATCATCATTATAGAGCATTGTCCCATGTGAGGAAAGGATGATGGAAGCTATGATTCCCTCACAAGTTGGGATGAGTCTCCGGACTTTACAAAAAATAAAAGAGGCTAGAGAAGCCCAAAAAAAAAAGAGGCCAAAGATGCCCACCAAAAAAAATGAAAAAATGAGAGAAAAGAGAGAAGGGGCAATGCTACTATCCTTTTTCCACACTTGTGCTTCAAAGTAGCACCAGGATCTTCATGATAGAGAGTCTCCTATTTTGTCACTTTCATATACTAGTGGAAATTTTTCATTATAGAACTTGGCTTGTATATTCCAATGATGGGCTTCCTCAAAATTGCCCTAGGTCTTCGTGAGCAAGCAAGTTGGATGCACACCCACTTAGTTTCTTTTTGAGCTTTCATACACTTGTAGCTCTAGTGAATCTGTTGCATGGCAATCCCTACTCACTCACATTGATATCTATTGATGGGCATCTCCATAGCCCGTTGATACGCCTAGTTGATGTGAGACTATCTCCTTCTTTTTGTCTTCTCCACAACCACCATATTCTATTCCACCTATAGTGCTATATCCATGGCTCACGCTCATGTATTGCGTGCGAGTTCAAAAAGTTTGAGAACACTAAAGTATGAAATAATTACTTGGCTAAAACTGGGGTTGTGCATGATTTAATACTTTGTGTGATGAAGATGGAGCATAGCCAGACTATATGATTTTGTAGGGATAACTTTCTTTGGCCATGTTATTTTGAGAAGACATGATTGCTTTATTAGTATGCTTGAAGTATTATTATTTTTATGTCAACATTAAACTCTTGTTTTGAATCTTATGGATCTGAGCATTCTTGCCATAATAAAGAAAATTACATGGATGAATATGTTAGGTAACATTCCACATCAAAAATTCTGTTTTTATCATTTACCTACTCGAGGACGAGCAGGAATTAAGCTTGGGGATGCTTGATACGTCTCCAACGTATCTATAATTTTTTATTGTTCCATGCTATTATATTATCCATCTTGGATGTTTTATATGCATTTATATGCTATTTTATATTCTTTTTGGGACTAACCTATTAACCTAGATCCCAGTGCCAGTTTCTGTTTTTTTCCTTGTTTTTGAGTTTTACAGAAAAGGAATATCAAACGGAGTCCAAACGGAATAAAAACTTACGTTGATTTTTTATGGACCAGAAGAAGCCCACAGGGCATTGGAGTTGGGCCAGAAGAGCCACGAGGCCACCACAAGCCTAGGGGGCGCGCCCCCCCTAGGGCGCGCCCCCCTGGCTTGTCGTCGCCTCGTGGCCCCCCTTGACTTGTTTCCGACGCCAAAAAGTCTTATAAATACAGAAACCCCCCAAAAGAAACCTAGATCGGGAGTTCCGCCGCCGCAAGCCTCTGTAGCCACGAAAAACCAATCGGGAGCCCGTTCCGGCACCCTGCCGGAGGGGGAAACCATCACCGGAGGCCATCTTCATCATCTCGGCGGTCTCCATGACGAGGAGGGAGTAGTTCACCCTCGGGGCTGAGGGTATGTACCAGTAGCTATGTGTTTGATCTCTCTCTCTCTCGTGTTCTTGAGATGGCATGATCTTGATGTACCGCGAGCTTTATTGATATAGATGAATCATATGGAGTTTTCCCCTCTCTATCTTCTTGTGATGAATTGAGTTTTCCCTTTGAAGTTTTCTTATCGGATTGAGTCTTTAAGGATTTGAGAACACTTGATGTATGTCTTGCGATGGGATATCCATGGTGACAATGGGATGTTCTATTGATCCACTTGATGTATGTTTTGGTGATCAACTTGCGGGTTCCGTGACCTTGGGAATCTATGCATAGGGGTTGGCACACATTTTCGTCTTGACTCTCCGGTAGAAACTTTGGGGCACTCTTTGAAGTTCTTTGTGTTAGATTGAACATGATGAATCTGAAATTGTGTGATGCATATCGTATAATCAAGCCCATGGGTACTCGTGGTGACATTGGAGTATCTAGGTGCCATTAGGGTTTTGGTTGATGTGTATCTTAAGGTGTTATTTTAGTACGAACTCTAGGGCTGTTCGTGACACTTATAGGGATAGCTCATAAGATTGATCGGAAAAGATAACTTTGAGGTGGTTTCGTACCCTACAATAATTTCTTCGTTTGTTCTCCGCTATTTGTGACTTTGGAGTGAACTCTTTGTCGCACGTGAGGGATTTACATATGATTCAACTATGTCAGTATTGTTGAGAGAACTTGCACTAGTGAAAGTATGAACCCTAGGCCTTGTTTCTAAGCATTGCAATACCGTTTGTGCTCACTTTTATCATTAGTTACCTTGCTGTTTTTATATTTCAGATTACAAAAACCTATATCTATCATCCATATTACACTTGTATCACCATCTCTTCGCCGAACTAGTGCACCTATACAATTTACCATTGTATTGGGTGTGTTGGGGACACAAGAGACTCTTTGTTATTTGGTTGCAGGATTGTTTGAGAGAGACCATCTTCATCCTACGCCTCCCACGGATTGATAAACCTTAGGTCATCCACTTGAGGGAAATTTTCTACTGTCCTACAAAACTCTGCGCTTGGAGGCCCAACACGAGTCTACAAGAAGAAGGTTGTGTAGTAGACATCACCGCATTGCAGAAAAATCCCCTGTTCTTGTTTCGTGTTGTTTTCCTGGCAGATCTGAAAATATGTCGTCTCAAGATTCAGAGGGGGGGGGGGAGTTATGTTGCTGACTATATTGCAAACCCTAAGATCTATGGAGAAGTGGAGCATTATGGATGGACCACAGACGAGGAGGAAGATGCTTCCATGAAGGAAACAAAGGATGATAGCTCTGAGGAAGAGGATGACCCACTACCTCAGCCCGGAGACATGCATGTGGAATTCAAGAAGTCAAGCCTCCCTAAAGGATACAAACCTGAGGTTCAATTTATTCCATCTCGTTTTCTGCAGGAGAGCAAGGAGGCATTATGCAAAAAGATATTAAAGCTCAAGTTAGAGAATGATGATCTAAGGGAGGAAAATTTTATGCTCAAATATAAGTTGAAGAAGAAGGCTACTTCATCGCCACCACCTTCATCATCTTCACCACCAAAGGAGACTTGAACACACGGGTATGGGCACTCCCCTTGGCTTGAGCCAAGCTTATGGGAGGTGCCCCGGTATCGTATCACCATCACTTTTATTCACCTTTACCTATTTTCGTTCAATCCTTGGCTTTTTCGTGATTTAGTTGAATAAAAGTTTAGCATGATCTATTTTCGAGTGTTAGTTTCGTTATCTATCTATCTATGTAATCGAGTGAGAGTTATATAATAAAGTTTAGTTTGAGCGTTTGCTTCTTTACTTTCTTGTTGCAATCAAAATAAAAGGGAAATAAATGGAAAAGAATCATATGCTAATCTTATGGTAAGTAATGACATCACATAAAGAAAAGTATAAGTGGTAAAATTTATTGGAGATTGACAAACATAGCATTGGTCAATGATGCAATTCTTGAAAGAATTAATAAGGGAAGAGAAGATTCACATGCAAATACACTATCTTGGACATCTTTTATGATTGTGAGCCCCCATTAAATATTATATGTCAAAATTGTTGACGTTGGACAAGGAAGACAACGTAATGATTTATGTTTGTTCATATTCACATAGAAGTTATATTGTCATAGATCCTTCAACATGTGGTGCTTGATTAATATCTTTGCTAGCCAAAAATTCCGCACTAAGTAGAGATACTACTTGTGCATCCAAAAACCCAAAACCCAAATTCATGTTTTGAGAGTCCACCATACCTACCTACGGATCGAGTAAGATCCTTCAAGTAAGTTGTCATCGGTGCACAAAGGCAATAAAAATTGCTTCTAAATGTGTTTGATCAATTAGTGTAAGAGAAAATTGAGCATTGTACGAACTTATGATGGAAAAGTAATAAAAGCGACGGGCTACATAATAAAGGTTGCTATCATAGGGGGCAATATAGCGTGACGTTCTTTTACATTAAGGGATTGAGCATACAAACCAAAAAGCGCATGACAACCTCTGCTTCCCTCTGCGAAGGGCCTATCCTTTACTTTTATGTATTTACTTTTATGCAAGAGTCAAAGTATTCTTCCCTATTCCTTTTTTCTTTTTCTTTTTGCAAGCATCATGTGGTGAGGAAAGATCTAGGCACATATATCCAGTTGGATGTAAGTGAGCATGAGTTATTATTGTTGACATCACCCTTGAGGTGAATACGTTGGGAGGCGAAACTATAAGCCCCTATCTTTCTATGTGTCTGGCTGAAACTTTTTGCTCATGGGTATGCTGTGAGTGTTAGCAATCATAGAAGACTAAATGATGGTTGAGTATGTGGACTTGCAAAAAGGCTCCGACACGAGACCCTTCCTGAAAATATGATGAATTGTAGTTGCAAATTCGACTGAGAACATAGTTTGTTGGTTTTCAATAAGGTTTATGCTTTATACTTCTATGTTGTGATGAATTGTTACTTGTTCATGAGAAGTTATATGATGAAGTTATATGAATAAGTTCTATGATAAAGTTGTTGCTGTTATGATAATAAGCATGATGCTACTATGTCTGTATTTTGTTTTTATCGACACCTCTCTCTCAAACCATGTGGACATGCTTTTCAATATCGACTTTCGCTTGAGGACAAGCGAGGTCTAAGCTTGGGGGAGTTGATACGTCCATTTTGCATCATGATTTCCAACTATTATTTATAATGTTTTGATGAATAATAATGCTTTAGGGAGTGATTCTAATGCCTTTTCTCTCATAATATGCAAGGTTTACACAAAGAGGGAGAATACGGGCAGCTGGAATTCTGGACCTGAAAAAGCACATCAGAGATACCTATTCTGCACATCTCCAGATAAGCTAACACTTTACGGAGAATTATTTTGGAATAAAAAAAATACTGGAGCAAATAACTACCGGAGGGGGCCACCCTGGTGAGCACAAGACACCAGGGCGCGCCAGGCCCCCCAGGCGCGCCCTGGTGGGTTGTGCCCAGCATGGCCCACCTTCGGTGCCCATCTTCTGGTATATAAGGTCTTTTGACCTAGAAAAAATACAAAGAGGAATTTTGGGATGGAACACCGCCGTCTCGAGGCGAAACTTGTGCAGGAGCACTTTTGCCCTCCGGCGGAGCGATTCCGCCGGGGGAACTTCCCTTCCGGAGGGGGAAATCGAAGCCATCGTCATCACCAACACCCCTCTCATCTTTGGGAGGCCAATCTTCATCAACATCTTCAACAATACCATCTCCTCTCAAATCCTAGTTCATCTCTTGTGTTCAATCTTTGTACCGGAACCTCAGATTGGTACCTGTGGGTGACTAGTAGTGTTGATTACATCTTGTAGTTGATTACTATATGGTTTATTTGGTGGAAGATTATATGTTCAGATCCATTATGCTATTCAATACCCCTTTGATCTTGAGCATGAATATTATTTGTGAGTAGTTACCTTTGTTCTTGAGGTCACGGGAGAAGTCATGTTGCAAGTAATCATGTGAATTTGATATGTGTTCGATATTTTGATTATATGTATGTTGTGATTCCCTTAGTGGTGTCATGTGAACGTCGACTACATGACACTTAACCATCCTTGGGCCTAAGGGAATGCATTGTGGAGTAGTTATTAGATGATGGGTTGCTAGAGTGACAGAAGCGTAAACCCTAGTTTATGCGCTACTTCGTAAGGGGCTGATTTGGATCCAAACGTTTAATGCTATGGTTAGATTTGATCTTAATAATTTTCTCGTAGTTGCGGATGCTTGCGAGGGGGTTAATCATAAGTGGGAGGCTTGTTGAAGTTAGAACAGCACCCAAGCACCGGTCCACCCACATATCAAATTATCAAAGTAGCAAACGCAAATCAAACCAACATGATAAAAGTGAGTAGATGAAATTCCCGTGTACCCTCAAGAACACTTTCTTATTATAAGAGACTGTTCTGGTCTGTCCTTTGCCACAAAAGGATTGGGCTACCTTGCTGCACCTTATTTACCATTACCGTTACTTGCTCGTTACCAATTATCTCGCTATCAAACTATCTATTACCTACAACTTCAGTGCTTGCAGAAATTACCTTGCTGATAACCGCTTGTCATTTCCTTCTGCTTCTCATTGGGTTCGACACTCTTACTTATCGAAAGGACAACGATTGATCCCCTATACTTGTGGGTAATCAGTGGCTCCAAGGCAAATGAGTTGGTGGAACCGATATAAGGTTGTGCAGCCTATCTGCATAATCGGTGATGCCGAGTTACTTGGATCGGAGACTCCGAAAGGCAAAACAGAAACTTGGCAATTTTGTCAAAAGCAATTTTTCAGAAAGTCTCAATAGAATGAAAATGATTTGCAATGAATTTTCAGAAAGTTTTGCAAGAAATATTCAGAGAGTTTTGCAAGGAATATTCAAAAAGATTTGCAATGAATTTTCAACTAGATGGAAATTGAGTGGTTCCAGAAAGCATGCAACTAAAAGATGAACAAAACAAGATACTTTATCTAGATGATGGGCGGTGACTAGGTCGCCTATATTAGAGTAAATTGACTTAAGGAGCCAAGCAAGAATACTTGATCATAGGTAATACTCTACGTTAAACTCAAAATGTGGTTACCATTTTTCGATTAAGCATTTTAATGTTTTCATATCACTTGAGTTGCTTTAGTTCATGACTTGGAGTAAAGCTATTTCAAGGATATGATCACATACCTTTGAGTGATGTTGATGACGTGGCATGTAGGAGAACTTCTTATGGATGCTCGAAGTTGACGAAGTTCATTTTGAGTTGGGAGCAATCCATCTTTTCTTTGAAGCTAGGTCCTCCTACAAGAGTTAGGCATGCAAGGAAGAACAATGTATATATCCAAATGACAATAGCAAAATTTTCATCATATGTAAGTCAAGGATATAGTTTGTGTTGTCTTATTCCTTCCATCATCAAAGAAGGGTTGTGGATACTTGGCCATGACAAGATTGCTTGTGATATGAGTTGATGGCAATCTTGTGGAGTGTAGTTCTTCCAAGTACCTACAAAGGCTAGATGCAATACAAGGGAGCATATATTTCCAAGATATAAGATAGTGTCATATCAAGTGTAACATGGAAAAATCATGTAATCTCATGCCCTTGCATGCATACGAGTGAGTCTATCTCAAGTTTGAAGCATCAATGATGTTCAACTCACTCCTCAAGTGACAAAAGACTTTCTCATCAAGTGGCTTAGTAAAGATATCGGCCAACTGCTTGTTGGTGCGAACATGTTTGAGATTAATGTCCCCTTTGGCAACATGATCACGAATGAAATGATGACGAACTTGAATATGTTTAGTTCGAGAATGTTGCACGGGATTATGAGCAATCTTAATAGCACTCTCATTGTCACACAACAATGGAACATGTCTCACATGGATTCCATAATCCTTAAGAGTTTGAGTCATCCATAGAAATTGATCACAACATGATCCGGCGGCAATGTATTCCGCTTTGGTGGTAGATAGACATACCGAGTTTTGTTTCTTGGATGACCAAGACACAAGAGATCTACCGAGAAATTGACATGTACCCGAGGTGGATTTTCTGTCAACCTTATCTCCGGCATAGTCCGAGTCGGAATAGCCAACAAGGTTAAAAGAAGATCCCTTGGGATACCATATGCCAAAGTTTGGTGTTTGTATCAAGTATATCACAATTCTTTTCACGGCCTTAAGATGACACTCTTTAGGAGCGGCTTGATATCTAGCGCACATGCACACACACTAAGCATAATGTTGGGACGGGAGGCACATAGATATAGCAACGAACCAATCATTGATCGGTAAACCTTTTGATCAACCGGTTTGTCCTCCTTGGTGAGGTCAACATGTCCACTAGTAGGCATAGGAGTTTTCATAACTTTACACTCTTGCATCTTGAACTTCTTGATCAAGTCCTTGGTATTCTTGGTTTGAGAGATGAAAGTTCCTTCTCTCGTTTGCTTGATTTGCAAACCAAGGAAAAATTTCAGCTCACACATCATGGACATCTCATACTTCTCGGACATCAACCTTCCAAATTTCTCACTAAATTGTGGGTTAGTAGATCCAAAGATAATATCATCCACATAAATTTGGCACACAAATAATTCACCATTAACTCTTTTTTAGTGAATAAGGTTGCGTCAATTTTACCAATTTCAAAACCCTTTTCAATAAGAAACTTCGTTAAGCATTTGTACCAAGGTCGTGGAGCTTGCTTAAGACCATAGAGAGCTTTACGAAGCTTGTAGACATGATTAGGTTCCTTAGGGTTTACAAAACCAGGGGTTGTTTAACATAGACCTCTTCTTCAATCTCACCATTTAAAAATGCACTTTTAATATCCATTTGGTAAAGCATGATATCATGGTGATTAGCATAAGCAAGAAGAATGCGGATAGCTTCAAGTCTAGCAACGGGGGCATAGGTCCCACCGTAGTCCATACCTTCGACTTGGGTGTAGCCTTGAGCCACGAGACGCGCCTATTGCGTACGATTTGACCGTCTTCGTCTTGTTTGTTCTGAAACACCCATTTGGTTCCGATGACGTTTTGCTCGTCCTTGGGCTTCTCCACTAGTGTCCACGCTTCGTTCCTCTCGAAGTTGTGTAGCTACTCGTGCATAGCATCAACCAATCCGGGTCCTGAAGAGCTTCTTCTACCTTCAAAGGCTCAATACTAGAGATGAATGAATAATGCTCACAAAAGTTAGCTAATCGAGTTTTAGAGCGAGTTATCCTTTCGGTTTGTATGTCACTAAAGATTTGCTCTAAAGGATGATTTTTGTTCACTCTTGCTCGAACTGGAGGTAGCTTTTGCTTGTTGGATGGTGGAGCTTCCTCAACATCATCATCTTCTTCGTTGTTGTTGAAGTTATCATTGCCTTGAGATGGTGGTGAAGGTGGTTGAGGTGGATCTTCATGACGAACTTCTTCCTCCTCTCCATCTTGTCGTGTATCGCTAGTGGATGCCTCCATGTCGTGTTGAGGTTCGCCTTGACGCGAAGTAGGGGCTTCCACTTGGGTTGATGAAGTACTTTCCTTCACCTCCATGGGATGAATCTTGCCAATGGACAAGTCTTGGATAGCTTCTGAAGGTTCCTCATCTCCTACATCATTTGGCAATTGTTCGACTTGTGAACCATTAGATTCATCAAACTTCACATCTACCGTCTCTTCAACTTTTCGAGTGAAGTTGTTGTAGACATGGTATGTGTGAGAGTTTGATCCGTAACCGAGTAGGAAACCTTCATGAGATTTAGGAGCAAATTTAGAATGACGATGCTTATCAAGAATGTAACACTTGGAGCCGAATACTCGAAAGTATCCAACTTGGAGCTTGTTACCGGTGAGTAGCTCGTATGCTGTTTTACCGAGAAGCTTGTGAAGGTAGAGTCGGTTCGTAGCATGACAATTTGTTTCCACGGCTTCCGCCCAAAACTGTCTTGGCGTCTTGTATTCGTTGAGCATCGTTCTAGCCATCTCTATAAGAGTTCGGTTCTTCCTCTCAACAACTCCATTTTGTTGAGGCGTGTACGTAGCCGAGAACTCATGTGAAATCCCTTCTTCATCAAGAAAGGAATCCACATTTGTGTTCTTGAACTCCAATCCGTCGTCGCTCCGAACTTTCTTGATCTTCACTTCAAACTGATTTCGCGCTTTACGAGCGAAGTTTTTGAAGATCTTTTGCACCTGCGACTTATCATCAAGAAAGAATACCCACGTAAATCTGGAAAAATCATAAACTATAACTAGACCAAAAGAATTTCCACCGAGGCTCTTGTAAGTATTGGGACCAAAAAGATACATATGAAGCAACTCGAGTGGTCTCCTAGTAGTCATGATATTCTTTACGGGATGACTTCCATCTACTTGCTTTCCAGCTTGACAAGCACTACAAAGTCTATCTTTGTCAAAGATAACATCTTTAACACCAAGAATATGATCACCTTTGATGAGCTTTTCTAGATTACGCATACCAACATGTCATAGCCTTCTATGCCAAAGCCAACCTTAGAAGACTTTGCAATAAGACAAGTGCGAGGTTTGGATCTCTTAGTGAAATCAACAATGTATAGATCGCCTCTACGGAAACCGGTAAAGACCATCCTATGATTGTCTTGACGAAACACTTGGCAATCTACTTTGGTAAATAGCACATTAAAAACAAAGTTGGCAAGTCTAGATACGGAAAGAAGATTGTAGCCAAGGGATTCAACAAGCATGACATTTTGAATAGAGCTATCATGGGATATGGCCACCTTACCAAGACCAAGTACCTTACCCTTGGAGTTGTCTCCAAAAGTCACATACCTTCGCGGTCCATGGTTTGGTGTGATCTCTTGAAACATGTCTCTATCTCCAGTCATATGATCAGTGCATCCACTATCGAGAATCCACTCTTTTCCTCCAGACATGTAATCCTTGAAGTTTGCCATGAGACTTAGATTCTTCATAGTCTTCTCATACTCGATGTCAAACAATTCATCTTCATCATAGTATCCATGTTCCACATTGGGATCATCAATTGGGAAATCACTACTGCAGAATGGTCCAAACACGACACATCAATCAGAGACCCTTCGACGAAACTGTGTGCGATGCATGAATCGCAAACGGTATAGTGCAAGCTTCGTCGCTAATGGTACGAACTGTGTGCGAAGGTGGATCCATCAAATATGATTCAGAAAGTAGTTGCGTGTGCGATCTACGGCAGACAGTTTGTACTTATGAACCGTTTGTGATTAGATAAGATAACAGAAACGGTTACCAAAACTACATATGTGTGCGAAGTACGGCATACAGTTCACTCGGATAAACTGTGTGCGCTGATACAGCAGAACACAAACGACTCGGCATAACACGATGTGTGTGATATACAGCAAACAGGTGAGTAATGAGAATCGTGTGCGAACACCAGAAATAACACAGACAATTCATACTGACAAGCTGTGTGTGTTGTGGGCAGACGGTTGCTGCCAAGTAATTGTTAGTGATGGATGAGATCATTACAGACGCTACGTTGGGAAGTGCCATTTGCCTGTATTAATATCGCAGAAGTTTTATTATTTTGACTCGTGTGCCTCCGCATCAGTCCGTCCTCCTCTCTCACGTCTTGTCACCACGTTGCCGCCCGAGTATTCCAGTGCACGCTTCGGCACCGCTTTTGGCTTTTGGCCACGCGCCCGCTCGATGATCCCGTTCTCGCTCAGAACCGCGCAGGTTCCCGCGTGCAAAACCATCCTACGGCTCTAGCTTCCCGCCATGCTCGGTGAAATCCCCAATGCTTGCCGGCCTGTTATATAAACCCTCACGGCCGACGACACCACATTGCCTTCATCCCCCCCTCCCTGTAGCTTGTCTAGTTTGCTTCTCCCCCAATCGCCAATGGCACCGACCGTTCGTCGTCGCCCAGCCACACCGCCAGAGGACAGCTCCAGCTGGTATGCTTCACCGCGTCAGCGCGGCAGTCCTCTGAAGCGTGTAGTGCACGTGGCATCCCTGGTGGGTGTGCACATGCCACCAACTACACGCTCCACCACCGCTGCCCGAAGGCAGCTGCTGCCGGTTGCCGCCGGGGCCGCCACCACGCCTTCCGCCGCCGGGGCCGCCATCCCACCGTCGTCCGTTTTTGCCACGACCCCTCCGTCAGGCTGCGGGGTCATAACCCGCGCCGCCACCAAGACCCGAATGCGGGAGGTGGAGTCCGCCAAAGGCCCGCCGCCGGGCTTCTGCGTCGCAACCCTTGCGCGCTACATCTACTTCCTAGAGAAGGAGGTGGAGCGCCAGGTCGCACATGCGAAGAAGCTCACTGACGCCATGGCCGGAGGAGAAGCCGCAGCGGCGGCGTGGAATGCGGGGATCTACGCAGAGTCCCGTCACTTCGAGGAGGGGCGTCTTGAGCGTCGGAGGGCAGCACTGGCAGGCAACGGACACGTCTCCGCCAACTCGTCGACAGGCTCCTCCTCCACTTGCTCTTACTGAGCACGCTCGATTCTGCTGGAAGTAGTACAAAGCCCCTCCGTAGTACTAGTATTTAGGGGCTATTTTGTTCAGTTCATGTAACTATAGATATGGTTGAACTGTACCACGTACTTTAATTAGCTAGTATATAGTTGAACTAGCTAATTCAGTACGTGGTTGGCAACAATTGGGGAAAAGTTTGTTCGGTTCAGCTGTCGAGTTGAACTATATTGTACAAAGACCAGTGCTTAATGTATGAATGAAATCCATGTTTAAAGTGAATTTCAGTTGCAAAATTAGACCCTAATTGTGATTTTGTTTCTGCAATACTTGCCAAATGCCAGTGCTAAAATGTTGACAAATGCTAGTGTTACTAGATCGACAGATGCCAATGTTTCCGATTTGACACATGGCAATTTACCTAGTATGATAGATGCAAATCTTCCCGGATTGTCTGTACTAGGCACACGGATCATATTCGAGAAACGTTTGCGATGACGCATTGGACCAATCCTTCGCGCCAATATTTTGACTTGGCTTACGAGCGAAGGAAAGATAGTTGTCGATCTTCAAACGGGTATTCAACCTGAACCGTTTGTGATGTGTGTTCATTCAGATAAAACTATGATGGTTTTTTATTTGCTACGTGAATTCAGAGATAAATACTTAGTTTATCAAACCATAGATTTCATTCAGTCAAGCTTTCACTTTACATTCATACAATCGAGATACAATATAAAGAAAACTAGTTGTGGCGGCCTCCTGCGGCGGCGTTCTCGTGCTCCGGGGCGCAGTTGTACAGTTCTTCAACCGAGACCAGAATGTTATGGACTTCACAATCAAGGAGCCGGTCGTCGCGCGATCGACGGGCGCGGGGCCGGGGGGCGGCGACTAGCGGCGCTGCGAGAAAGCTGTCGACGGCGGCGACCCAATCCGCTGAGGGGGCCGTGATGGGTGCAGGCGCGCGCACGGGCACGGGCACGGTGGGTGTAGGCGCGCGCAAGGGGTCGGGCGCCGTCGGTGCGGGCACGCGCACTGGAACGGCGTGGCGTGTGCAAGGGCGTGCACGAGCACGGGGGCAGGAGGAGGCGCTGGTGCTTGCACGTACACGAGCTCATGCGGGTCGGAGGGGACCTCCCTGACGCCCGCGGTTTCCAGCGCTGCAATGATGCTGGGCGACCAGCCCGTCAATGCCACGGGGATGGTTGTCGGCGCGGGCACGGTGATGGTTGATGGCGAGTGCGTCGGGGCAGCATCCGCTGTGGCATGCAGCTCTTCCAGGGCCATGTCCATGGCGTCCCATTCGTCTTCATGTTCTATCTCTTTCGGCTCAGTGTCAACTTCACCAAACCGGAAGACTAGTGGCATATGATCCTTCTGCAGCATGGCGTAGGTCGCCGTGGAGGTCTGAAGATGGAGGGGAATGTGAGGCGAAGATATATGGAGGATTGTGAGTGAATGGGCAGTAAAGCCGACTATTAAACAGCGGCTCGGGCGCCATTGATGGACAGGTTGGAAGCGAGGAGGGCGGATACGGAGGTCAAAGGGCTCGATTCCCGGTGAGTCTTCGGCGTACTGCCCACACGCCTCCTGGTGAGCCTGCACGGCGGATGCCAGCTCGCACGCCTCCTGTCAACTCAAGCAGCAGCTCACACGGCACCTCTTAAGCCCTAGCCAATAAAAGAGTGCGACGCTTGGCAGCACGTAAATGGCAGTAGAACACCAACGGTTTGAAAATAATGCAACCGTTTGCGTGGAGACGTGACAGTTCTTTGTTCCAAAAAGCTTTTGTTTGCTATTAATGACACGAAAAATACCACAACATATTTGTGCTATATAATGACGACATGCCAAATTTCCTGAATTTTGTGTGAGTTCTAGATTTACTATAATTTAACTAATATTCTCAATGTTGGGTCTAAAAGAAAATATATATTAAAAAACGAGTCTCAGATAGGAAAACAAAATGTTGTGACGCCTTTATGTGCCATGTTCATCAAACCATGCCAAGTTTCATGAATCTCCTGACGAGTTTTTGATTTACATGATTTAAAACCCTATAGTTTCTCATTGTTTGTGTGGCCGAGCCAAGACCCCGAGATGTTTGAAATTCATTCACATGTCTTGCATGGGACCTAAAGATGCATGCACACTAATATGGTTTTCAACCCATTTTGATGCACCGGACCTTCTGATTGTAGTTCAGATTTGAATTATGCACATTAAATAATGCATATAAAAGTCAAATAATGTATAAAAAGGCCAAACGAACCATGTATAATTTCATATTTTGGCACGACACTCTCATTTTGGTATATGTTGCCTATAGAAATAGTTCAAGACGAGAAGAGGCAGCGGATGTCGATTCGCCCACATAAGGTGACACATTCCATATTGAAACAACAAAGCTTCACGTGATAATTAATCTTTGGTTTGTGCGGGGCTTGTGCCAAAACTTGTCCCAAATTGGACATTATTTTACAAGGGCACATATGAGCCATGCATGTTATGACACCATGCCAAGTTTCATGAATTTTCTGACTAGTTTTTGATTTACACATGATTTAAAACCCGTGTTTCTCAATGTTTGTATGGCCGAGCCAAGACCGCAAGATGTTTGAAATTCATTCCCATATATTGCATGGGATCCTAAAGATGCATGTACACTTATACGATTTTCAACCCATTTTGATGCACCGTATCTTGTGAATGTAGTTCAAATTTGAATTATGCACGTTAAATAATGCATATAAAAGTCAATTAATGTATAAAAAGCCCAAACGAACCATGTATACTTTCATATTTTGGAATGACACTCATTTTGGTATATGTTGCCTCTAGAAATATATAGTTCAAGACGAGAAGAGGCAGCAGATGTCGATTCGACCACATAAGGTGACGCATTCCTTATCGAAACCACAAAAGCTAGCTTCCCGTGAGTAGCTGAGGTTTGTAAGGGCTTGTGCCAAAACTTGTCCCAAATTGGACAATTTATCATCAGGACACATATGAGCCATGCCATGACACCATGCCAAGTTCCCTGAATTTCTGACGAGTTTTTGATTTATACATGAATGTAAAACCAAGTTTCTCAATGTATGTGGCCGAGCCAAGACCCCAAGATGTTTGAAATCCATTCCCATATCTTGCATGGGGCCCAAAGTAGCCATGGACACTTATATGATTTTTCAACCCATTTTGATGCACCGGACCTTGTGATTTTAGTTCAAATTTTAATTATCCACATTGTATGCCTAGAGAACTCAATTAACGTATGAAAATGAGAAAAGAACCCTGAATAATTCCATATTTTAGCAAGACACTCTCACTGGTGCGAGTTGCCTCTAACAAAAGTTCATGGCGAGAAGATGAGCGGATGTCGTTTTGCCTACATAAGGTGACGTTTTCCTTATCGGGACCTCAAAGATTGAAGTGAGAAGCTCTGCTTTGTAATGGACTTGTGGCTAAAATTGTCTCATGTTGTACAATTTTTTTACCTTGGCACATATGTGCCATGTCATTACAACATGCCAAGTTTTTAGAATTTCTGACGCGTTTTGGATTTACAGTAATTTAAAAACCAAGTTTCTCAACGTTTGTGACCGAGCCAAGATGCCGAGATGTTTGAAGTTCATTCCCATTTATTGCCCGTGACCTAAAGATGAAGCCATGGACACTAATATGATTTTTCATCCCATTTTGATGCACGGACATTGGGGCGATAGTTCAAATTTGAATTATACACATTAAATGTCTAGAAAACTCAATTAATTTATAAAAATGACAAACAGACCTTGAATAATTCCATATTTTAGCACGACACAGCTATTGGTCAGTGTTCACTGCACATAAATCTTATTGCAATCCAAACACTGTCCTTTGTCGAATTAACCTCATTTTTTGTATTAAAAACATTTTGAAAATTAAGTCTTTCACAAACAGTTGACGTTCATGAATCGTGTGTGATGCAGTACAAAATATCTTGGGCCAATCCTCGTAATGCATGGCTTAGGCCGGAAGCTTCGTCGGCTGCAGTACACCACCGGCCAGTTTACCGCACTGACTCCTCAGACCATTTTACTTTTCAATCGTCACCGGTGAAAGATGGGGACGTGGATCCCCGTCGTGAGGGCAACTTCGGCAACTGACTCCGGCCCGAGCACGGCCGCATCAGCCATGAGCGCACTCTCAACATGCTTGAACGCGTCCGCTACCTCCGACAGAGCGGCTGTAGCAACCGAAAGGGTAGCTGGTGCAGCTGAGAGAGCGGCAGCAACAACCGCGACGGGGATAGCAAATGGCGAGAACGGCACATCAGCTGTCAGTTCCTCGGTGGTCGCCGTAGCCCTGATGGCGGACGCCCAGTCCCATCTCTAGGCTGCCCACGCCCATCTCGTGTCGGTCGCTGCACAAATCACATCTGCCTTCTCCGACATCGGTCGACAACCCACCTCCGTTGAGTTGGTAATCGCTGAGTGTGCTCGAGCAGGCGTCCGTTCGTCGGCGGCCTCCCTAGCCAAGATTGTGGCCGTCCATGCCCGGAGCAAGGCCGCCCACGCCCGGCTCATGGCGGCCTTATCCAAAGAGATGGTGGACGAAGACTGCGAGATCTTGGAGTATGTGGCAATGGATCTCCTTTCCCCGGAGTTCATCGAGCGGGAGTTGGTCATCGAGGAGGCGGCGGAGATCGACGAATGCTAGGCGGAATATTAGTCTCTGTCTAGAGCGATGGTGTTTTGTTAGAGTAATGTTTAAGTCAATTAACTAATGTTTATTAGTTGCTCGATTAAGTAAGTGCGGGCAGTGCTGTAGGCTCTTTTGTGTAGTAATACTCAAATTTGCAAGTGTTGTTAAACTAAGCAATGACCAATGTAACGAGGGAAATTCGGACCAAAATTTGCTGCCATATCCCCATTTTCTCTTCCAAATGAACATGAAATGCAAGTACCGTGTGCAATGTACTATCCGATATCTTACGCCGGAAGATTGGAGACCAAAATTTCCACGTTCAGTCTCATCACACACGGGATAAACTATAGCATACGTTTGTCTTGTTGAATATCGCACACAGTTATGGTAAAGGTACTGTGTCCGATGTGACCGTGCGCGCTACTTTTTTGCCGCATCGAACGAAATTTTGGGCTGCCGCGCAAATATCTACCTCCCCCGCCCCTCGTACCAACCAAAAGCCACATTTCCCATTCCCCCTGCTCCCCCCTTCATTTCCTAAGTTCAAACCTTCACTGCTTGCTTGCAGCGCCGCCTCCTCGCCGGCGACGCTCCTTCCTGCTGCTCGGCCTCATCCATGTAGTCATAGTCAGGTAATCCAAACCTTCCCCATACCCCCTCCCCCCTCCACCCCTCCTCCTTCATTCCACATGGCCCGACCGCCGGCGCGACTCATTCCACCAAAATCACCGGCCCACCCCCCACATAATCGCTGCCGAAAGACATGGTGCACGCAGTATAGCCAGGATCTCAAGGAGCACCTGGCAGCGGAGAAGCAAATTGTGACCGCACGCGCGGATGAGTCCCCGATGGCTGCCATGTGTGCTGACCCCCAGATCTTGGAGCAGCATCTAGACGTCGAGGCCACCGTCGACGCCTCGCGCGCGGACGCCGCCACGCGGTTGGCTGCTTTGAACAATAGCTCGTTGTGTTTTCTCCAGGGCTCCGTTGTTGCCTTCGACGACGACTCCGTGTTGTTTTCTCAGCGTGCCCGTGCTTTTCTCAACTCCATGGCAGGCAGGTTGGTGCCCGGACAGTCTGAGGCAACTCACCACTACGAGGAGGGCACCCACGATGTGGAGGCCTCGCCCTCGTCCAAGCCCATCGTTATCGATATCTCCAACGACGAGGAATATCTTGTTTTTTAAGCTTAATTACTTATGACCTGTGTTCAGCTAGCTACGCCTGTTACGTATGTTTGTTTTACCTGCTGCATGTGCTGTGACGTAGCTTGGACTGCGTCGGTATTTCCCCAAAGAGGAAGGGATGATGCAGCACTGCGACGGTAAGTATTTCCCTCAGTTATGAAACCAAGGTTATCGAACCAGTAGGAGGATCACCACCACCCAATAAGCAGCACCTGCACACAAACAACAAATACTTGCAACCCGACGCGAAAGAGAGGTTGTCAATCTCTTTATGGTAAATAGATAGATTAGGTAGTGATAGATAGGAGAGATAGATCTCTCAAGAACACAGATAAAAAGAGTAAATATGCAGCAATATATTTTTGGGTTTTTGGTTTTGTAGATCTGAAAACAAAGATTGCAAAAACATAGATCGGAAAGCAATATGATGGAAAAGTAGACCCGGGGGCCGTAGGGTTCACTAGTGGCTTCTCTCGTGAGTATAGCGCACGGTGGGTGAACAAATTACTGTTTGGCAATTGATAGAAAATCGAATAGTCATGACGATATCCAAGGCGATTATCATTATATAGGCATCACGTCCAAGATAGATAGACCGACTCCTGCCTGCATCTACCTCTATTACTCCACACATCGACCGCTATCTAGAATGCATCTAGTGTATTAAGTTCATGGAAAAATGGAGTAATGCAATAAGAATGATGACATGATGTAGACAAGATCTATTCATGTAGGAATAGACCCTATCTTGTTATCCTTAATAGCAACGATACATGCGTGTCTTGCTGCCCTTTCTGTCACTGGGAAAGAACACTGCAAGATCGAACCCATCACAAAGCACCTCTTCCCATGGCAAGAAAAATCGATCTAGTTGGCCTAACTAAACCAAAGATTCGAAGAAGAAATACGAGGCTATAAGTAATCATGCATATAAGAGATCAAAGAAGACTCAAATAATATTCATGGATAGAAACTGATCATGAACTCAAAATTCACCGGATCCCAACAAACACACCGCAAAAGTTTACATCAAATAGATCTCCAAGATACCATTGTATTGAGAATCATAAGAGAGAGAGAAGAAGCCATCTAGCTACTGCCTACGGACCTGTAGGTCTATGGTGGAGTACTCACGCATCATCGGAGAGGCACCTATGAGGAAGATGAACCCCTCCGTGATGGTGTTTAGATTGGATCTCGCGGTTCTGGAACTTGCGGCGGCTGGAATTGTATTTCGTCGACTCCTCTAGGGTTTTTGGATTTTCTGGGAATTTATAGGCACGATAGTCGGTTGAGGGGGTGCCCGAGGTGCCCACCACCCACCAGGCCGCGCCAGGGGGCCTCTGGCGCGCCCTGGTGGGTGATGGCCACCCTGGGCCCCCTCTTCTGGTGTTCCTTGGCCCATCTTCTTTCTTCTGGTCCGTAAAAAATCCACAAAAATCCCCGCAGCATTTTGTCTCCGTTTGGTACTGATTTTCTGCGAAGTAAAAAACAAGCAAAAATAGCAACTGGCACTTTGGCACTATGTCAATAGGTTAGTCCCAAAAAAATGATATAAAGTTGTAATAAAATGAATGTAAAACATCCAAGAATGATAATATAACAGCATGGAACAAGCAAAAATTATAGATACGTTGGAGACGTATCATGTTGCTCCTGCCTTTCCTTAAGAAATTATAGTGAAATATGCAATGTAATGCTACTATGCAATCTGACCTTCTATTACTATGTTGTATTGTGCAATGTGATGCTCAGTTAAATGTTTGGTTCAGTTGTTTTGGTGATCATCTGCAATGTTATGTTCAATTATTGTTGGTACAATTTTGTTTTGTTATGCACGTGAAACCTACAATTGCTATATTTCATAGTTCTTAGCACGCTTATCTTTTCCATGTGGCTTGAATTCATATGTTGGATATGCAATGTGTTTATCTTTCATTAACAGATTTTACTGATCAATATCTATTCTTAAACCGTTACAGGGGGAACAATGTGAGACATTGAGGTTTACCATCGAGGTTTGCACTTTCATGATCCTTTGGCTAATAGCACATTATTGTGCAATTGCAGGAACCATTCTAATATTTAGGTTTATAACAATAATTTGGTCTTGCAAATGTAGGTCCTGCCGTAAGAGGTTTAGACCCACTGTTCGACCCATTTTGCATGTGGGGAAATGATGTGTTCATGAATATCAGTCAAATCAAGAAACTCAGAAAGATTGTTAAGATAAAGAAACTTGCGACGAAAAACAACAAGTTGTTTGTCTGCACAATGAAGAAGACATCAGTGAACTATAGGATGGTACTATCTCTTTTACCTTGTCTTTTTTCCCTTTGTGACATTTCAATTTTTAGAAACGAAATTTACGCATATCTTTGTTTACAGTCCTTTCCAAAGCAGTTCATCGATGAGTACGTCTCAAACCACCTGTATGGTCAAGAGGCGAGGAAGGTATTCATACAGCACCCACGGTATAATCTTGAAGTCTTCCTCAAGAGGATGAAGGATGGGCGGGCAACCATCCACATGCACTGACATAAAGTTGCAAGAACCTTCGACATCAGTGAAGGCTCAATATTTGCCTTCCGCTTCAACAATTTTCTAGACGAGATTCATCTGGCTATTTCCTGTATATGATACTATTTTCCAAAGGTTTTAGATGTTGCATGTGAAACTCGGTCCTGTCGTGTAATTGGGTAGGTAGGTAGTATATGCCTATATGATGTTGTACTCTGATGTATTTCAATTATCAAATCCTGTTTGTCGTAATACGAAATAAAATATATTGTGTGCTTGATCTGAAGTATCAATTTGTTTACTAGCTGGATTATAAATAATAGAGCAATTTCCCTGATTATTGGGGTTTCATATTGCAGACGGTTTATCATAGAACACCGTCAGCGATGACCTCAACAAACCCACACGTGATACGTCTCCAACGTATCTATAATTTTTGCTTGTTCCATGCTGTTATATTATTATTCTTGGATGTTTTACAATCATTTTATTACAACTTTATATCATTTTTTGGGACTAACCTATTAACATAGTGCCAAAGTGCCAGTTGCTGTTTTTGCTTGTTTTTTACTTCGCAGGAAATCAGTGCCAAATAGAGGTGAAATGCTGCGGGGATTTTTGTGGATTATTTACGGACCAGAAGAGACCATATGGGCCAAAGAACACCAGAAGAGGGGGCCCAGGGTGGCCAACACCCACATGGGCGCGCCAGAGGCCCCCTGGCGCGCCCTGGTGGGTGTTGGGCACCTCGGGCGCCCCCTCCACCGCCACCGAGGCCTATAAATTCCCAAATATTCGGAAACCCCAAAAAATAACCCTAGACTCTCAGCTCCGCCGCCGCAACTCTCTGTATCGACGAAAAACCAATCTGGAGACGTTCCAGTACCCTGCCGGAGAGGGGAATCCATCTCCGGTGGCCATCTTCATCATCCCGGCGGAGGCCATGATGAGGAGGGAGTAGTCCACCCTCGGGGCTGACGGTATGTACCAGTAGCTATGTGTTCAATCTCTCTCTCTCTCTCTCGTGTTCTTGAGATGTCACGATCTTGATGTATCATGGGCTTTGTTAATATAGTCGGATCATATGATGTGTTTCCCTCTCTATCTAGTTGTGATGAATTGAGTTTTCCCTTTGAGATTTCATTACCGGATTGAATACTTTTATGGATTTGAGAACACTTGATATATGTCTTGCATGCGGATACCCATGGTGACAATGGGGTGTTCTATTGATTCACTTGATATATGTTTTGGTACTCAACTTGCGGATTCCCGCGGTGACATTGGGGTAATCTATGCATAGGGGTTGATACACGTTCTTGTCCTACTTTCTCCGATAGAAATCTTGGGGAACTCTTTGAGGTTCTTTGTGTGGATTGAGTATTATGAATCTGAAATTGTTTGATGCGTATCGTATAATTAACTCATGGATACTTGTGGTGACATTGGAGTATCTAGGTGACATTAGAGTTGGTTGATGCGTATCACATGATGTTATTCTAGTACGAACTCTTAGATAGATCGAACGGAAAGGATAACTTGATGTTATCTTTGTACGAACTCTTGAATAGATCGATCGGAAAGAATAACTTTAAGGTGGTTTTGTACCCTACAAACAATTTCTTCTTATGTTCTCCGCTAGATAAGAACTTTGGAGTGATTCTTTGTTGCACATTGAGGGATGGTTATGTGATCCAATTATATTAGCATTGTTGAGAGATTGCACTAGCGAAAGTACGGATCCTAGGCCTTGTTTTCAAGCATTGTAATACCGTTTGTGCTCACTTTTTTTACTTGCTACCTTGCTGTTTTTATACTTTTAGATTACGAAAACCTATATCTACCATCCATATTGCACTTGTATCACCATCTCTTCGCCGAACTAGTACACCTATACAATTTGCCATTGTATTGGGTGTGTTGGGGACACAAGAGATTTCTTGTATTTGATTGCAGGGTTGTTTGAGAGAGACCATGTTCATCCTACACCTCCCATGGATTGATAAACCTTAGGTCATCCACTTGAGGGAAAATTGCTACTGTCCTACAAAACTCTGTGCTTGGAGGCCCAACAAAGTCTACAAGAATAAAGTTGCGTAGTAGACATCAAGCTCTTTTCTGGCGCCGTTGCCGGGGAGGTGAGTGCTTGAAGGTATATCTTTAGACCTTGCAATTAAATCTTTTAGTTTCTTGTTTTTCACTAGTTTGGTTTTAAAAAAGAAAACTACAAAAAAATGGAGTTTAGGTTGCATCATTTCTTTCGTCTTTATAATGTCTTTCGTGAAAATAAGGATTCAGAAAATTGTGCTCAATTGGTAGAGGAAGAAACTATGAAAATACTTAATGAGAATTCCTTGAATGGTGAGCATGATTGCAATGTTGTTAGTATGAATTCTATGAATATCCAAAATACTGATGATGATTGCACTAGTCATGATAAAAATGTTTCTTATAAGCATGTCAATTTTTGTGGAGTGGATAAAGTTTGTGAAGACGTGCCTTATAGGGATGATAGATTTTGCAAGAAGCATAAACATGATAGAACCAATTGTCTGCTCAAAGTGATAGATGAATTTGCTACAAAATTGTGTTCTCTTTGTCCTATTACTTGTGAACTTTGCAATAAAGTTGGTCATCTAAATTTCCAATGCAAACTTTTTCATGATCAAATTATGGCCAAATATTGTAATGACTTGATCACCCTTGAACTTTATGTTGAGCTTTCTCTATTTTTGGGGAGTGAAGAATTGACACGTAAAAATAGTTAGTTTGAAGTATTCATTCTCACGGATGACATTGAAACTAATCTAAAAAATATCTATATGTTTTGATGGTAAATTGCAATGAGAGTGCTTATATTGCCAACTATAGAAAGATGGGAAAACCAATAGAATATAAAAGGAATACTAATGAAAGGGTAAAGAATTCCACTTTCCCTCCTATTGTCTCTCATGATGTAATAGGTGATGAGGAGGAGCTCCCTATTCAACCAATCTCATCAATAAGAAGCTCGAAAAAATTAATTAAACCCACGCATGATGTGGTGAGGAAGAAGAGAAGAAGAAAGAGTAGAGGTAAAAAGGTATCTCTCCCAAATGATGTTGCTCCTATTATTGTTGTGCCTCACGAGGATGAATCAAAAATAATTGAGGAAGATGGTACACTTGATGATGATTTTGGTATGCCTATTGCTTGTTGTGATGACTATGATTGGGAAGATAATGATGATTCTTATAATCTTGAAAATCTTTTTGGCACCAACTTGGTGAATTATGATGATAATAATTTTTATACTATTGGTGCTATTCATACTATTAATGATGAGAGTGATTATGCTTATGATATGCCAAGCCACAAGCTTGGGGATGCTATGCTTAATGAAGATGATCTTTTTAGTTCCCCTACTTTGAATGATCAAATTTGTTATGATGATTGCATGCCTCCTGTTTATGATGAGTGTGATATTTATGAAAGTGGGTTTGGAAGAGTGTCAACTTTAGATAATTATTATCCCACTATCTTGCAGGGTGTTGAATTTTATTATAATGATAAAATTAGATTTGGAGAGGTCATGACTTTATTTAGTAATGATTCCACTATTTCGGAAGAGGTTTCACTTGACTATGATGAGAACAAAGTTGATACTTATGATGATTATTGTGATGATACTTATGTTATAAAAGGTAGTGATAATTATTGTCATAATTTTGAATATCCCTTTACTGAAGATTACTCTTTTAATGTGGAAACAATTTATTGTATTCGAGTTTCATTTGATGCTCCCACTTTTATGAATGAAAAGAAAATTGCTTATGTGGAGAGTAATAAATTTTCTATGCTTGTAGATCATGAAAATAATGCCTTAGGTGATAGTTATATTGTGGAATTCCTTCATGATGCTACTGAAAATTATTATGAGGGAGTAACGTATGCTTGTAGGAATTGCAATAATATCAAGTTTCCTCCCTATGTGTCCAAAGTTTTGAAGTTATGCTTGTATTGCCTTCCTATGCTAGTTGATTCTTGCTCCCATAATTGGTTTGCTCAAAAAATCCCTATGCATAGGAAGTGGGTTATACTTAAATGTGCTTGTCATGAGATTCATGATGCTCTCTTACATGTTTCAAATACTATTCCTATGTGAGCATCGTTGAAATCATCATGCCTAGCTAAAAGGCATTAAAGAAAAGCGCTTGTTAGGAGACAACCCAACACTTATACTTTCTGTTTTCATGTGTTCACATGATTAGCTACTGTAGAAATAATGTTTTGTGCCTTTTATTTCAATAAAGTGTCAAGTAAAGCCTTTGGGATGACTCACAAGATGAGTAGAATTGATGCTGAACCAAAAACATAAACTTTTGCCTCCAGTAAAGAATTTCTCTGATTTTACTGGTCAGTCAACAAATTCTGAAATTTTTACACAGTCTTTATATACAATTTATTCAGGTTGTCCTAATTTTTCAGAATTTTAAGAGACATGGAAGTATGGTTACACCACAGTTCTTCATAGACTATTCTGTTTTTGACATATTTTGTTTTGCATGCATAGTTTGCTTGTTTTAGTGTTCCCATAGCTTATATTCAGTGATATAAATTATGGGAATGGTAGGATACAGTAGTTATAATGTGGGAACAATTATGAATCTTGTCTTGACAGTACCTAAGTGAATGATTTATCTTTATTACACTAACCCTTCTCACGGAGTTCTGTTAAGTTTTGTGTGATTGAAGTTTTCAAGTTTTGGGTGAGACACCGATATGAGGAGAATAAGGAGTGACAAGAAACTAATCTTGGGGATGTCCAAGGCACCCCCAAGGTAATATCCAAGGAATACTCAAGCGCCTAAGCTTCAGGATGCCCCGGAGAGCATCCCCTCTTTCGTCTTCAACATTATCGGTATATCTTACTTAGAGCTATATTTTTATTCGTCACATAATATGTGCTTTCCTTGGAGCATCATTTTATATTGTGTTATCTGTTAGGTGTTATTTATAATCTTGTTTTTCAATAAAAAGTTTCAAGAATTGCCTTAGGATGCTTGCATTGCATGTTTGATGCGTGCTGTGTAAAAACAGAAAATTTCTCTGTAGTGTTTGAATTTTCATATTTTATTCGAACGTGGAAAGTTTCTGAAATTTTTACACAGTGTTGTCATATAAATTATTTAGCATGTCCATAATTTTCATAATTTTTTGAGTTACAGAAGTACACTGGTTTAATAGATTGCTACAGACTGTTCTGTTTGGACAGATTGCTGTCATAGTTTCGTTATCTACCTATCCTATAGTTTCCATAGCCTAAGTTGGTAGATATAAATTGTGGAAATGATAGTAAAAAGTAGATGATGTTTGAAATTATTATGCAACTTGTCTTGGCAGTACATGAATTGTTGATTTATCCTTATGTGTACTAACCTATCTCACGAGTTCTTTTCAAGTTTTGAGTGGATGAAGTTTTTGAGAATAGGTGAAACCATGATATGAGAGGATTGAACGAGATACAAAAGCTCAAGCTTGGGGATGCCCAAGGCACCCCAAGTAAATATTTCAATAAGTCTCAAGCATCTAAGCTTGGGGATGCTACGCATCCCACCTCTCTTCGTCAACTATCGGTTAGCCTATGTTGAGCCTAAATCTTTATTCGTTCACATGATGCGTGCTATTCTTGGAGTTCTATTTTTGTTTAATTTTCTGTTTAAATAAAATACTCAGATATGAAAATCTTTATTGAGAGAGAGTCCTCACATAGCTACTTAATTGTTTGACTACTCACTTGATCTTCACTTATATCTTTTGAGAGTAGTTTGATGTTTACTCTAGTGCTTCACTTATATCTTTTTGAGCACGGTGTGCTTGGAATTTTTTATAGAAATACTCTCATGCTTCACTTAGATTAATTTGAGAGTTAGTAAATTTTGAAGAAATCCTCTCATGATTCACTTATACCTTTTTGAGAGATGAAATCTCTATGCTCATGTGCTTCACTTAAATTTGTTTGAGCTTGCCAAAAAGCAATGGCAATATATGAAACTAGTCCCAAAATGATAGATATCCAAGGAGGATATAATAAAACTTTCATGAAGATCATTGGACAAACTAAACTTGATTCCTTGTAATAGTTTTGAAACATGATGATAGTAATACGTGAGTCATGTTAATGAGTAATTATGCTTAGTAGGAATATTGGTGTTAAGGTTTGTGATTCCCTATGCATGCACGAAAGTCAATAGTTATGCAATGAAGTTACATCCTACTTGTGGTGCATGATTTGGTGTTAGTTATGTTCAATGCTCACTTATGTGATTTTTCGTTTATTGGTTTGGTTGCTTCCCAATCTTTTTGCTAGCCTTCATTTGTACTAAGTAGAAATACTACTTGTGCATCCAAAATCCTTAAACCAAGTTTTGCCTTATGAGTCCACCATACCTACCTATATGCGGTATTTCCATGCTGTTCCAAGCAAATTTGTATGTTCCATCTCTAAATTTTCAAAATAAATTTTCTCTTTTGTGTGCCCGTACCGCTCATGAAACGGTGGGGAGTGTCCAATATTTTTCCATGCTAGATGTGTTATTCTCAAGATGAGTGTTTATTCAGTTGTCATTGCACGAGAGTGCGGCGGTAATAAGGATTCCCATTCCCTAAATGAAAAAGAAAAAAAATATTTACTTTGTGTTGTCAAATAATAAATTCCTTGGAAAGTGTTGGTATGGAAGGCAACCGTGGATACGGCCCGCCATGGAAAGTGAAAGTTTGGTGGAAAAAGGAATAAACTTTATTTTCCGTTTGGGAACCGCCTATGATATATCTAGCATGGAAAGTATTGTGAGCTACTTTGTCGTTTTCGTTGACAGGAAAAGCATGCCACCCAAAATATTTTTTCTCTCTCAATTTAAAACTATGAGCTCTGGCACCTCTACAAATCCCTACTTCCCTCTGCAAAGGGCCTATCTATTTACTTTATGCAATTTTTATTTTTGCTTTGAGTCTCCATCTTCTCTTATAAGCACCAACTAGGGGGCACTATGATCGTACTTGAGCATTGGGCATAGCTAATATTTGAGTGTGTTTCATGAATGGATCAATGATTGAGCATGATGGGCTAGGGATAACTTTCTTTAGTGTTGATATTTTGAAAGACATGGTTGCTTGTTGACATGCTTGAGTATTGAAGTCATTATGTTGAAACTAGACTATTACTTTGAATCATTTACAAGTCCAAATGTCCATGCCATACAAAGAAGAAAAGAATATGGTGAACATGTTAGGCAGCATTCCACATAAAAAATTCTGTTTTTATCATTTACCTACTCGAGGACGAGTAGGAATTAAGCTTGGCGATGCTGATACGTCTCCAACGTATCTATAATTTTTGCTTGTTCCATGTTGTTATATTATCATTCTTGGATGTTTTACAATCATTTTATTACAACTTTATATCATTTTTTGGTACTAACCTATTAACATAGTGCCAAAGTGCCAGTTGTTGTTTTTGCTTGTTTTTTACTTCGCAGGAAATCATTACCAAACAGAGCTGAAACGCTGCGGGGATTTTTGTGGATTTTTTATGGACCAGATGGGCCAAAGAACACCAGAAGAGGGGGCCCAGGGTGGCCAGCACCCACATGGGCGCGCCAGAGGCCCCCTGGCGCGCCCTGGTGGGTGCTGGGCACCTTGGGCGCCCCCTCCACCGCCTCCGACACCTATAAATTCCGAAATATTCGGAAACCCCAAAAAATAACCCTAGACTCTCCGCTCCGCCGCCGCAACTCTCTGTATCGACGAAAAACCAATCTGGAGACATTCCAGTACCCTGCAGGAGAGGGGAATCCATCTCCGGTGGCCATCTTCATCATCCCGGCAGAGGCCATGACGAGGAGGGAGTAGTCCACCCTCGGGGCTGAGGGTATGTACCAGTAGCTATGTGTTCAATCTCTCTCTCTCATGTTCTTGAGATGTCACGATCTTGATGTATCACGGGCATTGTTAATATAGTCGTATCATATGATGTGTTTCCCTCCCTATCTAGTTGTGATGAATTGAGTTTTCCCTCTGAGATTTCGTTACCGGATTGAATACTTTTATGGATTTGAGAACACTTGATATATGTCTTGCATGCGGATACCCATGGTGACAATGGGGTGTTCTATTGATTCACTTGATATATGTTTTGGTACTCAACTAGCGGATTCCCGTGGTGACATTGGGGTAATCTATGCATAGGGGTTGATACACGTTCTTGTCCTACTTTCTCCGATAGAAATCTTGGGGCACTCTTTGAGGTTCTTTGTGTGGATTGAGTATTATGAATCTGAAATTGTTTGATGCGTATCGTATAATTAACTCATGGATACTTGTGGTGACATTGGAGTATCTAGGTGACATCAGAGTTGGTTGATGCGTATCATATGGTGTTATTCTAGTACGAACTCTTAGATAGATCGAACGGAAAGGATAACTTGATGTTATCTTAGTACGAACTCTTGAATAGATCGATCGGAAAGAATAACTTTAAGGTGGTTTCGTACCCTACAAACAATTTCTTCTTATGTTCTCCGCTAGATAAGAACTTTGGAGTGATTCTTCGTTGCACATTGAGGGATGGTTATGTGATCCAATTATATTAGCATTGTTGAGAGATTGCACTAGCGAAAGTACGGACCCTTGGCCTTGTTTTCAAGCATTGTAATACCGTTTGTGCTCACTTTTGTTACTTGCTACCTTGCTGTTTTTATATTTTAAGATTACAAAAACCTATATCTACCATCCATATTGCACTTGTATCACCATCTCTTCGCCGAACTAGTGCACCTATACAATTTGCCATTGTATTGGGTGTGTTGGGGACACAAGAGATTTCTTGTATTTGATTGCAGGGTTGTTTGAGAGAGACCATCTTCATCCTACACCTCCCATGGATTAATAAACCTTAGGTCATCCACTTGAGGGAAAATTGCTACTGTCCTACAAAACTCTGCGCTTGGAGGCCCGACAAATTCTACAAGAATAAAGTTGCGTAGTAGACATCAACACGCTTGCTGGAAAATTGGCGTGTTGGATCGGTGAACAATCACACGAGATTTCCGGGCGCAAACTGTGTGTGTTAGAAAACCCATTCACAAATGTTTTCACATAAAACGTGTGTGTGATGGACAGCCCTATGCCAAACAGTTTCTTCTAGGCACCGTGCGTGATGGCCACACCTAACACAGACGATGTTAAGCAGAAAATTGTGTGTGATGTACAATACGAACGGAAACGCATGTTTGGGATTCACTATGTGGGATGGTATGCACATCTCACAGGATTTCTCCTAAATACCTATTTGTGATAGTCCTTCCAATCGCACACGACATAATTTTGCCTATCGTGTGTGACCGGGAGCAGGCATCGCCAACGGGTTTTTCGTGTCGTGTGCGATAGACCCCCCCCCCTATCGCCCACACATGGAAGGCGGTGGTTTGAAACTACGTCACGGAAAGGGGTTAAAAACCGTTTGTATAGCAGGCGCCTGCACTAGTGAATCCTCGTCATAAGAAACAAGAGTTTCGTTAGAGTTGTGATCATGACAATATTCAAGATTATGAATGCGAATGGCTTCAACAATGATGTTGTTGATAGTTTTGACATCTCCTTTAGCACGCATGAGGTCTCTAAGCTCAAATAGATAGTCATCAAACTTAGGATCACTAGGCATCATTTTGTGAAAAGGAATAGATTTATGAAGAATTTCATCAAGATTAATCAATGAATAATTTGGATATCGTTTCTCCAAATCATTCCACAAAGTATAAGCACATTCAAAATTCTTCATTTCATCAAACACAATTCTCGGCAATCCTCTAATGATAAGATTAACAGTTCTAAGATTACGAAGCATATCAATTTCCTCTTCGTGTGTGGGATGTAAAGGATCAATGGGAGGTACATAGGAGTTCTTAACATACTTGCTCAAATGGAATTCATTGAATAACTCAAGCATCTCATATTTCCATTGACTATAGTACTCCCCATCGAGAATGGGCACTCTACAACTAAGACTCCCCAAACTAGACACATCCATCTTCCTCCAATGGTGATGAAACCGAAGCTTTGGAGACCAAAGCTCTGATACCAAGTGTGGGATCACTAGAAGGGATGTCTAGAGGGGGGGGGGGGGTGAATAGACTACTTGACAAATTAAAGCTCTAACATTTTCCCAAGTTAATTGGTTGGCAGATTTTAGCAATTGTAGCAAGTCAAGTTCACCGTACACATGCATGTCTACGAGTATAGCAGCGGAAAGTAAAGACACGCAAATATAAGAGGGTAGGGATAGGAAGATCAAACGCAATTTGGAGACACGAAGATTTTTCCGGTGGTTCCGATAGGTGGTGCTATCGTACGTCCACGTTTATGGAGACTTCAACCCACGGAGGGTAACAGTCGCAAGAGTCCACGGAGGGCTCCACCCACGAAGGGTGCACGAAGTAGCAACCTCGTCTATTCCATGATGGCCTACGTCCACGGAGGACTAGCCTTACTCGGGGTAAATCTTCACGAAGTAGGCGATCTCCTTGCCCTTACAAACTCTTGGTTCAACTCCACAATCACGAAGAAGGAGGCTCCCAAGCGACACCTAACCAATCTAGGAGGCACCACCCTCCAAAAGGTAATAGATGTGGTAGTATGATGAACTCCTTGCTCTTGTGCTTCAAAAGATAGTCTCCTCAACACTCAATCACTCTCTGACAGGTTTGGCATGGGTAGAAGAGATTGATTGGGTGGAAAGCAACTTGGGGAGGCTAGAAATCAAGATACATATGGTTGGAGTGGATGATCTTGACCTCAACACAAGGGGTAGGTGGCTCTCTCTCAGAAAATTGGATATGACAAGTGGGTGTATGTTCTGAGTGCTTCTCTTACGAGTGAGTGGTGGTGGAGGGGTATATATAGGCATATCCAAAAATCCAACCGTTACAACATTATTGCCCAACTCGGTGAAACCGAAGTGAAACTCGGCTGCACCGACTAGTTCAAAATGTGGCAACTTTGGCGTTTTCGGTGAGACCGATATATGAATCTCGGTGGCACCGATATGGGTGACCTAGGCAGTTACCAAAACTCGATGAGACCGATTCCTCAAACTTGATGGGACCGATTTCAAGAAATGGGTTAACAGAGAGTTGGTCCAACTTCTCGGTGAGACCGATTCTCAGAACTCGGTGGGATTGATTCTAGAAAATGGCTAACCAGAAAGTTGGACACTGGTTTCGGTTGCACCGAAAGGAATGTTGGTAGTACCGAGACGCTAGGGTTTGGTTTGGCTTCTGTCTTGGATAAACTCGGTGGATCCGAATGGGAAGTTGGTGTCACCGAATTTAGACTTTTGGCTTTGGAGAGAGGATATGTGTGGGAAAGTGGGTGAGTAATTTTGGTGGCTACCTCTAAGCACTTGAGCAACCAGATCATCATATTTACCTCATACCCTTTTAATAGTATTGGCTTTCCTATGGACTCAAAGTGATTTCTCAGAAAATGTAAAATGCAGAGTCCTCATTCTTGAAGCATGGCCAATCCTATTCCTTCCTTTCCTTGGTGAGATTCTCCACACAATCCTTAGCCAATCCCCTCTGTGGACTAAACCTGAAATAAACTAGATAAAACTATTAGGCCAAGAGACAATGTATGTTGTCATGAATTATCAAAACCACCAATGAGCATATGTGCTTTCAAATATCAATCTGAATTTAATTTTGGTTCATTGAATATGCAACATTACATTCCAATTCTGTAAATGGGATTATTAAACACAAATGCCTTGCATTCCCCCATGTTAGATAGGTGTCTACATGTACATGGTTACCTGATGGTACGTTTTACATTCTTGGCCCCCGTCATCCATTTCCATCTAGTTGGGGTTGTTAGAGTTCGTGACATGGATAGTGTCGGAAGTTTTTCACATTATCTAGCTGGGCATGGGTTTGGTCGTCCACAAGCAGTTACACATGGCATGGATGGGCATGCCGTCCATCATTACCTGATCCTGCTCCTCTATCATCCCCATACGTTGTTGTCGATAACCAACTTTAACAATGATATGTTTTGCAATACACGCAAGAGAACTTTCACTGTGGTACAGACAAAAAAGAACCTTTGATTCCTACGACCAACAAAGTATTTCTTCTTTCCTACCCATTTTGCTGAGCTTCTATTGTAAACAAAAAATGTTATCATTCGTGACACCTTTTTTTCATGTAAATATTATAAACCAGGCGCATGACTTGAAATTTCCTAGAAATATTTATTTACTTATAACTCGAAATTACAACTCAATAAAGAACAATATGATTCTATATGAATGCCTCTGGCAGTGTACCAGGATGTGCAATGATCTAGCGTAACATGTAATCAATGATGAACGGTGGCTTTGCCACTATTCTATGTCAGCTCTATATGATCATGCAAAGCAATATGATGATGAACACACATGTCATGTGACGGAACGGTGTAAGTTGCATGGCAATATATCTCGGAATGGTTGGTAGGTATGGTGACTGTTTCGAGGAAGGTATAAGGTGGCTTATGTGTGATAGAGCGTATCATATCACGGGTTTTGGATGCACCGGCGAAGTTTGAACCGACTCTCGAGGTGAGAAAGGGCAATGCACGGTACCGAGGAGGCTACGAAATTATGGAAAGGTGAGACTGCGTATATCCATGGACTCACATTAGTCATAAAGAACTCATATACTTATTGCGAAGCCTTATTAGCTCTCTCGAAGCAAAGCACTACCGCGTGCCCCTAGGGAGGAGGTTGGGAGGAGTTAACCATCGCGTGCCCCCTATTAGAACACGATAAAATTTTATTTCAGACATAAAAGCGCTCACACCTCATCACCATGCCATGACCAATACTTAGATGAGAATTAAATAACTAACTTGAATACCAATATTCCTACTAACCAATGTTCATGAACCCATATCCTTTCATATTACTACATCAATATAATCAACCCATGGAGCTACATGAAAGTTTTATCATATCCCCCTTGAATACTGATAACCCACAAGTATAGGGGATCGCAACAGTCTCCGGGGGTAGTATTCCACCCTGATTTCTTGATTCGACACAAGGGGAGCCAAAGAATATTTATCGTCCTTCGCAGTTGAGTTGTCAATTTAACCACACCTGGGTATCTCTCTGCAGCAAAGTTTTAGTAGCACGGCAAATAATAGTAGTCACAGTAGCAGTAATAGTGATGGCAGTAGCAATTTTGTAGCAGTTGTGACAGTAGCGGAAACAATAGTAACTTAGCAAGATTCAGTATATGAAAAGCGTAGTCACGCGGATCGGTGATGGATAATGATTTAGATGACATCAATCATGTAATAGTTACATACTAGGGCGACACAGAACTACCTCCAATTCATCAATGTAATGTAGGCATGTATTTCGTATATAGTCATACGTGCTTGCGATAAGAACTTGTATGACATCTTTTGTCCTACCCTCCCGTGGCAGCGGGGTCCTATTAGAAACTAAGGGATATTAAGGCCTCCTTTTAATAGAGAACCGGAACAAAGCATTAACACATGGTGAATACATGAATTCCTCAAACTACGGCAATCACCGGAAAGAATCCCAATTATTGTCACCTTGGGGTATGCGGATCAAGACACGTAATATGTGCATACCACTTGCAAGATAGGATCCAAATCACTCTTGTATTCATGAAAACATAATAGGTTCAAATCTGAAATCATGGCACTCGGGCCCTAGTGACAAGCATTAAGCATAGCAAAGTCATAGCAACATCAATCTCAGAACATAGTGGACACTAGGGATCAAGCCCTATCAAACTTAACTCGATTACATGATCAATCTCATCCAATCCCATCACCGTCCAACAAGCCTACAAAGGAATTACTGATACGTCTCCAACGTATCTATAATTTTTGATTGTTCCATGCTGATATATTATCATTCTAGGATACTTTTTAAGTATTTATTTACCAATTTATATTGTTTTTGAGCACTAACCTATTGACCCAGTGCCCGGTGCCAGTTGTTGTTTTCTGCATCTTTTTCACTTTCAGGTTTACAATACCAAACGAAGTCCAATTGCCACGAAACTTTTTGGAGATTTTTTCTTGACAAAAATAAGACCTAGAAGATTCGGAAGGAAGTTGGGAGCTACACGAGGGCTCCACAAGCCAAAAGGGCAGGTGATAACCCACAAGTGTAGGGGATCGTTTGTAGCCTTTTTCGATAAGTAAGAGTGTCGAACCCAACAAGGAGCTAAAGGTAGAACAAATATTCCCTCAAGTTCTATCGACCACCGATACAACTCTACGCACGCTAATGCTTGCTTTACCTAGAACAAGTATGAAACTACTTTGCGGGAATAAAACTAGAAATACTTTGCAAGATAATAAAGAACATGGAAATAAAAGTTAGGTGCTGTTTTAATAAAAGAACAATAAAAGTAAATAACTTAGTAGAAAGCTTTTTGTGTAACGCAAGAGAAAGATTGTCCCTAGGCAATTGAATATAATATGATAGATACTTGTCATATGCAATGAGGGAGAGGCATACGCTAACACACTTTCCGTACTTGGATCATATGCAGTTATGATTGGAACTCTAGCAAGCATCCGCAACTACCAAAGATCATTAAGGTAAAACCCAACCATAGCATTAAGTATCAAGTCCTCTTTACTCCCATACGCAACAACCCACCTACTCGGGTTTATGTTTCTGTCACTCAAGCAACCCACCATAGGCAAATCATGAACATATTGCAACACCCTACAGCGTGGACCCCTCATGTTTGCGCGACACGGAGGGCACCATAGGACAGCACCATATCAACATACAACTCACATCCATAACATAATACCACAATTAACCCATAGGACAAAAGGGATCTACTCAAACATCATAGGATAGCCAAATATCATTAGGAAATAATATATGGAGTTGAGCACCATGTTTAAGTAGATATTACAACGGGGAAGAGAGGTGTTACACCGCTGCATAGAGGGGAGGAGAGTTGGTGTTGACGGCGGCGAATTTGTTGGTGTAGATCGCCGTCACGATGATTGCCCCGGCGGTGTTTCGGTGCCACCGGGAGAGAGGGGGAGAGAGTACCCCCTCCTTCTTCTTCTTCCTTGGCCTCCCCATAGATGGGAGGAGAGTTCCCCCTCTGGTCCATGGCCTCGATGGCGGCGGAGGGGCAGGAGCCCCTCCTAGATTGGATCTCCCTCTCCGTTCTCTTCTATTTCGCGTTCCTGTTTTCTGGCCGAAAACCGTTTTTTATATTCCCGGAGATCCGGAACTCCGATCGGGCAGAAATTTTGAGGGGATTTTTGTCCAAAAATTAGCTTCCTTGCGCCTGAAGGAGAGCTCCAACCGACTTACGAGGTGGGCACAATCCACCAGGGCGTGCTTGGGCCCCCTGGCCGCACCCTGGTGTCTTGTGGGGGCTATGGGCCTCCGTTTGCGTTGATTCCACTTCTCAAAATTCAAAAATATTCCAAAAAAAATCTCTATAAATTTTTATCGCGTTTGGACTTCGTTTGATATGGATATTCTACAAAACAAAAAACATGCAACAAAGAGGAACTGGCACTGGGCACTGGATCACTGGTTTTGATAATTCATGACAACATACATTGTCTCTTGGACTAATATTTCTACCTAGTATATTTCAGGTGAAAGTCCATAGAGAAAGATGGGTTGGCAAAAAGGATTGTGAGGAGATACCCCTAGATGCAAGGAAATGGATTGGCAAAGCTTCAAGCAAGAGGACTCTAATTTTTCTTTGTGAGAAATCACCTTGAGTCCATAGGAAAGCCAATACTATTAAAAGGGGGTAAGGTACTGTTGGTGAACAAGATGCTCCACATGCACAAGTGATAGTCACCAAAAACACCCACAAACTCTTCCACAAAAGTCTGTCCAAGTCTATCTTGAAAATCGGTGCTACCAACAATTTCCACTCGGTCCCACCGATTCCCACCTCAGACAAACCCATGCTAAACCCTAGCACATCGGTGCAACCGATTCTGATTCGATGCCACCGAGTTCAGCTTGCCAACTCTTTGTTGCCTCGATTCTTAAAATCGGAAATTCCGAGCTTTTAGATCGGCGTCACCGAGTTTTGGAAACTGACCGTTGGTCACTAAATCGGTACCACCGAGATTTCTGTATCGGTCTCATCGAGATTCGAAAGTTGCTACCTTTGGAGCAACTCGGTACCACCGAGTTTTACACTTCGGTGTCACTGAGCTGGTCACTTTAGGTGTAACGGTTGGATTTTTGGGGATGCCTATATATACCCCTTCACCATCACCCACTCGACATAGAAGCACTCAGAACTATTCCATACTTGCCCCATCCAATTTTCTGAGAGAGAGCCACCTACTCATGTGTTGAGATCAATCCATTCCACTCCATCCATATGAATCTTGATCTCTAGCCTCCCCAAGTTGCTTTCCACCAAATCAATCTCTTCCACCATAGCCAAATCTGTGAGAGAGTGATTGTGTGTTGAGGAGTCTATCATCTAGAAGCACAAGAGCAAGGAGTTCATCGACATTACCGAGCCTATTACCTTTTGGAGGGTGGTGCCTCCTAGATTGGTTAGGTGTCGCTTTGGAGCCTCCTATTTCGTGTTGTGGAGCTGAACCAAGAAGTTTGTACGGGCAAGGAGATCGCCTACTTCGTGAAGATCTACCCATAGTGAGGCTAGTCCTTCGTGGACGGAAGCCGTTATGGAATAGTCAAGGTTGCTACTTCGTGGACCCTTATGGGTGGAGCCCTCCGTGGACTTTCGCGACCGTTGCCCTCCGTGGGTTGAAGACTCCATAAACGTGGATGTACGATAGCGCCACCTATCGGAACCACGGGAAAAATCTTCGTGTCCCTCATGCGTTTGATCTCCCTATCTCAACTCCTTACTTCCATGTGCAATGTCTTTACTTTCCTCTCCCATACTTGTTGACTTGCACGTGTAGGGTGTGCTAGACTTGCTATAATTGTTAAAATCTGCCAACCAATTAACTTGGGAAAATGTTTGGTTTTAATTTTCTCAAGTAGTCTATTCACCCCCCTCTAGAAACACACTTCTAGTGATCCTACAAGTGGTATCAGAGCATTGGTCTCCATTGCATCGGTTTCATCACCGTGGAGGAAGATGGATGTGTCTAGTGTGGAAAGTTTGAGTTGTAGAGTGCCTATTCTTGATGGGGAGTACTATAGTCAATGGAAATATAAGATGCTTGAGCTATTCAATGAATTTCATTTGAGCAAGTATGTTAAGAACCCCTATGTACCTCCCATTGAACCTTTACATCCCACACACGAAGAGGAAATTGATATGCTATGCAATCTTAGAACTATTAATCTTATCATTAGAGGATTACCTAGGATTGTGCTTAATCAAATGAAGAACTTTGAATGTGCTTATACTTTGTGGAATGACTTGGAGAAATGATATCCAAGTTATTCATTGAGTAATCTTGATGAAATTCTTCGTAAAACTATTGTCTTTCACAAAATGATGCCTAGTGATCCCAAGTTTGATGACTATCTATTTGAGCTTAGAGACCTCATGCGTGCTAAAGGAGATGTCATAACTATCAACAACATCATTGTAGAAGCCATTCGAATTCATAATCTTGAACATTGTCATGATCACAACCCTAACGAATCTCTCGTTCCTTGTGACGAGGATTTCCCACTTGATGATGACAATGTGGAACATGGCTACTATGACGAAGCTGAGTTGTTCGACATCGAGCATGAGAAGATCATGAAGAATCTAAGTCTCATGGCAAACTTCAAGGATTTCACGTCCGGAGGAAAAGAGTGGATTCTCGATAGTGGATGCACCGATCATATGACTGGAGATAGAGAGATGTTTGAAGAGATCACACCAAACCATGGACCACGAAGGTATGTAACTTTTGGAGACAACTCCAAGGGTAAGGTACTCGGTCTTGGTAAGGTGGTCATATCCCATGATAGCTCTATTCAAAACGTCATGCTTGTTGAATCCCTTGGCTACAATTTTCTTTCCGTATCTAGACATGCCGACTTTGGTTTTAATGTGCTATTCACGAAAGTAGATTGCCAAGTGTTTCATCAAGATAATCATAATATGGTCTTTATCGGTTTCCGTAGAGGTGATATATATATTGTCGATTTCAATAAGAGATCCAAACCTCGTACTTGTCTTATTGCAAAATCTTCTAAAGGTTGGCTGTGGCATAGAAGACTAGGACATGTTGGCATGCGTAATCTAGATAAGCTTATCAAAGGTGATCATATACTTGGTGTTAAAGATATTATCTTTGACAAAGATAGACTTTGTAGTGCTTGTCAAGCTGGAAAGCAAGTAGGTGGAAGTCTTCCCGTAAAGAATATCATGACTACTAGGAGACCACTCGAGTTAATTCACATGGATCTTTTTGGACCCAATGCTTACAAGAGCCTCGGTGGAAATTCCTATGGTCTAGTTATAGTTGATGATTTTTCCAGATTTACGTGGGTATTCTTTCTTGATGATAAGTCGCAGGTACAAAAGATCTTCAAGAACTTCGCTCGCAAAGCGCAAAATCAGTTTGAAGTGAAGATCAAGAAGGTTCAGAGCGATAACGGATCGGAGTTCAAGAACACCCATGTAGACACCTTTCTTGATGAAGAAGGTGTTTCACATGAGTTCTCGGCTACGTACACGCCCCAACAAAATGGAGTTGTTGAGAGGAAGAACCGAACTCTTATTGAGATGGCAAGAACGATGCTTGACGAATACAAGACGCCAAGACACTTTTGGGCAGAAGCCGTGGAAATAACATGTCATGCCACAAACCGACTCTACTTGCACAAGCTTCTCGGTAAAACGGCATACGAGCTACTCACCGGTAACAAACCCCAAGTTGGATACTTTCAGGTATTCGGCTCAAAGTGTTACATTCTTGATAAGCATCGTGATAATAAATTTGCTCCCAAATCTCATGAAGGTTTCCTACTCGGTTACGGATCGAACTCTCACACTTACCGTGTCTACAACAACTTCACTCGAAAAGTTGAAGAGATGGTAGATGTGAAGTTTTATGAATCTAATGTTTCGCAAGTCGAACAATTGCCAAATGATGTAGGAGATAAGGATCCTTCGGAAGCTATCAAAGACTTGTCCATCGGCAAGATTCGTCCCATGGAGGTGAATGAAAGTACTTCGTCAACTCAAGTGGAAGCCCCTACTTCACGTCAAGGTGATCCTCAACACAAGATGGAGGCATCCACAAGCGGTACACAACAAGATGAAGAGGAGGAAGTACATCATGAAGATCCACCACAACCTCCTTCACCACCACCTCAAGGAAACGACACCCTCAACAACAATGAAGATGAAGGAGATGATGATGATGAAGAAGCTCCACCATCCAACAAGCCGAAGCTACCCTGAGTTCGAGCAAGAGTGACCAAGAACCATCCTCTAAACCAAATCTTTGATGACATACAAACCGGGAGAATCACTCGCTCTAAAACTCGCTTAGCTAATTTTTGTGAGCATTATTCTTTCATCTCTAGCATTGAACCCTTGAAGGTAGAACAAGCTCTTGAAGACCCGGATTGGGTGAACGCCATGCATGAAGAGCTTCACAACTTCGAGAGGAACGAAGTGTGGACACTCGTGGAGAAGCCCAAGGACGAGCACAACATCATCGGAACCAAATGGGTGTTTCGGAACAAGCAAGATGAAGACGGTCAAGTTGTACGCAACAAGGCGCGTCTCGTCGCCCAAGGATATACGCAAGTCGAAGGTATGGACTACGATGAGACCTACGCCCCCGTTGCTAGACTTGAAGTTATTCGCATTCTCCTTTCTTATGCTAATCACCACGATATCACGCTTTATTAAATGGACATTAAAAGTGCCTTTTTAAATGGTGAGATTGAAGAAGAGGTCTATGTCAAACAACCCCCTGGTTTTGTGAATCCTAAGAAACCTAATCATGTCTACAAGCTTCGTAAAACCCTTTATGGTCTTAAGCAAGCCCCACGTGCTTGGTATAAATGCTTAACGAACTTTCTTATTGAAAAGGGTTTTGAAATTGGTAAAATTGACGCAACCTTATTCACTAAAAGAGTTAATGGTGAATTATTTGTGTGCCAAATCTATGTGGATGATATTATCTTTGGATCCACTAACCCACAATTTAGTGAAAGATTTGGAAGGTTGATGTCCGAGAAGTATGAGATGTCCATGATGTGTGAGATGAAATTCTTTCTTGGTTTGCAAATCAAGCAAACAAGAGAAGGAACTTTCATCTCTCAAACCAAGTATACCAAGGACTTGATCAAGAAGTTCAACATGCAAGAGTGTAAAGGTATGAAAACTCCTATGCCTACTAGAGGACATGTTGATCTTACCAAGGAGGACGAACCGGTTGATCAAAAAGTTTATCGATCTATGATTGGTTCATTGCTATATCTATGTGCCTCCCATCCCGATATTATGCTTAGTGTTTGCATGTGTGCTAGATATCAAGCTGCACCTAAAGAGTGTCATCTTTTGTCCGTAAAACGTATTGTGAGATATTTGATACAAACACCAAACTTTGGCATTTGGTATCCCAAGGGATCTTCCTTTAACCTTGTTGGCTATTCCGATTCGGACTATGCCGGTGACAAAGTTGATAGAAAATCCACCTCGGGTACATGTCAATTTCTTGGCAGATCTCTTGTGTCTTGGTCCTCCAAGAAACAAAACTCGGTATCTCTATCTACTGCCAAAGCTGAGTACATTGCTGCCGGATCATGTTGTGCACAATTGCTATGGATGACACAAACGCTTAAGGATTATGGAATCCATGTGAAAAATGTTTCATTACTTTGTGACAATGAAAGTGCTATTAAGATTGGTCATAATCCCGTGCAACATTTTTGAACTAAGCATATTCAAGTTTGACATCATTTCATTCGTGATCATGTTTCCAAAGGAGATATTAATCTCAAGCATGTTCGCACTAACAAGCAATTGGCCGATATCTTCACTAAGCCACTTGATGAGAAAGTGTTTTGTTACTTGAGGAGTGAGTTGAACATCATTGATGCTTCAAACTTGAGCTAAGCTCACTCGGATGCATGCAAGGGGATGAGCTTACTTGACCATTCCATGCCATCATTACCATGAATTTCATATAACTTGGAATTCTATGCTCCCTTGTATTGCATCTAACCTTTTGTAGGTACTTGGAAGAACTTCATTCCACAAGGTTGCAAACAACTCAAATCATAAGCAATCTTGTCATGACCAAGTATCCACAACCCTTCTTGTTGATGGAAGGAGGAAGACAACTCAACCATATCCTTGACATATATTTGATGTGATCATATTTGCAAATTCTCAATTGATATTATGTCAAATGGATATATATATATTGTTCTTCCTTGCATGACTAACCTATGTAGGTGAAAAGAGAACCAAAACAAACAAGGATTGCTCCCAACTCAAGACGATCTTCATCAAAAGTTGCTACCTTTGGAGCAACTCGGTACCACCGAGTTTTACACTTTGGTGTCACCGAGTTGGTCACTTTAGGTGTAACGGTTGGATTTTTGGGGATGCCTATATATACCCCTTCACCATCACCCACTCGACATAGAAGCACTCAGAACTATTCCATACTTTCCCCATCCAATTTTCTGAGAGAGAGCCACCTACTCATGTGTTGAGATCAAGCCATTCCACTCCATCCATATGAATCTTGATCTCTAGCCTCCCCAAGTTGCTTTCCACCAAATCAATCTCTTCCACCATAGCCAAATCCGTGAGAGAGTGATTGTGTGTTGAGGAGTCTATCATCTTGAAGCACAAGAGCAAGAAGTTCATCGACATTACCGAGCCTATTACCTTTTGGAGGGTGGTGCCTCCTAGATTGGTTAGGTGTCGCTTGGGAGCCTCCTACTTCGTGTTGTGGAGTTGAACCAAGAAGTTTGTACGGGCAAGGAGATCGCCTACTTCGTGAAGATCTACCCATAGTGAGGCTAGTCTTTCGTGGACGGAAGCCGTTATGGAATAGTCAAGGTTGCTACTTCGTGCACCCTTATGGGTGGAGCCCTCCGTGGACTCTCGCTACCGTTACCCTCCGTGGGTTGAAGACTCCATAAACGTGGATGTATGATAGCGCCACCTATCGGAACCACGGGAAAAATCTTCGTGTCCCTCATGCGTTTGATCTCCCTATCTCAACTCCTTACTTCCATGTGCAATGTCTTTACTTTCCGCTGCCATACTTGTTGACTTGCATGTGTAGGGTGTGCTAGACTTGCTATAATTGTTAAAATCTGCCAACCAATTAACTTGGGAAAATGTTGGGTTTTAATTTTCTCAAGTAGTCTATTCACCCCCCCTCTAGACACACACTTCTAGTGATCCTACACCTACGGGTTCGTAGTTAGTACCTAGATGGCAATCTCTCTATCTCTTGATCTTCAATACAATGAGCATCGCATCTTCACTTTGATCTATCCGATGTAATACTTTTGTGCGGTACGGTTGTTGGGATTCGATGAATTGTGGGTTTATGTTCAGATTATTCATGAAAAGTATTTGAGTCTTCTCTGAAATTATTATTATTCTTATTTGCATGATCATCATAGCTTCGTAATTCTCTCTGATCTATTGATTTGCTTTGGCCAAGTAGATTGATCTTTCTTCAGTGAGAGAGGTGCATTGTAGTAGGTTCAACCTAACGAGTTTCTATACCCAGTGATAGAAGGGGACAAGTTGCGTCTTTGTGTTGTTGCTACTAAGGATAACACGATGGGGTTTATTCATATTGCTTGAGTTTACTTTGTCTACATCATGTCATGGTTCTCCATGCATTACTCTGTTTTACTTAATACTCTAGATGCATGCTGGATAGCGATCGATGAGTGGAGTAATAGTATAGGTGCAGGCAGGAGTCGGCCTATTTGTTTATGGACGTGATGCCTATATACACATGATCATTGCTGTGAAAATCGCATAACTATCCGCTTTTCTATCAGTTGCCCAACAGTAATTTGTTACCCACCGTATGTTGCCTACATGAGAGATGCCGCTAGGGAAAACTATGGCCCCCGGGTCTATTGAGTTATATATTCACAAACGCTATTATTATCTTGCTGCCATTATTTGTCTTTTATTTTATTTTGTAATTTATAGTTATCTACAATTTTTTTTGATGGGTCACTGTAGGGAAAACCCCCCACAGCCTTACTTTTATTATTATATAAAAAACTTATACAGTATGTACAAAGGTTACCAGAGGTAACCAGGACAAAGGAGGAGGGAAAAGCTTACCTACTACAAACTAAAAGAGAAAAAGGCTCTCATGGGGGAAGGAAAGAAACCCATTTCATAAGATCTTCTATATGCCTAGTCTTAATCCTATGGGAAAGAAGATACATGTCATGGATAAAGGCCCCTCTCCATTTATTAAAACTAGGCCTCTCATGCCTGTAAACTTTGCCATTCCTTGTGAGCCAAATATGCCAGCATGCTGTGAAAACTACCTCCGCAAAGAAAGGTTTATCAAAGTTCCTTCTAGCATTAACTGCAATCTGTCCCATATCATTGCCTGCAGACCAGTCAATCTGTAAGAAGTTCCAAACTCTGTGACTAAAGTTGCAGTTAAAGAATAGATGATCCCTATCATCCCTGGAGTGTGTGGGGCAAAGCACACAATTGACCCCATCATCAATGTGCCAGTGCCTTCTTTCCACCATGTCCTTGGTGTTTAATCTGTCCATAATGAGCATCCAAGAAAAAACTTTAATTTCATGGTACAACAATATTTCCAGATCCATGGCAGAAGGGGGTTAAAAGTATGATTTGAATACATTGATGTGTATAATTGCTTGGGAGTATAAGGCTTGCAAGTGCCATGCCAGGACCAAACATCCTTCATATTAGATTGCCTCTCATGGGACTGGAGGAAGGCTTCCAAGGATTGTAACTCCTGATAGGCTTGCCCAGAAAGGGGCAAATGAAACCATGAAAAAATGTTATGGCACTCAAGACCATATTTCATAGAGACAAGTGTGTCCTTTGCATATGAGAATAACCTTGGAAATCTGTTATGCAATGGCAGGACTGAATCACCAACCTTCCATTTATCATACCAGAACAGTGCAGTGTCCCCTTGATTTATTTGAGCCCAAGAAACCTCTTTGAACTGGTCAAACAGTTTGAGGACATCTTTCCACCAAAAAGATCCACATGAAGCAGTTCCTTGGGGGTACCAGGCCATGATAATAAGAGTTCCAAATGAGATTTACCCAAGGAATATCTGCTCTGTTAACGAACTTATTAACATGCTTCATTAACAACGCCACATTCTGAATCCCAAGGTTGAGGATGCCCAAACCACCTTTATTCTTTGGCCTGCATATTAACTCCCAAGATGCCAAGGAAGGGGCAGGTTCTTGCTTGTTTTTCCTCCACAGACACTGCCTCTGAATTCTTTGGAGTTGCTTGAGGATACCAGGAGGGATAAACAAGCTACCAAGAAAAAAGATTGGAAGGAGGGATAACAGTTATATACAATTATCTACACAACTCATTTGCTTGCAAATAACGAGATCAAGGGGATTGACAACCCGCTTGCCCGCGTTGGCTGCAAGTTGTTTGCTCTTTTACGTGCAACCGTTGAAGACGGTTGAGGATTGATATTCCTATTGGTTCAATAAACTTTGGTTTCATAACTGAGGGAAATACTTACCCGTATTGTGCTACAATTACCCATTTCTCTTCATGAAAAAACCAACGCAGATCACAAGTATCAGGAAGGATTTCTGGCGCCGTTGTCGGGGAATATCATCACCAACTATCAAGTAACTTCACACAAATTATCATTCACTTGTTCTTCTTTTTATTTGCTGTTATATTTAGTTTGCTTGCTAAAAAATCAAAAATACAAAAATATTTCTATTTGCTTGCTTGTCTAGTTATGTTATATTTATTTTTGTCTCACACAAACATAAAGTAAAAAAGCAAGAAAAATAAGATAAATGGATCCTCATCCACTTGCTAATCTTTTCAAAAGACCCAATTATGTTTAACAAATTTCTAGTGAGTTGAGTGCACTAGATTATCTTTATGAGGTCATTCTTGAAAATAGTGAATCTGAAAATTGTGAAATTCATAAAGTGATTCATGATAATTCCTTGAGTGAAAAGCATGATTGCCATATTGTTAGTATAAATTCTATGAATATCAATTGTGCTAATGATCATGATTGGGGTGATAAGTATGATGTTTCTTGTGATCTTGATAATTCTATGCTTCATGATGAATCTATTATTGATTATGGTATTTGCAACACTACTAAAAGTGCCTTTGGAAGAGCGTGAACATTAGGTAATAATGATCCCACTACCTTAGAAGATTATAAGACTTGTATGCATATGGATCATAAAGAGAATGTTTTACATGATAGTTATATTGTTGAGTTTGACTATGATCCTACATGTAATTATTATGAGAGAGGTAAATATGGTTATAGAAATTTTTATGTTACTCACTTACCTCTCTTTATATTCAAATTGTTAATGCTTCGCTCTTCCCATTTGCTTTTGCTCGATTTCACTTGTCTTGAGAATTTGTTTTCCTATAAAATTCCTATGCATAGAAAGTATGTTAGACTTAGATGTGTTTTCACATGCTTTATGATGCTCTCTTTGTGCTTCAATTCTTGTCTATTATGTGAGCATCATTGAAATTTCAAGCATCTCTTAATGGCTATAAAGAAAGAGCTTGTTGGGAGACAACCCAATAATTTCTGTTTGTTTTCTATAAAATGATTATTACCTCTTTAATGATTGTGTTTTTATGTTTTAATTAGTGTTTGTGCCAAGTAAATCCTTTGGGATGACTCATAAGATGAGTAGAATCGATGCTGAAACAAAACAGAAACTTTTCACTCCAGTACAGAAATTTTTATTTTTTACTGGAGCGTGATAATAATATGAATTTTTTACACAGTATTGATATACAAATTACTCAGGTCTTCCAAATTTTTGAGAATTTTCATAGTTACAGAAGTGTAGGTTCTCTACAGATTTCTACAAACTGTTCTGTTTTAGATAGATTCTGTTTTTTGCTTGCATAGTTTGCTTGTTTTGATTATGCTATGGATTGTATCGGGGAGTATAAGCCATGGAGAAGTTAGAATACTATACCTATTATGCAATTATGAAATAAGAATAAATTTATAACAGTGCCTAAAGTATTTAATATGTTTCCTATACTAACGGATCTCACGAAGTTTTGTTGAGTTTTGTGTGATTGAAGTTTTCAAGGTTTGGGTGTTATCACGATGGACAAAGCAATAAGGAGCGGCAAGAGCCTAAGCTTGGGGATTCCCAAGGCACCCCAAGGTAATATTATAAGGAAGACTCAAGCGTCTAAGCTTGGGGATGCCTTCCCCGGAAGGCATCCCCTCTTTCGTCGCAATCCATCGGTATGTCACTTGAAGCTACATTTTTATTCATCACATGATATGAGTTTTGCTTGGAGCATCGTTTATTTTTGTTTGCTTTTACTTTTAGTTTGCCACAATAATCATTTGCTGGACACACCTATTTGATAGAGACACACCTTCATCATAATTTGTTAGAATACTCTATGTGCTTCACTTATATCTTTTGAGCTTAGCAGTTGCTCTAGTACTTCACTTATATCTTTTTTGAGGATGGTGGCATGTAGATTTTATAGAAATAATTTCACTCTCGCTCTTCACTTATATTTGTTTGAGAGTTAATAAATAGTGACAGTAATTTGCATGGGTGATAAGACTAGTCCAAAAATAATAGGTATTCAATGAGTGATAATTAAAACCATAATGTAGCACATATAGAGAAATTGTGGGTTAATGATATTGATGTGGTAATATGAAAAAGGTGTGAGTTCATAATTGTTGATTCGTAGAAGTGTTGATATTAAGAGAGGTTAACTTCTTGTTCGTCTAAAAATTAAAAAGGCATGGTGATGATGTGTGAGCATTTCTATTCCTCGTTGAAATCCTAGTGTTGTTTCGTGTCGGAGGCGCGCGATGGTTAACTCCTACCAACCTCCCCCCTCAGGGCATGCGAGTAGTACTTTGATTTGTGATAAAACTAATAAAACTTTGCAATAAGTATATGAGTTATTTATGACTAATGTGAAACCATGGCCATACGCAATCTCACCTCCTCATATTTGCTAGCCTCTTCGGTACCGTGCATTGCCCATTCTCACCTTGAGGATCGGTGCAACTTTTGTCGGTGCATCCAAACCCCATGACATGATACGCTCTGTTGCACATAAGCCTCATTATATCTTCCTCAAAATAGCCAACATACCTACCTATCATGGCATTTCCATAGCCATTCTGAGCTACATTGCCATGCAAATTCCATCGTCACTTCACATGACTAGTTCGTTCATCATCATAGTGCTTTGCATGATCATATAGAGATGACATAGTATTTGTGTCAAAGCCACCGTTCATCATATTTTTGATACATGTCATGCTAGATCTTTGCACATCCTGGTACACTACCAGAGGCATTCATATAGAGTCATATCTTCCTATCAGTTCTTCATATCGGGTTGTAAGTAAATAAAAGTATGATGATCATCATTATTAGAGCATTGTCCCAGTGAGGAAATAAAAATGGGGGAGGCCAAATGAGCCCACCATAATGAAAAAAATGAATGAGAGAAAATGAGAGAAGGGACTTTGCTACTATCTTTTACCACACTTGTGCCTCAAAGTGGCACCTTGTTCCTCATATAGAGACTCTCATGTTATGTCATTTTCATATGCTAGTGGGAATTACTTTTTCATTATTATAAACTTCGCTTGTATATTCCTATGACGGGCTTCCTAAAATGCCCGAGGTCTTCATGAGCAAGCAAGTTGGATGCACACCCCACTTAGCTTCAGTTGAGCTTTCATACAATTATAGCTCTAGTGCATCATTTGAATGGCAATCCCTACTCCTTGCATCAACATCTATCGACGGGCATCTCCATAGCCTGTTGGTACGCCTAGTTGATGTGAGACTATCCTCTCCACTTTTACCCCTTTGATATCTACCACCATATTCTATGCCACCTATATGCTATGTCCAATGGCTCACGCTCATGTATTGCGTGAAGAATAAAAAGTTGATGCATATTGAAAAAGTGCGATCCAATTGCCTGACTTGGGCACCGTGGTGCTTGACATTTGTATTAATGTGGTGAAGATGGAGCCATGCCTTGCTAATATAATAAGATGAATGGGGGTAAACATTCTTTGAGGATCGTATACTTTGAAAGATTGGTGATTTTGTTTCTTATGCTTATAAGTAATGCTATGTTAATATTTGTTAATTCATCGTTTCTCAACGAGCATACATGCAAAAGATTACATAATGGGTAGCATGTCACATCAAAAATTCTGTTTTTATCATTTACCTACTCGAGGACGAGCATGAATTAAGCTTGGGGATGCTTGATACGTCTCCAACGTATCTATAATTTTTTATTGTTCCATGCTGATATATTATCATTGTAGGATACTTTTTAAGTATTTATTGACCATTTTATATTATTTTTGAGCACTAACCTATTGACCCAGTGCCTAGTGCGAGCTGTTGTTTTCTGCATGTTTTTTACTTTTCAGGTTTACAGTACCAAACGAAGTCCAATTGCCATGAAACTTTTTGGTGATTTTTCTGGACAAAAATAAGACCTGGAAGATTTGGAAGGAAGCCGTGAGCTACACGAGGGCTTCACAAGCCAATAGGGCACGACCTGGGGGGGCGGCCTGATGGCTTGTGGGCCCCTCGTGGCTCTCCCGACCCCGTTCTCTGGTCTATAAATTCACATGTATTCTGAAAACCCTGGAGGTAGTCCTGAAACACTTTTTACTCCGCCGCAAGTCTATGTTCCGTTGGGATGCCATCTGGAGCTCCGTTTCGGCACCCTGCCGGAGGGGGGATCGATCATGGAGGGTCTCTTCATCAACCTTGCTGCCCTTATGATGATGTGTGAGTAGTTCACCACAGACCTACGGGTCCGTAGTTAGTACCTAGATGGCAATCTCTCTATCTCTTGATCTTCAATACAATGATCATCACATCTTCGCTTTGATCTATCCGATGTAATCCTTTTGTGCGGTGCGTTTGTTGGGATCCGATGAATTGTGGGTTTATGTTCATATTATTCATGAAAAGTATTTGAGTCTTCTCTGAAATTATTATGATTCTTATTGGCATGATCATCATAGCTTCGTAATTCTTTCTGATCTATTGATTTGCTTTGGCCAAGTAGATTGATCTTTCTTCAGTGAGAGAGGTGTGTTGTAGTAGGTTCAACCTGACGAGTTTCTATATCCCAGTGACAGAAGGGGACAAGTTGCGTCTTTGTGTTGTTGCTACTAAGGATAATACGATGGGGTTTATTCATATTGCTTGAGTTTACTTTGTCTACATCATGTCATCATTCTCCTTGCATTACTCTATTTTACTTACTACTCTAGATGCATGTTGGATAGCGGTCGATGAGTGGAGTAATAGTAATAGGTGCAGGCATGAGTCAGCCTATTTGTTTATGGACGTGATGCCTATATACACATGATCATTGCCGTGAAAATCGCATAACTATACGCTTTTCTATCAATTGCCCAACATTGCCTACATGAGAGATGCCGCTAGGGAAAACTATGGCCCCCGGGTCTATTGACTTATATATTCACAAACGCTATTATTATCTTGCTGCCATTATTTGTCTTTTTATTTTATTTTGCAATTTACAATTATCTGTAATTATCTACACAACTCATTTGCTTGCAAATAACGAGATCAAGGGGATTGACAACCCGCTTGCCCGCGTTGGGTGCAAGTTGTTTGCTCTTTTGTGTGCAGCCGCTGTAGACGGTTGAGGATTGATATTCCTATTGGTTCGATAAACCTTGGTTTCATAAATGAGGGAAATACTTACCCGTATTGTACTGCAATTACCCGTTCCTCTTCATGGAATACCCAACGCGGATCACAAGTATCAATTACTCACTCCCGGTCGTGAGCATCATGGCAGTGTTGATGAAGAAAGGTTGGTGCTGACAACGACGACGATTCCCCCTCTCCGGAGCCCCAAACGGACTCCGGATCAGTCATCCCGAGGAAGAACAGGAGGTGGCGGCGGCTCCGTCTCGTGAAACGCGATGAAATCTTCTCTCCTATTTTTTTCTCCGAAGATGTGAATTTATAGGAGTGGAATTAGGGTCGAGGGAGCCACGTGGGCCCCACAAGCTATCAGGGCACGCCCTGTTGGCTTGTGGCCCACAGGCAGCCCCCCTCCGGTGGATCTGAGCTCCATAATTCTTTATTTATTCCAAAAATAATTCACAAAAAGTTTCGTCCAATTCCAGGTACTTTTATTTCTGCAGAAAAATAACACCAAGGCAGTTCTGCTGAAAATAGCGTCAGTCTGGGTTAGTTCCATTCAAATCATGCAAATTAGAGTCCAAAACCAGAGCAAAAGTGTTTGGAAAAGTAGATACATTTGACACATATCAACTCCCCCAAGCTTAACTCATTGCTTGTCCTCAAGCAATTCAGTTGATAAACTGAAAGTGGTAAAGAAAACTTTTACAAACTCTTTTGTTCTCGTTGTTATACACATGCTTAGCTAGTGTTCAAGTTTTCAGCATAAATCATAAATAACCATATCGATGATAACAATTAAACATCATATTCACTCATGGCAATACATAACCAACTAGCGAGCAATAATAAGATATCTCACATGCCAACAATTTGTCAAAACAATCATAATATAACATGACATGGTATTTCGCTAGCCCTTTCTGAGACCGCAAAACATAAATGCAGAGCACCTATGAGGTTCAAGAAGCGACTAAACATTATAATTTAGGGTAGAAAAGATCCAGTCATGCTCACATCCAACATTAACTAGACTCAATGCATAAGAATGGCAATAGTGCTCTCCGGTCTGGTGCTTGTAGTAAGAGGGTGATGACTTAGCATAAAATTAAATAGATAGGCCCTTCGCAGAGGGAAGCATTGATTTGCAAAGGTGCTATAGCTCAAGGTTTTAAAACATGATTGAAATTATAATTTTTGGGTGGTGCACTTTTCCGGTCAATGTCACGACAAAGGATTTGAATATCTTCCATGTTAAACACATTATTGGCGGTTCCCAAGCGGAATTGTAAAGTTTACTCCCATCCACCATACATACACAAGCCATGGCTGGCCGAATCTACGGATGCCCTCCAACATTTCAACTGTCTCGGGAGTTTTGTTTAATTAGTTTTTGTCTTGCAGGACTGGACATCCTTTTTACCAGTCTCTCTCGTGCAATGACAGGCGAATAAATGCCCATCTTGAGAATAACCCACTTAGCATGGAAGATATTGACCACCCCGTCGCTCCATGAGCGGTACGAGTGCACAAAACAGGTGTTTATTTGAATATTAGAGGTGGCACATGCAAATTTACTTTGAACAACAGGGAATACCGTATATAGGTAGGTATGGTGGACTCACGTGGAATAACTTGGTTTAGGGGTTTTGGATGCACAAGCAGTATTCCCACTTAGTACAGATGAAGGCTAGCAATAGATTGAGAAGCGACCAGCTAGAGAGCGAAAACGGTCATAATCATGCATTGTGAATAATTAACATTGGACATAGCATGAGTAGGATATGAACACTCTGAATTTAAACATCATGAAGACTGCATTGGTTTTGAATCAACTACATGTTTGCACATGGGCCAAGTCAAGCCGCTCGAATTACTCAGAGGGAAATACCATACTGCCATACCACATCATAACCATTTTAATGCATGTTGACACATAAGATAAATCATTATACACTCCTAGCTATTTAAGCATGGCATGAGAAACTATAATCTCTAATTATCATCATAAACATGTTCACCCATGATATACTTAATCAAGACCGAACGAGCAAAACATATTTACAAAAACGGGAAACAAGAAGAGTTCATACCAGCTTTCTTTGCCATGACCACTTCATCAAATATCGGCATTATTGCCTTTCACTTGCACGACCGAATGATGTGATAATAATAATAGCGCAAGAATGCCGTGGACTAAGCTGGAATCTGCAGGGCAGTTTTATACAAAGGAGAAGACAAGGTAATACTGACTCTTTGTTAGATCAACAATAAAACATATGGGAGCCACTCAAAATTTTCATCGTGGTCTTCTCCTTTCATGACTCAATAAAAAGAAAAGAAGTTCAGAGAAACACACTAAAATATTTTTGGAGTTTTTGTTTTTATCTCAAGGAAGCGAATAAACAAAGGAAAAACAAGAACGAGAAAATTTATTTGCACGGGAAAGCTCCCAACATGCAAAGGAAATCTTTTTGAGTTTTCTTTTTAATACTACAACTAATTAAACGGGAAAGAAAAACCGAAAAGAAACAAGAAATATTTTTTGGGTTTTCAAAGTTTTTCAAACACACAAGAAGAAGGCGGGAAAATAAAGCTAACATGGATATACAATGAAAGAGGATGAACACCAACAATTTATATGAAGTGTGTGAACATGAACGTAATGTCGGTGAGAAATACGTACTCCCCCAAGCTTAGGCGTTTTCCTAGCTTGGTAATCACCATCCGAAGAATCCATCTGGTCCTGGAGGAAAGTAGTTGGGCTGAGGCACCTGAGCGTCCCACTCCTGGGTTGCGTCTTCCGCCTCGACTAACTCGTTCCGGTAAGCAATTATGTCTGGTGGCATGATGGTGTATCCGTTCCTGGCATGACGGTTAAACAAAGAGGGTGCAGGCAACACAATAATATCGCGAGTATCCTCGCTGAATACTAAGTTGTTACGAATGTGATGCGGTGGCTGAGGTTCCTCAATGAACTGGTGCTCTAGCATAGACCGGTGATCAAGATAAACGTTAGGCAACAAGTAGTCAGTGGGACATATGGCGACATTAGAACGTTTTGCTAAGCGTGTGGCATAAATACCACCATGAACCTTGCCCTTGGTTCGATTAAGATGCAAACGGCGTGCGACAATAGCTCCTAAGTTGTAAGTGTTATCACCATAGAGCGCGCGACGCAAAATAGCAAGGGTGGGGGTACTAAGACCACCACCCTACTCCATAGCAGTTATACATTTTCCTATAAACAAAGAAAAGTAGTGCACAGACGGAAAATGTAAGCTAGTGGCCCTAGCGTTTGACACACCCCTGGTTTCCCCCACAGTTAAGGTGAGGGGGAAATCCTCAAACTCCTCGGGCTTAGGATCACGCATTCCCCCGTCAAAGGGAAGCAAGCATATTTCAAAAAACTCATCTAGAGACATTTCATAGTTTGTTGCATATAAGTCAAAGCGTACTGTGGGAGCAGCGGGCCTATTTGAGAAGTAAATTTTTTGCATGAAGGAATTAGTAAGGAGATAGTATTGGTCACACTCATCTGCGAGGAAGTTGGTCAGCCCGGCATTTGCAACGAATTGCATAAATTCTTGATAGAAACCCGCTTCGTTGATGAAGGGTGCATGTGGCCATTCACAGTGCCTAACCTCCGTGTGGCGAAAAATGTTGATCTCACAATCCCGAGTCCTCCCAACAACTCCCTTGGACCTCCGGCTCAAAGAACCTTTCCTTAGGAAATTTATTTCCATAAGCCCAAATTTCTGGAATTTTTGGGCCACAAATTTATGTCAATAAAACTTTACAAGATTGATAGCAACTACTCATATAGATACCTAGAGGTCATATCAAGCATTCATACTACTTAGACCTCAAAGAATTCAACATGCAAGCTCATTTTCCATAGCACCAAGTGCAGAAAAGTATGCAAAATATAAACCACCAAAGCAAAAACTAATTGGAGGAATGGGGGAGTTACATACCAAGGAGCAATTCCTCAAAACAGTTCCGAGCAAAGAGATCAAAAAAATTAGTTTCAGGTGGAAGAACACGGGAGAGAGAGAGAGCTAGGGAATTTATGTTGGCGGTAAGTGATGAGGTGAGCCGAAGGGATAAGGCAGGGGGACTGTGGGCCCCACAAGCCATCAGGGCGCGCCCTGTTGGTTTGTGGCCCACAGGTGCACCTCCCTGATGTATTTTCAGCACCAAAAATTCTTAAATATTCCAGAAAAAATCATGTTAGAATTTTGTGGCAATCTGAGACTTTTTATTTTTGGGACATTTTTTATTGCACAGTAAACTTAGAAAACAGGATAATCATGGCATTTTACTTTATTCAACTAAAAAATAACATAGGGTAAACTTGGGATACAGAGAGTTGTGCATACTAAATTCATCAATCACATGTCTTTCAAAAAGGATCCATTAATAAGGTTGATCAAGTCTTATTAATAACTGTTTCCGATTGACATGAAACCAAAGAATTTTTGTATAACACTAAGTTACCTCAATGGGGATTTGCATCTCCCCAACAATAAGATTATATTATTTCTTCTTGGCAGTAGGTAGAGGGATTTTAAAATCTCTAATGATGATCATGGCACTTGGCTCAATGACATTAATATTATTAACCAAAGTTTGCTTCTTCGGAAAATGCACAGTATGTTGTTTTCCATTGACGTGAAAAGTAACCTTGCTTTTGTTACAATCAATAACAGCCCCTACAGTATTTAGAAAGGGTCTACCAAGGATGATCGACTTATTGTCGTCCTCGGCCATATCAAGAATAACAAAGTCTGTTAAGATAGTAACATTTGCAACCACAACAGGAAAGTCCTCGCAAATTCCAATAGGTAAAGCGGTGGATTTATCAGCCATTTGCAAAGATATCTCAGTAGGTGTAAGCTTATTCAAATCAAGTCTTTTATATAGAGAGAAAGGCATAACACTAACACCGGCTCCCAAATCACATAAATCAGTTTTAACATAACTTCTTTTAATGGAGCAAGGTATTTTGGGTATACCCGGATCTCCCAACTACTTAGGTACTCCACCATCAAAAGAATAATTAGCAAGCATGGTAGCAATTTCAGTTTCAGTTTTTTTTCTTTTGTTGGTAATAATATCCTTCATATACTTAGCATACGGAGGCATTTTCAATATATCAGTCAAGCGAGTGCGCAAAAGGACGGGTCTAATCATTTCAGCGAAGCGTTGAAAATCTTCATCGTCCTTACTTTTAGAAGGCTTACGAGGGAATGGCATGGGTTTTTGAACCCATGGCTCTCTTTCCCTACCATGTTTCCTAGCAGCAAAGTCTCTTTTATCATAGCGTTTGTTTTGGGATGTGGGTTATCAAGATTTTTAGCGGGTTCTATTTCCGCATCATTATCATGTTCTTTATTGTCATTAGGTTGAGCGTCTACGTGAACATCATAATTATTGTTATCATTTTCATTATCACTAGGTGCATGATACGTCTCCAATGTATCGATAATTTATGAAGTATTCATGCCATATTCACCAATGTTTACAATACTTCTATATGGTTTTGATGCACTTTATATGATTTATTTATAACTAACCCGGACTGACGCTGTTTTCAGCAGAACTACCGTGGTGTTGTTTTTGTGCAGAAAATGAAAGTTCTCGGAATCGCCCGAAACTTTTTGACATTTTTTGGAATAAAAGAGGCACTAGACGCTTCGTGGGAGGGCCAGTAGAGCCACGAGGTGGGCACAACCCACCAGGGCGCGCCAGGCCCCCCCGACGCGCCCTGGTGTATCGTGCCCACTTCGTGGCCCATCTTGGCGTGAAACCGACGCCCAAAAATCCTATAAATATAGACACCATCAGAAATAACCCTAGACTCTCCGCTCCGCCGCCGCAACTCTCTGTATCGACGAAAAACCAATCTGCAGACATTCCAGTACCCTGCCGGAGAGGGGAATCCATCTCCGGAGGCCATCTTCATCATCCCGGTGGAGGCCATGACGAGGAGGGAGTAGTCCACCCACGGGGCTGAGGGGATGTACCTGTAGCTATGTGTTAAATCTCTCTCTCTCTCTCTCTCGTGTTCTTGAGATGTCGCGATCTTGATGTATCACGGGCTTTGTTAATATAGTCGGATCATATGATGTTATTCCCTTGCTATCATGTTGTGATGAATTGAATCTTTCCCTTTGAGATATCGTTATGTTGGATTGAATATTGGATTTGAGAACACTTGATATATGTCTTGCATAGGGATACCCGTGGTGACAATGGGGTGTTCCATTGATTCACTTGATGTATGTTTTGGTACTCAACTTACGGATTCCCGAGGTGACATTGGGGTAATCTATGCATAGGGGTTGATGCACGTTCTTGTCCTACTTCTCCAATAGAAATCTTGGGGAACTCTTTGAGGTTCTGTGTGTTGGATTGAGTATTATGAATCTGAAATTGTTTGATGCGTATCGTATAATTAACTCATGGATACTTGTGGTGACATTGGAGTATCTAGGTGACATTAGAGTTGGTTGATGCGTATCATATGGTGTTATTTTAGTACGAACTCTAGATAGATTGATCGGAAAGGATAACTTGGTGTTATTTTAGTACAAACTCTTGGATAGATCGACCGGAAAGGATAACTTTAAGGTGGTTTCATACCCTACAAACAATTTCTTCTTATGTTCTCGCCCATATAAGAACTTTGGAGTGATTCTTTGTTGCACGTTGAGGGATGGTTATGTGATCCAATTATATTAGCATTGTTGAGAGATTGCACTAGCGAAAGTACAGACCCTAGGCCTTGTTTTCAAGCATTGCAATACCGTTTGTGCTCACTTTTGTTACTTGCTACCTTGCTGTTTTTTATTGTTACTATTACTTGCTACATTACTACACTTGTATCACCATATTTACGCCGAACTAGTGCACCTATACAATTTTCCATTGTATTGGGTGCGTTGGGGACACAAGAGATTTCTTGTATTTGATTGCAGGGTTGTTTGAGAGAGACCATCTTCATCCTACAACTCCCACGGATTGATAAACCTTAGGTCATCCACTTGAGGGAAAATTGCTACTGTCCTACAAAACTCTGCGTTTGGAGGCCCAACAAAGTCTACAAGAATAAAGTTGCGTAGTAGACATCAAGCTCTTTTCTGGCGCTGTTGCTGGGGAGGTGAGTGCTTGAAGGTATATCTTTAGATCTTGCAATTAAATATTTTAGTTTCTTGTTTTTCACTAGTTTGGTTTTATAAAAGAAAACTATAAAAAAAATGGAGTTTAGGTTGCATCATTTGTTTCGTCTTTATAATGTCTTTCGTGAAAATAAGGATTCAGAAAATTGTGCTCAATTGGTAGAGGAACAAATTATGAAAATACTTAATGAGAATTCCTTGAATGATGAGCATGATTTCAATGTTGCTAGTATGAATTCTCTGAATATCCATGATGCTAATGATATGCAAATCCACAAGCTTGTGGATGCTACGTTTGATGAAGATGATATTTTTAGTCCCCCAAGTTTTGATGAGCAAAACTATTATGATGATGGCATGGCTCCTATATATGATGATTATTGTGATGACATGTATGCTATAAAGAGTAATGACAACCATGAAACTTGTCATCATGATTTTAATATTCAAAGTGGTAATGTCTATCATGTATCTCATGATAGTTATTTTGTTGAGTTTGCTCCCACTACTTTGAATGAGAAGAATTTTGCTTGTGTGGGTAGTAATAAAAATTCTATGCTTGTGCATCATGAAAAGAATGATTTATGTGATAGTTATATTGTGAAATTCCTTCATGATGCCACTGAAAATTATTATGAGGGAGGAACATATGCTTGTAGGAATTGCAATAATATCAAGTTTCCTCTCTATGTGTTCAAAGTTTTGAAGTTATGCTTGTTTTGCCTTCCTATGCTAGTTGATTCTTGTTCCCATAAATTTTTTCTTCACAAAATCCCTATGCATAGGAAGTGGGTTAGACTTAAATGTGCTTGTCATGAGATTCATGATGCTCTCTTACATGTTTCAATTACTATTCCTATGTGAGCATCATTGAAATAATCATGCCCAGCTAAAAGGCATTAGAGAAAAGCGCTTGTTGGGAGACAACCCAACACTTATACTTTCTGTTTTGATGTGTTCACATGATTAATCTACTGTAGTAATAATGTTTTGTGCCTTTTATTTCAATAAAGTGCCAAGTAAAGCCTTTGGGATGACTCACAAGATGAGTAGAATTGATGCTGAACCAAAACAGAAACTTTTGACTCCAGTACAGGAATTTTCATTTTTTACTGGAGAGTGATAATGATCTGAAATTTTTACACAGTCTTCATATACAAATTCTTCAGGTTTTCCTAGTGTTTCAGAATTTTTAGAGACAGTTAAGTATGGCTATACTACAGATCTTCACAGACTGTTCTGTTTTTGATAGATTCTGTTTTGCATGCATAGTTTGCTTGTTTTAGTGTTTCCATAGCTTATATTTAGTGGTATAAATATTGGGAATGATATAATACAGTAGGTATCATGTGGTAACAATTATGAATGTTGTCTTGACAGTACCTAAGTGAATGATTTATCTTTATTACACTAACCCTTCCCACGAAGTTCCGTTAAGTTTTGTGTGATTGAAGTTTTCAAGTTTTGGGTGAGATACCGATATGAGGAGAATAAGGAGTGACAAGAACCTAAGCTTGGGGATGCCCAAGGAACCCCCAAGGTAATATCCAAGGAAGACTCAAGCGCCTAAACTTGGGGATGCCCCGGAAGGCATCCCCTCTTTCGTCTTCAACATTATCGGTATATCTTAGTTAGAGCTATATTTTTATTTGTCACATAATATGAGTTTTGCTTGGAGTGTCATTTTATTTTGTTGTTATCTGTTAGGTGTTATTTATAATCTTGTTTTTCAATAAAAAGTTCCAAGAATTGCCTTAAGATGCTTGCACTGCATGTTTGATGTGTGCTGTGTAAAAACAGAAACTTTCTGTGTAGTGTTTGAATTTTCATATTTTACTGGAACGTGGAAAGTTTCTGAATTTCTTACAGAGTGTTGTAACATAAATTATTTAGCATTTCCTAAATTGTTATAATTTTTTGAGTTACAGAAGTACACTGTTTTCATAAATTGCTACAGACTGTTCTGTTTGGACAGATTGCTGTCATAGTTTTGTTATCTGCTTATCCTATAGTTTCTATAGCCTATATTGGTAGATATAAATTGTGGAAACGATAGTAAACAGTAGATGATGTTTTAAAATTATTGTGCAACTTGTCTTGGCAGTACATGAAGTGTTGATTTATTCTTATGTGTACTAACCTATCTAACGAGTTCTTTTCGAGTTTTGTGTGGATGAAGTTTTTGAGACTTAGGTGAAACCATGATATGAGAGGATTGAACGAGATACAAAATCTCAAGCTTGGGGATGCCCAAGGCACCCCAAGTAAATACTTCAAGAAGTCTCAAGCATCTAAGCTTCGGGATGCTACGCATCCCACCTCTCTTCATCAAACAAATATCGGTTAGCCTATGTTGAGCCTAAATTTTTATTCGTTCACATGAGATGTGCTATTCTTGGAGTGCTATTTTTATTTAGTTTGTTGTTTGAATAAAATACTCAGATCTGAAATTCTTTATTGATAGATATAGTCCTCACATAGCTACTTAATTGTTTGACTACTCATTGATCTTCACTTATATCTTTTGAGAGTAGCTTGTCATTTACTCTTGTGCTTCACTTATATCCTATGAGTAAATTCTGAATCAATGAAATATCATAAATATGAAATTATCAATGTGCTTTATGCTTAGTAGTAGCTTCACATCTGGTTTAGAAAGTAAAATCTATTGAAATTTGACAATCACAATATTGGTCATGCAAGCAATTCGTGAATGATTAGTTTAAGGAAGAGAACTTTCACATACAAATTTATTATCTTGGACATCTTCTATGATTGTGAATACCCATTAATTATTTTCAAACTTGAGCAAATTAGTTGAAGTTGGACAAGGAAGACAACGTAATGAGTTATGGTTGTGTATATTTGCATAGAAGTTATATTGTTATGGATCCTCCAACACGTGGTGCTTGTTTAGAACCTTTTGCTAGCCAACACTTCATACTAAGTAGAGATACTACTTGTGCATCCAAATCCTTGAGCCAAGTTTCTTCCATAAGAGTCCACCATACCTACCTATATATGGTATTTCACTGCCATTCCAAGTAAATTTGCATGTGCCACCTCTAACATTTCAAATGAACACCTGTTTTGTGTGCCTGGACCGCTCATGGAGCGACAGGGGGCGGTCAGTATCTTCCATGTTAAGCGGGTTATTCTCATGATGAGTGTTTATTCACTCGTCCTTGCACGAGAGGGGCGGTAATAGGGATTCCCAGTCCCGAAATAAAAAAAATGCAAATAATTAAACAAAACTCCCCCAGGAATGTTGTTGGTATGGACGGTACCCATGGATTCAGCTAGCCGTGGAGTGTGTTTGTTGGTGGAGGGGGAGTAAACCTTTACTTTTACCGCTTGGGAACCGCCGCTAATGTGTTTAACATGAAAGATATTGATAATTCTTGGCCGTAACGTTGACAGGAAGGGTACACCTCCCAAAATTATATTTATCTTTGTTTTAAACAATGAGCTCTGGTACATATACAAATCCCTGCTTCCCTTTGCGAAGGGACAATATATTTACTTTCATGTTACTTACTTTCATGTTGAGTCAACTTCTTATTCCAACCTCAATCTATTAGTTGGCAAGCATCATGTGGTGGGGAAAGATCTAAGCACATATGGCCAGTCAAATATATTTGATCATGGCTTATTATTGTTGACAATTATCATAATGATAAGAATGTTGGGAGGCGAAACATTAAGCCCCACTCTTTCTCTGTGTTCGATGGATGCCATTTGTTCTAAAAATATGCTTCGAGTACTAGCAATCATAGAAGACTATATGATGATTGAGTATGTGGAGCTCTTACTTAGACTTTGTTGAGAATAGGTTGAATTGCAATTGTTTGGTGACTAAGAACATAGGTTGTTAAGTTTTAAGAGAACTCATTGTTTGAACCATAACATGTGAATTGGTTGCTACTTTATCAAGATGATTTTATGAGAAAAAGTTGCTGGTTATGATGCTAGAAAATTGATTGAAATTGTCAATGATCAAACTTATATATTATGCTAGCATTCACACTTCATAAATTAGTTCTTTTATCATTTACCTACTCGAGGACGAGTAGGAATTTAGCTTGGCGATGCTGATACGTCTCCAACATATCGATAATTTATGAAGTATTCATGCCATATCCACCTATGTTTACAATACTTTTATATGGTTTTGATGCACTTTATATGATTTATTTAGAACTAACCCGGACTGACGCTGTTTTCAGCAGAACTACGGTGGTGTTGTTTTTGTGCAGAAAATGAAAGTTCTCGGAATCGCCCGAAACTTTTTGACGATTTTTTTGGAATAAAAGAGGCACTAGACGCTTCGTGGGAGGGCCAGAAGAGCCACGAGGTGGGCACAACCCACCAGGGCGCGCCAGGCCCCCCCGGCGTGCCCTGGTGTATCGTGCCCACCTCGTGGCCCATCTTGGCGTGAAACAGACGCCGAAAAATCCTATAAATATAGAAACCATCAGAAATAACCCTAGAGTCTCCGCTCTGCCGCCGCAACTCTCTGTATCGACGAAAAACCAACCTGGAGACGTTCCAGTACCCTGCCGGAGAGGGGAATCCATCTCCGGTGGCCATCTTCATCATCCCGGCGGAGGCCATGACGAGGAGGGAGTAGTCCACCCTCGGCGCTGAGGGTATGTACCTGTAGCTATGTGTTTAATCTCTCTCTCTCTCTCTCTCTCTCTCGTGTTCTTGAGATGTCACGATCTTGATGTATCACGAGCTTTGTTAATATAGTCGGATCATATGATGTTATTCCCTTGCTATCATGTTGTGATGAATTGAATCTTTCCCTTTGAGATATCGTTATCTTGGATTAAATATTGGATTTGAGAACACTTGATATATGTCTTGAATATGGATACCTTTGGTGACAATGGGGTCTTCTATTGATTCACTTGATGTATGTTTTGGTACTCAACTTGCGGATTCCCGAGGTGACATTGGGGTAATCTATGCATAGGGGTTGATGCACGTTCTTGTCCTACTTCTCCAATAGAAATCTTGGGGAACTCTTTGAGGTTCTTTGTGTTGGATTGAGTATTATGAATCTAAAATTGTTTGATGCGTATCGTATAATTAACTCATGGATACTTGTGGTGACATTGGAGTATCTAGGTGACATTAGAGTTGGTTGATGCGTATCATATGGTGTTATTTTAGTACGAACTCTAGATAGATTGATCGGAAAGGATAACTTGGTGTTATTTTAGTACGAACTCTTGGATAGATCGATCGGAAAGGATAACTTTAAGGTGGTTTCGTACCCTACAAAAAAATTCTTCTTATGTTCTCCGCTAGATAAGAACTTTGGAGTGATTCTTCGTTGCACGTTGAGGGATGGTTATGTGATCCAATTATATTAGCATTGTTGAGAGATTGCACTAGCGAAAGTACGGACCCTAGGCCTTGTTTTCAAGCATTGCAATACCGTTTGTGCTCACTTTTGTTACTTTCTACCTTGCTGTTTTCATATTTTCAGATTATAAAAACCTATATCTACCATCCATATTGCACTTGTATCACCATCTCTTCGCCGAACTAGTGCACCTATACAATTTGCCATTGTATTGGGTGTGTTGGGGACACATGAGATTTGTTGTATTTGATTGCAAGGTTGTTTGAGAGAGACCATCTTCATCCTACACCTCCCATGGATTGATAAACCTTAGGTCATCCACTTGAGGGAAAATTGCTACTGTCCTACAAAACTCTGCGCTTGGAGGCCCAACAAAGTCTACAAGAATAAAGTTGCGTAGTAGACATCACTGCATGTTCACTACCAGATTGTGTCTCAGCATCAGAAATAGAAACATCATTATGTTTTTCAGCTGGTTTTTCAATAACAGGTTCACTAGAAGCATGCAAAGTCCTATCAATTTTGTTTTTCTTAGATGGACTAGAAGCATCATCATTAATTCTCTGAGAATACCGTTCAATTCTTTTAGGGTGTCCCTTAGTATAAAGAGGTTCCTGAGCCATCCTACCTCCTCTAGTCATTACTCTAATGGCATGATTATTCATATTATCATTTATTTCAGCTAGCAAATCATTTTGTGACTTAGCAACTTGGTCTAGTTGGGTGTGAACCATAGAAGCATGTTTACCTAGACCCTTAACATTATTAGCAATTCTAAACATCAAGTCACTTAAGCGGTCTATCATCATGGCATTGTGTCTTAATTAATCCTTGACATATTTATTGAAATGCTCTTGCTTAAAAATGTAATTATAAAATTCATCCATGCACTGACTAGGAGTCTTAGTATAAGGTATATCATTTTAATTAAAGGTACGGAGAGATTTTACCTCTACTTCCTGTGTCGGGTGTCAAGTCCATGTATTTCTTCGATATGTGGTAATTTCTTGACATCTTTAGTTTTAATACCTTTCTCTTTCATAGATCTTTTTGCTTCTTGCATATCTTCAGGACTGAGGAATAGAATACCTCTCTTCTTTTGAATAGGTTTCGGTGGTGGTTCAGGAAGTGTCCAATCATCAGCATTTTGCAATATGTTATTCGATAGTTCTTTAGCTTGTCCAAGGGTTCTTTCCCTGAAAACACAACCAGCACAACTATCTAGGAAGTCCCTAGAAGCATCGGTTAGTCCATTATAAATGATATCAAGTATTTCATTTTTCTTAAGAGGATGATCAGGCAAAGCTCTTAGTAACTGGAGAAGCCTCCCCGAAGCTTGACAGAGATTCTCTTCTTCAATTTGCACAAAGTTAAATATTTCCCGTAAAGCAGCTTGTTTCTTATGAGCAGGAAAATATTTGTCATAGAAGTAGTATATCATATCCTGGGGGCTACGCACACAACCAGGAGCAAGAGAAAGGAACCATTCTTTAACCTTGCCTTTTAGCAAGAAAGGAAAAAAAGCTTAAGATAAAGTAGTAGTGCATCTTTTCCTCATTAGTAAATAAAATAGCAATATCATTCAATTTCATGAGATGTTTGACAACAGTTTCAGTTTCATAACCATGGAAAGGATCAGGCTCTACTATAGGAATCAATTCAGGGTCTACAGAGAATTCATAATCCTTAGTTATCAGTGACAAATATAGGAGAAGTAGCAAATTTAGGATCATGTTCATTTTCTCCATCATAGATTTTTCTTCTAGTTTGCATAGTAGTTTCTTCGAATCATCTCTATTTTCACAAGCGAGAAATTTTCTAGCTACCTCTCCATCCATAACATAGCCCTTAGGTATATCAGGCAATTCATATCTGTTAGGAGAGCGAGGTGTAACAGGTGATCCAAAATCTTCATCAGTTTCAGCATTCTCAAGTTCTCTAACTTTAGTAATACGTGCATCAAGTAATTCATTCAGTGGCACAATTTTAGTTTCATCAAGTGTAGCAGTAGTATCATCATTAATTTCAGAAGTAGCATCATCAAGTTCATGCGACATATCAGAACGATCAACAGGTGGTGGTGTAATAAGTTGTTTCAAAACAGTAGGTGAATCAAAAGCAGAGCTAGATGGCAGTTCCTTACTGCTCTCGTACGAGAGGGGATGATCTTAGTTCGAGTATCTTTCAGATTCTTCATAGTAGCAATTGGATATCCTCAAGTTAACACAATAAATATAGCTATGCTCCCTGGCAACGGCGCCAGAAAAAGGTCTTGATAACCCGCAAGTATAGGGGATCGCAACAGTCTTCGCGGGTAGTATTTCAACCTAATTTATTGATTCAACACAAGGGGGGCCAAAGAATATTTATCGGCCTTAGCAGTTGAGTTGTCAATTCAACCACACCTGGGATATCTCTCTGCAGCAAAGTTTTAGTAGCACAGCAAATAATAGTAGTAACAGTAGCAGTAATAGTGATGGCAGTAGCAATTTTGTAGCAGTTGTGATAGTTGTTGCAGCAATAGTAACTTAGCAAGATTCAATATATGAAAAGCGTAGGCACGTGGATCGGTGATGTATAATGATTTAGATGACACCAATCATGTAACAGTTACATACTAGGGCGACACATAACTACCTCCAATTCATCAATGTAAAGTAGACATGTATTCCCCCATATAGTCATACGTGCTTGCGATAAGAACTTGTATGACATATTTTGTCCTACCCTCCCGTGGCAGCGGGGTCCTATTGGAAACTAAGGGATATTAAGGCCTCCTTTTAATAGAGAACCGAAACAAAGCATTAACACATGGTGAATACATGAATTCCTCAAACTACGGCAATCACCGAAAAGAATCCCAATTCTTGTCACCTTGGGGTATGCGGATCAAGACACATAATAGGTGCATACAACTTGCAAGATAGGATCCAAATCACTCTTATATTCATGAAAACATAATAGGTTCAGATCTCAAATCATGGCACTCGGGCCTTAGTGACAGGCATTAAGCATAGCAAAGTCATAGCAACATCAATCTCAGAACATAGTGGACACTAGGGATCAAGCTCTATCAAACTTCACTCGATTACATGATGAATCTCATCCAATCCCATCACCATCCAGCAAGCCTACAAAGGAATTCCTCACTCCCGGTGGTGAGCATCATGGCGGTGTTGATGAAGAAGGGTTGGTGATGACAACGACGACGATTCCCCCTCTCCGGAGCCCCAAACAGACTCCAGATGAGACGTCCCGAGGAAGAACAGGAGGTGGCCTCGGCTCCGTCTCGTGAAACGCGATGAAATCTTCTCTCCTATTTTTTTTCTCCAAAGATGTGAATTTATAGGAGTGGAATTAGGGTCGGCGGAGCCACGTGGGCCCCACAAGCCACAGGCAGCCCCCCTCCGGTGGATCTTCGCTCCATAATTCATTATTTATTCCAAAAATTATTCACAAAAAGTTTCGTCCAATTCTAGGAACTTTTAGTTCTGCACAAAAATAACACCAAGGTAGTTCTGCTGAAAACAACGCCAATCCGGGTTAGTTCCATTCAAATCATGCAAATTAGGGTTCAAAACCAAAGCAAAAGTGTTTGGAAAAGTAGATACGTTTGAGACGTATCAAATACCTGTAATTTTTGGAGTAGTGTTATAACACATGCAAATTACCATTCCTATGGCCTTATACTCTCAAAAAGATTTAAGTGAAGCATGAGAGTTCAACTATTTCTACAAAATACGACCGTCGCCGTGCTCTAACAAGATATAAGCGAAGCACTGCCTAGGTCAGAAAAGATATAGGTGAAGCACATAGAGTATTCTAACAAATTATGATGAAAGTTTGTCTCTCTCAAAAAGTGTGTCCAGCAAACAATGATTATGGCAAACTAAAAGGAAAATAAACTATAATACACGACGCTCCAAGCAAAGCTCATATCATGTGATGAATAAAAATATAGCTCCAAGTGACATACCAATAGCATGGAGATGAAAGAGGGGATGCCTTCCGGGGCATCCCCAAGCTTAGACGCTTGGGTCTTCCTTGAATATTACCTTGGGGTGCCTTGGGCATCCCCAAGCTTAGGGTCTTGCCGCTCCTTATTCCTTCATTTATCGTTGTCCCACCCAAAACTTGAAAACTTCAACACACAAAACTCAACAAAACCTCGTGAGATCCGTTAGTATAATAGACATATCAAATACTTTAGGTATTGTTATAATTTTATTCATATTTCATTATTTGTCGGAGAAACGACACCTATGGGATCGAGACGACCCCTTTACGATTCGGCAGGGAGAAAGGCTTGCGCAAAGAGCAGATCCAACGATCAACACGAGGGATTTTACCCAGGTTCGGGCTGCAAAGATGCGTAAAACCCTACTCCTGCTTTGGTTGTATTAGATGTGTTCTAGCCCAAGTTCTGGGAGCGCTACAGTACTCAGCCGCTACTCATGCAGAATGGGCCAGCGAAGATCTGATCCTCCATGTAGCTATGCCTTGGGCCTCCTTTTATACTCTCGAAGGGGTCACCAACAGTGGCGAAGTACAAGAGGTGTAAAGGTAGCTACAGTGTTATCATACCTAACACTGACGGTTTAGGACAAGAACATTTAATGCTCCGTTGAGGTGTCCCTTAGCGTCTTGGGGACGGAAAAAGGGGCCGTCCCATCAGCACCACTTAACCCCACCGCCGCTAATGCCATGACACGCATCCAGGAGGACAAACCCCGTCTGACAAGCTGGTCGCTGCACTGGAGCGGTGGCAAGGTGGCGAGATCTTGCCGGGGCTCGACGGGCCTGCCCGGCAAGATCTTGCCGGGCGCCCAGCCTTCGGTCGCCTGTCTTCTGACTGTTGACTCAAATGCCTTCTTGATAGTCTTGTGCTTGTTCCCAGTTGTCCCCCGGCAAGCATCTTGTCGGGAGTCCAACATCGGGTCTTCTCGGTGACCTGCCTGGAGGTCTTCTCCCAGGAAGGCTCGCTTCCCAGAAATTTTATCTTGATCTTGATCTTGCCGGCCTTGGAGCTTGCCGGTGATGCGTAGACCTGTTCCCGGCAAGTAATCCTTGCCGGAAACCTGGGTCCTAGATGTGCTGTGAGGAGATTTCTTCTCTGCCATGCCCTTCCCGCCTGGAGGCTGCAACTTGCCGGTGCATGTCCAGGGGTAATGGACACCCCCTGTTCATTACACCGACAGGAGCCCCCGGGCCTGGGCCGGACAAGCATGCACAGTGTTTGTCTGGGCTAGGCCCAAAAACATGCACTGGTACACGCGCGGCAAGAAGTAACCATCACTCATAACTCTTTAACTGCATGCTGATGATGACGCAAGAGAGCTTGCGGTTTGCCGGGCCTTGGGCTTGCCGGCGGCGTGGGCAGGCAGAGCAGGACAGCAGCAGGAGTCGTGTGCCCGAAAGGGAGTGCCACACCGTGCGATGAAGAGCCAACCCCCGAGCCTTCCCCATAAAGGGTACTGCGGGTGCAGTGCTCGATTCATACAGCCATCCCTGTTGTCGCCGCCGTCTACTGCGAATGCCTCACTGCTGTCTTGCCGGCCTCCAGCGCGGCGTCCTTGGCTTTCTCGGTGGCCATTGTTTGCTTTTCCTGCTGTTCATCCCGCATAGTGAGGCCGCGCTCGTGGTGATGACCGGCAGCTCTCTAGAAGGTTACTCTCTAGGGTGCGGCCAGCCCCCGAGCCCGCCTTCCATGCGTATTCCTGCAACACTGATTGGACATGTAATGCCACGACAGCGTTTAAGCACAACAAGTTAATTAGCTTCTGGGCTATGATTAAATTGTTGTAATCTTGACTTCTGTCGAATGCTCCCTTGCTTGCCGGAACACTTTCCGGTGCGCACGATCCAGTCAGCAGCACTTTGAGGAACAGGTCCTTAGCGGCTTGCCGGGAACGCCGCCTCCCGAAAATGTTTACCTTCCCAGCTTTAGTGCAGCTGCTCACATCGCCGAGCGGACTCGAGGCGACTAGGAGCGCAACTAGCCCCGGGGAGGCTCCTCAGCATACGGGTTTACACAGAAATCCGAAAATAAAACTCATCGAGCCTTTTCCTTGAACAGTCGCACTTTTGTACAATGAATCCCTACGCTTGCTGGAATACTCTCCGAATGCGCACGTTCTAGTCGATGGCGCTTAGGATCGGGTCCTGTCTAGCAGCCTATCGAGAACGCCGCCTCTTCAGGAGCTTAATGCTCTAGAGACAACCGCAGCTGCATCTGTGTTGTTGGGCGGACCCAGAACAACCAGGAGCGCAGAGTGTTTCTAGAGCGCTCCCTCGCGCACAGGTTGTACAAAACTACCATCAAGGATAAGGCTACACTGCAAAAAGCAATCAAAGCTTTAGGACTTAGCTTTCTGTAAGTAGAGCGAAGTCGCCATCGACGATGAAGCTGACGCGCTGATCGCTAGATCAGGTTCGCGCAACATTTCCCCCTACCTGGCGCGCCAAAGATGTCGGAGAAACGACACCTATGGGATCGAGACGACCCCTTTACGATTCGGCAGGGAGAAAGGCTTGCGCAAAGAGCAGATCCAACGATCAACACGAGGGATTTTACCCAGGTTCAGGCCGCAAAGATGCGTAAAACCCTACTCCTGCTTTGGTTGTATTAGATGTGTTCTAGCCCAAGTTCTGGGAGCGCTACAGTACTCAGCCGCTACTCATGCAGAATGGGCCAGCGAAGATCTGATCCTCCATGTAGCTATGCCTTGGGCCTCCTTTTATACTCTCGAAGGGGTCACCAACAGTGGCGAAGTACAAGAGGTGTAAAGGTAGCTACAGTGTTATCATACCTAACACTGACGGTTTAGGACAAGAACATTTAATGCTCCGTTGAGGTGTCCCTTAGCGTCTTGGGGACGGAAAAAGGGGCCGTCCCATCAGCACCGCTTAACCCCACCGCCGCTAATGCCATGACACGCATCCAGGAGGACAAACCCCGTCTGACAAGCTGGTCGCTGCACTGGAGCGGTGGCAAGGTGGCGAGATCTTGCCGGGTGCGAGTCTTGCCGGGGCTCGACGGGCCTGCCCGGCAAGATCTTGCCGGGCGCCCAGCCTTCGGTCGCCTGTCTTCTGACTGTTGACTCGAATGCCTTCTTGATAGTCTTGTGCTTGTTCCCAGTTGTCCCCCGGCAAGCATCTTGTCGGGAGTCCAACATCGGGTCTTATCGGTGACCTGCCTGGAGGTCTTCTCCCAGGAAGGCTCGCTTCCCGGAAATTTTATCTTGATCTTGATCTTGCCGGCCTTGGAGCTTGCCGGTGATGCGTAGACCTGTTCTCGGCAAGTAATCCTTGCCGGAAACCTGGGTCCTAGATGTGCTGTGAGGAGATTTCTTCTCTGCCATGCCCTTCCCGCCTGGAGGCTGCAACTTGTCGGTGCGTGTCCAGGGGTAATGGACACCCCCTGTTCATTACACCGACATTATTGCATAATAAGTACTATATTACAACTTCTCCACGGCTTATATCCTTCGATACAATCCATAGCATCATCAAAACAAGCAAATTATGCAAGCAAAAATAGAATCTGATTAAAACAGAACAGTCTGTAGTGATTTCTATTAAAACCATACTTCTATAACTCCAAAAAATATGAAAAATTAGGAAAACCTGGAAATTTATATATATACAATGTGTAACACATTCAGATCAAAAAGACACTCCAGTAAAATCACAAAAATTCTGCACCGGGGGTAAAAGTTTATGTTTTTGCACAACATCAATTCTACTATCTTCCAAATCATCCCAATTGCTTTTCTTGGCACAAACACTAATTTAAACATAAAAACACAACCATTACTGTAGCAACAATCGTGTGGACTCAAAATAACAGAAAGTAAAAGAAAAAAATTAAAGATAACTATTGGGTTGCCTCCCAACAAGCACTATTGTTTTATGCCCTTAGCTAGGCATAATGCATTGTTTCAAGTATTGTTGTCTTTAAAATTAATTCCATAGGTGGCCCTCATAATAGATTCATAAGGTGGCTTAATTATCTTTCTAGGGAAGTGGTCCATCCCTTTTTTAATGGTAATTGTAATCTTATATTACCTTCTTTCATATCAATAATAGCACCTATGGTTCGTAGGAAAGGCCTACCAAGTATAATAGGACAATACGGTTTGCATTAAATATCAAGCACAATGAAATCCACGTGCACATAATTTCTATTAGCAAGAATAGGCACAGCATTTATTCTACCAATGGTTTCTTAATAGTAGAATCCGCCAAATGCAAGTTGAGGGAACATTCATTTATATCGGTGAGACATAGCACATCACATAAAGATTTCGGTATAGTAGAAACACTAGCACCAAGGTCACACAAAGCATTGCATTCATAATCTTTAAGCTTTATTTTAATAGTGGGTTCCCATTCAACATGCAATTTTTTAGGTATTGAAACTTCTAGTTCAAGCTTTTCTTCATGAGCTTTTATCATAGCTTCCACAATATGTTTAGTAAAGGCTTTATTTTGTTTGCAAGCATTAGGTGAACTTATCATAGATTGCAACAAGGAAATACATTCAGCCAAAGAGCAACTTTCATAATTAAAGTCCTTGTAATCCAAAGTACTGGCCACGTCACTATGTAAACTTTTGACCTCTCCAAAGCCATTTTTTTCATTTTTATCATCATGATCATCACCCTCCGAACAATTGGGACGCCTTCTAACTAAAGTTGACTCTTCTCCACTCCCCATTTCATCAAGTTTTATATTAGTAAACAAAGATTCAATAGGTGAAACATTCATCATTTGAATATCTTCATCATGATTGCGATAAAAACCGGGAAGGATAGCCTTTTCTAGGAGCTCTCGCTTAGCTCTCAACCTAGTGGTCCTCTCCTTACTTTCATTAATAGAGATTTGGATGGATATAATGGACTCATTAATATCATGCTTGGGTGGCAAAGTTTTACTTTTATGAGTTTCCACATCATGAGCAATCCTATCCATGTTTCTAGCCATATCATCAACTTTGTGTAGTTTTTCTTCTACCGTAGTATTGAAAATCTTTTGAGAACTAATAAATTCTTTAATGGCATTCTCAAGATCAGAGGGTATACTATTATTATTGTTGGAAGAATTACCACAAGAATTACCATAATTATTAAATGAGTTACTAGGATACGGTATAGGATTGAAATTCCCTCTATAAGCATTGTTGTTGAAATTATTTCTAGAGATAAAATTCACATCAATAGCATGAACATTTTTATTTTGCTCAGTCAAAGTAGATAGCGGCACATCATTGGGATCATCATGAACATTTTTATTAGCAAACATATTCATAAGAGAGTCCAACTTATCACTCAAAGTAGTGATTTCTTCAACAAAATTTACCTTCTTACCAGTTGGAGCTCGTTCGGTGTGCCATTGAGAATAATTTTTCATGATATTATCCAGTAGTTTTGTAGCTTCTCCAAACGTAATTTCCGTAAAGGTACCACCTCCATCAGAATCTAGAAGATTTCTCGATAGAAAGTTTAGTCTCGCATAGAAATTTTGTATTATCATCCATAAACTTAAGTCATGAGTGGGACAATTTCTAATAATTAATTTCATTTTCTCCCAAGCTTGTGCAACATGTTCTTACTCATGTTGTTTAAAAATCATAATTTGATTTCTGAGAGATATAATCTTAGCAGGAGGAAAATACTTAGCTATAAAAGCATCCTTACACTTATCCCAAGTTCCAATACTATTGCGAGGCAAGGATGAAAACAAAGTTTTAGCTTTATCTATTCGTGAGAAAAGAAATAATTTCAACTTAACCACATCATTATCCACATCCTTTTTCTTTTGCATATCACATAATTCAACGAATGTATTAAGGTGTGAAGTAGCGTCCTCATTAGGACTTCCAGTAAATTGTTCTTTCATAACAAGATTTAGCAAAGCGGCATTTATATCAAAAGATTCCACAGTAGTGGCGGGTGGTATAGGAGTACTAGTAAAATCATAGTTATTAGTATTTGCAAAGTCACACAATTTGGTTTTTTCTTGAAACATAGTGACAAAGCAAGCAAACTAACAAGCAAACAGGTAAACTAGGAAACTAAACAAACAAGCAAATAGAAAATATTTTTGTGTTTTTGATTTTTTTGTAAAAGTAAATATAAAGATAAATACAAAGACAAGCAAAAAGTAAAACAAGTGATTGATAGTTTGTGTGAAGGGACCTCGCACGAAGTTGGTGATGTCTCCCCGGCAACGGCGCCAAAAATTCTTTCTGCTACTTGTGAGCTGCATAGGGTTTTTCCCCAAAGAGGAAGGGTGAAGCAATATAGTAGCAATAAGTATTTCCCTCAATGAGAACCAAGGTTATCGAACCAGTAGGAGAACCACGACAACTCGGGTCAACAGTACCTGCACACACAAAACCAAACACTTGCACCCAACGCGGGCAAGAGGGTTGTCAAGCCCCTTGAACTCGTTACTTGCAAGGGTTACTTCTGATAGTCATAGATAAATAATATAAAAGTAAAATAAAAAGTAAATAAATTGCAGCAGGGTATATTTAGGTTTTTAGCAAATATGATTAAGTAGACCCGGGGGCTATAGCGTTCACTAGACGCTTCTCTCTCGAACACATGACATACGGTGGGTAGACAAATTACTGTTGGGCAATTGATAGAAAAGCGCATAGTTATGATTATGTATTCATGGCAATGATCATGTATATAGGCATCATGTCCATGACAAATAGACCGAAACAATTCTGTATCTACTACTATTACTCCACCAATCGACCGCTATCCAGCATGCATCTATGGTATTAAGTTTATGACAAACTGATTAATGCTTTAAGCAAGATGACATGATGTAGACAAAGTAAGTACACGCAATATGTTTAAACCCCATTGTTTTACCATTAGTAGCAACAATCAATACGTGTCTTGTCCCCTTCTGTCACTAGGATATAGAGCACTGCAAGATTGAAACCACTACAATGCACTCCCCTCGCTGAAGATAAATCAATCTAGTTGGCCAAACCAAGCCGATAGATCAAAGAGACTTGAAAAGCTATACCAATCATGCATAATAGAATTCAGAGAAGACTCAATTGCTTTTCATGAATAATCGGATCCTAAACCCACAATTCATCGGATCCCAACAAACGCACCGCAAAAGAAGATTACATCGGATAGATCATCGCGAGAATCGCAAAGAACTTTGTATTGAAGATCAAAGAGAGAGAAGAAGCCATCTAGCTAATAGCTATGGACCCGTATGATTGTGGTGAACTACTCACACATCATCATGGAGTAAGCAAGGTTGATGTAGACGGCCTCCGTGATGGATTCCCACTCCGACAGAGTACCGGAAAAGGCCTCCAGAAGGGATCGCGGAAGAACAAAAACTTGCGGCGGAAGAAAATTGGTTTTGGGTGGCTCTCTAATGTTTTTGGGGTAATTGAGAATATATTGAAGTGGTATTAGGTCAGGAGGTTCCACGGGGGGGGGGGGGGGGGGCACGAGCTAGCGAGTGCACCCTACCCCCCCAGGGCGCGCCGACCTTGAAGGGATCGATAGAAGAGACGTCTAGAGGGGGTGAATAGACTACTTGCATGAATTAAAATCTAACCTTTTCCCAAGTTAATTGGTGGGCAGTTTTAGCAATTATAACAAGTCTAATGCACCCTACACATGCTAGTCAACAAGTATGGCAGCGGAAAGTAAGACAAGCACATGTAAGAGAGAGTAGATGATAGAGGCGAAGGTGTCCCGTCTTTCGATGAGATGGTGGCTATCGTTTTGGTGGAAGTCGACTTTCATGATCCGACTACGAACGTGTGAAGACGTCGCGCCTTAGCAATCGCTAAACCAACTCCGAGAGGTTATTCACCACGCCGGAGCACGATCAACCTGACCACGAAGGTCTATTTCCTGCACGCAAACGAAGAACAAGCAAGAAACTAAGATTGCAATCTGGATATTGCGAATAAAAGAGGAAAGCTTTATTGATGAAGTGGGGTTTTGTGACGTCTTGGTCTGGTCGTGGAACACAAACGAAGGATGCGAAGTTGCAGCTATGGCGAACTTGTAATCTAAACAAAACCCAAGTCTAAAACGATGCCCTAAGGGCTGTATATATGGGGGAATAGAAGGGGATTTCGTGACCCCTTGGAGGAGGGGTCCAAAACCAGCCCTAACTTTGTTTCCCCACACATACGAACTCTAAAAACAACCTAATAAGTGGTATTTCGAAATTACATGGGCCTGGCCCAAAAATAAGGTGACGCAACACCTATATTAGCCTATGGAGAAATTTATGAAGTGGCATCTTGTATATTTCGTCCAAGCCTCCAAGCACTCCTTATGGTGGCTTCAAAGTGCGAAAATCACCACTGGAAACTCCGTTGTTCCTTCCCGCGCGCGCACCTTCTCCCCCATGCTTGATCCCGCTCCAATGGTCATCCTTCTTGTCCATGCTAGGTCCTTCATTCATAAGTAAAACAAAAGTATCTAATTCAGGCAGCATCATATGTTCATGAACATTAGAAGGATTTCCAAGAAACGAAAGTACCTGATAATTTAGTTGGCGTGCGCGGGCTCTAGTAACTGGTCCAATATGTGTAGCTAGTGGGGATGTGGGTGTAACATTAGTTGGGATGTCCTCATCATCCTCCCCTTCTAGAACTGAAGTCGTCCTCGATGGAAGCTCATCATCCTCTCCCAAATAAGGCATCAAATCTGCAATGTTAAAAGTGGGACAAACCCCAAAATATGCAGGTAGCTCAAGTTTATATGCATTATCATTTATTTTCTCTAACACCTTGAAAGGACCATCAGCACGTGGCATTAGCTTCGACTTGCGCAATTCTGGAAACCTATCCTTACGCAAATGTAACCAAACAAGATCTCCAGGTGCAAAGACAACATGTTTTCTACCCTTATCTCCAGCAAGTTTATATTTAGCATTCATACGCTCAATGTTCTCCTTAGTTAACTCATGCATCTTTAATATCAATTCAGCACGTTCTTTAGCATCAAAATTGACCTTCTCCGAAGATGGAAGAGGCAACAAATCAATAGGTGCACGAGGTAAGAAACCATACACTACTTCAAAAGGGCACATCTTAGTAGTAGAATGCAGCGAACGATTATAAGAAAATTCAATATGAGGCAAGCATTCTTCCCACATTTTCAGGTTATTCTTCAAAACAGCTCTAAGCATAGTAGACAGTGATCTATTCACTACTTCAGTTTGTCCATCAGTTTGGGGGTGACATGTAGTACTAAAAAGCAGTTTAGTCCCCAATTTAGCCCATAAACATCTCCAAAAGTGGCTAAGAAATTTAACATCATGATCTGAAACAATTGTATTTGGCACACCATGAAAGCGAATAATTTCACGAAAGAACAAATCAGCAACATTAGCAGCAGCATCACTTTTATGACAGGGTATAAAGTGTGCCATTTTCGAAAATCTATCCACGACAAAAAATATGCTATCCCTCCCCTTCTTTGTTCGAGGTAAACCTAAAACAAAGTCCATAGATATATCCTCTCAAGGAACACTAGGTACAGGCAAAGGCATATATAAACCATGAGGATTGAGTCGTGACTTAGCTTTTTGACATGTAGTGCAGCGAGCAACAAAACGCTCAACATCCCGTCTCATCTTTGGCCAAAAGAAATGTGTAGCAAGTACGTCCTCCGTCTTCTTCACGCCAAAGTGTCTCATTAATCCCCCTCCATGCGCCTCCTGTAACAACAAAAGACGAACGGAGCTAGCTGGAATGCATAGCTTGTTAGCACGAAACACAAATCCATCATTTGATACCACTTGATAGAGGCGAAGGTGTCCCGTCTTTCGATGGGATGGTGGCTATCGTTTTGGTGGAAGTCGGCTTTCACGATCCGACTACGAACGTGCGAAGACGTCGCGCCTTAGCAATCGCTAAACCAACTCCGAGAGGTTATTGACCACGCCGGAGCACGATCAACCTGACCACAAAGGTCTATTTCCTGCACGCAAATGAAGAACAAGCAAGAAACTAAGATTGCAATCTGGATATTGCGAATAAAAGAGGAAAGCTTTATTGATGAAGTGGGGTTCTGTGACGTCTTGGTCTGGTCGTGGAACACAAACGAAGGACGCGAAGTTGCAGCTATGGCGAACTTGTAATCTAAACAAGACCCAAGTCTAAAACGATGCCCTAAGGGCTGTATATATGGGGGAATAGAAGGGGATTTTGTGGCCCCTTGGAGGTGGGGTCCGAAACCAGCCCTAACTCCGTTTCCCCACACATACGGACTCTAAAAACAGCGTAATAAGTGGTATTTAGAAATTACATGGGCCTGGCCCAAAAATAAGGTGACGCAGCACCTATATTAGCCTATGGACAAAATTTATGAAGTGGCATCTTGTATATTTCGTCCAAGCCTCCAAGCACTCCTTATGGTGGCTTCAAAGTGCGAAAATCACCACTGGAAACTCCGTTGTTCCTTCCCGCGCGCGCACCTTCTCCCCCATGCTTGATCCCGCTCCAATGGTCTTCCTTCTTGTCCATGCTAGGTCCTTCATTCATAAGTAAAACAAAAGTATCTAATTTAGGCAGCATCATTTGTTCATGAACATTAGAAGGATTTCCAAGAAACGAAAGTACCTGATAATTTAGTTGGCGTGCGCGGGCTCTAGTAACTGGTCCAATATGTGTAGCTAGTGGGGATGTGGGTGTAACATTAGTAGGGATGTCCTCATCAGTAGATATAGGAAGATCAAACGCAATTTGGAGACGCAAGGATTTTTCCCGTGGTTACGATAGGTGGCGCTATCGTACATCCATGTTTATGGAGTCTTCAACCCCCGGAGGGTAACGGTCGCGAGAGTCCACAGAGGGCTCCACCCATAAGGGTCCACGAAGTAGCAACCTTGACTATTCCATAACGGCTTCCGTCCATGAAGGACTAGCCTCACTATGGGTAGATCTTCACGAAGTAGTCGATCTCCATGCCTGTACAAACTTCTTGGTTCAACTCCACAACACGAAGTAGGAGGCTCCCAAGCAACACCTAATCATTCTAGGAGGCACCACCCTCCAAAAGGTAATAGGCTTGATAATGATGATGAACTCCTTGTTCTTGTGCTTCAAGATGCTAGACTCCTCATCACTCAATCACTCTCTCACAGATTTGGCTTGGTGGAAGGGATTGATTGGGTGAAAAGCAACTTGGGGAGGCTAGAAATCAAGATCCATATGGTTGGAGTGGATGATCTTGATCTCAACACAAGGGTAGGTGGTTCTCTCTCAGAAAACTGGATGGGGCAAGTATGGAATAGTTCTGAGTGCTTCTCTCTCAACTGGGATGTGGTGGAGAGGTATATATAGGCATCCCCAAAAATCCAACCATTACAACATTATTGCCCAACTCGGTGAAACCGAAGTAAAACTCGGTGGCATCGACCTGTTCAAAATGTGGCAACTTTCGGAATCTTGGTGAGACCGATATAGCAAACTCGGGGGTACCGAAGTCAGTGGCCGAGGCAGTTTCCAAAACTCGGTGGGACCGAAACACAAAACTCGGAAATTTCGATTTTATGAAAGCGGCCAACAGAATCGTGGTCACTGATTCTCGGTTGCACCGATGTGAACTCGGTTGCACAGAAGAAGGGTTTGTGCCTAGGGTTTCTGTATAGGGTTTAAACTCGGTGTAGCCGATATGGAAATGTTGGTGGCACCGATTTTGAGTGGTAGGGTTTTTTGACAGAATCTTTGTGGGAAAGCTTGTGGGTGTTTTTGGTGGCTAGCACTTGTGCACGTGGAGCAATTTGTTCACCAACAATACCTTACCCCCTTTTAATAGTATTGGCTTTCCTATGGACTCAAAGTGATTTCTCACAAAGTAAAATGTATTGTCTTCTAGCTTGAAGCTTTGCCAATCCATTCCTTGCATCTTGGGGTATCTCCTCACAATCCTTTTGCGAACCCATCATCCTCTTATGGATTTTTATCTGAAATACACTAGGTAGAAATGTTAGTCCAAGAGATAATGTATGTTGTCATGAATTATCAAAACCACCAAGGGAGCATATGTGCTTTCAATCTCCCCCTTTTTGGTAATTGATGACAACATACAATCAAAGCTTCAAATAAAGATATGCAAAGATATAATGACGACTTTGAGAGACACAAGACTAAAACTTGCTCCCCCTAAATGTGTGCAATCCTTTTGAGGATAGTTGCTTTGGAATGCATGGACACACATATAGTAGAAGGGATAAGATGAGTCATGTGTATCTTGGCTATATGCATCAAATATATATGAATGAGGTGTATCCTTGTTCAAGACTTCACTCTTGCAAACAATATGTGCAAGAAGCAAGAAACAATATGTGCAAGAAACAATATGGTCAAGGATATGATGCATATACTTACCTTGAGTTCTTGAGCATTCTAGTAGTAGAAACACACTTGAGAAAACAATGTTAGGAAACACAAGAGTATTCTACTAATAAAAAAGCAATAGAACTCAATAGTACCAAGATGTGGAGAACATATAGAAGATAGAATTCCTTAAGATTGATATGTCTCCAAGAACATTTAGAACTTTCTCCCCTAGATATGAAATAGTAGGTCATCCTCTCCACCTGAACCTTAGCATTTAGATATTTGGAGTAGGTAGGGCGATACAAGTCTAACATGAGAATCTCTCTCTCCTTTGGGAAACAACGAAACTTCTCCCCCTACTTTGGTATTATCCCCTTGTCTATGTAAGCATAAGCTTTGATATTCTCCCCCTTGATTGTATCTCCCCCTTTGCATTGAAGCATGTATCTCCCCCTTTAGCACTGAAGCTTTGGTATTTCTCCCCCTTTGGCATTAATTGCCAAAAAGGTCCATACATAGGGTCAGACACAGGGATCATGGAGTCAGAAGGGATCCTTGAGAACAAGGGTCATAGAATGTAGGGTTCGCAGAAAAGAATAAGGATCATAGAGAGCATTTAAATTTCTCTCTCTTTCTCTGATCTGAGAGCTTGTAAGACTTCTCCTCCTTTGAGTTAGGGATCCTAGAATAAAGTTTCTCCCCCCATTTTTTTAAAATAAGGGATCATCAAAGAAATGGACAATTTCTAAGTTTAACAAATGATAGAAAAGATAGCAAAGTCGGTGGCTTCGAGGCAAATAAATCGGTGGAACTGAGACGTGTATTTGTAGCCTATCTGCATGATCGGTAGAACCGAGTCATTTGAATCGGAGGCTCCGAGGACATAACAGAAACTTGGCAACTTCTAGAAAATATCAAATGGTTTTAGAAAACTTGCAATAAAATTTTAAAAATGATTTGCAAGGGGAATTCAAAAGAATTTACAAAGAAATATCAACTAGAGAAGATTAGAGTGGTTCCAAGAAATCTTACAAATATAGGATGAACCACACTGGAAGCTTCAACTAGATCATGGTCGGTGACTAGGTCACCTATATTAGAGTACACTGACTTAGGAGCCAAGCAAGAAAACTTGATCATAGGTCATACTCATCGTTAAGCTCAAAATGGGGTTACCATTTTTCGATTAAGCATTTTAATGTTTTCATATCACTTGAGTTGCTTTACCTCGTGACTTGGAGTAAAGCTTTTTCAAGGATATGAGTACATACCTTTGAGTGATGTTGATGACGTAGCATGTAGAAGAACTTATTGTGGATGCTCGATGTTGATGAAGATCATCTTGAGTTGGGAGCAATCCTTGTTTGTTTTGGTTCTCTTTTCACCTACATGGGTTAATCATGCAAGGAAGAACAAGATATATCCATTTGACATGATATCAATTGAGAATTAGCAAATGTGATCACATCAAACATATGTCAAGGATATGGTTGAGTTGTCTTCTTCCTTCCATCAACGAGAAGGGTTGTGGATACTTGGTTATGACAGGATTGCTTGTGATAAGAGTTGATGGCAATCTTGTGGAATGAAGTTTTTCCAAGTACATACAAAAGATTAGTTGCAATACAAGGGAGCATATATTTCCATGGTATAAGATAACATGTGAAGTGTATCATGGAAGTATCATGTAAGCTCATGCCCTAGCATGCAACCGAGTGAGTCTAGTTGAAGTTTGAAGCATCAATGATGTTCAACTCATTCCTCAAGTAACAAAACACTTTCTCATCAAGTGGCTTAGTAAAGATATCGGCCAATTGCTTGTTAGTACGAACATGTTTGAGATTAATGTCCCCTTTAGCAACATGATCACGAATAAAATGATGTCTAACTTGAATATGCTTAGTTCGAGAATGTTGCACGGGATTATGGGCAATTTTAATAGCACTTTCATTATCACACAATAATGGAATACGTCTCACATGGATTCCATACTCCTTAAGAGTTTGAGTCATCCAAAGCAATTGAGCACAACATGATCCAACGGCAATGTATTCCGCTTCGACAGTAGATAGAGATACCGAGTTTTGTTTCTTGGAGGACCAAGACACAAGAGATCTGCCAAGAAATTGACAAGTACCCAAGGTGGATTTTCTATCAACCTTGTCTCCAGCATAGTCCGAGTCGGAATATCCAACAAGGTTAAAAGAAGATCCCTTGGGATACCATATACCAAAGTTTGGTGTATGTATCAAGTATCTCACAATTCTTTTCACGGCCTTAAGATGACACTCTTTAGGAGCAGCTTGATATCTAGCGCACATGCATACACTAAGCATAATATCGGGACGGAAGGCACATAGATATAACAATGAAGCAATCATAGATCGATAAACCTTTTGATCAACCAGTTCGTCCTCCTTGGTAAGATCAACATGTCCACTAGTAGGCATAGGAGATTTCATACCTTTACTCTCTTGCATGTTGAACTTCTTGATCAAGTCCTTGGTATACTTGGTTTGAGAGATGAAAGTTCCTTATCTTGTTTGCTTGATTTGCAAACCAAGGAAAAATTTAAGCTCACACATCATGGATATCTCATACTTCTCGGACATCAACCTTCCAAATCTTTCACTAAATGTTGGGTTAGTAGATCCAAAGACAATATCATCCACATAGATTTGGCACACAAATAATCCACCATTAACTCTCTTAGTGAATAAGGTTGCGTCAATTTTACCAATCTCAAAACCCTTTCCAATGAGAAACTTCGTTAAACATTTATACCAAGCACGTGGGGCTTGCTTAAGACCATAAAGAGCTTTATGAAGCTTGTACACATGATTAGGTTTCTTAGGATTCACAAAACCAGGGGGTTGCTTAACATAAACCTCTTCTTCAATCTCACCATTTAAGAATGCACTTTTAATATCCATTTGATAAAGCATGATACATGGTGATTAGCATAAGCAAGAAGAATGCGGATAGCTTCAAGTCTAGCAACAAGTGCATAGGTCTCACCATAGTACATACCTTCGACTTGGGTGTAGCCTTGAGCCACGAGACGCGCCTTGTTGCGTACGACTTGACCGTCTTCATCTTGTTTGTTCCGAAACACCCATTTGGTTCCGATGATGTTTTGCTCGTCCTTGGGCTTCTCCACAAGTGTCCACACTTCTTTCCTCTCAAAGTTGTGTAGTTCCTCATGCATAGCGTTCACCCAATCCTTATCCTGAAGAGCTTCTTCTACCTTCAAGGGATACTAGATATGAATGAATAATGCTCACAAAAGTTAGCTAGTCGAGTTTTAGAGCGAGTTATCCTCCCGGTTTGTATGTCACCAAAGATTTGATTTAGAGGATGGTTTTTGTCCACTCTTGCTCGAACTCGGGGTAGCTTTTGCTTGTTGGATGGTGGGGCTTCTTCATCATCATCTTCTTCATCGTTGTTGAAGGTGTCGTTACCTTGAGGTGGTGGTGAAGGTGGTTGCGGTGGATCATCATGATGAACTTCTTCCTCCTCTTCATCTTGTCGTGTACCGCTTGTGGACGCCTCCAAGTCATGTTGAGGTTCGCCTTGACATGAAGTAGGGGCTTCCACTTGAGTTGACGGAGTACTTTCCTTCACCTCCATGGGACAAATCTTGCCAATGGATAAGTCTTGGATAACTTCCGAAGGTTGCTTATCTCCTACATCATTTGGCAATTGTTTGACTTGCAAACCATTAGATTCATCAAACTTCACATCTACCGTCTCTTCAACTTTTTGAGTGAACTTGTTGTAGACACGGTAAGTGTGAGAGTTTGATCCGTAACCGAGTAGGAAACCTTCATGAGATTTAGGAGCAAATTTAGAACGACGATGCTTATCAAGAATGTAACACTTGGAGCCGAATAATCGAAAGTATCCAACTTGGGGCTTGTTACCTGTGAGTAGCTCGTATGCCGTTTTACCGAGTAGCTTGTGAAGATAGAGTCGGTTTGTGGCATGACAAGTTGTTTCCACAGCTTCTGCCCAAAAGTGGTTTGGTGTCTTGTATTCGTCGAGCATCGTTCTTGCCATCTCAATAAGAGTTTGGTTCTTCCTCTCAACAACTCCATTTTGTTGAGGTGTGTACGTAGTCGAGAACTCATGTAGAATCCCTTCTTCGTCAAGAAAGGTGTCTACATTTGTGTTCTTGAACTCCGGTCCGTTGTCGCTCCGAACTTTCTTGATCTTCAATTCAAACTGATTTTGGGCTTTGCGAGCGAAGTTCTTGAAGATCTTTTGTACCTGCAACTTATCATCAAGAAAGAATACCCACGTAAATTGATAACCCACAAGTATAGGGGATCGCAACAGTTTTCGAGGGTAGAGTATTCAACCCAAATTTATTGATTCGACACAAGGGGAGCCAAAGAATATTCTCGAGTATTAGCAGCTGAGTTGTCAATTCAACCACACCTGAAAGACTTAATATCTGCAGCAAAGTAGTATGGAAATAACGGTAACGATGGCAAAGTGACAGTAGCAGTGTTGTAGTGATTGTAACAGTAGCAACGGAAAAGTAACTTAGCAAAGATCAATATGGAAAAGCTCGTAGGCAATGGATCAGTGATGGATAATTATGTCGGATGGCATTCATCATGCAATAGTTATAACATAGAGTGACACGGAACTAGCTCCAATTCATCAATGTAATGTAGGCATGTATTCCATATATAGTCATACGTGCTTATGGAAAAGAACTTGCATGACATCTTTTGTCCTACCCTCCCGTGGCAGCGGGGTCCTATTGGAAATTAAGGGATATTAAGGCCTCCTTTTAATAGAGAACCGGACCAAAGCATTGGCACTTAGTGAATACATGAACTCCTCAAACTACGGTAATCACCGGAAAGAATCCCAGTTATAGTCACCCTGGGGGATGCGGATCATAACTCGTAATAGGTGTCTACAACTTGCAAGATAGGATCAAGAACACACATATATTCATGAAAACATAATAGGTTCAGATCTGAAATCATGGCACTCGGGCCCTAGTGACAAGCATTAAGCATAGCAAAGTCATAGCAACATCAATCTCAGAACATAGTGGATACTAGGGATCAAACCCTAACAAAACTAACTCGATTACATGGTAAATCTCATCCAACCCATCACCGTCCAGCAAGCCCACGATGGAATTACTGACGAACGGCGGAAAGCATCATGAAATTGGTGATGAAGGATGGTTGGTGATGACGACGGCGTCGATTTCCCCTCTCCGGAGCACAAATCAGGCTCCAGATCTGCCCTCCCGAGGAAGAACAGGAGGTGGCGGCGGCTCCGTATCGTAAAACGCGATGAACTCTTCTCTCTGATTTTTTTCTCCCCGAATAGGAATATATAGAAGTGGAAACGAGGTCGGAGGAGCAACAGGGGTCCCACAAGCCACAGGGGCGCGCCCTAGGGGGGTGGGCGCGCCCCCTGGCTTGTGGCCAGGTGGTGGGCCCCCTGCAGTTGATTCTTTCGCCAATATTTTTTATTAATTCCAAAAATATTCCCCGTAAATTTTCAGGTCAATCCGAGAACTTTTATTTCTGCACAAAAATAACACCAAGGCAATTCTGCTGAAAACAGCGTCAGTCCGGGTTAGTTCCATTCAAAACATGCGAATTAGAGTCCAAAACAAGGGCAAAAGAGTTTGGAAAAGTAGATACGTTGGAGACGTATCAACTCCCCCAAGCTTAAACCTTTGCTTGTCCTCAAGCAATTCAGTTGATAAACTGAAAGTGGTAAAGAAAAACTTTTACAAACTCTGTTTGATCTTGCTATTGTAAATATGTCTAACTTATGTTCAGATTTTCAGCAAAGATTATAGACTAACCACATTCACAATAACATTTAGGTCTCACATTTACCCATATCAATAACATAATCAACTAGCGAGCAATAATAATCAATCTCGGGTGACAACAATTTTATCAAAACAATCATGATACAATATGACATAATGGTATCTCGCTAGCCCTTTCTGAGACCACAAAAAATAAATGCAGAGCACCTCTGGAGAACAAGGACTGACTAGACATTGTAATTCATGGTAAAAGAGATCCAGTCATACTCACACTCAATATCAATTAATAGCAAAGCATACAAATGACGGTGGTGCTCTCTAACTGGTGCCTTTTATGAGAGGGTGATGACTCAACAGTAAAGTAAAATAGATAGGCCCTTCGCAGAGGGAAGCATTGATTTGCAGAGGTGCCAGAGCTCGAGCTTTTAAAACAGGGATGAATAATAATTTTGAGAGGTATGCTTTCATTGCCAACATAACAACTAAGAGATCTCGATATCTTCCATGCTAGATAAATTATAGGCGGTTCCCAAACAGAATAGTAAAATTTTTACTCCCCCTCCACCAATCAATCACACTCCATAGCGGGCCGAATCCACGGGTACTGTCCATACAAACACAACCCTGGGGGATTTTTGTTTATTATATTTTTGATTTGAATTTTGAGCATGGAACTGGGCATCCCAAATACCAGCCACTTTCTCGTGAATGATAGTGAATCAACACAAATCGTGAGAATAACCCACCTAGCATGGAAGATACTGACAGTCCCCAGTCACTACATGAGTGATTTGGGCATACAAAACGGAATATTTATTTGAAGGTTTGGAGGGTGGCACATGCAAATTTACTTGGAACGGCAGGTAAATACCGCATATAGGTATGTATGGTGGACTCATATGGAACAACTTTGGGTTTATGGAGATGGATGCACAAGCAGTATTCCCGCTTAGTACAAGTGAAGGCTAGCAAAAGACTGGGAAGCGACCAACTAGAGAGCGACAACAGTCATCAACATGCTTTTAAGATTAACCAATATTGAATGCAAGCATGAGTAGGATATAAATCACCATGAACATAAACATAGTGGAGGCTATGTTGATTTTGTTTCAACTACATGCGTGAACATGTGCCAAGTCAAGCCACTTGAGTCATTCAGAGGAGGATACCATTCTATCATACTACATCACAACCATTTTAATATGCATGTTGGCACTCAAGACAAACCATTATCCACTCTTAGTTAATTAAGCATGGCATGAGTAACTATAATCTCTAATTGTCATTGCAAACATGTTTCATCTATAACGGGCTGAATTAAGAACGATGAGCTAATCATATTTACAAAAACAAAATAGGTCGAGTTCATACCAGCTTTTCTCCATCTCAGTCATTTCATCATATATCGTCATTATTGCCTTTCACTTGCACGACCGAACGATGTGAATAATAATAAGAGTGCACGTGCATTGGACTAAGCTGGAAACTGCAAATAATAACTCAAAGGAGAAGGCAAAGTAATATGGGCTCTCTGATGATAAACAATAATGCATATGAGAGCCACTCAACATTTTCATCGTGGTCTTCTCCTTACGACCCAAAGAAGAAAGAAAAGAAAACTATTTACAAGGGAAAGCTCCCAACAAGCAAAAGAAGATCAAGAAATATTTTTGGGTTTTCTTTTAATACTACACTAAACAAACTTGAAAGTAAAGCTAGAACTAATTTTTTGGATTTTTTTTCAAGATTAATTAAACACACATAAGAAAAAAGCATGAAGAAGAAATAAACTACCATGGATGGCACAATGAAAAAGTATGAACACCGACAACTGGAATGAGTGTGTGAACATGAATGTAATGTCAGTGAGAAATACGTACTCCCCCAAGCTTAGGCTTTTGGCCTAAGTTGGTCTAGGGCCACGGCTGGCCAGGATAATATCTGAAGTCATAGTTGGGGTTGTACTGGGCTGCGGCGGCTACTGCCTGAACAGCAGCAGCGTGGAGGCGAGCAGCTTCCGCCTCTCTCTCGTATTCGTTTGCCTCCTCTCTGGTTATAAAGCGTCTTCGTTTTTCCTGAAAGTTAAAGAAGGCAGGAGCAGGAAGAGTAATATGGACAACACGCTGTCTGTCAAAAATTAGTCGGTATAGGATGGGCTGTTCGTTCCTCTCAAGGAACTGGTAGCGCACCAAAGCCTCATAGTCAAGAAAAGCAGGGGGTAACTCAATATCATTCTCTCTTATGGGTACTCCAAGATACTTAGCTACCCGAGTGGCATAAATTCCACCAAAGAAATCTCCATCCTTAGCATTAAGATGTAATCTCCTAGCAATAATAGCCCTTAAGTTATATCGTCTATCTCCCATGACCGCACTTTTAAGAATACTGAGATCAGGTACACAAAGGTGGCTATGTTCATGTTTACCGTTAATGCATCTACCTATGAAGAGAGCAAAATAATGTATGGCAGGAAAGTGAATGCTCCCCAAAGTAGCTTGTGTAATGGTTCTAGTTTCTCCCACCGTGATGCTAGCAAGGAAATCATTAAATTCATTTTTATGAGGATCGCTATGGCTACCCCACTGTGGAATTTTGCATGCATCATTAAAATCCTCTAGGTCCATGGTATAGGACTTATCATAAAGATTAAATAGAACAGAATGAGAATTACGCTTGGATGAAAATTCAAACCTCCGCACGAAAGAATCGGTGAGTTGATAATATTGCTTGCATCGATCTGAAATAAAATCCTCTAGGCCAGCCTTCCTTATGTACGCATAAAACTCTTCCTTGAACCCGGCATTGTCCATGAATTGATCCGACGGCCATTCACAAGGCCGCACTTGAGCTCCCCTCGGTGGTTCAAAGTCGGGCTCGCGTAACGCGAGCCTCGGGGTCTTCTTGCTCGAAGAACCACCTTGGTATATTCTCCTTAACATCTTTCCTTTCTCTGAAAAATTTCTGAAATTTTTGGTGACTCAAAATAAAAGTAAACAAAACTCATAGCAACTACTCCCACAAGTGCCTAGAAGCTATATCATGCATCAAAACTACTTGGGACCATATAAATTTGACATGCAAGCTCAAGAACAAGGTCACCACAGCAGCAAAAATTTGCAATATATAAAGCACTAGAACAAAAACTAATTGGACCATTGGAGGAGTCACATACCGAAGAGCAATCCCCTAAAACAGTTTTGCAAATGGAGCTTTGAGCAAGGAGATCGAAAATGGCAGCAAAATGAGCTAGAACACGGGTTTGAGCAATGGTGGGATTTTTTCTGGAGGAAGACGAAGTGGATGGTGGCTGGAATAAGTGAGGGGGGCCCACGTGGGACCCACAAGCCAGGGGGGCGTGCCCAGGGGGGTGGGCTCGCCCTGCAGGCTTGTGGCCCATTGGTGCAGCCCCCTGATGCATACTCAGTGCCAAAAATTCTAAAATATTCCAGAAAAAATCATACTAAATTTTCAGGGCATTCTGAGGATTTTTATTTTCAGGTCATTTTTCTATTGCACGGATAAAACAGAAAACAGGAGAATAATAGCATTTTTACTCTATTTAATCTAAATATCAGAAAGTAAAAGTTGGGTACAGAAGTTGTGCCTTCTAAATTCATCCATCTCATGCTACTCAAAAAGAATCCATCAATAAGGTTGATCAAGTCTTATTGACAAACTTTTTCGAATGACATGAGACCGGAGAATTTTCGAATAACACTAGGTTAGCTCAATGGGGATATGCATGTCCCCAACAATAAGTATATCATATTTCTTCTTGGCAGTAGGAAGAGGGAATTCAAAGCCTCCAATAATAATCGTTGAAACCTTTTCAATTGAGTTGATACTATGAACTTGAGGTTGTTTCTTCGGAAAATGTACCGTATGCTCATTACCATTAACATGAAAAGTGACATTGCCCTTGTTGCAATCAATAACAGCCCCTGCAGTATTCAAAAAGGGTCCACCAAGGATGATCGACATACTGTCGTCCTCGGGAATATCAAGAATAACAAAGTTCGTTAAGATGGTAACGTTTGCAACCACAACAGGCACATCCTCGCAAATACCGATGGGTAAAGCAGTTGATTTATCACCCATTTGCAAAGAGATTTCAGTAGGTGTCAACTTATTCAAATCAAGTCTACGATATAAAGAGAAGGGCATAACACTAACACCAGCTCCAAGGTCACATAAAGCAGTTTTAACATAATTTCCTTTAATAGAGCAAGGTATAGTAGGTACTCCGGGATCTCCTAGTTTCTTTGGTATTCCACCCTTAAAAGTATAATTAGCAAGCATGGTGGAAATCTCAGCTTCCGGTATCTTTCTTTTATTTGTCACAATATCTCTCATATACTTAGCATAAGGAGACATTTTCATAATATCAGTCAAGCGCATACGCAAAAAGACAGGTCTAAGCATTTCAACAAAGCGCTCAAAATCCTCGTCATCCTTTTTCTTGGATGGTTTAGGAGGAAAGGGCATAGGTTTCTGAACCCATGGTTCTCTTTCTCTACCATGCTTCCTAGCAACAAAGTCTCTTTTATCATATCTCTTATTCTTAGGTTGTGGGTTATCAAGATCAACAGCAGGTTCAATCTCCACATCATTATCATTACTAGGTTGAGCATCAACATGAACATCATCATTAATATTATCACTAGGCTCATGTTCATCACTAGATTGTGTCTCAGCATCAGAAATAGAAATATCATTTGGATTCTCAGGTGTATCTATAACAGGTTCACTAGCAGCATGCAAAGTCCTATCGTCATTCTTTTTACTGCTCTTATTAGAACGACTAGGTGCATCAGTATTAACTCTCTGAGAATCTTGCTCAATTCTCTTAGGATGGCCCTCAGGATACAAAGGTTCCTGAGTCATTCTACCACCTCTAGTCACAACTTTAACAGAATGATCATTGTTCTTACTATTCATTTCATTAAGCAAATCATTTTGCGCCTTAAGTACTTGTTCTACTTGGGTAGTTACCATGGAAGCATGTTTACTAATAAGCTTAAGATCATTGACAGTTCTACTCAAATAATCACCCAAGCGATCAAGCATGAAAGCATTATGTTTCAATTGTCTACTAACATAAGCATTGAAATTTTCTTGCTTCACAACAAAATTATCAAACTCATCCAAGCATTGGCTAGCAGACTTATTATAGGGAATATCTCCTTCATCAAATCTACGAAGAGAATTTACCTCTACTACCTGTGTCGGGTTATCAAGACCATGTATTTCTTCAATAGGTGGTAGATTCTTAACATCTTCAGCCTTAATACCTTTTTCTTTCATAGATTTCTTTGCCTCTTGCATATCTTCAGGACTGAGGAATAGAATACCTCTTTTCTTCGGAGTTGGCTTCGGAGGTGGTTCGGGAATAGTCCAATCATTATCATTGCTCAATATATTATTCAATAGTAGTTCAGCCTGTTCAACAGTTCGTTCCCTGAAAACACAACCAGCACAACTATCTAGGTGGTCCCTAGAAGCATCGGTTAGTCCATTATAAAAGATATCAAGTATTTCGTTTTTCTCGAGAGGATGATTGGGCAAAGCATTAAGTAATTGGAGAAGCCTCCCCCAAGCTTGTGGGAGACTCTCTTCTACAATTTGCACAAAGTTAAATATTTCCTGCAAGGCAGCTTGTTTCTTATGGGCAGGAAAATATTTTTCAGAGAAGTAATAAATCATATCCTGGGGACTACGCACACAAGCAGGAGCAAGAGAATTAAACCATATCTTAGCATCACCCTTTAATGAGAAAGGAAACAACTTAAGAATATAATAATAGCGAATTTTTTTCCTCATGAGTAAATAGGGTGGCTATATCATTCAATTTAGTAAGATGTGCCACAACAGTTTCAGATTCAAAACCATAGAAAGGATCAGATTCAACCAAAGTAATTAACTCAGGATCAACAGAGAATTCATAATCCTTATCAGTAACAAAGATAGGTGAAGTGGCAAACTTTGGATCATATTGCATTCTATCATTCAAAGATTTTTCTTTCCACTTGCGAAGCAATTTCTTAAGATCATCTCTATCCTTACAAGCAAGAAAGTCCCTAGCTACCTCTCCTTCCATAACATAACCTTCAGGTATATCAGGCAATTCATATCTAGGAGAGCTAGGTCTAACAGGTGTATCATAATATTCAGTTTCAATAATTTCATCAGATTCAGAGATATCATCAGTTTCAGCATTCACTCTAGCAATTTTTTCATCAACAAATTCACCCAGTGGCACAGTAGTATCAAGCAAAGTATCAGGGCCCACTCGGTAATACAACATCACAATAAGCCTTGCAAGCAATGTGACTAAAGTGTTAGCCACGGGATCTTGTATTACGGAACGAGTAAAGAGACTTGCCGTTAACGAGATTGAACTAGGTATATAGATACCGACGATCGAATCTCGGGCAAGTAACATACCGAAGAACAAAGGGAACAGCATACGGGATTAACTGAATCCTTGACATAGAGGTTCAACCGAAAAAGATCTTTGTAGAATATGTAGGAACCAATATGGGCATCTAGGTCCCGCTATTGGTTATTGACCGTAGAGGTGTCTCGGTCATGTCTACATAGTTCTCGAACCCATAGGGTCTGCACACTTAACATTCGGTGACGTTTCAGTAGTATTGAGTTATGTATGGTGGTGACCAAAGGTTGTTCGGAGTCCCGGATGAGATCCCGGACGTCACGAGGAGCTCTGGAATGGTCCGGGGGTAAAGATTGATATATAGGAAGTCCCGTTTTGGCCACCGGAAAAGTTTCGGGTATTTCCGGTAGTGTGCGGGGAGTGCCGGAGGGCCATCGGGAGGGGCCACCCATGCCGGGAGGCCACATGGGCCTGAGGGGGGGTGCACCAGCCCTTAGTGGGCTGGGCAAACCAGCCCCACAAGGCCCATGCGGCTAGGAAGGTGGGAAAGGAAAAACCCAAGTGGGGAAGGTAAACTCCAAGTCGGAAAGGAATCCTACTAGGAGTAGGATTGGAGGTGGAATCCTGCACCTCCTCCTGGTTCGGCTGAACCCCTAGGGGAAACCCTAGGGAGGCTGCCTCCTCCCCCTCCCTCCTATATATACTAGAGGAATAGAGGCCCCAAAGAAAGAAGTCCACGTGCTAGTTCTCTATTCCCTAGTTTCTCCACCAAATAGATTCCGACGGTGCTTAGGCGAAGCCCTGCCGGAATAGTTCCACCACCACCGCCGCCGCGCCGTCGCGCTGCCGGAGAACTCATCTACCTCTCTGCTCCCTCTTGCTGGATCAAGAAGGTGGAGATCGTCATCGAGCTGTACGTGTGCTGAACGTGGATGTGTCGTCCGTTCGGCGCTAGATCGTGATTGGATCGTGGGACGGCTAGCGATTTGGATCGCGAAGACATTCGACTACATCAACCGCGTTTCTTAACGCTTCCCGCTTAGCGATCTACAAGGGTATGTAGATCCACTCTCCCTCTCGTAGGTGCTCATCACCATGGATAGATCTTGCGTGTGCGTAGGAATTTTTTTGTTTCCCATGCAACATTCCCCTACAGTGGCATCATGAGCTAGGTCTATGCGTAGATGAGATCACGAGTAGAACACAAAGGAGTTTGTGGGCGTTGATGCTCAGATTGCTTCCTCCCTTGGTGTTTTCTTGATTCAGCGGTATTGTGGGAAGAAGCGGCCCGGACCAACATTACTCGTACGCTTACGAGAGACCGGTTCCATCAACTGACATGTAACTTTGTTGCATAAAGATGGCTGGCGGGTGTCTGTCTCTCCCACTTTAGTTGGATCGGATTCGACAAAGGTGGTCCTTGAGAAGGTTGAATAGCAATTTGTGTATCACCGTTGTGGTTTTTGCGTAGGTAAGAATCGTTCTTGCTAGATACCCGTAGCAGCCACGTAAAACATGCAACAACAATTAGAGGACGTCTAACTTGTTCTTGCAGGGTATGTTGTGATGTGATATTGCCAATTACATAATGAGATATATGTGATGTATGAGACGATCGTGTTTTGTATAGAATATCACGACTTGCATGTCGATGAGTACGGAAACCGGCAGGAGCCATAGGGTTGTCTTTAATTATTTTTTGCCGTTTTTGCTTTACTTTATCGCTATGAGTTAGCAATAGTCGTGGAAGCAACAGTTGGCGCGACAACCTCATGGCGACACGTTGGTGGAGATCAAGATGATGGAGATCATGGTGTCATGCCGGTGACGATGGAGATCATGCCGGTGCTTTGGAGATGGAGATCAAAAGCACAAGTTCATGGCCATATCATGTCACTTATGATTTGCATGTGATGTTAATCCTTTTATGCATCTTATTTTGCTTAGGAAGACGGTATCATTATAAGGTGATCCCTCACTGAAATTTCAAGATAAAAACTATGTTCTCCCCGAGTGTGCACCGCTGCGAAAGTTCGTCGTTTCGAGACACCACGTGATGATCGGGTGTGATAGACTCTACGTTCGCATACAACGGGTGCAAGCCAGTGTTGCACGTGCGGAACACTCGGGTTTAACTTGACGAGCCTAGCATGTACAGACATGGCCTCGGAACACAAGAGACCGAAAGGTCGAACATGAGTCATATAGTAGATATGATCAACATGAAGATGTTCACCAATGAAACCACCTCATCTCACGTGATGATCGGACTTGAGTTGGTGAATTTGGATCATGTGACACTCGAATGACCGGAGGGATGTCAATTTGAGTGGGAGTTTTTAAGTAATATGATTAACTAAACTCATTATCTTGAACAATAGTCTAAGTTGTCTTTGCAATATTTATGTTGTAGATCAATGGCTCGCGCAGTAACACCCCTGAATTTTAATGCGTTCCTAGAGAAAGCTAAGTTGAAAGATGATGGAAGTAACTTTGTGGACTGGGCCCGTAATCTAAGGATTATCCTTACGGCTTCCCAAAAGGCTTATGTCCTTGATGCACCGCTTGGTGAACCACCCGCTCCAGTAGAGTCTGCAGACGTTGCAAACGCCTGGCAGGCACGTTCTGATGATTACTCAATGGTTCAATGTGCAATGTTGTATGGCTTAGAACCGGGACTTCAAAGACGTTTTGAACATCATGGAGCATATGATATGTTCCAGGAGTTGAAGTTTATCTTTCAGAAGAATGCCTGGATCGAGAGGTATGAGACCTTCGATAAGTTCTATGCTTGCAAGATGGAGGAGAACGGGTCTGTCAGTGAACACATACTCAGAATGTCTGGGTATTCCACCCGTCTGGCTGAATTGGGGATACCCCTTCCGCCAGAGGAGATCACTGACAGAGTTCTTCAATCACTGCCACCTAGCTACAAGAGCTTCGTGTTGAACTATAACATGCACGGGGTGAACAAGTCAGTCGCCGAGCTATTTGCGATGTTGAAAGTCTCTGAGTCTGAGATTCAGAAGGAGCATCAAGGGTTGATAGTCAATAAAACCACTAGTTTCAAGAAGAATGGCAAGGGTAAGAAGGGTAACTCCAAGAAGAGTGGCAAAGCAGTTGCCCCTCCCGTGAAGAAACCCAAGGCTGGACCCAAGCCAGAAACTGAGTGCTTTCATTGCAAGGGAACTGGTCATTGGAAGCGGAACTGCCCCAAGTATCTGGATGACAAGAAGGCGGCCAACACCAAACAAGGTATATGTGATATACATGTTATTGATGTGTACCTTACCAACTCTCGTTGTAGTGCTTGGGTATTTGATACCGGTTTGGTTACTCACATTTGCAACTCAAAACAGGAACTGCGGAATAGACGGGGGCTGGCAAAGGACGAAGTGACGATGCGCATGGGAAATGGTTCCAAGGTTGATGTGAGCGCCGTCGGCACGCTCGCTCTTCGATTACCATCGGGATTAGTGATGAACCTGAATACTTGTTATTTAGTGCCTGCGTTAAGCATGAACATTATATCTGGATCTTGTTTATTGCGAGACGGTTACTCATTTAAATCAGAGAATAATGGTTGTTCTATTTATATGAGTAATATCTTTTATGGTCATGCACCCAATGTGAGGGGTTTATTCTTATTGAATCTCGATAGTGATGATACACATGTTCATAACATTGATGCCAAAAGATGTGGAGTTGATAATGATAGTACCACTTTCTTGTGGCACTGCCGCTTAGGTCATATTGGTGTAAAACGCATGAAGAAGCTCCATGCTGATGGACTTTTGGAGTCACTTGATTTTGAATCACTTGACACATGTGAACCATGCCTCATGGGCAAGATGACTAAGACCCCGTTCTCTGGAACAATGGAACGGGCAAGTGACTTGTTGGAAATCATACATACTGATGTATGCAGTCCAATGAGCATTGAGGCGCGCGGTGGATATCGTTATTTTCTCACCTTCACCGATGACTTAAGTAGATATGGGTATATTTACTTAATGAAACACAAGTCTGAAACGTTTGAAAAGTTCAAGCAATTTCAGAGTGAAGTTGAGAATCATCGTAACAAGAAGATTAAATTCCTACGATCTGATCGAGGAGGAGAATATCTGAGTTATGAGTTTGGAAATCACTTAAGACAATGTGGAATTGTTTCACAATTGACACCGCCTGGAACACCACATCGTAATGGTGTGTCCGAACGTCGTAATCGAACCTTATTAGATATGGTGTGTTCTATGATGTCTCTTGCCGATTTGCCACTATCGTTTTGTGGTTATGCATTAGAGACAACTGCATTCACTTTAAATAGGGCACCATCGAAATCCGTTGAGACGACACCATATGAACTGTGGTTTGGCAAGAAGCCAAAGTTGTCGTTTCTTAAAGTTTGGGGATGTGATGCTTATGTCAAAAAGCTTCAGCCAGAGAAGCTGGAACCCAAAGCGGAGAAATGCGTCTTCATAGGATACCCAAAAGAGACAGTTGGGTATACCTTCTATCTCAGATCCGAAGGCAAAGTGTTTGTCGCTAAAAACGGAACATTTCTTGAGAAAGAGTTTCTCTCGAAAGAATTGAGTGGGAGGAAAATAGAACTTGATGAGGTTGTTGAACCTTTACTTCAACATGAGAGTAGCGCAGCGCAGAAAAATGTTTCTGTAAAGCCTACATCGGTTGAAGAGGAAGTTAATGATGATGATCATGAAGCTTCGGATCAAGTTTCTATCGAACCTCGTAGGTCGACAAGGACACGTACTGCTCCTGAGTGGTACGGCAACCCTGTCTTAGAGGTCATGTTGTTGGACAACGATGAACCTACGAGCTATGGAGAAGCGATGATGGACCCGGATTCCGAGAAATGGTTAGAGGCCATGAAATCCGAGATGGGATCCATGTATGAAAACAAAGCATGGGCTTTGGAAGTATTACCTGAAGGCCGAAGGACCATTCAGAACAAATGGATCTTTAAGAAGAAGACGGACCCGGACGGGAATATTACCGTCTATAAAGCTCGACTTGTGGCAAAGGGTTTTTCATAAGTTCAAGGAGTTGACTACGATGAGACCTTCTCACCCGTAGCGATGCTTAAGTCCGTCAGAATCATGTTAGCAATAGCTGCATTTTCGATTATGAAATTTGGCAAATGGATGTCAAAACAGCGCTCCTTAATGGTTTCCTTGAGGAAGAGTTGTATATGATGCAACCAGAAGGTTTTGTCGATCCAGAGAATGCTGACAAAGTTTGCAAACTCCAGCGATCCATTTATGGACTGGTGCAAGCATCTCAGAGTTGGAATCTTCGCTTTGATGAGGTGATCAAAGCGTTCGGGTTTATACAAGTTTATGGAGAAGCTTGTATTTACAAGAAAGTGAGTGGGAGCTCTATAGTGTTTCTAATATTATATGTGGATGACATATTGCTGATTGGAAACAATATAGAAATGTTGGAAAGCGTGAAGGAATATTTGAACAAGAGTTTTTCGATGAAGGACCTAGGAGAAGCTGCTTTCATATTAGGCATCAAGATCTATAGAGATAGATCGAGACGCTTAATAGGACTTTCACAGAGCACATGCCTTGACAAAGTTTTGAAGAAGTTCAAAATGGACCAGTCCAAGAAGGGGTTCTTGTCTGTATTGCAAGGTGTGAAGTTGAGTAAGACTCAATGCCCAGTGACTACAGAAGATAGATAAAAGATAAGTGTCGTCCCCTATGTTTCAGCCATAGGCTCTATCATGTATGCAATGCTGTGCACAAGACCCGATGTCAGCCTTGCCATAAGTATGGCCGGAAGGTTTCAAAGTGATCTAGGAATGGAACACTGGACGGCGGTCAAGAATATCCTTAAGTACCTGAAAAGGATTAAGGACATGTTTCTCATTTATGGAGGTGATCAAGAGCTCGTCGTAAAGGGTTACGTCGATGCAAGCTTTGACACTGATCCGGATGTCTCTAAGTCTCAAACCGGATACGTATTTATTCTTAATGGGGATGCGGTAAGCCGGTGCAGTTCCAAGCAGAGCGTGGTAGCTGATTCTACATGCGAAGCGGAGTACATCGATGCCTCGGAGGTGGCGAAGGAAGGTGTCTGGATGAAGGAGTTCATGACAGATCTTGGAGTAGTGCCCAGTGCACTAAACCCAATGACTCTGTTCTGTGACAACACTGGTGCCATTGCTCTGGCCAAGGAACCAAGGTTTCACAAGAGGACCAGACACATAAAGCTACATTTCAATTCCATCCGCGATTACATCAAGGAGGAGGACATAAATATTTGCAAAGTACACACGGATTTGAATGTTGCAGATCCGATGACTAAACCTCTTCCAAGGGCTAAACATGATCAACACCAGAACTGTATGGGTGTTAGATTCATTACAATGTAAATCACATAGTGATGTGAGCTAGATTATTGACTCTAGTGCAAGTGGGAGACTGTTGGAAATATGCCCTAGAGGCAATAATAAAGTGATTATTATTATATTTCCTTGTTCATGATAATCGTTTATTATCCATGCTATAACTGTATTGATTGGAAACTCAATTGCATGTGTGGATACATAGACAACACTATGTCCCTAGTATGCCTCTAGTAGAATAGCTTGTTGATCAAAGATGGTCAAGGTTTCCTGGCAATAGACACGAGATGTCATTTGATAACGGGATCACATCATTGGGAGAATGATTTGATGGACAAGACCCAAAACTATGAACGTAGCATATCATTGTGTCAGTTTATTGCTATTGTTTTCTGCATGTCAAGTATCTGTTCCTATGACCATGAAATCATGCAACTCACTGACACCGGAGGAATACCTTGTGTGTACAAACATCACAACGTAACTGGGAGACTATAAAGATGCTCTACAGGTACCTCCGAAGGTGTCTGTTGAGCTGGCATGGATCGAGACTGGGTTTTGTTACTCCGTATGACGGAGAGGTATCTCAGGGCCCACTCGGTAAAACAACATCACAATAAGCCTTGCAAGCAATGTGACTAAAGTGTTAGCCACGGGATCTTGTATTACGGAACGAGTAAAGAGACTTGCCGGAAACGAGATTGAACTAGGTATATAGATACCGACGATCGAATCTCGGGCAAGTAACATACCGAAGAACAAAGGGAACAGCATACGGGATTAACTGAATCCTTGACATAGAGGTTCAACCAATAAAGATCTTCGTAGAATATGTAGGAACCAATATGGGCGTCCAGGTCCCGCTATTGGTTATTGACCGTAAAGGTGTCTCGGTCATGTCTACATAGTTCTCGAACCCGCAGGGTCTGCACTCTTAACGTTCGGTGACGTTTCGGTAGTATTGAGTTATGTATGGTAGTGACCGAAGGTTGTTCGGAGTCCCGGATGAGATCCCGGACGTCACGAGGAGCTCCGGAATGGTCCGGAGGTAAAGATTGATATATAGGAAGTCCCGTTTTGGCCACTGGAAAAGTTTCAGGTATTTCCGGTAATGTACCGGGAGTGCCGGAGGGCCATCGGGAGGGGCCACCCACGCCGGGAGGCCACATGGGCCTGAGGGGGGGGTGCACCAGACCTTAGTGGGCTGGGCAAACCAGCCCCACAAGGCCCATGCGGCTAGGAAGGTGGGAAAGGAAAAACCCCAAGTGGGGAAGGTAAACTCCAAGTAGGAAAGGAATCCTACTAGGAGTAGGATTGGAGGTGGAATCCTCCACCTCCTCCTGGTTCGGCCGAACCCCTAGGGGAAACCCTAGGGAGGCTGCCTCCTCCCCCTCCCTCCTATATATACTAGAGGAATATAGGCCCCAAAGAAACAAGTCCACGTGCTAGTTCTCTATTCCCTAGTTTCTCCACCAAATAGATTCCGACGGTGCTTAGGCGAAGCCCTGCCGGAATAGTTCCACCACCACCACCGCCACGCCGTCGCGCTGCCGGAGAACTCATCTACCTCTCCGCTCCCTCTTGCTGGATCAAGAAGGCGGAGATCGTCATCGAGCTGTACGTGTGCTGAACGCGGAGGTGCCGTCCGTTCGGCGCTAGATCGTGATTGGATCGCGGGACGGCTAGCAATTTGGATCGCGAATACGTTCGACTACATCAACCGCGTTTCTTAATGCTTCCCGATTAGCGATCTACAAGGGTATGTAGATCCACTCTCCCTCTCGTAGATGCTCATCACCATGGACAGATCTTGCGTGTGCGTAGGAATTTTTTTGTTTCCCATGCAACGTTCCCCTACAATCGGTGCATCCACTATCGAGAATCCACTCTTTTCCTCCGGACATGTAATCCTTGAAGTTTGCCATGAGACTTAGATTCTCCATTGTCTTCTCATACTCGATATCGAACAACCCATCTTCATCATAGTAGCCATGTTCCACATTGTCATCATCAAGTGGGAAATCCTCGTCATAAGAAACAAGAGATTCGTTAGGGTTGTGATCATGACAATGTTCAAGATTATGAATGCGAATGGCTTCAACAATGATGTTGTTGATAGTTATGACATCTCCTTTAGCACGCATGAGGTCTCTAAGCTCAAATAGATAGTCGTCAAACTTAGGATCACTAGGCATCATCTTGTGAAATACAATGGTTTTATGAAGAATTTCATCAAGATTACTTAATGAATAATTTGGATATCGTTTCTCCAAATCACTCCACAAAGTATAGGCACATTCAAAATTCTTCATTTGATTAAGCACAATTCTAGGCAATCCTCTAATGATAAGATTAACAGTTCTAAGATTGCATAGCATATCAATTTCCTCTTCGTGTGTGGGATGTAAAGGATCAATGGGAGGTACATAGGGGCTCTTAACATACTTGCTTAAATGAAATTCATCGAATTGTTCAAGCATCTTATATTTCCATTGACTATAGTACTCCCCATCGAGAACGGGGACCCTACAACTAATATTCCCCAAACTAGACACATCCATCTTCCTCCACGGTGATGAAACCGAAGCTATGGAGACCAAAGCTCTGATACCAATTGAAGGGATCGATAGAAGAGACGTCTAGAGGGGGGGTGAATAGACTACTTGCATGAATTAAAACCTAACCTTTTCACAAGTTAATTGGTGGGTAGTTTTAGCAATTATAACAAGTCTAATGCACCCTACACATGCTAGTCAACAAGTATGGCAGCGGAAAGTAAGACAAGCACATGTAAGAGAGAGTAGAGATAGGAAGATCAAACGCAGTTTGGAGCCGCAAGGATTTTTCCCGCGGTTCCGATAGGTGGCGCTATCGTACATCCACGTTTATGGCGTCTTCAACCCACGGAGGGTAATGGTCGCGAGAGTCCACGGAAGGCTCCACCCATAAGGGTCCACGAAGTAGCAACCTTGAATATTCCATAACGGCTTCCGTCCACGAAGGACTTGCCTCCCTATGGGTAGATCTTCACGAAGTAGGCGATCTCCTTGCCCGTGCAAACTTCTTGGTTCAACTCCACAACACGAAGTAGGAGGCTCCCAAGCAACACCTAACCAATCTAGGAGGCACCACCCTCCAAAAGGTAATAGGCTTGATAATGATGATGAACTCCTTCCTCTTGTGCTTCAAGATGATAGACTCCTCAACACTCAATCACTCTCTCACAGATTTGGCTTGGTGGAAGGTGTCGGTGTACTAAAGATTGGGTCCTTAGTACCCCGTACTTGTGCACGGACAGTTGTAGCCATACCAGCGGCAAGGCTTGCCGGGGAATAGCTAGACGCAAATTCAGCAACATTAAGAGAGCATTCAAGCCCATAATCAGAAGACAGAAGACCGAGGGCTGGAGCCCCGGCAAGGTCTTGCCGGGATGGCTCACAGCCCCGGCAAGACTTCGCCACCCTGTCACCACTCCAGTGCAGGGGCCAGCTTGTCTTTTAGTTGTTGTCCTCCTGGGTGCGTGTCAAGCGCCTGTGGTGGAAGGGCTTAAGCGGTGCTGATGGAACGACCCCTTTTTCCGTCCCCAAGACGCTAAGGGACACCTCAACGGAGCATTTAATGATCTTGTCCTAAACCGTCAGTGTTAGGTATGATAACACTGTAGATACTTTACACCTCATGTATGCCCTGTACGCCACTGTTGGTGACCTCTTCGAACGTATAAAAGGAGGCCCAAGGCGTAGCTACAAGGGGAGGATCTTCTCTGGCCATTCTGCATGCGCAGCGCCCGAGTACTGTAGCGCTCCCAGAACTTGAGCTAGAACACATCTAATACAACCAAGCAGGAGTAGGGTTTTACGCATCTTTGCGGCCCGAACCTGGGTAAAATCCCCGCGTGTTGATTGCTTGATCTGCTCTTTGTGCAAACCTTCTCCCTGCCGAATCGTAAAGGGGTCTGTTCGATCCCATAGGTGTCGTTTCTCCGACATCTTTGGCGCGCCAGGTAGGGGGGAGGCTGCATGAACCTGATCTGGTGATCAGCGCGCCAGTTTCTTCATCAGCATCACCGTCATGGCCCCTAAGAGAAAGGGTTTCACGGCGGTCGGTCCGTCCACGTCCACTGTCCCCGTGGCTACGCGCACGGGCGACGGTGTCGACGCGGGTGGAGGAGACGGAGGTTCTGAGCTTCCGCGACGCTCTGGTGATCATAGCCAGGCGAGCGGCGTCGTCCGCGCCGCTAGATCTAAGGATGGAGCCGTGCTGCCAGCGGGCGGCGCAGCAAACTCCAGAGACGGAAGGGCGCCTTCCAAGACACCCACACCGGCGCACGCACCGCGACCTTCTCAGGGCACGCGCGATGAACATCGCCGCGACGTTGGTGATACTAGGCGTCCCCACGGAAAGTCTCCTGAGCATCATCCTCGAGATGCGCAGGGCCAACATGCATGCCGAGGTGCCGGTGGGGGCGGTGCACGGATGCAGGATCGTGATGGCGCTCCTTCTAACACGGTTAGGAGTCAGAGCACCTCACGTTCCTCGCACTTGTCGCCACCGCCTACACCAGCAGAAGCCTTGGCGCGAGCACAGCTGCTCCTTAACTTCCCTCCTGCTGCGGACAAACTCGACGAATGGAGAGCTGCCATCCAGAGCCTCGTCGGCCTCGCAAACGATGACAGGCCACAGCAGGCGGAGCCTTCGCACCGGCAGTCCATCGAGCCGACGCGTGTCGCTGGCGAGAAGACTGGAGGCGGGGCCACCTCGGTGCACTCTCCTCCAAGGCGGCAACAGCAGTCGCTGACTCGACGGGTCGACGCCCGTGATGATGATTCGATGGCGTCATTTGATCCGCGAACTCGCCGCGATCAACGTCAAGTTCTTCGGGAACGAGGCAAAGAAGACGCTCGGACTACCATCGAGCGGCGTCGGGAAGCGCGCTATCAATCTGATAAGCGCGCAGGGCCCACTGTAGATAAGACTGCGCCAGGGTATCCTGTCGATCTACCCTATGAGGTAGGTTGTCCAGCGTTTACCCGTGAGCTGCGGCGAGTCCAGTGGCCCAATTCCCGCACATTCAAGCCGGAGGTCCCGGAGAAGTACGACGGCAAGACCCACCGGTCGGAGTTCCTGAGCATCTACACCATTGCGGTGCAGGCTGCCGGGGCTCGCGACGACAAGATACTCGCCAACTACTTCCCGTTGGTGCTTAAGCCCAACGTCAGGTCGTGGTTGATGCATCTGCCGGAGAACTCTATTTCTTCCTGGGCAGATCTGTGTCATGAGTTTGTTGGCGCCTTCACCGGAGGCCACCAAGCTCCTGGTCAGGTAAGCGATTTGCACCTCATCCCCCAGAAGGAGGGCGAAACCCTGCGCAAGTATATCCAGAGATTCAGCCACATACATCACAACATTCCAGACGTTCATCCTGCCGCTGTTATCAGCGCATTCCATCAGAACGTGCGTAACCGCAGGATGCGCGAAGAGCTGGCGATGAACAATGTCAGGGATGTTGCCGAGCTTTATGCTCTGGCTGATAAGTGTGCTCGAGCTGAAGAAGGGAGGAGACTCCCCGGCGAGGATGCTGGCGCAGGAGTCGACTCTGACGATGAAGATGTTGCCGCCCTGGCAAAGAAGGGCCGGCGGCGTAACAAGAAGCGTAAGCGCAAGGCCGTGCTTGCTGTCGAGGGGTCCGGCAACCCCGGCACCGCCAAGAAGGCCAAGGTTGACGACCCCGGCAAGGATGTTGCCGGGTGCGCCTCCTGCCAGGCCTTGGTGGCTGCCGACAAGCCAGACGGCTCCGGCAAGCAGTACTGCAAGATCCATCGCACCAAGGGCCATGATCTCCAGGACTGCCGGCAAGTTGAGCAGCTTGTGGAGAAGCAAAAAGCCGAATATGAAAGGCGGGATAAGGAGAAGGCCCAGGATGGCGCGGAGGGTTCCGGCAAGAAGAGCGGTGGCCGAGGAGGTCGCCGCGGCAAGGCCAAGCAGCAGAAAGAGAGGCCCGCTCGCGGCCGCGACAAGCAAGAGGGGGTGATGATGACGTTGAAGAGGACGACGAGTCCAGCGAGCAAGAATTCCAGAAAGTTACGGACGCCATGTGCGTTGACGGAGGTGCCTTGTTGCATTCTTCCCACCGCCAACTTAAACAATGGGCGCGTGAGGTTAATGCGGCTGAGCCATCTGTCGGCGCCCGGAAACCTTTGAAATGGTCCAACATGCCTATCATTTTCGACGTTGAGGATCACCCTGATCGTGTAACTGCAGTTGGGTGTTTGCCGTTGTTGGTCTCACCAACGATACGCAACCTCAAGGTGACGAAAATGTTAGTTGACGGTGGGGCCGGTCTGAACTTGATCTCACCCGAGGTGATCAAAAGATTGCAAATTCTTGATGGAGATCTCGAGGAAAGAGGCTCGTTTCAGGGGGTCAATCTAGGAAGGAGCCAGCCCAAGGGAAAGATCACGCTGCCGATAACATTTGGCAGCGATCTGAATTTCAGGACAGAGAAGATTGTGTTCGACGTCGCCAAGATTCTATTGCCATATAATGGGATCCTTGGCCGTCCAGCACTAGCCAAGTTCATGGCGGCATCACATTATGCTTACAACGTATTGAAGATGCCCGGGCCGATGAGCGTTATCACTGTCAGTTCCGACAAGAAAGACGCGCTTATCTGCGCCGACCAGCTTTACCGGGAGGCAGTTGCAGCATCTGCCGCCAAGGCGCTTGCTCCTGCCGCTGAAGCTCCCGGGGGGAAGAAGACCAGCAAGACCTCTCGCACTCACTCCGGCAAGCGCGCCTCCTCGGAGTGCTGCGCTCCCGTTGAGGATGTGCCAGAGAGCTCCACCGGCAAGAGCAAGAAGTCCAAGGCAGCTCCACCAGAGACCAAGAAGGTGCCCGCCAAGGAGGACGGTACGGGAGGAACTTTCACCATAAGTTCCACCCTTGACAGCAAATAGGAAAGCGCGCTCGTTGCCTTCCTGCGGGCGAATGTCGATGTGTTTGCATGGCAACCATCTGATATCCCCGGTGTTCCCAGGAAGGTGATTGAGCACCACCTTGCTGTCTGTCCACACGCGCGGCTCGTCAAGCAGAAGGTCAGGAAGCAGGCTTTGGAGCGGCAACAGTTTATTGCCGAAGAAATTAAGAAGTTAGAAGCGGCAGGCTTGGTTAGAGGAGTACTTCATCCAACATGGTTGGCCAATCCAGTTGTAGTGCGCAAGGCGAATAGAAAATGGAGGCTATGTATTGACTACACGGATATCAATAAAGCCTGTCCAAAAGACCCTTTTCCCTTGCCGCGCATCGACCAAATTGTAGACTCCACTGTCGGCTGCGACTTGCTGTCATTCCTTGACGCCTATTCGGGCTATCATGAGATTTTCATGGCCAAGGAAGACGAAGAAAAGACCGCATTTATCACCCCATGTGGTACGTACTGCTTTTTGCGTATGCCTTTCGGGTTGAAAAGTGCTGGTTCTACATTTGCAAGAGCGATCCAGATCGGTTTTGAGCCCCAGCTACATAGAAATATGGAAGCTTATATGGACGATATAGTGGTCAAAACCAAGGATAAGGCGACGCTCATATCAGATTTAGAAGAAACATTTGCAAATCTGCGCAAGATCAACTTGAAGCTCAACCCTGAGAAGTGTGTGTTTGGTGTTCCATCCGGCAAGCTTCTCGGGTTCTTTGTATCTCAACGTGGAATTGAAGCAAATCCCGACAAGATCAAAGCAATTGAGCAAATTGAAGCGCCAAGACGTGTCAAGGATGTGCGCCGTCTTGCCGGCTGCGTTGCTTCTCTGAGTAGGTTCATCTCAAAATCTGCTGAGCGCCCCCTGCCCTTTTTCAAAATTTTGAAGAAGGCAGGTCCAATGAAATGGACTCCGGAAGCGGAGGCAGCGCTGCAGGATTTGAAGAGGTACCTCTCCTCTCCGCCAGTACTAGTCGCGCCAAAACCACAAGAGCCGTTGTTGCTATATCTAGCGGCAACGAATCAAGTGGTGAGTGCTGCGTTAGTGGCGGAGAGAGAAGTTGATGAAGAAGCAGCGGCAACGGCAGGACCGCCAAGCGACAAACCGGGATCCTCCCTGGCAAGGTCTGGTGCTGACAAAGCGGAATCTGCGCAGCCAAATGAATCAATACAGAAGAAGAAGATGGTGCAGCGCCCGGTCTATTTTGTCAGCTCCCTTTTGCAGGGGGCTAGGTCAAGATATTATGGTGTGCAGAAGTTGCTCTTCGGCCTCCTTATGGCCTCGAGGAAGCTGCGCCATTACTTTCAGGCACACGAGATCACCGTTGTCACGCGCTTTCCATTGCAGCGGATTTTGCGAAACCCAGATGCTACCGGCAGGATTGTGGAGTGGGCTTTGGAGCTATCAAGTTTTGGTCTCAAGTTTGAAAGTACTTCGACCATTCAGAGCAGAGCCTTGGCGGAGTTCATTGCAGAATGGACCCCAACGCCAGACGAAGAGATTCCAGAGACAATTCTCCCCGGCAAGGAAACCAATCAAGAGTGGATCATGTATTTTGATGGGGCTTTCTCGCTGCAAGGCGCCGGTGCTGGCGTGCTGCTTGTCGCACCCACCGGAGAGCACCTCAAATACGTGATTCAGATGCATTTTCCCTGGGAGAGGTCAACGAACAATACTGCGGAGTATGAAGGGTTGCTTGCCGGTCTCAGGATCGCGGCAGACCTTGGAATCCGGAAGCTCATCGTCAGAGGTGATTCGTAGCTTGTCGTCAAGCAGGTGAACAAAGATTACCAAAGTCCATTAATGGAGGCTTATGTCGATGAAGTGAGGAAATTGGAAGAGCGTTTTGACGGTCTGCAAACAGAGCACGTTCCTCGTGTGGAGAACAGCATTGCTGATGACTTGTCATAGCGCGCTGTCCTTAAGTTACCTATGGAACCAAAAACTTTTGTGCTCCGATTGACTCAGCCATCTGTAGCACCATCGATGGGACAAGAGAAAAGAAGGAAGTTGAGTTCCGGCAAGTACTTCCCGGCAGAGCTCCCAGAAGCCGCCGGCAAAGAAGTTGCCAGGAACGACGCCAAGCTTGCCGGTGAGCAACAGGCTCCGACAGGGGCTCAGGGTCTTGCCGTCGAGACGAATGCTCCCGCCAAGCTTGCCGGGGAGCAACAGGCTCCGACGGGGCCTTGAGCCTTTGCTGTCGAGACAATTGTTCCCGCGGCAGAAGACATGCCTTTAGTCCTTGTTGTCGAGCCCCAAGCTCCAACATGGGCACAGCACATCGTCCTTTTCCTTCAGACAGGAGAACTCCCCAAAGAGCAGGAAGAAGCAGAAAAAGTAGCCCGTCAGTCTAGTATGTACCAGTTCGTGGACAACGTGCTGTATAGAAAGAGACCAAACGGTGTGAAATTGAAGTGCATTCCTCGGGAGGACGGACTAGAGCTGTTGGCAGAGATTCATGGAGGCATATGTGGCTCCCACATAGGATCAAGAGCACTTGCCGGTAAGGCATTCCGGCAAGGTTTCTTTTGGCCCACCGCTCTCCAGGATGCAACTGCGCTAGTAACCAAGTGTGAAGCATGCCAGTTCCATTCGAAGAAATTGCATCAACCAGCTCAGGCTCTTCAGACAATACCTCTCTCCTGGCCGTTTTCGGTCTGGGGGCTCGACATCTTGGGCCCTTTTCCCCGTGCTACCGGGGGCTTTGAGTACTTGTACGTTGCAATCGACAAGTTCACAAAGTGGCCGGAAGTGGAAGCAGTGAGGAAGGTGACAGCACAGTCAGCCGTCAAGTTCTTCAAAGGAATAGTTTGCCGTTTTGGTGTACCGAACAGGATCATCACCGACAACGGCACACAGTTCACGAGCCACACCTTCATGCAGTATGTCCAAGACCTTGGCGGCAAAATCTGTTTTGCTTCTGTTGCTCATCCAAGGAGCAACGGCCAGGCGGAAAGGGCAAATGCTGAAGTGTTGCGACTTGCGAGGTCTCAGGACAAGAACTTTCGACAGGCTGCGCAAGTGCGGAAGACGCTGGATTGATGAGCTGCCGGCGGTTCTTTGGTCAATCAGGACGACACCAAATCGAGCCACCGGCCAGACACCCTTCTCCCTGGTATACGGGGCGGAAGCAATTCTCCCCACGGAACTAATATACGGGTCACCTTGAGTGCTCGCCTATGATGAGCTCGAGCAAGAGCAGCTACGGCAAGATGACGCATTGCTCCTTGAGGAAGATCGTCTTCAGGCTGCTGTGCGAGCTGCACGCTACCAGCAAGCTTTGCGCCGCTATCATAGCCGCAAGGTTCATGCCCGAAGTCTTGAGGAAGGCGACCTTATTCTTCGGCGCGTTCAGTCGGCCAAGAATTCCAACAAGTTGATGCCGAAGTGGGAAGGCCCTTATCGGGTAGTACGAGTCACCAGGCCCGGCGCAGTCCGCCTGGAGACCGAAGATGGCGTTCCGGTGAGCAACTCCTGGAATATCGAACATCTTCGTAAGTTCTATCCATAAGGCGCGGTTGCCGGGTCTCCCGGCAACCCCTTTTGTACAAGTCTTGCCGATGAAGCATGTAATCCTTTGTACAAAGCCAGGCGCAGACCCTGTGCGTAGTTGAATAAAGCCTAAGTGTTTTAAAATTCTTGTCGATGTTCATGTTTACTTATGTGCATGTTTATCTGAGATATTGTATTAGACTTATCTCCAGCAAGTGCTAACGAACCGCCAAGGTTCCATATCTCTATTTTCTCTTCTTTCTTTTTCTCAAAGGATAGAAGGTTCCCTCGCATGCAAGTTTGCCAGGGGGAAGGATGGTATGGATACCGACAGGCGACGTTCAATGTTGACATCTTGCCGGAAGAAATACAACAACGACAAGCTAAGTTGCAGAAACTTTGAACAGATTTTCGTTTTGAAAAGTTATTCTCCTTGAACGGTTTCGATCTATGTATGGAAAACCTGCACGCGAAGGGAACCTTGTCGTGATCGGTCGCGCCCTTACTCTGTTTCGAGTCTGCTCAACAGCTTAAGTGGCTGCACTGAGAGCGCCAAGGTATCTTGCCAGTGGCGGCACTGCCAGCAGGCTGCTAAAGTCCCGCACCTAGCGCTCGCGGCAAGGGTGTGCGCACCGGCAAGTCTCCAATCAAGCGTATGGCGATTACCATACAGAAAGAAATTAAGCAAGGGGAATAGCATGGCATTTGTTCAGAACATAGCAAGTTATATTACATCAATCTTGCCGCGATTCTAACATAAGATAAACTGTTCTTGGCATGGATGACGGCAAGAAGAAAAGCAGCTAATCCCGGCAGTCACCTTCAACTCTTTTGACTTGGCTTACCCTGTCGGCGATGGGCGCGACAAGCTCTTCGGCCGCCTTGAGGTCCGCGTCCTTCGGCAGGCGGTCGAGGACGTTGGTGAGGTTGATGCCGGGGTTCCTGTACACCACCTTGGTGAGCACCTTGAGGAGGACGGCCCGGCAGAGCTTGCGGGACTCGTTGGCCAGATGGGTTGCTCAGCTAGAGTGGATCAGCTCCAGGGCTTCAAGCAGGCGGTCGAGGAACATGGTCACCTTGGCGCTCGTGGATACCCTGTCGTCAGAAGAATACCTGGAGTCCTGCAGGCCCATGGTGGACAGTTGTGTGGCAAGCCTCTCCGCAACGTCGACAAGCTTCTCAGTCCAGATCTGCACTCCATGCACATAGTCGTTGTGGGCGGCGGCAACGCTCTTGAGCAGCTCCTGTTCATTACGGAGATCTTTGATCAGAGCCTTTCGCGGGTCCTGCTGCTCTCGAGAGTCTCTTCCAGCGTGGACAGCTTCACCTTCAGATCTTCGATGGAGTCAGCGGCAGAGGAAAGCTGCTTGGTCTTGTCGGATATGGCAACTTGCATTTCCATCAAGCTGTGGAGAGCTTTGTCTCTCTCGGTTTCGAGTGTTGAGATCTTCTTGCCGTGGTCCTCGAGATCTGCCTCCAGCTTCTTCACCCTCTCCTCTAGCAAGTTCTTGGCGGCCTCTGCAGCTCCGTCAGCATCGACGGCCTCCTTTAGCTTGCCGGCATGGTCTGTGGTCAGGGCCTCAAGTGTCTCCCTGTGCTTCAGCTCCAGATCCTGGGTCCGCTGCGCGACAAGCTTTTCAATCTCCTCGTCCTTGGCGCGGAGCTTGTCGGCAAGTGTCTTCTCGCGAGCGGTTAGGTCGTCATCATGAGCCTCCAGCACGACACGGAGCTCTCTCAGGCGTGCTTCCTCTATGGCGGCCTGTTGTTTGGCATCTTCCTGTGCCTTCTCAACATCGGACTGCTTCATGAGGAGATCGTTCAACCTTTCGCTCAGCTGCTCTTGGCCCGTCTTCAACTCCTGGAAAGCTTCGGCAAACCAAGCTTGCGTTTCCTCAACGCGCTTCTGGAAATCTGCCTCCACCTTGTCGACAACCGTAGCCCTGGAGTCTAGCTTCTCCTTCCGGGCGTGGTGGAGTGCTTGGAGCTTCTGGTAGTTGTCGCCCATGGCCTTGAGGAGCTTCTCTTCTTCAGATTTGCTGCTACTGGCGCTTGGTTCATCAACGACCTCGAGCCCAGCAGCGGCGATGACGTCTTCAGCAAAGACTTCCCCTTCAGTTGGCGCCCTAGTGCTTTCCGTGCCTGGGATGCTGACGAACAAGTTGTCGCCGATCTTGAGGTACTTGCTTGACGAGGGAGCTTCGGATGTTGGTGGCTATTCCTCAACAGCCGCCTCCCCGGTAGCTGGGGGCTCTGTGTCCGGCGTAGCGCCTGGCGCTCCTGCGGTAGGGATGCCGTCAGTACGGTCACTAGCCTCCTCGCCGGCCCTCTCGGTAGATTCCTTGGCGGCCTCTTCCTGTGCAGCCCTGGCAGCTTCGGCGCTGACATCCTTGGCGGCTTCGGCGGCAGCATTCTTGGCGGCCTCGTCAGCAGAAATCCTGTCAGCCTCGGCGGCAGCATCCCTGGCGGTCTCTTCGATGACAGCATCGACATCCATATGCTCCACCAAGGGAATGTCTGGGGGCCAAGAAAACAAATTAAGATGAGACTGAGACGGAAGTTCAAGAAGACAAAAAAAGAAAGCCAGAATAATGAGCACCTGCACCAGCATTGGTTGCCGGCGTAGAACTGTCGGTGCCCGTGCTTGCCGGCTCTTCCTCATCACGGTAGAGCACGCTAGAGGAAGTCCTTGCCGGAGACCCACTCCTGGGCGGTGTGGTTGACGGAGGCGGCATATCAGGGGTGGCCTCTGACGGTTCTCCTTGTCGCTGCTCTCCTCCTGCATGCCTGGTGATGTCAGCAGTAAAGATGCACACCCCGGCACTTGCCAGCGGAAAGTGAGTAATGGACTCACGCTGGGGGCTGCGCCGGGGGCTGAGTCGAGGACTGCGTTGCGGGCTTGAATCCGGACTGATGGTGACCGTCTCTGGCGCACCTGAGGTGCTTGCCGGCGGTTCCTCGCCCGTCGAAGTCTTCGCCCTCTTCGCTATCCTCTGTGCCAATGTTTTCGTATCCCTGTGCCAATGTATGCCACTTCCTCCTCTGTGGTGGCACGGACGAGGCCCTCTTCTTCGCGGATGGCCCTCTCCGTCAGGTTATCAAAGAATTGTTGCGCTTGCTCTTCAGATGGCTCAATCCAAGTGGCGTCAAGGCTGTGAGCGTCAAACGCCGGCATCATGGCGATGATTGGGCCTAGAGCAGAGTTGTTGCACAGAGGGATTATGCTTGCCGGCAGCTTGCATACCACATCACCCCTGAACAGTTCCTGGCAGAGGGCTGCGCACTGCATCAACGTCAAATTGCTATTCAGCCCAGGGCGCAGCCTCATGATGTCTGCCGCGTTTCGGAACTCCCAAGCTGGCCTCCCCTTGTTCTGCAGAGGGGCGATGCGCCGACGAAGAAAATCGGCGCCTATCATCTCTATAGTGAGCCCGGCAGCTCTGAGGCGGTGAATCCTGGTAGTAGCGACTGTGAGCTTCTTATCGTAGGGATCAAGGGTGCTCCAGTCGTTGCTGCGCACTATCTTCGTCTGCCGCGGCAAGCAGAAGGAAGGGACCTTTGCCTCTTGGATCCAGCACCACCTGGCTCGCCACTCATCCCATTTCTCGCGGTAGGCCCCGTCTGGGTATACCTCCTTGGTTCCTGGCCGTGGAATCCAAGCGATGGAACCGGAAAGGGCCTCACCTTTTTGGATGCGGGGAATGAAGTAATGGCGGAAAAGGGCCGTGCTGGGGTGTATTCCGGCGAAGTTTTCGCAAAGATGAGCGAAGACAGACATACACGTCACGGCATTCGGCGTGAAATCCAAAAGCTGGAAGCCGTATGTGAGCATGATATCGTTGAAGAAATCAGAGAAAGGAGGACAGAGCCCGCAGTAGAAGTAATCGGCGAAGAAGTGATACTTATTTGGGTCGCCTCTGGAAGAACCTGGACTCACGGAGGTGGCCGGGTGCGCTGTCATCTCCGTCGCCCACATCATCTGATACCGCCCCCTCAGAGTGCCCGCATCGAGCACCGGCGGGAAGACGGCGTGCTCCTTCCGCATCCGCGCCATCTTGCTCTCCGAGACAGCGGCGTCCACCTCCTTGCCCTTGCTTGCCTTGGGCGGCATGGCGACTGTGGGGGCTGGGACCGAGGGCGGAGAGGGCGTGGAGGTATGGATGAACGGGAGGAGCTCTGCTTCGACTCGAGGAAGAAGATGGCGGCGGTCCCCAGATTGGAAAAGACGAGAGGTAAATGAGCCGCGTCTCTGTGGATTCCTTTTTATGGGGAAGGCCCGGAGTCGCCTCTTTACTAGTCAACATGGAAACGCTTTTGCGAGCGCGCTGCGGTTTCGGCCGCTCCGCGCACGTCTCCCACGTCCCGCATTCAATGCGCATCGTGGGGGCACAGTGAAACGAGGTGATTACAGCTGTTATTCCCTGCCACGCGTGCCCGTGCACTGTTTGGGCCTAGCCCAACAACGCCTCGCACCCGTGTATGGCCTAGGCCCGGGGGCTCCTGTCGGTGTACTAAAGATTGGGTCCTTAGTACCCCGTACTTGTGCACGGACAGTTGTAGCCATACCAGCGGCAAGGCTTGCCGGGGAATAGCTAGACGCAAATTCAGCAACATTAAGAGAGCATTCAAGCCCATAATCAGAAGACAGAAGACCGAGGGCTGGAGCCCCGGCAAGGTCTTGCCGGGATGGCTCACAGCCCCGGCAAGGCTCGCACCCGGCAAGACTTCGCCACCCTGTCACCACTCCAGTGCAGCGGCCAACTTGTCTTTTAGCTGTTGTCCTCCTGGGTGCGTGTCAAGCGCCTGTGGTGGAAGGGCTTAAGCGGTGCTGATGGGACGACCCCTTTTTCCGTCCCCAAGACGCTAAGGGACACCTTAACGGAGCATTTAATGATCTTGTCCTAAACCGTCAGTGTTAGGTATGATAACACTGTAGATACTTTACACCTCATGCATGCCCTGTACGCCACTGTTGGTGACCCCTTCGAACGTATAAAAGGAGGCCCAAGGCGTAGCTACAAGGGGAGGATCTTCTCTGGCCATTCTGCATGCGCAGCGCCCGAGTACTGTAGCGCTCCCAGAACTTGAGCTAGAACACATCTAATACAACCAAGCAGGAGTAGGATTTTACGCATCTTTGCGGCCCGAACCTGGGTAAAATCCCCGCGTGTTGATTGCTTGATCTGCTCTTTGTGCAAACCTTCTCCCTGCCGAATCGTAAAGGGGTCTGTTCGATCCCATAGGTGTCGTTTCTCCGACAGAAGGGATTGATTGGGTGAAAAGCAACATGGGGAGGCTAGAAATCAAGATCCATATGGTTGGAGTGGATGATCTTGATCTCAACACAAGGGTAGGTTGTTCTCTCTCAGAAAACTGGATGGGCAAGTATGGAATAATTCTGAGTGCTTCTCTCTCGAGTGGGATGTGGTGGAGGGTATATATAGGCATCCCTAAAAATCCAACCGTTACAACATTATTGCCCAACTCGGCGAAACCGAAGTAAAACTCGATGGCACCGACCTGTTCAAAATGTGGCAACTTTCGGAATCTCGGTGAGACCGATATAGCAAACTCGGTGGTACCGAAGTCAGTGGTCGAGGCAGTTTCCAAAACTCGGTGGGACCGAAACACAAAACTCGGAAATTTTGATTTGATGAAAGCGTCCAACAGAATCGTGGTCGCTGATTCTCGGTTGCACCAAAGAAGGGTTTCTGTCTAGGGTTTAAACTCGGTGTAGCCGATATGGAAATGTTGGTGGCACCGATTTTGAGTGGTAGGGTTTTTTGACAGAATCTTTGTGGGAGAGCTCGTGGGTGTTTTTGGTGGCTAGCACTTGTGCACGTGGAGCAATTTGTTCACCAACAATACCTTACCCCCTTTTAATAGTATTGGCTTTCCTATGGACTCAAAGTGATTTCTCACAAAGTAAAATGTAGAGTCTTCTAGCTTGAAGCTTTGCCAATCCATTCCTTGCATCTTGGGGTATCTCCTCAAAATCCTTTTGCCAACCCATCATCCTCTTATGGACTTTTATCTCAAATACACTAGGTAGAAATGTTAGTCCAAGAGACAATGTATGTTGTCATGAATTATCAAGACCACCAAGGGAGCATATGTGCTTTCAGACCTAGGTCGTGGCCATCCCGTGGGTCTTCTGGCCACTTCCCGAAGCTTCCCGGGTCTCTTCTGGTCGAAAAATAACTCCTGTAAATTTTTATCCAATTTGGACTCCGTTTGGTATTGATTTTCTGAAAAGTCCAAAAACAGGCGAAAAAAACATAAACTGGCAATGGACACCGAGTTAATAGGTTAGTCCCAAAATGATATAAAATAACATATAATTGCATATAAAGTATTCAAGATTGATAATATAATAGCATGAAACAATAAAAAATTATAGATATGTCGGAGACGTATAATGGGGCATCAAGATTTCGAAGGGCACCGATGACGACGGCTCTTCGGGTGGGTCGTCGATCATGCCGACAAGAAGCTCTGGATCTTTTGCGCGGTGGATGGCAAGCATCTCTTCATACTTCCTCTGCACTAAGACCATTATGCACTCAAGGAACGACACGACGATATCGATGCCGATGGGCCACGGCGCCTTCACCGACTCGTTCTCCTCATCGAAGATGTAATCCAAGAAGGGGCCGACGTGGACCTCCAAGTTTTGGTTGCCTGGCAAGGGGCCGACGTCGACCTCCGAGCTTTGGTTGCTTTGCAAGAGGCTCCCGTCGACCTCCGAGCTTTGGTTGCCTGTCAAGGGGCCGGCGTCGACCCCCGAGCTTTGTTCCTAGCATGCTTGGAATAATTAATGGAAGATAGGTGTGGACTAAATCTGCGCACAGTGTCGATGCGTTCCCACAAGGGTCATATAGAGCCAGCCACTCGCTGGTTGTGGGAAACCGACGAAGGAAGAGGCGGGAAGCATTGTCGTGGATTGCGGGACACCCGTATAATGCCATTAATTTCTGCACTCGGGCGTTTGTGTTCGTAGGTACCAGCTGGTGCACACCATTAATGGTTGTACTGGGGCGGTTTCGGGGTTTCTCCTAGCTTATTATGATGTAAATTATTTATTGAGGTGTGCAAATGTTATGTGTAGTCGGTTATGTAATTGCATGTTTAATTTGGTTATGCATCTTATATTTACAAGCATATATCTTGTTGTTCTGTAGACAGAGCAAATCACATCATGAACGATTAAACCAACAAACACGACGGTGATGATTTAAACAATACAACAATTGTTCAACACCAAGCGTTTGCCCATACCACACACAACGTATTATCAGAAATCGTTTGTGTTATTTTCGGCTCATCGCACACAGTTCATCCGAGTGACATGTATGATGTCTATCGGTCTTCACACATAATTCAGATAACTAACCTGTTTGTTGGGTATCACACACATCTTGTTACGTCCGATCATTTGTGTTATTTTGGCTCATCGCACACAGTTCATCTGAGTGACATGTATGCTGTCTATCACACACATCTTGATCTGTGTAACCGTTTGTGTTATTTTGGCTCATCGTAAACAGTTCATCCAGGCAACGTATTTGCCGTCTATCGCACACATTTTGATTTGGATAATCGTTTGTGTTATTTTTTTTCTCATCACAAACCGTTCACCCAAGTGACCTGTATGCCGTCTATCGCACACATAATCATATGGGTAATCATTTGTGTTCCGCTGGATTAGCGCAAACAGTTTATCCGAGTGAATTGTATGACGTATGTCACACACATCTGTATTTGGTTAACCGTTTGCTTTATTTTGGCTCATCGCAAATAGTTCATCTGGATCAACTGTATGCTACATATCGCACAAGCAACTCTTTTCTGCATCATATTTTATGGATCCGCCATAGCACATAGTTCGTGTTGTTGACGATGAAGCTAGAAATATACTGTTTGCGATTCATGCATCGCACACAGTTTGGTCGAAGGGTCTCCAATCCATGTGTCGTCTTAGGACCTTCCTGCTGTAGTGCCTATATGAGATTATGTCATGAATGGTCACAATTAAAACTATGCACAATTATGTCAATTGCTCAACTTTTTTTTATCTATCATACCATTGCTACGCTTTTAAGAGAGATGCCACTAGTGAACCAATGGCCCCTGGGTCCATTTTCCATCAATACAAAAGCTTCTACAATTGCTCTTTATTTTACTCTTTTACCTTTTGTCGTTTTGCCTATCACTACCTGCTTTTAATCTTGTAACTAGCAAGAACAACAGGAGTGATGACACCATGCATTTGTTGGGTGCAAGCATCTGTTGTGTTTGTGCGCAAGTACTGCTGACGTTGTTAGTGTGGTGCCTCGTACTGGTTCGATAAACCTTAGTTTATAATTGAGTGAAATACTTTCTGCTCCTGTGCTACATCACTTTCCTCTTCGAGGAAATCCAACAACTCCTACGGGGGTAGCAGTGAGCTACTTATTTATTAATACTTAACATGGTATTATTATATACTTATATCATTGCTTACATTTTCATGTCTCGAGGATGTCTGCACGCTCGTTACAAGCTATCACTGCATACATTTTCATGTCTTAAGGATGGCTGCAGGCTCGTTACAAGCTTCAAGTGGATCCAAGAGTGGAACAAGTAAATAATCTTGCAAAATAATGATTTGGCGATGAGGAAGTGGTGGGCTGCAGCACATTCATGAAGGTATGGGGATTGAACTTGTTTTATCTGGTGTCAGGGCAATGGATTAAATCATATGCGATATGTTGGATTGAAGCTACCAATCACAAAAAGATATCCAACCCTAATTTTATGTGCAAGTTTCGCACAATTGAGTATGTTGTGGCCAAGACATCAATTGATTATTGCTGGTCTGGTCTCCTAATAATTTCAACCCTTTGCCAACTATAGAACTATTTATTAACCAACAAAAGTTACGTGAATATGATGTGTGTCATTTGCACATTGAGATCATATGAAAAGAAACTATATTCAAGTTTGCGTCAGCTTGTACTCAGTTAGGAAGTGGACTAGTGCATTGACATTCAAGTATGCGTACTTTTGAGGATCGAGCTATTCGTCAATGTGGGCATGCCTTATATTCATATTTATCTTTCTACATTTGAATGAACCCTCAACAAGTTAGCTTGATTTGAATTCACATAAGGATGTGTTTATATGTTGAGATTAGTTTTGAGGCAGCAAGACTTCTCTTGCTTAGGGGTTACCTGTTGTTTGTTTCAAACATTCGATCTGAGATCTGAATTTCACCAATATATGTCCCTTTTAAGGGAAGATATGTGTTTTGTTTATGTTCCTTTTCTTTAATGAACCGAATCACTTATCTTCATATCTGTTGACGCCCACGTGTCAGCGGACCAGGACATCCACAGACCACAGCCAACGCTTCGCATAGCCGGTTCGCCACCACCATCTGGGTCCCCAAGGACGCACGCGCCCACATGTCAGTGAGCGGGACCAAAACGGAAACCGAATGGCCGCCGTCAGTCCCTCTACAGCTGTTTCCTCTCTCCCGCTTCGATCGCGGTCCCACGCCCGGCGCCCCACATGTCAGTGACAGCAAAACAAGCCAGATGGCGCCTACCAGCGTACTTGCACAGCACCGCCGCATCCGCAATTCCGCACCGCACTGGCCTCTTCCCCTCCCACGCTTCCTTTTCCCGCTTTTCGCTTCCGCTCCTCCTCATCGCCGCCCCCCGCCCCCGTCCCGCCCGCTAGGGTTTCCTCCTCGGCCGCCGACGACGACCACCGGCGGGTGCAAGGCGCCTCAGTGCCGGTGAGCTCTCTCTCGGAGAACCCGTACAGCGTGCTGCTCGCTCGCTGCGGCTGGGCGTGTCCGCTTCCGCTTCGGGGGCACGGTGTACGGTGCAGTGAGGGTTTTTGTTCCGCGGTGGCGTGCTCCGATCATGTGCGGCGGGGCTCGGTGCCGGCGAGCGAGCTCTCTCGCCCGACCCGAACCCCTTGCCCGCGCTGTTTTGCCGTACGGTTTTCTGCTCGCTGGCTGGAGGCAGGGTTTTTTGGGGTTTCTGCCTTCGGCGGCGTAGAGACGGTTTGGTTTCGCGGTGGCGCGGTCGGATCGTGTGCCCCGGGGTTGGGGAGTTTCTACGCGGCTCGGTGTCGAACGATCTAGGGTTTCGTGCTTTGCTTGGGTAGCGTAGCGTGGGTCCGTTTTGCTGGTTCGGCTTGCCCGTTGGGGTGAAATGGAGGTGCATTTCTGATCAAGGGACTCCTTTTGCCGCTCGTGTGGCATTGTTTTATTGGGCTTATGAGGGAGAGGCAAATTGGGCTGTCAATTTTGCAGTAACAAATTCATAGCTGAATGTTGCTGTGCTAGCTGTGCTGTGCTGGTTGGCTGGTTCGATGCATGCGTTCGTTCTTGGGGTTTGTAGGGATAGAAGAAATGGGGTGTGTGAAGCGTTTAGCTCCGAGTAAGCTCAGAATGATAGCCTGTGGTTTAGCTAGCCATGGATTGACGAGTTACACATGTTCGAATTGCGCTGGATTGGCGGCTACAATTATTGCAATTGCTTGTGTACTTGCATGGCTAACTAAATTGGCTTGTTGCAAATACCACGATCTTGTATTTCTGTTATCGCACTGTTTGGGGATTTTGGCGACGGAATTTTGCCCTATGTTTGTTCGGGTATAGCCTTTCACTTGTTTCCAAATGGTTTTGAAATGATGCAGCATTAGCAGGTTTTGGAGTTAATGAACTAAGTTCTGTTTTACTTCTAATGGATGGACCGGAATTTTTTACTGTGGTTGCTAGAGATAGGCTAATGGGGCTGTCAATTTTGAAATTACCAATTCATAGCTGAAAGTTTGGTGTCCTTTTCTGGTTGGCTGGTTCGATGCATGTGTTTGTTCCATGATCTTGTGTAGTTACATGGCTAACTAAATGGGCTTGCTGCAAATACCATGATCTTTTATTTCTGCTATCGCGCTGTTTGGGGGTTGTGCCCTATGCTTGTTCGGACATAGCTTTTCACTTGTTTCCCAATGGTTTTGAAATGATGCAGCATTAACAGGTTTTGGAGTTAATGAACTAAGTTCTGTTTTACTTTTAATGGATGGATCAGAACTACTGTTTCAAAGGTCATTTTTATTACCAAGCGATGCTAATAGATGATTTGGAATGTTGGAACTGTTGGTTGCATGGGTTGCCTTGTGTGTTCAGACTTCAGAAGCCATTTTGCTAATTATGGTGATCCAACTGATCGTGAGATGTTTCAGTTGTAGATCGCACCAGTGCCCGTCCTTCAGAGTAACTGCATTCCATGGATCTTGAGGCAAACTCTGAGCTCATATTTGGAGAGGAATTCTGCTTTCCTGCCAATGCAACTTACTATCCGACCCCATATGGTCCAACTGGTAATATCTGATGACATCTTGATTAAGTGATATGAGTTGCATGGTTAATGACTTGATGTGTCACCTGACTTTATTCTCTTGGTTGCAGGAATTACTCTGCCTGCTGAGTTGTATGAGCACCAGGCAATTTGGAGATGTGGTGATCAAGATCTGAACTACTTGGTTAGTACTGCAGAAGTGCAGAATGATAGTTTCTTCCTTGATTCAATTGTTCTCCAGTGTGTTTGATTAGGTATGTACTTGTCCCTCGACAGGGCCAACAGACTGAAGGCACATCATACTCGTATTATGTTGTCCCTGACTATGGGATTGCACATTCTTCCCGTGGCCCTTACCCTTCAGAACATTGTGCTATAGCTGATGGCAGATTTGCTAGGTCCCAAGAGTATCTTGCTAAGACTGCTGACATTGCATGCCACCAACTAGTTCCTATACCCCACTATGATGTTCTTCCATCTGCTGCACAGTGGGGGCCAGCTAGCACGTCTCAAGCTCTTAAGTTCAATGATAGTCTGTTCATCCCCACTTATCAAGGCCAAAGTTTCCCTGTTGCCCCAAAAAAGGGTATTACATGTAATCCATATCTACAATCAACTAGCGTTTCTTCAAAGAAATTCGAAAACCATCCTATGCTATCAACGGTACAACTGCATAGTACAGATCCATGGAAGCAAAATCTAGCAGCTGGAAGTGGAACTATGGTACCTGCTAAACTTCACCGTGCTCTACAGGTATGCCAAATGCCCTCACACATGTAATTGTTGAGTTCTTCTATTTTATGTTAGTGCTGAACTTAAATAGCCAGGTCCTGTTAATGCCCTCATGCCTGCCATTCCATCTGTTGTAGTAAGTACAACTGTACAAGGTAGTGGTCTTCTTGGGCCCTTCTATAGAGTAGAAACATTTATAAGAGGGGGTTAGACGATATATTTGTAGTTACAAGTCAAGTGTTGATAATTATTATATTTATGACAGTAAATTCAGAAGAAATGCACTTACTACTGGATGCATGTATTCGTACTCATGCCCCGGTCAGACATTCTGATGCCATGACCATATATTCCAAACCTCTGTTTTCATGCAAAGAAAGCCATCTTATAATTTTCCATGCATTGATAACAAATCTCCTTATGATTAGGCATCACGACACTCTCTACATGGGGGAGTTCCTCCTGTCAAGTCCTCGCCGCAGACTAATCCATCATACAACTATAATGCTTCACATGTTGGATCGGACCTCCGTAAGATGGCAATAGCTGAGAAATTCCAACCAAGCTCAAAGCCAAGAAGCCATGTAAATGGTTTAACTGGAAAGTTGAGTTCAGTGTTTCGGCCGAACTTAGGTAAAGAAAAAAAGCCAAGAGGTTCGACGTCGTCAGAAATAGTTGCCACGTCCTATACATCGAGGCTGCATATTGGCAATCCAGAGGGGAAAATCATCATTAGGACTGATCAGTATAACAGAGATGACTTTGAGGTGGTGTATCCCAATGCAAAATTCTTTGTTATCAAGTCTTGGGGTGAGGCAAATGTTCACAAATCCATCAAATATGGTGTCTGGTCGTGCGGTCTTCAGGGAAACAAGAAGCTGGATAGTGCATTTAGAGATGCTCAAATGATAGCTGCAAGCAGTTCTACCTTGTGTCCAGTTTTTCTGTTCTTTTCGGTGAGTTTATGTTAATTTAAGGTCTATGGCCTGTTCTATTCTGTTTCCTGTTTTTGATCTTGAATGCTGAAGCTAAATCATTGTCCTAACAGGTCAATGAAAGTAACCATTTCTGTGGTGTTGCTGAGATGGCTGGTCCTGTTGATTTTCGAAAGGACATGGACTTTTGGAGCCAGCATAAGTGGGCTGGAAGCTTTCCAGTGAGGTGGCACATTATAAAGAATATACCAAATGCCGCCTTGAGATGCATCTTGCTGCGGAACAATGAAGACAAGCCTGTCACCTCGAGCAAAAATACACAAGAGGCACGTTTTCTGAGATAGCTCACGAGTTTGCTTTGCACAGAACACGGCTGTTATGAAATAATGATTATTCACTCTGCATGTTTGTACATGTTTGTCTGTCTAATGTAGAGTTTGTTGTTTGCTTGCAACTCCCTCCGTACCGGAATAATTGAAGTTCTAGGATTGTGTTAGGTCAATTTTTTTTACCAAGTCTACAGAAAAATCTGCTAAACTCTAGATTATCAAATATATATAATATGAAATGTCATAATGAATCTCTTTTTTTGTGTGGAAAATGTCATAATGAATCTAATGAAGCAAATTTGGTGGTGTTGTAGATGATATATTTTTACATAGAATTGGTCAAACTTAATGAAGTTTGACTTGGGACAAACTTAGAACTTCAATTATTTTGGTGCGGAGGGGTATTTCGGTACTCACCCTGCACGTTGCTTTCGCAAACAAACAGAAAATGAAAGCATGATGCTGAATCAATATGACTGGATAGCTTTGTTTCTTTGGATGCTGTTATCATCCATGAGTTCTTTTTTTGAGAATTCATCAGTGACTAGATAGCTTTGTTTTAAGCTTGGGGCGTATCTTTTACTGTCATTTACCTTGATCTCACTCTGCAACCTCCCACTGTTTTACTTGCAGATACACTATGTTCCTGGAACTACTATGCTCAAGATCTTCAAAGCTTCAAAGACAAATGGATGTTTGCTTGATTGCTTCACAGTGTATGAGGCGGAAGAAGCAAGAGTCAGAACACGCACAATGTCCAAGCTTAGGCGTGATGCTCCACGTTTCATACCTGTCCCTAAGCTGTCTCTGTGCCATGCGTATGTTCCTCGGCAGCCCAAAGCTGACAGAATACTGATGGACAGAATTATCAGGGAGACGCACTATCTGGCAGGCAAGGGCATGCAGCAGAGTTCATGGGAAGAATCTGGGAACCTGGCTAGATATTCTGCCAAGGCATCTGCACAAAAAGAAAACCATATCTATGGAAAACAGGCTTGTGAGGATGTGGTGAAAGCTGTAATATACCAGCAGCCCCTAGCTTCAAACATGCCGGCAGCTCCGGCTGGAGGACAACTAACCTGGGAGGAGGCTGAAGACGCCCCAGTTGAAAAAGACCGCCCACAAACTGCTGCCAATATCTCATCAGAAGCACCTGAAGATAATCCAACTGAAGTTCAGAATGCCTTGGTGCACAGTGCATCATCAACTCCAGAGATGATTTATGAAGAAAAGAAGATCATTGGGGAACACTGTGCTCCGACAATCAGTCCTCGTATGAGTGAAGCCTTCTCAAGCTGCTTGATTGGTGATGTTCTGTGCATTGGCTCGATGCTGGTCCCGATGAAGATGCCCAACTAAAAGACTCAAAAACTTTCCTCTTATCAGCCAGCCGTGGTCTTGCTCGTTGATAGGAGGGTTCTCTTTTGGGTTCTGACTTGCTTGATAACCGTGGGAGTAAACGTTCTTCAGCTTAATAAGCAGGGCAGCCTGGGAACAATTTACTTGGGATTTTAGGCTCAGGGAGAGAGGCTTTCATGCTTTCAGGATCCTTTTTTGGGCCTACAGTCTACCTACTCTCTTGAAAGGAAATGTGCAAGTAGTGGCGCGTTAAATTGAACCTCTTGGTAACGATGCACGAGCTTTCTGTTGCTCTTTTGTTGTGTTAAATTAAATGGTATTACTATGCTGCTATTTATTTCTGTTGCTCATTGAGGTTTTCCCCAGGAAGTTTATTTCAACTTTGTCCAACCAGTTTTTTCTACTCGATTCCATCAAATATCTAGTATGCATATCCCCTGAATCCTTGAGTTCTGATGGGTTGTGTGCATGCATCATGGAGCTAGCTGTCAGTGAGATCCTGAATTAGGTAGGTGAGATCCTGAATTAGGTAGGTTGGTGGTGCGTTTTGTACAATATTAAGTCTGCATGCTCTAGTGAGGTAGTGTCAACCACCTAACCAAAAGATGCAGCATTCTCTTTTCTTGAGCTGGTGTCTGTCAATCTGTCATCATCTTTGGTCGAACCACCGCTCATGAATGAGAAAACAATGCTAGCATCTGGCAGGTTTTTCATTACCTATGCAACACTGTGCTGTACGTAGGCATCTATCCTACCTTGTACTGGTACTACTTAGCCTTGTCACGGTCGATGCTTACCTGCTTCCTCGGCTCCTGTCACATACTACGCACTAATCTAACAATTATCTGCTGACCTTGCCCTGTGCAGCAGAGCTGGGGCCAGTTGCTACCCGGTTAAACAAGCACAAAAAGTCGAAACCATCCATCAAGGGATGACCACTCTTAGGTAGCGCCAATTACCAAACCTGGTTCCCATTTGCAGGCACAAACACCAGTGTGTTTATCAGGTGCTAACAAACTGGATCGATCGCTAGATGGATGGATCGATGATCCATCGGCAAGCACACAGCAGGGTATGCCGTTGCGACGTTGCTTACAGGCTAATTATCTGGATCAGGTTCTCTTTGTTTTGGGTCGTATTGTATCAGGGCGTGAAAGCGCTCAAGGCTGTCACGCTTTTCCTACTACTGATCTGCTTTGCTCACTCCCACCAACTGCTACCACCATCGCCATGACGCGGTAATATGTTACTGGTACCGGCTTTTTGGTAACCCCATCATGACCTTTTTTTTCCACGTAAATAATATCATCTGATGCCCGTGCATGGCTGAGGAGCTTTCAGTTGTTCAGTTTATCAATTACCATACCCCCCCGTGCTGCACACACACGCATTGGAGAGGAAGCTGCGCACCACAGCACATGCCAACATTCTAGCTTTTCTGTTGAGGGTTGGTAACGTACTTATTCCTTTATCTTTTTTTTTTGCGGGGTACTTATTCCTTTATCTGCACTGCAATCATTTCCCTTTTCTTTTTCCAAGTTTTGCCATATCAAAGGATGAAGCCCACACACCGATAAGCCGCCGACAAACCAGACAATTTCTTTTGGCACAAACTTTATATCCTAGACTTCCGCAGTCCGGGAAATCGTTAAACATGGCTCCTTCCCAATTTTGCTCTTCAGATGGTGTGTCACTGGCAGGTCCGCTGCACTGCACTGCGCGGGCGTTGTGTACGCTCAAGATCATCGATCGACACCGGACGTACGGCCTCTGCCGCGGTTGCACGCTACCGACCTGCCGGTGCGCCGTCGCGATTGCGGCCGCGGCTTCGCAAAGGGAGCCAAGGGAGGGAAGCCAACAACATCCCACCAAACACGAAGGACCTCACTTGGCCTCCTTGACCACCACCGCCGATCCACCAGACACCCGCGTTCTTCCATACGTCAATGACAAGTGACGACAACGACTTAAGCGCGCCCTTTGTGTGCGTTCCACTTTCCGCTGAACCGACGAGACGATGTCACTCGCTCGGCGGTGGCCATTGCGTTGCGTTGCACTAGTAGTAGTACAAAGCAATGGACGCCTGTGGATCATAATTCTCCCGTCACCTCTTTCAACAGAAATGGTAGTACTCCCATCGCCTCTAATCATAATTCTCCTGTCACATAAACCTTTTCTTATGGGCTACTCTGCATTCAACCTCCATAGAAGAAAAGGGATCATTAAGTCCAACCTCATTTTTTTATTTCAATGGCAACTGTAGCGCACACACCTAATTATTTTGGAAAAAATGCATACATTGTATGTGATGCAACCTTATAAATTCATGTGTTTCTTCAATCTCCGTAAGAGCATCTACACCCGGCCGCCTCAAACCGGCCTCAATCGCCTGGATTCTCCGGCGTCCCTCGTACCCAACCCAAATGTAGAGCGGATATGGGGCGACCTGGGCGCGTCCGCCACGTCAGCCAGGCCCACCGCCGACCCTAATCCGTCCCACAAAAACCAAATACGGAAACCCTACACTCACTTCGCTCTGCCCTCCTCTGTCTCTTCTCCTCCCCTTCTCTGTTTCGCTCGATCAAATCCACTCACCGGCGATGCCGAGCTCTGGCAGCCGCTCCGACAGCTCCAGCGTTGGTGAAGATGAGCTGGCCCTCCGCATTGCGATGGAGCGGTCGCGGGTGGACACGCGGGGAGGGGGGGGGGGGGGCAATTTCGAATTTGCTTTGTCGTCGCTCGCTCGCCGGAGCTGGCCCGTCCCGGCCTATGCGCAGCTCCACGAGGGTTGTTCAATCCGCGCTGCCCTTCCATCGTCCACCTCCCCTGCCGACCACTGCTCCGCAAAGGCAATGGTTGGTTATAGCCCGCTCCGCCGTCGCCGAGGACGCGCATGCCAGAATCGGAGGCGCGCACTGCCCGTTGCAAGAGACAACGGGCAAGGGAGAGGGAGGTGGTGGAGCAATCCATTCGTCGTCGTGGGTTGCCGATGATGCCCGACGAGGAGGAGCGGCTCGTCGCTTGGGTCTACCGCCGGTCACTTACGGAGACGGATGCTTGCCGGCTCCGGGGGAAGAACGTCAAGGCGCTTCGGATAGCCATTGAGCAGTCCGAGCGCGAGGCGACAAGGTTGGCGAAGCTCAAGCACAAGCAGGACCAGGCGATCCGGCGTTTGAAGGGATGCATCGTCATCTCCTCTTCTTCCGACTCTAAGTTCGACGATTCTGACGACCCGCCTCCTGCCACGGATGCCTACCCGGATTCCTACATCAACGCCAACGACCAGAAGGGCAAAGGGTCGCCGAGGATTGGTGAAGATCCGACGTCTGCACCTTTAATTTCAAGTTGTTAGTAATGTAGTTTAAACTTGTCTGTCGTTTATGTACATTATGTGAACTTTGGCAATCGTTTGGAGATCCATTGGTGATCAGAATGTGCATTTGTATATCCATGTGGGCCCCACCTATACCTCCTTACTTTAATTCCATCGCCATGAATCCCTATAAATACCTAAACGACCTGCCATATTTTTCTGAAGAATTTTATCGTCGCCGCAAGTTCTTGTTCCACGAAGATCCCATCTGGAGGCCTATTCCGGAGCTTTTCTGGAGTGGAAAGCCATTGCCGGATTCATCTTCATCGATCTTGCTGCCTCTGTGATGATGTGTGAGTAGTTCCATTAGAAACTTAGGGTCCATAGTAGTAGCTAGATGATTTTCTCTCTTTTTGGATCTTCAATACCATGTTCCCGTGAACCTTCTCACATAATGAGATCAATTTTATGTAATTGATGGTGTGTTTGTTGGGAGATGATAAATTGTCACTTTATGATCAGATTCTTCATTGAAAATTAGGTTTCTTGCTGCATAATTAAATAGCTTTGCATGCTCCCGGATCTATCTATTTATCTTCTTTGGCCAAGTTTGATGGGTTTTTCTTCAAAGGAGTGGTTCTTTGTAGTGGGTTCAATCTTGAGGTGATCTAACCCAGTGATAAAAGGGCCAAGACACGTATTGTATTGTTATTACTAAGGATAAAATGATGGGTTTTTGTCATACTGATTTACTTCTTCTTGTCTACATTATGTCATCTTGCTTACTTTCTATCTCTATCATTTATGTTTGATATTGTGACTAGCAAGAAAAGAGGCCTGACAACCCTCTAAAAGTTTTGGGCTGCAAGTTTTTGTTTGTTTATGTGCAGGTGCTGCTCACGTTACTAGCTTGGTACACTCCTAATGGATTGATAACCTTGATTCTTAACCGAGAGAAATACTTTGTTGTTATGGATACGTCTCCAACGTATCTATAATTTTTGATTGTTCCATGCTGTTATATTATCATTCTTGGATGTTTTATAATCATTTTATAGCAACTTTATATCATTTTTTGGGACTAACCTATTGACATAGTGCCCAGTGCCAGTTGCTGTTTTTTGCTTGTTTTTTACTTCGCATAATATCAGTACCAAACGGAATCCAATTGCCACGAAACTTTTTGGAGATTTTTTTGACCGGAAGACAACTTGGGAGCCAAGGAAGCATCTGGGGGGAGGCCCGTGGGGCCCACAAGACACCAGGGCGCGCCGGAGGCCCCTGGCATGCCCTGGTGGGTTGTGGGGCCCACGGGGGTCTCCTCCACCGCCCCTCAGCTCTATAAATTTTCAGAAATTCCAGAAACCCTAGAGGAGTTGACGAAATACACTTCCAGCCGCCGCAAGTTCCAGAACCGCAAGATCCAATCTAACACCATCACGGAGGGGTTCATCTTCCTCATTGGTGCCTCTCCGATGATGCGTGAGTAGTCCACCATAGACCTACGGGTCCGTAGGCAGTAGCTAGATGGCTTTCTCTCTCTCTCTCTCTCTCTCTCTCTCTCTCTCTCTCTCTCTCTCTCTCTCTCTTTTGATTCTCAATACAATGGTCTCTTGGAGATCTATTTGATGTAATGACTTTTTGCGGTGTGTTTGTTGGGATCCGATGAAGTTTGAGTTCATGATCAGTTTCTATCCATGAATATTATTTGAGTCTTCTTTGATCTCTTATATGCATGATTATTTATAGCCTCGTATTTCTTCTTCGAATCTTTGGTTTAGTTAGGCCAACTAGATCGGTTTTTCTAGCCATGGGAAGAGGTGCTTTGTGATGGGTTCGATCTTGCGGTGTCCTCTCCCAGTGACAGAAGGGGCAGCGAGGCACGCATGTGTCGTTGCTATTAAGGATAACAAGATAGGGTCTATTCCTACATGAATAGATCTTGTCTACATCGTGTGATCGTTCTTATTGCATTACTCCGTTTCTCCATGAACTTAATACACTAGATGCATGCTGGATAGCGGTCGATGTGTGGAGTAATAGTAGTAGATGCAGAATCATTTCGGTCTACTAATCTTGGACATGATGCCTATATATTGATCATCGCCTTGGATATCATCATGATTATTTGATCTTCTATCAATTGCCCAACAATAATTTGTTTACCCACCATGTGCTATACTCATGAGAGAAGCCACTAGTGAAATCTACGGCCCCCGGGTCTATCCTTTTAATATTTTGCTTTCTGATCTATCTTTTTTCGCTTTTGTTTTCATATCTATTATTCCAAAAAACCCAAAATACTTTGCTGCACTTTTTATTTGCATCTTTTATTTTGTGTTCTTGTGCGATCTATTTATCCAATCTCATACAAACTAATCTATCTTTTTACCGTGGAGAGATTGACAACCTCTCTTACGCGTCGGGTTGCAAGTATTTGTTCTTTGTGTGCAGGTACCGTTTACATAGTGTTTCTTGGTTCTCCTACTGGTTAGATAACCTTGGTTTCATAACTGAGGAAAATACTTACCGTAGCTGTGCTGCATCACCCCTTCCTCTTTGTGGAAATACCGACGTAGTCTCAAGCCACGTCAAAGGAATTTCTGGCGCCGTTGCCGGGGAGACATCATCAACATCCATCAGGTTCCTAATCACAGATCTCATCTCCTTGCAATTTACATTATTTGCCATTTGCCTCTCGTTTTCCTCTCCCCCACTTCAAAAAAATTTGCCATTTTATTCGCCCTCTTTTTCGTTTGCCTTTTTTTTTCTCATCAGATCTCTTGTTTGCCTACCCTGTTGTTATGGTTAGTCCTTCCTCTAGCGCGTGTACTCCCGAGAATGAAGTTCTCAATTTTAAGCAAAGGGGAGGGGAGAACCTAAAAGATGCTTGGTATAGGATTTGCAATGCTCATAATAGATCTATTCATAAGCAATCTACCGTTGTTCTTCTTCGCAGTTTTTATGTGGGCATCACCACTTGGTATAGATTCGTCCTTGATACGATTACCGGTGGGAATTTCTTGATGTGTCCATCTTTGGACGCTTTTAATGCTATGGGAAATCTAGTGGGTTCACCATCTCTCTTGATTAATGAAACAACCTTAACTCTAGAACATGTTATGGAAAGGCTAGATGCTATTGAAAAGAAGATGATTACCAACGAACATCTTAAAAATTTGGATAAGAAAATGCATAATCTTGCTAATAAAATTGGGTCAAAAACGGGGGATGCCTTTAAATTATTAAAGAAAAAGGAAGCCGTAGTTAACGAAAGAATAGAAGAAAGTCCATCCCGGATTGATAAGTTGGAAGAAATTTTTAGTAACTTGAGCTCGGCCTTTTCTTCTATTAAAACTATTGAAAAAACTCCCGTAAAAATTTGCAAGTCTACACAATTCACTAAGAACAAAGGTGCTACATCTAATTGCCACAAGGAAGATCTTAAAATGATTAGTGTTTATCCCAATTTTGTTTAAATAGCGAAAGACCCTACTTACAAGAATGAATTTTCCAGTATTATTCCTAGAAGTTTTGTCATTGAAAGTGTGCATGCTAAATTCTTCAAGAAATCTAGTTGTGTGATTAAGGAGTTGAAAACTAGAGATGACAACATTTGAATCTATGCATTATGCCTAGCTAGGGGCATAAAATTACGATAGCGCTTGTTGTGAGGCAACCCAATGAATAAAATTTATTTTTACCTTTTTATTTCTGTTTTTGAGTGTTGAAAAAATTATGCTACTGTTATTATTGTGTTTTTTAAGTTTTAATTAGTGTTTGTGCCAAGTAAAGCCTTTGGGATGATTCACAAGATGAGTAGAAACGATGCTGAATCTGAAACAGAAACTTTGACTCCAGTGCAGGAATTTTCATTTTTTACTGGAGCGTGATAATGAGCTGAAATTTTAACACAGTATTTCTATATAAATTCTTTAAGTTTGCCTAATTGTTCATAATTTTTAGAGTTACATAAGTATGGTTAGAGTATAGATAACTACAAACTGTTCTATTTTTGACAGATTTTGTTTTCATTGCATCGTGTGCTTATTTTGATGAATCTATGGTTTGTATTGGAGAGTATAAGCCACGGTAAAGTTGGAATACAGTAGATATAATGCAATAATATAATATGAATGGGTATGCAACAGTACTTAGAGTGGTGATTTGCTTTATTATACTAACGGATCTCATGAAGGATTTGTTAAGTTTTGTGTGATCGAAGTTTTCAAGTTTTGGGTGAGATCACGATGGATGAAGGAATAAGGAGTGAAAAGAGCCTAAGCTTGGGGATGCCCATGGAACCCCAAGATAATATCCAAGGAGAAACAAGCAACTAAGCTTGGGGATGCCCCGAGTGGCATCCCCTCTTTCTTCTAACGACCATCGATATTTTACTTGGAGCTATATTTTTATTCGTCACATATCATGAGTTTTGCTTGGAGCGTCTTGTATTATATGAGTCTTTGATTGATTTTCTTTTTAGTTTGTCACAAGTATCCTTGCTGTACACACCTATTTGAGAGAGCCAAAATTATGCTATGATTTGTTAGAATTGCTATATATGCTTCACTTAAATTTTTTGAGCTATGGAATTGCCCTAGTGCTTCACTTATATCTTTTTGAGAACGGTGTGCTTTAAATTTTTGAAGAAATACTCTCATGCTTCACTTAGATTAATTTGAGAGTTAGGAAATTTTGAATAAGTTCTCTCATGCTTCACTTATAGTATTTTGAGAGTTGAAATTTTTATGCTCATGTTCTTCACTTAAATTTATTTGAGCTTGTCAAAAGCAATGGCAGTATATGAAACTAGTCCCAAAGTGATAGATATTCAAGAGGGATATAATAAAAACTTTCATGAAGATCATTGGACAAATTAAACTTGATTCCTAGTAATAGTTTTGAGACATGATGATAGTAATATGTGAGTCATGTTGGTGAGTAATTATGCTTTAGTAAGAATATTGGTGTTAAGGTTTGTGATTCCCTATGCAAGCACGAAATTAAATAGTTATGCAATGAAATTACATCCTACTTGTGGTGCATTATTCGGTGTTAATTATGCTTAATGCCCGTTTATGTGAATTTTCGTCGCTTGGTTGGTTGCTTCTCAATCTATTTGCTAGCCTCCACTTGTACTAAGTAGAAATACTACTTGTGCATCCAAAATCCTTAAACCCAGTTTTGCCATATGAGTCCACCATACCTACCTATATGCGGTATTTTCGTGTCATTCTAAGCAAATTTGCATGTGCCATCTCTAATTTTCAAAATGAATTTCCTTTTTGTGTGCTCGTACCGCTCATGAAGCGGTAGGGGGTGTCCAATATTTTCCATGCTAGATGTGTTATTCTCAAGATGAGTGTTTATTCACTTGTCATTGATAACCCACAAGTATAGGGGATCAGTTGTAGCCTTTCTCGATAAGTAAGAGTGTCGAACCCAACGAGGAGCTAAAGGTAGAACAAATATTCCCTCAAGTTCTATCGACCACCGATACAACTCTACGCACGCTTAACGTTCGCTTTACCTAGAACAAGTATGAAACTAGAAGTACTTTGTAGGTGTAACGGGATATGTTTGCAAGGTAATAAAGAACACGTAAATAAAATATAGGGGTTGTTTAGATGAAGAAACAACTAAGTTAGTCTTAGTAGAGAGCTTTTTGTCACAAGAAATTTATTTGTCCCTAGGCAATCGATAACTAGACCGGTAATCATTATTGCAATTTTATATGAGGGAGAGGCATAAGCTAACATACTGTCTCTACTTGGATCATATGCACTTATGATTGGAACTCTAGCAAGCATCCGCAACTACTAAAGATCATTAAGGTAAAACCCAACCATAGCATTATAAGGTATCAAGTCCTCTTTATTCCCATACGCAAACAACCTACTTACTCGGGTCTGTGCTTCCGTCACTCACGCCACCCACCATAAGCGAATCATGAACATATTGCAAACCCTACAGCGGGGATCCCTCTTGCTTGCGCGACACAGAGAGCACCATAGGACAACACCAATAATAAAACATGCAACTCAAACCAATCATGATCATCAATCAACCCATAGGACAAAACGGATCTACTCAAACATCATAGGATAGCCATACATCATTGGGAAATAATATATAGCGTTGAGCACCATGTTTAAGTAGAGATTACAGCAGGGAGAAGAGGTGTTGAACTGCTGCATAGAGGGGGAGAGAGTTGGTGATGACTGCGGCGAAGTTGTTGGTGTAGATCGCCGTCACGATGATGGCCCCGGCGGCGTTCCGGCGCCACCGGGAGAGAGGGGGAGAGAGCCCCCTCCTTCTTCTTCTTCCTTGTCCTTCCCCCTAGATGGGAGAAGGGTTTCCCCTCTGGTCCATGGCCTCCATGGCGGCGGAGGGGCGAGAGCCCCTCCGAGATTGGATCTCTCTCTCTGTTTCCTTCTGTTTCTGCCTTCCCAGATTCTGGCCTTTCACCGTTTCTTAAATTCCCTGAGATCTGTAACTCCGATTGGGCTGAAATTTTAACACGATTTTTATCCGGATATTAGCTTTCTTGTGGCGAAAGAAGGGCACCAACCGCCTTACGGGGTGACCACAAGGGTCCAGGGCGCGCCCTACCCCCTGGGGCGCGCCCCTATGGTTTGTGGGCCCCTCGGGCATCGTCTCGCGTTGATTCTTTTTCCCAAAAAATATCTCCGTAAGTTTTTATCGCGTTTGGACTTCGTTTGGTATGGATATTCTGCGAAACAAAAAACATGCAACAAACAGGAACTGGCACTGGGCACTGGATCAATATGTTAGTCCCAAAAATAGTATAAAAAGTTGCCAAAAGTATATGAAAGTTGTAGAATATTGACATGAAACAATCAAAAATTATAGATACGACGGAGATGTATCAACATCCCCAAGCTTAATTCCTGCTCGTCCTCGAGCAGGTAAATGATAAAAAAGACAATTTTTGATGTGGAATGCTACCTAGCATAATCTTGATAATATAATCTAATCATGGCATGAATATTAAGACACGAGTGATTCAAAGCAATAGTCTATCATTTGACATTAAGGCAATAATACTTCAAGCATACTAATAAAGCAATCATGTCTTCTCAAAATATCATGGCTAAAAGAAAGCTATCCCTACAAAATCATATAGTCTGGCTATGCTCCATCTTCATCACACAAAGTATTAAATCATGCACAACCCCGGTTTTAGCCAAGCAATTGTTTCATACTTTAGTATTCTCAAACCTTTTCAACTTTCACGCAATACATGAGCGTGAGCCATGGATATAGCACTATAGGTGGAATAGAATATGGTGGTTGTGGAGAAGACAAAAAGAAGGAGATAGTCTCACATCACCTAGGCGTATCAACGGGCTATGGAGATGCCCATCAATAGATATCAATGTGAGTGAGTAGGGATTACCATGCAACGGATGCACTAGAGCTATAAGTGTATGAAAGCTCAAAAAGAAACTAAGTGGGGGTGCACCCAACTCGCTTGCTCACGAAGACCTAGGGCAATTTGAGGAATCCCATCATTGGAATATACAAGCCAAGTTCTATAATGAAAAATTCCCACTAGTATATGAAAGTGACAATATATGAGACTCTCTATCATGAAGATCATGGTGCTACTTTGAAGCACAAGTGTGGAAAAAGGAATAGTAGCATTGCCCCTTCTCTCTTTTCTCTCATTTTTTTTGTTTTTTTGTTTTTTTGGTGGGCTTCTTTGGCCTCTTTTTTTTATTTGGGCTTCTTTGGCCTCTTTTATTTATTTGTAAAGTCCGGAGACTCATCCCAACTTGTGAGGGAATCATAGCTTTCATCATCCTTTCCTCACATGGGACAATGCTCTAATAATGATGATCATCACACTTTTATTTACTTACAACTCAAGAATTACAACTCGATACGAGAACAAAATATGACTCTATATGAATGCCTCCGGCAGTGTACCGGGATGTGCAATGATCTAGCATAGCAATGACATCAAAAAACGGACAAGCCATGAAAACATCATGCTAGCTATCTTACGATCATCCAAAGCAATATGACAATGATGGTGCATGTCATAATAAACGGAATGGTGGAAGTTGCATGGCAATATATCTCGGAATGGCTATGGAAATGCCATAATAGGTAGGTATGGTGGCTGTTTTGCGGAAGGGAATATGGTGGGTTTAATGCACCGGCGAAAGTTGCGCGGCACTAGAGAGGCTAGCAAAGGTGGAAGGGTGAGAGTGTGTATAATCCATGGACTCAACATTAGTCATAAAGAACTCACATACTTATTGCAAAAATTTATTAGTTATCGAAACAAGGTACTACACGCATGCTCCTAGGGGAAGGGTTGGTAGGAGTTAACCATCGCGCGATCCCGACCTCCACACAAAGGATGACAATCAATAAATAAATTATGCTCCGACTTCTTCACATAACGGTTCACCATACGTGCATGCTACGGGAATCACAAACTTTAACACAAATATTTATACAAATCCACAATTACTCACTAGCATGACTCTAATATCACCATCTTTATATCGCAAAACTATTGCAAGGAATCAAACATACCATATTCAGTGATCTACAAGTTTTATGTAGGATTTTATGACTAACCATGTGAATGACCAACTCTTGTTAACTCTCTAAATAGATATAAGTGAAGCATGAGAGTTTAATTCTTTCTACAAAAGATATGCCCACGCTCTAACAAATATAAGTGAAGCAAAAGAGCATTCTACAAATGGCGGTTTTCTATGTGTAGAGAAACGGGCAATCCAAACTTCAAATGATATAAGTGAAGCACATGAAGCATTCTATAAAGCCATACTCAAAAGATATAAGTGAGGTGCAAAGAGCCTTCTATAAATCAACCAAGGACTTTCTCATACCATCATGGTGCATTATTAAAAGAAAAATAAAAAGCACACGACGCTCCAAGATTTACGCATATCATGTGACGAATAAAAATATAGCTCTAAGTAAAATTACCGATGTTTGTTAGAAGAAAGAGGGGATGCCTTCCGGGGCATCCCCAAGCTTAGTTTCTTGGGAGTCCTTGAATATTACCTTGGGGTGCCTCGGGCATCCCCAAGCTTAGTCTCTTTCCACTCCTTATTCCTTCATCCATCGTGATCTCACCCAAAACTTGAAAACTTCAATCACACAAAACTTAACAAAACTCTCGTGAGATCCGTTAGTATAATAAAGCAAATTACCACTTTAAGTACTGTTGCAAACCCATTCACATTTTATTTTTGCATTGTAGCTACTGTATTATAACTTCTTTATGGCTTATACCACCGATAAAATCGATAGTTTCATCAAAACTAGCAAAACAATGCATCAAAAACAGAATCTGTCTTAAACAGGACAGTCTGTAGCAATCTGAACATTTGCTATACTTCTGTAACTCTAAAAATTCTGAAAAATTAGGACAAAATAAAAAATTTGCATAGAAGTACTGTGTAATAATTTCAGAAACTTTTGACATTCCAGTAAAAAATGTAAATTCACGCACTACAGCCAAAGTTTCTGTTTTTGCACTGCACACACCAAACAAGCAATCTAATCATCCTAAAGGCAAATCTTGGCACATTATTTTTATAATAAAAGGGATTTATACAAGGGGATAATTATTTTTGTTGAAAAGTTTCTGTAATTAAGATTCACAAAGTTTCCGTGAGCATGAACAAAGTTCAAGGAGCTCCCCCACTTCAACGGTGCTCGTCTTTCTTACTTTCACTTCCCTTTTTGAAAAGTTTTAGGTTCCCCTCTTTATTTTTTTGTTTTTAAACTATATAGAAGCACACACCAGAATAAAATGACTCTCTAAAACTTCCGGTTTGTCTCCCTGGCAGCGCTTTCTTTAAAGCCATTAAGCTAGGCATAAAGTGCTCAAGTTATTGATCCACCCGGATCCCAGGGTATATCAAAGCCAATTTTAATTAACAATGATTTGTAATTTAGTAGTGAGCACAAATTAACATATATCATGCAACAACGAAGTCTAACTCTCTTCCTATGCATTGGCATATCATAAAAGAACAATTCATGCACATCAAGTAAAGGCCAATACATAGCATAAGCAGTTTCTTGCAATTTTATCATAATGGAAACATAGAGAGGTGGAGATGTAGTTCCTCTCTCATAATAATTGCAAGTAGGAGCTGCAAGCACATGCATATTATATCTATCAAAATCATCATGTGTAATAGTAAAAGGCAACCCATCTATATAATCCTTAATAAGTGCAAACTTCTCTGATATAGTGTAGTTGGGAGAATTCAAAAAGATAATAGGACTATCATGTGTGGGTGCAATAGCAATAATTTCACGTTTAACATAAGGAACTATAGCAAGTTCATCTCCATAAGCATCATTCATATTGGCATCATGGCCACAAGCATAGCAAGCATCAAGTTCATCAAAAAGGGATATTTCAAATGAATCCAAGGGATCATAGCAATCAACATAGCATTCATCCTTCGGTAAGCACGAAGGGAAATTAAACAATGTATGAGTTGAAGAGTTACTCTCATTAGAAGGTGGGCACGGGTAGCTAATCCGCTCTTCCTCCTTTTGTTCTTCGCTCTCCTCGTCATCTTTTTCATCTAATGAGCTCACAGTGTCAGGAATTTCTTCTTCCACAGATTCCTGCAAAATATTAGTCTCTTCTTGGACAACGGAGACTTTCTCAATAAAAGCATTAATACCGGCATTATATTTATAATTCTCATAGAAATATCGAAGTACAGCAAGATTTTCAGATCTGTAAACAGCATCATCATAATTTTCATACTCCTCAAACAAACATTTAATTTCACAAGCACCCATAAAAGCAACGAATTCTTCTATTCGTTCCACATCATAGTAATCATATATACCATTAGCATAAGAAGCCAAGGTTTCATTATCATTAAATTTATATGAAAAGGGAAGGTATGGAGCCTTCATCCTAGAGCAACAAGTATAATCATATCTCAAGCATAAATTCCAAGCATACCAATGTAACATATGAATTTGATCCCATAACAGTTTCCCTTTTTGAGTCAAGCGATAATCCCTAAAGTATTCACGTTGATCCAACGTGTATCCCATTATCAAGTTGAATGGGGTTTTCTCAGGATTATCAAAGTAGTGCATAATATTTTCCACATAACGAGCATCGAGGGTTTTAGGAGGTTCCCCATCTCCATGAGTAGCAAGTACACCTATTTTTTTTGTATTTCGTGTTCCATATCAATAGCTAAAGATAGAGAACAACTTAGAACAGCAAATAAAATCTACTTAGTGATAAAGCAAACAAGCACACACGAGAATATTCACCCCACGCTATTGCTCCCCGGCAACGGCGCCAGAAAAAGGTCTTGATAACCCACAAGTATAGGGGATCAGTTGTAGCCTTTCTCGATAAGTAAGAGTATCGAACCCAACGAGGAGCTAAAGGTAGAACAAATATTCCCTCAAGTTCTATCGACCACCGATACAACTCTACGCACGCTTAACGATCGCTTTACCTAGAACAAGTATGAAACTAGAAGTACTTTGTAGGTGTAACGGGATAGGTTTGCAAGGAAATAAAGAACACGTAAATAAAATATAGGGGCTGTTTAGATGAAGAAACAAATAGGTTAGTCTTAGTAGAGAGCTTTTTGTCACAAGAAAGTTATTTGTCCCTAGGCAAATGATAACTAGACCGGTAATCATTATTGCAATTTTAGATGAGGGAGAGGCATAAGCTAACATACTTTCTCTACTTGGATCATATGCACTTATGATTGGAAGTCTAGCAAGCATCCGCAACTACTAAATATCATTAAGGTGAAACCCAACCATAGCATTATAAGGTATCACGTCCTCTTTATTCCCATACGCAAACAACCTACTTACTCGGGTCTGTGCTTCCGTCACTCACGCCACCCACCATAAGCGAATCATGAACATATTGCAAACCCTACAGCGGGGATCCCTCACGCTTGCGCGACACGAAGAGCACAATAGGACAGCACCAATAATAAAACATGCAACTCAAACCAATCATGATCATCAATCAACCCATAGGACAAAACGGATCTACTCAAACATCATAGGATAGCCATACATCATTGGGAAATAATATATAGCGTTGAGCACCATGTTTAAGTAGAGATTACAGCGGGGATAAGAGGTGTTGAACCGCTGCATAGAGGGGGAGAGAGTTGGTGATGACGGCGGCGAAGTTGTTGGTGTAGATCGCCGTCACGATGATGGCCCCGGCGACGTTCCGGCGCCACCGGGAGAAAGGGGGAGAGAGCCCCCCTCCTTGTTCTTCTTCCTTGTCCTTCCCCCTAGATGGGAGAAGGGTTTCCCCTCTGGTCCATGGCCTCCATGGCAGCGGAGGGGCGGGAGCCCCTCCGAGATTGGATCTCTCTCTGTTTCCTTCTGTTTCTGCCTTCCCAGATTCTGGCCTTTCACCGTTTCTTAAATTCCCGGAGATCCGTAACTCCGATTGGGCTGAAATTTTAACACGATTTTTATCCGGATATTAGCTTTCTTGCGACGAAAGAAGGGCATGAACCGCCTTACGGGGTGACCACAAGGGTCCAGGGCGCGCCCTACCCCCTGGGGCGCCCCCCTATGGCTTGTGGGCCCCTCGGGCATCGTCTCGCGTTGATTCATTTTCCCAAAAATCACATATATTTCAAAAAAAATCTCCGTAAGTTTTTATCGCGTTTGGACTTCGTTTGGTATGGATATTCTGCGAAACAAAAAACATGCAACAAACAGGAACTGGCACTTGGCACTGGATCAATATGTTAGTCCCAAAAATAGTATAAAAGTTGCCAAAAGTATATGAAAGTTGTAGAATATTGGCCTGAAACAATCAAAAATTATAGATACGACGGAGACGTATCAGTCATTGCACGAGAGTACGACGGTAATAGGGATGCCAAGTCCCGAAATGAAAAAGAAATTTACTTTATGTTGTGAAATAATAAATTCCTTGGAATGTGTTGGTATGAAAGGCAACCGTGGATACGGCTAGCCATGGATTGTGAAAGAATGGTGCAAAAAGGAATAAACTTTATTTTATGTTTGGGAATCGCCTATGATGTATCTAGCATGGAAAGTATTGAGAACTATTCGGTCGTTTTCGTTGACAGGAAAGGCATGCCACCCAAAATATTTTTCTCTCTCAATTTAAGTTTTGAGCTGTCGCACCTCTACAAATCCCTACTTCCCTCTGCGAAGGGCCTATCTATTTACTTTATGCAATTTTTATTTTTAATTTGAGTCTCCATCTTCTCTTATAAATCACCAACTAGGGGGCACTATGATCATACTTGTGCATTGAGTGTAGCTAATATTTGAGTGTGTTTCATAAATGGATCAATGATTGAGCATGATGGGCTAGGGATAACTTTCTTTAGTGTTGATATTTTGAAAGACATGGTTGCTTGTTGGCATGCTTGAGTATTAAAGTCTTTATGTCAAAACTAGACTATTGCTTTGAACCATCTAAAAGTCCAAATGTCCATGCTACAAAAGAAAAGAATATGTGATGAACATGTTAGGCAACATTCCACCTAAAAAATTCTGTTTTTATCATTTACCTACTCGAGGACGAGCAGGAATTAAGCTTGGGGATGCTGATACGTCTCCAACGTATCTATAATTTTTTATTGTTCCATGTTGTTATATTATCATTCTTGGATGTTTTATAATCATTTTATAGCAACTTTATATCATTTTTTGGGACTAACCTATTAACATAGTGCCCAGTGCCAGTTGCTGTTTTTTGCTTGTTTTTTACTTCGTAGAATATCAGTACCAAATGGAGTCCAATTGCCATGAAACTTTTTGGAGAATTTTTTCGACCAGAAGACAACTTGGGAGCCAAGGACGCACCTGGGGGGAGGCCCCTGGGGCCTACAAGACACCAGGGCGCGCTGGAGGCCCTTGGCGCGCCCTGGTGGGTTGTGGGGCCCACGGGAGTCTCCTCCACCACCTCTCAGCTCTATAAATTCTCAGAAATTCCAGAAACCCTAGAGGAGTCGACGAAATACACTTCCAGCCGCCGCAAGTTCCAGAACCGCGAGATCAAATCTAACACCATCACGGAGGGGTTCATCATCCTCATTGGTGCCTCTCCGATGATGCGTGAGTAGTCCACCATAGACCTACGGGTCCGTAGGCAGTAGCTAGATGGCTTTCTCTCTTTCTTTTGATTCTCAATACAATGGTCTCTTAGAGATCTATTTGATGTAATGACTTTTTGCGGTGTGGTTGTTGGGATCCGATGAAGTTTGAGTTCATGATCAGTTTCTATCCATGAATATTATTTGATTCTTCGTTGATCTCTTATATGCATGATTATTTATAGCCTCGTATTTCTTCTTCGAATCTTTGGTTTAGTTAGGCCAACTAGATCAATTTTTGTTGCCATGGGAAGAGGTGCTTTGTGATGGGTTCGATCTTGCGGTGTCCTCTCCCAGTGACAGAAGGGGCAGCGAGGCACACATGTATCGTTGCTATTAAGGATAACAAGATGGGGTCTATTCCTACATGAATAGATCTTGTCTACATCATGTCATCATTCTTATTGCATTACTTTGTTTCTCCATGAACTTAATACACTAGATGCATGCTGGATAGCGGTCGATGTATGGAGTAATAGTAGTAGATGCAGAATCGTTTCGGTCTACTAATCTTGGACGTGATGCCTATATATTGATCATCACCTTGGACATCGTCATGATTATTTGATCTTCTATCAATTTCCCAACAGTAATTTGTTTACCCACCGTGTGCTATACTCATGAGAGAAGCCACTAGTGAAATCTACGGGCCCCGGGTCTATCCTTTTTAATATTTTGCTTTTCGATCTATCTTTTTCTGCTTTTGTTTTCAGATCTATTATTCCAAAAAACCCAAAAATACCTTGCTGCACTTTTTATTTGCATCTTTTATTTTGTGTTCTTGTGCGATCTATTTATCCAATCTCATACAAACTAATCTATCTTTTTACCGTGGAGAGATTGACAACCTCTCTTACGCGTCGGGTTGCAAGTATTTGTTCTTTGTGTGCAGGTACCGTTTACATAGTGTTGTTTGGTTCTCCTACTGGTTCGATAACCTTGGTTTCATAACTGAGGGAAATACTTACTGTAGCTGTGCTGCATCATCCCTTCCTCTTTGGGGAAATACCGACGCAGTCTCAAGCCACGTCAGTTATTCTGCTTCACCCTTCCTAAAAGTGTCCTGGATTAAGGGGTGCAACCAGGTCGACCTGTCATCCATGGGCCAGGCCAATGACCCACAATCTATTGGAGGAAGGACTACCAAATCTATGGCTCTCGGCGTGCCCAAGATGAAAACCTCCGCAGACTTGGCGTATACTTCAAGGCATATTTGAATAAATCGACATGTTCTATCCCTATCTTGTAAATCGACCATATGTAAACCCTAGATACCCTTGGTGCCTATATAAGCTGAGGGGTTTAATCTTTAGGGACACACAAGTTTAGAGCTAAGAACACAATCATACGATCTCGAGGTTGATCATTCTGTACTTTGTACCCAATCCACGGTCAATACAATACAAACAAGACATAGGGTTTTACCACTTCAAGAGGATTCGAACCTGTGTAAAATTGTGTCTCTCTACTTCTTGTTCACCATTGTTCCACGATCACCAACTCGGGACCCCCTACCCAAGATCCGACGGTTTAAGCACCAACACTTCCTCTTTGGTGAATCCCAACAACTCCTACGGGAGTAAGCAGTACACCACAACCCGCCATGGCTCGATCCTTTATGTGGCCATCGTCGCCGGGTGATACGTCTCCAACATACCTATATTTTTTGATTATTTCATGCTATTATATAATCAATCTTATGTGCTTTAGAGGCCATTTTATACCAATTTTGGGAACTAACCTATTAATCTAGTGACAAGTGCCAGTTCCTATTTTTTTGACTATTTTTTGTTTCGCAGGAAACCAATACCAAACGAAGTCCAAGTGGAACGAAACTTTACGGTGATTTTTTATGGACCACAAGGGACTCTAGAACCATCGGGAGGATACCAGACGATGTACGAGAGGGCCACAAACTGACACGGCGCGCCCCCATGGGGGCGCTGTCTGAGCTTGTGGGCCCCTCATAACTCTGTTTGCCCTAATTCCAAAACTACCAGAAGGAGACCCGAAACGATTTTTTCCACCGCCGCAAGCCTCTATTCTTCCGTGATCCCATCTGGAGGACTCCGCCGATACTGTGCCGGAGGGGGAATCGATCACGGAGGCTATCTTCATCAACCTTGTTGCCTCCATGACGATGTGTGAGTAGTCCACCACAGACCTACGGGTCCATAGTTAGCAAGATCTCTCTCTCTCTCTGATCTTCAATACAATGTTCTATTCGAAGATCTATCCTATGTAATCCTATTTTGCGGTGTGTTTGTTGGGATCCTATGAATTGTGGGTTTATGATCAATTATTCATTGAAAGTAATTGAGTCAAATTTGAACTTTATTTTGTGTGATTGTTATAGCTATGTATGCTTTTCCATCTATGAGTTTGTTTTGGCCAAGTACATCAATAGATCATCAAAGGGAGTGGTGCATAGTAGTGGATTCAATCTTGCGGTGTCCTCACACTGGTGCAGCGACATCCTATACAAATGGTTTTTAACCCCTTACCGCGACATAGTTTTAAACCGCCGCCTTGCCTGTGTGTGCGATAGGGGGGGTCCATCCCACACGACACAGTGTCGGCGATAGTGGCCGATGAACGCAAACATTTGTCAAAACTAAGCGTATGGAATATCCTCATCTATCACAAACGAGAGTCATCGGTCAACCATTTGAGATATGTCATATTTCCCAAACGCGCTATCCTTGCTACTCGTGTGGGGTCGTGATACGTCCATTTTGCATCATGATTTCCTACTGTTATTTACTTTGTTTTGTTGAATAATAATGCTTTGGGGAGTGATTCTAATGCCTTTTCTCTCATAATATGCAAGGTTTACACAAAGAGGGAGAATACCGGCAGCTGGAATTCTGGACCTAAGAAAAGCACGTTAGAGATACCTATTCTGCACAACTCCAATGAAGCTGAAATTTTACGGAGATTATTTTTGCATTTAATAAAAAATACTGGAGCAGAAAACTACCGGAGGGGGCCTCCCAGGTGGGCACAACCCACCAGGGCGCGCCAGGCCCCCCTGGGCGCGCCCTGATGGGTTGTGGCCACCTCGGCCCACCTCCGGTGCCCATCTTCTGGTATATGGTCACACTTGACCTAGAAAAAAATCATAGGACTTTCAGGACGAAGCGCCGCCGCCTCAAGGCGGAACTTGGGCAGGAGCACTTTTGCCCTCCGGCGAAGCGATTCCGCCGGGGGAACTTCCCTTCCGGAGGGGGAAATCGAAGCTATCGTCATCACCAACACCCCTCTCATCTTTGGGAGGCCAATCTTCATCAACATCTTCAACAGCACCATCTCCTCTCAAACCCTAGTTCATCTCTTGTGTTCAATCTTTGTACCGGAACCTCAGATTGGTACCTGTGGGTGACTAGTAGTGTTGATTACCTTGCGTAGTTGATTACTATATGGTTTATTTGGTGGAAGATTATATGTTCAGATCCATTATGCTATTCAATACCCCTCTGATCTTGAGCATGATTATTATTTGTGAGTAGTTACCTTTGTTCTTGAGGTCACGGGAGAAGTCATGTTGCGAGTAATCATGTGAATTTGATATGTGTTCGATATTTTGATGATATGTATGTTGTGATTTCCTTAGTGGTGTCATGTGAACGTCGACTACATGACACTTCACCATTCATGGGCCTAAGGGGATGCATTGTGGAGTAGTTATTGGATGGTGGGTTGCTAGAGTGACAGAAGCTTAAACCCTAGTTTATGCGTTGCTTCGTAAGGGGCTGATTTGGATCCAAACGTTTAATGATATGGTTAGATTTTATCTTAATACTTTTCTCGTAGTTGCGGATGCTTGCGAGGGGGTTAATAATAAGTGGGAGGTTGTTCAAGTAAGAACAACACCCAAGCACCGGTCCACCCACATATCAAATTATCAAAGTAGCGAACACGAAATCAAACCAACATGATAAAAGTGACTAGACGAAGTTCCCGTGTACCCTCAAGAACACTTTGCCTATTACTAGTGATTGTTCTGGCCTGTCCTTTGCCTCAAAAGGATTGGGATACCTTGCAGCACCTTGTTTACCATTACCGCTACTTGCTTGTTACCAATTATCTTGCTATCAAACTATCTGTTACCTACAATTTCAGTTGTTGCAGAAATTACCTTGCTGAAAACCGCTTGTCATTTCCTTCTGCTCCTCGTTGGGTTCGACACTCTTACTTATCGAAAGGACAATGATTGATGCCCTATACTTGTGGGTCATCAAGACTCTTTTCTGGCGCCATTGCCGGGGAGTGAAGCGCTCTTGGTAAGTGGAAATCGGTAAGGAAAAACTTATACTACGTGCTGAAATTTATCGCTACTTGCTACTATGGAAACAATCCTTTGAGGGGTTTGTTCGGGATATCTTCGCCTCGATCGGAACCACAATTAGTTACCCCTCAACCTACAACACCTACTGAAAATGTTACTTATGAAATTCCTTCGGGTATGTTAGAACAACTGCTTGCTAAACCTTATGCAGGAGATGGAACTGGACATCTTGATATGCACCTCTTATATGTGAACGAAATTTGTGGATTATTTAAGCTTGCAGGTTTACCCGGAGATGAAGTTAAGAAGAAGGTTTTCCCTTTATCTTTGGAGCGAAAAGCATTGACATGGTATAGGCTATGTGACGATCTTGGATCGTGGAACTGGAATCGTTTGCAATTGGAATTTCACCAAAAGTTTTATCCCATGCATCTAGTTCATCGTGATCGGAATTATATATATAATTTTTGGCCTCGTGAAGGATAAAGTATCGCTCTAGCTTGGGGGAGGCTTAAGTCAATGTTATATTCAAGCCCCAATCATGACACTCTGAGAGAAGTTATCATTCAGAATTTTTATGCTCGGCTTTCTCATAATGATCAATCCATGCTCGATACTTCTTGTGCTGGTTCTTATATGAAGAAGACTATTGAATTCAAGTGGGATCTCTTAGAAAGAATTAAATGCAACTCTGAAGATTGGGAACTCGACGAAGGTAATGAGTCAGGTATAAAGTTTGAATTTGATCGTGTTAAATCTTTTATGAATACCGATACTTTTCACAAGTTTAGCACTAAATATGGACTTGACTCTGAGATAGTAGCCTCTTTCTACGAAGCATTTGCTACTCACGTTGATATTCCTAAAGAGAAGTGGTTTAAATACCATCCCCCTATTAAAGAAGAAATTAAAGAACCGATCATAGCTAAAGAAGAAACCATCTTTTACAAAGTTGATCCAGTTGTGCCTACCGCTTATATTGAAAAACCACCTTTCCCTGTTAGGATAAAGGAACACGTAAGGTATCAACTGTGGTTCGTAAGAGTAATATAAGAGCACCTGAACCCCCTGAGCAAATTAAAGTAGAACCTAGTGTTGCTATGGTTAAAGATCTATTGGTAGAAAATATTGATGGGCATGTTATCTACTTTTGTGATGAAGCTGCTAGAATTGCTAAACCCGATGAAAAAGATAAACATAGGACCATAGAAGGCATGCCTGTTGTCTCAGTCAAAATAGGAGATCATGGCTATCATGGTTTATGTGATTTGGGTGCTAGTGTGAGTGCTATCCCTTTTACCTTATACCAAGAAATTATGGATGAAATAGCACCTACTGAAATGGAAGACATTGATGTTACTATTAAACTTGCTAATAGAGACACTATCACACCACTTGGGATTATTAGAGATGTTGAAGTCTTGTGCGGGAAGGTAAAATACCCTACTAATTTTCTAGTCCTTGGTTCCCCACAAGATGACTTTTGTCCCATTATCTTTGGTAGACCTTTCTTGAGCACCGTCAATGCTAAGATAGATTGTGAAAAACAAACTGTCGGTGTCAGCTTTGGTAATGTGTCTCATGAGTTTAATTTTTCCAAGTTTAGTAGACAACCCCGTGATAAAGCGTTTTCTAGTAAGGATGAAATAATTGGTCTTGCTTCTATTGCTGTGCCTCCTACTGATCCATTAGAACAATATTTGCTTGACCATGAAAATGATATGCACCTGCGTGAAAGAAATTAAGTAGATCAAATTTTCTTTGAACAACAACCTCTTCTGAAACACAATTTGCCTATTGAAACTCTTGGAGGTCCTCCTCCACCTAAAGGTGATCCTGTGTTTGAATTGAAACAATTGCCTGACACTTTGAAGTATGCTTATCTTGATGAGAAAAATATATATCCTGTTATTATTAGTGCTAACCTTTCAGAACATGAAGAAGAAAGATTATTAAAAGTTCTAAGGAAGCACCGGGCTGCTATTAGATATACTCTTGATGATCTTAAGGGCATTAGTCCCACTCTATGTCAGCACAAGATTAATATGGAACCTGATGCTAAACCCGTTGTTGATCACCAACGGCGATTGAATCCTAAGATGAAAGAAGTGGTAAGAACTGAAATATTAAAGCTTCTGGAAGTAGGTATAATCTATCCTATTGCTGATAGTAGATGGGTAAGTCCCGTTCATTGTGTCCCTAAGAAAGGAGGTATTACCGTTGTTCCCAATGATAAGAATGAACTCATTCCACAAAGAATTGTTACTGGCTATAGAATGGTAATTGATTTTAGAAAATTAAACAAAGCTACTAGGAAAGAGCATTACCCTCAACCGTTCATTGATCAAATGCTTGAAAGACTATCTAAGCACACACACTTTTGTTTCTTAGATGGATATTCTGGTTTCTCTCAAATACCTGTGTCACAATCCGATCAAGAGAAAACTACTTTTACTTTCCCTTTTGGAACCTATGCTGATAGACGTATGCCTTTTGGTTTATGCAATGCACCTGCTACCTTTCAAAGATGTATGACCGGTATATTCTCTGATTTTTGTGAAAAGATTGTGGAGGTTTTCATGGATGATTTTTCCATTTACGGAACTTCTTTTGATGATTGCTTAAGCAACCTTGATCGAGTTTTGTAGAGATGTGAACAAACTAATCTCGTCTTGAATTGGGAGAAGTTCCACTTTATGGTTAATGAAGGCACTGTCTTGGGGCATAAAATATCTGAACGAGGTATTGAGGTGGATAAAGCTAAAGTTGATGCAATTGAGAAAATGCCATGTCCTAAAGATATTAAAGGTATTCGAAGTTTCCTTGGTCATGCTGGTTTTTATAGGAGGTTCATTAAAGACTTCTCTAAAATTTCTAGGCCTCTTACTAATCTTTTGCAAAAGGACATCCCTTTTGTTTTTGATGCTGATTGTGTGGAAGCCTTTGAAACACTCAAGAAAGCCTTAACATCTGCACCTATCGTTCAACCACCTGATTGGAACTTGCCTTTTGAAATTATGTGTGATATTAGTGATTTTGCTGTTGGTGCTGTCCTAGGACAAAGAGTTGATAAGAAATTGAATGTTATCCGTTATGCTAGTAAAACTCTAGATAGTGCCCAACGAAATTTTGCTACTACAGAAAAAGAATTTTTAGCGGTCGTGTTTGCTTGTGATAAATATAGATCCTATATTGTTGAATCAAAAGTAATTGTTCACACCGATCATGCTGCTATAAAATACCTTATGGAAAAGAAAGATGCCAAACCTAGACTCATTAGGTGGGTTCTCTTGCTTCAAGAGTTTGACTTACACATCGTTGATAGGAAGGGAGCTGAGAACCCCGTGGCTGATAACTTGTCTAGGTTAGAAAATATTCTTAATGACCCACTACCTATTGATGATAGTTTCCCTGACGAATAGTTAGCTACAATAAATGTTTCTCAGAACACCCCTTGGTATGCTGATTATGCTAATTACATTGTCGCTAAATATATACCACCTAGCTTCACATACCAACAAAAGAGAAAAAAATTCTATGACTTGAGACATTAATTTTGGGATGATCCACATCTTTATAAAGAAGGAGTAGATGGTATTATTAGACGTTGTGTACCTGAGCATGAACATGAACAAATCCTACGGAAATGTCATTCCGAAGCTTATGGAGGACATCATGCGGGAGATAGAACTGCTCATAAGGTATTACAATCTGGTTTTTATTGGCCTAATCTCTTCAAGGATGCCCGTAAGTTTGTCTTGTCTTGTGATGAATGTCAAAGAATTGGTAATATCGGTAAGCGTCAGGAAATGCCTATGAATTATTCACTTGTTGTCGAACCATTTGACGTTTGGGGTTTTGACTATATGGGACCTTTTCCTTCCTCCAATGGGTACACTCATATTTGGTTGCGGTTGATTATGTCACAAAGTGGGTAGAAACTATTCCAACTAGTAGTGCTGATCACCACACCTCCATTAAAATGCTTAAAGAGGTTATCTTTTCGAGGTTTGGAGTCCCTAGATATTTAATGACCGATAGTGGTTCACATTTTATTCATGGTGCTTTCCGTAAGATGCTTGCTAAATATGATGTTAACCATAGAATTGCATCACCCTATCATCCTCAATCTAGTGGTCAATTTGAACTTAGCAATAGAGAAATAAAATTAATATTACAAAAAACTGTCAATATGTCTCGTAAGAATTGGTCTAAGAAATTAGATGATGCACTTTGGGCCTATAGAACAGCTTATAAAAATCCTATGGGTATGTCTCCATATAAAATGGTGTATGGGAAAGCTTGTCATTTGCCTCTAGAATTAGAACACAAAGCATTTTGGGCAATTAAAGAACTCAACTATGATTTCAAACTTGCCGGTGAGAAGAGGTTATTTCATATTAGCTCACTAGATGAATGGAGAACCCAAGAGTATTTAAATGCTAGGCTATTCAAAGAAAAAGTAAAAAGATGGCATGACAAAAGAATCCAAAAGCAGGAATTCAAGATAGGAGATTATGTTCTTTTGTTCAACTCTCGTTTAAGATTTTTTGCAGGAAAGCTTCTCTCCAAATGGGAAGGACCATATATTATCGAAGAGGTTTATCGTTCTGGAGCTATCAAGATTAATAACGCCGAAGGCACTAACCCGAAGGTGGTCAATGGACAAAGAATTAAGCATTATATCCCAGGTACGCCTATTAACATCGAAAGCAATGTTATCCAAACCATGACACCGGAGGAACACATAAAAAAACCTTTCGGAACACTCTAGAATTCCTAAACATAGGAGGTACGTGATACGGTAAGTAAACGGACTCCGAAAATTCGCAAATTGGAGCATCTTTTGAAGCTGAAGTGTGACATCATAACACCACCACCTTCATCATCATCACCACCAAAGTATACTTGAGCACACGGGTATGGGCACTTCCCTTGGCTTGAGCCAAGCTTGGGGGAGGTGCCCCGGTATTGTATCACCACCACTTTTATTCACCTTTACCTATTTTAGTTTGATCTTTAGTTTCCCTTTGCTTTAGTTGAATAAAAGTTTAGCATGATCTATTTTCGTGTGTTAGTTCCGTGGCCTATCTATCTATGTAATCGAGTGAGAGTTATATAATAAAGTTTAGTTTGAGTTTTTGCCTCTCTACTTTTTGGTTGCAATCAAAATAAAGGAAAAGAAAAATAAATGAAAATAATCGTATGCTAATCTTATGGTGAGTAATGACATCACATAAGGAAAAGTATAAGTAGTAAAATTTATTGGAGATTGACAAACATAGCATTGGTCAATGATGCAATTCATGAAAGAATTAATAAGGGAAGAGAAGATTCACATGCAAATACACTATCTTGGACATCTTTTATGATTGTGAGCCCCCATCAAATATTATATGTCAAAATTGTTGACGTTGGACAAGGAAGACAACGTAATGATTTATGTTTGTTCATATCCACATAGAAGTCATATTGTCATAGATCCTTTAACATGTGGTGCTTGCTCAATATCTTTGCTAGCCAAAAATTCCGCACTAAGTAGAGATACTACTTGTGCATCCAAAAACCTAAACCCAAATTCTTTCTTTGATTATCCACCATACCTACCTGTGGATTGAGAAAGATCCTTCAAGTAAGTTGTCATCGGTGCAACAAGGCAATAAAAATTGCTTCTAAAAGTGTTTTGATCAATTAGTGTAAGAGAAAATTGAGCGCTGTACAAACTTATGATGGCAAAGTAATAAAAGCGACGGACTGCATAATAAGGGTTGCTATCATAGGGGGCAATAGAGCGTGACATTCTTTTACATTAAGGGATTGGGCATACAAACCAATAAGCGCATGACAACCTCTGCTTCCCTCTGCGAAGGGCCTATCTTTTACTTTTATGTACTTACTTTTATGCAAGAGTCAAAGTATTTTTCCCTATTCCTTTTTACTTTTTCTTTTGCAAGCATCATGTGGTGAGGAAAGATCTAGGCACATATATCTAGTTGGATATTGACGTGGCTTGAGACTGCATCGGTATTTCCCCAAAGAGGAAGGGATGATGCAGCACAGCGACGGTAAGTATTTTCCTCAGTTATGAAACCAAGGTTATCGAACCAGTAGCAGGATCACCACCACCCAATAAGTAGCACCTGCACACAAACAACAAATACTTGCAACCCGACGCGAAAGAGAGGTTGTCAATCTCTCTACGGTAAAAAGATAGATTAGGTAGTGATAGATAGGAGAGATAGATCTCTCAAGAACACAAAATAAAAAGGGCAAATAAAATATGCAGCAATATGTTTTTTGGTTTTTGGTTTTGTAGATCTGAAAACAAAGATGCAAAAAGATAGATCTGAAAGCAATATGTTGGAAAAGTAGACCCGGGGGCCGTAGGATTCACTAGTGGCTTCTCTCATGAGTATAGCGCACGGTGGGTGAACAAATTACCGTTGGGCAATTGATAGAAAATCAAATAGTCATGACGATATCCAAGGCGATGATCATTATATAGGCATCACGTCCAAGATAAGTAGACCGACTCTTGCCTGCATCTACCACTATTACTCCACACATCGACCGCTATCCAGCATGCATCTAGTGTATTAAGTTCATGGAAAAACATAGTAATGCAATAAGAACGATGACATAATGTAGACAAGATCTATTCATGTAGGAATAGAACCCATCTTGTTATCCTTAGTAGCAACGATACATGCGTGTCTTGCTGCCCCTTCTGTCACTGGGAAAGAACACCACAAGATCGAACCCATCACAAAGCACCTCTTCCCATGGCAAGAAAAATCGATCTAGTCGGCCTAACTAAACCAAAGATTTGAAGAAGAAATACAAGGCTATAAGTAATCATGCATATAAGAGATCAAAGAAGACTCAAATAATATTCATGGATAGAAACTGATCATGAACTCAAAATTCATCGGATCCCAACAAACACACCACAAAAGTTTACATCAAATAGATCTCCAAGAGACCATTGTATTGAGAATCAAAAGAAAGAGAGAAAGCCATCTAGCTACTGCCTATGGACCCGTAGGTCTATGGTGGACTACTCACGCATCATCGGAGAGGCACCAATGTGGATGATGAACCCCTCCGTGATGGTGTTAGATTGGATCTCGCGGTTCTGGAACTTGCGGCGGCTGGAAGTGTATTTCGTCGACTCCTCTAGGGTTTCTGGAATTTCTGAGAATTTATAGAGCTGAGAGGCGGTGGAGCACACTCCCATGGGCCCCACAACCCACCAGGACGCGCCAGGGGCCTCCAGCGCGCCCTGGTGTCTTGTGGGCCCCATGGGCCTCCCCCCAGGTGCGTCCTTGGCTCCCAAGTTGTCTTCTGGTCGAAAAAATTCTCCAAAAAGTTTCATGGCAATTGGACTCCGTTTGGTACTGATATTCTACGAAGTAAAAAAAGCAAAAAACAACAACTGGCACTGGGCACTATGTCAATAGGTTAGTCCCAAAAAATGATATAAAGTTGCTATAAAATGATTATAAAACATCCAAGAATGATAATATAACAGCATGGAACAATCAAAAATTATAGATACATTGGAGACGTATCAGCATCCCCAAGCTTAATTCCTGCTCGTCCTCGAGTAGGTAAATGATAAAAACAGAATTTTTTATGTGGAATGCTGCCTAACATGTTCATCACATATTCTTTTCTTTTGTAGCGTGGACATTTGGACTTTTAGATGGTTCAAAGCAATAGTCTAGTTTTGACATAAAGACTTTAATACTCAAGCATGTCAACAAGCAACCATGTCTTTCATAATATCAACACTAAAGAAAGTTATCCCTAGCCCATCATGCTCAATCATTGATCCATTCATGAAACACACTCAAATATTAGCTATACCGAATGCTCAAGTACGATCATAGTGCCCCCTAGTTGGTGCTTTATAAGAGAAGTAAATAGATAGGCCCTTCGCAGAGGGAAGTAGGTATTTGTAGAGGTGCCAGATCTCAAAGTTTTAAATTGAGAGAGAAAAATATTTTGGGTGGCATGCTTTTCCTGTCAACGAAAACGACAAAGTACCGCACAATACTTTCCATGCTAGATATATCATAGGCGGTTCCCAAACAGAAAAAAAAGTTTATTCCTTTTTCCACCAAACTTTTCACTTTCCATGGCGGGCCGTATCCACGGTTGCCTTCCATACCAACACTTTCCAAGGAATTTATTATTTGACAACATTAAGTAAATATTTTTTTCCTTTTTCATTTCGAGAATGGGCATCCCTATTACCGCCGCACTCTCGTGCAATGACAAGTGAATAAACACTCATCTTGAGAATAACACATCTAGCATGGAAAAATATTGGACACTCCTCACCGTTTCATGAGCGGTACGAGCACACGAAAGAGAAAATTTATTTTGAAAATTTAGAGATGGCACATACAAATTTGCTTGGAACGGCATGGAAATACCGCATATAGGTAGGTATGGTGGACTCATAAGGCAAAACTTGGTTTAAAGATTTTGGATGCACAAGTAGTATTTCTACTTAGTACAAATGGAGGCTAGCAAATAGATTGAGAAACAACCAAACCAAGAAACGAAAATTCACATAAGTGAGCATTGAGCATAACTAACACCAAATAATGCACCACAAGTAGGATGTAATTTCATTGCATAACTATTGACTTTCGTACTTGCATAGGGAATCACAAACCTTAACACCAATATTCCTACTCAAGCATAATTACTCACTAACATGACTCACATATTACTATCATCATGTTTCAAAACTATTACAAGGAATCAAGTTTAATTTGCCCAATGATCTTCATGAAAGTTTTTATTATATCCTCCTTGGATATCTATCACTTTGGGACTAGTTTCATATATTGCCATTGCTTTTTGACAAGCTCAAATAAATTTAAGTGAAGCACATGAGCATAAAGATTTCTTCTCTCAAAAAGGTATAAGTGATGCATGAGAGGATTTCTTCAAAATTTACTAACTCTCAAATTAATCTAAGTGAAGCATGAGAGTGTTTCTACAAAAATTTCCAAGCACACCGTGCTCAAAAGATATAAGTGAAGCACTAGAGCAATTTTATAGCTCAAAAAGTTTAAATGAAGCATAGAGAGCAATTCTAACAAATCATGGCATAATTATGGCTCTCCCCAATAGGTGTGTACAGCAAGGATACAAGTGAAAAACTAACAAACAAAGCAAGCAAAGATACAAGACGCTCCAAGCAAAACTCATGATATGTGACGAATAAAAATATAGCTCCAAGTAAAATACCGATGATCGTTAGAAGAAAGAGGGGATGGCACTCGGGGGCATCCCCAAGCTTAGTTGCTTGTTTCTCTTTGGATATATCTTGGGGGTGCGGTAGCATCCCCAAGCTTAGGCTTTTATCACTCCTTATTCCTTTATCCATCGTGATCTCACCCAAAACTTGAAAACTTCAATCACACAAAACTCAACAAAATCTTCGTGAGATCCGTTAGTATAATAAAGCAAATCACTACTTTAGGTGCTGTTGCAAACCCATTCAAATTTTATTATTGCATTATACCTACTGTATTTTAACTTTACCATGACTCATACCCTTCAATATAACCCATAGATTCATCAAAACAAGCACACAATGCAACGAAAACAGAATCTGTCTTAAACAGAACAGTCTGTAGTAATCTGTACTCTAACCATACTTATGTAACTCTAAAAATTCTGAACAATTAGGAAAACGTAAGGAATTTGTATAGAAACACTGTGTTAAAATTTCAGCTCAAGATCGCCATCTAGCAAAAAATGAAAATTCATATACTTGACGCTAAGTTTCTGTTTCGGATTCAGCATCACTTTTACTCATCCTATGAATCATCCTAAAGGCTTTACTTGGCACAAACACTAAATAAACCATAAAAACACAATCATAACAGAGGCATAATTGTTTCAACAGAAAGGAAAAAGCAAAAATAAATTTATTCATTGGGTTGCCTCCCAACAAGCGCTATCGTTTTACGCCCCTAGCTAGGCATAACGCATAGATTCAAGTATTGTCATCTTTGGTTTTGGATCCATAGGATGCCCTCATGATTGATTCATATAGCGGCTTAATTCTTGTTCTAGGGAAGTGTTCCATACCCTTTCTCAAGGGAAATTGAAAACGAATATTACCTTCGTTCATATCAATCACGGCACCTATAATGTGTAAAAACGGTCTACCAAGTATAATGGGACAAGACGGATTGCAATCAATATCAAGCACAAAAAAATCTATGGAGAATAAGAACATCATTAATTCTTCCCAAAGTCTTTTTAATAATAGAATCCACCAAGTGCAAATTAAGAGAACATTCTTCAATATTGGTAAGACCAAGCACATCACATAGAGATTTCGGAATCGTGGAAACACTAGCACCCAAATCACACAAAGCAAAGCACTCATAATTTTTAATCTTGACCTTAATGGTAGGTTCCCACTCATCTTGTAATTTTCTAGGAATAGAAATCTCCACCTCCAACTTTTCTTCAAAAGATTTCATCATGGCATCAACGATATGTTTAGTAAAAGCTTTATTTTGCTCATAAGCATGGGGTGAATTCAACATAGATTGCAACAAACAAATACATTCAATCAAAGAGCAACTATCATAATTAAAGTCTTTGCAATCCAAAATAGTGTGCACATCACTAGTTAAAGTTTTGACCTCTTCAAACCCACTTTTATCAAAATTTTCATCAAGATTTTCACCCTCCAAATTATTGGTACGCCTTCTAGCTAAAGTTGACTCTACTTCGGTCCCTTCATTATCAATTTTAATATTACTAAACAAGGAATCAGTAGTAGAAACACCAATCACTTTAAGATCTACATCTTTTTTATGAAGGCAATCACTAGAAAACGATTTTTCTAAGATTTCTCTTTTAGCTCTAAGCATAGCGGTTCTTTTCTTGCTTTCATCCATAGAGACATATAAAGCTTTAATATATTCATAAATCTTAGGCACAAAAGCTTTCAACTTGAGATTTTCAACATCATGAGAAATTCTATCAATGCTTCTAGACATATCATCAATCTTATTCAACTTTTCTTCTATCGTAGTGTTGAAAGACTTTTGCGCATTGATAAATTCTTTAATATTACTCTCAAGATCAAAGGTGTTCCTATTATTATTGTAAGAAGAATTAGCATAGGAATTACCATAATTATTAGAGGAATTTCCAGGAAAAGGCCTAGGATTAAAATTACCTATATAAGCATTGTTATTGAAATTGTTTCGCGAGACAAAATTCACATCTACGGAATCAATATTTTTCTCAATCAAGGTAGACAAAGGCACATCATTAAGATCAATAGGAGAATTTTTACTAGCAACCAATTTCATCAAAGCATCAACCTTATCACTCAAAGTACTAATTTCCTCAACCGAATTAACTTTTTTACTAGTAGGTGCTCTTTCGGTATGCCATTGAGAATAATTAGCCATGATATTATCTAGCAATTTAGTAGCTTCTCCCAAAGTAATCTCCATAAAAGTACCACCCGCGGCGGAATCTAAAAGATTTCTAGAGACAAAATTCAATCCCGCATAAAAAAATTGTATGATCATCCAAAGATTTAAACCATGAGTAGGACAATTTCTTAGCATCAACTTCATTCTTTCCCAAGATTGTGCAACATGTTCATACTCAAGTTGCTTAAAATTCATGATTTGCGTCCTAAGGGAAATAATTTTCGCGGGCGGAAAATACTTAGTGATAAAAGCATCCTTGCACTTATTCCAAGAATCGATACTATTGCGAAGCAAAGAAGAAAACCAAATTTTTGCACGATCCCGCAAGGAAAAAGGAAATAGTTTCAACTAAACAATATCATTGTCCACATCTTTTTTCTTTTGCATATCACACAATTCTACGGACACGTTTAGATGGGACGCGACATCCTCATTAGGAGTATCGGCAAATTGATCTTTCATGACAAGATTCAACAAAGCGGCATTAATATCACAAAACTCCGCACTAGTGGCGGGAGGAGCAATCGGGGTACTAATAAAATCATTGTTATTAGTTTTGGAAAAATCACACAACTTGGTGTTTTCTTGCGTCATCGTGACTATGCAAAAAAGATTGCAAGCAAGGAAGAGATCTGACAAGAAAAAGGCAAACGAAAAAGAGGGCGAATAAAACGGCAATTTGGTGAAGTGGGGGAGAGGAAAACGAGAGGCAAATTGCAAATAATGTAATTGCAAGGAGATGAGATTTGTGATTAGGAACCTGGTAGATGATGATGGAGTCCCCTCGGCGCCTACGATAGGCACGTAGAAGAGACCGCTTCCTCCCCGGCAACAGCGCCAGAAATTCCTTTGACGTGGCTTGAGACTGCGTCGGTATTTCCCCAAAGAGGAAGGGATGATGCAGCACATCGGCGGTAAGTATTTCCCTCAGTTATGAAACCAAGGTTATCGAACCAGTAGGAGGATCACCACCACCCAATAAGCAGCACCTGCACACAAACAACAAATACTTGCAACCCGGCGCGAAAGAGAGGTTGTCAATCTCTCTACGGTAAAAAGATAGATTAGGTAGTGATAGATAGGAGAGATAGATCTCTCAAGAACACAAAATAAAAAGGGCAAATAAAATATGCAGCAATATGTTTTTGGGTTTTTGGTTTTGTAGATCTGAAAACAAAGATGCAAAAAGATAGATATGAAAGCAATATGTTGGAAAAGTAGACCCGGGGGCCGTAGGATTCACTAGTGGCTTCTCTCATGAGTATAGCGCACGGTGGGTGAACAAATTACTGTTGGGCAATAGATAGAAAATCGAATAGTCATGACGATATCCAAGGCGATGATCATTATAGAGGCATCACGTACAAGATAAGTAGACCGACTCCTGCCTGCATCTACCACTATTACTCCACACATCGACCGCTATCCAGCATGCATCTAGTGTATTAAGTTCATGGAAAAATGGAGTAATGCAATAAGAACGATGACATGATGTTGACAAGATCTATTCATGTAGGAATAGACCCCATCTTGTTATCCTTAATAGCAACGGTACATGTGTGTCTTGCTGCCCCTTCTGTCACTGGGAAAGAACACCGCAAGATCGAACCCATCACAAAGCACCTCTTCCCATGGCAAGAAAAATCGATCTAGTCGGCCTAACTAAACCAAAGATTCGAAGAAGAAATACGAGTCTATAAGTAATCATGCATATAAGAGATCAAAGAAGACTCAAATAATATTCATGGATAGAAACTGATCATGAACTCAAAATTCATCAGATCCCAACAAACACACCGCAAAAGTTTACATCAAATAGATCTCCAAGAGACCATTGTATTGAGAATCATAAGAAAGAGAGAGAGAGAGGAAGCCATCTAGCTACTACCTATGGACCCGTAGGTCTATGGTGAACTACTCACGCATCATCGGAGAGGCACCTTTGAGGAAGATGAACCCCTCCGAGATGGTGTTTAGATTGGATCTAGAGGTTCTGGAACTTGTGGCGGCTGGAATTGTGTTTCGTCGACTCCCCTAGGGTTTTTGGAATATTTGGGAATTTATAGGCATCAGAGGCGGTGGAGAGGGGCCCCGAGGAGGGCACAACCCATCAGGGCGCGTCTGGACCCCCTGGCGTGCCCTGGTGGGGTGTGGTCTCCTCGGCCCACTGGGTGTCTTTTGGTCCAGAAAAAATCTCCAAAAAGTTTCGTCGCAATTGGAATCCATTTGGTATTGATTTTCTGCGAAGTAAAAAACAAGCAAAAACAGCAACTGGCACTTTGGCACTATGTCAATAGGTTAGTCCCAAAAAATGATATAACGTTGTTATAAAATGATTGTAAAACATCCAAGAATGATAATATAACAGCATGGAACAAGCAAAAATTATAGATACGTTGGAGACATATCAGATATGGGTGGGCATAAGTTACTATTGTTGACATCACCCTTGAGGTGAGTAAGTTGGGAGGCGAAACTATAAGCCCCTATCTTTTTATGTGTCCGGTTGAAACTTTTTGTTCATGGGTATGCCGTGAGCGTTAGCAATCATAGAAGACTAAATGATGGTTGAGTATGTGGACTTGCCAAAAGGCTCCGACATGAGACCCTTCCTGAAAATATAAAGAATTGTAATTGCAAAGTTGACTGAGAACATAGTTTGTTGGTTCCCAATAAGTTTTATGCTTCATACTTCTATGTTGTGATGAATTGTTACTTGCTCATGAGAAGCTATATGATATAAATGTATTGAAATAAGTTTTTATGATACAATTTGTTGCTGTTATGATAATAAGCATGATGCTTCTATGCCCGTATTTTGTTTTTTATCGACACCTCTCTCTCAAACCATGTGGACATGCTTTTCAATATCGGCTTTCGCTTGAGGACAAGCGAGGTCTAAGCTTGGGGGAGTTGATATGTCCATTTTGCATCATGATTTCCTACTGTTATTTACTTTGTTTTGTTGAATAATAATGCTTTGGGGAGTGATTCTAATGCCTTTTCTCTCATAATATGCATGGTTTACACAAAGAGGGAGAATACCGGCAGCTGGAATTCTGGACCTAAGAAAAGCACGTTAGAGATACCTATTCTGCACAACTCCAATGAAGCTGAAATGTTACGGAGATTATTTTTGCATTTAATAAAAAAAATACTGGAGCAGAAAACTACCGGAGGGGCCCTCCCAGGTGGGCACAACCCACCAGGGCGCGCCAGGCCCCCCTGGGCGCGCCCTGATGGGTTGTGGCCACCTCGGCCCACCTCCGGTGCCCATCTTCTGGTATATGGTCACACTTGACCTAGAAAATATCAGAGGAGGACTTTCGGGACAAAGCGCCGCCGCCTCGAGGCGGAACTTGGGCAGGAGCACTTTTGCCCTCCGGCGGAGCGATTCCGCCGGGGGAACTTCCCTCCCGGAGGGGGAAATCGAAGCTATCGTCATCACCAACACCCCTCTCATCTTTGGGAGGCCAATGTTCGTCAACATCTTCAACAGCACCATCTCCTCTCAAACCCTAGTTCATCTCTTGTGTTCAATCTTTGTACCGGAACCTCAGATTGGTACCTGTGGGTGACAAGTAGTGTTGATTACCTTGCGTAGTTGATTACTATATGGTTTATTTGGTGGAAGATTATATGTTCAGATCCATTATGCTATTCAATACCCCTCTGATCTTGAGCATGATTATTATTTGTGAGTAGTTACCTTTGTTCTTGAGGTCACGGGAGAAGTCATGTTGCGAGTAATCATGTGAATTTGATATGTGTTCGATATTTTGATGATATGTATGTTGTGATTCCCTTAGTGGTGTCATGTGAACGTCGACTACATGACACTTCACCATTAATGGGCCTAAGGGGATGCATTGTGGAGTAGTTATTAGATGATGGGTTGCTAGAGTGACAGAAGCTTAAACCCTAGTTTATGCGCTGCTTCGTAAGGGGCTGATTTGGATCCAAACGTTTAATGCTATGGTTAGATTTTATGTTAATACTTTTCTCGTAGTTGCGGATGCTTGCGAGGGGGTTAATCATAAGTGGGAGGTTGTTCAAGTAAGAACAGCACCCAAGCACCGGTCCACCCAGATATCAAATTATCAAAGTAGCGAACACGAAATCAAACCAACATGATAAAAGTGACTAGATGAAGTTCCCGTGTACCCTCAAGAACACTTTGCCTATTACTAGTGATTGTTCTGGCCTGTCCTTTGCCTCAAAAGGATTGGGCTACCTTGCTGCACCTTGTTTACCGTTACCGTTACTTGCTTGTTACCAATTATTTTGCTATCAAACTATCTGTTACCTACAATTTCAGTGCTTGCAGAAATTACCTTGCTGAAAACCGCTTGTCATTTCCTTCTCCTCCTTGTTGGGTTCGACACTCTTACTTATCGAAAGGACTATGATTGATCCCCTATACTTGTGGGTCATCAGATCGCATTACCATCGCACTCAATATTTTTTGGTGCACCATTTACGATGCGCGTCGCATCACAAACAATTCATAATTGTAAAGCATGTATGACTATCACACACATTTGGTCCTACCGCATCGTTTGCTTTACATCAAGTTTCCAAACGCCCCAACTGTCGTACTCGTGTCTGATGCGTATGACATAACAAACAGTTCATCATTTTAAAGCGTGTATGATAAGAAGACTATCACAAACATTTAGGTCAGTCCCACCATTTATGTTATTGTCTGACATCACACACGGTTTTCAGACGGCAATTGTGTACATGGCCGCACAAGGTTTCTCTCTGTGAACTGTGTCGGGTCATGAGGTATATCACACACATTGTGCTTTACAAACCCTGTGCGGTGTAATGACCTGAAGAGCATATTTTCCCCCTAATTTAATCACTGCAATTTAAAATTCTACATAAATTGAATTTGAAAGTAGGCAATAACATTTTTCATATCCATCATATATATATATATATATATATATATATATATATATATATATATATAGATTCATAGATTCAACAACCAATGCATTATTTCATTCACAGATACATATGTTCAAGAATTACATCAATAAAAATAACATCAAAAAAAAGAATTACATAAGGACCAAATAAAGAATGATGAACCACGGTTGCATATTTGTATTAAATACGGTAGAGAAAGAGACAAAAGGCATTCTGGTTGTTGTACACGGTAAAGCGGAATGCCCATATTGTGTCCTCATCCATGCAGAATGCACGCACGACTCTAATCCAACCCCTTGTGATGGCGGATCGCCCATCCTTCACTGTCTTGATGAAGACATCTAGATGGTCATCGTAGCCTAGTAGAAATACTTTAACCATTGCATGTCCACCAATCATGTAGTTTGAGAGGTAATCTTGAGTAAACTGTTTTGGGAACCACTACAAACAAACAAGATTCATACATTGTAATCTAACAACTCATTATGGGCAGTAAAAAGAAGGGTACAGAGTTCTTAGTTACCATCCTGCAGTTCATTGTTGTCTTGGATAAGGTGTAAAGAAATAGTTTAATTGCCACATTTTGTCCCATTTTATTAACAATCTTTATTAGCTTCCTCACTTGATACTGGTTCACGAATATCTCATTGCCACATACGCAAAAAGGGTCAAAACATGGATCTTTACCAGTGACATATGTACCTACAAGCAACAAGTTAATATTAGAAGCTAAACTGAAATTACACAATGGCATTACAGTACTCCCTCTGTCCTGGTATATAAGATCTTATTACATCCAAAATACTCACATATTGGATGTATTAACATCTTATATTATGGGGCAGAGGGAGTATATATGAGCCATGTGATGACACTAACCTCGATGGAAAACAACAATCGTTCTCAATATTGTCTTGGGTAAGTACATCAAAAGGCATGTTAAGTACAACAGGCTAAACATCAACCAAATATATGCATGGTAAACAACATGATCTCAAAATGATAGCTTCAGTGTACAGGTTTTTAAGCACGCTAGCTAAGTAAATAAGAAGTGGAAAAGTGTGTTAACTGCAATAGGCTTAACATTTAACAATAACATAATATAGTCATTCAAACTGGTATTGTGCAGGTTTAAGCACACTAGTTATTGTTACATAAAAATGGAAAGGCATATGCTCACTACAACAGGCTTAACGTCAACCAAATATTGTCATTCATAGTGGTACTGTTGAAATTGCATAGAATGTAGCTTGTGCTTAAACATAAAATTGTATAACTCAACATCACATTGTGAAAAAATGAAATAAACAGTGGGCGTGTTAATTACACCAGGCTTAAAAAGAACCACATATGTCCGTTGAAACTGGTATTGATGAAATTGAACTACAAAGTCCGTACTTGCACATATAGAACTTCACAATGTGAATAACTGAAATAAACAAGGCATACTATATAACAATTGAATCTGGACATATGCCCACTACAAACAACCGAGCAAGCAAAAACAGTTAAACAAGGCATATGCTCACTACAACAGGCTTAACAGCAACCAAATATAGTCATTCATAGTTGTATTGTTGGAATTGCATAAAACATAGCTTGTGCTTAAACATCGAATTGAATAATTGAACATCACATGTAAAAAAACTAAAATAAACAGTGGGCGTGTTAACTACACCAGGTTTATCATGAACCATATATGGCCATTGAAACATGTATTGATGAAATTGAACTGCAGAGTCCATACATTTTGCATGAGTGAAATAATTAAACACGACATGAGTTTTCTCACTTCTCACAGATGGAATCCTTCCCATTGAAAGAGCACTAATTCTGGGTGTGCTCCCTGTTGTCGCAGATGGGCTCCTTCCACTTGGAAGAGCATAGCTGCAGGGTGCCCTCCTTGATGTCTTGGATGGGCTCCTTTCCCTTGGAAGAGCACGACTGCAGGGTGCCCTCCTTGATGTCGTGGATGGGTTTTTTCCCCTTGGAAGGGGTGCCCTTATCGTCATCGTCATCATCAATGAGTTCTGACTTGGCAGCTGACGATGCCGAGCCAACGCCATAGAGCATGTCCTTCAGAAATGACAAAAGGGGCTTGATGGCGATGAAGGAAGGCAAATTCATGACAACGAAGCATTGGATATCAGCGGCGAGGCCATGCACGAGGTCGACGGGGGTTGAACCCGAGGGGTTGGGGTGGGCCACTTAACCTGTAACATAGCCCGCGTCAAGACGTCACTGTCGATAAGCTCGATGTCGTAGCCGGCTACGTAGATATACTACCATACGCGAACCCGCTGTTGTGAAGCCTCATCATTGTTATATTCCCCGGTGGCCTCGGCGTCCACCTCATCATCGTAGTGACCTCTGGCTGGATCCAATGATACGTGGCAGAGCATCCATGCAACAACGCAATAGTTGGGCGTGACCACAACGACGCCAACTCGTATGGCACGACTGATGAGTCGCTCTGGAAGCCTGTTCGCGAGGTGGTGGACATGGTTGCGACATCCTTGATGCCGAGATTGAGGCAACAAAGCATTAACACAGGATGAGATCTCGTACTCGCATGTCTCCGATGACGAAAAGGAGCAATGAGAACATGAAGCGGCAAATCATCTTTGTCATGTTTGCGGTCGAGAGGGGGTGGCATTAGGAGTTCGGTGCGGAGCACGGGTCGAGTGAAGTGAGGGTATGGGTGGTCAGAGATTGTGAAGGGGGAGGGATTTTTACGTTGACTGGCACATGGCAATCGACATTCCAAAATCACTTACACATTAGGTTCATACCGCTTGAGGCCTGGTTTTGGATGAACTGTGACTAGTTTGGAAACGTGAGGAACAAAATATAGCCAAATTTGTTTTGCTGGACCAAATGTCTACCTCTTGTAAACTTGAGGGATCCAAAAGATACTTTTTTTCTCTAGTTATAATATTATAATAAGGGGACTGCTACGCGTGTGATACGTCTCCGTTGTATCTACTTTTCCTAATGCTTTTGCTCTTGTTTTGGACTCTAATTTGCATGATTTGAATGAATCTAACCCGGACTGACGATGTTTTTAGCAGAACTACCATGGTGTTGTTTTTGTGCAGAAATAAAAGTTCTTAGAATTGGACGAAACTTTTTGGGGAATTATTTTACAATAAATAAAAATACTGGAGCCAAGAACCACCAGAGGGGGTGTCCTGGCTGGGTACGATACACCAGGGCACGCCACCCCCGAGGCGCGCCCTGGTGGGTTGTGGTCAGCTCGTGCCCCCCTAACCCTAATTCCAGCCCTATAAATTCCTATTTTTGGAGAAAAAAATCGGAGAGGAAGTTTTATCGCGTTTCACGAGACGGAGCCACCGCCACTTCCTGTTCTTCATCGGGAGGCCAGATCTGGAGCCCGTTTGGGGCTCCGGAGAGGGGAATCGTCGGTCTTCGTCATCACCAACCCTCCGTCGTTGCCAATTCCATGATGCTCCCCACCGGGAGTGAGTAATTCATTTGTAGGCTCACTGGTCGGTGAGGAGTTGGATGAGATTCATCATGTAATCGAGTTAGTTTTGTTAGGGCTCGATCCCTAGTATCCACTATGTTCTGAGATTGATGTTGCTATGACTTTGCCATGCTTAATGCTTATCACTAGGGCTCGAGTGCCATGATTTCAGATCTGAACCGTTTATGTTATCACCATTATATCTATGTTCTTGATCCGATCTTGCTAGTCATATGCACTTGCTATGTGTTATGATCCGTAAACCCCGGAGTGACAATAGTCGGGATACTTTCCGGTGATGATCGTAGTTTGAGGAGTTCATGTATTCACTATGTGTTAATGCTTTGTTTCGGTTCTCTATTAAAAGGAGGCCTTAATATCCCTTAGTTTCCTTATGGACCCCGATGCCCCGGGAGGGTAGGACAAAACATGTCATGCAAGTTCTTTTCCATAAGCACGTATGACTATTTACGGAATACATGCCTACATTATATTTATGAACTGGAGCTAGTTCTATGTCGCCCTAGGTTATGACTGTTATATGATGAATATCATCCAACGAATTCACCCATCCAATGCCTACGAGTTTTCCACACATTGTTCTTGCTAAGTTACTATTGCTACTACTACTGTTCCAACTGCTACAAAACCATTGCTATCACTGTTGTCGTTACTACTACTGTTACCACTTCTATCAAACTATCATATTACTATGCTACTGATCACTCTGCTGTAGATATTTAATCTCCAGGTGTGGTTGAATTGACAACTCAACTGCTAATACTCGCAAATATTCTTTGGCTCCCCTTGTGTCGAATCTATAAATTTGGGTTGAATACTCTACCCTCGAAAACTATTGCGATCCCCTGTACTTGTGGGTTATCAAGACCTTTTTCTGGCACCGTTGCCGGGGAGCATAGCTATATTTGTTGAGTCACTTGGGATTTATTTCAATGTATCACTATGAAGAATCTGAAGGATACAAGAACCTAGATTTTCCCTCTAAGACGAGGGGAGGTAAGGAATTGCCATCTAGCTATGTACTTGGTTCACCTTCGGTTATGAGTAAACTTGCAACACCACCACATGTTATTAAACTTGATATGTCGCAAGTTATTGATGATGCTACTTCTGCTATGAATGATGCTTATGACGATGCTAGTACCATGCCTGATGATAATGTGTCACTAGGTGAATTTCTTGATGAACAAATTGCTAGAGCTAAAGAGAATGAGATTACTGAAACCGATGACGTCTTTGAAACTGAGAACCATGAAACACCTACTAGACCTAGCTCTCCTAGATTTGACTTGCCTAAGATACCTGAGGGTTTTGTTATGGATGGAGAAGTAGCTAGAGACATCCTTGCTTGTAAGGATAGAGATGATCTCAAGAAATTATTATGCAAGTATAAAGGAAAGACTTTGAATGCTAGAATGAAATGTGATCCTAAGTTTGCTACTTCACCTATCTTTGTTACCGATAAGGATTATGAATTCTCTGTCGACCCAGAGTTAATTACTTTGGTTGAATCTGATCCTTTTCATGGCTATGAAACTGAAACTGTAGTGGCACATCTTACTAAGTTGGATGATATAGCCACCCTTTTTGCTCATGATGAGAGGATTTGCTGCTACTATATTCTCAAATTATTTTCGTTCTCATTAAAGGGTGATGCTAAGGTATGGTACAATACTCTTGCTCCTGGTTGTGTGCGTAGTCCCCAGGATATGATTTACTACTTCTCTGAAAAATATTTTCCTGCTCATATGAAACAAGTTGCCTTACAAGAAATATTTAACTTTGTGCAAATTGAAGAAGAGACTCTCCCACAAGCTTGGGGGAGGCTTCTCCAATTGCTTAATGCTTTGCCTGATCACCCTCTTAAGAAAAATGAAATACTTGATATCTTCTATAATGGACTAACTGATGCTTCCAGGGACTTCCTAGATAGTTGTGCTGGTTGTATTTTCAGGGAATGAACTGTTGAACAAGCTGAGGAACTATTGAATAATATATTGAAGAATTATGATGATTGGACTCTCCCTGAACCACCACCTGAACCTACTCCGAAGAAGAAGGGTATCTTATTTCTCAGTCCTGAAGATATGCAGGAGGCAAAGAAATGTATGAAGGAAAAAGGTATTAAAGGTGAGGATGTTAAGAATTTACCACCTATTGAAGAAATACATGGCCTTGACACACCACCACCTCAACAGGTGGTAGAGGTAAATTCGTTATTAAAGTTTGATGAAGGTGATATCCCTTACAATAAACATCCTAGTCAATGCTTATATGAGTTTGACAACTACATTAGGAAACAAGATCACTTCAATGCAAATGTTCTGAAACAATTGAAATATAATTTTGATATGATTGCTCGCTTGAGTGACTTGTTATTTAGAATCAGTAATGATGTTAGATGTGTAGGAAAATATGCCTCTATGGTTCAAACCCAGTTCGAACAAGTTGCTAAATCTCAAAGAGAATTGCTTAATGAAATGAATAATAATATGAATGATCGTGCTATTAGAGTAGTGACTAGAGGAGGTAGAATGACCCGAGAACCACTTTATCCTGAAGGACACCCTAAAAGAATTGAACAAGACTCTCAGAGAATTAACACTGATGCACCTAGTCCTTCTAAAAAGAAGAAGAAAAAGAAAAATGATAGGACTTTGCATACCTCTAGTGAACCTGAGATAGAAAAACCTCCTGAAGATAATGATGTCTCTATTTTGGATGCAGAAACTCAATCTGGTAATGAACATTCACCTAGTGATAATGAAAATGAAAATGATGATGTTCATGAAGATACTCAACCAAACAATGATAGAGAACCAGATAATGATGTTGAAATAGAACCTGTTGTTGAACTTGATAACCCACAACCTAAAAATAAACGATATGATAAAAGAGACTTTGTGGCTAGAAAGCATGGTAAAGAAAGAGAGCCATGGGTTCAGAAACCCATGCCTTTTCCACCTAAACCATCTAAGAAAAAGGATGATGAAGAATTTCAATGCTTTGCTGAAATGATTAGGCCAGTCTTTTTGCGTACCCGCTTAACTGATATCTTAAAGATGGCCCCTTATGCCAAATACATGAAAGACATCATCACTAATAAAAGAAAGATACCAAAAGCTGAAATCTCCACCATGCTTGCTAATTATTCTTTTATGGATGTAGTACCTAAAAAACTTGGAGATCCTAGAATACCAACTATACCTTTCTCCATTAAAAGAAATTATGTCAAAACTGCCTTGTGTGATTTGGGAGCTGGTGTTAGTGTTATCCCTTTCTTTTTATATAAAAGACTTGATTTGAATAAACTCGCACCTACTGAAATATCATTGCAAATGGCTGACAAATCGACTGCCATACCTATCGGTATTTGTGAGGATGTTCCCGTTGTTGTTGCAAATGTTACTATCTTAACAGACTTTGTTATTCTTGAGATGCCCGAGGATGACAACATGTCGATTATCCTTGGTAGACCCATTTTGAATACTGCAGGGGCTGTTATTGATTGCAATAAAAGCAAAGTAACTTTTCGTATCAATGGTAATAAGCATACGGTGCACTTTCCGAAGAAACAATTCCAAGTGAATGGTATAAATGTTATTGAAGAATCTCCGACACTCACTATTGGAAGTTTTCAACTACCTCTACCTACTGCCAAAAAGAAATATGACATACTTATTGTTGGGGATATGCATATCCCCGTTGAGGTAACTTAGTGCTTTACGAAAGTTCTTCGGTTTCATGCTAATCGAAAGTGGTTGTTAATAAGACTTGATCAACCTTATTAATGGATCATTTTTGAAAGGTATGAAGTTGACGAATCTAGTAGGCACAACCTTATGCTCCCACCTTTTATTTTCTATTCTTCTTAGTCATATGAAATAAAATGCCATGTTAATCCCGTTTTCTGATTTCTCCGTGCAATAAAAATGACCCAAAATAAAAGTTCTTAGAATGTCCAGAAAATTTAACACGTTTTTTTCCAAATATTTCTGAATTTCTGGTGCAAATAACATCAGAGGGGGGGCACCTAGTGTCCACACGACACCAGGGCACGCCAGCAACCCCAAGCGTGCCCTGGTGGGTTGTGGTCCTCACGTGGGTCCCCTCACTTATCCCTTTTGCCCATGTCATCTCTTACCTCCAGAAAAAATCACCATAGCTCCCACTCTCGTGTTCTTGCTCTCAAACCCACGGATTTCGATCTCTTTGCTTGAAGCTCTGTTTCCAAAACTGTTTTGGGGGATTGCTACTTGGTATGTGACTCATCCATTGCTCCAATTAGTTTTTGGTTTACCGGTTTATTTTTAGAATAATTAGCTACTCTTGGTGCTACTGTAGATGGGCTTGCATGTTGAATTCTTAGAGTTCTAAGTAGTTTGAATGCTTAATATGGCCTCTAGGCATCCTTATGAGTAGTTGCTATTAACCTTACGAAGTTTTATTGAAAAAAAAATTGTGGACTAAAATTTTCAGAAATTTATTTATAGGAATAAGATGAGTTTCTTGAGGAAGTTTTCCTCCAAGAAGAATGCTAAAGGAGTCATTGGGGGAATCATCGGACAATGACCTCAACACTCCAAGAACGGCGGAGGTGCGGCCGTGCGAATGGCCGCATAATGCCTTCGTGGAGGAGGCTGGGTTCCATCAAGAGTCTGCCCAATTCATTGCAAATGCTGGGCTGACCAACTTCCTCGCAACTGAGTGTGACCAGCACTACCTCCTTACAAATTCCTTTGTGCAAAATTTTCATTTTCTGAGTAGGAATAATCCTCCTGAGGTGCTGTTTGATTTATATGCTGAAACCCGTCAGATACCGCTCACTGACTTTTGTGACATATGTTTGATCCCTTCTGATGGGGAATTAAGAGAGCCTAGACTAGCGGAGTTTGAGGACTTTCTCCTCACTTTGACAGTGGGTGATGAAAGAGGCATGTCAAATGCCACTCCCACCAGTTTGGAGTTTCCTTCTATGCATTACTTTGCTTTATTCATCACGAAGTGTTTAACCACTAGGGAGAAGGTCGGTGCACTCAGTGCCCCCGACCTCGCCATTTTACGTCATGCACTGCACAATTATCACACCTTTAGACTAGGGGCTATTATTGCACGTCGTCTACACCTTAACGGGACTAAGGGCAAGATATATGATGGTATTTATGCTACTCGCTTAGCGAGACACTTTAATGTTCAGATTCGCCAACATGATTATCCGTTGCCCCGAGTTTTTATAGATCACAAGGCATTGGAGGATCATCAATTTATTGATGTAGCTGATTCTTTTCATAACATTCGCTACAACTTAGTATTCAGCGTGATTACCCGTGATGTTATCCCATTGCCTGCACCTGCTTTGTTTGACCCTATTGCCAGGAACGGATACGGGGTCATGCCAGAGGACATTACTGCCTACCGGAACAATCTGGCAGCGGCTGAGGAGGAGACCCAGGAGTGGGACACTCAGGTGCCATCGCCACAACACTTCCACTTAGGACCGGATGGCTATTATGGATGGTGATTACCAAGCTAAGCCAAAAACCTAAGCTTGGGGGAGCACGTATTTCCACCGACATTATATTCATGTTTACACATTTCATTCTAGTTGTCGGTGTTCACACTTTTTCATTGTAATATCCATGCTAGATTTATTTTCTTGCTTTCTTCTTGCGTGTTTGAAAAACTTTGAGAAAATCCAAAAATATTTCTTGCTTCTTTTCAGTTTTTCTTTCTAGTTTAAATTAAGAGTAGTAGCAAAAGAAAACCCAAAAAGATTTCTCATTTCTTCTTTTACTTGTTGGGAGTTTTCTCATGTAAATAGTTTTTCTCGCCTTTGTTTTTCCTTCTTTGATTTGCTTTCTTTAAGAAAAAACAAAAACTCTAAAAAATATTTCAATGTGTTTCTCTGAATTTCTTTTCCTTTTATTTGAGTCGTACCAAGGAGAAGACCACGATGAAAATGTTGAGTGGCTCTCATATGCATTATTGTTAATTTAACAAAGAACCCAAATTACTTTGTCTTCTCCTTTTGAATAAAATGTTTGCAGATTCCAGCTTTGTCCACGGCACTCTTGCACTATTGTTATTTTCATATTATTCTGTCGTGCAAGTGAAAGGCAATAATGACGATATTTGATGAAGTGACTGTGGCAGAGAGAAGCGGGTATGAACTCAACTTGTTTTTGTTTTTGTAAATATGTTTAACCTAGTATACATGATTCAGCATATTATGATCAATCATGTTTGCAATGACAATTAGAGATTATAGTTGCTCATGCCATGCTTAAGTAGCTAGGAGTGGATAATGATTTATCTTGGATGTTAGCATGCACTAAAATGATTGTGATGTAGTATGATGATATGGTATCCTCCTCTGAATGTTTCAAGTGGCTTGACTTGGCACATGTTCACGCATGTAGTTGAATCAAAACCAACATAGCCTCTACGATATTTATGTTCATGGTGTCCATATCCTACTCATGCTAGTATTCAATGTTTATTATTCATAATGCATGTTCATGACCGTTTTCGCTCTCTAGCTGGCTGCTTCTCAACCTATTTGCTAGCCTTCACCTGTACTAAGCGGGAATACTGCTTGTGCGTCAAAATATTTAAACCTAAGTTATTCCAGATGAGTCCACTATATCTACCTATATGCGATATTACCCTGCCGTTCCAAGTAAGTTTGCATGTGCCACCTCTAAAATTTCAAATGAACATATGTTTTGTGTGCCTGGACCACGCATGGAGCAATAGGGGGAGGTCAGTATCTTCCATTTTAAGCGGGTTATTCTCATGATTCATGTTTATTCACTCGACCTTGCACGAGAGGGGCGGTAATAGAGATTCCCAGTCACAAAATCAAAAATTGCAAATAATTAAACAAAACTCCCCCAGGAATGTTGTTGGTATGGATGGTACCCGTGGATTCGGCCAGCCGTGGAGTGTGTTTGTTGGTGGAGGGGTAGTAAGCCTTTACTTTTACCGCTTGGGAACCGCCGCTAATGTGTTTAGCATGGAAGATATTGATAACTCTTGGTCGTAACGTTGACAGGAAGGGTGCACCTCCCAAAGTTATATTTATCTCTGATTTAAGCTTTGAGCTCTCGCACCTCTGGAAATCCCTGCTTCCCTCTGCGAAGGGACTATCCATTTACTTTTATGTTGATCCATCACCTTCTCAAATAAGCGCTAGATCTGAGAGCACTATTGTCATGCTTATGCATTGTGTATAGTTAATGTTGGATGCAGCATGACTGGATCTTTTCTATCATGAATTACAATGTTTAGTCACTGCTTGAACTTTTGTGGTGCTCTGCATTTATGTTTTGCGGTCTCAGAAAGGGCTAGCGAGATACCACTGTTGTCATATTATATCATGACCGTTTTGACAAAGTGTTGGCACTTGAGATATTTTATTATTGCTCTCTAGTTGATTATGCCATCTATATGAGTTAATATAATTTCTAAGAGTTATTGTTGACATGGTTAGTCATGATCCTTGCTGAAAACCTGGGTCTACTTAAGCATATGTATGTAAACAAGAACAAAAGAGTTCGTAAAAGTTTTTCTTTTTCACTTTCAGTTTGTCAACTGAATTGCTTGAGGACAAGCAATGGGTTAAGCTTGGGAGAGTTGATATGTCTCCATCGTATCTACTTTTCCTAACGCTTTTGCTCTTGTTTTGGACTCTAATTTGCATGATTTGAATGAATCTAACCTGGACTGACGCTGTTTTCAGCAGAACTACCATGGTGTTGTTTTTGTGCAGAACTAAAAGTTCTCAGAATTGGACGAAACTTTTTGGAGAATTATTTTACAATAAATAAAAAATACTGGAGCCAAGAACCACCAGAGGGGGTGTCCTGGCTGGGCACGATACACCAGGGCGCGCCACCCCCCCAGGCGCACCCTGGTGGGTTGTGGTCAGCTCGTGGCCCTCCTGACCCTAATTCCAGCACTATAAATTCCTATTTTTGGAGAAAAAATTGGAGAGGAAGTTTTATCGCGTTTCACGAGACGGAGCCACCGCCACCTCCTGTACTTCATCGGGAGGCCAGATCTGGAGCCCGTTTGGGGCTCCGGAGAGGCGAATCCTCGGTCTTCGTCATCATCAACCCTCCTTCATCACCAATTCCATGATTCTCACCACCGGGAGTGAGTAATTCCTTCGTAGGCTCACTGGTTGGTGAGAAGTTGGATGAGATTCATCATGTAATCGAGTTAGTTTTGTTACGGCTTGATCCCTAGTATCCATTATGTTCTGAGATTGATGTTGCTATGACTTTGCCATGCTTAATGCTTGTCACTAGGGCCCGAGTGCCATGATTTCAGATCTGAACCGTTTATGTTATCACCATTATATCTATGTTCTTGATCCGATCTTGCTAGTCATATGCACTTGCTATGTGTTATGATCCGTAAACCCCGGAGTGACAATAGTCGGGATACTTTCCAGTGATGACCGTAGTTTGAGGAGTTCATGTATTCACTATGTGTTATTGCTTTGTTCTGGTTCTCTATTAAAAGGAGGCCTTAATATCCCTTAGTTTCCTTATGGACCCCTCTGCCACGGGAGGGTAGGACAAAAGATGTCATGCAAGTTCTTTTCCATAAGCACATATGACTATTTACGGAATACATGCCTACATTATATTTATGAACTGGAGCTAGTTCTGTGTCGCCCTAGGTTATGACTGTTATATGATGAATATCATCCAACGAATTCATCCATCCAATGCCTACGAGTGTTCCAGACATTGTTCTTGCTAAGTTACTATTGCTACTGCTACTGTTCCAACTGCTACAAAACCATTGCTATCACTGTTGCCGTTACTACTACTGTTACCACTGCTATCAAATTATCATATTACGGTGCTACTGATCACTTTGCTGTAGATATTTAATCTCCAGGTGTGGTTGAATTGACAACTCAACTGCTAATACTCGCAAATATTCTTTGGCTCCCCTTGTGTCGAATCTATAAATTTGGGTTGAATACTCTACCCTCGAAAACTGTTGCGATCCCCTATACTTGTGGGTTATCAGCGTCCACCGGTGGATATATACGAAAACATCCGCCACCTAGACGGCCGTTCGATGGACGCGAGCGCAGCCGTCCGATCAACCTCCTGGCACGCGGCTTGGTCCCCTCCCCCGATAAATTAATTCCTGAAGCAACAGTCCAGTTGTAGAAATAACTGCTTTGTCCTGGCCCCGACAGACCTGCGCCCAGCGCGGCGCCACCCGCAACCACCGCGAAATCAGCCACCGCCGGCGTGGGGGACCTCCATGGCGCACCACATCGCGCGCCAGATGGTGGGATCGGACGCCAATCTAGCTCACGAGGACCCCAGCTTGGAGATCGGGCGCGTGCATCTTTCTCAGCTCCAAGCGTCGCCGAGGGGCTTCCGCCGCGAGCAGGATCTTCGAGTTGGTTCACAAATCCATCGGTGGTGTTTCCTAAAGCTCCATCGAGCAGATCCCATCAACAAACTTTGATGAGTTCCTATTTCTGAAACACTGGATTTGTTCCACTCTGAAACATGAACACCTGTATGAAAAATAGAGCAATTACCCTGTTGCAGGAACATGTAACATTAGCTCTGTTCAACATGTCCTGCTTGTTTGTATCTATGAAACATGAGACATGAGATTTAGAAAAGTTTAGTTGCATTGGTTGATGCCTCTAGTTAATGCCTCTGGTTGCATTGGTTAATGCCTGTGTATGTTGTTTCAGAAAAAATACATTGCATGTTTCTGTTAATGCCCTGCTCCCATTGTGTGATTTGATTGTGCATGTTTCTGTTGTAGAATTTGATTGTTAATGGTGAACATGTCCTGAACATGTCCTATTTTTGTTGTATGCCCTGAACATGTCCTGTTTCAGAGTGTTGTATTCCCTGAACATGTCCTGTTGTATGCCCTGAACATGCTCTGAACATGTCCTGAATTTGATTGTGCATGTTCCTATGATTTGATTTGATTGTTAATTCCCTGAACATGTCCTGTTTCTGTTGTAGAATTTCTGTTGACTTGATTATGTTGCATGTTTCTGTTGGGTACCTGAATTTCTGAAGCAAGAAAAAAATTTGCTGATTGCATGGATAGATGAAATGACTATTGCACAACAACTCTGTTGCGGGAACATGTAACTCAAGGGGAAGGGAGCTATGTCCAAGGCAATTTTTCTGTTGGTGGTGGTGAAGATTCAGAGGGGTTGTTGTTTGCTGAAGATGTAGTCCAAGATGATTCATATGATGGAGATGTTTCATCGCAGCCACTGCCTCCCTATGTTGGGATGGTGTTTGACATAATCGAGGATGCTCAGAAATTCTACAATGACCATGCCTTCAAGTTGGGGTTCGGGCACATATATCTACTTCAAAATTCACCCAGAAGAGAGGTCAGAAGAAAGAGGATGCAATACTGATAAAGAGGGTCTTTGGGTGTGTGCATGCTAGAAAGCTCGTTAAAACGGAAATGAGTAGCACATCAGAGAGCATTGCAACGGAAAACAAAAAAATAGTAGGCAGCCTAGTGAAGGGATGGATGTTACAAGAAAATGTAAAAAAACAGGATCCCCCGTCATGACTGTAAGGTGCATATGATTGTTGGGTTAAGGAAGGAGAGATGGACAATGACTTGCTTTGTTGCCGAGCATACGCATCCATTGATGGAACAAGCAGAGCGTGTTAGATACTACCGCTCACGCCGCAGCATACCTGCTGAGGATTACCAACTATTGTTGACGCTGCATGATGTGAACCTCTCAAATTCAGATTGCATGGGCGTCCTTGGTAGGATCCATGGAGGTGACACTAGGATACTCCCATATGTGAAGAGAGATGTTACAAATGAACGTGCAAAGCTCTGGAGAGGGTTAACATTCCGAGACATGGATATGACAGTGAAGTACTTTGAGAGGGGGAAGGTTGAGAATCCAGAGTTTTTCTTCGCGAAGCAACAAGATCCTGCAACAAACTCAGTGACTGCCTTATTTTGGGTTGATGGGAGAATAAGGGCGTTGTACCCGAAATACAAAGATTGTGTATTCTTCGATACAACCTTCTGCACCAACAAATACAACATGCCATTTGATCCTATAGTTGGTGTAAACAACCACCTTGAGACAATTGCACTCGGATGCACCCTGTTGCTGGATGAAACTATTGACACATTTAAGTGGGTATTTCAGCAGTGGATGGTTGCAATGGATAACGAGCATCCTACCAACATCACGACTGACCAGGACCAAGCGATGGCAACAACCATTGATCAAGTGTTCCCAAACACTTGCCATAGGTGTTGCAAGTTTCATGTGCTTAGCAATGCGCGGTCCAAGTTGGGAAGGCTGCTGAGCAGAGATGAGGCTTTTTTAGATGTGTTTTACACCTGTATCAACCAATCCGAAACTGTTGCGGAATTTGAGGAAACATGACAACACATGTTGCATTGTTTTGAAGTTGTTGAGAACAAACATCACAAGAATATGTGGGGAACAAGGCACACGTGGGCTCCATCATATTTCAAGAACAAATTCTTCCCGTTCACGAGCACAACAGGCAGGTCTGAGGGGCTCAACTCATATTTCAAGACCCTGATTCGACCAGCTGATTCCGTTTGGAGGTTTTTGCGGCAATATGAAATGTGTTAAGAAACTATGCTTGATAGTGAGGACAATGCTGGATTCACTAGTGAAACAACAGCTCCGCCACTATACTCTGGGTACACATACTTTTGAGCTTTACATGAGCCAATAAAAATCTTGTTGTTGGTCCTAGTCTCTGTGTGATTTGGTTTTTAACCTATTTCTTGTGATGTTGCAGGTACAACATTGAGCGCCAAGCTGCTGCTTACTACACGCGCAACATCTTTGGTAAGTTTCAGAAACAGGTGATAGCATCTACTGGCTTCATTATCAACCAAGACACTCACTACCAAGGGCAAGGCCTCATGTTTGAGCAGAAAGCAACCTCCTATGAGAACCCAAAGCCATATTATGTGCATGTTATGATGGATGAAGGGGTGTTTGAATGTAGTTGCCACTACTTTGAGATGAATGGGCTAATTTTCGTACACATAATAAGGGCAATGGTTCATCTCAATGTCCAAGTAATTCCGCAGCAATACCTATTGGAGAGGTGGTGTGAAGCAGCCACAACAAGCATGGACATGATTGGCTGGTTGCTGGACTTCAGGCACCCCTCGACGAACACACTGAAATACAACTCCTTGTGTCGAAGGTTGACATGGCTTGCCTCTAATGCATGTTGCAATGATGATGCCTACATAATATTAGATGATGCAATTAAAGTCCTTGAGCCTGCCATAGCAGCGGCGAAGAGAGGAGCACAACCTGATCAACAAGCAGCGCGACAGAGTGAACCCCCAAAACCACCCGCTGCAGCAACGGTAACATTGAATGATGACATGCCACAACATCAAAGCTCTGATATGCTTCAAAGCCCAGCTTGTGTCCCTAAGAAAGGCCGACCAACTGATAGAGAGAAGAGAAAGAAGACGCCGGTAGAGCAGCAAGATGATGAATAAAAGAAGAAGGCGAAACAACAAGAGAATAAGGCAACGACATCGGGAAAGACAAAATCTCCAAAAAGGAATGTTCGCTGCAAGCACTGCAACGAATTAGGACACAACATTCAGACATGTGCCCCCCTAAAAGCTGCAATGGAGGCGGTGGTAGCACCCCCCAAATGCCAGTTCTACTATGGGGTTGGACATGCAATCCCAGATTATCAATACTTGAGAGCCGTGATGGCAAATGATCCAAGAATTGCCCAAGTGACGCAACTAAACTTGTAGAAAAGAAATGACAGAAACAGGGAGGAGATCTCCAGCAGCCAGCTTTTTTTTCTTTTCATCTCGTAAAGCAATATTGTACTTGCTCCCTTTGTTTGAAACAGGAACTTGTATTTTGCAAACTTGATGATGTGTTTGAACATGAACATGATGTTGTGACATTGCATTTTCATCTGGGTTATGTTTCAACTCCAACCAGTTTTTCATTTGGATTGGTGTATTAAAGTTACAGGAAAAATAGCTTGTTCCTTGTTCATGTTCATGTTACAGAAAAAAAAGCTTGTTCATGTTCATTTTCATTTTGTAGGGACATATGATGTTCCAGGGATGCATCCATGAAAAATAGCTAATGTATTAATGTTACAGGAAAAACATAAATCTTACATGAAGGACCTTTCACTTGGTGATGTTTATAGGAACATGTATTGATATGTTGATTTTGCTAGGACATGAGGAACATGTTTACAGGAACATGTATTCATAGATCAAAAGGATCATGTTACAGAGACACAAATGGATATTTTGTTGCCATTGAAAGATTTATCATGAAACAAGTGCTCCCATACACCAAAATGATAAACCAGAACACCAGAACACACATCAGGAACATGCATCAAATAGAAAACTTGATTTGAAACACACATCAGGATCAGGTAACTACCATTTTATTTATCATGCATACAATGTATATAGATGTGCAAATGCCGAAACATTAATGACAAATGGTTGCATCGATAAAGCTCCAGCATACAAAAAAAACATAGGGGAAAGGGGGCATGCCCCAGCATGACACATTCTTCTCCAAAAAGCTTTAGTTACATGGACTACTAGAGAGCTCGGTTACAAACATGTTGCATACACATGCACCGAAAAAATAGAGGCCTAAACTACTAGCTAGGTCTTGTTGCGATCGATGGTTGACTTTAATCTATGACTTTTTTAGCAGCTTTGGGAGCTCCTCCTCTGATCCGAGGGTGTTTGAAAAGCTTCGCCGCAAGGTACTTCCGGAAGTTGAGCAAGGAGTTTGTGTCCTGAGCATACACATCAAGCAAAACACATATTTAGAAACTACTAGCAAGCGGGATAGCCACAGTTCCAGAAAAAGATGACATCACAAATAATTGACTATAGTGTTGCAAAGTGTTTCTTTACTATTAGTGTTGCAGAGTGTTCCTGTACTACTAATGTTTCATGGGTTGCAACAAAGAAGAAGAAGATGAGTCCAAGTCATACTGTATTGAATGGCTTCAACCCCTTGGCAGTTAAATTCTCCATGTATAGAATGGCAAAGATTCCACAATCTAATCTGCCAGAAAAAAATATGGAGGAAAAATGAGATCACAAAAATGAGATGAAGTTGCCAAAAAAATTATTGTTTCGAAAAATACTACGTTGTTGACTGATGTGGGTAGCCTGATGGACTGAAGCGCTCAAATGTGTCAAGATCATGCTTCCATGGGTTTCTTTCTCTGACCAGAGTTTTGAAGTTCTCTATCTGGAATGTAAGATTGATTCCTACCGAAACATTGATTTGAAAAACATGGGGGGAAAAGCAGAAAACGATTGCTACCACATACCAGATTGCAACAAGGCTTCTCAAGGTTGCTCACATAGTCAGCGTCTTGATTGTTGGAGTCGAACACATTGAACTGTTTATGCATCAAATTTACAACAACGACTGCCCAATAGTCTTGTTGCACAATGGTGAAGAACAACTGCAAGAATTAGAAATGATATAATTCAAAAACTAAAGCATTGTTGCGCAACAAGGTAATTTTTTTTGCACTGTATACAATACATGAACAAAAGCCTTACTTGATCAAATTTCGTAATGTTGTTCTTCTCACAGACCCTATTGAAATCTTTGATGCAAGAATTTGTCTTGAATGAACTTGGGTCGACACAAAGTTTTGACTGTATATAGAAGCAAACATCGGAACAAGAAGGTGAAAAAGAATGTGGCTGTCATCTAAAACATACTATGTTGCGTTGCAAAAACTCAAGTGACAACAAAGCAAAAAAGAGGATAGTTGACTCACAACCACATGTGGTGAGAATGCAAACTTCCTTGGCTTGCTTGAGCTGTACATGTGCTCAATGTTGAAACTTTCAATGTAAAGTGACATCACCTCGTTGTTCACATAAGCCCGTTTTTTGAGCCTGCTGCTGAAATGTTTGAATGAAATATCAAAACCACCTATCCTGATGAACGAAGGGTTGTTTGTTGCAAGAGAGAACAGAAACTTGGTTAGAAGGTGTGAAACTAATGTATGGGTTTTTTCTCTCAACACACAAGAAAGTCCAAAAAACACTTACAGAGGCTCGCCTGGGGGTGGATCCTTTACCCTATAATTGGTACGGCAGTACCTCTGGTATATGGCATCGTCTGTTGCATCAATTTTTATCTTCTTCATTTTTGGCAACTTTGATGTGATTTGTTCGGTCAGTGCAGCTCTCTTAAGTGTAGGCTTCTTCTGATCATGGCTTCGCCCGCTGCTAACTTCAACCACCACCTCCTCTCTTGTTTCGTCAACACTTGCTTCTGCCAAAAAGGAAAAAGGAAAAGTGAAAAGAACTAGTGAGTAATAGTTTTGAATCATGCATGTGCTAAGTTTCAAACAAGAGACCAGGATATGTTGCGTAACAAAAAGTTACGGGAATGACTTATACAAACCTGTGGGGCCTGTTAATTTTGGGGGACAACACTATTGCAGGATGCTGCTAACGTGACACTACAATCAGAGACCCTTCGACGTAACTGGGTGCGATGCATGAATTGCAAACGGTGTAGTTCAAGCTCCGTCGCCAATGACATGAACTGTGTGCGATGGAGGATCCATCAAATACGATTCAGAAAATATTTGCATGTGTGATCTACAGCAGACAGTTGACTTTTAAGAACTGTTTGTGATGAGGCGAAATGGCACAAACTGTTAATCAAACATAGATGTGTGTGATGTACGGCATACAGGTCCCTTAGATGAACTGTTTGCGATGATACGGAAGAACACAAACGGTTCGGCGTAACAAGGTATGTGTGATAGGCTGCAAACAGTTCGATAATCAGAACCGTGTGCTATAATTGTGGACAACACATACGATTTGTTGTTCTGAATTGTGTGCTCGACAGGGCACACAATTCAAGAAACCAAATGTGTGCGATATTGTGAATGATCACTGACGAATCTGTATTCTGAACCGTTTGCGATGAGATCGAGAGGGTAGATAGAGTTAAGGAATAAATATGAGCAAACGACAACAGATTTAAGGAGTGGTCTATTTAACTTCTTCTTGTTGTTGTTAGATGGTCCCGCGCCATCGCCTTGACGTGGACGCTTCTTGCAGCTGACCTTTGGATTTTCATCGCCATTGTCATTGATGTCCTCGTCGTCGTCCTCCTTGTTCGACCATTCCTCCTCCTCCTCATCGTCGTCGTCTTCTTCATCCTTCGGCGGCTCCTCGTCGTCCTCCTCCTTGTCCGACCATTCCTCCTCCTCCTCATCATTGTCGTCTTCTTCGTCCTTCGGTGGCTCCTCGTCCGTCTGGTCGTCGTCCGATGAGTCCGGTGGCGGCGTCCCTTCCATGAGCCGGATAAAATGGAGGTCAGGGCTTGATGCCGGACTCATGGAAGACGAGCGCGATGATTGTGTGGTTGACCCCAGACTGGCGGAACTGTCGTCCTCGTTGTCGCTCGACATTGCTGCGCTACATAATTAAACAACCGGCGAGAAAGCGAGATTGCAGTGTGTGTGGAAGTGTAGAGTGGCCGGCCGGGACGATGAAGATGGTGGCAACTGAAGCGTCGTGTGAAGACAAGAGGAATGGCAATTGAAGTGGGGGATTGACGGATTATATTGGCGCCTTGGCAGGCGGTTAGAATTCCAATATAATCAACCGCAATTGTGTGCACCCGGCCTGTCGCTCTAAATTCCCACTATTGTGCAGTTCTCAATATGCCAAATGTTTCACATGTGTACATTTTAGGAGTTCACACGGTTTGCTAGATGCTTTGTTTAACTACCCATACGCTTATATGAAACACAACGGGTGTGAAATAGTAAGCATTTAACATAGGACAGTTGGTAAGCAATATATATAGATGAGCTCTGCTTATTGATGTAGCCATTAATAATCAAACGAAACCCCTAATGATCATTGCAAATAGCGCATAGAAGATGTCTAATGCGGCAACTACAAGTACACATGCTAGTTCCTTCTTGTCTCTTGCTTTCATCTGTTGCTTGTGATTGATTCTTTCTTGCTTCATCGTGGTGATTGTACACTCCGGATTAGTCAGTTTCTTCTTCAGCTTTACGTTATCTTCTGCAAGCTTGGTGATAACACTCCGAGCCCTGCCATGCCATTCATCATCCAACCAGTTAACAAAGGCACAAGCCTCATATCCCAGCGAATGTTAAATAATCAGGATCAGCGGGGGCATTAACTGAACTTAAGGGAAGAACTTATCACTAACCTCTAAGGGGCAACCGAGAAACCGTCTGCCAATGTCGAATCCCTCCGTGCATACACGTCGAGCGGGAGTGTGTCCGTGCACACAACTCAGCTTTTGGTACTTCTCGGTGGCGCAAAACTCGGAATCGAACTCATGTTGCGGGAGTCTGCTGGAGTCATACTCTGGATCCGGCATTTGATCGCTTTCCTGTGTGTGTCTGGGGGGTGGGGGTCCAATTCAGGACGGACTGAGTGAGCTGCTTGCTTTGTACATGCTAAAAAGATGAGGAAAGATTGGGACCTGACAAGACGATTTGGACCCGTAGTACACCGGCCTCCTGGTGACCTTAGGCAAGTGCACGGCGGTGACCGCCGTCATTGTGGTGCCGGCAATGGCGCTGCCAAGAGCGACTGTACGAACCGGTGCAGCCACACTGAAACCATCAGCACCACTCGTTTGCATTCCCCCAATGTTAGAGCCATGCTAGGGAATTTGGGCGTCAGGGATTTGGAAGCTATTTAGGGATTTGGGGAAGACGGGGAAACTATGGGGATCTGATGATAACGGCCGGGGAACTATTTATCGTATTCTGTTGTATATGACACACGGTTTTCCAAACCAAATCGTGTGAGATGGTGCGTGATACACGGTTTCCGTAACATGACCGTTTGTGATGTGCTTCTCGGTACATATGGGTGCGGTAAACAACCACTCTCTGGAAACCCCCAAAGAAAAAGTTATGCTGATAGAGATGTCGGCGGCGACCGAGGCAGCGGCTGCCGAATAGGAGATCAATCCTCGGTCGATCGGCAGTGTCTGCGTTATAGGAAGTCCATCCTCGGTCGGTCGGCGGTGGCGGCGTGATAGGAGGTCAATCCTCGGTCGGCGGGGGGAGATATAGGAGGAGCTCAATCCTCGTGGTCAGCGCCGGCGTGACTGGAGCACGTCCCTCGCGGTCGTAGGCGGGATAGTGGAGCCCGGACTTCAGGCAGGTGGCCTGCTAAGCTCTGCTCCTCGACCGCGTTGTCTCGCCGTGCCGCTGCTAATCAATTAAGGTATTCTTTTCCTTGAGTGGCCTTATTAAGGTATTAAATTCATATAAGGGCACTACTACTGATGATGCGTGTAAATTGACTGGTTGATTAGTGTCATTGCACGGCTGGATAACATTATGCAGTGCCCTTCATAAATTTTGAAAATAAAATATTTTGATTTATTCACCCATATCTTTGTCCATCCATTAAGGATGGAACATGTGCAGATGGAACGATCTGAATGGATGAGGGATCAGACAACCTCAAGGTATAGGGCTGGCATGGGGGAGTTCATGGTTTTAGCTGAACGGACAAAGAAGAGAATTGGCGAAGAAGATTACGTCCTCTGTCCATGCAAGGATTGTACCAATACGACGTCAATTGTAATTGATTTGGTCAAGTTACACTTATACAAGAGGGGATTCGTGGATGGATACACAATATGGACTAAACACGGTGAAGAGCCGGTTATGGATGAAGGTAATAACGTGCATGTCGGCGAGGTGCCAAATCCCGATCAGAGTCGCATGGGTGTTGAATTTAACCTCGGGGCTGAGATGTCAAGCTACAGACAGAAGACTGGCATGCCAAAAAAACCAAAGAAAAACCAACAGTTTGAAGTAGACATCACCGACCTTGATGATATGCCAGATTTTGCTACTCTGATTGCAGATTTCCAGGGCCCAGATAAAGAAATGGCCGGGTACAAGGAGCTGCCAAGCATTGATGCGGCCTCCAAGAAAGATTTGTATCCAGGTTGCAAAAAGAAATATTTAAAGCAAAAAGCGGTCTATCAAACAAGGCCTTCACACAGTTGTTGACTCTTTTCAAAGACATTCTTCCAGAAGATAATGTGCTCCCCAAAAGCACGAACGAAGCGACGAAAATTGTTTGTCCATTGGAACTTGAAGTCCAGAAGATACACGCTTGTGTGAATGATTGTATGTTGTACCACGGTGACTACAAAGATTTGCGTTCATGTCGCATATGCAAGCACCCACGATACAAGTGCAGGAGAGCAAAGGACAAGTACAAAATGGACGAAGAGATCGAGACAGGAATCCCGTTCAAGGTTGTTTTGTACTTGCCTATAATTCCAAGGTTGAAGCGTTTGTTTGCAAACGCTAGAGAGGCAAAGAGGTTGCGGTGGCATCATGATGAGTGAACTGTGGATAAATATGAGGCACCGGAAAGAAGGGGCTCAGTGGGAACAAATCGTGGACAGGTTTAAAGATTTTGCAAAGGATCCTAGAAATATATGGCTAGGGGAGGGTACTGATGGATTTAATCCATTTGGCGATATGAACACCAAACATAGCACTTGGCCGGTGCTTCTGTGCATATATAACCTTCCTCCTTGGTTGTGTTTGAAGAAAAAATACATCATGATGTCGATGATTATCCAAGGCCCGAAGCAACCTGGAAATGATATCGACATTTACTTTCAGTTACTGGTTGAAGAACTGTAGGCATTGTGGTTGCCTGGTGTGAACTGTTATGATGCCTACGCAAAGGAGTTTTTCCGGCTACATGCGTTGTTGCTGCACACCATTCAAGATATGCCGGCATTAGGTAACAGTCCGGGGAAGAAAACAAGGGGACCAGTAGGATGTGTCACATGCATGGATAGGACATCAAGTAGATTTCTTTCCAACTTGCGCCAAACCGTGTATTTGCGTCATCGAAGGTTCTTAAGGAAAAGTCATTGACGAGGTCACCTACCCTAGGTAGGGTCATAGACCTCTCATCTAGGACACACTTGGGGTCCTACAAGTTTACAGAAGTCCCTAGACTACCTTAGCACTCGGACAAATGTACAAGATGCACTCGGATCCTTGGAAGTCACTCGGACGCTATCAACCACTCGGCCTAGCTCTGACACCCGGACGTGGAGAAGCAGAGGCGACGTGGGAGCTACAACGTTTGAGGGACTTAATTAGCATTGAATATTGTAGACGTTGTGTTACCTGTAACGTTTGTAGTTAACACGGTAGTTTCCAGTAACTCCGGCAGGTACTAGCATTAATGACCCTCGTAATGGCACTCGACTGGCGGTGGCGCACTCTATATAAGCCATCCCCCGACACCAGAAGAGGGGTTACGAACTCTCTATAATCAGAACACATACCAAGCAACACTTAGCCCCCGGGGTCGAGACGTAGGACTTTTACCACTTCCGAGTGGGGTCCGAACTCGTAAATACCGAGTGTTACACTTGCGCCGTAGCTAGGCTTCGCCCTACTCATACGTACCCCCCATACTACTGTCAGGATTACTCCCACGACAGTTGGCGCCCACCTTGGGGCGGTAGTTCTAGCAAACTCCGGCGCAAGTGGAGATTCCTTTCTTTTTCCAGCCATCATGCTGGCGCTCGACGGTGAGATCCTCTTCGGCAGCCTCTGCTTCATCGCTGACGGTTCGGCCTGGCTGCATGATGCACCGCTAGACCCGGACGCATTCCCCGCCCGCGGGGCTGTGCATTTTAGCACAGCGGCGCACTGAGTTCTCCTACGACAGTCGTCGGAACCATACGGCTCAGGGTCGACCCGTTCTACCTCCGGTCGCCGTAAGCGTTCCGGACGCTCACAGTTGCAGCGGTGGCTCAAGCATGTCGTAGCGCGGCAACCTACCTCTGAGTAGGTCACGGTGCTTGACTCCGGTGAACCTACCCTCAGCTTGTCTCCCACGTCGAGTGATGAGCTGTCCGATGAATCCGAGTGTGAAAGCAGCGGAAATGCTGCTGAGATACTAATGGCGCACTCCACCGATCATGGTGGGTGGTTCTCGTGACCGAGGCGGAGGTCGTCTCAGCGACGGTCCTTCTGACGGTTATTTTCCCCAGCCTCTCTCGCGGGAGCAGCGGGAGGAGAGGAGAAGGAGGGACGACGAAGTCCTCCTTATCCCCATCACGGGAACGTCACCCAAGGATATAGCCTTGGAGGCCACGCGCCAAGCCACCTTGGCTGAACGCGAGCGTTTAGAGAGGCTCCAGCGAGCACTCCACGAACGTGCAGCAAGAGAGCAACCAAGCTCCAGTTACACCCGGCGGCGGCCGATTCTGAGTGATAAGCCGCCTAAGATCCCAGTGATGCGCACTCTTATAGACAACCTAGCTGCAGCCACTCGGATAGCTGAATCCATTCAGCCGCCCGGTTCTGCGGCTGGAAAAGGCATTCGGCAGATTCAGATTCTGCTGAAGACGGCAATGAGACAGAATGCAGAAGTGTCTCAGTCGAATGAGCATGTTTACAGCAAGTCCTTTTGGGCTGACACTGTCCAGTCCGCGCATAGTCCACATGCTTATGGGAAACACCGATACTCTCCTCCTCCTCCGAGAGGCCGGCACCGAGGGCATTGGCACGACGACCGTGACATCAGTCGGACGCCCCCTTCGAGGGGTAGTTCACACGGCAAGCGCCCCTATGACGATGGTCGACCTCACAAAGAAGACCGCAATCGGACTCCCCCTCGCCCCAGAGGTTATGAGGAAGCAGGCTGACACCCCCCATTGCTCAATGCCAGCTCTACCATCACTCAGAGATTGGGGGATAAAAGCCGAGTGGTCAGGGACCGAGTGAGCGGATGGGGGACGTAAGGTCTCGAGTGTTTTTGCAGATATATCCGAGAGGCCGAGATTTCCCCCAACTATAGGTTGGCGACGGGGATCGGGAAGTTTAATGACGAATCCAAGCCTGAAACTTGGCTCGAAGACTACCGAGTGGCAGTTCAGATTGGTGGTGGTGATGACTTCATGGCAATGAAGCATCTTCCCCTCATGCTGGAAGGATCTGCTCGGGCATGGTTGAATCAGTTACCTTCTAGCAGCATCTATTGCTGGGAAGACCTGGCGTGGGTGTTCATCAAGATGTTTGAGGACACTTACAAGCATCCGGGTGGATTGACAGAGTTGCAGCATTGTGTCCAGAAGAGCAATGAAACTCTCCGGGAGTACATACAGCGATGGACCACTCTGCACAACACAGTCGAGAATGTCACCGAGCACCAGGCCGTGTGCGCCTTCAAGGCAGGCACGCGGTACCGGGAGCTCATCCTGAAATTTGGCTGATCGGGGGATCTGTCTCTCGGTCGAGCCATGTAAATTGCTAACAAGTATGCCAATGGCGAGGAAGAAGACCGCCTCCACAGCGGCAAAGGGCGAGCCAGTGATGTCCCTCAGTCGGCGGGGAATGCAGGCAAGAAACAGAGGTGGAAAGCCAATCCTCCGGGAAAGGCAGAAGTGGCTGCAGTTCCTGGTCAGGGGAAGCCAAAGCCCAAGAAGAATAAGAAAAAATATTGGGTTAACAAAAAGAAGCCCGAGTACAATTCTAAAGTGCTGGATCAGCCCTGTGCTATCCACACGAAAAAGGATGAGGAGGGCAACCTCATTTACCCAAAGCACACCACTCGGGAGTGCCGGATGCTCAAGCATGAGATGGGTAAAGAGGCCTCTACAGAGAAGGACGACGATGAAGAAGGCAAGCGCGATTCCGAGTACCCTCACGTTGACAAGGTCCTGAACATGATCTTCACGGATGTCGAAAGCAAGAGCCGATTGAAGGTCATCAATTGGGAGGTGAACTTGGTGGCCCCGACTGCCATCAAGTACCTCAATTGGACAAAAACTCATGTTACTTTTGATCAGTCTGATCACCCAGCCCACATAGCCACCCCCGAGAGGCAGACGCTGGTTGTCGATCCGGCTCAATGGAGTTCGACTGCGCAAAATTTTGATGGACGGCGGCAGTGGGCTAAACATAATTTACGCGGATACACTCAGCGCAACGGGCATTCCGATGTCCCGCCTGAGTAAGAGTAACATGCATTTCCATGGGGTCATCCCTGGAAAGAAAGCCGAGTCACTCGGTCAGATCGCTCTGGATGTTGTCTTTGGCGGAGAGAAGAACTTCCGAAAGGAACGCCCGACGTTCGAAGTGGTTGATTTTCGGAGTGCGTATCATGCAATCATAGGTAGGCCTACCTACGCGTGTTTCATGGCCCGACCATGTTACGTGTATCTAAAGCTTAAGATGCCAGGACCGAATGGTGTGATCACGGTTACCGGCGATCGGAAGGTTGCTGAAGAGTGCCTCCAGCAGGGCTCTAAAATTGCAAATGAGCAAGTACTCGCCGTCGAACTCGACGGGTACAAGAAGGCAGTGAACACTGTAGATTTTGTCCAAGCGACCGGCGACGGAATCAGCTTTCTAGTCGGCCGGTGAAACTAAGCAGGTTCACATTCATCCCACCGATCCGAGTGCGGCTCCGACCAACATCTCGACAACACTCGGTGAAAAATAGGAAGCCGAGCTCATCCAGTTCCTCCGTGAGAACTGGGATATCTTCGCATGGAAGCTGTCTGACATGCCGGAGGTTCCCAGGGGATTGGCTGAGCACTGACTCTGAGTGGATCCTAAAGTCAAACCAGTCAAGGAGCACTTGTGCCGATCCTCCGTAGAGAAGCGCAAGGCGATTGGTGAAGAGATCACTCGGCTCCTAGCTGCTGAATTCATTCGCGAAGTCTTCCATTCCGAGTGGCTGGCCAACCCAGTGTTGGTGCCCAAGAAGGACAAGTCCCTCAGGATGTGCATCAACTTCAAGCACCTTAATCGGGCCTGCCCGAAAGATCATTTTCCTCTTCCTCGCATAGATCAAATAGCATATTCCACCACCGGATGTGAACACCTGTCGTTCTTAGATGCGTACTACGGGTACCATCAGATCAGAATGTATGGACCAGATGAAATAAAAACAGCTTTCATCACCCCATTTGGGTGTTTCTGCTACATCACTATGCCATTCGGCCTCAAGAATGCTGGAGCAGCTTTTATGCGCATGATTCAGAAGTGTTTGCAAGAGCAAATCAGTCGGAACGTAGAGGCTTACATGGATGACATCGTGATCAAGTCCAGGAAAGGTTCCGACCTCCTGGATGACCTCGCTGAAACCTTCGCCAACCTCCACCGTTTCCAAATAAAACTCAATCCTGCAAAATGCACATTCGGAGTGCCCTCGGGTAAGCTACTCGGTTTTCTCGTTTCCAAGCAAGGAATTGATGCTAATCCGCACAAGATCGGCGCCATTGTCCGAATGAAGAAACATGTCCGTCTGCATGACGTCCAGAAGCTCACGGGATGCCTTGCAGCGCTGAGTAGATTCATATCTCGACTCAATGAAAAGGCCTTGCCTCTTTACCGATTGATGAAGAAGTCTGATACCTTTGAATGGTCCCCTGAAGTGCAAGCCACATTTGATCAGCTCAAGGCCTTGCTTTCCACCCAGCCGGTGTTAGCTGCTCTGAGCAGCCGTGAGCCTTTGCTCTTGTACATTGCGGCTACTATCCAAGTGGTCAGTACTGTCCTCATTGTGGAGCGCGAGGAATCGGGAAAAGCATTCAAAGTGTAGAGGCTCATTTATTATATTTTGGAGGTTTTGACTCCTTCCAAACAAAGGTATCCACACTATCAGAAGCTAGTTTATGGCATTTACCTCACTGTGAAGAAGGTAGCTCATTATTTAAAAGAGCACTAGGTAACAGTTATCAATGACGCTCCCCTGTCGGAGATCCTGCATAACAGAGACGCCACAGGCCGAGTGGCAAAATGGACGATTGAGCTCCTACTGTTGGAGATCAAGTTCGAAGCCAAGAAGGCGATCAAGTCTCAAGCACTTATGGACTTTTTGGCCGAGTGGATAGAGCAGGAACAGCCTGCGCCGAGTGTTCCCGAACACTGGACCATGTTTTTTGATGGGTCTAAGAAGCTTCAAGGGTCCGGAGCTGGAGTAGTTCTTGTTTCCCCTAGAGGAGACCGATTGAGCTACGTCCTTCAAATTCATTTTGACTCGTCAAACAATGAGGCCGAGTACGAAGCCCTCCTGCATGGGCTCCGAATGGCTATCTCGCTCGGTATCCATCGCTTGATGATATTCGGTGATTCGGACCTCGTGGTCAATCAGGTGATGAAGGAATGGGATATCCGGAGTCCGGCCATGACTGGGTACTGTAATGCAGTCCGGAAGTTGGAAAAGAACTCTGAAGGCTTAGAGCTGCATCATATACCCCGAGCGAAGAACCAGGCCGCCGATGACTTGGATAAAATCGGTTCTACTCGGCAGGTTGTCCCGAAGGGCATATTCCTTGAGCACCTGCACTCTCCTTCAGTCAAAGAAGACCCTTCTACCGAAGAGCCCCCACAGGCAGTCGGACCCTCCGATCCGACTGAAGTTGACATTCCGGCTGTAGTGGATCTCATTCAAGAGATGTTGGTGATTACTCCCAAGTGGACCCAACCTTACTTAGCTTACTTGCTCTGGCAAGAGCTCCCTGAATATGAAGAAGAAGCCCGACGGATCGTCCGACGATCCAAATCCTTTGAAGTGATGAGAGAACAGCTATACAAGAAAAGCACTACAGGCATGGCACAAAAATGCATATCCCTAGAGGAAGGGTTGCAGATTTTGCATGAAATTCATTCGGGAACCTGTGGTAATCACGCGTCCTCTCGGACGTTGGTCGCAAAGGCATTTCGTGCAGGGTTTTATTGGCCCCGAGCCAATGCAGCTGCAAAAGACATGGTCGATCTCTGTGTTGGATGTTAGTTTTTCAAGAATCAGACACACAAGCCTGCATCCGCACTCAAGACCATCCCGCTCACCTGGTCGTTTGCTGTGTGGGGCCTCGATATGGTCGGCCCCCTAAGTACAGGGTCGAGTGGGTTTACCCACCTGTTGGTTGTAGTGGATAAGTTCACCAAGTGGGTTGAAGCAAAGCCAATCAAAAGTTTGGATGCAGCTACTGCTGTCAGTTTCATTCGGCAGATTATCTTCAAATTCGGAGTGCCCCATGATATTATCACTGACAACGGGAAGAATTTCATTTCGGATGAATTCTGTGAGTTTTGCTACACTCAGGGCACTCGGGTTAATTACGCCTCTGTAGCTCACCCGCAGTCGAACGGGCAAGCAGAACGAGCAAACGGGATGATTCTTCAAGGATTGAAGCCCCGATTGATGAGGGATCCGAAGATTGCTGTTGGCGCTTGGGTTGAAGAACTACCGTCTGTCCTCTGGGGCATTCGTATGACTCTGAATCATTCGACCAAGCGCACTCCTTTCTTTATGGTATATGGGTCCGAGGCGGTTTTGCCGAGTGACGTTCGCCACAACGCTCCCCGAGTGGAGCTTTACAATGAAGATGAAGCAGAAGTGGCACGCCAGGATAGTCTGGACCTCTTAGAGGAAGAGAGAGAGTTAGCCTTGATCAGGTCGACGTTGTATCAGCAAGACTTGAGGCGCCTTTACGACAGACAAGTCAGAAGGTGCGCTTTTCAAGAAGGTGGTCTTGTTCTCCGATTGGATCAATAGAAGCCTCACAAGTTAGCGCCTCTGTGGCAAGGGCCTTACGCAATCTCCAAAGTCCTGAACAATGGAGCTTACCGGTTGTACAATTTTGAAACCGATGTGGAAGAGCCCCGAGCATGGAACGCGGACCTGCTCCGCAAGTTCTACACTTAGTTTAAAAACACTCTGTCATTCTTGTAATGAACTTCCGAGTGAATTCAATAAATAAAAGTCTTTACTTTCTTTACACCTTGTTGAAACTTTCTTAATTTTGTTTGTTTTCCTCATCCCCAGTGGGTGCGTGGATAAAACTTAGCAGCGAACCAGATTTCGCCTAAGTTACAAACTACTCTAAGTGAGGACATCATCAACACTCGGGGGCTTAGCTGCGAACCTGATTTCGCCTAACTTAAAAACTACTCCGAGTGAGGACATCATCCACACTCGGGGGCTTAGCAGCGAACCTGATTTCGCCTAAGTTAAAAACTACTCCGAGTGAGGACATCATCCACACTCGGGGGCTTAGCTGCGAACCTGATTTCGCCTAAGTTACACTACTCCGAGTGAGGACATCATCCACACTCGGGGGCTTAGCTGCGAACCTGATTTCGCCTAAGTTAAAAACTACTCCGAGTGAGGACATCATCCACACTCGGGGGCTTAGCTGCGAACCTGATTTCGCCTAAGTTAAAAACTACTCCGAGTTAGGACATCATCCACACTCGGCGTCTTAGCTGCGAACCTGATTTCGCCTAAGTTAAAAACTACTCTGAGTGAGGACATCATCCACACTCGGGGGCTTAGTTGCGAACCAGATTTCGCCTAAGTTAAAAACTACTCCGAGTGAGGACATCATCCACACTCGGGGGCTTAGCTGCGAACCTGATTTCGCCTAAGTTAAAAACTACTCCGAGTGAGGACATCATCCACACTCGGGGGCTTAGCTGCGAACCTGATTTTGCCTAAGTTAAAAACTACTCCGAGTGAGCACATCGTCCACACTCGGGGGCTTAGCTGCGAACCTGATTTTGCCTAAGTTACAAACTACTCCGAGTGAGGACATCGTCCACACTAGGAGGCTTAGCAGCGAACCTGATTTTTCCTAAGTTAAAAACTACTCCGAGTGAGGACATCGTCCACACTCGGGGGCTTAGCTGCGAACCTGAATTCGCCTAAGTTAAAAACTACTCCGAGTGAGCACATCATCCACACTCGGGGGCTTAGTTGCGAACCTGATTTCGCCTAAGTTACAAACTACTCTGAGTGAGGACATCGTTCACACTCGGAGGCTTAGCTGCGAACCTGATTTTGCCTAAGTTACAAACTATTCCGAGTGAAAACATTGTTCACACTCGGGGACTTAGATGTGAACTCGATTTCGCGTAACTCAAGACGAATATTCAAAATGGTCAAATAAAGGCATTCGAATGTCATGCAGTTCAAAGCAAAAGTGCGGATAGTTGTGGCCGCAAGGTCACGGCAAATGTACGGATACAGAAACCACTCGGCATACCGAGGCAAATATGGCTTAAAAGTTTTTTATCCGAGATTCACTCGGCCGCTGTCGGGGATGCTGCGTCGGTGAAGTTGTCAAGGTCGATGACCTCCGCAATCCGAGTGGTTGCCGGCAGGAAGGTCTCCATGAAATCTTCGATCTTGGCGTTCTTTTGGTTGACGACCTTCAGCGCCTTCAGCTTCTCCTCGTCTACACCCTTGCAATGCACGCGGACAAGGGAGAGTGCGATGTCCGCGCCAGCGCGGGCCGCAGATTTCTTCCACAATTGCACCCAGCGCGGAATGTCCCACAGATGGTTGATGAGGGCGTCCAAGTCACCCAGGGGCTCCTCTTCAGGGGCGACTTCCTTGTCGATCTCCTTGGCTGTTTCGTGTAGACAGTTGAGGAAGATGGCCGCCTCCGAAGTGCGCTCGTCGAGTCGAAGCACTGCAAGAGCCGAGCTATCCCAAAGTAGACCCTCACTCGGATCTAGCTCCTTCTCGATCTTGGAGGTTTCCTCCTCGGCGTCCCAGCATAATCTGGCGATCATTCGGGAAGAGAGAATTAAGGGAGGAGAAGAGTTGGGGTGAAATGATTCGGAACTTGGTCATGCCTGATGCGTACCTTTGAGCTTGTCGTTCATTTCGTTGCAGTGGTCCTCGATGAGCTTCTCCAGCTCCTGCCTCTTCAACTCGACCTGCTTCAGTTTCGCCTCAGCCACGATCGCCTCTACAGTGCTCCTCCTAGCAACATCCTCCAGGGCTTTCCTCTCCTCCTCCCACTTCTCAAAGGACTTCAGCTTGTCTTCAACTTCCTTTGCCTTCCGACTGGCCTCCTTCTGAGCGGTTGCCAGCTCGTGGTCTTTCTTCTCCAAGGCCTCCTTCATGGTCTCTATAGAAATAGAAGCCCGGAGCCTCTTAGTAAGTTGAAGATTCTCACTACGCACATCTGATGAAGTATTTTCAGTCGGACAGGGAAAAAGGTTCAAGTCCAATAGTACTCGGCCAAGATTCGATTACCTCCGAGTGATCGCTTTTCTTGTTCCAGACGCGTACTCTTGGTCTTCTCAGTCTCCAGACTGCGACGCAGCTCCTGTACCTCTTTTTCAAGGGCATTGTAATGAGTCCTGAGCTCGCACACGCCCTGTCGACAAGAAACAAGGAAACATCACTGATAAGAGTCAAACATCAAGACAAATAGCATTCGGATTTTGAGACTGTCGCCGACTGCTTCAGTCGACGGCAGCCTCGGGGACTACACCCAGTGGGTGCACTCAGCGCGCCCCCACCGGAGAACTAAAGGTTCTACCTCCCGCCGGTCCACATCGAGAGGCTCTGGTCCATGGACCATCACCGCATCCTCTTCGACAAGTATCTCATCATTCAGATTGAACTACATTCGGATTTTGAGACCATCACCGACTGCTTCAATCGACGGCAGCCTCGGGGACTACACCCAGTGGGTGCACTCAGCGCGCCCCCACCGCAGAACTACATGTTCTACACCCCGACGGTCAACATCGAGAGGCTCTGGTTCATGGACCATCACTGCATCCTCTTCGACAAGTATCTTGTCATTCGGATTGAACTACATTCGGATTTTGAGACTGTCGTCGACTGCTTCAGTCGACGGCAGCCTCGGGGACTACACCAACTGGGCGCGCTCAGCGGGCCCCCACTGGAGGACTACAAGTTCTACACCCCGACGGTCAACGTCGAGAGGCTCTGGTCCATGGACCATCACCGCATCCTCTTCGACAAGTATCTCATCATTTGGATTGAACTACATTCGGATTTTGAGACTATCGTCGACTACGTCAGTCAACGGCAGCCTCGGGGACTACACCCAGTGGGTGCGATCAGCGTGCCCCCACTGGAAAACTATGGGTCCTACACCCTAACGGTCAACGTCGAGAGGCTCTGGTTTGTGGACCATCACAGCATCCTCTTCAAAAAGTATGACTACAAGATCTCCTACGAATAACATTTGGAAGTCTCGAAGACTCCACCCAATGGGTGTGCTCCGGACGCAAACCTACTCGGAACATCAAAAACATCTACAACACGCAAAATTTTTGTCTAAAGAAGGTACTTACAAGAGTACTTACTCGGACATTCTTATCCAAAGCCTCGCCTGCGTCGCGTGCCTCCTTTAGCTTGTCGTTCATCACACTCAGTTGGATCAGAGCAAGGTTATCAGAATCGCGATTCTATTATACGATTCTACGACTTACGATCCAAACTGACCCATCTGATTTTACAATATTAGTTCATAGAATCTACATTTCTACTATCTTGATAGTGAAGATTCTATGATTTGCGATCCTATCATCGAAGCTCCGATCTGATTCAAAATCACGATTCTGACAACCTTGGATCAGAGCCTCCTTACTTGCTCCCACTTGGTCCTCCGGGACGCGCTGCGGTCCGATGGCGCTAGACACATGTGGGATGGTTAGGGGCATTCCGAGTGCTGACCCAGTTCCCGAAGAGGTTCCCCGAGCTGGTGCTGGCACTAGAACAGGCAAGACGTCCCGCATTACGACATCCACGCTGGAGATGTGATTCGGTGGTGCGACCCGGTAATCCACGTCGATCTCAATCACTTCGCGTGGCTCTGCGAGTATTCGAAAGCCATTCGGAAATAAGTTCAAAAAGGAAATGAGGTGTTCAAAGATTATATACGATCAGGATTGAGTGCTACCTTTCGAAGTTGCAGCGTCGACCTCGACCTTGTCCTTCTCGAGGGAAGCAATCGACGTGTCAGCCTTGCAGAAGAATCACTCGGAATGTTATTACATTTGATCAGTCATTCGGATCGATAGTCAGAGTGAAGGAACTTACGCAGAATCCACCGACACGTTCATCTTGGTCTTGGGTAGAACCGCCTTCCGAGGTTTGCTGGAGGTGATCTTCGGCTGCTTGGTGCTCTTCTCTGGAGATGGAACAAGCTCGGCACGCCCGCGCTTTGAAGTCCGAGTGGGAGGAATAGCCGTGGAAGACTTGACGGTGTTCGTTCCCCCTACGTGGCCTCCACGGACCCCCAGGGTCTTGGCGCGTCCTCTTGTGGGGCTCAGGAAGTATCTCCTCCGAAGGAGAAGACTCCGCTTCGTCCCCTAGTTCCGACTCCTTCTCGTCCCCTCCATCTTCACTCTCTTCCACATACTCCTCCTCTCCATCCGAGTCGTCGTGACGCTCATTGTCACTGGCCACGTCAGCAGGAGCATGGTTGCCGGCAGGTATCAAGCTCACCATGCCTGTGAAGGCCTGTCAGAATAAAAGTTACTTCAATCAAGATTTGATAATTGAAAGATGCATCACTCGGAAACAGTAATAGCACTCGGAATTTACCTCGTTCGCCGGATTCTCCACCGAGTACGGAGGCATGCGCCTCGTGCCTCTGGGGTTATCCTGAATTGGGGTGATGGCCTTGAGCTTGTTAGCCACGGCCTCCTCGCTAAGCTCCTCTGGGTGCGTACGCGTAAGGTCATCCGGACCCGAGTACAACCACATGGGGTGGGCTCTGGCCTGCAGCGGCTGAATCCTTCTCTAGAAGAAGACCTCCAGCAGGTCCAGTCCGTTGATCCCATGGTTCACTAAGGATACCAACGCAATCACAAGGATGTCTACATCTACCTTCTCGTCCTTGGACACGGTCAGCTTGGGAAGTCGCCGAATGCGCTCGGGCGAGTATGGAGGGAGACCCGACTGACCCTCTCCGACTGGGATGTCCTCACAGTAAAACCAAGACGACTACCAACCCTTAACAGTGTCCGGGAAAGTCATCGATGGGAAACTACTTTTGCCCCTCAACTGAATACCCACGCCCCAACACAGTTGAACTACATTCGTCTTCTCCTCCGTCAGATTGGTTTTCTTCACACTCATCGCTCGGCATGTGAACAGGTGTTTGAACAAACCCCAGTGTGGGTGGCAACCAAGGAAGTTCTCACAGAGTGAAACGAAAGCGGCCAGATAGGTGATGGAATTGGGGGGAAGATGATGAAGTTGGGCTCCAAAAAAATCCAAGAAAGTACGGAGGAAAGGATGCGGGGGCAAAGAAAAACCTCTGTCGAGGTGAGTGGTGAGGAGCACCCTCTCGTTCCCGCGCGGCGCGGGCTCTACCTCCCCCTTCTCCGACAGCCTCCAGCTTCCGGCGACCAGGAGACCCTGGCTCTCCAGGTCCTCCAACCGACTGGCCGTGACCCGAGAGGCCAGCCAATCGCCCTAGACGAAGCCGGCTGGGGGCGCCCGCGCTCAAGGAGGACTCGCGCGAGGTCTTCTTCGCCCTCTCAGCTCTCACAGTGGCGCTCTTCGTCATCTCCAGCGAGGAGCGGCAGCAAATTGGCGGGAAGCGGAGCTCTCGGTGAAGCGGAGGAGTAAATCGGGAAAGCAGAGAATGGAGATGTTTTCCTATCTCCCTCCCAGCCTACTTTTATACTCTGGCTCAGCGAAATCTCAGTCGTCGGATCTGCAGCAACCGCGCAATCAACGGGCTTATGCAGATCCGCAATATATCTGGGACAGAATTGCGGGGACGCGTAGCGAAATTCCCGGCACGGAAATCGAGGCGCCGTGGCCACTTCCCCCACTTTCCTGACACAACCGTCACGATTGTGCGCGCTTCCCCATGATTTCGAAATCGCCGGAGACTTCACGGAATTGCCGTCCGAATGAACTCTTTGTTCGCTGGTGCATTCCAATGAATCAAAACTGCCCGAGTGAACTCTGTGTTCGCTGGTGCATTCTAATGCATCAGAATTGCCAGAGTGAACTCTGTGTTCGCTGGTGCGTTCCAATGCGTCAAAGCTGACCGAATGAGCCCCATGCTCACTGGTGCGTTCCTAAGCACCAAAACTGACCGAGTGAGCTCCGAGCTCACTGACGCGTTCCGATACGCCAAAACTCATCGAACGAACCAAAAAGGCCCATCGAGCATTCGGTTGAATCTTAAACCAATTCAAGAGCATCCAAGTGGAGGTCAAACAGAAGGTTAGGTAATCTCATCTCTAAGTCGTAAGGTTGTTTCTCCCGAGAACTGATCTACGCCAAGTCGAGTGGCTTGAACAGTCGGGCTGTTCGTGTCATTCAGAAGTTACTTAACCTGAACCGGTCGCGATTTCGATGCCGAGTGGGGAACGATCTGCCTCGCTCCGTAGCGTCCCCGAAACGCTACCAACAGCCTGGTGCGTTGGTCCCTCGGCTCCCAAAAACCTCAACCGATTCGGGGGCTACTGACGAGGTCACCTACCCTAGGTAGGGTCATAGACCTCTCATCTAGGACACACGTGGGGTCCTACAAGTTTATAGAAGTCCCTGGACTACCTTAGCACTCGGACGAATGTACAAGATGCACTCGGATCCTTGGAAGCCATTCAGACGCTATCAACCACTCGGCCTAGCTCTGACACCTGGACGTCGAGAAGCAGAGGCGGCATGGGAGCTACAACGTTCGAGGGACTTAATTAACATTGAATATTGTAGACGTTGCGTTACGTGTAATGCTTGTAGTTAACACGACAGTTTCCAGTAACTCCGACAGTTACTAGCATTAATGATCCTCGTAATGGCACTCGACTGGCGGTGGCGTACTCTATATAAGCCACCCCCTGCACCAGAAGAGGGGTTACGAACTCTCTGTAATCAGAACACATGCCAAGCAACACTTAGCCCCCGGGCTCGAGACTTGGACTTTTACCACTTCCGAGTGGGGTCCCAACTCGTAAATACCGCGTGTTACACTTGCTCCGTAGCTAGGCTTCGCCCTACTCATACGTACCCCCCGTACTACTATTAGGATTACTCCCATGACAGTCACCCTTACCGAAAAATGATATCTGAATTTGATGGTACGATAGAGAAAGGAACGGGCCCAAGACCCTATGATGGGAAGTAGTCGACAACATGGTTAAAAAAACTGAAGTTGTGCTTGGCAAGGGATCCGGTTCGACGTCAAAAATAACACCCAAGGACCAATTGTTTAAGAAATAATCAGTGTTCTGGGAATTACCTTACTGGGAGTTCCTAAGTGTACGTCACTGCATTGATGTCATGCACGTAGAGAAGAATGTTTGTGAAAGCATCCTTGGTACTCTGCTCAAGATTAAAGGCAAAAGAAAGGACGGTGACGGTGCACGACTCGATATGCTTGGTGATCAATCAAAACGCATGAATGAAGCAGAAGATGATGAAAAATTGCTCCACCAACACCAGAGTTACAATTTCACTGCAGCAGAAGCAAAAGAGTTCTTCGAATTTTTGTTGTCAATTAAGACACCCTCTTCCTACTCCGCAAACATCAGAAGTCTCGTGGATGACAACTTGGCTAGAAAGAAGTTGTCTCACACGAAGTCACATGATTGCCACGTAATGTTGACACAAATCCTCCTGGTGGCCATAAGGAATATGATGGGCACAGACATAAGAAACACATTGATTGATCTCTATGATTTCTTCAACAAACTATGGCAGAAGGTGATAGATGTTGAAGAGCTGGATAATATGCAAGCTGATATGGCAAGGATATTGTCAAACTTAGAGATGTTCTTCCCACCGTCATTCTTTGATGTCATGGTCCATCTCACGGTGCACCTTGTGGACGAGATAAAGTATTGTGGTCATGTGTTTCTTCGGAACATGTATCCCTTTGAGCGGTACATGGGAATATTGAAGCGCTATTGTCGGAACCGATGGCATCCAGAGGCAAGCATCCTACAAGGTTATACCGCGGAGGAGGTGGTTGAGTTTTGCACCGGATACATGAAACTTAGACCTATAGGTGTGCCCCTCTCTCACCATGATGGAAGGTTGGCTGGTAAGCCGGTCCTTGCTGGCTCGCAATTTTGTGCACCTAGAGATATGGCCGATCAAGCCCATTTGACGGTACTACTTAACAGCTCGATACTTGACGCTGATGCTGCAGAACACATGGAGGAGATACGATGAAGCAACTTACCCAATGTGTTGTCACCAGCTACCGGGTCAAATGCACACAATAATGACTATGTAAGATGGCTGAAGAATCGTTTGGCAAGCGGATCCGATCAAGACCTTGCAACGTGGTTAGCACAAAAGCCATCAACGACGATTATGAAGTACCAAGCGTACGACATAAATGTCAACACGTTCTACACTGAGGAACGTGATGCTAAGACCTCGTATCAGAACAGCTCTGTTCGAATAGAATGCCTAACTGTAGAGGAAGATGATAAACAGGTGTACTATGGAACCGTTGAAGAGATTTGGGAGCTTAACTATGTGCCAATGAAGGTGGCATTATTCAAGTGCAGATGGGTCCCTCTTAGTAGCATAAGGTTGATGCTTACAGCAGGAAGACATATGTTGACCGCAGAGTTATGGCATATCACAAGGACTCATTTATTCTTGCCTGCGATGCTACCCAGATTTTCTTTGTGCCAGACCTCTTGCATACGCACTGCCATGTAGTGATGTATGGGAAGAGGAGGGTACTAGGCGTCGAGAATGTTGGTGATGAGGAGGAGTACAATCAATATGATGAGTTTCCACCTGAGGGGCCACACAACATAAAAGAGGAGAAGCGTAAAATCATCAGAAATCCTAAGTTCATTAGGGGTCAGCCTAATGATCGCGATCACCCCATGTACATGGGAATTGATTCAAAAAACTAATCATTATGTCTACTGTACTGAATCGTGAGCAATGTGTACTGAGTTCGTTCTGTTAGAAGTTTTCCCATGTACTGTATTGTGAGGTATTCCCAGCCTTATGTTGATCTAGATTAATATGTTGTCAACCGTAGCAATGAATTTGAAATATTTATGATAATTTACCCTATAGCTAGAACGCTCAGTTGATCTCACTCCGGTATGTATGAACTGAACATGTGCAGTATGAACTGAACAATTGCACACAGTTGCTTCACTGAAACCGTGTGCTTTCTAAACCGTGGACGATGACACCTAATGCGCGCAAAGTGAGTGGTGCGTTCTGATTGGCCAAAACCCAAACCACACGGATCGTACGTCTGCACCGTAGGATTCACCCAGATCAAACGAATGTCCTTATACCTCTCGTCAACACACGTTGTTGAAGCTGGGATTTGATTTATATGCACTAAATGCCCCGTAAATGATAAAAAATGCTGGAAAAAAATCAACCGAGCCCATAAATGCGTCGGAAAATCAAACCTGGCGTATAATGACGATTGAGTACCGTGGAATAAAAGTTGGAGGAGAGGCGATGAAGACACCGTCGATTGGAGTTTGATTTGCCACTTCTCCCTTTGTAACTATGATCCTTCTAGTGAGATGCCACGGTTTCCAAGGAGCGATCATCGTAACTTGTGCCAATAATAACCAATTTTTTCCACGGTGTCTCGAGATCACACCACGATGACACACCGATTTTCGTGATTTCTTGAGTCCATTTGCATTTCCTGTAATTAAATTACCGACATTTACGCATCTCCCATCATAAAATGTTTGAAACTTCTTCCCATTCCCTTGCACAACGACGAAAAACATGCAAAGTGACACACAAATGATTTGTAAAAGATTCTTTGCGAGCATCCACACGTAATTCATGTTGGGATATTTTATTTGTATAAGAACTAATTAACATGGTAAATGCAAAAAATGACTTAGATATAACAAACGAGCCATGTAATCCACAAGAAGATCAATAATATGAGTACAATGATGTTTGCGTATCATGGGAAAAATCGAGACAAAAGGATTAGGTTGACATAGATTGGAGAGTCCAAAATGCCAACTCTACATTTGGAAACTATGATCCTTCGTGTAAGATGCCTTGGTTTTCAAAGGGCCGTACATCACAACTTCTGCCAGATATTAACAATTTTTTTCCACGGGGTATTCACATCATGCCACTATACCACGCCCATTTTCGTGATTTTCGGAATACATCTGTATTTCCTCCAATTCAATTACTAACAAGCCCAATGTTGGTGGAAAAAATGTCTTAACACTAGCAAACAAGTCATGAAATGCGGCCGAAAATCAATACATGGGTTAATAGGTGATCGTCTGCCTATAAAAATAATTCAAGGCGAAATGATGAAGTCACAAATTCATTTGAAATGAAAATATGATTGTTGTGCATAAACAAATAGCACACGGTTGGTTCACTAAAACCGAGTGCTTTCTAAACCGTGGACGATGACACCTAATGCGCGCAAAGTGAGTGGTGCGTTCTGTTTGGCCAAAACCCAAACCACACGGATCGTACGTCTGCACCGTAGGATTCACCTAGATCGAACGGCTGTCCTTATACCTCTCGTCAAGACACGTTGTTGAAGCTAGGATTTGATTTATATGCACTAAATGCCCCGTAAATGATAAAAAATCTTGAAAAATATCAAGCGAGCCCATAAATGCGCTAGAAAATCAAACCTGGCGTATAATGATTATTGAGTACCATGGGATAAAAGTTGGAGGAGAAGCGATGAAGACACCGTCGATTGGAGTTCGATTTTCCACTTCTCCCTTTGGAACTATGATCCTTCTAGTGAGATGCTACAGTTTCCAAGGAGCGATCATCGTAAGTTGTGCCAATAATAACCAATTTTTTTTCCACGGTGTCTCGAGATCACGCCATGATGACACACCGATTTTCGTGATTTCTTGAGTCCATTTGCATTCCTATAATTAAATTACCGACATTTACACATCTCCCATCATAAAATGTTTGAAAATTCTTCCCATTCCCTTGCACAATGACGAAAAACACGCAAAGTGACACACAAATGATTTGTAAGAGATTCTTTGCGAGCATCCACACGTAATTCATGTTTGGATATTTTATTTATAAGAACTAATTAACATGGTAAATGCAAAAAATGACTTAGATATAACAAACGAGCCATGTAATCCACCAGAAGATCAATAATATGAGTATGATGATGTTTGCGTACCATGGGAAAAATCGAGGCAAAATGATGAGGTTGACATAGATTGGAGAGTCCAAAATGCCAACTCTATATTTGAAAACTATGATCCTTCGTGTGAGATGCCTTGGTTTTCAAAGGGCCGTACATCATAACTTCCGCCAGACATTACCAATTTTTTTTCCACGGGGTATTCACATCATGCCATGGTGACACGCCTATTTTCGTGATTTTCGAAATAGATCTACATTTTCTCAAATTCAATTACTAACAAGCCCAATGTTAGTGGAAAAAATGTCTTAAAGTTAGCAAACAAGTCATGAAATGCGGCCGAAAATCAATACAGGGGTTAATAGGTGATCGTGTGCCGATGAAAATAATTCGAGGCGAAATGATGAAGTCACAAATTCATTTGAAATGAAAATATGATTATTGTGCATAAACAAATAGCACACGGTTGGTTCACTAAAATCGTGTGCTTTCTAAACCGTCGACGATGACACCAAATGCGCGCAAAGTGAGTGGTGCGTTCTGATTAGCCAAAACCCAAACCACACGGATCGTATGTCTGCACCGTAGGATTCACCCAGATCGAACGACTGTCCTTATACCTCTTGTCAACACACGTTGTTGAAGCTGGGATTTGATTTATATGCACTAAATGCCTCGTAAATGATAAAAAATCTTGAAAAACATCAAACGAGCCCATAAATGCGCCAGAAAATCAAACCTGGCGTATAATGATGATTGAGTACCATGGGATAAAAGTTGGAGGAGAGGCGATGAAGACACGTCTACATTTCAAAGTTGTGAGGTTTTCATTTCGAACAAATTAATGCTGCTTGTGCACATGGGTTACTATATGAAACCGTTTGCATAGGCCTTTCCGCGGGGCGCACATCGATCTTTTTTCACCCTTTTCACCGAAGCCGCCAACATGCCCCCCACACACAAACCCGCGCCCTCCCCTGTTTCGCTCAACTGTGCGCGGATTCTGCCCAAACTCCATTGACAGCTAGCTCCCTCCCCCTCTCGGCCCCCAGATCCACACCAGAACCCTTTCCGGCGCCGTCGTGCTCAACCCGGCCGTGTACCCGCTTCCCGGTGTCAACCCTACCCTTCACTGCCGCTCTGAACACGCGGCTGCCCACGCCTCACCGTCTTCATTCGCTCGCCAGCCGCCCTCGAGCATATCGATCATGTACCCTCGCCTCTCCTGCCGGATTTGCACAAAAAAATAGTCGGTTGTTGCCCTCCATTGCGGTGAGGTCTATTATCTCGCGACCCCTTTTCCTATTTGGTTCGGTTTGTCCCCAAAATGATTATAAAATAATGGAGAGCGTATTTATGTTCATCATCTACCCTTTAACATATAAGTTGTATTTATTCCAATTAGTTATTGTCGAGTTACATATCACGTGCGCACGAGTCACACAAAATGAACAGATTAGCCGTACATTTCCAAATTATCACATGCCATGTTTAGACAGCTTGCTGCCAAGCTGTTACATTTTATTTATGATTATCCCCCTTTTCTGAATTTCGCATGTGTCCTCTGTAGATGTCTATTAGCAGTGACGACAGTCATACTTCTGCCAAGGTATCTTCATCTGAGTCCGAAGCCAACATGTCTGCAACAAATATTCATGTATCAAGAAATGATGAACAGGATAAAGCTGCCACAACACCCATCCGGTCAAGAGCCGGAAGAGTGCTCCAAGAAAGCCCACACACCAGCCTAAAGGTGTATAAAAAGTAACTGACATCGATTTGAAGTCTTGGGATCCAACTAAACCAGATAAAGCACGCACGAGGTTCAGGAGTGTGTGTGGATTTGTTGGCATGGCAAGGCTAAACATTAATCTGCCAGGGTTTCGGAAGGCTGGTGCAGAAACACGACAGAGGATAGTCCAGGAGATCATGGAGCACTTCAACGTTCCTGAGGAGTGGAGAGAGTAGGTGCACCACGCTGCACTGAAGAAGGTCAGGGATGCTTGGAGAAACTAGAAGCATGTGTTGTATAAGAAGTTCTTGAGTCAAGGCAAGGACCCAATTCCCTCATACCCCCAAATTACAAAGGAAGACTGGACAGAATTCAAAAGGGTCAGGGCCAGTGAAGAGTTTATTAAGAAGAGTGACATGCAATCGAAACTTCAGAAGAAGAACACACACCCCCACCGTATGGGTGTGGCAGGATACTATGGCATGAAACCGATATGGGAGCAGGAGGACAAAGAAGCAGTAGCTGTGGGTGGCAGCCTGGCCTTTAGTGAAATTAGGGGCACTCGCGCTAGGGACTACTTGCGGGCAGGTGCAAAGAGGCATGGAGACGGTTCTTATTACTTTGAAAACTCAGCACACCAAGAATTGTATGATGTGATGGAGAAGGCTTCCAAAAACACTCGAAGGTGCTACAAGAACTCAGGGCAGTGTGACATTCTGTCCAAGGCTCTAACTACCAAAGAGCCCCCTGGCCGTACAAGGGGTATTGGGGTCAATGTCCCACACAAGAAGGCTTTCTCACTAAGCAAAGAAGAGAGGCTCATCATGAAAAAAATCTAGGAGTGATGGTAAGCATAAAGACTTGCGTGAAAGTATTAAGAGGGACTTGTATCCTGGAATTTGAAAGGAAGTTGAGGAGTCATATATACAGCAGAAGACACTAATGCTGAGAGAGAGCCAGGAGACAGAAGGGTATGTCGGCATGGATGATGCCACTTATTGTATGACAACACCACACAAGAGTAGTTGTGCATCAGCTGACCCCAGCGACAATGATGCTGCAGCTGGACATGATGGTGCTATATCTAATCTATATGGACAGGGGGGAGATTGAAGGCCGTGCTTACACATTATGAAGGTACTTTACAATGTGCAACATCATGGGTTTACTACCCTGACTTGGACGGGGGACTCTTGTTGGACAATGCGTCGTTGAAGCCGGGTTGTGTGAAGTGCTACGTGGCTGAAATAAAGCCTGAATTCAGTAATTTTGCCCCGAAGAATGTCCTTGGGGACCCTGAGGAACAGAGGACCTTGGAAGAAACACGGTTAAATCATATCCAGTGGCCACGGAAAGAAATATACTTCCTGGATGAGATCCCTCCAGCCCTCCCCCAAAAGCAACCAATGTCGCCCTCGAACCGGTGACTCTCCTCTTGCCACAACAGATCTTGTGTGATTCCCCCGATGAACATACTCTTGGGAATCCGATGCCCGAGGCATCAACCTGTGATCAGCCCGACCGACTTCCTGCCATAGAGGCCAGGTCATCGTCCGTTCCTGAGCAGCCTGTGGCAAGGCCTACAACTGATGAAGACGTATCATCGGTTCAGATGCCGGCCACTGAAGCAGAAAGTGCAGACACATCGGCACTGCATGCTCACCAGACAAACCCGACCGAACCGCGTGCTAAGGAGTCTGAAAGTCTGGAACCGCCTGCTAAGAAGTCCGAAAGTCCAGGACCGCCTGCTAAGCACTCCGAAAGTCAGGAACCACCTGCTCATCAGTCCAGCGGTTCGCAGCCGCCTGATAAGAATACCGATGTGTCGGCACTGCCTGCTCAGCAAACCAACACGTTGTCACAGTCGCATCAACACACCGACACGTTGGCACCAGCTGCTCAGAAGCCCAAAATAGCTTCAATGGCTGGTCCGCTGTCCATTGACTCTGGCACTACAGCTCAGCAGTCCATCACAGCGGCATCATCTGTTCAGCAGTCCATCGTACCTTCACAAGCTTCTCAGCAGCATGTCGTAGATGAAACCAAACGTCAAACAAGAAGTGCTTCAGCTAAGAAGACAGAAGCGGCCACGGTTGCACACAGGAAGTTGGGCCTCCCAAAAGCAAGGAGGGATGGGACCAAGAGCCTCCTTCTACAAAGAATCATCGGGCATACCCAAATTAACAACAAGGTTTTCGAAGGGCTGGGTAATCCCGGTTCTGACCACATGTCTGAAGCAGACCTTGAAAAGCAACTTTCTAGTAAGAAAGTAGACACATTTGAGAAATGCAAGTACAAGCATGGCCAGCCATTCCTTGTTGGCAATTTCTGGGAGGAGTGCAGTTCCAGTGCTCGCAAGTTACATAAATATTGCATGGACAGAATGTTGGAAGGAGAAGATACTAACATTCTGCAAGTGCACTACGACAGCTGGCATTTCTCTCACGTTGCAGGTACCATCAGTGTGGAATTTGAGGACTTTCATCTCTTCTTCAACTTCGATGAGCTTGCTGCCACTCTTGTCAAATGATTGATGTTGTAAGTACTTCACAAACTCTGATCAACTTCTCCATACAAGGTTGTAAATGACAAAAAAGCTAACTGTATTGTATTCCTCTCAGGGGATTGACGACGCAGAGAACATCAAGGGTGCATGCGTATTTCATAGATCCTGATTTAGCAAACGGCGTTTTGTTACGAGTTAGTGGCTCACGCAAGGCTTCCAATGATTATGTCGCCAAGATCTTGTTCAACTTACAGATAGGAGAATTCTTCATGTGGCCATATCATGAACGGTAAGTTAAATATACAACCACACATACATTGATCGTCTTTCAGTTTTAGAAATAGTTCGTACGTTCATGGTTTTCTTAAACTGTAGAGGTCACTGGATCTTGGTGGTCATTGTTCCAAAATGCAACACAGTTTACTACATGGATTCTCTCAGAGAGTCAAATGCGCCTTAGGATCTGAGTCATCTTCAGGATTTCATGGACAGGTATTGAATTCTTTGATGTTAATGCGTTGTGTTCATATCTGGTTCCAGAATTGAGTGTGTGAAAATTCATCTTCATTTGCAGTGTACTGTCAATGAACATAACTTTAGGAGGGAATCGGTTCGACCGCCAACTACCTCTGCAGCACGTGATCGTTTCTCCGGTAAGACAACGAAATCCATTATTTTCAGAAAATGCTAGTCAGATGTTCAAGTTTCTAAGTAAACCTCTTTCTATTTCTCTCCATAGAAAAAAGAAGAAACAACTTACAGCGGTTAGGTTGTTCCTAACAGGGCAAATACATGACTAATAATGTACAAAAAAATTCAGTGTCCTCAGCAAAAACAAGGTACCAGCCTATGTGGATACTACGTTTATGCACACATGATGAACCTATGCAGACGTGTTGAATGTGGTGTCGATGCTGATAGGATAAAACAAGTAAGTCTGCTTCTTAATTACTATCTTCTACTCCACACGTATGTCACATTCTGATCTAAAAGTCCTGCAGTTGATCTTCGGACCGATGACCTCTTCACCACTCGCCACAGATGAATTGTTGTCTGTTAGGAAATTTATCAGCACCTTCTTTGTGAAACACTATATCAAGCCCGATGATGGCGTCGAAGATTTCTGGGTTCATATCCCCTAATAATAAGTACACATTCATATAGTGTTATTAGCTAAACATATACACATGGATGCATTATTTTCCATGTGATCATGTCTTCGTATTTTGTACACTATGATTATGTACTGCATATGTCGGTTTAACAGCTGTGGAATTTAGCTAGCATTTGCTCAATTGCGTATTGTCGTGAATTATGATGAATCCTCTGCTTGTGGACGCTATTCGTTGAATTGCATATTGTGGTGAATTATGATGAATGTTCTTCATGTGGACACTATTTGTCGATTGCATATTGTGGCGAATTTGCTATTTACAGGGTGAATTAAATGTGATATTTTACAATAACCTGGCAATTTCAGCGCACACGGTTCAAGCAACTAAGCGTGTGCGGTCCAGAATGGAAAGCACACGCAACTCATAGCGCAACCGCCTGTGATCCATAGGAAAATCACACGAGATATAATCTAAAACGTTGGTGATACATAGAAATCGCAAACGGTTTGCAGCACTCGTACGTGTGCGTAGGAGCTCCTCTATCATTTGCGATAGCACCATATCTCACACGTGAGCCAACAGGAAACCATGCCCGATGCAAAGACAATCCCACGCGTACTTTTCTCGGGAAACATGTCCGATGATGTCATGCATGGCAGACGGTTTCCAGAGAAATCTCGTGTGCGATGATGAACATATCACACACAGTTTATACAATGGCCCGTGTGGATTAGGTAACGTTTCGCAAACGGTAAAAGGTCAAACTCCGTTTGTTTTCCATGAGCAATTAGACGCATTTGACTCGTCTTGCACGTGTGTGATTGATCCCAAATCCCACACGTACGCCTGAAACATTATGCGTGCGATATGTTCCTGCAGCGCACATGATTATATTTGCAGATCGTTTGCGTTCGTTGGTCACCATCGCCGACGGGTTTTCCGTGTCATGTGGGATGGACCCCCCTATCGCCCACACATGCAAGGCGACGGTTTAGAACTACGTCGCGGAAAGGGGTTAAAAACCGTTTGTATAGCACGTCGCTGCACCAGTGCAAGTTGCGAGTGGAGTCACATCATAAACAGGACCAGCTGAAGTGGCATGAGAATTATCATAAAACAAAGGGCTCCTCGCTCGAATCAACAAGAAAGAGTCCACATCTGAACCAGGTGATCGTGAAGGTGATACTTGTGGCGGATCCTAAAACATTAAAGCGTATTCACTACCAGGTTCAAACAAGCCAAATGAAGGTCCATCTTCAAGTGTCCCTGGACTCCTAATCAAATTCACGCATGGGTGGGTTGGGCTACGAGGTTGCCATAGGTGTTCAAAGCTTTGTACCTTGCTGCGTATATCTTCTCCCTTGGCATCGCTGTGATCATTGTCATTGTTGTGCTCACTCTCACTCTTGTTGGGTGGTTGGGCAGCATTTGTGTGACTAGCTTCCATTGCTGGATCCCCACTCTTTGTGCATCAGATTGCTTGGCCTACTACAGAGACAATACAGTGACAGTGGCTTCAGTGGTTGCTTTAGTCCCATTCATGCCATCCGATTTATTAGGCTGCTGCGGAGATGAAACAGTGACATTTCCATCGGTAGTTGTTGTAGTCCCATCCAGTTGCTTCTGCTGCTGCGGAGACAAGTCACTAGGAGTTGCATCAGCCATGCCTGCAGTCCCATGCGGGCAATCATCATTGTTTGGTTGCTGCGTAGATGGTCTAGTGCCACTTGCATCAAACATGCCTGTAGCAGGAGCTTCTGGTACATTGAAAGTGACCTCTGGACCTTCATATTTGGCTTCACCACTCCTAAATCCTGCTTTGGATGCCTCGGACAACATCAGGCCCATTTGTTTGTAGTAGATGTCCTCCAACAACCTCCCAAATGAGCTCAATGTGTGATACTTGTGATCTTTGTTGGGTTTTCCGTGAAGAGGAACAGGTAATTGCAGCACAAAGCGGATAAGTGTTTCCCTCATTTATGAAACAAAGGTTTATCGAACCAATAGGAATATCAATCCTCAACCGTCTTTAGCGGCTGCACACAAATGAACAAACAACTTGCACCCAACGCGGGCAAGAGGGTTGTCAATCCCCTTGATCTCGTTATTTGCAAGAAAATAAGTTGTGTAGATAATTGTTGATAAATATAAATTGCTAAATAAATAAAGGCAGCAAGGTAATTGTAGCGTTTTTAAATATACAAGTGAATAGACCCGGGGCCATAGTTTTCCCTAGCGGCATCTCTCATGTAGGCAGCATACGGCGGGTAACAAATTACTGTTGGGCAATTGATAGAAAAGCGGATAGTTATGTGATGTTCACGGCAATGATCATGTATATATAGGCATCACGTCCATAAGCAAATAGGCCGACTCCTGCCTGCGCCTATTACTATTACTCCACTCATCGACCGCTATCCAGCATGCATCTAGAGTATTAAGTAAAACAGAGTAATGGATGGAGAACGATGACATGATGTAGACAAAGTAAACTCAAACAATATGAATGAACCCCATCGTTTTATCCTTAGTAGCAACAACACAAAGACACATCTTGTCCCCTACTTTGTCACTGGGATATAGAAACTCGCCAAGTTGAACCTACCACAACGCACCACTCCCACCGATGAAATATCAATCTACTTGGCCAAAGCATATCAATAGATCGGAGAGCATTACGAAGCTATAATGATCATGCACTCAAGAGATAATATAATTCAGAGGCATCTCAAATACTTTTCATGAATAATCTGAACATAAACCCATAATTCATCATATCCCAACAAACACACCGCACAATAGGATTACATCGGATAGATCAAAGCAAAGATGCGATGACCATTGTATTGAAGATCATAAGAGAGAGAGATTGCCATCTAGGTACTAGCTATGGACCCGTAGGTCTGTGGTGAACTACTCACACATCATCACGAGGGCAGCAAGGTTGATGAGGCCCTCCGTGATCGATCCCACCTTCGGCAGGGTGCCGGAACGAAGCTCCAAATGGCCTCGCGACGGAACAAAGACTTGCAGCGGCGGAAAAAGGGTTTCGGGAATGCTTCTGGGATTTTTAGGATTTTAGAGAATTTATAGGCCGAAGAGGGACGTCGGGAGGCGCCCGAGGGAGCCACCACATATCAGGGTGCGCCCCGATGTGTGGTAGGGCCCTCGTGTGCCTCCTGGCTTCCTTCCGAAGCTTCTAGGTCTTCATATAGTCTAGAAAAAATCATCAAAAAGTTTCATGGCAATTGGACTTCGTTTGGTACAGTAAACCTGCAAAGACAAAAACATGCAAAAAAACAGCAACTGGCACTGGGCACTGGGTCAATAGGTTAGTGCTCAAAAATATTATAAATTGGTAAATAAAGACCCAAAAAGTATCCTAGAATGATAATATATCAGCATGGAACAATAAAAAATTATAGATACATTGGAGACGTATCAATGCGCCATTAAGTTCTGTAGCAAGGATCTCTTTATGCTTGTTGTATATGACACGCATATGTGGGGGCAGCTCCAATGCATAGAAACGAAAAAGAGAGAGCGGGGGAAACGACATTAGCTACATAGTTTTGAAATTTCTGTCAAGCAAAGATACGATGCGGGAAAAAGAGGGTTGCAAAAAGAAATGTTATATGGCTCACCTCTAACTCATCAAATGTAGGTAATGGATGGAGCCAGTCCTCCAACGAGCCGCACACATCATCACCACCCTCCATGTTATCCGGAGGTGGCTCGTGCACATTCCCTGTTGTGTCATCAGCACCATCCATACCACCCTTAGATGGTTCTCAAGTGCCCTTAACGACTCTCCCTTGAAGCTTGGCTTGTGTGTGCAAGTTATCCGGCACATCAAGATGTTTGTTGCGGACGCAACAGCTCCACCTTGGTCGTTTATCTCTGGCGGCTCCTCTGTCACACTAGCTTGGGTTGTTATTTGGGCAAGCTGGTCTACGTATAACATAAACTTGGTTGTTGCTTAAGGTGTTATGGAGCTGAACTGCATTTCAAAATACAAAAACAGATGGAAAAACATGAAAAATGTAACAATAAATCGGAATTGAAGTTGCAAAAAAGAAACCAATGGTATTGTTTCCAAAATTTGGAAAAAAGGTTACTTACAGGGTGCTTCACGAAACCATCTTCTAGGGTGTCAACTGCGACAACAGCGGTCAAGTCCAAATCCTGGACGAAACAAGCCCGTGGCAGAGAATAGTCGATGGTATGATCAACTATGCATCCTCTTGGAATGTCAATGTGATCCATGTAAATTACCTGCAAAAATAGAAGACACATAAGCCACTGTAAAAAGCAGGATGCTCCGGAAAAAAGAAAAGGGGGCTGATACGGGAATGAATGGATGTACCGGAAGCATTGGTAGACAACCGCCGATCAGAAATTTCAGTTTGCCCACATTCCTCTTATCCTGGTATATTTTAAATTCCCTCATCACATCAAGCAGAATATACTCGTCCCACTCGAACTCATGGACAACACTCATGTCTCGTAAGCTATATAAATATTCTAGAGGCACCATGTTTCCTGTCCTAGGAGCTAGGACCAATGATAGGCAAAGTAAAACCCATGACCTATCAATGGTATCCTCATCGTCATCATCCGCATTATATAAAACAGCAACTGTGGTGGGTATTGGAGCCCTTTCACCATCCAAATAAACGTCGCGGAAATCAACTTTTCCCCTCTTTCCGAATTCTAGAGGCTTGCTACCAGATGGGACATTCAATATCTTCTTAACCATATCTCTTGTGAAGTGGATCTTATTGCGATCATTTAACCCGCAAGACACAAAAATATATGAAATCAGTAGATGTTTTAGAAGATAAATAAGGGAAAAGGGTTTTATGCAACACAGAAATAAAAGCAAAAAAACAGCAAACACACTTGAGCAGATGCTTCTTTGTATCAATCCTCATGACTATGAAATCAACAAGCGCTTCTGGAGGAGGAACCAAAGGAGAAATATGAAGCAGATCCCCGAAAGAGGACTTGCTTATGACATCCCTCTTCTTCCCTTTGATGGCATTGGGTATCTCGCGTAGCCACTTTGCCGACCATCGGGTTTGATAGATACCCATGCCGTGAAAACAAACAAAAATGAAAACATTAGCTACTTCAAGCAAGCATGACTGTATTTGAGAGAAAAAACATTTCCTAATTGCCATGTCCTCAGCTTCAGGAAATGCAATACCAAAAAATTCAGAAAACATGAAACAAGTTCAAGCAAAAAAAAAGACCTAAATTCAGAAGCATAAGCTTGCATAAAGACCTAAATAAGAAAATGCAGTACAAAAACTAAATCATTAAATTCGGTAGCATACACTGAAAATTGTGTAGCATTGATAAAATTCAGGAGCATTCATAAAAAAACTGATTAGCATAAGTTTGAGGCGCTACAGAAACAATAAAAAGCTATTCAGCTACAAAAAGTATGAGCTACAGAAGCTATGAGCTACAAAAATTCAGAAAACTTCTAAATTTTCAAGGGGTTTCAATTTCAGTCTGTATCATTTTCAGTGTACAAAATTCAGCTCTAATAATTCTTGCAGCTCCAATGATTCCTGCAGCTACAACTATTCTGGGGAAAACTTGTTGTGCCTGTGCTACAACTATCCCTGCTCCTCTCCAGGTGCCAACGGGCATTCAGTTGGGGAAAAACTATGCAAAATTCCTGCTCCTCTCCAGTTGCTCCTGGGCTAGATCGTTCCCTCTCCAACGCAGGGCGCCACCGCAAAATCCATTCCCTACCTAGAGAGGAGCAGAACCCTAATCCACAAAAATTGTGCAAAATCCATTCCCCACCCACGAGTTTTTAGTCTTCGGGGGCACAAAACAGAGGCGCCACCGCAAAACCTAAGCACCGCGTAGCCCCTCACCGCGGAGCCGTCGGCGAAGCCACCGGAATGCCCGGAGCAACAAATGTCGGCCAGAAATGGGGGGAATGAGGAGAAATCACCGGGATGCGGAGGAGATCCGTACCTGATTGGGTTGTCGGCGGCCGCCGCCGCTCCCGAAGACTTCGTCGTCGTCGCGGCGATGGGTTAGCCCCGGTCGCGCCGCCGCCCTCCCAAATCCAGTCGTCGTCGCCCTCCCAGCCACCGAGCGCACGCTGCAGCGGAGAAGACTGCTTCAGCTGCAGGAACGTTGTCCTGAAACAACGGAAATGTTTCAGGAAACGGTCGCGGCTTGGTCACGGCTCCAAAGGACGCGGGCACGATCTCGTCCGTTAGATCGAAGCCGGATCAACGGACGAGGAGCCGGCGGAACGGACGCGCGGATCAGCCGGTGGGAGGAAAGAGTTTTCCTTATAATAATAGAATACTTTTGATTCGAACTATAACGATATTAACCCGGGGGAGGCGTTTTGGCTCCCGGGTGCAAATGCACCCGGATAAACAGTAATGCGAAAAAAAATACTAAATGTTTTCAAAAAATTCTGAATTTTTTTGTGGATGTTCGTGTTAGTGTCGCAAGCATGCTTGACAATTTTCATGTGAAACGGAGCGGCAGTTTTTCGTCGGTGAAAAAAACAAATTTGGGGTGACATTTTGAGGTAATATTTGATGTTCAGTTTGTTTTTTTTGCATAGCCCAAAATGTTTAACCTTTTTGTCTCAAAATTTGCAGCTAGCATTTGGATATGACTAAGATCACATAAAAATTTTGTCATGATTTTTTTGACATTTGAAAAAAAAAAATTGGCCCCGGGAGCATGTGCTCCCGAGAGCCAAGTTGAGTTTCCGTATTAACCCCATATTTAAAAATAACAATAGCCACTCAAAGGCAGATAGTTTTGCTATTTTTTTTAGCTTACGCTTTGGCCAGCTGGTCTAAAAATGAAAGTCGCGAAAACAAAAGGTAAACAGGGGCACACACCAACCCCTCCACATGTTTTATGCAACATGCTTTTTTTATTCCGAGCTTTCTCTTCGTTTGAAGCATTGTGCTGCGTGCATTCGGGAGCTGAACAACACTGTATATAAACAACACACACAGACACGCACTGAGACGGAGAGACAGACAGACAAGAGTCGTCGCGCATCAGAGAGCGCGGAGGGAGAAGAGAAGACCGACAGCGGCAGTGGCTAGCTAGCCAGGGAAGGGGAGCCATGGCGAGCGGGCCGAGCGGGGGAGGCAATGGAGGCGGCGGCGGCGGCGGCGGCGGCGGGCTGATGAAGAACATGAGCCTGCTGCGGCTGCAGTACTACTGCGTGCTGGGCGCGGTGGCCGGGGCCGTCCTGTTCGCGACGCTCCGCTACATGCCGGCCGCCGGCAGCGGCGCGGCCCTCTCCACCACCTCCGCCCTCGCCACCGCGGCGGCTCCCGCCGGGGCCCGGGCCGGGGCGGGCGAGCACAGGAAGAGCAAGGGCATGGCGAAGGCGGCGGCCAAGGTGGCGACGAAGCCGAAGGAGGTGGTGGTGTTCAACTTCGGCGACTCCAACTCGGACACGGGCGGGGTGGCGGCGATAATGGGGATCCGCATCGCGGCGCCGGAGGGGCGCGCCTTCTTCCACCACCCCACCGGGCGCCTCTCCGACGGCCGCGTCGTCCTCGACTTCATCTGTGAGTGCCTCCCCGTTCCCCTCCCCTCCCCTTCCCTCTCCTTCCGCCATTAGAGTGAAAGTATTAGAATTTAATTAGACTAATCAAGTGTTACTCCGTCGAATGTCTTGTCGGAATGCGTAATTTTATCTCCTGTCGTAGTAGCCGCGTTGGGAATCGACTGTGGGGAGGGAGAGAGAGCATTTCTGCATTTGAGTTGAAAAATCTGCTCCCTTTGTTTAATGTTTTGGTGAGTAGTTGATTTTTCTTGTCCGTCGTTGGAGCTGCCGTAATAATAAGCTGAAAAAGAGAGAAACACGAACCCAATCCAGTGTGTACATACAACACAACAGTCCGTGCCAAAGTTCTGCCGGCCAAATCGTGACCTCCATCCATCCAGCTAGCATGCCATCGCATTTCTTCCATGCCGAGGGTCACCGAACCAACTTGGTCCGGCGGATTCCGATGGTTTTCGTCGACACATTCGACTTGACGCCAGTGGCGGAGCTTGGGCTGAATTCTAGGGGGGGCAATGGGCTGGGGGGGCAAACAATATGTGTTTTGGGCTGATTTTCCTTGTCAAATGGGCCAAATACTAAGGGGTGTAGTAGAAAAAAATTCTTGGGCTGGGGGGGCGGCAGCCCAGATTGGCCCCTGAGAAGCTCCGCCACTGCTTGACGCCAAAACCTGGGCGAGACGCGTCCCTCCGCCGCTTTTGTCCCGTTTCCATGAAAAGGCCAGTCTCATGGGCCATGGCCATCGCGGGGAGGTAGATCCAGCCCCGAATTGATCTCCAGCCAACGTGTGATGGCAGTGGACGCCAAAGTCCATACTCTACGTCTGTCTGTTCGCTCTGGCAACCACGGATGATGCGCACTGGCCGACCTCTGGCCGGAAAGAAAGAAAGAAAAGCGAGCCGCTTTGTGTGGGAATGCGGAATCTCATGCCAGGTTTCCAAGCATCCCCGTGCGGGGCAGCCGTTTCGCTGTCAAACGCCAATCCAACAACCCCGCACTAATCTAAATCAACTTACGTAGGTTTAGCTTTCGTTCAAAGAAAGGAAAACAAAAGATTGTAAGGAGTAGGTCAGTTAAGCAGGAGGGTGGCACGCACATCCATCCATCCAGGCAGTTGTTGGCGAGGGCGCCGCGCTGGCCGCTGGATCCGATCGCACGACGCCGACAGCTCGTCTGCCCGCCCAGCCCGGCCGGATTCGTCTCGTCACGCACACACGCGCGCGCACCTGAGCTTAATTATCGTAGGCCCTAAGCATCACGCCGCACTTGACGCCAGAGCCGAGGAGTGAGTGGCAGAGTGGGTGACCACAGTAGTACGTCTTACAGATATGTGTAGCCAGAACAGGAATCGTGTTTGCTGATTATGGATTGATGCTTGATGGCAAAGCTTTGACGCGTCGACGACGAACGATGACGACGACGAGGGCGAGGTCGAATTTCGGCAAACGGCGATCTCTCGTCGTAGACATGACATGACCTAGCTAGGACCTTGCTGGACGACGAGGTGGCTGAAGCGCGCTCGACGGAGGGGTGGGTGGCGCGTAGCGAGTTGGTTGGGAGCGCCTGGCGAGCAAGGGAGGGAGGGAGGAGCGACGTATGGCTGGCTGCAGCAACTCTTCACCCACCCCTGACTGACTCCTCTTTTGTTTACACACAACACCCAAAAAAATCACATGCTGCGCCTAGCGTCACATGGCTGCATCGAACGACCGGCGGCTACCTCTCTCTGCCCATCTCCATCTTTTAGCCGCCCTTTTGGTCGTTCCCTGCACATGGCAATTTCTTACGTACTCCGTCAGATCTAAACGCTCTTATATTAGTTTACGGAGGGAGTACTACTGTAGTAATTTCCTACTACTAGTACAAAGCGCTTTGATCCCTTCGAGTGAGCGGATGCTTGGGCCCACCCCGCAGAAGGAAGGAAGGGAAATCAAGTTGGGGTTGCCCCTTCCCCCGTTCGAGTTTTCGAGGGAAAAAATCAATGTCACGGCCGGCCGGCCGGTCCCAACCCATATGATCGTATCGTATCCATCGGAGCGAGCGATCCCCACAAGGCCGCACAAGAATTTCCCAGTGCTACTGTTGGACGAACAAAGAAAGAGCTCGAGTCTTCCAGCCAGGCCTCCCGCATTGATGTCGCTCACCGACCTGCAGAAACGGACGAGAGAGGACAAAAGTTTCGGACCCATCCAGAGGTTTCTCCTCTTCTAGTTTCCGACTAGTTCCATTCCATTAGTTGGGTTCTTCTGTTTCAGTCGTCGACATTGGTGCCCCGTTCCTTGAGCGAAGGAAACAAATACTAGTACTGTAATATTAATCTTTTTTAGTACAAATATTGTATTTTTAGCTGGCAACAAACATTGTTTCAATGCCCTATATACATGCAAATCTCCATGAAGAAAGAAAAATCGTTCCTAATGCTCTGAGCAATAGAAAAACAAACTGCACATTCCTATTGCTCCGTGCTGTCCGGCTACGGCAAGACGGGCGACCTGGCGGCGGCACGGCTGGGTCCATCTGTGTCTGGAAACAGATGGAATCGCAAGGAATGTCATGGTTGGGGCCGCGCTGGATATGCCATGGAGCCACATGCGTCGCAATGGGGTGTGCTCGTGTCGTCATGCTGGATGCATAATGACATTACTGTCGGCGAACGTGTAGGGAAGCGGCTCACTAAGCTAGAGCCACGACATAACGTCCACCATGTTGTGGCTCTAGCTCAATGAGATTGAAATGGTTGGTTCTATGGGTTACACCCTGGGCAAGGCAGATCAAAAGATGCATTCTCGGAAGATACTAATATCTCCTGCTGGTGTAAGTGCGTGCGGAGTGTGCATGAGCAAGACGAGGGGATCTGCTTCGATGTCTGACAGTAGTAGCTTCTCTGTCAACCGGTGAGGTTATCTATATGGCAGTTTCATGTTCCCTGGTGGCAAGAACACAAGCTAGCCATGGGAACCCCATCACTCTTTTTCTGCACATGTTTGTGTTCATTCTTCTGCTCCACTTAGTACCTGCAGCGACTGCTTGTGCTGTTCAAGTTGCAACTTATTCTTGTCATAAAGCAAAAAATAAAAGAGAAAAAAAGAGAGAGGGAAAGAGAGAGAGATGAAAAACAGTGCATCTGTAAAATGCCAAATGCACGACAGAATTAAGAGGGATTAGACATAAGCGTACCACTCACGGCAAATATGCCTTGCAGTTTACTACTCCTGTACTATGCAAGTCAACACTATGGCGTGGACTCGATCAAATGCCTCTCGACTTTGAGCTCAACAGCTCACCTGCATTGTTGTATATGGATGGAGAATCTTTTTCACGGAGCACAAGTGGGGAGTTTTGGAACCTGATCCCAATATTGCAAAAAACACATGTACTGCCCCATATGTGTGGTTTTTACTGCCTTGTATATTTTCACTGGAAGTACGGAACGTTTGCAGATAAAAAACTCAAAATGTTCAGTTTTCGATGCTTGACTTGGCTGACGGCTTAACGGTTTGCTCTTCCATCTTCTCTTCTTCAGGTGAGACCTTGAACACGCACCACCTGAGCCCCTACATGAAGCCGCTGGGCTCTGACTACAGCAACGGCGTTAACTTCGCCATCGCCGGAGCAACTGCGACGCCAGGGGACACGCCGTTCTCACTGGACGTGCAGATCGATCAGTTCATCTTCTACAGGGACAGATGCAACGAGTCCATCACAAGAGGTTTGCTCCGTCTCCGATCCGACCAAGGTTTCCGGTTTCTTTTTAGGCACTGTCAACTGACAGACTTGTTGGTTATTTCCTGGTGAATGTCATTCAGATGAGCCCGCCCCACTCAACATGCTAGATTTCGAAAGAGCTCTGTACACTATGGACATTGGGCAGAACGACATCACCTCCATTCTCCACTTGCCCTACGATCAAGTGCTTACAAAGCTTCCCAACTTTGTTGCTGAGATCAGGAAAGCCATCGAGGTACATATGGTTCAGAGACGGATTTCCGTAAATTCAGTAACAGCGGTTACTTCATGAAATGACCGTTAAGTGTTCAATCCTTGCAAAACTGCAGATTCTGCATAAGAACGGGGCGAGGAAGTTCTGGATACACGGGACAGGTGCGCTCGGATGCCTGCCAGCGAAGCTTGCGATGCCGAGGGCGAACGACGGTGACCTCGATGAGCATGGGTGCATCGCAAAGTTCAACAATGCTGCCAAGAGGTTCAACACGTTGCTGAGTGAGGCCTGCGACGACCTGCGCTTGCTACTGAAGAAATCATCCATCATCTTCGTGGACATGTTCGCGATCAAGTATGATCTCGTCGCCAACCACACGAAACATGGTAAGTCGCTATGCCAATAAGCTGCAAAGAGATCGTCATTCAGTAATTGTTGTTGTTCGTTAGTGCAAAGCAGTCAGATTAAGAACTTGTTTTGGTTCCTGTCGATTCTTAGGGATTGAGAAGCCATTGATGACATGCTGCGGCCACGGAGGCCCCCCTTACAACTACGACCCGAAGAGGAGCTGCATGGGCAGCGACATGGACCTGTGCAAGCTTGGCGACAAGTTCATCAGCTGGGACGGGGTCCACTTCACCGACGCCGCGAACAGCATCGTGGCCTCCATGGCGATCAGCGGCGAATACTCCGTTCCTAGGATGAAGCTCACCAGTTTGGTCAAGCCTGCCAAGTCCAAGGCCTCGTAATGATGCGTCGATCCGGTGAATCCAATGCTTTGATATATAGGAATGATGAAGGTGAAGGTACTAACAAAAACTAACCCCCAATGAGAGTTCATCGGAAGTCCTTGATCACAGACTCGCAGTCACCGTGAAAAATTGGGATTTTATTTTGCTTCTTTTCTTTTTTCCTTTCTGTACAATTGAAAGTGTGCGTATATCCTAGGGGCTAAGTTAATGCATATGCAGGTTGTCTGTGGCTCTGTGCCACATATGAACTTGTCTTGAAAATTCTGATTTTTGATCAATAAATATTAAATAGAGATTAGTATCTAACATGCTTTTATCAATTTTTAACTTGCAAAAACGAATAACATCTTATCATTGTGTGGCACAAAGCTAAGATAAAAATATTATTGTTGTGAAGATCTGAATGAGAAGAACTCTCATCATCTTGACTGTGACACACACTGAGGAGGAAAATCAAATGATGCACAGAAATCTTTTTACAGTGGAATCACTAAAAAATATATTATGGAGACATGCAAGAATTTCAACCGGTTTGTACTGACTATAGACTAGAAATAAAGGGTGATGCGTCCAAAGTTTTGGGGTCTACATGGAGCTTGAGGTCTATTCTTCCTTTGTGCCCACTTTCCACGCAAGGAAGAACACTCTGGCTTTTGGGGAAAATATCCACTTGATGCCAAGCATCACATGATGGCCTGGCCTTTGTTACATCATTCTACGTTTTTTTTTTTAGAGAAGGAGGATCGCCCCCGGCCTCTGCATCTGAGCGATGCATGCAACCATTTTATTAATTATTCACAAAAGTCCTTACAAAGAAATACAGCAATAAGTCCGAAGCCACCGTCTAGGCGACAACTGTCGCTACTCCTATCCATCTGATGAAGGGATGCTGATAGTCCGGGCCTAATACCACAGACCTCGCAGACAAGCCTAACATCTAAAGACCTGAGGCCCCAACCAAGCCACTTGCCGGGTATGGGGCACCCACCGGTCCGGCGCGCTCTCAGAGGCCGCCGTCGCCAACTGCCACTACTCCATCTTTAGAGTTGTACTGACGCATCATCCTTGCCTGGTCTAGCTACCGTCAACGCCACCACGGCGCCCAACGGCACCACCACCCTGCGCGCGAACTGCTGAGCACGTCGCTGTCGCCGCCGGTACACCTCAGCCCCATGCCGCCAAGTACCACGAGCCGACACTGCTTGAAGTCTCTGGAAGATCTGTCGTGCGTAGCACCTGCCGGCCAGGCATGACAAAGCGTAGCACCTGTCGGTCAGGCATGACTTGACATCTCCACCGAAGCTCCGTGCAAGACGAAGCCGCTCCACCTCCTGCCTCTGACCACCAGCACTGCTCCACAAACGATGCTCCCAAGAGAGAAACGCCACCGCAGTGCCGTCATCGTCTGATCTGGAAGACCAGATCCTAGGGTTTCCCCAGAGCAGTACGAGTGGGTCAACATAAGTCACACAACGATGCTTTCATCAAGGTAACGATGTAGAACGCCGCCATCGCTCGCCGTCGGCTCGGTTTTCACCGGCAACTATGTCTCCCCAACTCGCAGCCAGTACTGGATCACGGATCCGGAGATCCGAACACCCAGCTTCAGGCCGACCACCTCTGACGGAAGAGATGACCACCACCGCCGGCCGCATCGGTCAGAACATATCTGACCGGATGTGCTGCCGACGAGACCACCAGGCCCTCCACGCCGACGTTGCCGATCTGAAGGCAGTTTGCACGTGACCGCAGCCTAGCTGGCCGCCGCCGCCGACCGCCCGAAAAGGCCGGCCGCTGCGCCCGCAGCCCACGCCGCCGTCCGTCACTGGGCCGCCCGCCGCACCTAGCCGCCGCCGTCCGAGGACGGGCCGGCCACCCGCCACCTGCCGCAGCCATCCGCCGCGCCGCAGAATCCAGATCGGCCGCGCCACCACACGCCTAGGGGTCCCGCCCCAACCCGGAGACGCGTGAGAGAGGAGATCCCCCGCCACCGCCGTCGGCCCCCGGGCTTAGCCCGGCGGCGTCCCCCAGCGGCGGCGGAGGGAGAGGAGGAGGGAGTGCTTGGCGGCGGCGGCTAGGTTTCTGGGCTCCGCCCGAGTCGCCCTAGGGGGAGGGCGACGCGAGCGTTTTTCTGGTTGAGTCGTTACATCATTCTACGTAGTGGTCTACGTACTTATCTGCAAAACGGATTGTCCTTGTCATGTAGTATGATGCCACACAGTAGGCTGCTGCAAGTTGGTAGGCGTACCACAAACCCACTGAAGATGTTCTGCAGGAACATGAGGGATCTTATTCTTATATGTAACTAATTAATTGATTAATTATGCATTTCCCCCCTTCCAGTAGAATGTAATTACGGCGCACATGGGGGACCAAAGGGAGGTGCTGCTGCCAAGGACTAAAAAGCACTGTTTTTTTTTCTTTTTTTGGAGCAGATCTCAACCAAAAACTTGTACCTTTGCGGTCACCATTGGAAAAGAGAGAAAAAAAAGATTCTGATGGCGTTGTGCCAGCCAGACCCCACCCCTCCCTCGACCCCATTTGCGAGTTTGAAAACGTCCATGCCGCCGTCACCCCGCAGCTTCCTCAACACCTTCTCCCCACCTCCTCTCCTCCAATAATTACATCGTCGCCATCTACACGAGGCCAAACCAGCAATCACTTCCTGAAATTTGACAAAGAAATTTAAGCAAAATGTGCAATTAGGGGCTCCATTTCAGTTCTCTAAACTTATAACAACATAACAAAATGACACAGTAAAAAATAACTTCCCAAGATGCACTGTGGAAGGGGAAAAAAAGAGGAATATCCCGCCATATATATGCGTACGCGCATGGACACTTCTCTCCAGTGGAAACTTTCCACCCGCTCGCGTCGTGAGAGAGACCGGGGCAAGGGAGGGAGCGAGAAGCCGAGAAGGAGCGGCAAGGGACCGTCGATGGCCATGGCGGCGGGCGGGCCCAACGCCGGCGGCGGAGCGAAGGTGGTGAGCCTGCGCCTGCAGTACTACTGCGTGTTCGCGGCGGTGGGCGTCGCGGTGATCGTGCTCTCGCTCACGTTCCTGTCCCCGTCCGCCATGGGCGCAGTCCGCCAGAACCTCGGCACCGTCGTGGCCGTGGCCACGAATTCCAGCGGCGGCGACGGAGCGGCGCGGGTGGTTGGAGGCGGAGAGGCCGTGCAGGCGGTGGCCGCGGCCAAGCCGGAGCCGGAGAAGGAGAAGCGGAAGAAGAAGGCGGAGCCGCCGGTTGTGCTGTTCAACTTCGGCGACTCCAACTCGGACACCGGCGGCGTGGCGGCGGCCGGGGGCATCCACATCATGCCGCCGGAGGGGCGCACCTACTTCCGCCGCCCCACCGGCCGCCTCTCCGACGGCCGCGTCATCATCGACTTCATCTGTGAGTTGCTCAACCACCACCCACCCATCCCTCCGGCCGGCTCATAATTACCACATCTCGCCATTCGTCAACAGACCGAGTCCCCGATCTCGAATTCCAAATTCCAGATAATTAGCTGCTGCTCGTCATCAATTCGAAACTATATACCACTATAGCATAGCTGCAAAGGAACATGGATAAATTGCACATGATCGTCCGATCCTCGCCTCGCCGGAGCCGACCCTTTCCGGTGAAACTCCGGCCGATCCACGGCGCACCGAGGAACCAAAACTCTGTACGCAGCCGGCCCGGTTGGTAGGTGGTGGATGGATGGGGTGGTCTCGAGTAATCAGGGTCAACAAGCTGGTCATGTCGCCTTCAACGTGGTAGAGGTACTTAAAAAAATATCGACCGGGTGCTGTCAAAACGGTGGTTGAAGCAGTAGTCGCCACCATGTGCCACCTAACAATGGCTGCCTGATTTCCATCTCCTTTTTGTCCTTCTCATGGGTCATGGCCAATCTGGAGAGAGGTAGAGAGAAAGAAAGAAACCTATGGTTTGTAAGTTTGACCTGCTATTCGTGGTTGGGTGTGGCTGGCCTGTAGAGATGCCAAGTGCTGGGTTAAGAAGGCGTAATCTCCTTGCGTGTTTGCATGATCCAAGTTCTTGGCAAGACCTGTTCTTGTGGCTTATTTTGTTATTTGTTGTTTATCTCCGTGTGGGCGTGTGGAGACAGACAAAGAGGTTGGCAGGCCAAAGAGTGAAGCTATGCAACGTAGGGCAGCTTTGTTCGGCACAAAAGGTGTAAAGCTAGCTCGGTAAAACGAATTAGGCGCGGCGTTTAGCGCGTGGATTAGGCATGGGCCAAGCACGGCTTTATGTTAGTAGTAGTAGTAGTAGTATATGTTGTACATTCTGCAAGGGGATTGGGCTAGATCTTAACGGAAGCATGTGGATGATATACTCCAGTAATCAGAACATGCCATTGTAGTTAAGAGTTTGAAGAGCCCACTCCAATGACAACCATGCAGGTGCAGCTGATGGTTACTTGTGTGGTTTCATGTTTACGCATGTGCTGTCTGTTGTGTTGGTTGCTGGGTCAACACGGTGACATTGCGATTAACGCCGTGATCAGAACATGGCATTGCAGTTAGGGTTTGAACCCACCAGGCACATGGTTTTCTTGTCCTGGTTTGTCTTCTTTAATGGTTATTATACCATGATGACGATGCCACCGTGCAAGGAATAGTTCAATTGCGCATAATTCATGTTGTGTTATGTTTGCTCGATCAAACTTTATCCACCTGTAATGGAATGGGGTGGGAAGTTAAGAATCATTTCCACCCACTTATAAGTTCCAATTCAGACATTCAGTCGCCTTAATTAATTTTATAATCTTTACTGTTAGGTGCGATTTGCATGCTATGACCCTCTCAAGAATGTGTCACCATGTGGTAGTTCATAGCTCTCACACTGTGTGCACATGGACAGCAGTCCCATCCATGATGCTATTGCTCCCTGAGATGAGATGCATGATTTGTGATTTGTGCATGCCCTCCCAAGTTTTTGCCTTTTTGGCAAATCTCCGTATATCACAATGCCATTTATTCCAGTAAAAACAATAAGTTTGGCTGAAGGCATTTACCGGCGACATTAAATCAGAATAGAAGCATATGTACTTTCAGTATGTTTGTCATGAAAGCTTCAACATTCAAATGAGGATATCAAGTACAATCATAGGAGATATCACATATCCTGGATTAGATGGCGGGGGGCACCTGTGAGTGCCTATTGTTCCCTTGTGATAAGAGCTGAATTACTGTAGCATACGGATGCGACAGATACATACGGTTGTGTGTAGGGACAAGGTTTGGTTAACAAGCTGTCCAGGATATTTTTCATGTGAGTACAAAGGATTGAGTATGAGTGATAGAACTTTAAAAGACAGAATTTACTTCTAACTGTGTTCGGAAGTTGGAAACGAAGTGAGTGATGGACTTGTACTCAATCCTTTGTATCATCTTTCCAGGTGCGAGTCTGAAGACGCATGAGCTGAACCCGTACCTGAAGGCAGTGGGCTCCGACTACAGCAACGGCGTCAACTTCGCCATGGCCGGCTCCACGGTGTCCCACGGCGTCTCCCCCTACTCCCTCAACGTCCAGGTCGACCAGTTCGTCTACTTCAAGCGCAGATCCCTGGAGCTCATCGAGCTAGGTTCGCCATTGTCGTTGTTGCCATCACATCTCACATTTGCAACTTGCACGAGAAGGAAGGCATGTGTCTGAAAAGATGACCAACGCCGTTGCGTCCTTGCAGGACAGAAGGGGCCGGTGAACAAGGAGGGCTTCGAGAACGCGCTCTACATGATGGACATCGGCCACAACGACGTCGCCGGCGTGATGCACACGCCGTCTGACCAGTGGGACAAGAAGCTCAGGCAGATCGTCGGCGAGATCGGCGACGCGATCCGGGTAAGTAAATTACGATGCGCCGTACGTCTGAAGATGTTGTTCTGTCCCGAGCGTGGTGAGTGGTTGCGCTGACGGAGGCTTTTTTGTTGGCGGCGACGCCGGTCTTCCAGATTCTGTATGACAATGGCGCGAGGAAGTTCTGGATACATGGCACGGGCGCCCTGGGCTGCCTGCCGGCGCTGGTGGTGCAGGAGAAGGGCGGCGAGCACGACGCGCACGGCTGCCTCGCCAGCCACAACCGGGCGGCGCAGGCCTTCAACAAGAAGCTCAGCGACCTCTGCGACGAGGTGCGGCTGCGGCTCAAGGACGCCACCGTCGTCTACACCGACATGTTCGCCATCAAGTACGGCTTCGTCGCCAACCACACCAAATACGGTATGAACAATTTACAGTCAAGTTCAGTCTCTGAAATCGCCTGGGAATTCTTCTCAATTCTCACCATCTTCTGGTTCTTCTCTTCAGGGATCGAGTGGCCATTGATGGTGTGCTGCGGAAACGGCGGGCCGCCTTACAACTTCAAGCCGGGGAAGTTCGGCTGCGGCGATCTCTGCGGGCCGGAGGAGAAGGTGCTGAGCTGGGACGGCGTGCACTTCACCGACTTCGGCAGCGGCCTCGCCGCCAAGCATGCCATGAGTGGCGAGTACTCCAAGCCCAGAGTAAAGCTGGCGAGCTTGCTCAATGGTGGCTCCAAGAAACCATCATCGGTGTCTTGATGCTCATCAATCAATGATTGAACCACGAACTTTGAGAAAAATGGTTACTTGACAAAAGAAAACTTCAGATAGATCATGGATGAGTGGATAATGGTGAAGATCAATCCATACGGTGACGACGATGGATACTGTGAATGATGTAAAAGTTGCAGCAGATTGTTTCCACATTGATTGGCTCCTTGTACACAATAGGCAATAGCTCCCTCGGCTACAAGTAAAAAGTTGTTGATTTTTTTTGGACTTCTGCAATGCTGAGTATAATGATTTTGCACTGTTGGTGTATCCGTGTATGTGTCTAGACAATGTATGTGGCGGCTCCGATCTCCCAGAGCTCATGAAAATTGGTGAATCATAGTTTTACTTTATCTGTAAAAGAAGGTACTTCAATACAAATACTTCCAACCATGGCTCTTTTTTATCCGAAGGATTGTATTTCTAGCACAAAATTTTCATTTTGGATTGTTTGATTTGTAAAATAGCAACCCATATGATTTTTTTTGTAAGTATTGCTATGAAACTTTCGTAATAAATATCTCGACTCCAAGATTAGTATATTTTTCTGGTGTAACCAGACACACTCTCGTGCAAGCTCAATCTCATAGGGTTCAAGAAGACATAGTAGTGCAATTTTGCACTTTACATTTTTTTACACAATTACTATCGCAGATGCTCACATACATGCATATACACCTCACTCATGCCAGGGATTGCGGCGGCGGGGCGTATGATGTTCCCCGCGCGCGGAGGGCCATGGATCAGGGGTGGCAGCCCTTTGGTGAGGCTTCCCCGTCCGGTGGCGCGGCGGGGCTGGTGGACTGTCGGGGGTCGGCTTGGGTGGCCGATGGACCACCGGCCGGTTAGGGCCATGGCAGCGATGCCCCGGCGACTGACGGCGCCATTTTGTCTGCTGCCTACTGTACCGTCTAGGTGCACTCCCCTCTCGCCACTTGGCCACGCTGGCTAGCTAACCGGCCACCGGATTGTGGGCGGAGCGGGTGGTGGGGATCCAGATCGGGATAACTCCATGGTTGGCTTTGGCCGGCCGCGGCGGCGACGACGCCCGCGGGCGACAATTTTCTTCTTGGAGATGTTGTTCGGGTATGCCTTACTTCTTCCTACCTCACTGCTTCTCGGGTGAAAACCCTAAATGCGGCGGGCGGCGACGGCGCTCAAGGCGTCGTGCCCTTCCTAAAGGCGTCACCGTGAGAGCTTTGTGATGGTGGGCACCGTTTGGGTTCGTTGGTAGGTGCAGATGGCGTGCCCCTATTCCTCCAGGGGAGGGGAGCATCTGCACCGGGGGAACCCCTAGATCTGGGTCTCCCGGATCGGATGATGACGGAGACTTGGGTGTCGTTCTCCCTCCTAAGGGCATTGTTTTTGAGCAGATACTTACTGGAGGGGCGAAGAGGTGAAGCAGTGTTGCATCTACCGCATCGAAGACGGCGGATCCCGACAACATGGCGCAATGGAGTCTCGGCATTGGATGCAGATTGATGGACGCGCGTAGGCTGGTGGTGGTGTCTGGTGTTGTGGTGACATCAACGACAACTGGGCTTGGCAAGGTCAATGCGATGATCGCTCCTAAAGATAGGACGGTGAAAGATGACGGCGGTGAATCCAAGAGCGTGCGCATGCGGTGCATGTTGTGGGCCGGCTAGACCAGTTGGTGCTCTTGGATTGCCGTGGGGCGAGTTCATGAAGCCACCGGATTAGATGTTGTGCGTTGGTACCTGAAAGGACGTGGATGTCGCCTAGAGGGGGAGGGGTGAATAGGCGCTTTAAAATAATTACGGTTTAGGCTTGAACAAATGCGGAATAAAACTAACGTTTAATATGTCAAGCACAAAACCTAAAACAACTAGGCTCACCTATGTGCACCAACAACTTATGCTACGCAAGATAAACAACTAAGTGATAGCAAGATATATAGCATGAAACAATATGGCTATCACAAAGTAAAGTGCATAAGTAAAGGGCTCGGGTAAGAGATAACCGAGGCACGCGGAGACGACGATGTATCCCGAAGTTCACACCCTTGCGGATGCTAATCTCCGTTCGGAGCGGTGTGGAGGCACAATGCTCCCCAAGATGCCACTAAGGCCACCGTAATCTCCTCACGCTCTCGCACAATGCAAGATGCCGTGATTCCACTAAGGGACCCTTGAGGGTGGTCACCGAACCCGTACAAATGGCAACCCTTGGGGGCGGTCACCGGTACCCGTACACTTTGGCAACCCTTGGGGGAGGTCACCGGTACCCGTACAAATTGCTCGGGGCAATCTCCACAACCTAATTGGAGACCCCGACGCTTGCCTGGAGCTTTACACCACAATGATTGAGCTCCGAGGCACCACCAACCGTCTAGGGCGCCAAGGCACCCAAGAGGAACAAGCTCTAGGGTGCACAAACACCCAAGAGTAATAAGCTTCTCAAACTTTACTTCCACGTATCACCGTGGAGAACTCAAACCTATGCACCAAATGCAATGGCAAGGGCACACTGAGTGCCCAAGTCCTTCTCTCCCAAATCCCACCAAAGCAACTAATGCTAGGGAGGAAAATGAGAGGAAGAACGAAGAAGAACACGAAGAATTCCAAGATCTAGATCTAAGGCATTCCCCTCACATAGAGGAGAAAGTGATTGGTGGAAATGTGGATCTAGATCTCCTCTCCCTTTTCCCTCAAGAACTAGCAAGAATCATTGGAGGGATTGGGAGATAGCAAGCTCAAAGAAGGTCAACAATGGGGGGCAAAAACGAGCTCAAGAGTTGGGGAACCATTGGGGAAGAAGACCCCCTTAAATAGGTCCCCACGAATCTGCCCGTTATGTGCAGAATAACATAGGAGCGTTACAACCGCTATGAGCACCGGTACAACCGGTAACAAGCAATAAGCGGTACAACCGGCCCACAACCGCCCAAGAACCGCACCACAACAGAAACTAGTCCGGTGGTAGAGCGGTACATGGCTGGTACAACCTTCGGACAAATTCTGGAGCGGTACAACCGCTCCAAACACCGGTTGTACCGGTCAACCGGTACAACCTCTCTAGGGGGCGGTACAACCTCTCTATGTAAAACAGGTAAGACTAAAACAGCCATAACTTTCGCATACGAGCTCCGATTTGAGCAAACTCAAGCTTGTTGGATAAAGGGCAACAAGAGCTATCCAACAATGACTAGTTAAATTAAGAACAAGCAATGGAGAATAAATGCCACTAGGATAAGGAAGATGACCTTCCCAATAAATATCCGGCAAAATCTCCAACACCGAAAACACAATATGATGCATACGAAATCTATTTTCGATGAGCTTGAACTTATCACGATGAAGACCATAAGCTCAAAAACTCACATAGAGAAAAACCAAATAAGGACCAAGAAAGATGATGATGCAAGGATGTAAATGGTTTGAGCTCTCAACGAACGATACGATCAAGCTACTCACTTGAGAGCCCCCCTTGATAGTACGGCAATCGATCCTATAACCCGGTCTCCCAACTACCACCATGAGACCGGTAAAATAGAAAACCTATCAAGGGCAAACCTATACCTTGCACATAGTCCACTTGAGCTAGATGATGATGATCTTGACTTCCTCAAGATGGACCACCTTTCTTGATTGTGTTGGCTCGATGAAGACTAGTTGATTGCTCCCCCATACTCCACTATGGGTGAGCCACTCTTTGTCACATCTTCACAAGTACATTGTCACCACAATGGACGGCAAGCTTCAAGCATGATCTCTTCGTGATGCTCCACTTGAACTTGCACACCGCAATCTTGATGACGATCACCACTTGATGTCACCCTCCATGGGTTGTATGAGATCTTCCACTTGACGCAAGCCCATGGAAACATACCTAACCCCACATAGAACTCTCACGTAGACCATGGGTTAGTACACAAAGCGTAATGGACAATACTTACCGTACCATGAGATCACCTGATCCCTCTTGGTACATCTTGTACACTTTGTGTGTTGATCAGCTTGATTCACTCTTTGACTTAGTCTTGATCAACCTTGTATCATATCTTCTCTATGACCAATCTTTGGATAAAACCTTGAATACCACCTTGGTCACCATATAAACTCCTTGAAACCAACAGATGGACTTCAAGAAGTGCCTATGGAAAAATCCTTCGAATATAACTCAAGGCAACCATTAGTCCATAGGGATTGTCATCAATTACCAAAACCACACATGGAGAAATGTGCTCTTACAATCTCCCCCATTTTGGTAATTGATGACAACCACCTTCAAGAGAGTTTATATAAGGAAATAAGCACAACCAAGCACACACATGCAAAGTAATAATGCATGGGTATGAGATGCAGATGCTCAAGCAATCAAAAGCAAAACTCTCTAAACTTTCCGACCTAAACTCTCTAAACTTTTCCCCCATTGGCATCGATTGCCAAAATGGATGAAAAGCTTAGAAATCCAATATAATAGGTGTTCCTCCATAAAGTGTGTATTTCTCAAAATATGAGTGCAATGAAATACACATATAAAATGATAAGTAGTTGGAGGAAAACAAACTATATTGAGTATCCAAAGATTGCAAAAGGATCGTATGGCACAAAGACATACAAAAGAGTGAGACAAGCAATCAGAAGATACCAATTGGAACAACCAATCACATGATCCTATGACTCACATGAATAAAAGATATTATGATATGGGCAAAAGAGTGTTTTAAAGAAACTAGAGAAGCTCCCCATGATTTGTGCAGTATTAACAATTTTTGTATTTGGATACAAGAGCACAAAATAGGATCATCACTCCCCCAAAATCAATAGAAACACACAATAAGTGCAAGCACATAGATAAGACAATAAAAATATCACTTGCACCAAACATATGGTTGAGCAACATGTAAAAGAGACAACTTAAGAATACGCTCAACCAAAATGATGTGTGTGAGTCATGGCAAAGCACTTGAGAAGACTATTATAAGGATGAGCATTAAGCATCAATATAGTCTTGATGAAATGAGACACAAAGTGCAAGACATATCCTTCCCACACACAAAGCACTTTAGCAAATGGGTTCACAAGCTTACTAATAAGAAAATTAAGAAACCAAAGCTTGTGACAACCCATGGTGAAGATAGGAAATAATAGCCTTGTCAAGAGGAGGGATACCAAACGAAGTGGAAAAACCCTCGTCAAGACAAGCATGAGGAAAAATAATCTTTACCACCAAAGAGTGCATCAAGATGCATGGATATAAGATCCGCACTCAAGACAAATTCATTCACAAAACTACCAAGGAATTAAAAAAGGGAATGCAATGGTGGACGTGAAGGAAAAGAGGAATACAACTAGAGATGTAACTTCTCTCATGTGTATAAGATTCTAGGTAGAAGACAATCAGGATGATATATATCCACAAAGAAGGATGTACACATGAAATAGTTACAAGAAGGAACGAACAAGATATCCAAAAGGAAGTCTTAAAAATACCAATAAGATCTTTGCTTGAAAGCATAGCACATGGCCTAGTATTTTCTTATTGTATATAAATGAACCCCCAGCATACGAACATCAAAGACATCACAACTAGCAACAAGAGATCATCGTTGGGATGCTTTGAGAAAGGAAACAAGTATCACAAGAACGAATCAAGAGCTTCATGCCATGATGCAACCTACAAAAGGTTGAATGCAAGAAATGTTTGCATGAAGTAGATACTTGTTACCGATATAGCATTGGATTGATGTAGTAGATAATGGTTCATCGATCATCCTAGCATGGCTCCAATAAGCACATGGTATCAACACCTTCCTTGTAAGTGAGCCGAGCGTCCAATGTATCTCCAATTGTTCCTAGAGCAACAACACAAACAAAGTGGTACCCAAACTCATTGGGACCAAAGAGTTAGTGGACCAACAATACATAGGACAAACTCCACATAAATATGTGCATATAGATATGAAATTGAATTTCATGCACACTTTAGCCAATTTATGTCATAGTGGAGTTTCCCCTATATATTGGGTCAAGGAAAGAGAACATGCCAACGAAAGTACATAGAGTAAATATGCATGCTTACGACTTTCAAGAATCAAATCAACACATAGTTGATAAGATACCAAAAGACAAGGTAACAAGTGAAAAGAAGATACCAAACGAAGGATTATCACTTGAAGGATACCGATTAAAAGATACATCAAGGAATGAGATATCCATTGACACATGCCAAATAAAAGGAAACAAGATACCAATAGAAGGAAAACAAATACGAGGTATCAAGTTCCCAAAAGAGAGCTAGGTTCCAAACAAACCAAACCCTCAGTAGGTTTTCATGATGGCACAAAGCACCAAAAAGAAAAAGGCTTGCCTTCCAGCAACACACACTTGATTGGGATCAAAAGATTTTATGATAAACGCATAAAGAGAATGTTCTAAAGAAAATAGGATAGCTCCCCCAAGAGATGTGCATTATATAGAATTTGCATTTGAATACAAAATGCACAAGATGGGATCACCACTTTCCCTATATCTATAGAAACACTAGACATGTTCAAAAAGATCCACAAGAGGTAAGGAAGACAAACAGATAAGCAAAATCATATGAAGATGATTAGCAATTTCTACCACATAAACGAATACCAATTGTCAAAGGACAAGAAGTATTTTGAAATAATTCCTATTGGTAGATTGCAAAGATATCCAACATCATCTTCACACCTAAATCATAAGCAAATGACACTTGTAGAGCTAACATGCCACCTAGGAACAAGATAATTTACAATATCAATTCTAAGTGGCAATACCTCAAATGTATACATTTTCTAGGCTTGTAATATGCACATAGCATATTACTCCCCCATAATGTGATAACCCAAAATAATTGACAAGTGGCAAATGAAATCCAACAAGAGATAATTAATTGACCATTTAGAATTTGAATTTCTCATGAGAAGAGATACCACATAGAAGCTAGATAATCTTGTAATATCAATACTAAGTGGTATTCCTCATGTACACCCATTTTTAGGATCATGAAGTGCCCAAAGCACATCACTCCCCCAAAATGGGATAATCCATTAATCTCTCTAAAGAGCCAACTAAGATACAAACAAAATGCAAAAAGTCTCAACACAAGACTCGGACATACATGATGTGCAACCCATCATACATACTTGATTACTCAAGATAAACAAATAGGAAGCACAACATATACAAACACATGCAAGGTACAAAACCATAACATGCAAAGGGGCAAGTAACTATCAATGTAAACAATTTAAGTACAAGTTACCATAAGGAGGCACATTGGATATAAGATAGAAACTCGATAATCCAAATGACTTGGCTTGAGATAATATTCATGATGAAGATCCCTTAATTCTTCATGATGTAGCCAAGTCACCAATGCCCTCCAAAAACACCTATTGATCAAGTTTAAGCTTGTTGGTCCCCAACCAAGTTGGGTCCTAAGATGTTAGTCACAATAGGCTTGGCTACCCAAATGGTTCTTTTCTTGACACCACTTTGAGTACCAACAAACTTGGCAAACACATTGCCAACCTTATCCTTCCCAAGAGAATAGATATCATCAATAACAATTGGGTTGGATAAGTTACCATTCGTGCATGAAGAAGCAAAGTGACCCTTCTCACGACATAAGTAGCAACATTTACCCTTTACTTTCTTCTCAATTGATTTATCAACTTGAGGAGCGTTGACTTGGGTCTTCTTGGGAATATGCTTTGCTTCAACTTGCGGTTGAGCATGAGATTGAACTTGTGGATGCTTCCCTTGTTGCTTCTCACTATGGGGTTTCTTCTTCAATGGGCAAGATCTAACATGGTGCCCTTCTATCTTGCACTTGAAGCAAATAATCTTGGCCGAATTCTTGACTTGTTCTTGGCCCTTCTTTTTGTTGCTCTTGGACTTCTTCTTCTTATTGGAGTTGAATCCAAGTCCACCTTTGTCATTTGGGGATTTTTGCACACTCAAGATATTGTTGAGTGTGGACTTCCCTGGACTCGGCCTTGGGTCGCCGGTGGGCTTCGGAGACTGGCTTCACGGGGGGGGCGGAGGTTCCGGGCGAGGGTCCGGGCCGGTTCCGGGCTATCCAGAGAGTTTGCACTCCTGTGTTGGGGAACGTTGCATGGGAAACAAAAATTTTCCTACGCACACATAAGATCTATCCATGGTGATGAGCATCTACGAGAGGGAGAGTGAATCTACATACCCTTGTAGATCGCTAAGCGGAAGCGTTTAAGAAACGCGGTTGATGTAGTCGAACGTCTCCGCGATCCAAATCGCACGTCGTCCCTCGATCCGATCACGAACTAGTGCCGAACGGACGGCACCTCCGCGTTCAACACACGTACGGCTTGATGACGCCTTCACCTCCTCGATCCAGCGAGCGATGGTGAAGTAGTGGTTGAGTTCCAGCAGCACGACGGCGTGGTGATGGTGGTGAGGAACAATCTCTGCAGGGCTTCGCCAAGCGCTACGGAGATTATGACGGAGGAACTAGAGGGTTAGGGTTGCCGCACACGGCTTGGGGAAATCTTGATCGCCCTCGTGTGCTAGCCCTGCCCCTCTATTTATATGTTGAGCCTTGGGGTCTAAACTTGGAGTAAAAGCCTCCTCCAGGTCGGTTTTGCCCGCACAAGGTCGGTTTGGCCCGCAGGAAAAGAGTCCAACTCGGATCCCTGCCGAACCGTGCACAGCCGCGCACAAGCGGTAGTACCGCTCACAAGCGGTAGTACCGCTTGGGCGGTAGTACCGCTTCACACAAGCGGTAGTACCGCTCGGGCGGTAGTACCGCTTCATACAAGCGGTAGTACCGCTTACGCGGCAGCAAAACTACTTTTGCACTTTCCAATACCTCGTGGGCTTTATCCCTTTGACCCATATAAAGTGTTGCTGCACCCGAACACTTCGGTAAACATCCGGAACCCATTCCGGTGAACTCCGGAACTCTTCCGGAGATCAAAACACTATTATCATATATATCAATCTTTACCTCCGGACTATTCCGGAGATCCTCGTCATGTCCGGGATCTTATCCGAGACTTCCGAACAACTTTCGGTCACCAACATAATAACTCAATTATACTAATCGTCACCAAACGTTAAGTGTGTAGACCCTGCGGGTTCGAGAACTATGTAGACATGACCGAGACACCTCTACGGCCAATAACCAATAGCGGGACCTGGATGCCCATATTGGCTCCTACATATTCTACGAAGATCTTTTATCGGTCGAACCTCTATGTCAAGGATTCAGTTAATCCCGTATGCTGTTCCCTTTGTTCTTCGGTATGTTACTTGCCCGAGATTCAATCGTCGGTATCACTATACCTAGTTCAATCTCGTTACCGGCAAGTCTCTTTACTCGTTCCGTAATACAAGATCCTGTGGCTAACACTTTAGTCACATTGCTTGCAAGGCTCATTGTGATGTTGTATTACCGAGTGGGCCCTGAGATACCTCTCCGTCACACGGAGTAACAAATCCCAGTCTTGATCCATGCCAACCCAACAGACACCCTCGGAGATACCTGTAGAGCACCTTTATAGTCACCCAGTTACGTTGCGACGTTTGATACACACAAGGTACTCCTCCGATGTCAGGGAGTTGCATGATCTCATGGTCATAGGAACAGATACTTGACATGCAGAAAACAATAGCAATAAACTGACACGATCAAATGCTACGTTCTTAGTTTGGGTCTTGTCCATCACATCATTCTCCTAATGATGTGATCCCGTCATCAAATGACATCTCATGTCAATGGCTAGGAAACCTTAACCATCTTTGATCAACGAGCTAGTCAACTAGAGGCTTACTAGGGACACAGTGTTGTCTATGTACCCACACATGTATTTGAGTTTCCAATCAATACAATTATAGCATGGATAATAAACGATTATCATGAACAAGGAAATATAATAATAACCAATTTATTATTGCCTCTAGGGCATATTTCCAACAGTCTCCCACTTGCACTAGAGTCAATAATCTAGTTCACATCACTATGTGATTTACATTGTAATGAATCGAACACCCATGCAGTTCTGGTGTTGTTCATGTTTAGCCCTTGGAAGAGGTTTAGTCATCGGATCTGCAACATTTAGATCCGTGTGTACTTTGCAAATATTTATGTCGTCCTCCTTGATGTAATCGCGGATGGAATTGAAGCGTCGCTTTATGTGTCTGGTCCTCTTGTGAAATCTTGGTTCCTTGGCTAGAGCAATGGCACCAGTATTATCACAAAACAGAGTCATTGGGTTAAGCGCACTAGGCACTACTCCAAGATCTGTCATGAACTCCTTCATCCAGACACCTTCCTTCGCCGCCTCCGAGGCTGCGATGTACTCCGCTTCGCATGTAGAATCTGCTACCACGCTTTGCTTGGAACTGCACCAGCTAACTGCACCCCCATTAAGAATAAATACGTATCCGGTTTGAGACTTAGAGTCATCCGGATCAGTGTCAAAGCTTGCATCGACGTAACCCTTTACGACGAGCTCTTGATCACCTCCATAAACGAGAAACATGTCCTTAGTCCTTTTCAGGTACTTCAGGATATTCTTGACCGCCGTCCAGTGTTCCATTCCTGGATCACTTTGAAACCTTCCGACCATACTTATGGCAAGGCTGACATCGGGTCTTGTGCACAGCATTGCATACATAATAGAGCCTATGGCTGAAGCATATGGGATGACACTCATCTTTTCTCTATCTTCTGCAGTCACTGGGCATTGAGTCTTACTCAACTTCACACCTTGCAAAACAGGCAAGAACCCCTTCTTGGACTGATCCATTTTGAACTTCTTCAAAACTTTGTCAAGGTATGTGCTTTGTGAAAGTCCTATTAAGCGTCTCGATCTATCTCTATAGATCTTGATGCCTAATATGAAAGCAGCTTCTCCTAGGTCCTTCATTGAAAAACTCTTGTTCAAATATTCCTTCACGCTTTCCAGCATTTCTATATTGTTTCCAATCAGTAATATGTCATCCACATATAATATTAGAAACGCTATAGAGCTCCCACTCACTTTCTTGTAAATACAAGCTTCTCCGTAAACTTGTATAAACTCGAACGCTTTGATCACCTCATCAAAACGAAGATTCCAACTCCGAGATGCTTGCACCAGTCCATAAATGGATCGCTGGAGTTTGCAAACTTTGTCAGCATTCTCTGGATCGACAAAACCTTCTGGTTGCATCATATACAACTCTTCCTTAAGGTAACCGTTAAGGAACGCTGTTTTGACATCCATCTGCCAAATCTCATAATCGAAAAAGGCAGCTATTGCTAACATGATTCTGACGGACTTAAGCATCGCTACGGGTGAGAAGGTCTCATCGTAGTCAACTCCTTGAACTTGTGAAAAACCCTTTGCCACAAGTCGAGCTTTATAGACGGTTACATTACCGTCCGCGTCCGTCTTCCTCTTAAAGATCCATTTGTTCTGAATGGCCTTACGCCCTTCAGGTAATACTTCCAAAGTCCATACTTTGTTTTCATACATGGATCCCATCTCGGATTTCATGGCCTCTAACCACTTCTCGGAATCCGGGCCCATCATCGCTTCTCCATAGCTCGTAGGTTCATCGTTGTCTAACAACATGACCTCTAAGACAGGGTTGCCGTACCACTCAGGAGTAGTACGTGTCCTTGTCGACCTACGAGGTTCGATAGCAACTTGATCCAAAGCTTCATGATCATCATCATTAACTTCCTCTTCAGCTAATGTAGGCTCCACAGAAACAACTTTCTGCGCTGCGCTACTCTCAGGTTGAAGTAAAGGTTCAACAACCTCATCAAGTTCTATCTTCCTCCCACTCAATTCTTTCGAGAGAAACTCTTTCTCAAGAAATGTTCCGTTTTTAGCGACAAACACTTTGCCTTCAGATCTGAGATAGAAGGTATACCCAACTGTCTCTTTTGGGTATCCTATGAAGACGCATTTCTCCGCTTTGGGTTCCAGCTTTTCAGGCTGAAGCTTTTTGACATAAGCATCACATCCCCAAACTTTAAGAAACGACAGCTTTGGCTTCTTGTCAAACCAAAGTTCATAAGGCGTCGTCTCAACGGATTTCGATGGTGCCCTATTTAAAGTGAATGCAGCTGTCTCTAATGCATAACCCCAAAACGATAGTGGCAAATCGGCAAGAGACATCATAGATCGCACCATATCTAATAAGGTTCGATTACGACGTTCGGACACACCATTACGCTGTGGTGTTCCAGGCGGTGTTAGTTGTGAAACAATTCCACATTGTCTTAAGTGACTGCCAAACTCATAACTCAGATATTCTCCTCCTCGATCAGATCGTAGGAATTTAATCTTCTTGTTACGATGATTCTCAACTTCACTCTGAAATTGTTTGAACTTTTCAAATGTTTCAGACTTGTGTTTCATTAAGTAAATATACCCATATCTACTTAAGTCATCAGTGAAGGTGAGAAAGTAACGATAACCACCGCGCGCCTCAATACTCATCGGACCGCACACATCAGTATGTATGATTTCCAATAAGTCACTTGCCCGTTCCATTGTTCCAGAGAACGGCGTTTTAGTCATCTTGCCCATGAGGCATGGCTCACATGTGTCAAGTGATTCAAAATCAAGTGACTCCAAAAGTCCATCAGCATGGAGCTTCCTCATGCGTTTTACGCCAATATGACCTAAACGGCAGTGCCACAAGAAAGTGGTATTATCATTATCAATTCTACATCTTTTGGCATCAATGTTATGAACATGTGTATCATTACTATCGAGATTCAATAAGAATAAACCCCTCACATTGGGTGCATGACCATAAAAGATATTACTCATGTAAATAGAACAACCATTATTCTCTGATTTAAATGAGTAACCGTCTCGCAATAAACAAGATCCAGATATAATGTTCATGCTTAACGCAGGCACTAAATAACAATTATTCAGGTTCATCACTAATCCCGATGGTAATCGAAGAGCGAGCGTGCCGACGGCGATCACATCAACCTTGGAACCATTTCCCACGCGCATCGTCACTTCGTCCTTTGCCAGCCTCCGTCTATTCCGCAGTTCCTGTTTTGAGTTGCAAATATGAGCAACCGCACCGGTATCAAATACCCAGGCACTACAACGAGAGTTGGTAAGGTACACATCAATAACATGTATATCATATATACCTTGTTTGTTGGCCGCCTTCTTGTCAGCCAAATACTTGGGGCAGTTCCGCTTCCAGTGTCCAGTTCCCTTGCAATGAAAACACACAGTTTCTGGTTTGGGTCCAGCCTTGGGTTTCTTCACGAGAGGAGCAACTGCTTTGCCACTCTTCTTGGAGTTACCCTTCTTACCCTTGCCATTTTTCTTGAAACTAGTGGTTTTATTGACCATCAACACTTGATGCTCCTTCTGAATTTCAGACTCAGCGGCTTTCAGCATCGCAAACAGCTCGGCGACTGACTTGTTCATCCCGTGCATGTTATAGTTCAACACGAAGCTCTTGTAGCTAGGTGGCAATGATTGAAGAACTCTGTCAGTGATAGCCTCTGGCGGAAGGGGCATCCCTAACTCAGCCAGACGGGTGGAGTACCCAGACATTCTGAGCACGTGATCACTGATAGACCCGTTCTCCTCCATCTTGCAAGCATAGAACTTATCGGAGATCTCATATCTCTCGATCCGGGCATTCTTCTGAAAGATAAACTTCAATTCCTGGAACATCTCATATGCTCCATGACGTTCAAAACGTCTTTGAAGTCCCGGTTCTAAGCCATACAACATTGCACATTGAACTATTGAGTAATCATCAGAACGAGCCTGCCAGGCGTTCACAACGTCTAGAGACTCAACTGGAGCAGGTGGATCACCAAGCGGTGCATCAAGGACATAAGCCTTCTGGGAAGCCGTAAGGATAATCCTTAGATTACGGGCCCAGTCCACAAAGTTACTTCCATCATCTTTCAACTTAGCTTTCTCTAGGAACGCATTAAAATTCAGGGGTGCTACTGCGCGAGCCATGATCTACAACATAAATATAGCAAAGACAACTTAGACTATTGTTCTAGATAATGAGTTTTAGTTAATCATATTTAAAAAACTCCCACTCAAATTGACATCCCTCCGGTCATTCGAGTGTAACATGATCCAAATCCACCAACTCAAGTCCGATCATCACGTGAGTTGAGGTGGTTTCAATGGTGAACATCTTCATGTTGATCATATCTACTATATGACTCATGTTCGACCTTTCGGTCTCTTGTGTTCCGAGGCCATGTCTGTACATGCTAGGCTCGTCAAGTTTAACCCGAGTGTTCCGCACGTGCAACATGGCTTGCACCCGTTGTATGCGAACGTAGAGTCTATCACACCCGATCATCACGGCGTGTCTCGAAACGACGAACTTTCGCAACGGTGCACACTTGGGGAGAACACAATTTATCTTGAAATTTAAGTGAGGGATCACCTTATAATGCTACCGTCGTCCTAAGCAAAATAAGATGCATAAAAGGATTAACATCACATGCAAATCATAAGTGACATGATATGGCCATGAACTTGTGCTTTTGATCTCCATCTCCAAAGCACCGGCATGATCTCCATCGTCACCGGCATGACACCATGATCTCCATCATCTTGATCTCCATCAACGTGTCGCCATAAGGTTGTCGCGCCGACTGTTGCTTCCACGACTATTGCTAACGTTTAGCGATAAAGTAAAGCATTACATAGCGCTTAATGATTGACACGCAGGTCATACAATAATTAAAGACAACTCTATGGCTCCTGCCAGTTGCCGTACTCATCGACATGCAAGTCGTGATATTCTATACAAAACATGATCATCTCATACATCACATATATCTCATCATGTAATTGGCCATATCATATCACATCATACCCTGCAAAAACAAGTTAGACGTCCTCTAATTGTTGTTGCAAATTTTACGTGGTTGCTACGGGTTTGCAAGAACCGTTCTTACCTACGCAAAACCACAACGTGGTGTAGTGATTGCTTTTTGATCTTCTAAAAGAACCCTCTTCATTGAAATCGATTCAACTAAAGTGAGAGAGACAGACACCCGCTAGCCATCTTTATGCAACGAAGTTACATGTCAGTTGAAGGAACCTGTCTCGCGTAAGTGTACGCGTAATGTCGGTCCGGGCCGCTTCATCTCACAGTACCGCCGAATCAAATATCAACTAGTAACGGCAAGCAATATGTATACACCCACGCCCACAACTCGTTTGTGTTCTACTCAAGATCTCATCTACGCATAGACCTGGCTCATGATGCCACTGTTGGGGAACGTTGCATGGGAAACAAAAATTTTCCTACGCACACATAAGATCTATCCATGGTGATGAGCATCTACGAGAGGGAGAGTGAATCTACATACCCTTGTAGATCGCTAAGCGGAAGCGTTTAAGAAACGCGGTTGATGTAGTCGAACGTCTCCGCGATCCAAATCGCACGTCGTCCCTCGATCCGATCACGAACTAGTGCCGAACGGACGGCACCTCCGCGTTCAACACACGTACGGCTTGATGACGCCTTCACCTCCTCGATCCAGCGAGCGATGGTGAAGTAGTGGTTGAGTTCCAGCAGCACGACGGCGTGGTGATGGTGGTGAGGAACAATCTCTGCAGGGCTTCGCCAAGCGCTACGGAGATTATGACGGAGGAACTAGAGGGTTAGGGTTGCCGCACACGGCTTGGGGAAATCTTGATCGCCCTCGTGTGCTAGCCCTGCCCCTCTATTTATATGTTGAGCCTTGGGGTCTAAACTTGGAGTAAAAGCCTCCTCCAGGTCGGTTTTGCCCGCACAAGGTCGGTTTGGCCCGCAAGAAAAGAGTCCAACTCAGATCCCTGCCGAACCGTGCACAGCCGCGCACAAGCGGTAGTACCGCTCACAAGCGGTAGTACCGCTTGGGCGGTAGTACCGCTTCACACAAGCGGTAGTACCGCTCGGGCGGTAGTACCGCTTCATACAAGCGGTAGTACCGCTTACGCGGCAGCAAAACTACTTTTGCACTTTCCAATACCTCGTGGGCTTTATCCCTTTGGCCCATATAAAGTGTTGCTGCACCCGAACACTTCGGTAAACATCCGGAACCCATTCCGGTGAACTCCGGAACTCTTCCGGAGATCAAAACACTATTATCATATATATCAATCTTTACCTCCGGACTATTCCGGAGATCCTCGTCATGTCCGGGATCTTATCCGAGACTTCCGAACAACTTTCGGTCACCAACATAATAACTCAATTATACTAATCGTCACCAAACGTTAAGTGTGTAGACCCTGCGGGTTCGAGAACTATGTAGACATGACCGAGACACCTCTACGGCCAATAACCAATAGCGGGACCTGGATGCCCATATTGGCTCCTACATATTCTACGAAGATCTTTTATCGGTCGAACCTCTATGTCAAGGATTCAGTTAATCCCGTATGCTGTTCCCTTTGTTCTTCGGTATGTTACTTGCCCGAGATTCGATCGTCGGTATCACTATACCTAGTTCAATCTCGTTACCGGCAAGTCTCTTTACTCGTTCCGTAATACAAGATCCTGTGGCTAACACTTTAGTCACATTGCTTGCAAGGCTCATTGTGATGTTGTATTACCGAGTGGGCCCTGAGATACATCTCCGTCACACGGAGTAACAAATCCCAGTCTTGATCCATGCCAACCCAACAGACACCCTCGGAGATACCTGTAGAGCACCTTTATAGTCACCCAGTTACGTTGCGACGTTTGATACACACAAGGTACTCCTCCGATGTCAGGGAGTTGCATGATCTCATGGTCATAGGAACAGATACTTGACATGCAGAAAACAATAGCAATAAACTGACACGATCAAATGCTACGTTCTTAGTTTGGGTCTTGTCCATCACATCATTCTCCTAATGATGTGATCCCGTCATCAAATGACATCTCATGTCAATGGCTAGGAAACCTTAACCATCTTTGATCAACGAGCTAGTCAACTAGAGGCTTACTAGGGACACAGTGTTGTCTATGTACCCACACATGTATTTGAGTTTCCAATCAATACAATTATAGCATGGATAATAAACGATTATCATGAACAAGGAAATATAATAATAACCAATTTATTATTGCCTCTAGGGCATATTTCCAACATCCTGGACTCGGCCTTGGGTCGCCGGTGGGCCAGAAGTTCCGGGCTGTCCACAGAGTTGCCCTTGGTGTTTGCTCCTTCTCCTCCTCGGCCTTGGTCTTGGGGATGCTTCCTTGGTCCTTTGTGGTCGTCTCCCTCAAACCTGATGATGCACATGGTTTCATTGTGAGGTAGCATCCAAGTCCCATTGATATTCAAGTCTAGCTTGAAGAGGAGTGAGTTCACCTTAGCTCCAATGTCACGTGCGCGTGCTCTTGTCATAGGACTACTCGGGGGTTGGTAGGATGGTGTAGACTTCATGGGGGATGATGGTGGGATGCTCCGCATCATCTCCCCCCCCCTGGGGAAGATCCGTCCTCGGATCAAGATCTTCATCACCATGAAAAGGGGATAGGTCCTTGACGTTGAAGGTTTCACTCACGTTGTACTTGTCGTGGGAAATGTCGATCTTGTAGGCATTGTTGTTGTAGCGTGCCAACACCTTTAAGGGGCCGTCGGCTCAAGGGAGTAGCTTGGACTTGCGTTCGTTGGGGAAGCGGTCCTTGCAAAGGTGTAGCCACATAAGATCATCGGCCTCGAACACCATGGGGTGCTTGCCGAGGTTACGCTTGTTGGTGACGCGTTCCACTTGACGTTCAATCGTGCGCCTTGTATCTTCATGCATTTTCTTGATGTAGCTTGCCCTTGCACTTGCGTCCATGTTGAGGCGCTCTTGGAGTGGTAGAGGGAGGATGTCCAATGGGGACAAAGGGTTGAAGCCGTAGAATACTTCGAACGGAGACTTGCCGGTTGTGGAGTGACTTGCGCGATTGTAGGCGTACTCGGCGATGGGGAGGCATTCTTCCCATTCCTTGATGTTCTTCTTGATCAACACACGTAGTAGCGTAGATAGCGTGCGGTTCGTCACCTCCGTTTGTCCATCGGTTTGTGGGTGATATGCCGAAGAGAATAGAAGCTTGATTCCGAGCTTGGCGCATAGGGTCTTCCAAAAGTAGCTTAGGAACTTGACGTCACGATCCGAGACAATGGTCTTGGGGACGCCATGTAGTCGCAAGATGTCTCTACAAAAGAGATTTGCAATATGTGAAGCATCGTCTATCTTGTGACATGGAATGAAATGAGCCATCTTGGAAAAGCGATCCACAACGACAAAAACGGAATCATGGCCTTGTTTAGTTCGTGGCAAACCAAGCACAAAACCCATACTAATGTCTTCCCACGGTTGGAAGGGTATAGGAAGAGGCATGTAAAGACCATGGGATTGAGCTTTTGACTTAGCTTTGCGGCATGTAGAGCATCGGTTGGTGAAACGTGCAACATCACGAAACATCTTGGGCCAAAAGTACTTGTTGGATAGTGTCACATACGTCTTGTCGCGTCCAAAGTGACCCATTAGTCCTCCACCGTGAGCCTCTTGCAAAGGTAACAAACGAAGAGAAGACTCGGGTATACAAAGTTTGTTAGCACGCATAAGATAGCCATCTTTCATATAATAGTTCTCCCAACAAGTTTTCACTTGACATTTAGCATATGGAGTAGCAAAAGAAACATCATGCTCATACAAGTCTTTGATATGCTCAAAACCAATAATGTTCAATTCAAGTTGAGTAACTAGCATGCATTTGCAGGAAAGGGCATCCGCTACAACGTTTTCCTTACCCTTAATGTATTTAATGACATAAGGGAAGGACTCAATAAATTCACTCCATTTAGCATGCCGTTTGTTCAACTTGGTTTAACCCTTTAAGTACTTGAGCGTTTCATGGTCGGTATGAATAACAAACTCATGAGGTCGCAAATAATGTTCCCAAACATGTAAAACTCTCACCAAAGCATACAATTCTTTGTCATATATGGAATAGTTTAGTTGAGCGCCGGAAAGTTTCTCACTAAAGTAGGCAATTGGGCGCTTCTCTTGCATAAGCACACCACCTATTCCATTACCACTAGCGTCACAATGCACTTCAAATGTTTTATCAAAGTTGGGCAAAGCAAGCAAAGGTGCATGGGTGAGCAAATTTTTAAGTTCATGGAATGCGGTGTCTTGGGAAGGCCCCCAAATGAATGGTGCATTCTTCTTGCTCAAAGCATGGAGAGGAGATGCAATAGTGCTAAAGTCCTTGACAAAACGGCGATAGAAACCGGCTAGTCCTAGGAAACTACGCACTTGTTGCAAATTCGTAGGTGTGGGCCAAGTTTTAATAGCTTCAATCTTAGTTTCATCTACATGAACGCCCTTAGAAGATACTACAAAGCCTAGGAAAACTACCTTCTCAACACCAAAGGTGCATTTCTCCATGTTTGCATAGAGTTGTTCTTTCCGAAGGATTTGCAAAACATCACGAACATGGGTAGCATGCTCCTCAAGAGACTTGCTAAAGACAAGAATGTCATCAAAATAGACCACAACACAATAGCCAATAAGTGGTCGCAAAACATAATGCATGACACACATAAAGGTACCCGGTGCTTCGTATAAGCCCATGGGCATCACTAGCCATTCATAGAGACCAAACTTTGTTTTGAAAGCCGTTTTCCACTCATCACCCTCTTGTATGCGTATTTAGTAGTAACCACTTTTTAAGTCAATCTTAGAAAATATAGTGGCGCCACTAAGTTCATCTAGCATATCATCAAGGCGAGGAATGGGATGACGATAACGAATAGTTATAGCATTGATAGGCCGGCAATCGGAACACATGCGCATACTACCATCTTGCTTAGGCACTAGTATCACCGGAACCGCACAAGGAGTCAAACTCTCACATACATGCCCTTTATCTAGGAGTTTTTGGACTTGCCTTTGTATTTCCTTTGTTTCTTCGGGGTTGACACGGTTGGGAGCCTTGTTAGTAAGCGGAGCTCCGGGGATGAGGTCGATACGGTGTTTGATCCCTCGTTTTGGTGGTAGTCCCGAAGGTAGCTCATCGGGGAAAACATCTTGGAATTCCTGCAACAACTTAGATAACACAAGAGGAATATGTTGTGAAGGGTTAGTCCGTACGACGTCATCTTTGCACACAAGTACATAGTGAAGAACGGTCGATGGGCTCTCACTCACATCCCTCAAATCTCTTTTGGTGGCTAAAAGAACTATATCTCTCATGTCCCTCATCGTGGAGTCACTCAAGTTTGGATTGTGGCGCTCACTCTGTTGTAGGTGGATCACTCTCTCACTTTTGTCTCCACGATGGGATGAAGCTTGTTTGTCGGCGATGACTTGACTTGGAGTCATCGGTCGAAGTACATATTGCTTGCCCTTCATTTTGAAGCTATATTGATTTGTCCGACCGTTGTGTGTGACGCCACGGTCGAATTGCCATGGTCTACCAAGTAGGAGGTGGCAAACGGACATTGGAACCACATCACACTCCAAAGTGTCTTCTTAAGCACCTATCTTGAAGGAAACTTCCACGGTATGTTCAACTTGGAGGGTGCCCGAATCACTTAGCCATTGGACCTTGTAGGGGCGAGGGTGCTTTTTCTTGACCAATTGTAGCTTGGAACAAAGGTCTTCACTTGCCAAGTTGTGGCAACTCCCGCCGTCGATGATGACCTTGACGGATTTTCCTTGGATGCCCGCCTTTGTGTGGAAGATGTGGCAACGTTGGTCCTCGTTTTCTTGTTGTTGGAGCATCAAAACCTTGGAGACAACGAGAGCGGGGCTCAGATCATTGTCGCAAAAGATTTGCGAATCTTCATCTTCATTCACTTGGCGATGTATGGCCACTTGCTCCAAAGCTTGCATCTCGTCGTCACTCATAGAGTCATAGGTGTCGTCATCGAATAGAACCATATTGCGTTTGGTTGGACATTTGAAGGTCTTGTGGCCTCGGCCTTGGCACATGAAACACTTGATGGAGCTTGTCTTGGCGGTAGCATCCGGTGTTGGAGTAGAGGATGAAGCTCTCGGCTTGTAGGTGCTTGCGGTTGGTCGGCTTGACGAAGTCGTATTGTCCTTGTAGTTTGACTTGTCGCTGGTAGGTGTTGTAGATTTCGTAGTCGAATGTGTCGTTGTCGTAGTAGCTTGAGCACTTTAGCCGTAGGTCTTGGAGGAGAACTTGGAATACTTGTAGTCATCTTGCACTTGCCGTTCCGCCTTGGTTGCTTGATGCACAAGTTCGAGAAGGTTGGAGTATGGTTGGAAGTCTGTAATTTTCTTGACTTGGTAGTTGAGGCCATTCAAGAAGCGTGCCATTGTTTGCTCGTCATCTTCCTTGACATTGGCTCGGATCATTGCGAGTTCCATCTCTTGGTAGTACTCTTCTACCGACTTGGTGCCTTGCTTGAGTTGTTGTAGTTTCTTGAAGAGATCCCGGTTGTAGTGTGTAGGTACAAAGCGAGCTCTCATGAGATCCTTCATTTGGGCCCAAGTGGTGATAGGAGGTTCACCTCTCTCTCTCTTCGTCGCTCAATCAATTGTTCCCACCAAATAAGGACATAGTCTTGGAACTCAAGTGAAGCCATGGCTATCTTCTTCTCTTCATCATAGTTGTGAAGGCGAAAGATCTTGTCAACTTTGAGGGCCCATGATAGGTAGTCTTCGGGATCATTGCTTCCGGAAAACTTTGGCATTGTGAACTTGAGCTTGCCGAAGCGTTGTTCATCATTGTGTTGGTGATGCCGGAAACCATGTCTTGGAGGTGGATCCTCATTGTCATCGTCTTGGGCGTGTTGGCATTGATCTTGGCCTTGCTCGTCTTCATGGTCGGTTTCGTCGCGATGAGCTTGAGGACGGCGACGAGGTGGACGCACTCGGTTGCGCCTTTCTTGGTGCTCCTCTTTGCGATTGGCTTCTTCTTGTCGTTGTCGACGAAGTTCGTCTTGTCGTTCTTGTCGAAGTGCTTCTTGCTCGAGACGTGCTTGACGGTTGCGTTCCTCCAACGCGCGAGTAGCATCACGGAGTGCTTGTTGGGCTTCGAGCGCTTGTTCTTTGCGGTGTCAGAGTTCTTCTTCACGGCGTTGTTGTTGGCGTTCTTGTTCCAATGCCTCTTGTTCTTGATGTTGGCGTCGAGCACGCTCACGAAGTCGGTCTTGTAGCCCATTTCCATGGAAAGGATTGTCCGAAGCTTGACGTTGGCGGCCTTGGTGTGAACTTGGACCGGAGTGGTCATCACGGTGATGAGCACGTGCTCGAGGTGGACTCTCGCTGGAAGAGTACTCCGATGAGTGACGACTTGAGTTGCACCTCCTTGATGATGTAGATGTAGAAGAAGCGCGCTTGACCATCAAGGCGCGAATTTCCTCCATTTGGCTTGAGAGCTTGGTGTCAAGGTAGTCCCTTGTTCGCACTTCAGATTCACGAACGTTAGTGGCGAGGTGCTCGATGCGGTCGTTCAAAGCGTCATGCGATTGGCGCATCGCGTTTTGCGCTCCGAAGAATTGCATCTTGGTGACGAAGGTTGTTTCGTCGTCCTCTTGCTCCTCAAATGCCGGGTTGTGGATGCTTGACCTATCCATAACAATACGCAAGTAGATATAAGTGGAAGAATGAGACGACAATACACAATTACCGTTCCACAAGTTTGAAAATGGATCAAAGATCACTTGATATGCAAAAGTGGAAGTAGTAGAATTGGTACCGAATCACACCTACACAAATAAGGCTTATAGAGGAGCTCGGTTAGTAGATTGGCACAAATTTCAAGCCATCCGAAAGATAAGATTCAATAAAGTTGATAGAGATTCGTAAATTCGCAAATGAGACAATGTAGATCAATAGCAAAGAGTATACACGGAAACACACACACGGAAGAAAATTGGGGTTGTGCAACCAAGGATGAGCCAAAATGTGGAATCCATAGAAAATGCGCGCGTTGCACAACAGTAGAGAGACGCTAGCACGATTGCTCCAATGGGCGTGATACGCACTTGTGCACAACCTAAAAGGAACCAAACGTGTCGTCTTCCTATGCCCGACTTGCTATGTATGTATGTGGCACGTGTCACTCGCTCAAGTGATCCAAGATGATCAAGTATGCAATGTGAAGTTTGCGATGCTATAGCTCTTTTGCTCTTTTGCTCTTGCTTAAAAGCTTTGCTTTTTTTTTGCAATGATGTTTTGTATGGACACAATGGGGACGTGCACACCAAGATAGCAATTATGTATGTGGGTACTACTTGAACACAAAAAGATACCAATATGATACCGAAATGGTACTAAGATATATGCACGCAATTGAAGCTATGCGGAGTATGTATCACTAAAGTGCACAAGTAGCGTAGCCCGGCAATACTCAATCGCTAGTCTCGATAGGCAAGTAACGCAAATAGGCTCGGGTAACAATGCAATGGCAAGGGTAAATAAGGAGAGAGTCGTCGCGGTTACCGTCCTTGCTTACGGTGTGGTTTGAACGAAGAGTTGGTCGGCGCCGATCCGGGGCGATGATGAGCGGCGATGTCGATGAAGAACCACTCCTAATTAGCCGAAACACCTTAGGAAGTGGCGATGCTCGAGACTCAAAATCTCAAGCGCAAATGAGTTGCGGAAGAAATGGCAGAGGTAGCGGAAGAAAATGGCGGAGTTAGCGGAAGAAAAGAAATTGCAATGGACTTAGCAACTTTCTGCTAAGGCCGGAAGGTCCGGGCCGGCCGAAAGTTCCAGAGGTCGGAGGGTCCGGGGGTCGGGAAAATTGGGACGAACCCTAATTTCCAGATCTTGGACTTGGGCGGGAAACCGAGAGGAAAAACCCAAATCTGAGGGGGAAAAAGAAAAATTGGTGAAAATTGGATGGATAGAAAGGTAGAACCACTCGTCCACAACGAAATCCACGGATCAAAATCAACAAAATCTCCTCAAATCAAACGAATCCAAGAAATTTGGTATGGCTATTTTTTGTGGGGATTTTCGAAATTAGGTCAAAAACGAAACAAAATTGGCTAGAAAGTGGGGGATGGGACTCCAAGGTGTGAATCAACGAGGCTCATGATACCAAAATGATACGGGGCACACCCGTGTGGTCGACCTTTTCACGCTTGGAGGGGGAAGAAGGGAGAAATCACAAGAGAAAACAAGAACACAAGGAAGAACTCCGATCACACATCCGCTAAATCCACTTAAGCATACACAAGATAAAAGGATCCAAAGTCAAACAAGTGATACACTGTAGCCAGTAGTCGTCTCACTCTGTGGAGGAGGTCTTTATATCCCGTAGGATCTTCCCTAGATGGGGCCTTGGCATCCGCTTCGGATCTTCTCACGTAGAGGTATCTCTCCACGAGGGAAGGAAGTGAATGGAGCTATGCTCAACAATATCCAATGCTAAACATAAGCTAACCCTAATTCGGAGGCGTAGGAGGAGTATATATAGTGCTAGGGACGAAGGGGTAAGTGGGGGAGATACATGGGCCTCGGGCCCGAGTGGAGTCGCTCTGGAAAGGCCGGAAGTTCCGGGCAGGGTCCGGGTTGAACACAGAGTTGGCGCAGGCTTCGGAGGCTGGCTTCACGGGGGGGGGGGGGGGGGAGGGAGTTCCGGGCCGGCCGGAAGTTCCAGGGGCCGGAGGTTCCGGGCGAGGGTCCGGGCCGGTTCCGGGCTATCCAGAGAGTTTGCACTCCTGGACTCGGCCCTGGGTCGCCGGTGGGCCGAAAGTTCCGGGCAGGCCGGAAGTTCCGAGCTGTCCAGAGAGTTGCCCTTGGTGTTTGGTCCTTCTCCTCCTCGGCCTTGATCTTGGGGATGCTTCCTTGGTCCTTTGTGGTCGTCTCCCTCGAACCTGATGATGCACAGGGTTTCATTGTGAGGTAGCATCCAAGTCCCATTGATATTCAAGTCTAGCTTGAAGAGGAGTGAGTTCACCTTAGCTCCAATGTCGCGTGCGCGTGCTCTTGTCATAGGACCACTTGGGGGTTGGTAGGATGGTGTAGACTTCATGGGGATGATGGTGGGATGCTCCGCATCACTATCCTTATCTTCTAATATTCACCTTTAATATGTATCAAAATTCATAAACTTTTCTAGGAGGTGTACCGAAGCAAAGTTTCATTTTATATTCTTCTTTTCCCCTCTGGTAAGGCCACTAGGGCAAAGTCTTCCTTTCCTCAATCTTCGCCTGTGAGCCCGTGAATTTGCCTCCCTCTACTCGCCTCGGCTACGGCTTAGTACATAGGTTAGGGTTTTAGTCCTCACATGTGCTACGCTAGGTGGATGACGACGCTTCATCTTCAACAGATGACGACACTTCATTTTCAAGTCCGTATTTCAGGCTCAAATCTGTACATCAGAATGTATTAGACAAAGATCCTGCTCGAACCCGTACGTCAGAATGTATTAGACAAAACTCTCTTTGGAACAGAGAGGTTAGAGTTTCTCGCCGTGTGTACGCGACAACAAAGTTGGGTGTCGAATTTATTCAAGGTTCAACCGCGACAACCATACCTCCATGGCGCTGGTCCTTATGGGCGCACACACAAAGTCAGGCAGCTCCGGCATGGGAACAACAACATCAGCACATCTTTATAATAGATCTGAGTCCTTTTCACAAAAAAAGGCCTTTTGTATTGGAAGACATGCTTCGGACCTCTAGGCCACACCAGGGTACAAGAAGAAAGTATGCTCTTTAGTACAGGAAGAAAGTGTAAATTTTACCTAGGGCTAATTAGTACGCTGTTTTCCATCAGTGTCACTCCAATCAAAATCGACCTACTTGGTATATAAGCCAAAATCACATGAAAACGGGATATCACAAGCTGATCTTCTTTGACAGATGGTACACAATTGTATGCAATTTTGGGCCTGTGTAATCTGGACTTCAGATACCGAATGCTGACTGCAGGGATGATGTGATGCGGGATGTGATGGCATTTTGAGCAGCATTTTCAGCAAAAGCTCGGATGTTCTTCTTGGCATCTGTAATATAAATGGCCATGATGAAGTGTGTCAGATTTGATAGGTATATCACAACAAGCTTCAACAAAGAACACATAATTTTTGTTTCTAAAAAGATAAATGGATAATACCGCTAAAGGAGAGCTCATAAAGTAAATAAAAGCAAAGTGGAATGCAACATGCTAAATGAAGGTTGAAAGAACAAAAATAGTTGTAAAAGTAACTATCTGGCTGTAAATCCAAGAAGCTGAACTGACAAGCTCAATGCTCCAAAAAAGAGAAAGACCAACAAATAACATCAAAGGTATGTAATGAAGTTATGCAGAACTGGAATTACGGCATTCCATCAGTGAATCTTACTTCAAACAGATAATGTTGCTTGCTTATCAGAATAATAAGCAGTTTGTGAGGGCAATGCACAATACAGTACAAAACAACCTCCCCCCATCTGATACATGTTGACAAGAATGTAAGTAAGCCATACCTTTGTTGCATTTGGTGAACCCCACGATGTTTGCAAGGCTTAGAGTTAAGCAAACTCCAACAACAAGAAGGTAATCAGCTTCAAGTCTAATGAGTGAAAATATCCCAAGAATGATCCATGCAGCAGCCTGAAACATGGAGGGGCTGTTATATTTTCTCTATTGTTCAGACAAAGCAACAGAAGTCTAATATAATTACTTACTACATTAATTAGTAAGACAGTAAAGTGTATCAAAGGGATTAGAGAATACTTTCATAGATTACTGCAGTGTTGGCACACAGGCTCAGTTATCTACATCTTAAGACAAGCTACCATTTTTATGCATCAGCTACATTAGTTGAAAATTCTTCTAGAGAAATACAGCAGCAAACTTAGTGCTGTGTACTATGGTCTAGCAGTAACACTGAGGAAAGAACATGAAGACAGGTATAGGGGAAAAAACACAAACACGTAACATTTTCATTTAATAGATGCTAGTAGTAAAGGGATTGCTGATTTAGTATGAAGATAGAATCCCATTGTGAGCATATGTTTTTAGAAGAATAGGGACTCGCCCCAGTTCCATTAACCATGAAACCAAAATGTCAGGATACATCAAGTTACAAGGCCAAGGATAATAGCCATAATGCTACCTCGGCATCTAGAACAACAGGCGGATCATCTATGTAACCATCATCGAGGTTTGTTTATGCAATACGTATCATGATCCCACAGTCCACCCAAGATAGAACTGAAACCAAACATATATTTTAATGTAAAAGCAGAAAGCACAACACACCATCTATGCATTTAACCATTACCAAGGAGGTCTATGTTGACTTATCCTAATGGATCTTAACCACTGGTCTAGCACTCTAACTATAAACATCGTGTTTCTCCTGTTTAAAACAAGATCCTGTAGTTTGATGAAAGTCAATGTAACATTGACCTTATAAATACCAACAACTGGTACATAGATATAGATATAGCTAAACCAAAAGGAGAACTAAAACAAGTAAGAAGATGCAGTAGGAAAATGTTACTGGTAAACTATGATGGCCTTCTATCTGAACCTAGGACTAACTGATTGGTTCATGTTATTATGAATTGCAAACATTATCTAATGTCAAATATGCTTGATCTCAATAGAAGTATTAACTTGCAGATATGCCAAATCACTAAATTTGTTGAACTCATGCATTCACTCCATTAAACCCTCGATGGAAGATAATATATCACTTACATTCAAGTAAAGAGTCCACCAGAACAGCCATGAGTCTTTTTTGTTCATACGAGCGAGAGACTGCAAGGGAACACTTCAGTCATCATTTCACCATTCAAACAGCAGAAGAGAAGCCAAATACAGAACAAGCACAAACCTCCCCGTCGAGGCACTCAAACTTCCACACACTGTTGCCGTCATCGTCAATCTCATTCCACCACCGCAGCCCGACGAGTATCCTTCCACTGACATTCTTCACCACCCAGAAGTCAAGCGCAGCGAGGAGCACGGTGATGACAAAGATGATGACGAAGCTCTTCACGAAGAGCGAGAAGAGGATGTAGAACGCCAGCGCCGAAGCCTTTTGCAGATACACACAATAATGAATAAGCATCCAAACAAGCAGTGATCCTAAGCAGCGCATGCGGGTTCCATGGGAGGAAGAATCAGGTAGGTACCTTGAAGAGCACATGGAAGAGGCATGTTATAGGATTGGCATAGTTCTCGCTGACCACCTGCAACAACGTCCATGCCATCATTCATTCAGTCAAGTCACATTGCAACAGATCTAAAACTGGCCAGAAGAGATTAAAATCGCAAGCCACAGGATTTAACAGTGGCCCAATTAAGTCCAAGAAACCAGCTCAATTGCATCCTCCTATTATTATCCTAGACGAAACCAAATCTTGATCTAATTTAGCCCAGATCTCATGCGACCGAGTAGGTATGTATCTCTTGTTGCAACCAATCGAGGTTCAGACACAGTTCCAAGAAACCCCCTGACCGGATCCGACGCGGGACTCAAGAACCCTAATCCAAGAAAACGATAGATCTTGGGCAAGTCCTTCCTCCTACTCAAGGTACAGGTAAAGCGAAGAGCTCGGATCCGAACTTCCGCGCGGAGACGAAGAAGACGACGACGAGGTGGGTGGGGGAATGGGATTAGGGGATAATCACCTGGGGCCGATCCATGGATCCTTGGCTCTGCCTCCGGGACGCCTCGCTCTCTCGCCTCTTTCTTGTTCCCTTGGGTGCTAAGGATGCGCCAGCTTTGGGCTTTCGTTGCTTCCTTCGCGCGGTCGCGCCCTTGGCTCTACCGAGGGAGAAAGAGGGATCGGGGAGGTGAGGTGAGGTGAGGCGGAACTCGACACGTTCAGAAGTGCTTGGTACAGTCAGGTAAACCGCCGGTTATTTTTTCCACTAATTTGCCGAACTTTTATATTGGCACTTGGTAGAGAAAAAGGGCTACAACTGTAATTTCGTTCATTTGGTTTGCTATATATCCAAACTTTCAAAAAAGGTGCATATGAAGAATGGGAGATGGAGCAAAAATAAATATTTAAAATGTTGAGGATGCTATGATGGGGAGCTACAAAGTGGTTCAGCGCCACATCAGATATGAAAGAGGATATGGAATCTCAAGCTACCAGGGAAAATAAAGATCTTCAAGTGGAGGTGTGTGCATAATGCAATACCTTGTTTCAGTGTGTTAACAAACCGCCATATCGGTAGCAGATCACAATGTCCATCGTGCAAATGGGGAGCTGATGATGTGCGTCATGCACTGTTTTTGTGCCCTCGTGCTCGGGTAGTCTGGGAGGCTTTGGGTGCGGGGCGCCAAATCTTGGATGCTACCTGGATCGACCGAGCCGAGGTTGGAGTGATTGATTTTTTGGTGTGTGACAAGGCTCATCAACGGATGTTCTCTGATCCAATAGAATTTTCGGAGTTGATCGCGGCAACTTGTTGGTACATTTGGTGGGAACGGAGACAGTTCGTTCGCGGAGAAACTTTGCCCACACCTGAGAGAATGGCAATGGCGATCCATGCTTTAACTCTAAACTATGCCCGGGCCGTTGCCAAACCAAAAAATACTGCTAGAACGAATCAGTGGTCGGTGGTGCTCTCTTCGCAACAAGTCCTCAACATGGATGCATCATTTCAGATGACGGGGCACTCAGGAGGATGTGGAGCAGTAGTACGGGACAATCGTGGGAATTACATTGCTGCTTCTAAGTACAATCTAATGCATATGGCAGATGTTGTTTCGGCGGAAGCGACTGCTCTCCTAAAGGGCCTTAAGCTCCTTCAAAACCTGGGCTGTAGTAATGTCATGGTTAGAATGGACAATGTTGTGGTGGTGGTATCAAATGAATGTCAAAACATGGTGGCAGCTCCTGTTCTAGACGATTGTCGAGTCTTAATAGAAGAGTTAGGGAAGGTTACTACTGAGCATTGTAATAGAGAATCAAATGTTGTTGCTCATGTCCTAGCTAGTTGGGGGTCTGCAAACACCCCTTCTTTATGGGTGGATGCACCTCCTGATTTTATCGTTAAACATTTAGCGGATGATGTAAGTCTTATTAAGTAATAAAGCTAGCCATGAAGGCCTTCCTGATAACCCACAAGTATAGGGGATCGCAACAGTCTTCGCGGATAGTATTTCACCCTGATTTATTGATTCGACACAAGGGGAGCCAAAAAATATTTATCGGCCTTAGCAGTTGAGTTGTCAATTCAACCACACCTGGGATATCTCTCTTCAGCAAAGTTTTAGTAGCACGGCAAGTAATAGTAGTAACAGTAACATTAGTAGTGACAAAAGTAATTTTGTAACAGTTGTGACAGTAGCAGCAACAATAGTAACTTAGCAAGATTCAATATATGTAAAGCATAGGCACGTGGATCGGTGATGGATAATGATTTAGATGACATCAATCATGTAACAGTTACACACTAGGGCGACGCAGAACTAGCTCCAATTCATCAATGTAATGTAGGCATGTATTCCATATATAGTAGTACGTGCTTGCGATAAGAACTTATATGACATCTTTTGTCCTACCCTCCCGTGGCAGCGGGGTCCTAATGGAAACTAAGGGATATTAAGGCCTCCTTTTAATAGAGAACCGGAACAAAGCATTAACACATGGTGAATACATGAACTCCTCAAACTACGGCAATCACTGGAAAGAATCCCAATTATTGTCACATTGGGGTGTGCGGATCATGACACGTAATATGTGTATACAACTTGCAAGATTGGATCTAAATCATTCTTATATTCATGAAAACATAATAGGTTCAGATCTGAAATCATGGCACTCGGGCTCTAGTGATAAGCATTAAGCATAGCAAAGTCATAACAACATCAATCTCAGAACATAGTGGACACTATATATCAAGCCCTATCAACACAACTCGATTACATGATCAATCTCATCCAATCCCATCAGCATCCAGCAAGCCTACAAAGGAATTACTCACTCCTAATGGTGAGCATCATGGCGATGTTGATGAAGAAGGATTGGTGATGACGACGGCGACGAATCCCCCTCTCCGGAGCCCCAAACGGACTCCAGATCAGCCCTCCCGAGGAAGAACAGGAGGTGGCGACGGCTCCGTCTCATAAAACGCGATGAAATCTTCTCTCCTATTTTTTTTCTCCGAAGATGTGAATTTATAGGAGTGGAATTAGGGTCGGGGGAGCCATGTGGACCCCCACAAGCTAACAGGGCGTGCCTAGGGGATGGGCGCACCATGTTGCCTTGTGGCTCACAGGCAGCCCCCCTCCGGTGGATCTTCGCTCCATAATTCATTATTTATTCCAAAAATAATTCACAAAATGTTTCGTCCAATTACAGGAACTTTTATTTCTGCACAAAAATAACACCAAGGTAGTTCTGCTGAAAACAACGTCAGTCCGGGTTAGTTCCGTTCAAATCATGCAAATTAGAGTCCAAAACCAGAGCAAAAGTGTTTGGAAAAGCAGATACGTTTGAGACATATCAACTCCCCCAAGCTTAACTCATTGATTGTCCTCAAGCAATTCAGTTGATAAACTGAAAGTGATAAAGAAAACTTTTACAAACTCTTTTGTTCTCGTTGTTTATACACATGCTTAGCTAGTGTTCAAGTTTTCAGCATAAATCATAAATAACCATATCCATGATAACAATTAAACATCATATTCACTCATGGCAATACATAACCAATTAGCGAGCAATAATAAGATATCTCACATGCCAACAATTTGTCAAAACAATCATGATATAATATGATGACATGGTATTTCGCTAGCCCTTTCTAAGACCGCAAAATATAAATGCAGAGCACCTATGATGTTCAAGTAGCGACTAAACATTATAATTCAGGGTAGAAAGATCCAGTCATGCTCACATCCAACATTAACTAAACTCAATGCATAAGAATGACAATAGTGCTCTTCGGTCTGGTGCTTTTAGTAAGAGGGTGATGACTCAACTTAAAAATAAATAGACATGCCCTTCGCAGAGGGAAGCATTGATTTGCAGAGGTGCAAGAGCTCAAGGTTTAAAACGGGATTGAAATTATAGTTTTGGGTGGTGCACTTTTCTTGTCAACGATGACTTACAGACCGCAGGAAGAGACCGTATGACGCTGCCCACTCCTGCGACTCGAGTTCCCCACCTACCACCACCGCCGCCGCCGCCGCCACCCCCACCCTCACCACCGTCGCTGATGCCCCTAGCCACCGCCGCCCAGCACACAGCTACTCATCGGGACCAGGATGTCGAGCCACCCTGTCATCACCGGAGTCAGAGATCGGGGAGGCTTTCGGATGCCGCTCCCGCACATCTACCAAGCCTTCCCAGAGATGTTGCGGCCGATCCAGTCGATTTCGACGGAAACCTTAAGGAAGACGCGGGAGATGCACTGGCGGGAGCATGCGATGTTGATCCACGACGACGCCCTCTCGTGGTCGCTATGCATCCGCGAGTGCAGGGAGGCGGATGCGCTGGTGGAGCCGGGATCAGATCCGCTCTCCCATGCGCAGAGATTTGCTCAGGTTTGTCGAGACCAAGCCAATCGAGAACTGTTGAACCTGGCATGGAGGATATACTTCGAGGGGACTGCGGAGGAGAAGCGCAGGATGCCTCATCCGTCGAGACCGCCGAAGGAGTTCATCAACTGGGTGCGACGACAAGCGAGGGCAGAGGATCCGGCTCGCGCGGAGAGATGGAGGTGCATCGTGGATCTGATGCCCACCGAGGTTCCTCCAGAGCCTCTCCCCGTGGATCCACTCCCGTTCCTATCCCCAACGCTAGCCTCAGATTGATCAACGGCCGGCCTCGCCGCCCGGATCTGGAGCCGCCATGGACAGGTAACAGAGGTGAAGTTCCGCTACCTTTCCAATCTGAATTGAGAGCCAAAAATAATCCTCAGTATTTGGACGATGGAACTGGGTTATCCCATAAACAATCATGCGATCTAGTTGGAAAAATGCCTGATAAGTTGATTACGAGCTTATGCTCTGCTCCGCCGGAATTCTCACCGCCGGCGAGCAATCCCCCCCCCCCAGTTTCACCAGTCGCTATTCGAAAGGGGGCGATGGACCAGATCCGCAAGCCCATCAAGAACCCGCCCGTAGTGGGCCTGGGCCCTTTAGTCAGGCCACTACCTTCCATTAAATGTAAGATATCGGGCCGTTATCGGCCCAAAAACCCCACCCCGCACTGCGAAGATATAGAAACAGTCACTAGGGTTTTTGACCAGCTCTGGTCCATTCCCTCTCCACGTCGTCGCCCCACCCCCCGCAAACCCTCGATCTCCACCATCGCCTGGATTCGTAAAGATCTGATCCAATCTGGCAGGTTTTCCCCGTCAGATCTATTCCCTATTGCCAAGCTTCGACCGTGTGATCCCACCCCTGTGAACCTGAAAATTGTCCGGGAGGGGATTGGACCGGGATCAAGATCCTTTGCAGAAGTTGCGGCCATGGCCGATAAGCCTCGTCACCAGGGTGCGGGCAAGCAACGGGCGCCAGCCCTTCGAAAGGCCGCTGGTGCACGTCAACTAGCGGGCCCTGGTGGGCGACCCCCTGCGGCCAGTGAAGCTGTGGGAGCAATTGGTCCTAAACCTGCTCCGCGCCAACCAGTTGGCCCGGGTGGTCGACCTCCTGCGACAACTGCGCCGGCGACTGCTCCTCCTCCACCAGCGCCGCCTGTCCAGATCCTAGATGAAAGGTACAAGGATATGGTCTGCTTTACCTGTGAAGGCCCGGGACATTATGTTGGTAATTGCATTGAGAACAAAAACTGCTTTATCTGTGGATTAGAGGGACACAATGTTAACAACTGTGCAGCCTGGACTCATCCCCATCCAGTTGCTACTTTCTTTGGGAGCTCGGCCTTGGGTTTGTGTTTTTATCACATTGATGCCCCTGTGGGTAGAGAGGCAAACTGGCTTAATTTTAGAAACTGTGGAGAAGTACATATTTTCAAAGGGAAGATTAATCAGGAGGAACTCCGCAAAAACCTTTCTGGGATATTTTGCAAAAGTAAACAGTGGCCTTGGCAGATCAGAGCCCTTTCTGAGAAATCTTTCTTGGTCAGGTTTCCCCCATGGAAGAATGTAGATGAACTCATTGAGTTCCCTGCTTTTGATCTCCCTATCAGTGGTGTTTCTGTCTCTGTTGAGAAGTGGACAGGGGCAGTTGACCCTTTCAGTGAGCTGACTGAAGCTTGGGTAGAGATTGTGGGGTTGTCCTCAAAGTGGTGTACCTGGAAGGTTTTCTCACAAATTGCTTCATGCTTTGGCATCTTGGTGGATGTTGACTGGAATGGCATGATGAAGAGCTTTTATGAGAAAGTCAGGATCAAGATTGCGTGCAGGAACCCAGCTAAGATACCTTTTGAGAGATTGATGGAAATGAGGAAAAAGTTGTACATTTTGGAATTCATTGTGGAAGGGTTTGAACAAATTGGTGCGGATGATCCCAATGATGATGATGGACCTAATGACATTAAGGTTGATGAGGATGGTAAAGAGATGGATGATGCTGATAGAGATGTCTTGAAGGAAGGAGAAGAGGAGTTTGATGAATTGGATCTTGCCAACAAGGCTGGCACTTCTAACTCTGCAAGCTCCTCCAAACTGACAGAAACACTCTCTTTCCACCCTGCTCCATTGATGGCTGCTTGTTCCTCCCCAGTAATTGGATCCAAAGGAATACAACTGGAGGTGGGCTCTGTTAATGAGGAAGTTAAAACTATCCCCTACAACCTGGCTGTGGAAACTCTGTCTAATGACAATATTCACACTGAGGTGGGCTCTGGGACTAAAGCATATAACAATAGCATGAAGTCCCCAGCCTCTGCCCAAAAGATTTACTGTTCTGATCTGCTGCTTGACTTTGATGGGGCAAGTTCTGATACTGATGATGAGGATGAAAATGAGATCTCTGATGTGGAGATGGCTACATTTACTGAACCTGTGGCACATGGTTTGAAGATGCTGGCTCTTAACAAATGCAATATTACAATGTCTCAAGACCCTGGAGTGTCTGATATCGACAAAAAGAAAAATACTCACACACAGTGGGGCCCTGTGATCTCTCAAAGGCCTAGCACCAAAATGCAGAAAAGGCAGAATGTCATTGAGAAGGCTGTTGCTTACAAGATGAAGATGAATCTGGAAATTCCTCCTACCTTTAAAAGTAAGTCCTTTACTTCTGAGTCTTGCACTACCTTAGAAAATTATGCTTCTGATGTGAATTTGAGAATTGGGCATAGTGAAGAAGAGAAGAATAATATTGTTAACAATATCATCAAATGTGAAACTGGAAAATGTCTAGTTTTTGCTAGTCAGAATCCTGAAGTAGCACTTCCTAAAGACTTGGATGTGGACTTTTCTAATTTAGAGGGAGTTTGTACTCCAGAAAAATCAAACAACACTGGTTCACACATGCTAGGGGGCACTGCTGGTTCATGTGGGAACTCTGGTGCTGTCCAGAAAGTTGGGCTGTGTAGCCTATCTCACCCATTCAAAATATCATGATAGGTCTCTTCTGGAATATTAGAGGTGTGAGCCAAAAAGGGAAACTACAGTGCCTGTCTGATATTATTAACAAAAATAAACCAGATTTTGTTGGCTTTCAAGAAACAAAAAAAGAGAAGTTCGAGGATTCTTTCCTCAGTTCTATTGCTGGTCCTATTCCCTATGCTTGGCACTGCCTACCTACTATGGGGACTGCAGGTGGTATCCTGGTTGGGATTAATATCAACATTATGGACACTATTGGTGTCATGTGTAAAAAAATAATGTCTAGTTATCACCTTGAAAAATAAGAGTGACCAGTTAGTTTGGCACCTTGTAGTGGTTTATGGCACAGCTTATGCTGTTGATAATGTTGATTTTATAGCCGAGCTTCATGAGGTTATGGAAGGACTCTCCCACCCAGTTCTGTTTGGGGGTGACTTCAACCTAGTGAGAGAAGCCAGGGACAAGTCATCTGGGGTGATTAATACCTCTTGGAATTTCCTTTTTAATGATTGGATCAATAAATGGGGACTCATGGAGACTAAAATTGCAAATAGGGTTTTTACCTGGAGTAACAATCAAGATAATCCTGTCTTTGCGGTGATTGATAGAGTTTTCTCTTCTACTGACTGGGACAGCCATTTCCCACTTACTACCCTATGTGCCTTACCCAGAGTGGGGAGTGACCATGCCCCCCTACTTCTGGATACTGGCAATAGAAGTAATACTATAGACAAACCTTTTAAGTTTGAAAAATGGTGGCTGAGTCAACCAGACTTTTCAGCTCTGGTTGAGAAAACTTGGTCCACCCCTTCTCCTTGTAATACAGCCATTGATACTTGGCAATTCAAAACCAAGCTTTTAGGGAAGAAAATTAAAGGTTGGAGTATTAACATAGAAGCTGCTATGAAGACAAAGAAAAAAGATCTGTTACAAGAATTTGATATACTAGATGTGTTTTCTGAACAAAACAGAGTGTCAAATGAGGATATCCTCAGAATGAAAGAGATTAGGGCAGAGTTAGATGATATCTGGAGGAAAGAGGAAACTTCCATGTGGCAAAGATCTAGAGACAGAAAGATTTTAGAAGGGGACAGGAACACCTCATATTTCCATGCTGTAGCTAACTAGCGTAGGAGGAAGAATTTTCTTTCGGTGCTCGAAGGCCCAAATGGTCCTGTCCATTCTACCAATGAAATGTTGGGGGTGGCTACAGATTTTTATAAAAAATTGTTTGGCCATGAAGACAAACCCAACATACACCTTGATGATCATTTTTGGTCAGAAGAAGAGAAAGTCACACGTGAGGAAAATAATGACCTAGAGAAACCCTTTTCGGAGGAGGAAATCAAGGATGCTATTATGGGATCATATGCATGTGGTGCCCCTGGGCCCGATGGGCTCTCCTTCCTCTTCTACCAGAAGTTTTGGGACCTGATTAAACAGGACTTTATGGCCCTGGTCAAAGATTTTGAAAATGGGACTCTAGATCTGCAACAATTAAACTACTCTATTGTCACCCTAATTCCTAAAGAACCAGATGCTAGGCACATGAAGAAATTTAGACCGATTTGCTTGAGTAATGTTTTGATCAAGATTTTCAGTAAAGCAATGACCAACAGAGTTTCTCCGCTTGGCCATCGCCTACTTTCACCTTGTCAAACTGCTTTTGTCCGTGGTCGTTTCATTTTAGAAAGTGTTGTCACGGCTCATGAAGCGATCCATACAGTTCATAAATCTGGAAAATCCGGGGTTGTCCTCAAACTAGACTATGAAAAGGCTTACGACAGGGTTAATTGGGAGTTCCTACTAGAGATGCTGACTTCTAGAGGTTTCGAGAGTAAATGGATCAAGTGGATTTTTTCCATTTTGAAACAAAGCTCCTTTGCTGTAAAAATTAATGATAGTGTGGGCCCATATTTTGTGGGTGGCAAGGGTCTTAAACAGGGTGACCCGTCGTCTCCCATGTTGTTTAATTTGGTGGTAGATGTGTTTTCACGAATGCTAGCCAAAGCAACAAGGGAGAGAATTATTGTTGGAATCCTTCCGGAGGTGATCCCTAATAGCTTAATTAGTTTACAATACGCGGATGACACGATCCTATTCCTGGATCCAAATCCAGAATGTGCGAAAACCCTGAAATGGCTATTAGCTTGTTTTGAGAATCTTTCTGGTATGAGGATCAATTATGATAAGCGTGAATTAGCTGCAATTAATCTGGGAGAGGGAGAGATTAAGACTCTCTCCCAAATTTTCTGCTGTAAAATTGGGGGTTTCCCTTTGAAATATTTGGGAGTACCACTTCATTTTCTAAACTTAAGGAGGGAGGATCTCCAACCTATCATTGACAAAATCATTAAGAGGATTTGTGGATGGAGAGGCATATTACTTAGCTATGAGGCCAAGTTAATCTTGTTACAGACTTGCATTGCAAGTATTCCTATGTATTTAATGTCCGTGATTAAGTTTCCGAAATGGGCAATTAAAGCCATCACTTCCCAAATGTCACATTTCTTCTGGGGCAATATGGGTGACATCCACAAATACCATCTGGCCAACTGGGGTTTAGTTTCCCAGAAAAAGGCTTTTGGTGGACTGGGGGTAACTAACCTTAGGGAGTTTAACATGGCCTTGTTGGCTACATGGTCCAAAAGGTATATGCACGGGGCAGAGAAAATGTGGGTGACCTTGGTTAACCACAAATATAACACTTCGAGGCCTAATATCCTTTGGGATAAAGAAGGTGTGGGTTCACCCTTCTGGAAAGGGGTTACTTGGGCTTTCGCTGGGGCCCGCCCTTTCTATAGATGGATTTTAGGCAATGGTAGCCACATCAGTTTCTGGCATGATATTTGGGTGGGGGAACCACCCTAAAAACTAAATTCTGGGAGATTTTTGACATTTGTCAGCAAAAAAATGTTTCTGTTGCCCAGGTATGGGATGGTATAGAGCTAAGGCTCAACTTTAACAGATGTGTGGATGAGAGGCTTATGGGTGTATGGCGAGAGCTTTTGCTGGCTATTGCTAACTATATACCAAATGATGAGGATGATAAACCTGTTTGGATGCTAGAACAAAGTGGTGTATACTCTGTGAGTTCCTTCTACAACACTATGAATTGGGGAGGGGTTTCTACTCCTATTTGGAAAAACTTTTGGAAGATCAATGTCCCTAACAAATATTTGGTATTTATTTGGCTGGCCTACCATAATAAGATCCTGACTAGGGATAATCTAGGAAAAAGACAACATGTGGAGGATGAAACATGTTTATTCTGTAGTGATAAGGAATCTGTACATCACCTTCTTTTTGATTGTGTTGTTGCTAGAGCCATTTGGCATGATATTGCCGATATTTTTGGTTTTATTCAACCAACCTGTATGAATAGTTTTTCTACTCTGTGGAATGTCAACAATAGGAAAAATGTGATAAATATTGCATGTGTTGCTACCGTTTGGAGCATTTGGACTATGCGTAACAAAATGTGTTTTCAGGGCGTTCCATGGAGAAGTACTCGGGTTATCCTGGGAACGATCAGCTCATACATCCACCAATGGAAGATCCTATGCAAAGGGGACCAATATGTCCTGCTACGGCGCTGTCTCCGGCTCCTGGACCATCGAAGAGGAGGGCTGCTTCGCATCGCCTGGAGATGATACGCCAAGGTGGAGATGTTGCTGGATCCAAAGGCAGCTACATGAGGGCGCACGCTGGATGAGGAAATTCTCCCGATTTCAGTTTCGCTGGGCTGTAATAGGATCTAGTTTTATGTCTTCGTTTTGGCTGGAGTTTGTGTGAAGTTTGTCTTAAGACTGGTAGCTTTTGAATATGCCATAGAAGAACTCTGTGCTCTGTTTTATTCAATAAAATTGAGTGGGGGGAAGCCCCTTTTGATCAAAAAAATAAAAAAAAACTTTTCCTGTCAACGTCATGACAAAGGATTTCAATATCTTCCATGCTAAACACATTATTGGCGGTTTCCAAGCGGAATTGTAAATTTTACTCCCATCCACCATACATACACAAGCCATGGCTGACCGAATCCACGGATGCCCTCCAACAAATCAACTATCCTGGGAGTTTTGTTTAATTATTTTTGATTTTGTAGGACTGGGCATCCCTTTTACCAGCCTCTCTCGTGCAATGACAGGCGAATAAACGCCCATCTTGAGAATAACCCACTGAACATGGAAGATATCGAACACCCCGTCGCTCCATGAGCGGTACGAGCGCACAAAACAGATGTTTATTTGAATATTAGAGGTGGCACACGTAAATTTACTTGGAACGGCAGGGTAATACCGCATATAGGTAGGTATGGTGGACTCATGTGGAATAACTTGGTTTAAGGATTTTGAATTCACAAGCAGTATTCCTGCTTAGTACTATTGGGGAACGTTGCATGGGAAACAAAAATTTTCCTACGAACACCCAAGATCTATCTATGGAGATGCATAACTACGAGAGGGGGAGTGTATCTACATACCCTTGTATATCGCTAAGCGGAAGCATATATAACGTGGTTGATGTAATCATACTCTTCACGATCCAATTGTGATCCGATCCGATCTAGCGCCGAACGGATGGCACCTCCACGTTCAGCACACGTGCGGCTCGATGACGTCTCCTCCTTCTTGATCCAGCAACCGAGGGAGGAGAAGTAGATGGGATCTCAACCAGCACGACGGCGTGGTGGAGCAATCCCGGCAGGGCTTCGCCAAGCGCTACCGTAGATGCGATCTGAGGAGAAAACGGAGTAACGGGAGAGGGAGGGCTGCCACCGGGGCATAGGAATTGGTGTGTGCAGCCCTCCCCTCCCCTCCACTATATATAGGAGGCAAAGGGGAGAGGGAAGGCGCAGCCTTGACTCCTCCTCCAAGGGAGGGGCCGGCGGCCAAGGGAGAGTCCTCCCTTTACAAGGAAGGGAGGAGTCCCCCTCCTCCAAGGCACCTCCGGGGTGCCTTGTTCCTTTTGGACTCTTGCCCCCAATACTAATTCGCCTCTAGGGGTTGATGCACCTGGCACATGATGGCTAGGACGCACCCCCTATGGCCCATGTGGGCCCACGGGGTTGGTGGACCCCCGGAACCCTTTTTGGCACCCCAGTATACTACCAGTAATGCCCGAAACTTTTCCGGCGACCAAAATAGGACTTCCCATATATAAATCTTTACCTCCGTACCATTCTGGAACTCCTCGTGACATCCGGGATCTCATCCGGGACTCCTAACAACATTCGGTCACCAACGTACATATCCCAATACTACTCTAGCGACACCGAATGTTAAGCGTGCGGACCCTGCGGATTCGAGAATCATGTAGACATGACTGAGACACCTCTCTGGCCAATAACCAAAAGCGGGACCTAGATGGCCATAGTGGTTCCTACATATTTCACAAAGATCTTCATCGGTCGAACCACGATGACAAGGATTCAGTCAATCCTGTATGCAATTCCCTTTGTCGAGCGGTATGTTACTTGCCTGAGATTCGATCATCGGTATCTCCATACCTAGTTCAATCTCGTTACCGGCAAGTCTCTTTACTTGTTCCGTAATATAAGATCCCGTGACTAACTCCTTAGTCACATTGCTTGCAAGCTTCTTGTGATGTTGTATTACCGAGAGGGCCCAAAAATACCTCTCGTCATACGGAGTGACAAATCCTTGTCTCGATCCATGCCAACCCAACAGTCACCCTTGGAGATACATGTAGAGTACCTTTATGATCACCTAGTTACAAAGTGGCGTTTGATACACACAAGGCATTCCTCCGGTGCTAGGGAGTTGCATGATCTCATGGTCTTAGGAACAGATACTTGACATGAAGAAAGCAGTAGCAATAAACTAAAATGATCAAATGCTATGCTTACGGTTGGGTCTTGTCCATCACATCATTCTCCTAATGATGTGACCTCGTTATCAAATGACAACTCATGTCTATGGTTAGGAAACTTTAACCATCTTTGATCAACGAGCTAGTCTAGTAGAGGCTCACTAGGGACACGGTGTTGTCTATGTATCCACACATGTATCTGAGTTCCTGATCAATACAATTCTAGCATGGATAATAGAAGTTTATAATGAACAGGGAAATATGATAATAACCAATTTATTATTGCCTCTAGGGCATATTTCCAACAGTCTCCCACTTGCACTAGAGTCAATAATCTAGTTCACATCGCCATGTGATTCACACCCAATGAGTTCTGGGGTTTGATCATGTTTTGCTTGTGAGAGAGGTTTTAGTCAACGGGTCTGCAAAATTCAGATCCATGTGTACTTTGCGAATCCTTATGTCATACTGTAGATGCTACTATCACGCTCCACTTAGAGCTATTCCAAATGACTGCTCCACTATACGTATCCGGTTTGCTACCCAGAGTCATCCGGATCGGTGTCAAAGCTTGCATCGACGTAACCCTTTACGACAAACTCTTTATCACCTCCATAATCGAGAAACATTTCCTTAGTCCTCTAGTTACTAAGGATAATTTTGACCGCTGTCCAGTGATCCACTCCTGGATCACTCTTGTACCCCCTTGTCAAACACATGGCAAGGCACACATCAGATGCGGTACATAGCATGGCATACCGTATAGAGCCTATGGCTAAGGCATAGGGGACGACCTTCGTCCTTTCTCTTTCATCTGTCATGGTCGAGTTTTGAGTCTTACTCAACTGCACACCTTACAATACAGGCAAGAACTCCTTCTTTGACCGATCCATTTTGAACTCCTTCAAAATCTTGTCAAGGTATGTACTCATTGAAAGTCTTATCATGTGTTTTGATCTATCTCTATAGATCTTGATGCCCAATATTTAAGCAGCTTTTTCCAGGTCTTCCTTTGAAAAACTCCTTTCAAACAACCCTTTATGCTTTACAGAAACTCTACATCATTTCCGATCAACAATATGTCATCCACATATACTTATCAGAAATGCTATAGTGCTCCCACTCACTTTCTTGTAAATACAAGTTCCTTATAAACTTTGTATAAACCCAAAAGAGGTTTGATCACCTCATCAAAGCGCATATTCCAACTCCGAGATGCTTGCACCAGTCCATAGAAGGATTGCTGGAGCTCGCATGCCTTTTAGCATCCTTAGGATCGACCAAACCTTCTGGTTATATCACATACAATCTTTTCTCAAGGAAACTGTTAAGGAAACGATGTTTTGATATCCATCTGCCAAATTTCATAATTGAAAAATGCAGCAACTGCTAACATAATCCCAACTGACTTTAGCATCGCTACGGGTGAGAAAGTCTCATCGTAGTCAACTCCTTGAACTTGTCGGAAACCTCTTTGCGACAAGTCGAACATTATAGATAGTGAAATTACTACCAGCGTCTGTCTTCTTAAAGATCCATTTATCCTTAATGGCCTGCCGGTCATCGGACAAGTCTACCAGAGTCCACACTTGGTTATCATACATGGATCCTATCTCAGATTACATGACCTCTAGCCATTTGTCGGAATCTTGGCCCATCATCGCTTCCCCATAGTTCGTAGGCTCATCATTGTCTAACGACATGACTTCCAAGACATGATTACCGTACCACTCAGGGGCAGTACATGTCCTTGTCGACCTACGAGGTTCGGTAGCAACTTGATCTGAAGTTTCATGATCATCATCATTAGCTTCCTCTTCAATTGGTGTATGCATTACAGGAACACCTTTCTGTCATGCGCTACTTTCCAATTCAAGTGAAGGTTCGATAACCTTATCAAGTTCTACCTTCCTCCCACTCAGTTCTTTCGAGAGAACCTCCTTCTCTGGAAAGGATCTATTCTTGACAACAAAGACCTTGCCTTCGGATCTGTGATAGAAGGTATACCCAATTGTTGCTTTAGGGTATCTTATGAAGATGCACTTTTCTGCTTTGGGTTCGAGCATATCAGACATAAGTGTCGCATCCCCAAACTCTAAGAAACAACAGCTTATGTTTCTCGCCAAACCATAATTCATACGGTGTCATCTCAACGGATTAGATGGTGCCCTATTTAAAGTGAATATAGTTGCCTCTAATGCATAACCCCAAAACGATAGTGGCAAATCAGCAAGAGACATCATAGATCGCACCATATCCAATATAGTACGATTACGACATTCGGACACACCATTACACTAAGGTGTTCCAGGTGGCGTGGGTTGTGAAACAATTTCCACATTGTCTTGCATACCAAACTCCTAACTCAGATATTCACCTCCACGATCATATCGTAGAAATTTTATCTTGTCACGATGATCTTCAACTTCACTCTGATATTGCTTGAACTTTTCAAAAATTTCAGACTTGTGTTTCATCAAGTAAATATATTTGTATCTACTCAAATCATTTGTGAAGGTAAGATAATGATGATATCCACCACGTGCTTCAACACTCATTGGACTGCATACATCAATATGTATTATTTCCAATAAGTCACTTGCCCACTCCATCGTACCGGAAAACGAGGTCTTAGTCATCTTGCCCATGAGGCATGGTTCGCATGTCTCAAGCGATTCAACATCGAGTGAGTCCAAAGATCCATCAGCATGGAGCTTCATGCGCTTTACACCAATATGACCTAAGCAGCAGTGCCACAAGTATGTGGTACTATCATTATTAACTTTGCATCTTGTGACATCAATATTATGAACATGTGTAACACTACGATCGAGATTCAATAAACCATTCACATTGGGTGCATGACCATAGAAGGTATTATTCATGTAAATAGAACAACCATTATTCTCTGACTTAAATGAATAATCGTATTGCAATAAACACAATCTAATCATGTTTATGCTCAACGCAGACACCAAATAACATTTATTTAGGTTCAACACTAATCCCGAAGGTAGAGGGAGTGTGCGATAGTGATCACATCAACCTTGGAAACACTTCCAACACACCTCGTCACCTCGCCCTTAGCTAGTCCCCGTTTATTCCACGGCTTTTGTTTTGAGTTACCAATATTAGCAACTGAACCGGTATCTAATACCCAGGTGCCACTAGAAGTACTAGTAAGGTACACATCAATAACACGTATATCAAATATACTTTTGTTGACGTTGCCAGCCTTCTTATATACCAAGCATTTGGGGTAGTTCCACTACCAGTGGCCGTTCCCCTTACAATAGAAGCACTTAGTCTCGGGTTTGGGTTCAACCTTGGGTTTCTTCACTGGAGCGGCAACTGGCTTGCCATTCATGAAGTTTCCCTTCTTGCACTTGCCCTTCTTGAAACTAGTGGTCTTACCATGAACACTTGATGCTCCTTCTTGACTTCTACCTCCGCGGCCTTAAGTACCGCGAATAGCTCCGGGATCATCATCTCCATCCCTTGCATGTTATAGTTCATCACAAAGCTCTAGTAGCTTGGTGATACTGACTGGAGAACTCTGTTAATCACTATCTTATCTAGAAGACTAACTCCCACTTGATTCAAGCGATTGTAGCACCCACACATTCTGAGCACATGCTCACTTACTGAGCTATTCTCCTCCATATTATAGGCAAAGAACTTGTCAGAGGTCTCATACCTCTCAACACGGGCATGATCCCGAAATACCAATTTCAGCTTTTGGAACATCTCATATGCTTCATGGCGTTCAAAATGTCTTTAAAGCCCCGATTATAAGCCGTAAAGCATGGCGCACTAAACTATCAAGTATTCATCAGAACGTGTCTGCTAGACGTTCACAACATCCACAGACGACACTTGAGAGGGTGGCGCATCGAGCGGTGCATCAAGGACATAAGCCTTCTGTGTAGCAATGAGGACAATCCTCAGATCACGGACCCAGTCCGCATTATTGCTACCATCATCTTTCAACTCTATTTTCTCTAGGAACATATCAAAATACAGGGGAGCTATAGCATGAGCTATTAATCTACAACATAATTTGCAAAGACCTTTTGACTATGTTCATGATAATTAGTTCAATTAATCAAATTACTAATGAACTCCCACTCAAATCAACATCCCTCAGGTTGACTAAGTGTGACATGATCCAAATCCACCAACCCAAGTCCGATCATCACGTGAGATGAGGTGGTTTCAATGGTGAACATCTCCATGTTGGTCATATCTACTATATGACTCATGTTCGACCTTTCGGTCTCCTGTGTTCCGAGGCCATGTCTGTACATGCTAGGCTCGTCAAGGTTAACCCAAGTATTCCGTGTGTGTAAATCTGGCTTACACCCGTTGTATGCGAACGTAGAGTCTATCACACCCGATCATCACGAGGTGCTTCGAAATGACGATCCTTCGCAACGGTGCATACTCAGGGAGAACACAATTTTATCTTGAAATTTTAGCGAGGGATCATCTTATAATTTTATCGTTGTCCTAAGCAAAATAAGATGCATAAAAAGGATAAACATCACGTGCAAATCATATAAGTGACATGATATGGCCATCATCATCTTGTGCTTTTGATCTCCATCTCCAAAGCACCGGCATGATCTCCATCGTCACCGGCATGACACCATGATCTCCATCATCATGTCGTCACGTGGTTGTCGCACCAACTATTGTTAACTCATAGCGATAAAGTAAAGCAAATGGTACAAATAAATTAAAGACAACCCTATGGCTCCTGCCGGTTGCTGTACTCATCGACATGCAAGTCGTGATAACTATTAAAAAACATGATCATCTCATTCATCACATATATCAAATCATGTCTTGGCCATATCATATCACAACATGCCCTGCAAAAATAAGTTAGACGTCCTCTACTTTGTTATTGCAAGTTTTACGTGGCTGCTATGGGCAACTAGCAAGAACCGTTCTTACCTACGCAAAGCCACAACGGTGATAATCAAGTTGTTGTTTAACCTTCTACAAGGACCACCTCTATCAAATCCAATTCAACTAAAGTGGGAGAGACAGACACCCGCCAGCCACCTTTATGCAACTAAGTTACATGTCAGTCAGTGGAACCGGTCTATTGTACGTGGACAAGTAAGGTTGGTCCGGGCCGCTTCATCCCACAATACCGCCGAATCAAAATAATACTAAGGAGGTAAGCAATCTGAACATCAACGCCCACAAACTCTTTGTGTTCTACTCGTGCATATCATCTACGCATAGACCTAGCTCCGATACCACTGTTGGGGAACGTTGTATGGGAAAGAAAAAAATTCCTACGAACACCCAAGATCTATCTATGGATATGCATAGCTACGAGAGGGGGAGTGTATCTACATACCCTTGTAGATCACTAAGCAGAAGGGTATATAAAGCGGTTGATGTACTCGTACTCTTCACGATCCAGTCGCGATCCGATCCGATCTAGCACCGAACGGACGACACCTCTGCGTTCAGCACACGTGCGGCTCGATGACGTCTCCTCCTTCTTGATCCAGCAAGCGAGGGAGGAGAAGTAGATGGGATCTCAACAACCATGATGGTGTGGTGGATATGGTGGTGGAGCAATGCCGTTAGGGCTTCGCCAAGCGCTACCGTGGATGCGATCTGAGGAGAAAACGGAGTAACGGGATAGGGAGGGCTGCCACCGGGGCGTAGGAATTGGTGTGTGCAGCCCTCCCCTCCCCTCCACTATATATAGGAGGCAAAGGGGAGAGGGGAGGTGCAGCCTTAACCCCTCCTCCAAGGGAGGGGCCGGCGGCCAAGGAAGAGTCCTCCCTTTACAAGGAAGGGAGGAGCCCCCCTCCTCCAAGGCACCTCCGGGGTGCCTTGTCCCTTTGGGACTCTTGCCCCCAAGCCTAATTCTCCTCTAGGGGCTGATGCACCTGGCCCATGATGGCTAGGGCGCACACCCTATGGCCCATGTGGGCCCACGGGGCTGTTGGACCCCCCGGAACCCTTTTCGGCACCCCGGTATACTACCAGTAATGCCCGAAACTTTTCCGGCGACCAAAATAGGACTTCCCATATATAAATCTTTACCTCCGGACCATTTCCGAACTCCTCATGACGTCCGGGATCTCATCCGGGACTCCGAACAACATTCGGTCACCAACGTACATATCCCAATACTACTCTAGCGTCACCGAACGTTAAGCGTGCGGACCTTGCGGGTTCGAGAATCATGTAGACATGATCGAGAAACCTCTCTCGCCAATAACCAATAGCGGGACCTGGATGACCATAATGGTTCCTACATATTCCACAAAGATCTTCATTGGCCGAACCACGATGTCAAGGATTCAGTCAATCCCGTATGAAGTTCCCTTTGTCGAGCGGTATGTTACTTGCTCGAGATTCGATCGTCAGTATCTCCATACCTAGTTCAATCTCGTTACCGGCAAGTCTCTTTACTCGTTCCATAATACAAGATCTCGTGACTAACTACTTAGTCACATTGCTTGCAAGCTTCTTGTGATGTTGTATTACCGAGAGGGCCCAGAGATACCTCTCCGTCATACGGAGTGACAAATCCCAGTCTCGATCCATGCCAACCCATCAGTCACCCTTGGAGATACATGTAGAGTACCTTTATGATCACCCAGTTACGAATTGACATTTGATGCACACAAGGCATTCCTCCGGTGCCAGGGAGTTGCATGATCTCTTGGTCTTAGGAACAAATACTTGACATGAAGAAAACAGTAGCAATAAACTAAAACGATCAAATGCTATGCTTACGGTTGGATCTTGTCCATCACATCATTCTCCTAATGATGTGACCTCATTATCAAATGACAACTCATGTCTATGGTTAGGAAACTTTAACCATCTTTGATCAACGAGCTAGTCTAGTAGAGGCTCACTAGGGACACGGTGTTGTCTATGTATCCACACATGTATCTGAGTTTTCGATCAATACAATTCTAGCATGGATAATAGACTTTTATCATGAACAAGAAAATATGATAATAACCAATTTATTATTGCCTCTAGGGCATATTTCCAACAAGTACAGGTGAAGGCTAGCAATAGATTGAGAAGCGACCAACTAGAGAGAGAAAACGATAATAATCATGCATTGTGAATAATTAACATTGAACATAGCATGAGTAGGATATGAACACTCTGAATTTAAACATCATGAAGGCTGCATTGGTTTTCAATCAACTACATGTTTGCACATGGGCCAAGTCAAGCCGCTCGAATTACTCAGAGGGAAATACAATACTACCATACCACATCATAACCATTTTAATGTATGTTGACACATAAGATAAATCGTTATCTACTCCTAGTTATTTAAGCATGGCATGAGCAACTATAAGCTCTAATTGTTATCATAAACATGTTCGCTCATGATATACTGAATCGAGATCGAACGAGCTAAACATATTTACAAAAACGGAAAACAAGAAGAGTTCATATCAACTTCCTTTACCATGATCACTTCATCAACATTATTGCCTTTCACTTGCACGACTGAATGATGTGATAATAATGATAATAGTGCAAGAGTGCCGTGGACTAAGCTGAAATCTGCAAGACAGATTTATACAAAGGAAAAGACGAGGTAATATTGGCTCTCTGTTAGGTCAACAATAATGCATATGGGAGCCACTCAACATTTTCATCGTGGTCTTCTCCTTTCACGACTCAATAAATAGAAAAGAAATTCATAGAAACACACTGAAATATTTTTGGAGTTTTTGTTTTTTTCTCAAGGAAGCAAAATAAACAAAGGAAAAACAAGAACGAGAAAAAATTATTTACACGGGAAAGCTCCCAACATGCAAAGGAAATCTTTTTGTGTTTTCTTTTAGCACTACAGTAATTTAATAGGAAAAAAAAACCGAAAAGAAGAGAGAAATATTTTTTGGATTTCCAAAGTTTTTCAAACACACAAGAAGAAGGCGGAAAATATAGCTAACATGGATATACAATGAAAAAGGATGAACACCGACAATTTATATGAAGTGTGTGAACATGAATGTAATGTCGGTGAGAAATACGTACTCCCCAAGCTTAGGCGTTTACCTAGCTTGGTGATCACCATCCGTAGAAGCCATCTGGTCCCGGAGGAAAGTAGTTGGGCTAAAGTACCTGATATTTCCACACTTCAGCTGTGGCCTCCGCCTCAGCGAACTCGTTACGGTAAGCAGTTATGTCAAGTGGCATGATGATATATCCGTTCTTGGCATGATAGTCAAACAAAGAGGGTGCAGGCAATGATACGTCTCCAACGTATCTATAATTTTTGCTTGTTCCATGCTGTTATATTATCATTCTTGGATGTTTTACAATCATTTTATAGGAACTTTATATCATTTTTGGGACTAACCTATTGACATAGTGCCAAAGTGCCAGTTGCTGTTTTTGCTTGTTTTTTACTTCGCAGAATATCAGTACCAAACGGAGTCCAATCGCGATGAAACTTTTTGGAGATTTTTTTGGACCAGAAGACATCCATTGGGCCAAAGAAGTACCAGAGAGGAGGGCCGAAGAGACCACAACCCACCAGGGCGCGCCAGAGGCCCTAGGCGCGCCCTGATGGGTTGTGCTCTCCTCGGGACGCGTCTCCAACGCCTCTGATGCCTATAAATTCCCAAATATTCCAGAAACCATAAGGGAGTCGACGAAAAACACATCCAGCCGCCGCAAGTTCCAGAACCACGAGATCCAATCTAACACCATCACGGAGGGGTTCATCATCCTCATTGGTGCCTCTCCGATGATGTGTGAGTAGTCCACCGTAGACCTACGGGTCCGTAGGCATTAGCTAGATGTCTTCCTCTCTCTCTTTTGATTCTCAATACAATGGTCTCTTGGAGATCTATTTGATGTAAACTTTTGCGGTGTGTTTGTTGGGATCCGATGAATATTGAGTTCATGATCAGTTTCTATCCATGAATATTATTTGAGTCTTCTTTGATCTCTTATATGCATGATTACTTATAGCCTCGTATTTCTTCTTCAAATCTTTGGTTTAGTTAGGCAAACTAGATCGATTTTTCTTGCCATGTGTCGTGGTTTTGTCACGGCATGATGTCCTCGCAAGAGAACTTAGGTGTGAGGCCATCGCAACTAGGTGGCGGCTTGAGAGGGGTTGGTAGGAATCGAGAGACGCAAGTTTACCCAGGTTCGGCCCCTCCGATGGAGGTAAAAGCCTACGTCCTACTTTGTGTGTCTTGATGATGACAATGATCACGACTACAAGGGTGCGGAATCGCTACCGCTAGCCTCGAGGGTTTCTAATCTGTCTATCTCTAATGACTTGAACTTGTCCCTCTTGGGGCGCCTTACCCCTCCTTATATAGGTTGAAGGGGTAGGTTTACATGTAGAGTCCTACTGGAAGTAGGATTAGGACTAGTCTCTCTTGAATCCTAATCCGGGTCTTGTTTCCTTTATGAGGGAGTCCTTCCTCATCTTGGGCCTTCTCTGTGAGCCGGCCCATCATAACATGAGTCGGCCCTCCCATGAGCCGCCTTCTGGGCCGTTGGGTCTTGTCGTTCGTCTGACCCGCTTGCTGGGTCACCAATGAGCCGCCAAGCTCGGCCGAGTCACCAGTGAGTCGCCAAGTCCCGGCCGGGTCATACTTCAAGCCGGGTTATACCGCGGGGTAATATCCCCGACATTAGCCCCCAGGTTAGCTTGAATTTATTCATGGTAAGCTCCTGAAATAAGAATAACAAATATGTTAACGGACCGGCTTGCTCCACAGGCCGGCTTAATGAAGTAGCTCCTTGAAAATCCAGGTTTTTTCTTCATATTAACGAGCCGTCTTCACAATCATCTTGCAGGTCCGTGTCCTTCGCAAAATATTGGGAATAAAAACACCCATATGCCGTTGAGTCGGCCTCCAATGCTTTGGCTTGATGAAAATTTTGGAGATAAGAAAATCATATGAAGTTGAACCGCCAAATGATGGGCCGGGTCATTCTTCTGGCCGGGTCATGACCTTTGATAATACCGGGTCATGATCTTTGATAATACTGGGTCATGATCTTTGATAATACCGAGTCATGATCTTTGATAATATTGGGTCATGATCTTTGATAATATCGGGTCAAACAACTGGACTCCAATTGACTTGATAAATTTATTGGAAATAAAGAAATCCGTGTGATGTTGAGCCGGTCTTTCAATACTTCAGCTCCATGAAGAAAAACGACACCTCTCGCTCGTAATTGACATCTTGAAAGTGCTCTTCTATTTTTTATATCCATATTACCTGTAGCCCTCAAGCTCCGAGTTTATCCATGATGACTTGGTGCTTTTAAATAATATCTTTGATTGTGTAGCCCCCAAGTGCCGGGTTGTCTTGCCTGCAGCAGCCTAGGACTTACAATTGTCTTTATACTTTATAAAACTTCAACCTGTGTAGCCCCCAAGTGCCGGGTTGTCTTGCCTACAACAACCTGGGACTTTGAACTTGGTGTTGAATGTTAAGAAATCTGGGTTGTCATCTGAGTCACCAGATATAGACTGAGTGTCTTGTATTTCACATGTGTAGCCCCCAAGGGCCGGCTCATCAGTATGTGATGGGCCGGGTCTTCAATTTGGACCTTTATAATTTGTTTAAGCAGCTGAATACTGTAGCCCCCAAGTGCCGGGTCGCATGCCTGCAGCGACTTGGGACTTCAGAAATTTTGATTTGAGTAGCATAGCCCCCAAGTGCCGGGTCGTATGCCTGCAGAGACTTGGGACTATGTGAGAATAATATAACCCATCATAATGCACTTCAGAAGTTCTCTTGAACTAATATTGATCTGATTTGAATGAATCCTTGACCGTGGTTGTAATGTAACCCGGTATGAATATCCTGGAATAACGCCTTTGTCTTTGAAATGAAATCCCTGCTCGTGGTTGCGGTGCAACCCGGCAAATATATGTTTGAGAAATCCATAAGTGTTGTAGTTTACTACAGAGCACAAGTTGAAAAAAAAATCCAAGAACCGGTCAATTAGATGACACGGTATTATATGTGATAGGGCGGCTCTTCGAGAATAGTAATTTCTTCCGAGCTGGCTTGAAAAAACCCCAATCATTTAATACTGGTTATGATAAACCATGATGAAGATCCAGCCATTTTGGCTATCAACAATCTTTTTATTCCTGCAGAGGTTACGATGTAACCCGGTTTAATGACCGGCTTGATATGCATGTATGATGCATGATGCAATACAGGATGATGTATGCATATGATAAAAACAACTAACAGAGAATATATACATACATATCTCAAATATTTGTAAGTCGGCCTTGAAGGCAGAACCAAAAGAGATCAACCCTTGTTCTTATTTTGAAAAACTCAAGGTTTTTGCTTCCAAGAAGCTTGGCATGAACGCCTTTAACCCCGTAAGCCGGCTCTCACGTGACATAAATCCGTCGTTTTAACCTTAACTAGTTCAGGGTCTTAAAAAGATTGATTGTTAAGAGTACGAACGGGCCACATAGCGGAGAGACTACAGCGGACAGGTGAGTTTATCCTAGCTCTCTGTAAGCTGGCTCTCTCGTGACATAAGCCGCCATTTTAACCTTGACAAGTTCAGGGTCTTATTGAAAGATTGACTGTCAAGAGTACGGCGGGTCACCTGGTGGAGTAGCAAGTTGCAAACAGGCAGGTTTAACCCATATATGGCATGGAAGCCGGTCAAGAGGGTATGAAAGCTAAACTCATTGAGTTGGAAGCCCCCAAATGACTTATGATCATGGAAAAGCTTGGCCAAAGGATATACAGGATACAATGCTACTACTGCAAAATATCTGGGGTCCAGATAAGCCGGCCTTATTCCATTGATCATAATATGATGATCCAATAAATCAAGGCACCCATGTTTGAACGGCGCATCATGGCGGCTTGTCCTCTTGGGCAACTTATAATCTTTCGCCAATAAAGCGGGGCACCCATGTTTGAACAGCGCATCATGGCAGCTCGTCCTCTTGGGCGACTTTCATTTTTTCTCCAATAAGGCAGCAGCCTCCGGGATCGGGTTATCTTCCCTGCAATGACCCGGGGTTATTGTATTTTTTCAACCCGGTCGAATCTACCGAGTCATATCAGTGTAGCCCCCGAGTCTTAAGGCGACTCGAGGAGTTGGCTTGAGAGTCTTCATATTTGACTGTGGCATAAGCCAGTATAAGGTTGGCGGCTGAACGATGGAATTTATTGGAACTACTAACGATGTGGTGAGTTGATGATCTTCGTGATGCTCATCCTATGTCTTTGGCAAATTTCATGGCCAAATTGAGTCCACATGTCTCTTGACCTATGCTTTGCTATTCTCATGTAGTATATCTCTCTTCTGGCTCCTCCAGAGCCATTTTCTTTTTCTTTGCCGCTGACTTTTGAATTGCCGGCTCAATAATGGCCTGGTTCAAATTGTAGCTTTTTCAGGGATGTTTTCCTTCATGGCAAGATCTCCTGTTTCTTTGGATATGTTGAAGTAGACCGTATTGCTGGGATAACAGGCCAATGCGTCTCTCCATTGAGCAACCTGATGCGAGTGGAAGCTGGCGCTTGTTTTGGCAATATTGCGTAAGACATGATTCTGAATGTCATTTTTTCCTTTGCTCCAATGTTGGTGGAGGAGACCGGGCCGTGGGGGCGACTTGCGTGCATCCATAGGACGACTCATACGGCGGGCGCGGCCCCGGCGTGTTGATGTAGACAGGACCACGGCGACGGCGACTTGCGCGCGTCCATTGGGCGGCTTGTACGGGCAGACGTGGCCCCGGCGTGTTGTTGTAAACCGGACCGCGAGGACGGCGGCTCGTACGGCGGGAGCTGGTCGGTGACTTGGTGCGGACGAAGGAGTCCGCCGCGGTGTTTCTAGGTCGACGCGGACGCATGAGTCAGCCTTAGCGTTGGCAACCAGCGCAGACGCGCGAGCCGGTCACGATATTATAGACCAGCGTGGACGGGAGAGTCAGCCGCGGGCGCGGACAGATGAGTCGGCCGCGGCAGGGACGGATGAGTCGGCTGCAGCGTCGTACGTCGGCGCGGACGGGAGAGTCGGCCACGGCGAGGACGGACGAGTCGGCCGCGGCGTTGATGCAGACTGAAACGCAGGGGCGACGGCTTGCGCTCGTGTCCATCAAGCAGCGTGAGATGGATGAACGCTAGCGCAGAATGATGCTGGCGCGTTCCGTATCCATGGTATAACGTCACTTTTGTAGTGAATAATTGTCCTGCACATAGAAATATTGCAGGTCAAAATAATTGTTTCTCGGATGAATTAATATGTGCTGATAAAATACATAGAAAGGATAGCACCTGATGATTTTTGCAGATGAACGCGGACGTTTTCTCAGATGACCGCGGACGTAGAGCCAAAGTAGTAGGGACAGTTGTTCCTGAGATGATCTCTCCTTTTCTTTCTTTTTTCTTGATATGATGAATAAACGTGAGTAGCTTTTGACCTCCACGTCAGAAGTAGTACTAGTAGTACTATGCAACATAGCAACAGCAGCGTTTTGCGGCCGAAATCACTGTTCTGACCTTATACACAAAGAATTACACAAAATGAACTCGTTAGGAAAGTATTTCACGATCTGACCCTTTTAGAAACGCCACAGCCCGCGGCGTTGCTGGTTAACTAAGAAACGCCGACCTACCCCGCGTTTCTACACGTCAGAAACGCCGAGCTACTTCGCGTTTCCGCCTACAACTAAAACGCCAAGGACCCTGGCGTTTCTTCAGCCGATATTTGTTTAGGCCCCACCCACCCATCAGCCCGTTCTTCCTCCTCTCCTCGCTACGAACAGAGACGAGAAATGCATCTCTCCTTCTCCCGATCCCCCCCTTCGATCTTCCTCTTCCCTCAACCATTTTTGCGGATCTTTGGGGCAAATCGAAGAGGCCGGTAAGCTCCTCCAATCCCTCCAATCACTTTTTGCAATAACTTTGTATTTTTGGAGCTTTTTTGGCACTAGGTGCAACCTAGGTTTTCAAGTAAAACAAAATTTGGTGATGATTTAGTTGTTTAGTATCATATGATTTAGTAGTAAGGATGAGGGCCGGCCAAGGATGGGTGCATTGCGAAATATGATGTAAATTTGTGTATTCTCTATAGTTGCAAGTGTGATGGTGAATGCATATTACTTGATTGTTATATTTGCTATGTGTTCATCCTAAATATTTTCGACTACATAGATGTGTGCGTGCACACTTTGTATCATTTGGTACTTGTGAATTTAACATTTATAGGTAAAAAATGTATTATGTTGAATCCTAAAATTATTTGTTCCTATTATGTAGGATGTTTGAGCCGGATAAATATCCGGGCCTTGATGATTTCTACGAGCAGAAGCATCGTGCGGTGCTAGTGGAAAGAGGGGAGGTAATTATCCGGGCCTTGATGATTATCTTTCTATATTGGTTGATTTTCATATTGTGACAAGTTGAGAGAAGTAACAAATTATGCGTTTGTTTGTTTAGGTTCCTCCACTACTTCGGTTGAGGGGGCACAACCCGAATGAATCTCTCATATATGGCCGTCGGTACGAGCCTTATTTTAGAAGAATGGATCTTCTTCAGTTTGTGCTCAACTTTAAAGGCACACCACCATGGTTGAACTCCACGGCCCTTACCGCCCTTACGGACCGTTGGAGGCCGGAGACGCACTCTTTTCACCTTGCTCTTGGTGAGATGACCATAACTTTGGAGGATATTGCTATGATCATCGGGCTTCCGATCGAGGGCAGGGCTCTTACAGGGAAGGTGAGGTCTGATGGGTGGCGACAACGGGTTGCAGCATTGGTTGGTGTTAAACCTGAGCCGTGGACTCATGAAACCAGGAAGGATCCTAGGCCATCCGACGTGTTGTTCTCGTGGATACAGAAACATTTTCGCAGGTGCCCAAAGGATGCTAGTCCAGATGTTGTGGAGAGGTACGCCAGGGCTTACCTATGGAATCTTTTGACCCAAGTGGTGTTTTTGGATGGCACGGGGGACACAGCCTCGTGGATGTTCTTGTATCCTCTTCGTGACTGGGATGTTAAGTGGAGTTGGGGGTCGGCGGCACTAGCCTTCTTGTACCGTCAGGTACTGCTTACTATGATGCATTTTCATTATATTAAATAGGTATTTGCGTGTGGTCGTTTAACGTGTGTGCAAATCCGCAGTTGGATGGAGCATGTATGAGGAGTAAGCCGACGTCCACTCTTGGTGGTTTCGTTTGGGCCCTACAGGTTTGGATGTGGGAGCGTATCCCTGTAGGCCGTAATGTCACCCTTCCCCCGGAAGAACGTTGGGAGTACCCTTTTGACGGGGATGAGGAGCGGTACCCCACTATCGCACACACATGGGTTAATGTCCAATGGTCGAGTATCGCAGCCATGGGGCGGTACAAGGCATACATAAGCGAGCTTGACATGCTGACTTATGAACAGGTAATTATCCAAATGCTTTGGCATCGTTTCTGAATTTTTTTCGTGCATGGGCGAGTGACTTGTTGTGATGTAGGTCAATTGGAGGCCGTACACAGTACTTAGGCAGTTCCCTCTGAGCAATATGTGCCTTCGTGACCAGCATCTTTGGCGTGTGCGGTGCCCCTTGATATGCTTTTTTGCGGTCGAGTGGCATCTTCCTCATCGTGTTTCAAAGCAGTTCGGAGTCCAACAACGCAGCCCGCCGGATCACGTCGAGACGAGTGTGGTGCTACATAAGTGAGAGTTTTTTGTATCACCTGTTGATCAATGTCTAACACGAGAAAATGGAACTGATGTATTCTTCTAATGCTTTGTAGGACGAACCGGCAAAACAATAAGAATGTCATCAATTGGGAGGAGCACCACATTATGTGGGTGGACATGTGGAATGCTCAGAGGAATGCTCGAGTTGAAACTGATCAAACACCCGACACTGACGAGGCAGCATATTTAAGGCATTTGGAGTGGATTCGCAAAGAGTACAGAGTTATCCACAAGGGTGCTTGGACTCATTCAGATTGCTTGGACGTAATGCCAAGTGAGGCTGCTGATGGTGCATTCAACAACTCTATTAGGGAGACAATTGGAGCGCATCTAGACTATGGCCCTCTCCATGACCGAGTGGTACGTCTCTCTTTTGTATTTCTTTTGAAATATGAACATGTGTCATTTCTTCGTGGGTGGTCTGTCACATATGTTTTATCCAGGGCACGGAGCTATGGAGATGTATCAACGATAGTAATGTGGTGCTTGGCCGTGCCCCTGGTCCAGAAACGGACGGGCTTGTTAGGAGTACTCTGCAGGTTAGATGCCTTGTTAACCGTTGCTTTCTTTTTCGTAGCTCTTTTAGCATATTAACATGTCAATGTCTTTTCCTTGTGTAGAAGGTCGTCAATCGATGCCGCACACTAGCCGCTTTACTGTCTTGCCACGGTGGTTCATCCACCGATGTGCGGGCACGTGCTCAGTACAGAATGGATGTGCTTTCTTCCGCTCGTCCGTATTCCAGCCGACCACGTGCTTCTTCCGCTTGTCCATCTTCTAGTGGAGCTCATGGTTCGTCGAGTCGGAGTCATGACCATCATCTTTGATCGGTGCACTACCTCTACGTCCATCTTACTTGAGCCTCTACGTCACCAACAATGTTGTGGTGCCTCTCATACTCTTCGTCGGAGTCATGACCATCATCTTTGATCGGTGCACTACCTCCGAACTCATATTGGGGATACTCATTGGCTTCCACTTCAACTTTATGCTCAACAATAGGTGGCACACTACTAATCAGGCTCAAATCATCTACTAAGGTTTGGTTCAAGTCAACATGAAAAAGAGGAGCCTTGACCACCATACTTGCAAACACTTCGAGTGACTTGACTACCGGGATGCAACAACCTCCTTGTATGCAACCCAATGCAAATTGGACTTGATAGGCATTGTCTTCATTCGACACTTGTGTGCCGACCCAACATCATATCTTCCAAATAATTCAACTTGGTCACTTGGATCAACCCACTTCAATCTTATCCGCATTTCTTCCACAACCTCTTCATAAGTAGGACTCTCAAGAAATATCAACACTTCCTCATACTTGTCAACAATATCAACATTCATGAATGCCTCTTTGTCAACATAATGAATATTCACAATCTTGTCCATCTAAAAAAGGGAACAAAAGTACCAATGCTAAGTATACCACATTCCTAACAAAACAACTAAGAAACATCTATGTCCATCTAAATTAAGCATTACCCAAACCCTAACCCTAACCCTAACCCTAAATCTTAACAATAAGCATAACCCAACCAATACAATGCAACACTATTGGAACAACTATACTCATTAGTATACACTAAGAACATCATATTTTGGAACAATGTTCAAAACTAGGGTTAGAAAACACATGAACAAAAAACCACCCAAATAGACAAATCCAACCAATAAAAATTGTGAGATGAAGGAGATTACCTCAAGGAACGGAAATGACACCGGATCCACGGACCAAACCAATCCTTTTGGAAGGATTTGAGAGGGGACAAGTGGGGGAGACAAAGGGGAAAAGGGGGTGGAGCTCGGGATAGGTCAATGGGGAGAAGAGAGTGAGTGGTGAGTGGTGGGTGAGGGTGGCCCGAGAGCCCCACGACCTAATAAGTATCTCAGGCAGCAATGACAGGGACCATGGCGTTGCAGGACAAAGTAGAAACGCCACATACCTTGGCGTTTCCAAGAAGAAGAAACACGGAGTAGCTCGGCGTTGCTGCCGTGTGGAAACGCTAGGTAGGTCGGCGTTTCTTAGTTGACCAGCAACGCCGCGGGCTGTGGCGTTTCTAAAAGGGTCAGATCGTGAAATACTTTCCTGACGAGTTCATTTTGTGCAATTCTTTACGTATATGGTCAGAACAGTGATTTCGGCCGTGTTTTGCAATCTGTACACCTTTTGTCAGAGCATGCATGCCCTTGAGTCTCCTCCACGCCGCGTGAATGCTGGAAGCTCCTGTGCGTAGATCGAAAAGGAGGCCGCCGCTATCCCTCACCATCGTAGTAGGCTTTTAGGTGCTGGTCTTCCTCTTTTATATATATATATATATTTCTCAGTCTAATCCTGACAGTATCGGATTCGTGTGTGCTTTTGGTAAGGTTGACGGCCGGCCGAGCGGCAGACACAGAGTTGTGTGACGAAAAGCCAGACGGACTCGAATCTGAAAAGCCAGCGGACTCGAATCGCTGTATTTTGCGTTTGATGAGTAAGAGCATCTGTACTAGTATTTTGGTTTCATGGATTTCACGTATGGCCATCTAGTAGGTTTAGTGCTTCTCAAATCTTGAGACCCGTGCCAAGATAAACAATGTGGTGGAGCTCCTTTGTCTTTTCTTTCTTCTAGCGCCTGATCGGAGGTGTTTTTCTCTATCTTTTTTTGGGAGTCACATATCAGACCAACGTAGTAACTTTTCCTCCTGGTAGCTTCGGCTGATTCCCTTGGGACTATAAGATAGCAACTTCGGCGAATCTGACAGAACAGCCGCAACTTTGACGCGGATGGATGGAACTCCTATCGCACTTGGTTTCTTGCGGGAGTGTAGCGAAAATCAACCCAGCTTCGACGCATCGCCTGGTCGTGTGCGACGGCGCACGTCACGCAACCCTAAATTTCTCATGATCTTAAATCTCATGTATGCCTTTCCGAATGCTCGCCATGAAGACGATGTAGACCCTTCCGCGCCGGCTCTTATCTAGCCGGTCAATTGCAAACTTCTCGATCCCTGAAAAAGGGCTTCCTCCAAGAACACAACACCACCGTGTGCTGGCCCCTCGGTGGGCGCCAACTGTCGTGGTTTTGTCAGGGCATGATATCCTCGCGTGAGAACTTAGGTGTGAGGCCATCGCAACTAGGTGGCGGCTTGAGAGGGGTTGGTAGGAATCGAGAGACGCGAGTTTGGTTCGGCCCCTCCGATGGAGGTAAAAGCCTACGTCCTGCTTTGTGTGTATTGATGATGACGATGATCAGGATTACAAGGGTGCGGAATCGCTACCGCTAGCCTCGAGGATTTCTAATCTGTCTATCTCTAATGACTTGAACTTGTCCCTCTTGGGGCGCCTTACCCCTCCTTATATAGGTTGAAGGGGTAGGTTTACATGCAGAGTCCTACTAGAAGTAGGATTAGGACTAGTCTCTCTTGAATCCTAATCCAGATCTTGTTTCCTTTATGAGGGAGTCCTTCCTCATCTTGGGCCTTCTTTGTGAGCCGGCCCATCATAACATGAGTCGGCCCTTCCATGAGCTGCCTTCTGGGCTGTTGGGTCTTGTCGTTCGTCTGACCCGCCTGCTGGGTCACCAATGAGCCGCCAAGCTCGGCCAGGTCACCAGTGAGTCGCCAAGTCCCGGTTGGGTCATACTTCAAGCCGGGTTATACCGCGGGGTAATATCCCCGACACCATGGAAGAGGTTCTTTGTGATGGGTTCGATCTTACGGTGTCCTCTCCCAGTGACAGAAGGGGCAGCGAGGCACGCATGTATCGTTGCTATTAAGGATAACAAGATGGGGTCTATTCCTACATGAATAGATCTTGTCTACATCATGTCACCGTTCTTATTGCATTACTTCGTTTTTCCATGAACTTAATACACTAGATGCATGCTGGATAGCGGTCGATGTGTGGAGTAATAGTAGTAGATGCAGAATCGTTTCGGTCGACTAATCTTGGACGCGATGCCTATATAATGATCATCGCCTTGGATATCGTCATGATTATTTGATCTTCTATCAATTGCCCAACAGTAATTTGTTCACCCACAGTGTGCTATACTCATGAGAGAAGCCACTAGTGAATCCTACGGCCCCCGGGTCTACTTTTCCAACATATTGCTTTCCGATCTATCTTTTTGCCGCTTTTGTTTTCAGATATATTATTCCAAAAACCCAAAAATACCTTGCTGCACTTTTTATTTGCCTCTTTTATTTTGTGTTCTTGAGAGATCTATATATCCAATCTATCATATCCCAATCTATCTTGTTACCGTAGAGAGATTGACAACCTCTCTTTCGCGTCGGGTTGCAAGTATTTGTTCTTTGTGTGCAGGTGCTGTTTAGATAGTGTTGGTGATCCTCCTACTGGTTCGATACCTTGGTTTCATAACTAAGGGAAATACTTACCGTCGCTGTGCTGCATCATCCCTTCCTCTTTGGGGAAATACCGACGCAGTCTCAAGCCACGTCAAAGGAATTTCTGGCGCCGTTGCCGGGGAGGAAGCATTCTCTTCTACGTGCCAATCTCTGGCATCGAGGAGACACCATCATCATCTACCAGGTTCCTAATCACAAATCTCATCTCCTTGCAATTACATTATTTGCCATTTGCCTCTCGTTTTCCTCTCCCCCACTTCACCAAATTTGCCGTTTTATTCGCCTTCTTTTTCGTTTGCCTTTTTCTAGTCAGATCTCTTGTTCGCCTACCTTGTCGTTATGGCTAGTTCTTCATCTATTGCGTGTACTCCCAAGAATGAAGTTCTTAATTTTAAGCAAAGGGGAGGGGAGAACCTAAAAGATGCTTGGTATAGGATTTGCAATGCTCATAATAGATCTATTCATAAGCAATCTACCGTTGTTCTCCTTCGCAGTTTTTACGTGGGCATTACCACTTGGTATAGATTCGTCCTTGATACGATTACCGGTGGGAATTTCTTGATGTGTCCATCTTTGGACGCTTTTAGTTCTATGGGAAGTTTAGTGGGATCACCATCTCTTACGATCAATGAAACAACTTTAACCCTCGAACATGTTATGGAGAGGCTAGATGCTATTGAAAAGAAGATGATTACCTAAGAACATCTTGAAAATTTGGATAAGAAAATGCATAATATTGCTAATAAAATTGGGTCGAAAGTGGGAGATACCTTTAAATTGTTAAAGGAAAAAGAGACCGTTGTTAACGAAAGGATAGAAGAGAGTCCTTACCAGATTGATAAGTTGGAAGAAATTTTTAGTAACTTGGGTTCGGCTTTTTCTTCTATTAAAACTAATGAAAAAACTCCCGTAAAAATTTGCAGGACCACGCAAGTCACTAAGAACAAAGTTGCTACACCTAGTAGCCACAAGGGAGATCTTAAAATGATTAGTATTCATCCCAATTTTGTTGAAATAGTAAAAGGCCCTATTTACAAGGATGAATTTTTTGGTCTTATTCCTAGAAGTGTTGTCATTGACAGTATGCATGCTAAATTCTTGAAGAAATCTAGTTGTGTGATTGAGGAGTTGAAAACCAAAGATGATAATACTTGAATCTATGCGTTATGCCTAGTTAGGGGCGTAAAACGATAGCGCTTGTTGGGAGGTAACCCAATGAATAAATTTATTTTCATATTTTTCTTTCTGTTTTTGAGTGTTGACACAATTATGCCTCTGTTACGATTGTGTTTTTTATGTTTTATTTAGTGTTTGTGCCAAGTAAAGACTTTTAGGATGATTCATAAGATGATTAGAAACAATGCTGAATCTGAAACAGAAACTTTGCCTCCAGTGTGCGAATTTTCATTTTTTACTGGAGCGTGATATTGAGCTGAAATTTTAACAGAGTATTGCTATCCTAATTCTTTACGTTGTCCTAATTTGTCAGAATTTGTAGAGTTACAGAAGTATGGTTAGAGTACAGATTACTACAGACTGTTCTGTTTAACACAGATTCTGTTTTCGTTGCATTGTGTGCTTGTTTTGATAAATCTATGGGTTGTATTGAAGGATATGAGCCATGGTAAAGTTAAAACACAGTAGGTATAATGCAATAATAAAATTTTAATGGGTTTGCAACAGTACTTAAAGTGGTGATTTGCTTTATTATACTAACGGATCTCACAAAGGTTTTGTCGAGTTTTGTGTGATTGAAGTTTTCAAGTTTTGGGTGAGATCACGATGGATGAAGGAATAAGGAGTGAAAAGAGCCTAAGCTTGGGGATGCTACAGCACCTCCAAGATATATACAAAGAGAAACAAGCAACTAAGCTTGGGGATGCCCTGAGTGGCATCCCCTCTTTCTTCTAACAACCATCGGTATTTTACTTGGAGCTATATTTTTATTCATCACATATCATGAGTTTTGCTTGGAGCGTCTTGTATTATTTGAGTCTTTGCTTGCTTTGCTTTTTAGTTTGTCACTTGTATCCTTGCTGGACACACCTATTTGAGAGAGCCCAAATTATGCTATGATTTGTTAGAATTGCTCTATATGCTTCACTTAAACTTTTTGAGCTATGGAATTGCTCAAGTGCTTCACTTATATCTTTTTGAGCACGGTGTGCTTGGAAATTTTTGTAGAAATACTCTCATGCTTCACTTAGATTAATTTTAGAGTTAGTAAATTTTGAAGAAATCCTCTCATGCTTCACTTATACTATTTTGAGAGATGAAATCTCAATGCTCATGTTCTTCACTTAAATTTGTTTGAGCTTGTCAAAAGCAATGGCAATATATGAAACTAGTCCCATACTGATAGATATCCAAGGGATATAATAAAAAAAATCATGAAGATCATTGGACAAATTAAACTTGATTCCTTGTAATAGTTTTGAGACATGATGATAGTAATATGTGAGTCATGTTAGTGAGTAATTATGCTTTAGTAAGAATATTGGTGTTAAGGTTTGTGATTCCCTATGCAAGCACGAAAGTCAATAGTTATGCAATGAAATTACATCCTACTTATGGTGCATTATTCGGTGTTAGTTATGCTCAATGCTCGCTTATGTGAATTTTCATTTCTTGGTTGGTTGCTTCTCAATCTATTTGCTAGCCTCCACTTGTACTAAGTAGAAATACTACTTGTGCATCCAAAATCCTTAAACCCAGTTTTGCCTTATGAGTCCACCATACCTACCTATATGCGGTATTTCCACGCCGTTCTAAGCAAATTTGTATGTGCCATCTCTAATTTTCAAAATAAATTTCCTTTTTGTGTGCTCGTACCGCTCATGAAACGGTAGGGGGTATCCAATATTTTTCCATGCTAGATATGTTATTCTCAAGATGAGTGTTTATTCGCTTGTTATTGCAAGAGAGTACGGCGGTAATAGGGATGACCAGTCCCGAAATGAAAAAAAATTACTTTATGTTGTCAAATAATAAATTCCTTGGAAAGTGTTGGTATGGAAGGCAACCGTGGATACGGCCAGCCATGGATTGTGAAAGAATGGTGGAAAAAGGAATAAACTTTACTTTATGTTTGGGAACCGCCTATGATATATCTAGCATGGAAAGTATTGTGAACTACTTTGTTGTTTTCGTTGACAGGAAAGGCATGCCACCCAAAATATTTTTCTCTTTCAATTTAAACTTTGAGCTCTGGCACCTCTACAAATCCCTACTCCCCTCTGCGAAGGGCCTATCTATTTACTTTATGCAATTTTTATTTTTATTTGAGTCTCCATCTTCTCTTATAAACCACCAACTAGGGGGCACTATGATCATACTTGAGCATTGGGTGTAGTTAATATTTGAGTGTGTTTCATGAATCGATCAATGATTGAGCATGATGGGCTAGGGACAACTTTCTTTAGTGTTGATATTTTGAAAGACATGGTTGCTTGTTGGCATGCTTGAGTATTAAAGTCATTATGTTAAAACTAGACTATTGCTTTGAACCATCTAAAAGTCCAAATGTCCATGCTACAAAAGAAAAGAATATGTGATGAACATGTTAGGCAGCATTCCACATCAAAAATTCTGTTTTTACCATTTACCTACTCGAGGACGAGTAGGAATTAAGCTTGGGGATGCTGATACGTCTCCAACATATCTATAATTTTTGCTTGTTCCATGCTGTTATATTATCATTCTTGGATGTTTTACAATCATTTTAAAGCAACTTTATATCATTTTTGGGACTAACCTATTGACACAGTGCCAAAGTGCCAGTTGCTGTTTTTGCTTGTTTTTTACTTCGCAGAATATCAGTACCAAACGGAGTCCAATCGCGACGAAACTTTTTGGAGATTTTTTTGGACCAGAAGACATCCATTGGGCCAAAGAAGTACCAGAGAGGTGGGCCGAGGAGACCACAACCCACCAGGGCGCGCCAGAGGCCCCGGGCGCGCCCTGATGGGTTGTGCCCTCCTCGGGATGCCTCTCCACCGCCTCTGATGCCTATAAATTCCCAAATATTCTAGAAACCCTAAGGGAGTCGACGAAAAACACATCCAGCGGCGGCAAGTTCCAGAACTGCGATATCCAATCTAACACCATCACGGAGGGGTTCATCATCCTCATTGGTGCCTCTCCGATGATGTGTGAGTAGTCCACCATAGACCTACGGGTCCGTAGGCAGTAGCTAGATGGCTTCCTCTCTCTGTTTTGATTCTCAATACGATGGTCTCTTGGAGATCTATTTGATGTAAACTTTTGTGGTGTGTTTGTTGGGATCCGATGAATTTTGAGTTCATGATCAGTTTCTATCCATGAATATTATTTGAGTCTTCTTTGATCTCTTGTATGCATGATTACTTATAGCCTCATATTTCTTCTTTGCATCTTTGGTTTAGTTAGGCCAACTAGATTGATTTTTCTTGCCATGGGAAGAGGTGCTTTGTGATGGGTTCGATCTTGCGGTGTCCTCTCCCAGTGACAGAAGGGGCAGGAAGGCACGCATGTATCGTTGCTATTAAGGATAACAAGATGGGGTCTATTCCTACATGAATAGATCTTGTCTACATCATGTCACCGTTCTTATTGCATTACTCCATTTTTCCAATAACTTAATACACTAGATGCATGCTGGATAGCGGTCGATGTGTGGAGTAATAGTAGTAGATGCAGAATCGTTTCGGTCTACTAATCTTGGACGTGATGCCTATATAATGATCATCGCCTTGGATATCGTCATGATTATTTGATCTTCTATCAATTTCCCAATAGTAATTTGTTCACCCACGGTGTGCTATACTCATGAGAGAAGCCACTAGTGAATCCTACGGCCCCCGGGTCTACTTTTCCAACATATTGCTTTCCGATCTATCTTTTTGTCGTTTTTGTTTTCAGATCTATTATTCCAAAACCCCACAAATACCTTGCTGCACTTTTTATTTGCCTCTTTTATTTTGTGTTCTTGAGAGATCTATCTATCCAATCTATCATATCCTAATCTATATTTTTACCGTAGAGAGATTGACAACCTCTCTTTCGCGTAGGGTTGCAAGTATTTGTTCTTTGTGTGCAGGTGTTGTTTACGTAGTGTTGGTGATCCTCCTACTTGTTTGATACCTTGGCTTCATAACTGAGGGAAATACTTACCGTCGCTGTGCTGCATCATCCCTTCCTCTTTGGGGAAATACTGACGCAGTCTCAAGCCACGTCAGGCAACACAATAACATCGCGAGTCTCCTCGCTATATACTAAGTTATAACGAATGTGCTGCAGTGGTTGAGGTTCCTCAATGAACTAGTTATCTAGCATGGACTGGTGATCAAGATAAACCTTAGGCAACAGGTAGTTAGTGGGGCGTATGGAGATATTAAAATGTTTTGCTAAGCGGGTGGCATAAATACCACCATGAACCTTGCCATTGGTTCGGTTAAGATGCAAGCGGCGCGCGACAATAGCTCCTAAGTTGTAAGTGTTATCACCATAGAGTGCGCGACGCAAAATAGCAAGGGTGGGGGCACTAAGACCACCACCCTGAGTCATGGCAGTTACACATTTTCCTGTGAATAAAGCAAAGTAATGCACAGACGGAAAATGTAAACTGGTGGCCCTAGTGTTGGGGATATTCCCCACGGTTATAACCCGACTATAGGTTTGACCCGGCCTAGAGCTTGAAAGCTCTATGGGTCGCCCCGTTTTTCAGGTTAAGTTAATATGACAAGGTGGAGTCCAGGGCTTAGTGACGAGACCCGACAGGAGGCCGGCTTGACAGGAGCTCAATATGTCGGCTCGCAGAGAAGGGTCCAAAGGCCTAGAATGAGACCTGGCCGAAGGCCGGCTCGTGGAGGGACCCCAAAGGGCCGGCTCATGGAGAATAATCAAGAGGGATTCTCAACTTGGAAGACAAAGAAGACCTACAAGATTTAGAGTAGGACTCCAATCAAGGGAAGCAAGACCCGGACTAATATCCATCTTGTAATAGAAAAGAGACTAGTTGTAGTCCTACTAGGACTCTACATGTAAGCCTGCCCCTTCAACTTATATAAGGAGGTGCAAGGCACCCCAAAGGGAAAAGTTAAGTCAAGACAGACATACAAGTCTTAGACGAGATAAAAAGTAGAAGCTCTCGAGATTAGAGGTAGCGAAATAGCACCCTTGTAATCGAGATCATCATCATTATCAATAGCAATCAAGCAAGATGTAGGCTTTTACCTCCACTACGAGGGGCCGAACCTGGGTAAAACTCGCATCTCTCGATTCCGACCAACCCCGTTCAAGCCGCCACCTAGTTGTGTTGGCCTCACACCCAAGTTCTCTCATGAGGATATCTGCCGTGACAAAACCACGATAATTGGCACCCACTGTGGGGTCGCGCACGATGGTGTTGTGTTCTTGGAGGGACCTCTTTAGGAATCGTGAAGCTAGTGATTGGTCGGATGAAAAAGAATCGGCCCCTAACAATCGCTCAGGATAATTCGGCATGGAACAACCTTGGGTGGAGCCGACAAATTCATCATTTTGTGTTCAGAATCATGATTAACTTGGAAGATGACAGTACAAGATTGATCTTGAGAAATTAGGGTTGCATGCGCCGCTACACGCGCATCTCTTGGCGATCCGTCGAATCCGACCGAAGATCAAATTCCATTGTTGCGCTATTGCAGAATCCAGTCCAAGCTGTGTGTGAGACCGACATGAAGTTGGAGTTATATTGGTTACCTACAGTCTCGAGGCATGACCCTCTTTCGTACGAGCGATGGAGATTGATCTGATCCGGCGCGCCTGTGCAAGATAATTGCAGTCTCATCCAAGCCATATAAAACAATTCTCCTGCAGCATCAAGTCCCAAGGCATATCAGCGTACGTTGCTGCTGCTACTTCCTGACGCAAAGACCAAAGGAGAAGTACTACTTCAACTAGTACGTGACGTGAAGGCTAGTAGTTCAGATTGGTTTTTTGGTCTTCAGTTACTACATTCATTCAGGACATACTACCAGGTGATATTATTCTATTTATTTTGATTTGCATATTAAATTCTGTCAAGAATTTTTCTACTTGCCTCTACTACTTTGTGCATAGATTTGTTTATTCACGGCATTCATGAAGTACGACCTTCCATTGTTGGATCGTAACACAAGGTTCAACCTATGGCAAGTCAAGATGCAGACGCACACGCCAACTAGGATGATGTAGTGGATAGTTCTGAAAGAACAGAGTTCAGGATTAAAAAAAAGAGTGGAGGTTTTTATTCTTTATCAAGACCATGACAGATCTATCAAAATAGAGACCGAGGAATCTCCGCCAGCATACAATAGATTTATCCGGGTCATTCCGATCTCGCGACCTGGCTAAAAAAATTGGATGGCGTTCTTAGGCCACCACGAATGACTCGGAGGGATTAAAGCATGAGCCGTGGATGGCACAAGGCCACCAGAGAGCGGCACATGCATGGAGTGCATGCAGCGCCGCAACAGTCAAGCATAAAAAAAATCATACGGAGAGTCACATACCTAACAAGGGATTAAAAAAAGGAGGTCGACTGGGCAGAACCAGGTTCATATCGCTCTAATATCTACACGCGGAGGTCAACTGATGATCGGTAATATGACTGCTACAGTAGGTACCCATTGAAAGGAATATATGTCCCCATCATAGGAAGAACCGCAAGCAGAGAGATTAATAAGTCCAGGTGCTCAAAAAACTATTTGATTGATCATAGTACTACTGCTTGATGAGCAGGGAATCAAGGCTGCATTAATTATAAAAGCATTATAATGTTCAACTAGGACTAATGCTTCCCATGTATAGGCAATGGTCATGCTATGTGCTTGGATCAAAATAAGAAGAAGAAAAGAGAAGGGAGCAGGCAGCCATCGCAAGTCACGAGACCAGGAATTACAAATTCCAAGGTTACGGCCTGCCCAAGCTGTGCATGCATGCGTTGAGATACATACGTGAAGACTGACTACACTCCAATTGTTGCATCCGCATACATCTCAAAAAGCAATAGGACAATTGCTCAATGTAAAGGTGACCGTCGCACCAGCATCATGATACGTCTCCAACATATCTACAATTTTTGATTGTCCCATGATGATATATTATTATTCTAGTATACTTTTTGGGTCTTTATTTATCAATTTATAATATTTTTGAGCACTAACCTATTGACCCAGTGCCCAGTGCCAGTTGCTGTTTTCTGCATGTTTTTCACTTTTCAGGTCTACAGTACCAAACGAAGTCCAATTGCCACAAAACTTTTTGATGCTTTTTTCTGGTCCAAAAGAAGACCTGGAAACTTTGAAAGGAGGCCGGGAGCCGCACGAGGGCCCCACAAGCAAACAAGGCGCGCCCTGGGGGGGGGGGGCGCCCTGATGGCTTGTGCCTCCCTCGGGCGTCTCTCGACGCCCCTCTCTGGCCTATAAATTCTAATATATCCTAAAAACCCCGGAGGCAGTCCCGAAACCCTTTTTCCGCCGCCGCAAGTCTCTGTTCCGTCATGAGGCCATCTAGAGCTCCGTTCCGGCACCCTGCCGGAGGGGGGATCGATCACGGAGGGCCTCTACATCAACCTTGCTGCCCTCATGATGATGTGTGAGTAGTTCACCACAGACCTACGGGTCCATAGCTAGTTCCTGATGGCAATCTCTCTATCTCTTGATCTTCAATACAATGATCATCGCATCTTTGCTTTGATCTATCCGATGTAATCCTATTGTGCGGTGTGTTTTTTGGGATCCGATGAATTGTGGGTTTATGTTTAGATTATTCATGAAAAGTATTTGAGTCACCTCTGAATATTAAGATTCTTATTTTCATGATCATTATAGCTTCGTAATGCTCTTCTCTTTATCGATGTGCTTTGGCCAAGTAGATTGATCTATCTTCGGTGGGAGTGGTGCGTTGTGGTAGGTTCATGTTGGAAATATGCCCTAGAGGCAATAATAAAGTGATTATTATTATATTTCCTTGTTCATGATAATCGTTTATTATCCATGCTATAATTGTATTGATTGGAAACACTAATACATGTGTGGATACATAGACAACACTGTGTCCCTAGTATGCCTCTACTAGACTAGCTCGTTGATCAAAGATGGTCAAGGTTTCCTAGCCATAGACATGACATGTCATTTGATGATGGGATCACATCATTAGGAGAATGATGTGATGGACAAGACCCAAACTATTGTTGGGGAATGCGACAGAAAACAAAAATTTCCGGTATAGCGAGCATGCCCAGGACCACTATGGAGACTGCATACAAGGTTTGATCTGATCCGTACCGACTTGAAGCGCTGCGGAAGAAGAGTCGGTGGAGATCGTTGGTGCAGATCCCCGCAGCTAGGATTTACAACCTCCCAACCGCGCGGATGTACTCCCTCATCGGACAGCCCTTCGGGAGGCGGTCGGACAGTACCCCGGAAGATGTCGCGGACAGCCCTTCGGGAGGACCCTCGAAACTCGAACGGAGACTCGGACAGCCCTTCGGGAGGACACTCGAACAGCCCCTCGGGCAAAAGATCGAAACTACGACCTCTCTACGGGGTTGCACACATACGGTGTCATCTATCCGGCAGGGCTTCGCCGTCCAGAACTAGTTCCTGCCGGAACCTAGACAGCCTTTCGGCTCTACGAAAAATTCTTTTCGTGGGAGGGAGAGAGAGAGCTAGCAAAGCATAGCATGTGTATGAGAGCAAGGGATGATCATATGGCAGCCCTCACCTCCTCTATTTATAGGAAAGCCAAGTGGTAGGATGGTCACACAAAGTACCAAAATACCCCCACTTTTATGTCACACATAAAAAACCATAAGAAGGAAAAAGGGGTGCCATGTGGAGCTCCACCCTTGGCCGGCCACCCCTTGGGGCCCCCCCATGAGGGGCTTCCTTGGCCCCCAAGCCCTTCTAGAAGCCTTTTGGAAATATCCCAAAAGGTGACTTTCCAAAAAATATCCCAAAAAGCACTTTCACTATTCACGACGACATTTTTTAGCGTCCGGTCGAACTGAAAATATTTATGTGGGCTTAGAACATTTCCAGTACCCACTAAAATAAATTTCAATGCGATCCGGAAAAATTCCGGATTAGTGATTTTCATCTGCGAAAAGCATCCGAAGCGGTTCCGGCAGCTCCGGAACATTTTCGGTTTTTCTTCCGGAAAATTCCCAGAAGTTTCCAGAATGATTCTGGCACCCTCCAAGAATTATCACGCATGTGCCAAAACCAATTTGACTTAATGGTATCCCCTGAAACAACTTTTCAGTTTTACCGAAACTGTTCTGGTGTTCTCTCTGCGGAACTTTTCCGCTGTCCGAAACTTTTCCGGTGTCCGAAACTTTTTCGGTGATTTTCTCTCAGACTCCCTGTCTAGTATTCAGCAGATAGATGACCCTTAAGCGTGTGACCCTATAGGTTCGGTGAAGTATAGACATGACCCGGAACCCCTTCCGATCAATGATCAACTTCGGAGCCGTGGACACCCATATTGACCCCTACACCCACACGAATGAATATTCGAGTGAACCTCCAGTTGCCGTGTGCTATTCCTGTTGCTTCGCGATATGTTACAATTACCCGAGGTGAGATTTTCTGCATCCCCGTGGATCAACAACTTGTCCACTATGCAAGTTACCTCGTTACCGGTTTTGTTCTCTTTTCTCGTATTCGTGTTCCGGACACCTGTGATCAAATCACACTGTGTCTGGCCAGACGATGATGGATACCGTAACACCGAGAGGGCCCGAGAATATCTCTCCATCGTCGGAGGAGAAAATCCCAATCTTGAGCTATCTTGTTACTTGCCATACTTTTCCGTGAACCTGTAAGCCGCCGTAATAGCCACCCAGTAACGGATGACGTTTAACAAACCCCAAAGTTCACGAAGCAAGCACGAAGGAACTCGATACTCTCATGGTCTAAGGAATTATGCAAACATTAACTATCTATGTGTTATTAACCATTAACTTGTGATGAATGAATCTCATAGCATAACATCAATTTGGGTCGATTCAACACAAGTGTTCTACCAACATCGTGCCCTCAAAATTGCCGGCATAGCCATGCCCATGATCAGGAAAACATGATCATCCTGCAATACTTGAGCCAGTCTTAGAGGCAAGACTAGGAATACAATTTACCGTTTATTATACCACACGTGCAAATGAGTTTCCCTCCGGGCCTCGTGGATATTGCAGACTCGAGAATCATTGCAGTTATAGCATGGATCATAAACATTTATTACAAATTCGGAGATACAAAATAACTGTTATTACTGCCTCTAGGGCGTATCTCCTACAGACTCCCACTTGCATTAGAGTCATAATCCAGTTACATGGCTTCCCTAACACCAATGTCTATCCGGTGTTGCTCATGCTTTGCTCGTGGTAGAGGCTTAGTCATCGGGTCTGACACATTCAGATCCGTGTGAACTTTGCGTACTTTCACTAAACCTTCTTCGACTTGATGTCGAATGAGTTTAAATTTGCGTTGAATGTGCATTGTCTTATGGTGCGAACTTGGCTCCCTTGCCTGAGCCACGGCGCCACTATTATCACAATAGATCTCCACCGGGTCTAGCGCACTTGGGACCACACCAAGGTCTTCAAGGAATTGCTTGATTCCGACAGCCTGCTTGGAGGCTTCTGAAGCAGCAACATGTTCCGCCTCCGTTGTAGAATCCGCCACAGTCTTTTGTTTGGAACTTTTCCAATCAACTGCGCCGCCGTTCAATATGAAAACATAGCCAGATTGAGATTTGAAGTCATCTGGGTCAGTCATGAAGCCCGCATCAGTGTAACAACTTACAATGAGCTCTTCATCACCTCCGTACACAAGGAGTAAATCCTTGGTCCTTCTGAGGTACTTAAGAATACCCTTGACTGCGGCCCAGTGTTCCAATCCTGGATCACCTTGGTACCGGCTGCTAACACTTAGTGCATAGGAAACATCCGGTCTTGTACATAGCATGGCATACATAATATAACCAACTGCCGAAGCATATGGAATATCATTCATTTGTACTCGCTCATCGAGGGTCCGAGGACATTGATTCTTGCAAAGCACTCTGCCAGGTGACATGGGGAGTAGGCCTTTCTTGGAGTTCTCCATGTTGAACCTTTTCAACACCTTGTCAATGTACGTGCTTTGGCTAAGCGCTATCAGGCGTCTTGATCTATCTCTATAGATTCTGATGCCCAATACATATGCCGCTTCGCCTAAGTCTTTCATTGAAAAACTCTTCTTCAATGAGTCTTTTATTTCGCTAAGAAAATTCACGTCATTTGCAATCAACAATATGTCATCCACATACAAGATTAGAAATGCTTTTGCGCTCCCACTAAACTTCTTGTAAACACAAGATTCTTCTTCGTTCCTGATGAAGCCAAACTCTTTGACCACTTCATCAAAACAAATGTTCCAGCTCCTTGATGCTTGCTTCAGACCATAAATGGCTTTCTGAAGTTTGCATACCTTTCCAGCATCCTTATGAATGACAAAACCTTCTGGCTGTATCATGTATACATCCTCTTTGAGGTTTCCATTTAGGAAAGCCGTTTTGACATCCATCTGCCATATTTCATAATCGAAATAAGCAGCAATTGCTAGTAATATCCGAACAGACCTAAGCATAGCTACGGGCGAGAAAGTCTCTTCGTAGTCTACCCCTAGAACTTGCGTGAACCCTTTCGCGACAAGTCTAGCTTTGTGGATAGTAATGTTACCATCCGCGTCCGTCTTTCTTTTGAAAATCCATTTACAACTAATGGGTTTTACGCCATCTGGAAGTACTTCCAAGTTCCAAACTTTTTTTTCGTACATGGATTCCATTTCGGATTTCATGGCCTTGTGCCATTCCCTTGAGCTAGGCCCCGCCATCGCTTCCTTGTAGTGCGCAGGTTCATCGTCTTCAAGAATGAAGATTTCGTTATGAAACCACTCAGGTGGCTGGATAGCCCTACCTGATCTGCGCGGTTCAGTTACAACATTGTCTGAAGTTTCCGCATCACATGCGACAACTTCCGGCTCGGTTGTAGGGACAATTTGCGGAATTACTTCCGGTTCCTTAGCCATATCAACGGTTGCCGAAGATTCACTAATATCATCAAGTTGCACTGTCCTCCCACTTAATTCTTTGGCGAGAAACTCTTTCTCAAGAAATTGTCCATTTCTGGCAACAAACACTTTGTTATTGGACGGGTGGTAGAAGGAATACCCAATTGTTTCCTTGGGATAACCTACAAAGTAACATTTGTCTGATCTGGGATCAAGTTTGGTAGGTTGTAAACATTTTACGTATACCTCACAACCCCAAATCCTGAGATGCGACAAACCGGGTTTCTTCCCGTTCCATATCTCATATGGTGTCGTCTCAACTGACTTAGACGGTGCTCTGTTAAGTGTGTGAGCGGCAGTTTCTAGTGCGTGACCCCAAAAAGATATCGGTAGATCTGTAAGAGACATCATCGACCTTACCATGTCTAACAGGGTTCGGTTACGTCGTTCCGACACTCCGTTTCGCTGTGGAGTTCCGGGAGGCGTAAGCTGTGAAACGATTCCACGGTCACTCAGATGTTGGCCAAACTTGTGACTAAGATATTCGCCTCCGCGATCAGACCGCAGAAACTTAATCTTTTTGTTACGATGATTTTCCACCTCATTCTGAAATTCTTTGAACTTTTCAAAGGTTTCCGACTTATGCTTCATCAAGTAGATATATCCATACCTACTTAAATCATCAGTAAAAGTTACGAAGTAGAAATATCCACCCCGTACGATTGTGCTCATTGGACCACATACATCACTATGTATTATTTCCAATAATTCACTCGCCCGTTCAGGATGACCCGTGAACGGCGTCTTGGTCATTTTTCCCATCAAGCAAGCTGCACATTTGTCAAATGATTCAAAATCAAGGGACGGTAAAACTCCATCTTTATGGAGTCTTTGCATGCGTTTCTTTCCGATGTGGCCAAGGCGACAGTGCCACATGAAAGTGGTGGTGGTATCAGCCTTCCTAAGGCGTTTAGCATTCACGTTAAAGACATCATTTTCACATTCAAGATTTAGTATGAAAAGGCCCCCAACAATGGGTGCAAATCCATAAAACATATCCTTACAATAAAGTGAACAACCATTGTTCTCAGACTTGTAGGAGTACCCATCGTGCACTAAACATGATCCAGAGATAATGTTTCTACACAACAACGGAACAAAATAACAGTTACTTAGTTCCAAAATAAATCCTGAAGGGAGACGTAGAGGCATAATGCCGACGGCTTGAGCGGCGATCCCAGCGCCGTTCCCGACACGCATCACGACTTCATTCTTTGCCAGCTTGCGCACCTTCTGAAGCCCCTGTATCGAGTTGCAAATGTGAGCAACTGATCCGGTATCAAATACCCAAGACTTAGAATTTTCGCTAGCAAGCAAAACGTCAATGACATTAACTTGTATAACAGTTATACCTTTTCCGGTTTTCCCGGACTTCTTATCTTCCAGATACTTCTTGCAGTTTCTCTTCCAGTGTCCTGTGCCCTTGCACTAGAAGCACTCAGTTTCATTCTTGGCTCCGCCCTTAGATTTGCGTTGGAAGCCAGTCTTACCGACGCCCTTGCCCTTCTTTGGCTTGCCTTTCTTATTGAAACTGGCAGTTTTATTCACAAGCAACACTTGCTTGCGATTTTTCCGCAGTCCTCCTTCAGCAGTTTTCAGCATGGCAAGCACCTAATTAACCGTTTTGTCCGTCCCATTCATGTTGTAGTTCATGATGAAACCGTCGTAAGACGGGGGGAGTGAACCTAGCAACATGTCCATAACATGCTCTGGCAGAAGTGGAAATTCCAGGGTTTTAAGCCTTTCAGCGTAGCCAATCATATTGACTACGTGCTCGCCAACTGAACTGCCCTCAGCCATCTTGGTCTTCGACATGGTCTTGATGATATCAAAATGTTTAGACCGTGCATTAAACTTGTACAGAGCATCCAGTTCCTTGATCATATCAAAGGAGTCATGGAATTCAAAACGTTTTTGAAGCTCTGAACTCATGCAAGACAGCATGAGGCACTGCACTAAGTTGAAGTCATCATCCTTAGTGGCCCAGACATTTTGTATATCTGCCGCGGCTGTTGCCGCCGGCTTAGGTGGAAGAGGTCCGTCAAGCACGTACACTTTCTTAGCACTCCTGAGGACAATCCTCAGGGTACGGACCCAGTCCGCATAGTTGTCTCCATTCGCAGCTAACTTCTCTTTCTCTAACATAGGGCCTAAGTTGAACGCGTTGTTGCGAGCCATTTGATCTACAACGGAAAACACAAGTTCACTTAGACTTTGTTCATAATGATTTTGCACTAGTGAATAAACAATTTTATTCTAAGGTGCGCTCCCACTCAAATCAATATCTCTCATAATTGATTGTGAGTGATTCAAGATCCGCATTTCAATTCGACGCCATTGATGGGTTCATCACTGATGACGCAAATTTCAATCGGTAGGCCAACTTGCCAATCACATCTCTATGTGATTCTTGTCCATCTTTCGATGTGTGTGTTCCGCGCTCATGACTCTCATGCCTGAACGTCAAAGACAACCAAGTGATCTTGCTGCGAGGTCTGACCTCACCCGCCTCATTCCTCTCAATTCGTTCGTGCTCATGTGTACATGGCGCACCCCGAAAAGATACGAATTTCAGACGGTGCTACACTTGGGTGAACACTAACTACTTTGATATTTTCAAGTGAGAGATCACCCTAATAAAAAGCGACTACCGCGCAATCAAGAAGGGTGCATCAAGAAGGATAAACATCTCAGGCAATTCATAATAGCATGATATGGTATAGCCCCTTCTGACGGAGAAGTCAAGTATTTCTTCGTCTTCGGCATTCGCGTCGGTGTTCACCTTTGCGAAGATTGCCACCACCTTGTCGATGCACCAGATAATATTGCTATCTCTATAGCTTAATAAAATAAGTGCATTACATAAGGTTGACACGCAGGTCATTAAAGTGCAATCATATGGCTCCATCCATCATGCCGAATCATGACACGCATGTCATGTTAATTACATCATATAGTCATCTCATACATAATCAAATTAATATGAGACTTGCTATACCACATCACATGCAAACCATTCTGCAAAACCAAGTTAGACGCCTCTAATCGGTTTATGCAAAATTTTATTTTATGTGGCTTCTAAGGTTTCGTAACAAACCGAAGCTACCAACGTTCATCATCAAGTATGATAATTCAAGTTGCTAGATTAACTTTCCAGGGTGTATGAATAACGAGATAATAAAATCTCGAGCCCCATACTAAACTTCCTCATACGCGTGACCCCCGTGCAGATCACATCTGCATTGCCCTTTCGTCTGTGAAACATCCATCTTTCTCAACTATGGTGGAACCCAAAGAACTGTTAGCACTTCGTTGATCTGTCAATCAGCATACTCAGGAGCAGCATGAAAGGATCGCGGATTGCCAGAACTTTGTGAGATTCCACCATGCCGTCAAGATCAGGACTACGCAAATTCAGGGGAAGCAACAGGAACATCGGGTAATAGATTTCATCTGCTACCCGCATAAATAATTTTCAGCAATAGATCTCATCTACTCCAAAATTGTATTATGCAATACCCATACATCTCCATGTATTCTAGATCGTAACCTGCATCTACGCATAGCCTAGCTCTTGATGCCACTGTTGGGGAATGCGACAGAAAACAAAAATTTCTGGTATAGCGAGCACGCCCAGGACCACTATGGAGACTGCATACAAGGTTTGATCTGATCCGTACCGACTCGAAGCGCAGCGGAAGAAGAGTCGGTGGAGATCATTGGTGCAGATCCCCGGAGCTAGGATTTACAACCTCCCAACCGCGAGGATGTACTCCCTCGTCGGACAGCCCTTCGGGAGGCGGTCGGACAGTCCCCCGGACGATGTCGCGGACAGCCCTTCGGGAGGACCCTCGAAACTCGAACGGAGACTCGGACAGCCCTTCGGGAGGACACTCGAACAGCCCCTCGTGCAAAAGATCGAAACTACGACCTCTCTACGGGGTTGCACACATACGGGGTCATCTATCCGGCAGGGCTTCGCTGTCCAGAACTAGTTCTTGCTGGAACCCAGACAACCTTTCAGCTCTACGAAAAACTCTTTTCGTGGGAGGGAGAGAGAGAGCTAGCAAAGCATAGCATGTGTATGAGAGCAAGGGATGATCATATGGCAGCCCTCACCTCCTCTATTTATAGGAAAGCCAAGGGGTAGGATGGTCACACAAAGTACCAAAATACCCCCACTTTTATGTCACACATAAAAAACCATAAGAAGGAAAAAGGGGTGCCATGTGGAGCTCCATGGAGGAGCTCCACCCTTGGCCGGCCACCCCTTGGGGGCCCCCCCATGAGGGGCTTCCTTGGCCCCCAAGCCCTTCTAGAAGCCTTTTGGAAATATCCCAAAAGGTGACTTTACAAAAATATCCCAAAAAGCACTTTCACTATTCACGACAACATTTTTCAGCGTCCGGTCGAACTGAAAATATTTATGTGGGCTTAGAACATTTCCAGTACCCACTAAAATAATTTTCAATGCGATCCGGAACAATTCCGGATTATTGATTTTCATCTGCGAAAAGCATCCGAAGCGGTTCCGGCAGCTCCGGTACATTTCCGATTTTTCTTCTGGAAAATTCCCAGAAGTTTCCAGAATGATTCTGACACCCTCCAAGAATTATCACGCATGTGCCGAAACCAATTTGACTTAATGGTATCCCCTAAAACAACTTTTCAGTTTTATCGAAACTGTTCCGGTGTTCTCTCTGCGAAACTTTTCCGCTGTCCGAAAATTTTCCGGTGTCCGAAACTTTTTCGGTGATTTTCTCTCAGACTCGCTGTCTAGTATTCAGCAGATAGATGACCCTTAAGCATGTGACCCTATAGGTTCGGTGAAGTATAGACATGACTCGGAACCCCTTCCGATCAATGATCAACATCGGAGCCGTGGACACCCATATTGACCCCTACACCCACACGAAAGAATATTCGAGTGAACCTCCAGTTGCCGTGTGCTATTCCTGTTGCTTCGCGATATGTTACAATTACCCGAGGTGAGATTTTCTGCATCCCCGTGGATCAACAACTTGTCCACTGTGCAAGTTACCTCGTTACCGGTTTTGTTCTCTTTTCTCGTATTTGTGTTTCGGCATCCCTGTGATCAAATCACACTGTGTCTGGCCAGACGATGATGGATACCGTAACACCGAGAGGGCCCGAGAATATCTCTCCATCGTCGGAGGAGCAAATCCCAATCTTGATCTATCATGTTACTTGCCATACTTTTCCGTGAATCCGTAAGCCGCCGTAATTGCCACCCAGTAACGGATGACGTTTAACAAACCCCAAAGTTCACGAAGCAAGCACGAAGGAACTCGATACTCTCATGGTCTAAGGAATTATGCAAACATTAACTATCTATGTGTTATTAACCATTAACTTGTGATGAATGAATCTCATAGCATAACATCAATTTGGGTCGGTTCAACACAAGTGTTCTATCAACATCGTGCCCTCAAAATTGCCGGCATAGCCATGCCCATGATCAGGAAAACAGGATCATCCTGCAATACTTGAGCCAGTCTTAGAGGCAAGACTAGGAATACAATTTACCGTTTATTATACCACACGTGCAAATGAGTTTCCCTCCGGGCCTCGTGGATATTGCAGACTCGAGAATCATTGCAGTTATAGCATGGATCATAAACATTTAATACAAACTTGGAGATACAAAATAACTGTTATTACTGCCTCTAGGGCATATCTCCTACAACTATAGACGTAGCATATGATCGTGTCAGTTTTTTGTTATTGTTTTTTGCATGTCAAGTATCTGTTCCTATGACCATGAGATCATGCAACTCACTGACACCGGAGGAATACCTTGTGTGTATCAAACATCACAACGTAACTGGGTGACTATCACTACTGGAATCAGGATCTTTGCCGTCAGCCAGCTCTTTGCCGTCTGCTAGCTGACGACAAAGAAGGTCTTTGCCATTAGCTTGTAGAAAACTGACGGCAAAGAAACTAGCGAGAACCATCTAACGGCCACTTTCTTTGCCGTCTGCTAGCAGACGGCAAAGAAAGTGGCCAACCTAACGGCCGTTTCCCCCGGCCCCACCCCACTAGCTAGGCTCTTTGCCGTCTGCTAGCAGACGGCAAAGAGCTTTGACCTAACAAAAACCGGTCAGCGCCCGCGCCCCACCCCTCTCTCTCTCCCCTCTCTCTCTCTCCCCTCGCCTCACCCGCGCCGTCCCCGTGCCCGCCGACCCCCACCGCCCCCGACCCCCACCGCCCCCGACCCCCAAGGCCGCCCGCTGCCCCGGCGCCCCGCCGCCCCGCCGCTCAGGCCGCCCGCCGCCCCGGCACCCCGCCGCCCTGCCGCTCAGGCCGCCCTCCGCCCGTCGCCGCTCCGCCCCCCGCCGCCCGGTGCCTCTCCGTCCAGCCACCCCCCGCCGCCCGGCACCTCTCCGTCCAGCCACCCCCCGCCACCCGGCGCCGCTCCGTCCAGCCGCCCCCTGGTGAGGTTCTTCCCTTTGTTTTCTTTCTTTTTTTTCTTGCTATTTTTTGTTTAGGTTAGTTGATTTAGGTTGATTTAGGTTAGTTGATTTAGGTTGTACTGTTAGTAATTTAGGTTAGTTCCTTTTTTTAGGTTAGTAGATTTTAGGTTGTACTGTTAGTAATTTAGGTTAGTTCCTTTTTTTAGGTTAGTAGATTTTTGGGGATTCCTGCGGTCGATTCCTCCGCATCGATTCCTCCGCATCGATCTTAACTAAGAGAGGGGGGCTCAGACCAGCATCACTGCCCAAATCAGATGTAGTATCTGTCTTATCAGTAGAAAACTAGGAAAGTAACAGCCAAAACCAAGTATAGCATTTGTTCATAGGCTATTAGAAAGAGACCAATAGGAATAGCCAAACCAAGTGGTATCTGTTCATATCAGTATTAGAAGTAAAGCAACTAAGAACAAGTGAGTATCTGTTCATGAGTAAAGTAACTATAGCATAGAAGAAATAGCAGGGTAGCACCCCAAATGATTATCTGCTTTTGCAGAACACAGCACCACACTTGCACGTGGTATTTTTCCGCAATTAGGGCACTGCACCCACAAGCACAGGGGGCTAGTACCATTATAAACTGCTACTGCAAGTAATAGCAGCAGCAGCAAATAACAACAGAAGTGATAACTAATTTCCAAAGGTTAAATAGACCAATGGAAAAGAAAATGTAACACTAGAGATTCAGTTAACTGAATTAAGTTACCATCAACAGCTAGTGAGATAGCTAACAGTAGCAACAGCAGGGAGAGGTCCAAGCCCACACACATGAGTAGCTACTGACCAAAGTAACAACTCCAGGAGCAACTACACAAAACAGAGCAGTACAGGAGCATATATACTTCACAAATACACATAGATGGCCACTGACCAAAACCCTGACACATCAAGAATCCATCACAGAGAGCTCCAACACAAGTTGATGCTCATCTACAGCAGCTAACCACAGCTAATAGAGCCTCACATCCAACAAGATCAAGAGCTAGAGCTATGCATTAGAGAGATCAGAGGAGGGGAGCAAGGAGAAGCTCACCAAGAGGAGTTGTGGCCGAAGCAGGATGCATCCACACCATCACTATGGTGTGACCAGCAGCACAACCAACACCACCACAGCACGCCGGAGCTCGCCAGAGAGCACCACAACGAGGGTCTAGGGGTCGAGGATCGAGGTGTCGAGGGGTCGAGGGTCGAGGGGAAAAGGGGTCGAGGGGTCGAGGGTCGCCGAGGGGTCGAGGGGTCGAGGATTTGCCATCCCGACCCCGACACCCTGACCCCGACACCCCAACCCCGACACGACACCACGACCCCGCCTCGACACCCCGACACCGCGACCCCGACACAGCACCCCGACCCCGACACGGCACCCCCGACCCCGACACAGCACCCCGACACGACACCACCGACACCCCGACCCCCGACACGACACCCCGAGACCCCGACACGGCACCCCCGACCCCGACACAGCACCCCGACCCCGACACGACACCCCCGACACCCCGACACGGCACCTCCGACCCCGACACAGCACCCCGACCACGACACGACACCCCCAACACCCCGACCCCCGACACCTCCCGAAAAAGGTGCTCTTCGGCCTTCCAGAGGCCAACGGGGTCATATATTTGTGAATTATGAGTTAGGTCAGGTATTCAATTATTGTTATGTACATATATATATATTATTAATTAGTTCATGTTATTAGGTATTCAATTTTTTATTATGTTCATGATGATGATACACACTTAATTTTTTATTATGTTTATGGTGTACTAATTTCGTTTACTCTTTGTCATTGCAGGTGTTGACAGATGGTGGGCGCGGGTCGAGAGTGCTCCGAGCCTCCTTCCTCGGCGCGTGCTGGGAGGGGTGCTATTATTCCACCCCAGCACCTCCGGAGAGCGCCGGAACACAGTATGCAGACACCGGCGGGCGCTTCTTCTTCAGCCGGGAGAGGTCGGGGGAAGACGAAGAGGGCTGCTAGAGGTGGACATGGCGGCGGGAGAGGTAGGCAGGCTGCTGCGCCTTCCTCGCCGCCACCCCCAGCTGATTCTCCCGACCACAGGAGTGCTCCGTCTCAGGTGGACCCGTCTGACTTGGACCCGTCTCGGACTCCGGTCCATGAGCCTCGGGCCGACGAGCCTCGGGACGCCGAGCCTTCGTCCCAGGAGACTCCGGTCCCAGAGTCTTCGTCCCAGGAGACTCCGGTCCCAGAGTCTTCGTCCCACGTGACTCCGGAGGCTAGTGGCCATGCTGATGGTGGCGAGGACAGCTTTTCTGAGGATAGCTATAGCGAGGGCGAGCTGGTTGAGGAGGGCAAGAAGGTCTACCAGCGTGGTGGTACAAAGCTCCCGCCCGTGCCGGCGACCCGCGATCACAGGTGGTTGATTGTGCCTAATGGGGAGAAGTAAGTGCATTTACTCTTTTTTAACCTTTTGCCTTCATGTTTCTTCAAATTAATATCTAATGTGTTGGCCTTGTCATACTGCAGGGGTTGGAAACACGCCCCTGGTGTCCGCAGGCCCAACGAGGTCCTTGGTGTGCTTCTCCGGCACCACTTCCCGGGGTGGGTCAAGTTGCCCGGTGAGGGTGAGGTTCCACAGCTAGCACTGACCTGGGAGCTGTACGTGGCTGCCCCGGCCCCGCCGGAGGAGAGGGTCGACGGTGTCTTGTGCGAGACGGTGGCCGACATTGTGATCCGGCGGTTTTGGGTAATTTCTCCTTTACAGAATTAAAAATCAACAACACCTAGTGATTGTACTAATCAGTGTTGTCTTGTTTGATTGCAGACCTTCTACAGGTGTCTTGAGGAACACGAGGCGGACGCGGCTATTGTTCTCGTAGCCGATTGCAAGCGCCTATTTCAGAACTTACGGCACGAGGCTCGGGTGCAGGCTGTTCGAGACTACTACGCCTCGACTAACATTAAGAGGGCCAAGAAGAAGTGCGGCGCCAAGTTTCTGAGTAAGGAGAAGTACATGAAGGTAATTACCTATTCTTAAGGCCTTGTACTTAGTTTCCTTGATTTGATTCGTAGGCGTAGCGCTGAAATTTCTCTTGTCTAACTTAGGTGCCCCTGAGATGGTGTGCAGATAGGATGGACTGTTGGGAGGCGTTGGTGGATGAGTGGTGTTCTCCCCAATGGCTAGCCGTCCACGACAAGGCCAAGGATAAGCGTGCCCAAATGAAAGGTGTGCCACACCATCAAGGGAGCTCCAACCTGTTTGAGTTCGGGGATCACTGGGTATGTGGTTTGCTTCATGATTCATGCAATTTCATTCTTCATGCTAGCTTGGGCCCTTAACTAATATTTTGTTCCTCTCTTTTAGGCGCGACACAACAAGAAGGAGGTGCCACCGCTGTTCGACCTCTATGCCATGGCCCATACTGCCCCGTACAAGAAGGCCAAGGCATTCTCTGAGAATGACCTCGATGATCCAGAGAGCTTCAACAACATCTCCTCCCACAACAAGCTCGTGAGGTACAGAGATGAGGGGAAGACGAGGAAAGGGGAGGACTTCAACCTGAGCCAGAGTCCTTTTGATCCAGAGCTCGTGATGATATCTGGTGGCGGGAGGCCCCATGGCTCGATAGCCATTGGGGATGGACTGATACGTTGTCCTAGAACTCTCCCGGAGATCAAGAAGCGCCAGACGAGCTCCGATCCTGAGATAAGGCCTCGTCCACGGCCAATGGAGCTCGCCATCGAGGCTAGGGCCCAGGAGCTTCTGGCGGAGGCAAACAGGCAGGCGGCGGAGAGGGAGAGGGACATGGAGGAGAGGACGGCTAGGCTGGTGGAGGAGGAGAGGAACCGGAACGACGCGTCTCACCGGGCCCTATACGAGCTCCTCGTGGTAAGTTTCTCCTGCATATTAGCCAAATCATGCACGTAATGTTCGTTTCATCACTAACTAATATGACTGACTCGTGAAAACAAAATGTGCAGACCGTGTGCCAGAACAACGGTCAGACCCCTCCGCCGATGCCCCAGATTGGTATAGCGGCCACGGTGAGTTTCATTTGAATGGTCATTAGTTACTAGTATTCACATTTGAGTTGCATCATGCTAACGAGACATTGCAAATGATCTTTGGTGCAGCATGCCTCCCGACAAGCATCGACCGATCCTTCTGCGTCTGCCGCAACCCCGACCGGTCCTTCTCCGTCTCACACTGGCGCAAGCCCGACCGGTCCTTCACCTCCGTGATGATGGTAAGTTTTCCCAAGTGTTTTGCTTAACAAATGCATACTTACCTTAAGAAATGACCTACTTAGCTCCAAAATGACCTATACTTAGCTTATTTTCCTCGAAAATGACATAATAACCTTACTTAGCTCCAAAATGACATATTTTACCTAGGATAGCTATAAAATGACCTATACTTAGCATTTTTTCCTCCAAAATGACTTGATATGCTTAGTTAGCTAAAAAATGGCATAACTACCTAGGATAGCTCAATAATGATCTATACTTAGCTTAGCTAGTTCATTTATGACATAATTAGCTCACTTAGGTAAAAAATGGCATAATAACCTTGGTTTAGCTCCAAAATGACCTATACTTAGCTTATTTTCCTCGAAAATGACATAATAACCTTACTTAGTTCCAAACTGACATACTTTACCTAGGATAGCTATAAATATGCTTAGTTAGCTCAAAAATGGCATAACTACCTAGGTTAGCTCAAAAATGGCATAACTACCTAGCTTAGCTCTAAAATGACCTACACTTAGCATTTTTACCTAGCTTAGCTAAAAAATGGCATTTTTACCTACCTTAGTTAGAAGAAGAAGAAGATAAAGAAGAGGAGAGGAGAAAAAGAAAGAGAAGAAAATTTCTTCTTCTTATTCTTCTTCTTCTTCTTCTTCTTGTTCTTCTTTTTCTTCTTCTTTTTCTTGTTTTTCTTCTTCTTCTTCTAGCTAGTCTTCTTCTTCTTCTTCTTCTAACTTTCTTCTTTCCCAATTCGCAGATTTGCTTTAGATGAGGAAGCTTGCGTTGATGGAGTCTACTCTTCTCCTTGTGCTTCCTTTTTGTTTTGATTTTGTACGATGAACTTTGTTGTTGGATATGTTGTTGGAAACTTGTTGTTGGATATGTTGTTGGAAACTTGTTGTTGGATATGTGTTGGTATGCTTGTTGAAAGTATTTTCAAATGTGTATATATATATATATATATATCTATGAAATTCTGTGAAATTGAATGAATTTAAGAAAAAACAGAAAAAACAGGGGCTATACAGGCTCTTTGCCGTCTGCTGGCAGACGGCAAAGAGCTTTGCCATCAGCCAGCAGACGGCAAAGCTGCCATGTGGCAGCTACCTGTGCAACCTGGGGGGGGCACTGGGCTGGCCTATGTGATTGCTTTGCCGTCTGCTGGCAGATGGCAAAGAACTTTGCATCTTTGAAGTCTGCCAGCAGACGGCATCGCGAGCCACGTGGCAGCTACCTGGGGGAACCTGGGCTGGCCTATTTGGCCACTTTGCCGTCTGCTAGCAGACGGCAAAGCACGCCGTTAACCCCTTAACGGACCTAGCGTGCCGTCCATGCCCTTTGCCGTCTGCCAGCAGACGGCAAAGTGCCCTTTACCGTGGCTTGTTCAGCCGGATGTGGTGCCGTCTGCTGGCTGACGGCAAAGACCTTTGCCGTCCGCTATGCATGCCTTTGCCGTCAGCCATGGCAGACGGCAAAGATCCTGATTCCAGTAGTGTATTAAGATGCTCTACAGGTATCTCCGAAGGTGTCTGCTGAGCTGGCATGGATCGAGACTGGGATTCGTTACTCCGTATGACGGAGAGGTATCTCAGGGCCCACTCGGTAATACAACATCACACTGAGCCTTGCAAGCAATGTGACTAAAGAGTTAGACACGGGATCTTGTATTACGGAATGAGTAAAGAGACTTGCCGGTAACGAGATTGAACTAGGTATAGAGATACCGACGATCGAATCTCGGGCAAGTAACATACCGAAGAACAAAGGGAACATCGTACGGGATTAACTGAATCCTTGACATAGAGGTTCAACCGATAAAGATCTTCGTAGAATATGTAGGTACCAATATGGGCATCCAGGTCCCGCTATTGGTTATTGACCGTAGAGGTGTCTCGGTCATGTCTACATAGTTCTCGAACCCGCAGGGTCTACACACTTAACGTTCGGTGACGTTTCAGTAGTATTGAGTTATGCATGGTGGTGACCGAAGGTTGTTTGGAGTCCCGGATGAGATCTAGGACGTCACGAGGAGCTCTGTAATGGTCCAGAGGTAAAGATTGATATATAGGAAGTTCCGTTTTGGTCTCCGGAAAAGTTTCGGGCATTTCCGGTAGTGTACTGGGAGTGAAGAATGGGTTTCGGGGGGTCCACCAAGTGGGGCCCACCCACCCCAAGGGTCACATGGGCCTAGGAGGTGGCACACTAGCCCCTGGTGGGCTGGCCGGCCAGCCCCTAGAGGCCCTTGCGCAAGGGGTGGCAGAGGAGGCCAAGTGGGGAGGAGTCCTACTAGGATTCCACCTCCCTTGTGGGAGGTGGACTCCTCCCCCTTGGTGGAGGTTCGGCCGAACCCCTAGGGGTTCCTAGAGCTGCCTCCTCCTCCCTCCCTCCTATATATACTAGAGGTTTTAGAGGGCAACCCACCCAAAAAGCCATGGCTGCCTCTCTTCCTTCTAGATCGTTTTCTCCTCTAGATTAGTTCGGCGGAGCTCGACGAAGCCCTGCCGGATTAGTTCACCACCACCGTCGCCGCGCCGTCGTGCTGCCGGAGAACTCATATACCTCTCCGCTTCCTCTTGCTGGATCAAGAAGGCGGAGATCGTCATCGAGCTGTACGTGTGCTGAACGCGGAGGTGCCGTCCGTTCGGCGCTAGATCGTGATTGGATCGCGGGACGGCTAGCGATTTGGATCGAGAAGATGTTCGACTACATCAACCGCGTTTCTTAACGCTTCCCTCTTAGCGATCTACAAGGGTATGTAGATCCACTCTCCCTCTCGTAGATGCTCATCACCATGGATAGATCTTGCGTGTGCGTAGGAAATTTTTTGTTTCCCATGCAACGTTCCCCAACAGTTCAACCTGACGAGTTTCTATATCCCAGTGACAAAGTAGGGGACAAGATGCATATTTGTGTTTTTTGCTACTAAGGATAACACGACGGGGTTCATTCATATTGCTTGAGTTTACATTGTCTACATCATGTCATCGTTCTCCATGCATTACTCTGTTTTACTTAATACTCTAGATGCATGCTGGATAGCGGTCGATGAGTGGAGTAATAGTAGTAGGTGCAGGCAGGAGTCGGCCTATTTTTTTATGGACATGATGCCTATATACACATGATCATTGCCGTGAAAATCTCATAACTATCCGCTTTTCTATCAATTGCCCAACAGTAATTTGTTACCCACTGTATGCTGCCTACATGAGAGATGCCGCTAGGGAAATCTATGGCCCCGGGTCTATTCACTTATAAATTTACAAATGCTACTATTACCTTGCTGCCTTTATTTACCTTTTATTTTATTTTTCAATTTACAATTATCTACAATTATCTACACACCTCATTTGCTTGCAAATAACGAGATCAAGGGGATTAACAACCCTCTTGCCCACGTTGGGTGCAAGTTGTTTGTTCTTTTGTGTGCAGCCGTTGAAGACGGTTGAGGATTAATATTCCTATTGTTTCGATAAACCTTGGTTTCATAACTGAGGGAAATACTTACCCACTTTGTGTTGCAATCACCCGTTCCTCTTCACAGAAAACCCAACACAGATCACAAGTATCATGAAGGATTTCTGGCGCCGTTGCCGGGGAATATCATCATCAACTATCCAATAACTTCACACAAATTTTCATTCACTTGTTTATCTTTTATTTGCTGTTATATTTAGTTTGTCTCATAAAAATCAAAAATACAAAAATATTTATCTTTGCTTGTTACTAGTTTACTTCTTCGCTTGCTAGTTTACTTGTCTTGCTTGTTACTTTGCTTGTTCGGTCACCATGGCTCAAGATACTACTAACTTGTGTGACTTCCCAAATACTAATAACAACGATTTTATTAGTACTACCATACCACCCACCACTAGTGCAGAGGCTTTTGATATTAATGCTGCATTGCTAAATCTTGTCATGAAGGATCAATTTTCGGGAAGTCCTAATGAGGATCCCACTTCACATCTTAATACCTTTGTTGAATTATGTGATATGCAAAAGAAAAAATATATGGACAATGATATTGTGAAATTAAAATTATTTCCTTTTTCACTAAGAGATAAAGCTAAGGCTTGATTTTCATCTTTACCTCGTAATAGTATTGTAACATGGGATAAGTGTAAAGATGCTTTTATTGCCAAGCATTTCCCTCCTGCTAAGATCATCTCACTTAGAAATCAAATAATGAATTTTAAACAGCAAGATCAAGATCATGTTGCACAAGCTTGGGAGAGAATGAAATTGATGATAAGAAATTGTCCTACTCATGGCTTAAATTTGTGGATGATTATCCAAAACTTCTATGCTGGACTAAACTTTTTGTCTAGAAATCTTCTAGATTCTGCTGCAGGTGGTACCTTTATGGATGTGACCTTAGGAGAGTCCACAAAACTTTTGGACAATATTATGACAAATTATTCTCAATGGCATACCGAAAGAGCTCCAACCGGTAAGAAGGTAAATTCGGTTGAAGAAATCGCTACTTTGAGTGAAAAAGTGGATGCTCTTATGAATATGGTTGTTAGTAAAAATGCTCGCGTTCATCCCAATGACATGCCCTTGTCTACTTTGATTGAGCAAAATAATTATGCTATTGATGTGAACTTTTTCTCGCGAAATAATTTCAAAAACAATGCTTATAGAAGAAACTTCAATTCTACACCGTATCCCGGTAATTCCTCTAACAACTTTGGAAATTCTTATGTTAATTCTTATGGAAATTCTTCTACAAATTATAATAGGATACCCTCTGATCTTGAGAATACAATTAAAGAATTCATTAATTCTCAAAAGGTTTTCAATACTATGGTAGAAGAAAAATTGCATGTAGTTGATGCTTTGGCTAAAAACATGGATATAATTGCTCTCTATGTAGAAACTCTTAAAAGTAAAGCTTTTCCACCTAAGTATGATTTTAATGAGGCTATTAAATCTATCCAAATATCTATTAATGAAAGTTGAGAGCTAAGCGGCAATTCTTAGAAAAAGCTCTTCCACCCGGTTTTTACCGGAATCATGATGAAAATCTTAAAATGATTGGTAATTCTCCTATTGAATATTTATTTACTTCTCTGAATATAAATGATAAAGGGGCCGGAGATGAGTCAACTCTAGTTGAGAAGCGTCCCGTTTGCTTGGAGGGTGATGATTTATATGCTAAAAATGAAAAACATGGGTTTGGAGAGGTCAAAACTTTAACTAGTGATGTGCCCACTATTTTAGATTACAAGGATTTTAATTATGATAATTGCTCTTTAGTAGGATGTATTTCCTTGTTGCAAACCATTATTAGCTCACCCAATGCTTCTGAACAAAACAAAGCTTTTACCGAACATATAGTAGAAGCTATGTAAAAGCTTATGATGAGAAACTTGAGCTTGAAGTTTCTATTCCTTGCAAATTGCATGAGGAGTGGGAACCTACTATCAAAACAAATATAAAATAAATATGAATGCAATGCATTGTGTGACCTTGGTGCTAGTGTTTCAACTATTCCTAAATCTCTTTGTGATGTGCTTGGTCTCACTAATATTGAAGATTGTTCCCTTAACTTGCATCTTGCCGATTCTACCATTAAGAAAACTCTAGGTAGAATTAATGATGTGCTTATTATTGCAAATAAAAATTATGTGCCTGTAGATTTCATTGTTCTTGATATTGGCTGCAATCGTACTTGTCCCATAATACTCGGAAGACCTTTCCTACGAACTATAGGTGCAATCATTGACATGAAAGAGGGAAACATAAGGTTCCAATTCCCTTTAAAGAAAGGGATGGAACACTTCCCTAGAAAGAGAATTAAACCACCTTATGAATCAATCATGAGAGCTACTTATGGGTGGAATGTCAAAGATGACAACACTTGAAACTATGCATTATGCCTAGCTAGGGGCATAAAACAATAGCGCTTGTTGGGAGGCAACCCAATAGTTATTTTTAAATTTTTGCTTTTAAATTTCTGTTTGTTTTTGATAACATGGTTATTTCCTCTATAATGATAATGTTTTTGTTTTTAAATTAGTGTTTGTGCCAAGTAAAGCCTTTGGGATGACTCACAAGATGAGTAGAATCGATGTTGAAACAAAACATAAACTTTTGACTCCAGTACATGCATTTTCATTTTTTACTGGAGAGTGATAATGATCTGAAATTTTTAAAAAGTATTTCTATACAAATTTTTGAGGTTTTCCTAATGTTTCAGAATTTTTATAGTTACAGAAGTATAGGTTCTCTACAGATTGCTACAGACTGTTCTGTTTTAGACAGATTCTGTTTTTGCTTGCATAGCTATGTATTGTATCGGGGGGGGGGGGGTATAAGCTATGGAGAACTTAGAATACAATAACTATTATTGAATTATTAAATAAGAATCAATTTATAACAGTACCTAAAGTATGCAATATGTTTCTTATACTAACGGATCTCACAAAGTTTTGTTGAGTTATGTGTGATTGAAGTTTTCAAGTTTTGGGTGTTATCACGATGGACAAAGGAATAAGGAGTAGCAAGAGCCCAAGCTTGGGGATGCCCAAGGCACCCCAAGACAATATTCTAAGGAAGACTCAAGTGTCTAAGCTTGGGGATGCCTCGGAAGGCATCCCCTCTTTCGTCTCAATCTATCGGTATGTCACTTGAAGCTATATTTTTATTCGTCACATGATATGAGTTTTGCTTGGAGCGTCGTTTGTTTTTGTTCGCTTTTACTTTCAGTTTGCCACAATCATTTTTTGCTGGACACACCTATTTAATAGAGACACACCTTCATCATAATTTGTTAGAATACTCTATGTGCTTCACTTATATCTTTTGAGCTTAGCAGTTGCTCTAGTACTTCACTTATATCTTTTTGAGCACGGTGGCATGTAGATTTTATAGAAATAATTTCACTCTCGTTCTTCACTTATATTTTTTTGAGAGTTAATAAATAGTGACGGTAATTTGCATGGGTCATAAGACTAGTCCAAAAATATTAGGTATTCAATGAGTGATAATCAAAACCATCAAGTAGCACATATAGAGAAATTGTGGGTTAATGATATTGATGTGGTAATATGAAAAAGGTGTGAGTTCATAATTGTTGATCCATAGAAGTGTCGATATTAAGAAAGGTTAACCTTTTGTTCATCTAAAAATTAAAGAGGCATGGTGATGATGTGTGAGCATTTCTATTCCTCGTTGAAATCCTAGTGTTGTTTCGGGTCGGAAGCGCGCGATGGTCTCCTACCAACCTCTTCCCTCGGGGCATGCGAGTAGTACTTTGATTTATGATAAAATTAATAAAACTTTGCAATAATTATATGATTTCTTTGTGACTAATGTGAAACCATGGACATACGCAATCTCACCTTCTCATATTTTCTAGCCTCTTCAGTACCGTGCATAGCCCATTCTCACCTCGAGGATCGGTGCAACTTTCGCTGGTGCATCCAAACCCCGTGACATGATACGCTCTGTTGCACATAAGCCTCATTATATCTTCCTCAAAACAGCCACCATACCTACCTATCATGGCATTTCCATAGCTTCCGAGATATATTGCCATGCAAAGTCCATCGCCACTTCACATGACTAGTTCGTTCATCATCATATTGCTTTGCATGATCATATAGAGCTGACATAGTATTTGTGGCAAAGCCACCATTCATCATATTTTTGATACATGTCACGCTAGATCATTGCACATCCTGGTACACTGCCAGAGGCATTCATACAAAGTCATATCTTCATATTAGTTTTCCATATCGAGCTGTAAGTAAATAAAAGTGTGATGATCATCATTGTTAGAGCATTGCCCCGGTGAGGAAAGGATGATGGAGACTATGATTCCCCCACAAGTCGGGATGAGACTCCGGACAAAAAATAAAGATAGGGGAGGCCAAATGAGCCCACCATTCTGAAAAAAATGATGAGAGAAAATGAGAGAAGGGAATTTGCTACTATCTTTTACCACACTTGTGCCTCAAAGTGGCACTATGATCCTCATGTAGAGAGTCTCATGATATGTCATTTTCATATGCTAGTGGGAATTACCTATTCGTTATTACAAACTTGGCTTGTATATTCCTATGACGGGCTTCCTCAAATGCCCGAGGTCTTCATGAGCAAGCAATTTGGATGCACACCCCACTTAGCTTCATTTGAGCTTTCATACACTTATAGCTCTAGTGCATCATTTGCATGGCAATCCCCACTCCTTACTTTGGCATCTATCGATGGGCATCTCCATAACACGTTGGTACGCCTAGTTGATGTGAGACTATCTTCTCCACATTTTGCCCCTTTGATATCTACCACCATATTCTATTCCACCTACATGCTATGTCCAATGGCTCACGCTCATGTATTGCGTGAAGAATAAAAAGTTGATGCATATTGAAAAAGCACGATCCAATTGCCTGGCTTGGACACCGTGGTGCTTGACATTTGTATTAATGTGGTGAAGATGGAGCCATGCCTTGCTAATATAATAAGATGAATGGGGGGTAAACATTCCTTGAGGATCGTATACTTTGAAAGATTGATGATTTTGTTTCTTACACTTTAATTATTGCTATGTTAATATTTTTTGATTCATCATTTCTCAATCAACATACATAGATTACATAATGGATAGCATGTCACATCAAAAATTCTGTTTTTATTATTTACCTACTTGAGGTCGAGCATGAATTAAGCTTGGGGATGCTTGATACGTCTCCAACGTATCTATAATTTTTTATTGTTCCATGGTGATATATTATCATTCTAGGATACTTTTTGAGTCTCTATTTACCAATTTATAATATTTTTGAGCACTAATCTATTGACCCAGTGCCCAGTGCCAGTTGCTGTTTTCTGCATGTTTTTCACTTTTCTAGTTTACAGTACCAAACGAAGTCCAATTGCCACGAAACTTTTTGATGCTTTTTTCTAGACCAAAAGAATACTTGGAAACTTTGGAAGGAGGCCGGGAGCCGCACGAGGGCCCCACAAGCCAGCAGGGCATGCCCTGGGGGGGGGGGGGGCGCCCTGATTGCTTATGCCTCCCTCGGGCGTCTCCCGACGCCCCTCTCTGACCTATAAATTCTAATATATCCTAAAAACCCTGGAGGCAGTCCCAAAACCCTTTTTTCCGCCGCCGCAAGTCTCTGTTCCGTCGCGAGGCCATCTGGAGCTCCGTTTCGGCACCCTGCCGGAGGGGGGATCGATCACGGAGGGCCTCTACATCAACCTTGCTGCCCTCATGATGATGTGTGAGTAGTTCACCACAGACCAACGGGTCCATAGCTAGTACCTAGATGGAAATCTCTCTATCTCTTGATCTTCAATACAATGATCATCGCATCTTCGCTTTGATCTATCTGATGTAATCCTATTGTGCGGTGTGTTTGTTAGGATCCGATGAATTGTGGGTTTATGTTCAGATTATTCATGAAAAGTATTTGAGTCACCTCTGAATATTAAGATTCTTATTTGCATGATCATTATAGCTTCGTAATGCTCTTCTCTTTATCAATGTGCTCTGGCCAAGTAGATTGATCTATCTTTGGTGGGAGTGGTGCGTTGTGGTAGGTTCAACCTAACGAGTTTCTATATCCAAGTGGCAAAGTAGGGGACAAGATGCGTCTTTGTGTTGTTGCTACTAAGTATAACATGATGGGGTTCATTCATATTGCTTGAGTTTACTTTGTCTACATCCTGTCATCGTTCTCCATGCATTACTCTGTTTTACTTAATACTCTAGATGCATGCTGGATAGTGGTCGATGAGTGGAGTAATTGTAATAGGTGCAGGCAGGAGTCGGCCTATTTATTTATGAATGTGATGCCTATATACACATGATCATTGCTGTGAAAATCACATAACTATCCGCTTTTCTATCAATTGCCCAACAGTAATTTGTTACCCACCGTATGCTGACTACATGAGAGATGTCGCTAGGGAAAACTATGGCCCCCGGGTCTATTCACTTATAAATTTACAAACGCTACTATTACCTTGCTGCCTTTATTTACTTTTTATTTTATTTTGCAATTTACAATTATCTACAATTATCTACACACCTCATTTGCTTGCAAATAACGAGATCAAGGGGATTGACAACCCTCTTGCCCGTGTTGGGTGCAAGTTGTTTGTTCTTTTGTGTGCAGCCGCTGAAGACGGTTGAGGATTGATATTCCTATTGGTTCGATAAACCTTGGTTTCATAACCGAGGGAAATACTTACCCACTTTGTGGTGCAATCACCCATTTCTCTTCACGGAAAACGCAACGCAGATCACAAGTATCCCATCATCATGTGTCGACGTCCGTTCATGCCGCGCTGACCGACGGGCGGGGGCACAGGCCGCTGTCCCTGTCGTCAAGTCTACAGCGACAAGTAAGAGGCCTGATACGTCTCCGTCGTATCTACTTTTCCTAACGCTTTTGCTCTTGTTTTGGACTCTAATTTGCATGATTTGAATGAAACTAACCCGGACTGACGCTGTTTTCAGCAGAACTACCATGGTGTTGTTTTTGTGCAGAAATAAAAGTTCTCGGAATTGGACGAAACTTTTTGGAGAATTGTTTTACAATGAGTAAAAATACTGGAGCCAAGAACCACCGGAGGGGGGGGGGCTGGATGCCCACAAGACACCAGGGCGCGCCACCCCCTCCAGGCACGCCCTGGTGGGTTGTGGGTCCCTCGGGGCTCCGTTGACCCTAACTCCAGCACTATAAATTCCTATTTTTGGAGAAAAAAATAGGAAAGGAAGTTTCATCACGTTTTACGATACTGAGCCGCCGTAGCCTCCTGTTCTTCATCCGGAGGCCAGATCTGGAGCCCATTTGGGGCTCTGGAGAGGGGAATCTTCGGTCTTCGTCATCACCAACCCTCCTTCATCGCCAATTCCATTATGCTCCCCACTGGGAGTGAGTAATTCTTCGTAGGCTCGCTGTTCGGTGAGGAGTTGGATGAGATTCATCTTGTAATCGAGTTAGTTTTGTTAGGGCTTGATCCCTAGTATCCACTATGTTCTGAGATTGATGTTGCTATGACTTTGCCATGCTTAATGCTTGTCACTAGGGCCTGAGTGCCATGATTTCAGATCTGAACCGTTTATGTTTTCACCATTATATCTATGTTCTTGATCCGATCTTGCAAGTCATATGCACCTATTACGTGTTATGATCCGTAAACCCCAAAGTGACAATAGTTGGGATACTTTCCGGTGATGACCGTAGTTTGAGGAGTTCATGTATGCACTATGTGTTAATGCTTTGTTCCGGTTCTCTATTAAAAGGAGGCCTTAATATCCCTTAGTTTCCTTATGGACCCCGCTACAACAGGAGGGTAGGACAAAAGATGTCATGCAAGTTCTTTTCCATAAGCACGTATGACTATTTACGGAATACATGCCTACATTATATTTATGAACTGGAGCTAGTTCTATGTCGCCCTAGGTTATGACTGTTATATGATGAATATCATCCAACGGATTTGCCAATCCACTACCTACGAGTTTTCCACATATTGTTCTTGCTAAGTTACTACTGCTGTTGTCACTGTTACACTTGCTACAAAACATTTGCTATCACTGTTACCATTACTACTACTACTGTTACCACTGCTATCACACTATCATATTATTGTGCTACTGATCACTTTGCTGCAGATATTTAATCTCCAGGTGTGGTTGAATTGACAACTCAACTGCTAATACTTGCAAATATTCTTTGGCTCCCCTTGTGTCGAATCTATAAATTTGGGTTGAATATTCTACCCTCGAAAACTGTTGTGACCCCCTATACTTGTGGGTTATCAAGACCTTTTTGTGGCGCCGTTGCTGGGGAGCATAGTTGTAGGGGAACGTTGCATGGGAAACAAAAAATTTCCTACGCACACGCAAGATCTATCCTTGGTGATGAGCATCTACGAGAGGGAGAGTGGATCTACATACCCTTGTAGATCGCTAAGCGGAAGCATTAAGAAACATGGTTGATGTAGTCAAACGTCTTCGCGATCCAAATCGCAAGCCGTCCCGCGATCCAATCACGATCCGTCCCGCGATCCAATCACGAACCGTCCCGCGATCCAATCACGGTCCTTCCGATCTAGTGCCGAACGGACGACACCTCCGCGTTCAGCACACGTACAGCTTGATGACGATCTCCGCCTTCTTGACCCAGCAAGAGGGAGCAGAGAGGTGGATGAGATCTCCAGCAGCATGACGGCGTGGTGGTGCTGGTGGTGGAGTTATCCCGGCAGGGCTTCGCCTAAGCACTACCGGAATCTATTTGAAGGAACTAGAGAATAGAGAACTAGCACGTGGCCGTGTGTCTTTGGGGGCTCTATTCCTCTAGTATATATAGGAGGGAGGGGGGAGAAGGCAGCCTCCCTAGGGTTTCCCCTAGGGGTCGGCCGAACCAGGGCAAGGAGGAGTCCAATCCACTTCCTACTAGGAAGTGGATTCATATTAGGAAGGAGTCCTATTCCTTCCTATCTCCACCTTTTTCCTCTTGGGCATATGGGCCCTTATGGGGTCGGTTCCCCAGCCCATTAGGGGCTGGTGCGCCACCTCTTGGGCCCATGTGGCAACCCGGGGTGGGTGGGCCCCACCCGGTGGACCCCCAGAACCCATTCGTCACTCCCGGTACACTACCGGAAATACCCGAAACTTTTCCGGAACCCAAATACCACTTTCCTATATATAAATCTTTACCTCCGGACCATTCCGAAGCTCCTCGTGATGTCCGGGATCTCATCTGGGACTTCGAACAGCCTTTGGTCACCAACACATATATCTCAATACTACCGAAACGTCACCGAACGTTAAGTGTGCAGACCCTGCGGGTTCGAGAACTATGTAGACATGACCGAGACACCTCTACGGTCAATAACAAATAGCGGGACCTGGATACCCATATTGGTTCCTACATATTCTACGAAGATCTTTATCGGTTGAACCTCTATGTCAAGGATTCAGTTAATCCCGTATGCTGTTCCCTTTGTTCTTCGGTATGTTACTTGCCCAAGATTTGATCGTCGGTATCTCTATACCTAGTTCAATCTCGTTACCGGCAAGTTTCTTTACTCGTTCCGTAATACAAGATCCCATGGCTAACTCTTTAGTCACTTTGCTTGCAAGGCTTATTGTGATGTTGTATTACCGAGTGGGCCCTGAGATACCTCTCCGTCACACGGAGTAACAAATCCCAGTCTTGTTCCATGCCAGCTCAACAGACACCTTCGGAGATACCTGTAGAACATCTTTATAGTCACCCAGTTACGTTGCGACGTTTGATACACACAAGGCATTCCTCCGGTGTCAGTGAGTTGCATGATCTCATGGTCATAGGAACAGATACTTGACATGCAGAAAACAATAGCAATAAACTGACACGATCATATGCTACGTTCATAGTTTGGGTCTTGTCCATCACATCATTCTACTAATGATGTGATCCCATTATCAGATGACATCTCATGTCTATGGCTAGGAAACCTTGACCATCTTTGATCAACGAGCTAGTCTATTAGAGGCATACTAGGGACACAGTGTTGTCTATGTACCCACACATGTATTTGAGTTTCCAATCAATACAATTATAGCATGGATAATAAACGATTATCATGAACAAGGAAATATGATAATAACTAATTTATTATTGCCTCTAGGGCATATTTCCAACAATAGCTATATTTGTTGAGTCACTTGGGATTTATATCAATTGATCACTATGATGAATCTGAAGGATACTAAAACCAAGATCGTTCCCTCTAAGACGAGGGGAGGTAAGGATTTGCCATCACACTCTGCACTTGATTCACCTTGTATTTTGAGTAGGCTTGCAACACCACCACATGCTATTAATCCTGATATGTCGCAAGTTATTGATGATGCTACTTCTGCTATGAATGATGCTTATGATGATGCTAGTACCATGCCTGATGATAATGTGCCACTAGGTGAATTTCTTGATAAACAAATTGTAGAGCTAAAGAGAATGAAATTATTGAAACTGATGAGATTACTGAAACTGATGAAGTCCTTGAAACTGAGAACTATGAAACACCTATTAGACCTAGCTCTCCTAGATTTGAATTGCCTAAGATACCTGAGGGTTATGTTATGGATGAGGAGACAATGAGAGACTTTCTTGCTTGCAATGATAGGGATTATCTTAAGAAATTACTATGCAAACTGAAAGAAAAATCTTTGAATGCTAGAATGAAATGTGATCCTTAGTTTGCTACTTCACCTATCTTTGTTACTGATAAGGATTGTGAATTCTCTGTCGACCCATAGTTAATTACTTTGGTTGAATCTCATCCTTTCCATGGCTATGAAACTGAAACTGTAGTGGCACATCTCACTAAGCTAAATGACATAGCCACCCTTTTTTGCTCATGATGATAAAATTTGCTATTACTATATCCTCAAATTATTATTGTTCTCATTAAAGGGTGATGCTAAGATATGGTATAATACTCTTGCTCCTGGTTGTGTGCGTAGTCCCCAGGATATGATTTACTACTTCTCTGAAAAATATTTTCCTGCTCATAAGAAACAAGCTGCCTTACCGGAAATATTTAACTTTATGCAAATTGAAGAAGAGAGTCTCCCACAAGCTTGGGGGAGGCTTCTCCAATTGCTTAATGCTTTGCCTGATCACCCTCTTAAGAAAAATGAAATACTTGATATCTTCTATAATGGACTAACTGATGCTTCTAGGGACTTCCTAGATAGTTGTGCGGGTTGTGTTTTCAGGGAGCGAACTGTTGAACAAGCCGAGGAATTATTAAATAATATATTGAAGAATCATGATGAATGGACAGTTCCCGAACCACCGCCTAAACCCACTCCGAAGAAGAGGGGTATATTATTTCTTAGTCCTGAAGATATGCAAGAGGCAAAGAAATGTATGAAGGAAAAAGGTATTAAAGTTGAGGATGTTAAGAATTTACCACCTATTGAAGAAATACATGGTCTTGACACACCACCTCCATAGGTGGTAGAGGTAAATTCTTTAATAAAGTTTGGTGAAGGTGACATCCCTTACAATAAACATCCTAGTCAGTGCTTATATGAATTTGATAACTACATTAGAAAACAAGATCACTTCAATGCAAATGTTATGAAACAATTGAAATATAACTCTGATATGATTGCTCGCTTGAGTGACTTGTTATTTAGAATCACTAATGATGTTAGAGGTGTAGGGAAACATGCCTCTATGGTTCAAACCCAGTTAGAACAAGTTGCTAAATCTCAAAGAGAATTGCTTAGTGAAATGAATAATAATATGTAAGATTTTGCTGTTAGAGTAGCAACTAGAGGAGGCAAAATGACTCAGGAACCACTTTATCCTGAGGGACACCCTAAAAGAATTGAACAAGACTCTCAAAGAATTAATGCTAATGCACCTAGTCCTTCTAAAAAGAAAAAGAAAAAGAAAAATGATAGGACTTTGCATACCTCTAGTGAACCTAAGAAAGAAAAACCTCGTGAAGATAATAATGATGTCTCTATTTCTGATGCTAAAACTCAATCTGGTAATGAACATTCACCTAGTGATAATGAAAATGATAGTGATGTTCACGAGGACACCCAACCAAATAATGATAAAGAACCAGATAATGATGTTGAAATAGAACCTTCTATTGATCTTGATAACCCACAACCTAAAAATAAATGATATGATAAAAGAGGTTTTGTGGCTAGGAAACATGGTAAAGAAAGAGAGCCATGGGTTCAGAAACCCATGCCCTTTCCACCTAAACTTTCTAAGAAAAAGGATGATGAAGAATTTGAACGCTTTGCTGAAATGATTAGGTTAGTCTTTTTGCGTACCCGCTTGACTGATATCTTAAAGATGGCCCCTTATGCAAAATACATGAAAGACATCATCACTAATAAAAGAAAAAATACCTGAAGCTGAAATCTCCACCATGCTTGCTAATTATTCTTTTAAGGATGGAGTACCTAAAAAACTTGGAGATCCTAGAATACCAACTATACCTTTCTCCATTAAAAGAAATTATGTCAAAACTGCCTTGTGTGATAGAAGCTTAAACCCTAGTTTATGCGCTATTTCGTAAGGGGCTGATTTGGATCCAAATGTTTAATGCTATGGTTAGATTTTATCTTAATACTTCTCTCGTAGTTGCGGATGCTTGCGAGGGGGTTAATAATAAGTGAGAGGTTTGTTCAAGTAAGAACAACACCCAAGCACTGGTCCACCCACATATCAAATTATCAAAGTAGCGAACGCAAATCAAACCAACATGATGAAAGTGACTAGATGAAATTCCCGTGTACCCTCAAGAACGCTTTGCTTATTATAAGAGACCGTTTTGGCCTGTCCTTTGCCACAAAAGGATTGGGCTATCTTGCTGCACTTTATTTACCGTTACCGTAACTTGCTAATTACCAATTATCTTGCTATCAAACTACCTGTTACCTACAATTTCAGTGCTTGCAGAAATTACCTTGCTAGAAACCGCTTGTCATTTCCTTCTGCTCCTCGTTGGGTTCGACACTCTTACTTATCGAAAGGACTATGATTGACCCCCTATACTTGTGGGTAATCAAGTCTCTTTTCTGGCGCCGTTGCCGGGGAGTGAAGCGCTCTTGGTAAGTGGAAATCGGTAAGGAAAAACTTATACTACGTGCTGAAATTTATTGTCACTTGCTACTATGGAAAACAATCCATTGAGTGATTTGTTCGGGGTATCTTCACCTCGACCGGAACCACAATTAGTTGCCCCTCAACCTACTGCACCTACTGAAAATATTGGTTATGAAATTCCTTCGGGTATGATAGAACAACTGCTAGCTAATCCTTATGCAGGAGACGAAACTGAACATCCTGATATGCATCTAATACATGTGGATGAAATTTGCGGATTATTTAAGCTTGCAGGTTTATCCGGAGATGAAGTTAAGAAGAAGGTTTTCCCTTTATCTTTTAAGGTAAAAGCATTGACATGGTATAGGCTATGTGATGATATTGGATCATGGAACTGGAATCGATTGCAATTAGAATTCCACCAAAAGTTTTATCCTATGCATCTAGTTCATCGTGATCGGAATTATATATATAATTTTTGGCCTCGTGAAGGAGAAAGCATCGCTCTAGCTTTGGGGAGGCTTAAGTCAATGTTATATTCATGCCCCAATCATGAGCCACCGAGAGAAATTATTATTCAGATTTTTTATGCTCGGCTTTCTCATAATGATCGATCCATGCTCGATACTTCTTGTAGTGGTTCTTTTATGAAGAAGACTATTGAATTCAAGTGGGATCTGGTAGAAAGAATTAAACGCAACTCTGAAGATTGGGAACTTGACGAACGTAATGATTCAGGTATTAAGCTTAAGTTTGATTGTGTTAAATCTTTTATGAATACCGATGCTTTTCACAAGTTTAGCACTAAATATGGACTTGACTCTGAGATAGTAGCCTCTTTCTGTGAATCATTTGCGACTCATGTTGATCTCCCTAAGGAGAAGTGGTTTAAATATCATCCCCCAATTAACGAAGAAATTAAAGAACCGGTAAAAGATAAAAATGAAACCATCATTTACAATGTTGATCAAGTTGTGCCTACTGCTTATATTGAAAAACCACCTTTCCCTGTTAGGATAAAGGAACATGCTAAGGTATCAACTGTGGTTCGCAAAAGTAATATTAAAGCACATAAGACCTCTGAACAAATTAAAGTAGAACCTAGTGTTGCTATGGTTAAAGATCTCTTGGTAGAAAATATTGATGGGCATGTTATTTACTTTTGTGACGAAGCTGCTAGAATTGCCAAACCCGATGAAAAAGATAAACATAGACCCGTAGTTGGCATGCCTGTTGTCTCAGTTAAAATAGGAGATCATTGCTATCATGGTTTATGTGATGTGGGTGCTAGTGTGAGTGCTATTCCTTTGGCATGCCTGTTGTCTCAGTTAAAATAGGAGATCATTGCTATCATGGTTTATGTGATGTGGGTGCTAGTGTGAGTGCTATTCCTTTTACCTTATACCAAGAAATTATGAATGATATAGCACCTGCTGAAATAGAAGACATTGATGTTACTATTAAACTTGCTAACAGAGACATCATCACACCATGTGGGATTGTTAGAGATGTTGAAGTCTTATGTGGGAAAATAAAATATCCTACCGATTTTCTAGTTCTTGGTTCCCCACAAGATGACATTTGTCCCATTATCTCTGGTAGACCTTTCTTGAACACTATTAATGCTAAGATAGATTGCAAGAGAGAAACCGTCAGTGTTAATTTTGGTGATGTGTCTCATGAGTTTAATTTCTCCAAGTTTCGTAGACAACATCGTAATAAAGAATTATCTAGTAAGGATAAAATAATTGGTCTTGCTTCTATTGTCGTACCTCCTACCGATCCACTAGAACAATATTTGCTTGACCATGAAAATGATATGCACTTGCATGACAGAAATGAAATAGATAAAATTTTCTTTGAAAAACAACCTCTCCTAAAACACAATTTGCCTATTAAAAATCTAGGAGGTCCTCCTCCTCCTAAAGGTGATCCTTTGTTTGAATTAAAACAATTGCGTGACACTTTGAAGTATGCTTATCTTGATGAGAAAAAGATATATCCTGTTATTATTAGTGCTAACCTTTTAGAACATGAAGAAGAAAGATTATTAAAAATTCCGAGGAAGCACCGGGCTGCTATTGGATATACTCTTGATGACCTTAAGGGCATTAGTCCCACTCTATGTCAGCACAAGATCAATATGGAACCTGATGCTAAACCCGTTGTCGATCACAAACGACGATTGAATCCTAAGATGAAAGAAGTGGTAAGAATTGAAATATTAAAGCTTCTGGAAGTAGGTATAATTTATCCCATAGCTGATAGTAGATGGGTAAGTCCCGTTCATTGTGTCCCTAAGAAGGGAGGTATTACTGTTGTGCCTAATGATAAAAATGAACTTATGCCTCGGAGAATTGTCACTGGCTATAGAATGGTAATTGATTTTAGAAAATTAAATAAAGCTACTAGAAAAGATCATTACCCTCTGCCTTTCATTGATAAAATGTTAGAAAGATTATCTAAGCACGCACACTTGTTTTCTGGATGGATATTCTGGTTTCTCTCAAATACCTGTATCACAACCCGATCAAGAGAAAACCACCTTTACTTGTCCTTTTGGAACCTATGCTTATAGACGTATGCCTTTTGGTTTATGCAATGCACCTGCTACCTTTCAAAGATGTATGACTGCTATATTCTCTTCTTTTTGTGAAAAGATTGTGGGGGTTTTCACGGATGATTTTTCCATTTACAGAACTTCTTTTGATGATTTATTGAGCAACCTTGATCGAGTTTTGCAGAGATGTGAACAAACTAATCTCGTCTTGAATTGGGAGAAATGCCAGTTTATGGTTAATGAAGGTATTGTCTTGGGGCATAAAATATCTGAACGAGGTACTGAGGTGGATATAGCTAAAGTTGATGCAATTGAGAAAATGCCATGTCCTAAAGGTATTAAAGGTATTCGAAGTTTCCTTGGTCATGTTGGTTTCTGTAGGAGGTTTATTAAAGACTTCACTAAAATTTCTAGGTCTCTTACTAATCTTTTACAAAAGGATATTCCATTTGTTTTTGATGATGATTATGTAGAAGCCTTTGAAGCACTCAAGAAAGCCTTAACTTCTGCACCTATTGTTCAACCACCTGATTGGAACTTGCCTTTTGAAATTATGTGTGATTCTAGTGATTATGTTGTTGGTGCTGTTCTAGGACAATGAGTTGATAAGAAATTAAATGTTATCCATTATGCTAGTAAAACTCTAAACAATGCCCAAAGGAATTATGCCACTACTGAAAAATATTTTTTAGCAGTTGTGTTTGCTTGTGATAAATTTAGATCTTACATTGTTGATTCCAAAGTTATTGTTCACACTGATCATGCTGCTATAAAATATCTTATGGAAAAGAAAGATGCTAAACCTAGACTCATTAGGTGTGTTCTCTTGCTTCAAGAATTTGATTTACATATCACTGATAGGAAAGGAGCTGAGAACCCCGTAACTGATAACTTGTCTAGGCTAGAAAATATTCTTGATGACCCACGACCTATTGATGATAGTTTTCCTGATGAACAGTTAGCTGCAATAAATGTTTCTCAAAACACTCCGTGGTATGCTGATTATGCGAACTACATCTTTGCTAAATATATACCACCTAGTTTCACATACCAACAAAATAAAAAATTCTTCTATGATTTAAGACATTACTTTTGGGATGACCCACATCTTTATAAAGAAGGGGTAGATGGTATTATTAGACGTTGTGTACCTGAGCATGAACAGGAACAAAACCTATGGAAATGTCATTCCGAAGCCTATGGAGGACATCATGCGAGAGATAGAACTGCTCACAAGGTATTGCAATCTGGTTTTTATTGGCCTACTCTCTTCAAGGATGCCCGTAAGTTTGTCTTGTCTTGTGATGAATGTCAAAGAATTGGTAATATCGGTAAGCGTCAGGAAATGCCTATGAATTATTCACTTGTCGTTGAACCATTTGATGTTTGGGGTTTTCAGTATATGGGACCTTTTCCTTCCTCTAATGGGTATACTCATATTTTGGTTGCTATTGATTATGTTACTAAGTGGTTAGAAGCTATTCCAACTAGTAGTGTTGATCATAACACCTCCATTGAAATGCTTAAAGAAGTTATTTTCCCGAGGTTTGGAGTCCCTAGGTATTTAATGACTGATGGTGGTTCACACTTTATTCATGCCGCTTTCCGTAAAATGCTTGCTAAATATGATGTTAACCATAGAATTGCATCACCCTATCATCCACAATCTAGTGGTCAAGTTGAACTTAGCAATAGAGAAATAAAATTAATATTTCAAAAATTGTCAATAGGTCCGAAAGAATTGGTCTAAGAAACTAGATGATGCACTTATGGCCTATAGAACAGCTTATAAAAATCCTATGGGTATGTCTCCATACAAAATGGTATATGGAAAAGCTTGTCATTTGCCTCTAGAGTTAAAACATAAAGCATTTTGGGCAATTAAAGAACTCAATTGTGATTTCAAACTTGTCGGTGAAAAGAGGTTATTTGATATTAGCTCACTAGATGAATGGAGAACCCAAGCTTATGAAAATGCCAAACTATTCGAAGAAAAAGTTAAAAGATGGCATGGCAAAAGAATACAAAAGCGGGAATTCAAAGTTGGAGAATATGTTCTTTTGTACAACTCTCGTTTTAGATTTTTTGTAGGAAAGCTTCTTTCCAAATGGGAAGGACCATATATTATAGAAGAGGTTTATCGTTCTGGAGCTATCAAGATTAATAATGCCGAAGGTACTAACCCGAAGGTGGTCAATGGACAAAGAATTAAACACTATATCCCAGGTACGCCTATTAATGTGGAAAGCAATATTATCCAAACCATGACACCAGAGGAACACATAAAAGAAACCTTCTGGAACACTCCAGAATCTTGAAAAAGAGGAGGTATGTGATACGGTAAGTAAACAGACTCCAAAAAATCCGCAAAAATATTTTCTGTTAGTTTTGGAATATTAAAAAATTAGGAAAATAAGAAATAAATAGGAAAGCAACCGAGGTGAGCACGATACACCAGGGCGCGCGTGCCCTGCCTGGCGTGCCCTGGTGGGTTGTGCCCTCCTCGGGCACCCCCTGACTCTGTTTTCCTTCCATATTTTTGCTTCCCAAGATAAAAAAAATCTTTATATATACCCCCGATTGTTTTGACCACCGCATCGCAGAAAAATCCCCTATTCGTGTTTCGTGCTATTTTCCTGACATGTCTAAAAATGTGTCGTCTCAAGATTCAGAGGGGGAGAGCTATGTTGCTGACTATATTGCAAACCCTAAGGTCTATGGAGAGGTGGATCATTATGGATGTACCACGGATGAGGAGGAATACGCCAACATGTAGGAAACAAAGGATGATAGCTCTGAGGAAGAGGATGACCCACTACCTCAGCCTGGAGACATGCATGTGGAATTCAAGAAGTCAAGCCTCCCTAAAGGATACAAACCTGAAGTTCAATTTGTTCCATCTCATTTTCTGGAGGAGAGCAAGGCGGCATTATGCAAAAAAGATATTAAAGCTCGAGTTAGAGAATGAGGATTTAAGGGAGGAAAATTTTATGCTCAAATATCAGTTGAAGAAGAAGGCTACCTCATCATCACCACCTTCATCATCTTCACCACCAAAGGAGATTTGAGTACACGGGTATGTGCACTTCCCTTGGCTTGAGCCAAGCTTGGGGGAGATGCCCCGGTATCATATCACCATCACTTTTATTTACCTTTACCTATTCTAGTTCGATCCTTAGCTCTTTCGTGATCTAGTTAAATAAAAGTTTAGTATGATCTATTTTTGAGTGCTTGTTTCGTAATCTATCTACCTATTTAATCGAGTGAGAGTTATATAATAAAGTTTAGTTTGAGCTTTTGCTTCTTTACTTTCTTGTTGCAATCAAAATAAAAAGGAAATAAATGAAAAGGATCATGTGCTAATCTTATGGTAAGTAATGACATCACATAAAGAAAAGTATAAGTCGTAAAATTTATTGGAGATTGACAAACATAGCATTGGTCAATGATGCAATTCATGAAAGAGTTAATAAGGGAAGAGAAGATTCACATGCAAATACACTATATTGGACATCTTTTATGAATGTGAGCCCCCATTAAATATTATATGCCAAAATTGTTGACGTTGGACAAGGAAGATAACGTAATGATTTATGTTTGTTCATATTCACATAGAAGTTATATTGTCATAGACCCTTCAACATGTGGTGCTTGCTCAATATCTTTACTAGCCAAAAATTCCGCACTAAGTAGAGACACTACTTGTGCATCCAAAAACCCTAAACCCAAACTCATGTTTTGAGAGTCCACCATACCTACCAATGGATTGAGTAAGATCCTTCAAGTAAGTTGTCATCGGTGCACTAAGGCAATAAAAATTGCTTCTAAATATGTTTGATCAATTAATGTAAGAGAAAATTGAGCGTTGTACGAACTTATGATGACAAAGTAATAAAAGAGACGGACTACATAATAAAGGTTGCTATCATAAGGGGCAATATAACATGACGTTCTTTTGCATTAAGGGATTTGGCATACAAACCAAAAAGCGCATGACAACCTCTGCTTCCCTCTGCGAAGGGCCTATCTTTTACTTTTATGTATTTACTTTTATGCAAGAGTCAAAGTATTCTTACCTATTCCTTTTTACCTTTTCTTTTTGCAACCATCATGTGGTGAGGAAAGATCTAGGCACATATATCCAGTTGGATATGAGTGAGCATGAGTTATTATTGTTGAAATCACCCTTGAGGTGAATACGTTGGGATGCGAAACTATAAGCCCCTATCTTTCTATGTGTCCGGTTGAAACTTTTTGCTCATGGGTATGCTGTGAGTGTTAGCAATTATACAAGATTAAATGATGGTTGAGTATGTTGACTTGCCAAAAGGCTCCGATACGAGACCCTTCCTGAAAATATGATGAATTGTAGTTGCAAAGTTGACTGAGAACATAGTTTGTTGGTTTTCAATAAGGTTTATGCTTTATACTTCTATGTTGTGATGAATTGTTACTTGTTCATGAGAAGTTATATAATAAAAGTTATCTGAATAAGTTCTATGATAAAGTTTGTTGCTGCTATGATAATAAGCATGATGATACTATGTCCGCATTTTGTTTTTATCAACACCTCTCTCTCAAACCATGTGGACATGTTTTTTGATATCGGCTTTCGCTTGAGGACATGCGAGGTCTAAGCTTGGGGGAGTTGATACGTCCATTTTGCATCATGATTTCCTACTATTATTTATAATGTTTTTATGCATAATAATGCTTTATGGAGTAATTCTAATGCCTTTTCTCTCATAATATGCAAGGTTTACACGAGGGAGAATGCCGACAGCTAGAATTCTGGACCTGAAAAAGCATGTCAGAGATACCTATTATGCACATCTCCAAATAAGCTGAAACTTCTCGGAGAATTATTTTGAAATATATAAAAAATACTGGAGCAAATAACTACCGGATGGGGGCCACCTGGTGACCACAAGACACCAGGGTGTGCCAGGCCCCCCAGGCGCGCCCTGGTGGGTTGTGGTCAGCCCAGCCCACATCCGGTGCCCATCTTCTAGTACTTAAGGTCTTTTGACCTAGAAAAAATAAGGAGAGGACTTTCGGTACAGAACGCCGCCGTCTCAAGGCGGAACTTGGGCAGGAGCACTTTTGCCCTCCGGCGGAGCGATTTCGCCGGGGGAACTTCCCTCCTGGAGGGGGAAATCGAAGCCATCGTCATCACCAACAACCCTCTCATCTTTGGGAGGCTAATCTTCATCAACATCTTTAACAGCACCATCTCCCCTCAAACCCTATTTCATCTCTTATGTTCAATCTTTGTATCAGAACCTCAGATTGGTACCTATGGGTGACTAGTAGTGTTGATTACATCTCGTAGTTGATTACTATATGGTTTATTTGGTGGAATATTATATGTTCAGATCCATTATGCTATTTAATACCCCTCTGATCTTGAGCATGGATATCATTTGTGAGTAGTTACCTTTGTTCTTGAGGTCATGGGAGAAGTCATGTTGCAAGTAATCATGTGAAGTTGATATGTGTTCGATATTTTGATGATATGAATGTTGTGATTCCCTTAGTGGTGTCATGTGATCGTCGACTACATGGAACTTCACCATCTTTGGGCCTAAGGGAATGCATTGTGGATTAGTTATTATATGATGGGTTGCTAGAGTGACAGAAGCTTAAACCCTAGTTTATGCGCTATTTCGTAAGGGGCTGATTTGGATCCAAATGTTTAATGCTATGGTTTGATTTTGTCTTAATACTTTTCTCGTAGTTGCGGATGCTTGCGAGGGGGTTAATAATAAGTGGGAGGTTTGTTCAAGTAAGAAAAGCACCCAAGCACCGGTCCACCCACATATCAAATTATCAAAGTAGCGAACGCAAATCAAACCAACATGATGAAAGTGACTAGATGAAATTCCCGTTTACCCTCAAGAACGCTTTGCTTATTATAAGAGACCATTTTGGCCTGTCCTTTGCCACAAAAGGATTGGGCTATCTTGTTGCACTTTATTTACTATTACCGTTACTTGCTCGTTACCAATTAGCTTGCTATCAAACTACCTGTTACCTACAATTTCAGTGCTTGCAGAAATTACCTTGCTGGAAACCGCTTGACATTTCCTTCTGCTCCTCGTTGGGTTCGACACTCTTACTTATCGAAAGGACTATGATTGACCCCCTATACTTGTGGGTCATCAATGGTGCATTTTCCAAAGAAACAATTCCAAGTCAATAGTATTAATGTTATTGAAAAATCTCCGACACTCACTATATTGGAAGTTTTCAACTACCTGTACCTACTGCCAAAAAGAAATATGAAATACTTATTGTTGGGGATATGCATATCCCCGTTGAGGTAACTTAGTGTTTTACGAAAGTTCTTCGGTTTCATGCTAATCGAAAGTGGTTGTTAATAAGACTTGATCAACCTTATTAATGGATCATTTTTGAGAGGTATGAAGTTGATGAATTTAGTAGGCACCACCTTCTGTAACCACTTTTTGTTTTCTGTTTTTCTTAGTTAAATAAAATAAAATGCCATGTTTATCCTGTTTTCTGATTTCTCCGTGCAATAAAAAAAAGACCCAAAAATAAAAGTTCTCAGAATGTTCTGAAATTTTAATACGATTTTTTCCAAATATTTTTGAATTTCTGGTACAAATAAAATCAGAGGGGGGGGGGGGTGTGCCCCTGGTGCCCACGAGACACCAGGGCACGCCAGCAACCCCAGGCGCACCCTGGTGGGTTGTGGGCCCCACGTGGCCCCTCTTACTTATCCCTTTAGCCCATGTCATCTCCTACCTCCAGAAAAAAAATCACCATAGCTCTCACTCTCGTGTTCTTGCTCTCAAATCCGCGGATTTCGATCTCTTTGGTCGAAGTTCCGTTTCTGAAACTGTTTTGGGGGATTGCTTCTTGCTATGTCACTCCCCCATTGCTCCAATAAGTTTTTTGCTTTAGTGGTCTATATTTTGAATAATTAGCTACTCTTGGTGCTGCTGTAAATGGGCTTGCATGTTGAATTCTTGGAGTTCCAAGTAGTTTGAATGCTTGATATAGCCTCTAGACATCCATATGAGTAGTTGTTATCAATCTTGTGAAGTTTTGTTAACAAAATTTTGTGTCCCAATTTTTTTCAGAAATTGTTCGCAAATAAAAATGCAATTATTCAGGAGTTCTTCGAGGAGGAGGTCCTCGGAGGCATCATCAAGTGGAAGCTCGGTCCGACAATCTTATGTTGAACCAAGTGCAAGCTCGATGCGGGACGCTGACACGAAATCGTGCATTTGGCCGTGTAATACATTCATGGTTGGTACAGGTATCAAGGAAGAATTTGAGCAGTGTGTTCACAACACCGATCTCGCTCCCTTCATCGAAGATAAGTGCATCCAACATCTCAACCTCACAGAGACGTTTACTAAGTAATTCAAATTTCATCCTCGTGAGTCAAGAATTCATTTAGCCTTTATAATAATGCTTTCACCATGCCTCTAGAAGCTTTCTGTGTTGCATGTAAATTCCATATTGGGGTTCATTAGATGAACCACCAAAGTCTGAGTATGAGTCGTTTTTGGCTAATCTTTGTTATGGAGAGGATAGTGGAGTGACTCAAGGTAGAATAAAGAGCATACACTTCCCATCAATTCACTACTTTGCACTCTTTAATGGTAAATGTATCGTGGGCAAACAAGATAGCACCACACTATGTGCCCCTGACTTGAGCCTCATACATACTGCTCTAACAGGAATTAAACGTTATAATCTTGGAGAAATTGTTGCACGGAGGTTGCAACGCAATGCTGAGAGTGGCCACTTTTATGGAGGGATTTATGCCTCCTGTCTAGCTAAGGAGCTGGGTGTGTCACCTTGGCCTAATGATCCCATTTTACCTACTCAGTATCTAGACTTTGAGGCAATGAAATGCCATAAGTTCATTAAGGCCAAAGCCACTGACTACATTTACAACTTGATGTTCAATAAACACCTATCATGCATGTTGTTCTGCCTACACCTGCTCTCTTTGATTATCATAGTAAAAGAAGATATTACGTCCTTGAGAGCGAGGCCCGCGAGTACAACGCGGCGGTCGAGGCTGCCCGACAGGCTGAGGAAGCTGCACCAAGAGCCTCGGAGAGCTACCACTCTGACAATTACCCAGGCTACGGATGGTGATTACCAAGCTAGGCCAAAAGCATAAGCTTGGGGGAGTACGTATTTGCACCGACATTATATTCATGTTCACACATTTCATTCCAGTTGTCGGTGTCCACACTTTTTCATTGTATTATCCTGTCACACCCAGTGTTGTATCACTTTGCTATGCTATGAGTTTATAAAATTTGGACCCATTTAAAACTTTTTGAGTACTAGTACATGTTTGAATTGATTGTTTGATTTCTTGTTTGGTTGATTGTGTTTTGGCACCCAAAGACTCTTCCTCCTTCAACACTCACTTCCTTGATCCAAATTCCCTGCCCAATGATCATGCCATGTGTATAGTGCCTAAAACTATTTTTATCCAATATTATTTTGGCCAAAAATCATTTATTCAAATTAGGATTTATAAAACCCCTGAATTGAGGTTTGTACTACAAGTCCTCAAATTGGGTGGAAAGTTTTGCACCAAAGAGTTTATTTGGAACCTACTGAATATAAGACTTCCCAAAACCACCAAATATTATTTTTAAAGATCATTTTCCTATTTTATTTAAAGGCTTTTTCTTAAGGCCAGAAATGGTCTTTCATAGGGAAAAATTATTTTTATGCTTTCAAAATATCTGAGAAAATTTAGGGAAACTCAGTGGACATATATTTTCCATATATATGAGTTTCAACACATGGCCATGTTGAAAATATTGGACAAAACCTTCCAAAACCCTTGCTGTCAGTTTCAAGCTTTTGAAATCTTTCTATAGGAAATATTCTCAAATAAATCCAGGAAAATTCTAGCAAGTCACAGATGCCATATGGGATGATCTTGCAAAGTTTCATATGAATCCCAATTGTTTTGCTTCACCAAAATATCCCAAAACCCTCTCTGCCCAGAATCAAATTTGAACAACTTTACATTGCGAAGTTTCTCCTATTGACCCCAAACTTTGTGGACATGTTCTAATCCCCAAATAAGGCTACTACACCAAGTGGTGCATTAAGGAGAATAGATTTGCATGCCTAGATCTACAGAAACCTGATTCTGTTAATTTCTAGGGTTTACCAAGTTTGCATTGCCAACTTTTCTTAAATGAGCTCAAACTTGGTGGACAACCTCATTCTTACCTTCCATTCCATCCTATTTAATCTCAAAGTAAGTGGAGCCTTTTTACTTGGCCAAACCAGCATCAAACACCTTTTGGTAGTTTGGTAAAAGTCATGTTTTGACCCCTTCCCCTGATCTCCTTGATCTAAGATTTTTACCACAGTCCCTTGTATGCACCCCTACCTCTAGTAATTTTGCAAGGCTCAGCTCAATGATTGGGGGGGTGAATACCCCAGTTTTACCCTCTGGACAGCAGAATTCCACCTCTCTCTCTCCACTTTTCTCCTATTTCTAATGAACCACCAGAGCATCCAAAGCTCTACCCACCTTGTTTACTCCCTCCTAGACCCCCTAGACACTAGTGTCCGCGCCCAAAACGATAGTGGCATGCCGTGGCATGCCAAACGGGCGCTCTGGAGCGCGCTACAGTGCGCACCCGCACAGTATCCGCCACCCAATGCATGGCCCCGACAGCCTCGGGCTCCCTCCTCTCGCCAACTGGCTGGCCTCGGCGTCCGGGACACGCATGGTTGTCGGCCCCTTCCTCTCTTTTCCTCCTTCTCCCTCCTCCCGCACATGCCGAGCGCCGCCTGGCTCGGCCAGTGAGCAAGCTCACACGCGCGCGCTTTTCTCTCTCTCCCTCGCTCCTCCTGGGCCTAGACCAACCCCAGGAGCACCCCAGGCACACCCCCTCGAGCCTCCGCGCCCTCTGGCCTCGGCTAGGACCTCGCCGGCGCACAGGTACTCGATGGACCTCGGGTCCCCTATAAAGAGGCCACCCCGAGCCTCTCTCTCCCCTCTGATTGCTCTCCTCTCCACCCAATCGACCCACCGCACCTCCTACTCCACCTCCCAGAGCCCCAGTGCTCGGGATCGAGCTCGACGTCGCCGCCTCGAGCCGCCGTCGATCTCACGGTAGGGCGCCGCTCCGGCCCTCTTTCTTCTTCCTCTAGACCTCCCTTGCTCCTCTGATGGGACCCCCCTCTCCCCCGATCGTTTTGCTGTCGGATTCGTCGACTTCAAGCTCGGCCCGAAGCCCTCCGCCGCGGCCTCCTCGTCACCGGCGACCCCGACCACCCCAGCAGCTCCGACCACCTCCACCCGAACGGCGATACCCTCCTGGCTCCATTCCTGTGCTCGCCAGCCGTCGCCGTCGCCGGAATCGTCGCCGATGAGCTCGCCGTCCTCTCTACCCTGAGGTGGGAGATGACTGGTGGGACCCCCTGTCATCCCCACACCTCCCTCGCTCCTCTCCCTCTCGCTGACGCTGGGGCCCGTGCGTCAGGTTTGAACCTGACCGCGCGCGTGCCCGCAGCTGGGCTGGGACGCCCTGGCCAGGCTGGGCCAACTCTGCTCGCCGGTTGGCCCAAGAAGGGCACAGTACCCGTTTTTCCTTTTCAGTTTTCTGGAATTATCCAGAATTTCCCCAAGACAAAATAATTGCCCAAATGACATGATTCCAATTCCACAAATCTTGTAAAATTCTGTAGTATTTATTCATGCCACTTGTGAATTTTTTTGGAAATGTTTTATGTACTAATTTTATTTAAAACCTGGTTTTGAATATTTAAAACAACTGTTAAAGTAGTTTTCAAAACTTTTTACACTTCAAAACCAGAAACAAATATTTTTAGTTTTATTAAAGTATTTTACAGAGTGGTGTGACATTTTAGAAGTGGATTATTTTCTCTGTTTTTGCTGTGTTCTTATTTTTTGCCCGTTAAAATTTGCGATGATAGATTGCGTTGTTGACGACGGAGTTGGACCACAAGACTTTGAAGACCTCGAAGACTTTGTTGAGCCAGGCAAGCAGCCCCTTGACCATGTCTATGAAACCCTTTTTGCATGGCATATAGCACTTACTTTGTTGCACCGAATCATGATGAATCGGTGACCACCGTGGTGGGTTACCTCCGTTATTTTCCTCGTTGATACTTGCACTAGGCATGACCCTACCTTCCTATGAGGGTTGTGCGGGTGAGAAGTAGTTAGGATGCTAAGTAGTTGCTACGCAAGTGGGTCGGGAATATGCATGGTGTCGGAAAGGAAATAATTTCAAAGACTTTTCGAAACCCCGTCGGGTGCCACTAATGCCCGAGGGAGATGGTGTTGAGCTAGGTAACCACTTGATAAAGAAGTGGTGTACCGAGGCAAGTGAGTGTGTGTGTTTTCGAAAACGGATTAGATTTAAGATTTGTCGACCGTCCCAACCTTACATGTACAACCATGATACCCCTTATGGAACGGGGCTTTGCTGATTACTTTGGTTGATGCTAGCGGAGAGCCCGCATTACTAGTGGCGGGAGTGGCGTGGTCACTCTCGATACGGGGTCGTACCGGAATAGATGATCATGGGCTATTTTCACAGACACTGGGCACACCGTTGCGTGCCCTCATGGATGATACGTGTGATGTATATCATGACGGATGTCACCAACGAGTGGACTCTTTGTTTAGTATCACCATGGGAAAGGCACTGTTAGGGTGCTTACCTCGGGTATGTAATATACCGCGAGTCGTGGATGACACGGAAGTTCCCAGAGTCATGTGGGTAAAGTGTGCAACCCCTGCAGAGTGTAAAACTATTCGAATAGCCGTGTCCACGGTCAAGGGCAGTTGGGTGGTGCTGCTTAAACTACGTCCAGATGTTTTCCCAAACTTGGCGCGCGCGTGTGTGTATGGCAAAGGGGATACTTGAGTTGAGTCATGATGACTTGACGTGATAATCGAACATGAGATGTTCAAACCTTGATTCATATTGATATCTGTAACCTGTTCATATGGTTACTCGGAACCTCATGATGCATGCTACTTCAGGTTATTTGATCATGACATTGCACTCAAAATTTGCTTTCCGCAACTTACCTATTTAGTGTTATATCATGCATTGTTATACCTTGTTCCAAACATGGGTTGCTTGCGAGTACATTCAAAGTACTAATTGGCTTGCCACTGGTTATTTAATTGGCCAGGCATGGAAGAGCAGGAATATGGTGAAGAATTCGTTGGTGACGAACATGCGAATTAGGACGCTTCTGAGTCAGAATGACTCTAGGGTTAAGGCAGATGGCATGGGTCTACGCAATCTTTCAAGATTTCCGCTGCGAGTTTATGTTTTCTGTTTGGCCTTCATGGCCCTATCTATGTAAGACATGACCTTGATGGTCTTTATTTGTGTAAGACGATATGTATGGATGTAAGACTCTTGTTATTCAGCTTTTGTGTGTTCAGTGAGCATTGATCTCTGGGATCACTGTACACGTGCATTCGGTGATCACGACTTATGAGTTGGGGTCCCCACGGAGCTAGTATCAGAGCCATCCTGACTGTAGGAAGCCTTAGTTAGCATGGACGTTAGTTAGGATAAAACCCTTTCAAAACTATGCCTAGTACCTACACTTAGGAGTTTCTGCACTTCTTACCTTTTCTAAGTCTACTTTCAAAACTCTATTGACTCTTCTCCCCTAAACCTTGTAGATGGCCGTCGTACCCGAAGCCCTTCGAGCATCCGGCTTCCCCCTACTCCTTGAGGATAGCCTGGAGAAGTGCCAGTTTTGCCGACCACTCGTTTTCCTCTACCACGAACACTGGGTCAATGCCGTCACGAAGGAGTACCACGTTGATGTGGTCGTGAAGGCAAAAGACTCCCCGACTAGTTGGTTCTTTGAGGGACCACAGATGGAGACCCTGCTGCTCGTAGTCGAGACGGCTGCACGCAAGGCACTTATCCAGCTTCGAGACATCATTCCAGAGATGGATGACGAGCCAGCCACTCACCACCTCCCTTTCAAGAAGGATGAGAATGGCGAGAGTTCGATGTTGATTCCATCCAAGGAGGATGGGATGCCACTCAGGTTCCAGACCTACTCCAGCCTCTCCGCCGACAGTCTGGCTCACAACCTGATTAAGGAGTCCGTGAAGCTCCACGAGGAACTTCACCACACCCGAGAGCTACTCCGTCAAGCCAAGACGAGGCCAGACAAGATCAAGAAGGATGGAGCCCCTGAGGGACGACCAGCTGTTGCTTACAGAGGAAGAGTACCCCCAGCTAGAGATGCACCCACACGTCGTCATCGCATGAGTGCGAAGGAGTACCGTGAGCTCTTCACTGCACCACCGGCGAAGCGTCGTCAGAGTGGACCTCCCCGCTCTCCTACCCACTCGACCGGAGATGACACCCATACGGATGACGATCTGGAGGAAGATCCAGAGGAGCGTGAGTACGAGACCGAGCACTCCACCACTTGAGTCCGCGAACCCCTAGGGTAGGATCAGTCATGTACCCCTAATGCGAAGTCGAGTCCGTGTAATGGTCCATATGAAACCATGTGTGCTTGTTGTTTGTTTTTGTTGTTTCTGTTCCGATGCAAGTCGCGCTTTTGCCTTAGGCAACATGTAAGCGACTCCATCATCTATCTTATCTTAATATAATGTGTTTGGTCTTTCGACCTATGTTTGATCACACTTGCACTATACCAACCCCCTTAGGCGCGCTTTCTCTATTGCTGCTTACCATCTCATCTATCCCAGTTGTTTGACTTGGCTGCTCCAAACAGGATGGTGACTGCAACCCGCAACAGCTCCTTCACCAACCCTGAAGCCGACAACTCCAGCCAGCAGCAGGGAGCTGGTGGGTCAGCTCACGCTGGAGCTCACTAGGAGCAGCCACATGGCGACATTACCCCGCCACCACCTCCACCGGAGAACATGACAATAGCTCAGTTTCTCCAAGTTCTCCGGGAGGAATGCCAGGCCAACTCTGCTACTATCCAGCGGATGGCTCAAGTCCTTGTGAACAACCAGCAGCAAGGCAGGAACGACAATGGCCGCTCCACTCTGTCTAAGTTCATGAGGAATTCGCCCCCAACCTTCACTGAGACTGCCGAACCTCTGGATGCCGATGACTGGATCCGCACCATCGAGGACCTCCTTGCACCGGTCAACTGCAACGAGGATCGTGAGAAGGTGCTTTATGCTTCTCACTGCCTCGGAGGTACCGCTAGAGCTTGGTGGGATGGATTCAAGGTCATGCAAGGCGACCGTGTGCTCACCTGGGCTGACTTCAAGGAAGGATTCCGCACCGCTCACATTCCTTCTGGGATCATGGCTATCAAGAAGCGGGAATTACGAGCACTGAAGCAAGGAAGTGGCTCTGTCAAGGAGTACATGCAGAAGTTTAACCTCCTGTCGAGGTATGCCCCTGAAGATGTCAGCACTGAGGCCGCTACGATGGAACGCTTCATGGAAGGACTCCAGCAAGCCCTGCAGTATCAACTCATTGTCTGCGACTGCCGGACCTTCTTCGACCTGGTGAACAAGGCTCTCATGCTCGAAAACAAGCGTCGTGCCATGGAAGACACTCGCAAGCGCAAGATGATCAGCAAGGGTAGTTCCAGCAACCAGAAGCCTCGCTCATGGCAGCCAGCCCCAGCCAAGACAACCTATCAGCCTCAGCAAGCTAGACCCCCTGCACCTCGTCCGAGCTACCAGCCTCAGCAGTATACCAATCCCAGGCCAGCTTACAACAACCCCAATAACAACAATGGCGACAGGAACAACAACAACAACTCTGGTCAGATCACGTGCTTTGGATGTGGTCAGCCTGGACACATTTCCAAGCAGTGCCCCAACAAGAAGCCAGATGCACCGCGCCCCAATGCGCCAAACCAAGGTCAAGGTCGTGGAGCGCCACCAAGGAACCAAGCTCCCCGCAACTAGCCCAACAATGGCAAGGGTCGTGTGAATCACGTCACCGCTGAGGAAACCCAGGAAGACCCGGACGTCATACTGGGTACGTTCCTCGTCAACTCAACTCGAGCAACCGTTCTTTTTTATTGTGGAGCTTCACATTCTTTTGTTACCCAAAAGTTTGCACTAGAGAGTGGTATGAAGCCTACACCCCTGGGTAGTCATATGCTGGTACAAAACCCGGGATCGGTTATGAGAACCAAGATAGGATGTAAAGGGGTTGGGATTGTCATCAATGGAGTGGAATTCCTAGCAAAACTTATCATCTTAAAGTCGCAAGGCTTGGATGTGATCCTAGGCATGGACTGGTTAACCAAGCACCAAGGCTTGTTCGACTGTTCCAAGAGGACTGTTACCATGACCAATAGCCAAGGAGTTGAAGTCAAGTATGTTCCCAACCCTGCCTCCGCTCAAGCCTCTCAGGCAAATTGTCTGTCGGGAATTGAGTTGGATCAAGTGCCTATGGTATGTGAATACCCAGATGTCTTTCCTGATGAGTTTCCCGGAATGCCTCCTGACCGTAACATTGAGTTCATCATTGAGCTAATGCCCGGAGCAGGACCCATCTATAAGAAGCCCTATAGAATGAGATCCGAAGAGTTGGCTGAATTGAAGAAGCAACTGGCTGAGCAGCTCAGGAAAGGATTTATCCGCCCTAGTGCCTCTCCTTGGGGATCACCTGTTCTATTTGTGTCCAAGAGGGATGGAACTATCCGACTCTGTGTCGATTACCGTTCTCTCAATGAGGTCACAATAAAGAACAAGTACCCACTTCCCAAGATTGAAGACCTGTTCGATCAGCTAAATGGTGCCAAGGTATTTTCCAAGATTGATCTCAGGTCCAGGTACTATCAGTTGAAGATCAGACCCCAAGACATCCCGAAGACGACATTCGTGACTCGCTACGGCCTGTACGAGTACACGGTCATTTCATTTGGGTTGACCAATGCCCCAGCTTACTTCATTACCTCATGAACAAAGTTTTCATGGAGTATTTGGACAAGTTTGTCATTGTCTTCATTGACGACATACTCATCTTCTCCAAGTCTGAAGAAGAGCATGCACAACACTTGAGATTGGTCCTAGACAGGCTTAGAGAGCACCAGCTTTATGCCAAATTCAGCAAGTGCAAATTCTGGCTGCATGAAGTTGGATTCCTAGGTCATGTGTTGACTGCAGAAGGATTGTCAGTGGATCCTATCAAGATCGAAGCCGTGATTGAATGGCAAGTCAGAAGCATCCTCGGACTCGCGGGATATTACCGCAAGTTCATGTGAAGGAAGTCAGAAGCGTCCTCGGACTCGCGGGATATTACCGCAAGTTCGTCGAAGGATTCTCGAGCATTGCCCAACCCATGACCCAACTTTTGAAGAGGGACAAGAAGTTTGAATGGACACCGAAGTGCGAAGAAAGCTTCCAAGAGCTCAAGAAGAGGTTGACAACAGCCCCAGTTTTGGCCACCCCCGATATACACATGGAATTTGTGATATATTGTGCTGCATCAAGAACCGGGCTTGGTGGTGTTCTGATGCAAGAAGGCAGAGTCGTAGCATATCTATCTAGACAGCTATGTCCTCATGAAGAGAACTACACTACCCACGATCTTGAGTTGGCAGCTGTAGTTCATGCCTTGAAGACATGGCGACATTACCTTCTAGGAAAGCGATGTGAGATATACACAGACCACAAGAGTTTGAAGTATATTTTCACTCAAAGGGAATTGAACATGAGGCAACGAAGATGGTTGGAGTTGATCAAGGATTATGACCTCAGTGTTCAATACCACCCTGGAAAGGCTAATGTGGTAGCAGATGCCTTAAGCAGAAAGGCTTGTTCCTTGAATGCTATGATTAAGGAAAGGCTACCCACCCTGTATGAAGAACTTGAAAACTTTGGCCTGGAACTAGTTGCACCTGGTTTCCTAGCCAACCTCAAAGCGAGGCCTACCTTGATGGATGATATTAAGGAAGCTCAGAAGGATCATGACAGCATTGAAGGCATCAAGAGGAAGATTAAGAAAGGCAAGGCCCCAGGATTCTCAGTGGATGAGCAAGGAGTTGTATGGCTTGGGACTCGCATCTGCGTGCCCAACAAAGTTGAGCTCAAGAATCTGATCTTACAAGAAGCTCATGACACTTCTTATTCCATCCACCCTGGAGGAACCAAGATGTACCAAGACCTCAAAGCAAGATTCTGGTGGCATGGCATGAAAAGAGAGATAGCCACTTTCGTCGCTAAGTGTGACATATGCCAGAGAGTCAAAGCTGAGCATCAGTGACCCGCTGGATTGTTACAACCTCTCAAGGTGCCTGAATGGAAGTGGGACAAAATCGGGATGGACTTCATCACCGGTTTGCCCCGGTCAATCAAGGGACATGATTCCATCTGGGTCATCGTCGACCATCTGACCAAGGTAGCCCATTTCATTCCCGTCAAGACCTCCTATGATGGAAGCCAGCTAGCTAACCTCTACATCAACCATATTGTGAGTCTTCACGGAGTTCCAAAGGAGATTGTGTCAGACCGAGGCACCCAGTTTACCTCAAGGTTCTAGAAGAAGTTTCAAGAAGCAATGGGAACCAATCTATCCTTCAGCACTGCTTTTCACCCCCAGACCGGAGGACAAACAGAGCGAGTAAATCAGATACTCGAGGACATGCTTCGTGCCTGTGTTTTGGCATATGGAGCCAAGTGGAAAGATTGCCTACCATTCACCGAGTTCTCCTACAACAACAGCTATCCGTCGAGTCTCCAGATGGCACCATTTGAGGTATTATATGGACGCAAGTGTCGTATTCCCCTCAATTGGTCAGAAACCAGAGAAGGACTAGTCTTTGGACCAGATATCCTTCGCAAAGCAGAAGAGCAAGTTCAACTCATTAGAGAACGCCTAGAGATAGCTAAATCAAGACGGAAGAGCTACGCCGACTCCCACCGCTGAGAAGTGAACCTAGACATCCGAGACCATGTCTATCTCCGAGTCACGCCTCTCAAGGGAACCAAGCGCTTCCACGTCAAAGGAAAGCTCGCACCAAGATATATCGGTCCCTTCAAGATCACCGCAAGATGAGGAGAAGTTGCCTACCAGCTAGAGCTACCATCTGAGTTGTCTCATGTGCACAACGTTTTCCACGTGTCACAACTCCGGAAGTGTCTCCAAGTTCCCAACCACCCCGACCTCTACAAGGACATCCAGCCATCGACCTTCAGCCAGACCTCACTTATCGTGAGAGGCCAGTTCGCATTTTGGATGAAGCTGAACGTTGCACCCAAAGCCGCACCATCAAGTACTTCAAGGTCCAGTGGAGCAACCACACTGAAGCGGAAGCAACCTGGGAGCGTGAAGACTACCTTAGATCCGAGTTCCCTTACCTTTTTAGCACTTAGCCTAGGTATCTCGGGGACGAGATTCTTGTAAAGGGGGTAGGTCTGTCAGATGGCACCATTTGAGGTATTATATGGACGCAAGTGTCGTATTCCCCTCAATTGGTCAGAAACCGGAGAAGGACTAGTCTTTGGACCAGATATCCTTCGCGAAGCAGAAGAGCAAGTTCAACTCATTAGAGAACGCCTAGAGACAGCTAAATCAAGACGGAAGAGCTACGCCGACTCCCACCGCTGAGAAGTGAACCTCGACATCCGAGACCATGTCTATCTCCGAGTCACGCCTCTCAAGGGAACCAAGAGCTTCCATGTCAAAGGAAAGCTCGCACCAAGATATATCGGTCCCTTCAAGATCACCGCAAGACAAGGAGAAGTTGCCTACCAGCTAGAGCTACCTTCTGAGTTGTCTCATGTGCACAAAGTTTTCCACGTGTCACAACTCCAGAAGTGTCTCCAAGTTCCCAACCACCCCGACCTTTACAAGGACATCAAGCCATCGACCTTCAGCCAGACCTCACTTATCGTGAGAGGCCAGTTCGCATTTTGGTTGAAGCTGAACGTTGCACCCGAAGCCGCACCATCAAGTACTTCAAGGTCTAGTGGAGCAACCACACTGAAGCAGAAGCAACCTGGGAGCGTGAAGAGTACCTTAGATCCGAGTTCCCTTACCTTTTTAGCACTTAGCCTAGGTATCTCGGGGACGAGATTCTTGTAAGGGGGGTAGGTCTGTCACACCCTGTGTTGTATTACTTTGCTATGCTATGAGTTTATAAAATTTGGACCCATTTAAAACTTTTTGAGTACTAGTACATGTTTGAATTGATTGTTTGATTTCTTGTTTGGTTGATTGTGTTTTGGCACCCAAAGACTCTTCCTCTTTCAACACTCACTTCCTTGATCAAAACTCCCTGCCCAATGATCATGCCATGTGTATAGTGCCTAAAACTATTTTTATCCAATATTATTTTGGCCAAAAATCATTTATTCAAATTAGGCTTTATAAAACCCCTGAATTGAGGTTTGTACTACAAGTCCTCAAATTGGGTGGAATGTTTTGCACCAAAGAGTTTATTTGGAACCTACTATATATAAGACATCCCAAAACCACCAAATATTATTTTTAAAGATTATTTTCCTATTTTATTTAAAGGCTTTTTCTTAAGGCCAGAAATGGTCTTTCATAGGGAAAAATGTTTTTTATGCTTTCAAAATATTTGAGAAAATGTAGGGAAACTCAGTGGACATATATTTTCCATATATATGTGTTTCAACACATGGTCATGTTCAAAATATTTAACAAAACCTTCCAAAACCCTTTCTGTCTGTTTCAAGCTTTTGAAATCTTTCTATTGGAAATATTCTCAAATAAATCCAGGAAAATTCTAGAAAGTCACACATTCCATATGTGATGATCTTGCAAAGTTTCATATGAATCCCAATTGTTTTGCTTCACCAAAATATCCCAAAACCCTCTCTGTACAAAATCAAATTTGAACAACTTTACATTGTGAAGTTTCTCCTATTGACCCCAAACTTTGTGGACATGTTCTAATCCCCAAATAAAGCTACTACACCAAGTGGTGAATTAAGGAGAATAGATTTGCATGCCTAGATCTACAGAATCCTGATTCTGTTAATTTCTAGGGTTTACCAAGTTTGCATTGCCAACTTTTCTCAAATGAGCTCAAACTTGGTGGACAACCTCATTTTTACCTTCCATTCCATCCTGTTAAATCTCACAGTAAGTGGAGCCTTTTTACTTGGCCAAACCAGCATCAAACACCTTCTGGTAGTTTGGTAGAAGTCATGTTTTGACCCCTTCCCCTGATCTCCTTGATCTAAGATTTTTCCCACAGTCCCTTGTATGCACCCCCTACCTCCAGTAATTTTTGCAAGGCCCGGCTCAATGATTGGGAGGGTGAATACCCCATTTTTACCCTCTGGACAGCAGAATTCCACCTCTCTCTCCACTCTTCTCCTATTTCTAATGAACCACCAGAGCATCTAACGCTCTATCCACCTTGTTTACTCCCTCCTAGACCCCCTAGACGCTAGTGGCTGCGCCCAAAACGACAGTGGCATGCCAAACGGGCGCTCTGGAGAGCTACAGTGCGCACCCGCACTGTAGCCGCCGCCCAATGCATGGCCCCGATAGCCTCGGGCCCCCCCCTCTTGCCAATTGGCTGGCCTCGGCGTCCGGGACACGCCGGGCTGTCGCCCCCTCCTCTCTCTTCCTCCTTCTCCCTCCTCCCGCGCGTGCCGAGCGCCGCCCGGCTCGGCCAATGAGCAAGCTCACACGCGCGCACTTCTCTCTCTCCCTCGCTACCCTGGGCCTAGACCGACCCCAGGAGCACCCCAGGCACACCTCCTTGAGCCCCCGCGCCCTCTGGCCTCGGCTAGGACCTCGCCGGCGCATGGGTACTCGGTGGGCCTCGGGTCCCCTATAAAGAGGCCACCCCGAGCCTCTCTCTCCCCTCTGATCGCTCTCCTCTCCACCCAATCAACCCACCGCACCTCCTACTCCACCCCAGAGCCCCAGTGCTCGGGATTGAGCTCGACGTCGCCGCCTCGGGCCGCCGTCGACCTCACGGTAGGGTTCGACACTCTTACTTATTGAAAGGACTATGATTGACCCCCTATACTTGTGGGTCATCAAGACTCTTTTCTGGCGCCGTTGTCGGGGAGTGAAGCGCTCTTGGTAAGTGGAAATCGGTAAGGAAAAACTTATGCTACGTGCTGAAATTTATTGTCACTTGTTACTATGGAAAACAATCGTTTGAGGGGTTTGTTCGGGGTATCTTCACCTCTACCGGAACCACAATTAGTTGCCCCTCAACCTACTGCACCTACTGAAAATATTGGTTATGAAATTCCTTCGGGTATGGTAGAACAACTGCTTGCTAAACCTTATGCAGGAGATGGAGCTGAACATCCTGATATGCACCTATTATATGTGAACAAAATTTGTGGATTATTTAAGCTTGCAGGTTTACCCGGAGATGAAGCTAAGAAGAAGGTTTTCTCTTTATCTTTGAAGGGAAAAGCATTGACATGGTATAGGCTATATGATGATATTGGATCATTGAACTGGAATCGATTGCAATTGGAATTCCATCAAAGTTTTATCCCATGCGTCTAGTTCATCGTGATCGGATTTATATATATAATTTTTGGCCTCGTGAAGGAGAAAGCATTGCTCTAGCTTGGGGAAGGCTTAAATCAATGTTATATTCATGCCCCAATCATGATATTCCAATCATAATTCACCCCCTATACTTGTGGGTCATCTGTGATGTATATCATGAGGGATGTCACCAACGAGTGGACTCTTTGTTTAGTATCTCCATGGGAAAGGCATTGTTCGGGTGCTTACCTCGGGTATGTAATATACCGCGAGTCGTGGATGACACGGAAGTTCCCCAGTCTTGTGGGTAAAGTGAGCAACCTCTGCAGAGTGTAAAACTATTCGAATAGCCGTGTCCACGGTCAAGGACAGTTCGGTGGTGCTGCTTAAACTACGTCCAGATGTTTTCCCAAACTTGGCGTGTGTGTGTATGGCAAAGGGGATACTTGATTTGAGTCATGATGACTTGACGTGATAATCGCACATGAGATGTTCAAATCTTGATTCATATTGATATCTGTAACCTGTTCATATGGTTACTCAGAACCTCATGATGCATGCTACTTCAAGTTATTTGATCATGACATTGCACTCAAAATTAGCTTTCCGCAACTTACCTATTTAGTGCTATATCATGCATTGTGAGTTTATGTTTTCTATTTGGCCTTCATGGCCCTATCTATGTAAGACTTGACCTTGATGGTCTTTATTTGTGTAAGACGGTATGTATGGATGTAAGACTCTTGTTATTCAGCTTATGTGTGTTCAGTGAGCATTGATCTCTGGGATCACTGTACACGTGCATTCGGTGATCACGACTTATGAGTTGGGGTCCCCACATATCCATGCTAGATTTATTTTCTCGCTTTCTTTTTGTGTGTTTGAAAAACTTTGAGAAAACCCAAAAAGATTTCTTGTGTCTTCTTTTGCTTGTTGGGAGCTCTCCCGTGTAAATAGTTTTTCTCGTTTTTGTTTTTCTCTCTTTAATTTGCTTTCTCCAAGAAAAACTAAAAACTCCAAAAATATTTCAGTGTGTTTCTCTGAAATTCTGTTCCTTTTTTGATTCATACCAAGGAGAAGACCACGATGAAAATGTTGAGTGGCTCTCATATGCACTACTATTGATCTGACAAAGCGCCCATATTACTTTGTCTTCTCCTCTTGAATAAAATGCTTACAGATTCCAGCTTAGTCCACGACACTCTTGCACCATTATTATTTTCATATCATTCGGTCGTGCAAGTGAAAGGCAATAATGACAATATTTGATGAAGTGACTGTGGCAGAGAGAAGCGGGTATGAACTCAACTTGTTTTTGTTTTGTTTTTGTAAATATGTTTAACCTAGTATCCATGATTCAACATATTATGATCAAACATGTTTGCAATGACAATTAGAGATTATAGTTGCTCATGCCATGCTTAAGTAGCTAGGAGTGGATAATGATTTATCTTGGATGTCAACATGTATTAAAATGATTGTGATGTAGTATGATGATATGGTATCCTCCTCTGAATGTTTCAAGTGGCTTGACTTGGCACATGTTCACGCATGTAGTTGAATAAAAACCAACATAGCCTTCACGATATTTATGTTCATGGTGTCCATATCCTACTCATGCTAGTATTCAATGTTTATTATTCATAATGCATGTTCATTACCGTTTTCACTCTCTAGCTGGCCGCTTCTCAACCTATTTGCTAGCCTTCGCCTGTACTAAGTGGGAATACTGCTTGTGCATCAAAAATCCTTAAACCAAAGTTATTCTAGATGAGTCCACTATATCTACCCATATGCGGTATTACCCCGCCGTTCCAAGTAAATTTGCATGTGCTACCTCTAAAATTTCAAATGAACATCTGTTTTGTGTGCCTGGATTGTTCATAGAGCGACAAGGGGTAGTCAGTACCTTCCATGCTAAGCGGGTTATTCTCAAGATGAGTGTTTATTCACTCGTCCTTGCACGAGAAGGGGCCAGTAACAGGGATGCCTAGTCCCGAAATCAAAAATTCCAATTAATTAAACAACACTCCCCCAGGACTGTTGTTGGTATGGACGGTACCCGTGGATTCGGCTAGCCTTGGAATGTGTTTGTTGGTGGAGGGGGAGTAAACCTTTACTTTTATTGCTTGGGAACCGCCGCTAATGTGTTTAGCATGGAAGATATTGATAATTTTTGGTCATGACGTAAACAGGAAGGGTGCACTTCCCAAATTTTTATTTATCTCTGATTTCAGCCTTGAGCTCTGGCAGCTCTGCAAATCCCTGCTTCCCTCTGTGTAGGGACTGTCTATTTAATTTTATGTTGAGTCATCACCTTCTCAAAAAAGCGCCAGATCTGAGAGCACTATTGTCATCCTCATGCATAGTGTATAGTTAATGTTGAATGCATCATGACTGGATCTTTTCTACCATGAATAACAATGTTTAGTCGCTGCTTGAACTTTGGAGGTGCTCTGCATTTATGTTTTGCAGTCTCAGAAAGGGCCAGCGAGATACCACGGTTGTCATATTATATCATGATTGTTTTGACAGAGTGTTTGCATTTGAGATATTTTATTATTGCTCGCTAGTTGCTTATGTCATTGATATGAGCTAATATAACTTTTAAGAGTTATTGTTGACATGGTTACACATAATCTTTGCTGAAAACATGGGTGCTACTTAAGCATATGTATGTAAACAAGAACAAAAGAGTTCGTAAAAGTTTTTCTTTATCACTTTCAGTTTGTTAAAGGAATTGCTTGAGGACAAGCAATGGGTTAAGCTTGGGGGAGTTGATACATCTCCATCGTATCTACTTTTCCTAACACTTTTGCTCTTGTTTTGGACTCTAATTTGCATGATTTGAATGAAACTAACCCGGACTGACGCTGTTTTCAGCAGAACTACCATGGTGTTGTTTTTCTACAGAAATAAAAGTTCTCGGAATTGGACGGAACTTTTTGGAGAATTATTTTACAATAAAAAAAAAATACTGGAGCCAAGAACCACCGGAGGGGGCCCTGGGTGCCCACAAGACACCAGGGTACGCCACCCCCTCCTACCGTGCCCTGGTGGGTTGTGGGGCCCTCGAGGCTCCGTTGACCCTAATTCCGGCACTATAAATTCCTATTTTTGGAGAAAAAATAGGAGATGAAGTTTCATCGCATTTTACGATACGGAGCCGCCGCAGCCTCCTGTTCTTCATCGGGAGGCCAGATCTAGAGCCCGTTTGGGGCTCCGGAGAGGGGAATCTTTGGTCTTCGTCATCACCAATCCTCCTTCATCGCCAATTCCATGATGCTCCCCACCGGGAGTGAGTAATTCCTTCGTAGGCTCGCTGTTCGGTGAGGAGTTGGATGAGATTCATCATGTAATCGAGTTAGTTTTGTTAGGGCTTGATCCCTAGTATCCACTATGTTCTGAGATTGATGTTGCTATGACTTTGCCATGCTTAATGCTTGTCACTAGGGCCCGAGTGCCATGATTTCAGATCTGAACCATTTATGTTTTCACCATTATATCTATGTTCTTGATCCGATCTTGCAAGTCATATGCACCTATTACGTGTTATGATCCGTAAACCCCAAAGTGACAATAGTTGGGATACTTTCCGGTGATGACCGTAGTTTGAGGAGTTCATGTATTCACTATGTGTTAATGCTTTGTTCTGGTTCTCTATTAAAAGGAGGCCTTAATATCCCTTAGTTTCCTTATGGACCCCGCTGCCACGGGTGGGTAGGACAAAAGATGTCATGCAAGTTCTTTTCCATAAGCACGTATGACTATTTACGGAATAGATGCCTACATTATATTTATGAACCGGACCTTGTTCTGTGTCGCCCTAGGTTATGACTGTTATATGCATATCATCCAACGAATTCACCGATCCAATGCCTACAAGTTTTCCACATATTGTTCTTGCTAAGTTACTACTGCTGCTGTCACTATTACACTTGCTACAAAACATTTGCTATCACCGTTACCGTTACTACTACTGTTACCACTGCTATCAAACTATCATATTACTGTGCTGCTGATCACTTTGCTGCAAATATTTAATCTCCAGGTGTGGTTGAATTGACAACTCAACTTCTAATACTTGCAAATATTCTTTTGCTCCCCTTGTGTCGAATCTATAAATTTGGGTTGAATACTCTACCCTCGAAAACTGTTGCGATCCCCTATACTTGTGGGTTATCAAGGCCGCGTCAAGCATCCGCTCATGCGCGAAGCTGTCAGACAGACAGGCGCGCAGGCCATCATCCCGATGGGTGCTCCATACGGATTATCTGTCGTCCAAATTAAATAAATCAGGTGCTATTTCCCAATCTGTTTATTAGCACCTATTAAATTCTCCGAGAACAATTACTCTAGCCTGCAACATATTTTACGCAAGACAATTATTCATTACAAAAGTGGTGTTATATCACGAATATGGAGCTTGCGTTAACATCATCAGGCGCCAATGTTCGTCCGTGCCGCGCTGCTCGACGGACACGCGTGCAAGCCGCCGCCCCCTTGGTCCGGTCTACATCAACATACCGGGGCCGCGCCCTCGCGCGAGCTGCCCAACAGACACACACATGCCACCGCCCCTATGGTCTGATCTACATCAACGTACCGGGGCCGCGCCCGCCCATGCGAGCTACCCAACAGACGCACACATGCCGCCGCCCCTACGGTCCGGTCTACACCAACACGCCGGGGCCGCGACCGCTCGTATGAGCTGCCCAACTGACACGCGCGCAGGCCGCCGCCCTTGCGGTCCTCTCTACTCCAACAAACATTGGAGGAAAAAGGAAAATATATACATATAGTATCAGCCTCCACCTGCACCGGGTTGCCCAATGGATAGGCGCATTGGCCTGCCATCCCCACGGTCCTTTTTGCTTCAGCACATCGAGCAAATAGGAGAGTCGGCTAAGGAGGAACCGTCCTTGGATAAGCTACCGTTTGAGCCGGCCATCATTTGAGCTGGCAATTCTAAAGCCGGTAGCGAAGCAAAAGGAAAAAATGGCCCTGGAGGAGCCATGAGAGTGACGTGGCTTGAGACTGCGTCGATGTTTCCCCAAAGAGGAAGGGATGATGCAGCACAGCGACGGTAAGTATTTCCCTCAGTTATGAAACCAAGGTATCGAACCAGAAGGAGGACCACACAACACTATGTAAACAGTACATGCACACAAAGAACGAATACTTGCAACCCGACACGAAACAGAGGTTGTCAATCTCTCCACGGTAAAAAGATAGATTAGATTGTAGATTGGATAGATAGATCTCGCAAGAACACAAAATAAAAGAGGAAAATAAAAAGTGCAGCAAGGTATTTTTGGGTTTTTGGAATAGTAGATCTGAAAATAAAAGCGGCAAAAAGATAGATCGCAAAGCAATATGTTAGAAAAGTAGACCCGGGGGCCGTAGGTTTCACTAGTGGCTTCTCTCATGAGTATAGCACACGGTGGGTGAACAAATTACTGTTGGGCAATTGATAGAAGATCAAATAATCATGACGATATGCAAGGCGATGATCATTATATAGGCATCACGTCCAAGATTAGTAGACCGAAACGATTCTGCATCTACTACTATTACTCCACACATCGACCGCTATCCAGCATGCATCTAGTGTATTACATTCATGGAAAACGGAGTAATGCAATAAGAACGGTGACATGATGTAGACAAGATCTATTCATGTAGGAATAGACCCCATCTTGTTATCCTTAATAGCAACGATACATGCGTGCCTCGCTGCCCCTTCTGTAACTGGGAGAGGACACCGCAAGATCGAACCCATCACAAAGCACCTCTTCCCATGGCAAGAAAAATATATCTAGTTTGCCTAACTAAACCAAAGATTCAAAGAAGAAATACGAGGATATAAGTAATCATGCATATAAGAGATCAAAGAAGACTCAAATAATATTAATGGATAGAAACTGATCTTGAACTCAAAATTCATCGGATCCCAACAAACACACCGCAAAAAGTCATTACATCAAATAGATCTCCAAGATACCATTGTATTGAGAATCAAAAGAGAGAGAAAGCCATCTAGCTACTGCCTACGGACCCGTAGGTCTATGGTGGACTACTCACGCATCATCAGAGGCACCAATGAGGATGATGAACCCCTCCGTGATGGTGTTAGATTGGATCTCGCGGTTCTGGAACTTGCGGCTGCTGGAAGTATTTTTCGTCGACTCCTCTAGGGTTTCTAGAATATTTGGGTATTTAGAGAGCTCAGAGGCGGTGGAGAAGGTTCCCGAGGCGGCCACAACCCACCAGGGCGCGCCCGGGGCCCCTGGCGCGAACTGGTGTCTTGTGGGCGGCCTGGGCTCCCTCCTGGTTACTTCTTTGGCCCACTGGCCTCCTTCTGGCCCAAAAAAAATCTCCAAAAAGTTTCATTGCGATTCGACTCCGTTTGGTACAGATAATCTGCGAAGTAAAAAACAAGCAAAAACAGCAACTGACACTTGGCACTATGTCAATAGGTTAATCCCAAAAAAATGATATAAAGTTGCTATAAAATGATTGTAAAACATCCAAGAATGATAATATAATATCATGGAACAATAAAAAATTATAGATACGTTGGAGACGTATCACTACATTGCTGTTTTTTTATTACTATTACAAAAATCAATATCTACTATCATTACTACACTTGTATCACCATCTCTTCGCCAAACTAGTGCACCTATACAATTTACCATTGTATTTGGTGTGTTGGGGACACAAGAGACTTTTTATTATTTGGTTGCAGGGTTGTTTGAGAGAGACCATCTTCATCCTACGCCTCCCACGGATTTATAAACCTTAGGTCAGTCACTTGAGGGAAATTTGCTACTGTCCTACAAAACTCTGCGCTTGGAGGCCCAACACGAGTCTACAAGAACAAGTTGTGTAGTAGACATCAAGCTCTTTTCTGGCGCCGTTGCCGGGGAGGTGAGTGCTTGAAGGTATATCTCTAGATCTTGCAATTAAATCTTTCAGTTTCCTGTTTATCACTAGTTTGGTTTATAAAAGAAAATCACAAAAAATGGAGTTTAGGTTGCCTCAATTGCTTCATCTTTTTAATGTCTTTCGTGAAAATGATGGTTCGAAAAATACTTAATGAGAATTCCTTGAATGATGAGCATGATTGCAATGTTGCTAGTATGAATTCTCTGAATATCCATGATGCTAATGATATGCAAAGCCACAAGCTTGGGGATGCTATGTTTGATGAAGATGATATTTTTAGTCCCCCAAGTTTTGATGAGCAAATTTATTATGATGACGGCATGCCTCCTATCTATGATGATTATGATGATGACATGTATGCTATAAAGAGTGATAGTAACCATGAAACTTGTCATCATGATTTTAATATTGAATGTGGTTATGTTAATCAAGTGTCACATGATAGTTATTTTGTTGAGTGTGCTCCCACTATAATGGATGAGAAGAAAATTGCTTATGTGGAGAGTAATAAATTTTCTATGCTTGTAGATCATGAAAAGAATGCTTTATGTGATAGTTATATTGTTGAATTCCTTCATGATGCTACTGAAAATTATTATGAGGGAGGAACATATGCTTGTAGGAATTGCAATAATATCAAGTTTCCTCTCTATGTGTTCAAAGTTTTGAAGATATGCTTGTTTTGCCTTCCTATGCTAGTTGATTCTTGCTCCCATAAATTATTTGCTCACAAAATCCCTATGCATAGGAAGTGGGTTAGACTTAAATATGATTGTCATGAGATTCATGATGCTCTCTTACATGTTTCAATTACTATTCCTATGTGAGCATCATTGAAAGCATTATGGCTAGCTAAAAGGCATTAAAGAAAGGGACTTTTACATCTGTGTCCCTAACTCGAACCCACTACTCAGATTTGCCCCTTATTTCAAAGCCTGCTCAAAATTTCCCCTCTGCCGTCAAGTGCACTTATAGAATTACCATTCCGTGTCGTTTCCGCTCGGTCAACGGGCTTTGACCGTCTGGTGAACAGTAACTCTGTGAACAACAAATTCGAAAAAATAGCAAACAAATTCAAAAAATTCTGAAATTTTGTGGGATCGAAGATACTTGGGTGCGTAAGGTGTGTGCAAATTTTCGTGCTATTTGGACATTCTAGGAGCTCGTACCAAAGGAAAAAAATAAAACTGTACGCATGTGAACAGTAAATTTGAAAAAAATAGCAAAAACATTAAAAAAAATCTGATTTTTTTGGTGTCCAAGATGGTTGGCTGCGCAAGGTGTGTGCAAATTTTTGTTGTGTTTGGACGTTATAGGAGCTCGTGGAGAAAAAAACAAAGTTTGGCTCGGCAAAATACTTTGAAAAAATGCACTATTTATTTTGCTAGAGCTCCTCACATGCCATTCGATCACTAAAATTTGCATGCACCTTGCGCACCCAAGCATCTTGGATGCCAAAACAATTCAGATTTTTTTGAATTTCCTTGCTATGTTTTTCTAATTTACTGTTCGTAGGCGTACAGTTTTAATTTTTTTTCCTTTGGTACGAGCTCCTGGAATGTCCAAATAGCACGAAAATTTGCACGCACCTTGCGCACCCGAGTATCCTCGATCCCACAAAATTAAAGATTTTTTTTGAATTTTGTTTCTATTTTTTTTGAATTTACTGTTCACTGGGTTACTGCTCACCGAGACGGTCAAATCCCATTGACCGGACGGTAACGTCACAGAAGGGCATTTCTATAAGGGGACTTTACGGCAGAGGGGCAAATTTTTGCATAGCTAAAAATTAGGAGCAAATCTGAGTAGGTGGTTCGAGTTAGGGACAGAAATGCAAATGGCCCTGAAAGAAAAGCGCTTGTTGGGAGACAACCCAACACTTTTACGTTCTGTTTTTGAGTTTTCACATGTACTGTAGTAATCGTGTTTTGTCTCTTTTATTTCAATAAAGTGCCAAATAAAGCCTTTGGGATAGTATGGATACTTGTTGATTTGATTCTGTGCAAAAACAGAAACTTTTCCTGAAATTAACTACAGCGTCAAAAAATTCTGAAATTTTTACACAGAATTTATATGCAAATTCTATAAGTTGTCCCAAATTTTCAGGATTTTTAGAGACAGGGAAGTATGGCTATACTACAGCTCTTCACAGACTGTTCTGTTTTTGACAGATTCTGTTTTGCATGCATAGTTTGCTTGTTTTAGTGTTTCCATAGCTTATATTTAGTGGTATAAATTATGGGAATGGTAGAATATAGTAGGTATTATGTGAGAACAATTATGAAGCTTGTCTTGACAGTACCTAAGTGAATGATCTTTATTTATTATACTAACCCATCTCACGAAGTTTCGTTAAGTTTTGTGTGATTGAAGTTTTCAAGTTTTGGGTGAGACACCGATATGAGGAGAATAAGGAGTGACAAGAATCTAAGATTGGGGATTCCCAAGGCACGCCCAAGGTAATATCCAAGTAAGACTCAAGCACCTAAGCTTGGGGATGCCCCGGAAGTCATCCCCTCTTTCGTCTTCAACATTATCGGTATATCTTACTTAGAGCTATATTTTTATTCGTCACACAATATGTTCTTTGCTTGGATCATTATTATATTTTGTTATTTTCGGTTAGGTGTTATTTATAATCTTGTTTTTCAATAAAAATTTCCAAGAATTGCCTTAGGATGCTTGCATTGCATGTTTGATGTGTGCTATGTAAAAATAGAAACTTTCTCTGTAGTGTTTGAATTTTCATATTTTACTGGAACGTGGAAAGTTTCTAAAATTTTTACACAGTGTTTTCATATAAATTATTTATCACATCCTAAAGTTTCATAATTTTTGAGTTATAGAAGTACACTATTTTCATAAATTGCTACAGACTGTTCTGTTTGGTCAGATTGCTGTCATAGTTTTGTTATCTACTTATCCTATAGTTTCCATAGCCTATATTGGTAGATATAAATTGTGGAAACGATAGTAAATAGTAGATCATGTTTGGAAATTATTGTTCAACTTGTCTTGGCAGTACAAGAAGTGTGGACTTATTCTTATGTGTACTAACCTATCTCACGAGTTCTTTTCGAGTTTTTGTGGATGAAGTTTTTAAGATTTAGGGAAACCGTGATATAAAAGGAATTAAGGAGACACAAAAGCTCAAGCTTGGGGATGCCCAAAGAATCCCAAGATAATATTTCAAGAAGTCTCAAGCATCTAAGCTTGGGGATGCCCCGGTAAGCATCCCACCTTTCTTCATCTACAATTATCGGTTAGTAGCGGTTGAGCCTAAGTTTTTTGCTTCTTCACATGATGTGTGCTATTCTTGGAATGTCATTTTATTTTCTTTTGCTTTCTGTTTAAATAAAATACTTATATCTGAAAGTTTTTAGATGAGAGAGAGTTCTCAAATGGCTACCATTTACTTAACTACTCGCTTGATCTTCACTTGTATCTTTTTGGACTAGCTTGTCATTTACTCTTGTGCTTCACTTATATCCTATGAGTAAATTGTTGAATGAACTGAATACCATGAAGTTGAAATTATATGTTCATATCATGCCTAGTAGTAGCTTCACATTGGGTTTAGAAAGTGAAATCTTTTGAAGCTTGACAATCATAATATTGGTCATACAAGCAATTCATGAATGATTAGTATAAGGAAGAGAACTTTCACATACAAATATATTATCTTGGACATCTTCTATGATTGTGAATACCCATTAATTATTTTCAAACTGGAGCAAATTAGTTGAAGTTGGACAAGGAAGACAACGTAATGAGTTATGGTTGTGTATATTTGCATTGAAGTTATATTGTTATGGATCCTCCAACATGTGGTGTTTGCTTAGGAACTTTTGCTAGCCAAAAATTCGTACTAAGTAGAGATACTACTTGTGCATCCAAAAACCCTTAAACCCAGTTTCCTGCCATGAGTGTCCACCATACCTATATATGGATTGAATAAGATCCTTCAAGTAAGTTGTCATCGGTGCAAAAAGGCAATAAAAATTGCTTCTAAATGTGTTTGATCATTTAGTGTAAGAGAAAATTGACCGTTGTACGAACTTGTGATGGCAAAGTAATAAAAGTGACGGACTGCATAATAAAGGTTGCTATCATAAGGGGTAATATAACATGACGTTCTTTTGCATTAAGGGATTGTGCATACAAAACAAAAAAGCGCATGACAACCTCTGCTTCCCTCTGTGAAGGGCCTATCTTTTACCTTTCAGTATTTACTTTTATGCAAGAGTCAATAGTATGCATTCTCATTTCAACCTCAATTATTCTCTAGTTGGCAAGCATCATATGGTGGGGAAAGATCTTGGCACATATGGCCAGTCAAATATATTTGATCATGACTTATTATTGTTGACAATTATCTCTATGATAAATGAGTTGGGAGGCGAAACATGAAGCCCCTATCTTTCTCTGTGTTCGATGGATGCCATTTGTTCTAAAAATATGCTTTGAGTACTAGCAATCATAGAAGACTATATGATGATTGAGTATGTGGAGCTCTTACTTAGAATTTGTTGAGAATAAGTTGAATTGCAACTGTATGGTGACTAAGAACATAAGTTGTTAAGTTTCAAGAGAATTCATTGTTTGAACCATAACATGTGAATTGGTTGCTACTTTATCATGATGAGTTTTATGTGAAAGAGTTGATGTTATGATGCTAGGAAAAGTGGTTGAAATTATCATTGATCAAACTTATGCACTATGCTAGCATTCACACTTCATAAATTATTTCTTTTATCATTTACCTACTTGAGGACGAGTAGGAATTAAGCTTGGGGATGTTGATACGTCTCCAACATATCTATAATTTATGAAGTATTCATGCCATATTTACAACAATTTTATATGGTTTTGGTATGATTTGCATGGAACAAACCCCGACTGACGCTGTTTTCAGCAGAACTACCGTGGTGTTATTTTTTGTGCAGAAATAAAAGTTCTCCAAATGCAACGAAACTTTTTGACGATTTTTTTTGGAACAAAAGAGGCACTAGAAGCTTCGTGCGAGGGACAGAAGAGCCACGAGGTGGCCACAACCGACCAGGGTGCGCCAACCCCCTCTGGCACGCCCTGGTGTCTTGTGGGCCCCTCGTGGCCCAACTTCGCGTGAAACCGACGCCCAAAAATCATATATATCCAGAAACCCCCAGAAATAACCCTAGATGAGAAGTTCCACCGCCGCAACTCTCTGTATTGATGAAAAACCAATCTGGAGGAGTTCCGGTACCCTGTTGGAGAGGGTAGATCATCTCCGGTGGCCATCTTCATCATCCCGGCAGAGGCCATGACGAGGGGGGAGTAGTCCACCCTCGGGGTTGAGGGTATGTACCAGTAGCTATGTGTTCAATCTCTCTCTCTCATGTTCTTGAGATGTCACGATCTTGATGTATCATGGGCTTTGTTAATATAGTCGGATCATATGATGTTATTCCCTTGCTATCATGTTGTGATGAATTGAATCTTTCCCTTTGAGATGTCGTTATGTTGGATTGAATATTTTGGTTGAGAACACTTGATGTACGTCTTGCGTGGGATACCCGTAGTGACATTGGGGTACTCTATTGATTCACTTGATATATGTTGAGGCATCAACTTGCGGATTCCGGTGACCTAGGGGATCTATGCATAGGGGTTGATTGCACGTTTTCATACCATGATCTCCGATGGAAATCTTGGGGCACTCTTTGAGGTTCTTTGTGTTGGATTAAGTGTTATGAATCTGAAATTGTTTGATGCGTATCATATAATTAACTCATGGATACTTGTGGTGACATTGGAGTATCTAGGTGACATTAGAGTTGGTTGATGTGTATCATATGGTGTTATTTTAGTACGAACTCTTAGATAGATCGATCGGAAAGGATAACTTGGTGTTATTTTAGTACGAACTCTTGGATAGATCGATCGGAAAGGATAACTTTAAGGTGGTTTCGTACCCTACAAACAATTTCTTCTTATGTTCTCCGCTAGATAAGAACTTTGGAGTGATTCTTGGTTGCACATTGAGGGATGGTTATGTGATCCAATTATATCAGCATTGTTGAGAGATTGCACCAGCAAAAGTACGGACCCTAGGCCTTGTTTTCAAGCATTGCAATACCGTTCGTGCTCACTTTTGTTACTTGCTACCTTGCTGTTTTGATTGGTACTATTACAAAAATCAATATCTACTATCATTACTACACTTGTATCACCATCTCTTCGCCGAACTAGTGCACCTATACGATTTACCATTGTATTTGGTGTGTTGGGGACACAAGAGACTTTTATTATTTGGTTGCATGGTTGTTTGAGAGAGACCATCTTCATCCTACGCCTCCCACGGATTGATATACCTTAGGTCATCCACTTGAGGGAAATTTGCTATTGTCGTACAAAACTCTGCGCTTGGTGGCCCAACACAAGTCTACAAGAACAAGTTGTGTAGTATACATCAGAGCTCCTGAAGAAGGCGTACTGCAGGTGAGTCGTCAAGCGAGGGCTCGGTACGACAAGCTTATGTTGAGCCCCGGACCGACCATATAGTTATGGCTGACGCCAAATCATGTCGTTGGCCAAGCGATGAGTTCATGAGAGGTGCAGGTATCAAGGAGGAATTTGATCATTGCATTTATAATACCGGCCTCACCGACTTCCTTGCAGATAAGTGTGTCCAACACTATAAGCTTACCCCAACATTCACGCATGGTTTTCGATATCATCCCAATACTTCTAGGGTGCTATTTAATCTCTATGATAAATCCTTTAGTATGACTCTAGAAGAATTCTCTGTTGCATGCAAATTTCCAATATGGGGCTCTTTAGAAAAACCAACAACAACTGATTATGATTTGTTCCTTGAAAGTCTTTGCGTTGGAGAAGATAGAGGAGTGACACACGCTAGGATAAAAAGTATTCATTTCCCCTCTATTTGTTACTTTGCACTGTTTAATGGGAAATGCGTAGTAGGCAAACAAGATTGCAGTGCATTGTGTGCTCCAGGCTTGAGCCTTATTCACACCGCGGTGACCGGTGAAAAACATTATAACCTTGGTGCAATTGTTTGCCGCAGGCTGCATGCTAACGTAGGTGGCGGAGATTTGTATGGAGGAATTTATGCCTCCCGCGTAGCTGCAAAGTTGAGAGTGTCACCTCAACCTAATGACCCTATTTTACCTGAGAGATATTTGGACTTTGAAGCCATGCGTCATCATGACTTTATCATGGACAGTGTTAGGGGTTATGAGTACTACCTAACGTTTTATAAATATACGCACATTTGTGTTACGTTGCCTGCGCTTGCTGTCTTTGATTTTCAGGCTCGGCAGAGATACTATGTTCTTGAGGACGAGGTGCGGGAGTACAACGCTGCAGTAGAGGCCGCTCGCTGGACGAAGGAGGCGGCACGAAACGCCTCCACGATCTACCAATTCAACTATTACCCAGACCGGCAGTGGTGATCACCAAGCTAGCCGAACGCCTAAGCTTGGGGGAGTACGTATTTCTTACCGACATTACATTCATGTTCACACACTTCATATAAATTGTCGGTGTTCATCCTCTTTCATTGTATATCCATGTTAGCTTTATTTTTCTGCCTTCTTCTTGTGTGTTTGAAAAACTTTGAAAACCCAAAAATATTTCTCGCTTCTTTTCGGTTTTTCTTTCCCGTTCAATTAGTTGTAGTATTAAAAAGAAAACCCTAAAAGATTTCCTTTGCATGTTGGGAGCTTTCCCGTGTAAATAATTTTTCTCGTTATTGTTTTCCTTTGTTTATTTGCTTTCTTGAGAAAAACAAAAACTCCAAAAATATTTCAGTGTGTTTCTCTGAATTTCTTTTCCTTTTTGTTGAGTCATGAAAGGAGAAGACCACGGTGAAAATGTTGAGTGGCTCCGATATGCTTTATTGTTGATCTACCAGAGAGCCAATATTACCTTGTCTTCTCCTTTGTATAAAACTGCCCTGCAGATTCTAGCTTAGTCCACGACATTTTTGCACTATTATTATTATCACGTCATTCAGTCATGCAAGTGAAAGGCAATAATGATGATATTTTATGAAGTGATCATGGTAAAGGAAGTGGGTATGAACTCTTCTTGTTTTCTGTTTTTGTAAATATGTTTAGCCCGTTCGATCTCGATTCAGTATATCATGAGTGAACATGTTTATGATGACAATTAGAGATTATAGTTCATCATGCCATGCTTAAATAGCTAGGAGTGGATAATGATTTATGTTATGTGTCAACATGCATTAAAATGGTTATGATGTGGTATGGTAGTATGGTATTTCCCTCTGAGTAATTCGAGCGACCTGACTTGGCCCTTGTGCAAACATGTAGTTGATTCAAAACCAATGCAGCCTTCATGATGTTTAAATTCAGAGTGTTCATATCCTACTCATGCTATGTCCAATGTTAATTATTCACAATGCATTCTTATGACCGTTTTCGCTCTCTAGCTGGTCGCTTCTCAACCTATTGCTAGCCTTCACCTGTACTAAGCGGGAATGCTGCTTGTGCATCCAAAATCCTTAAACCAAGTTATTCCACATGAGTCCACCATACCTACCTATATACGGTATTACCTTGCCATTCCAAGTAAATTTGCATGTGCCACCTCTAATATTCAAATAAACACCTGTTTTGTGCACACGTTCCGCTCATGGAGCGACAGGGCGGTCAGTATCTTCCATGCTAAGTGGGTTATTCTCAAGGTGGGCATTTGTTCGCCTGTCATTGGACGAGAGAGGCTATTAAAAGGATGCCCAGTCCTATAAAACAAAAATTAATTAAACAAAACTCCCCAGACAGTTGAAATGTTGGAGGGCATCCGTGGATTCGGTCAACCATGGCTTGTGTATGTATGGTGGATGGGAGTAAACTTTACAACTCCACTTGGGAACCGCCAATAATGTGTTTAGCATGGAAGATATTGAAATCCTTTGTCATGACGTTGACAGGAAAAGTGCACCACCCAAAAACCATAATTTCAATCCTGTTTTAAACCTTGAACTCTGGCACCTCTTCAAATCAATGCTTCCCTCTACGAAGGGCCATCCATTTACTTTTATGTTGAGTCATTAGATTCTTACTAAAAGCACCAGACCAGAGAGCACTATTGTCATTTTTTATGCATTGAGTCTAGTTAATGTTGGATGTGAGCATGACTGGATCTTTTCTACCCTGAATTATAATGTTCAGTCGCTGCTTGAACCTCAGAGGTGCTCTGCATTTATGTTTTGCAGTCTCAGAAAGGGCCAGCGAAATATCATGTCACCATATTATATCATGATTGTTTTGAAAAATTGTTGGCATGTGAGATATCTTATTATTGCTTGCTAGTTGGTTATGTATTGCCATGAGTGAATATGATGTTTAATTGTTATCATGGATGTGGTTATTTATTATTTATGCTGAAAACTTGAACACTAGCTAAGCATGTGTATAACAACGAGAACAAAAGAGTTTGTAAAAGTTTTCTTTATCACTTTCAGTTTATCAAGTAATCGAGTTAAGTTTGATGGGGCTTGATCCCTAGTGTCCACTATGTTCCGATATTGATGTTGCTATGACTTTGCTATGCTTAATACTTGTCACTAGGGCCCGAGTGCCATGATTTCAGATCTGAAACTGTTATGTTTTCATGAATATAAGAGTGATTTGGATCCTATCTTGCAAGTTGTATGCAGCTATTACGTGTCTTGATCCGCATACCCCAAGGTGACAGTAATTGGGATTCTTTTCGGTGATTGCCGTAGTTTGAGGATTCATGTATTCACCATGTGTTAATGCTTTGTTCCGGTTCTCTATTAAAAGGAGGCCTTAATATCCCATCGTTTTCAATAGGACCCCGCTGCCACGGGTGGGTAGGACAAAAGGTGACATACAAGTTCTTATCGCAAGCAGGTATGACTATATACGGAATACATGCCTACATTACATTCATGAATTGGAGCTAGTTCTGTGTCGCCCTAGTGTGTAACTGTTACATGATTGATATCATCTAAATCATTATCCATCACCGATCCACGTGCCTACGCTTTACATATACCGAATCTCGCTAAGTTACTATTGCTGTTGCTACTCTCACAACTGCTACAAAATTACTGTCGTCAATACTACTGTTACTTTTGCTGCTATTACTTGTCGTGCTACTAAATCTTTCCTGTAGAGAGATATCCCAGGTGTGGTTGAATTGACAACTCAACTGCTAAGGCTGATACATATTCTTTGGCTCCCCTTATGTCGAATCAATAAATTAGGGTGAAATACTACATGCAAAGACTGCTGCGATCCCCTATACTTGTGGGTTATCAATACGTCTCCAACGTATCTATAATTTTTGATTGTTGCATGCTATTATATTTTCATTCTAGGATACTTTTTAATCATTTACTTTCTGTTTTATATTATTTTTGAACACTAACCTATTAAACCAGTGCAAAGTGCCAGTTGTTGTTTTCTGCATGTTCTTGGACTTTCAGGAATACTGTACCAAACAATATCCAAATACCCCGAAACTTTTTGATGATTTTTTTTGGACAAAAATAAGACTTGGAAGCTTCGAAGGAAGACCAGAGGGCACACGAGGTGCCCCCAAGCCAACAGGGCGCGCCCAGGGGGGTGGTCGCGCCCTTATGGCTTGGGGCCACCTCCCAGCTCCACTGGCCCGGATCTCATTGCTATAAATTCTCATATATCCCCAAAACCCTAGAGAGCCTTCCGAAACACTTTTTCCACCGTCGGAAGTCTCTACTCCGCCGTGTGCCCATCTGGAGCCATGTTTCGGTGCCCTGTCGGAGGGGGGTCGATCATGGAGGGCCTCTACATCAACCTTGCTGCTCCCATGGTGATGTGTGAGTACTTCACCACAGACCTACGGGTCTGTAGTTAGTGCCTAGATGGCTCTCTCTCTATGTTCTTCATTGCCAAGATCACCGTGATTCCAGCGGTGATCTATCGTATGTAATCAATCTTTGCGGTGTGTTTGTTGGGATGCGATGAATTATTGGTTTATGTTCAGATTATTCATGAAAATATATTGGATACTTTCTGGTTATTTATATGCATGATTGTTAGAGATTCGTAATGCTCTCCAATCTATCGGTTTGGTTTTGTCGGAATCGGGGCTCCGCAGACCCAAGAAGGTTCGAACACTGGGGTGCGCTCGCTCTCCTGCCCTACTCTACCTCGCAACCTCACGACCACTCTCCAGTGGTTTGAGCTAGGAAGGCGAACAAGGACACACAGAGTTTACCCAGGTTCGGGCCACCCCGCGGTGTAAAACCCTACTCCTGCTTGGTGGATTGCTTGAGGTAGGAGAAGAGTACAAGGCCTATTCTTGCCCAACCAAAAAATGACCTCCCCTTCCGCGGGGGCTGGTTCCCCCCTTATATTGGCCCTGGTCCTCTTCCCCCGAAAATATCAGGCGGGAAGGGTTACCACAACGGCCGTTTTGAAAGGGGACAAGGTCGCAGCTTATCCTGACAAAAGGTGGTCTTCGCCTGCTAAAGTTCCCCGCCATGACGCGCTCGTGGGCTCGGGGGTGACACTCGTCCCATCGAGCCCTTGGTCTTGGTCTCCTTGCACCGGAACGACAACCTTTAGGGGATGCTTTTGGGGCCCGCAAGCTGGCGCCTCTCCTCTATCACCAAAGAGGGGATCCTCGCCATCCGTGCCAGCTGGCACTGCTGCTGGCACCGTTTGGCACGGCGTGCGTCACCCATGTGCGGGTACGGAGTTGCGGGGCCTGGCCCAGCTAGCTCCAGGCGGACCCGCCTCCTGAGGGTGCCGTGGTCCGCTTCGCGGGGAGACTGTCGGTGTCAAAACCGGCGGATCTCGGGTAGGGGGTCCCGAGCTGTGGGTCTTGGATCGATGGGTAACAGAAGACAAGGGAGATGGTGTTTACCCAGGTTCGGGCCCTCCTATGGAGGTAAAACCCTACGTCCTGCTTTGTTTGTATTGATGATGGTGTATCGAGTACAGAGTTGATCTACCACGAGATCGTATGTAGTGGTCTAAACCCTAAGAGCTATGCTCGTATGATGATATGATCTATGATGATCTGATCATCCCTAATGACTAGCCTGGCCTCGGCTTATATAACACACCACAGGCCTAGGATAACAAGAGTCCTAGTCGGCTACGTCGGTGGAGAGGAGTCCTTGTCTTGATCACCAAGTCTTGTGGAATCTTCCTCGTATGCATCATGGGCTGTCCGAAGTGGCCCATTAATGAACCGCCCTGGGGGTCCTCGGCCCGACCCACTGGTCGGGAGACGACGTGGTGAGTACCCCCTAGTCCATGACACCGTCAGAGACCCCGTGAAGTGCCTGGTGGCGACGCTGCCTTGTGCCTCGCGAGGCGACGGCCCTCGCGAGAACCTGCTCCATGAGGCCTGCTGGTGGGGCCACTTCATGTTCAAGACGACCCGCGCGCCCTGGACCGCAGGCAGACAGGCCTGGGCACCCCAAGTCCCAGAGGCCGTACAGTAGCCCCCTGGGCCATGACGGGCTCAGTCTCTCCAGCTGGGGGAAACGAGTGCGACGTGAGCCCCAACCGCATGTGGGCCAGGCCCGACACGTGATGCACGGGGAGTCGGGGGATGTCTCCACTCCCCTCAATGCCTCGGTAACCGCCCCACGCCGGCGTAAAGCCTGCGAACAGCGCCCGACCATCATTACTCTTTCCCATCTTGCGCTTGCTCCCTGCGCCTTCCCGTTTGCAACTCTTCGAGCGACCATACTTCTAATCTCGCCACGTTGCCATGGCGCCTCCCCGTAAGAGGAACAGGGCGACATGGGCGGCGGGAGGGCAGCCCACATCGGAGCCCGCCCTGGGTAGGTCCACGGTGCTCAATCATGAGGGGCTGGACAAGATCCTACCGATGATTGCGGCCGCCTCCAACGAGTGGGGCCGACCAAGATCTCACCAGCTTCGCTGCCTCTGGCTGAGCTGGGGGCCACCTTCGTTCCCCTTCATCTCCCTGCGCTCATCTTCGGCTTGCTTCCCCCGTTCTCGGACTTCTTCGATGCCGTGCTTTCGCACTACCAGATCCTCGCACTGCACCTCGACCCGAAGTCCGTTCTTCTTCTCTTGTCCTTTGCCTTCCTGTGCGAGGCCTTCCTGGGCGTTTTCCCTTTAGTGGCGTTGCTCCGACACTTCTTCTCCCTCCAGCTGTCCGCACCCAACCAATGTTCCGGGTGCGTGTGACGCTCCAGGCCGTGAGCGAGACGGCAGCCGAATGCATTGATATGGAGATCAACGCCGATGCGGGGGGCTTTAGGCGGCAGTGCGTGTATGTGGATGCTGGCCGGCATAGCCCCCTGCTGTTCGTCCCGTCGTCCCCTGCGGTACTGATCCCGCAGTGGGGGCACGAAAGGATTGACGGGCGAGGTTGCCGCTGATGATGAAGAGGCTGGCCTCCTTGAGGGCTGCTGGAGTGACCGCAGCGCTGGTCGTGAGGGAATTCCTCCGGCGAAGGATTGCCTCACTTCAGCGCCATTCCCGCCCGATGTGGGCCGTTACCGGCCCAAGGGATCCCATGCGGCTTCACCCGGACCGCCTGTCGCCCCAAGTGTTGGACAGGATGCTCCTGATCCTGACCGGCGAAGAAGCCGGCGGTCTCCCTCTGGAGGGGTGCCCCCTGTATAGGTACAGGAACCGGGAGGACTTCGTCCGTTCCATGCCCTGCTTCGATCAATGGGGCCTTCTTCAGGAGCGCGGCGCGGGACCCAGGAGCGATCCCGTCCCAGTGGTCCTCGAGCCTCGGCTTTTGGCGGTCCTGGAGTCCTTGGCCGAGGCAACGGGGAGCGGCGATCGCCCACCTCTGAAGATCCACTGCCAACTCTTCCCAACGCCTCAGGGCGCCGGTGGTGCCGCTCCGCCCGAGGGCAGCGCCGGTGCACTACCGAGAGTGTTGAGGAAGAGGAAATGGGCTGCCAGAGATGAGTAAGCGCCACGCCTTGGCTTCGGTTGCTTCAACACTTCGGGCATACCTGACCCCTCCTCTCTTGTAGGTTCCCGGCAAGGGAGAAGGTCAAGGAGCCCCCGTGCCCACCGGGCGGCTTCCAATCGCCGGCCGGGTCGGGGGGGTACGAGGCACGTGCCCCATCAGAGCCCGGGGAACGTGCCTAGGCGCGAAGTGGTTCCTCCTTTGTTGGTCGGGGGCGCGGAGCATGCAGTGTTGGCTCGCCCCGTGCCTCGCAGGGGGAGCCCACCTCATGGAGACGTGGCGACGGTCCCTCCGGAGTCGCGTCCCGCGGGCGATTCTCCGGCCTCCGGGACGCCCGGCCCCACGGCTCGTGCTGAGCCGGCGGGGGCCGAAACATCTGCCGGAACTGCCGCCCAGCCAGGCGCCGAATGCGGCCTTGACAGGGTATCCGCCCCAAGGGGGATCCCAAGCCTGCGGCGTGCGTCGCCCTGCCTGGGCGGGGCGGAGCGAGCATCGTCCAGCCCCCAGTCTCCCACGGGCGGCAGAACCTCTGGAGCGTCGGCGATGAACGAGGACGCGGCTCCTAGCCCGAACTGGGCCCTGGCGCTCGTGAACTCCCGGACCTCAGTCCGGCGCGATCTCCTGCAGAGCGCGGCTACCCTGCTGGGGGAACTTGGTGCGGAGCTTCGGGGTGCCGATGAGCGCTTTGCCGAGGAGAGGCTGCATCTGGCTCGCGGGTGGCACCCACTCGACGTCGCCGTCAAGTTAGGCCGTTGTCAGCACGAGGGAGCATGCTTAGAGGCCGAAAGGTCCATCACAGAGGCGAGGGAAGCGCGCGACCGTGCCCTCCAGAGGGCCGAGGAGGCGGATGAACGTCACGGGGCGGCCGAGGCTCGGGAGCGAGAACTTCAGGCCTCGAACGCCACCCTGGCACGGCTGCTTCAGGAACAGAGGAGCGTTCTTCCTTCGCGCGATGAGGGGCCGGCGGCCAGGGCGGTAGAGGCGCATGAGCTCGCCCTGCGCAAGGCGGACCTTCGGGCCTTCGAACATTGCCCTGATATCATCAAAGCGGAGTCTGGAGCGCGAGAGGCTGGAGCCGCTTGACCGCGACGTCACCGCTGCCCCGGCTACCCACCAACAATGCGCGGAGGAGGTTCAAGGGGAGGCTGGCGTGAGTGTCGACCGAGTCCGCAAGGACTATAGCAATAAGCTTAAGCAGCAAGAGAGCCGCTTCAAGATCCGGCGCGCGGAACTGCTCCGCGAGGCTGAAGATCTCAGGAAGAAAGTTACCCGGGCGGGGCGCAGCGGGAGGACGCACTCAAGGCCCAGGCTACTGCCGCGGCCGAGCTGGCGTCGCTTCAGGAACAGGTGGAAGGCGCTGCATCCCTCGTGGAGCGGGCGGCGGAGGAAGCGAACCTGGCACGGGGTCGGCAGCACCAGCGCTCGAAGATGTTCCAGGACCTCGAGCGGCGGGCTTGCCGGGCTCTGGGGTCCATATGCGGGGGAGACGTCCCCAGCCCCCTCGCGCCCGACGACGCCGGCTATCTTGATTTCTTCACCAAGGTCGTGGAGCGACTCGAGGTGGGCGCCTCACAGGTGAGCGAACTGGTTGAAGGAGAGAGCCGCGATCTTCTGTCTAGGGCACTCATGCGCGTCTTCACTCACCTCCTTCACGCCAATCCCAACTTTGACTTCGAGACAGTGATGGCCCTGCTTCCTGACTCGATCCGCGGCACCCTGGGGGGGCAGTGGAAGATTACGTGAGCGCATTGAGCACCCAGTTCACTCTTGGTGCCCCCGAGGGCCGGGGAGGGTCTGAGGGACGCGAAGGCATCGACGGCGGCGCAAGCGGCGCATCTCCTTAGGCCTCACCCCCTTTTAATCTTTCTGTTGTCGAACCAGCTTGTAGCTCTACCTGGGCGTGAAGCCGGTATTTTGTTTTGGAACTTATGCTCCTGTAACTGGCGCTCGTGCTTCCTGTGGCTTTATCTGGCGTTACCTTCATGCCTCGAGATACAGAGATGTGATGCTTGCGCGAGGTCATCTCCAGCAACCTAGGTCGCGCTGCCCAGGCCTACCGGCCTCGGGGTATGGTGCACCCTCATCGGCTTACTCATGTGTGTAGCGCAAGAAAATCAGGTGCCAGAGGTCCTGGCGAGGTGGCACGCGCGGGAGGGAACGTGGCCCGAAACCCGCGTTGGGGTTCTCGTGCCATGGGGACGGCCCCGGACGTAGGCACCGTGCCTCAGCCCCCGCTCGCACGTCGCCCAAGAGGGAGACGATGAGCGCGCGAGGTTTTGAAAAGGGAAAATCAACAAAACTCAACAGAAATCCGAAAAACCAAATTCTTTATTAAACGGGGGGTAAACTCGTTTACAAGCAAAAAGAGATGCGGCTGCCGTGTCCTGCACGGGTCAGCCTGGGGTTAGTGTGGCCCGTTGGGCACTTTCTTGGTCTTCCCGCAAGCGCGATGCTTGGGGCTTCAACTTGGGCGTGGGGATGGTTGTTCCTCCAGCGCGATGCATGGGGCTTCCACTAGGGCATGGGCATAGCCGCGGTTCGGCAGTTATTCCGCAAGCGCGGAGCATGGGGCTTCCACTAGGGCATGGGCGGGAGCCCCCTGAGGCCGTAGCCCGGCCGGTCGAGAGGCTCCGTGACGTATACAGCCCCACTCATTCTTACGTGAGAGTGTCACGGGTAGAATTTGCGAAGGTGTTGGATGTTCCAAGTGGTTGACACTGGATTCCCACCCTCCGTCTCCAGGCGGACGGCGCCCTGCCTGGAGATATGGGCGATCTTGAACGGGCCCTCCCACATGGGAGAGAGCTTGTGGAGGCCCTCCCTAGAGAGGACCCGTGATACGTCTCCAACGTATCTACAATTTTTGCTTGTTCCATGCTTTTATATTATCATTCTTGGATGTTTTACAATCATTTTATAGCAACTTTATATCATTTTTTGGGACTAACCTATTGACATAGTGCCAAAGTGCCAGTTGATGTTTTTGCTTGTTTTTTACTTCGCAGAATATCAGTACCAAACGGAGTCCAATCACGATGAAACTTTTTGGAGATTTTTTTGGGCCAGAAGACATCCAGTGGGCCAAAGAAGTGCCAGAGGGGAGGGTCGAGGAGACCACAACCCACCAGGGCACGCCAGTGGCCCCGGGCGTGCCCTGATGAGTTGTGCCCTCCTCGGAACCCCTCTCCACCGCCTCTGACGCCTATAAATTCCAAAATATTCCCGAAACCCTAGAGGAGTCGACGAAAAACACATCCAGGCGCCGCAAGTTCCAGAACCTCGAGATCCAATCTAACACCATCACGGAGGGGTTCATCATCCTCATTGGTGCCACTCCGATGATGCGTGAGTAGTCCAGCATAGACCTACGGGTCCGTAGGCAGTAGCTAGATGGATTCCTCTCTCTCTTTTGATTCTCAATACAATGGTCTCTTGGAGATCTATTTGATGTAAACTTTTGCGGTGTGTTTGTTGGGATCCGATGAATTTTGAGTTCATGATCAGTTTCTATCCATTAATGTTATTTGAGTCTTCTTTGATCTCTTATATGCATGATTACTTATAGCCTCGTATTTCTTCTTCGAATCTTTGGTTTAGTTAGGCCAACTAGATCGATTTTTCTTGCCATGGGAAGAGGTGCTTGGTGATGGGTTCGATCTTGCGGTGTCCTCTCCCAGTGACAGAAGGGGTAGCGAGGCACGCATGTATCGTTGCTATTAAGGATAACAAGATGGGGTCTATTCCTACATGAATAGATCTTGTCTACATCACGTCACCGTTCTTATTGCATTACTCCGTTTTTCCATGAACTTAATACACTAGATGCATGCTGGATAGCGGTCGATGTGTGGAGTAATAGTAGTAGATGTAGAATCGTTTCGGTCTACTAATCTTGGACGTGATGCCTATATAATGATCATTGCCTTGGATATCGTCATGATTATTTGATCTTCTATCAATTGTCCGACAGTAATTTGTTCACCCAGCGTGTGCTATACTCATGAGAGAAGCCACTAGTGAAACCAACGGTCCCCGGGTCTACTTTTCCAAAATATTGCTTTCCGATCTATCTTTTTGCCGCTTTTGTTTTCAGATCTATTATTCCAAAAATCCAAAAATACCTTGCTGCACTTTTTATTTGCTCTTTTTATTTTGTGTTCTTGAGAGATCTATCTCTCCAATCTATCACTACCTAATCTTTCTTTTTACCGTAGAGAGATTGACAACCTCTCTTTCGCATCGGGTTGCAAGTATTTGTTTTTTGTGTGCAGGTGTTGTTGACGTAGTGGTGGTGATCCTCCTACTGGTTCGATACCTTGGTTTCATAACTGAGGGAAATACTTACCATCGCTGTGCTGCATCATCCCTTCCTCTTTGGGGAAATACCGACGCAGTCTCAAGCCACGTCAAAGGAATTTCTGGCGCCGTTGCCGGGGAGGAAGCGGTCTCTTCTACGTGCCAATCTCTGGCGCCGAGGAGACACCAGCATCATCTACTAGGTTCCTAATCACAAATATCATCTCCTTGCAATTACATTATTTGCCATTTGCCTCTCGTTTTCCTCTCCCCCACTTCACCCAATTTGCCGTTTTATTCGCCCTCTTTCTCGTTTGCCTTTTTCTCGTCAGATCTCTTGCTTGCTTGCAATCTTGTTTGCGTAGTCATGATGCCTCAACAAAATTACTATGATGTTCCTTACCCCAATATTTTGCTTGAAATTGAGAAAAGTACTAAGGAATATATGACAACACAATTTGAGCATAACAAGTATTTTATCGAGGAGCTTAAAGAACACTCTACCGTACTAGATGCCATAACAAAACAACTTGATGATATTAGTAGAGAAGTTTGTAATCTCCAATCTAAGTATGATCATGCTGAAAATCTTCTTGGTAAAATCTCCGATGCACAAGCCATTTTAATAAATCAAATGGCTGCTAAACCAATCTCTCTAGAGGATAAAAATGATGAAGATCTTAAAGTGATTGGTATTTCTTCTATTGATTCCTTGTTTAGTAATATTAATATTGATGATAAAGGGACTGAAGTAGAGTCAACTTTAGCTAGAAGGCGTCCCAATAATTTGGAGGGTGAAAATCTTGATGAAAATTTTGATGAAAGTGGGTTTGAAGAGGCCAAAACTTTAACTAGTGATGTGCCCACTATTTTGGATTGCAAAGACTTTAATTATGATAGTTGCTATTTGATTGAATGTATTTCTTTGCTGCAATCCATGCTGAATTCACCCCATGCTTATGAACAAAATAAAGCTTTCACTAAACATATCGTTGATGCCATGATGAAATCTTTTGAAGAAAATTTGGAGTTGGAGATTTCTATTCCTAGGAAATTACATGATGAGTGGGAACATACCATTAAAGTCAAGATTAAAAATTATGAGTGCTTTGCTTTATGTGATTTGGGTGCTAGTGTTTCCACGATTCCGAAATCTTTATGTGATGTGCTTGGTCTCACCAATATTGAAGAATGTTCTCTTAATTTGCACTTGGCGGATTCTACTATTAAAAAGCCTTTGGGAAGAATTAATGATGTTCTTATTCTTGCAAATAGGAACTATGTGCCCATAGATTTTATTGTTTTTGATATTGATTGCAATCCGTCTTGTCCCATTAAACTTGGTAGACCGTTCTTACGAACTATAGATGTCGTGATTGATATGAAAGAAGGCAATATTAGATTTCAGTTTCCACTAAGAAAGGGTATGGAACACTTTCCTAGAACAATAATTAAGCCGCCATATGAATCAATCATGAGAGCATCCTATGGAGCAAAAACCAAAGATGACAATACTTGAATCTATGCGTTATGCCTAGCTAGGGGCATAAAACGATAGCGCTTGTTGGGAGGCAACCCAATGAATAAATTTATTTTCGTCTTTTCCTTTCTGTTTTTGAGTGTTGACACAATTATGCCTCTGTTATGATTGTGGTTTTTATGTTTTATTTAGTGTTTGTGCCAAGTAAAGCCTTTAGGATGATTCATAAGATGAGTAGAAACAATACTGAATCTGAGACAGAAATTTTGCCTCCAGTGTTCGAATTTTCATTTTTTACTAGAACATGATATTGAGCTGAAATTTTAACACAGTATTGCTATACAAATTCTTTACGTTTTACTAATTGTTCAGAATTTTTAGAGTTACATAAGTATGGTTAGAGTACAGATTACTACAGACTGTTCTGTTTAAGACAGATTCTGTTTTCGTTGCATTGTGTGCTTGTTTTGATGAATCTATGGGTTGTATTGAAGGGTTTGAGCCATGGTAAAATTAAAATACAGTAGGTATAATGCAATAATAAAATTTGAATGGGTTTGCAACAGTACTTAAAGTAGTAATTTGCTTTATTATACTAACGGAACTCCCGAAGATTTTGTTGAGTTTTGTGTGATGGGTGAAGGAATAAGGAGTGAAAAGAACCTTAGCTTGGGGATGCTACAGGACCCCTAAGATATATCCAAAGAGAAACAAGCAACTAAGCTTGGGGATGCCCCGAGTGGCATCCCCTCTTTCTTCTAACGACCATCGGTATTTTACTTCGAGCTATATTTTTATTCGTCACATATCATGAGTTTTGCTTGGAGCGTCTTGTATCGATTGAGTCTTTGCTTGCTTTGCTTTTTAGTTTGTGACTCGTATCCTTGTTAGACACACCTATTTGAGAGAGCCAAAATTATGCTATGATTTGTTAGAATTGCTCTATATGCTTCACTTAAACTTTTTTGAGCTATAGAATTGCTCAAGTGCTTCACTTATATCTTTTTGAGCACGGTGTGCTTGGAAACTTTTGAAGAAACACTCTCATGCTTCACTTAGATTATTTTGAGAGTTAGTAAATTTTGAAGAAACACTCTCATGCTTCACTTAAATTAATTTGAGAGTTAGTAAATTTTGAAGAAATCCTCTCATGCTTCACTTATACTATTTTGAGAGATGAAATCTCTATGCTCATGTGCTTCACTTAAATTTGTGTGAGCTTGTCAAAAGCAATGAAAATTTATGAAACTAGTCCCAAAGTGATAGATATCCAAGAAGGATATAATAAAAACTTTCATGAAGATCATTGGACAAATTAAACTTGATTCCTTGTAATAGTTTTGAGACATGATGATAGTAATATGTGAGTCATGTTAGTGAGTAATTATGCTTTAGTAAGAATATTGGTGTTAAGGTTTGTGATTCCCTGTGCATGCACGACAGTCAATAGTTATGCAATGAAATTATATCCTACTTATGGTGCATTATTCGCTGTTAGTTATGCTCAATGCTCGCTTATGCGAATTTTTGTTTCTTGGTTGGATGCTTCTCAATCTATTTGCTAGCCTCCACTTGTACTAAGTAGAAATACTACTTGTGCGTCCAAAATCCTTAAACCCAGTTTTGCCTTATGAGTCCACCATACCTACCTATATGCTATATTTCCATGTCGTTCTATGCAAATTTGTATGTGCCATCTCTACTTTTCAAAATAAATTTCCTTTTTGTGTGCTCGTACCGCTCATGAAACGGTAGGGGGTGTCCAATATTTTTCCGTGCTAGATGTGTTATTCTCAAGATGAGTGTATATTCACTTGTCATTGCACGAGAGTGCGGCGGTAATAGGGATGCCCAGTCCCGAAATGAAATGAAAAGAAAAAAATCTACTTTATGTTATCAAATAATAAATTCCTTGGAAAGTGTTGGTATGGAAGGCAACCGTGGATACGGCCAGCCATGGATTGTGAAAGAATGGTGGAAAAAGGAATAAACTTTATTTTCTATTTGGGAACCGCCCATGATATATCTAGCATGGAAAGTATTGTGAACTACTTTTTCATTTTCGTTGACAGGAAAAGCATGCCACTCAAAATATTTTCCTCTCTTAATTTAAACTTTGAGCTCTGGCACCTCTGCAAATCCCTACTTCCCTCTGCGAAGGGCCTATCTATTTACTTTATGCAATTTTTATTTTTACTTTGAGTATCCATCTTCTCTTATAAAGCACCAACTAGGGGGCACTATGATCGTACTTGAGCATTGGGTGTAGTTAATATTTGAGTGTGTTTCATGAATGGATCAATGATTGAGCATGATGGGCTAGGGATAACTTTCTTTAGTGTTGATATTTTGAAAGACATGGTTGCTTGTTGGCATGCTTGAGTATTGAAGTCATTATGTTAAAACTAGACTATTGCTTTGAACCATCTAAAAGTCCAAATGTCCATGCTACAAAAGAAAAGATTATGTGATGAACATGTTTGATACGTCTATAACGTATCTATAATTTTTGCTTGTTCCATGCTGTTATATTATCATTCTTGGATGTTTTACAATCATTTTATAGCAACTTTATATCATTTTTTGGGACTAACCTATTGACATAGTGCCAAAGTGCCAGTTGATGTTTTTGCTTGTTTTTTACTTCGCAAAATATCAGTACCAAACGGAGTCCAATAGCGACGAAACTTTTTGGAGATTTGTTTTGGCCAGAAGACATCCAGTGGGCCAAAGAAGTGCCAGAGGGGAGGGTCGAGGAGACCACAACCCACCAGCGCATGCCAAAGGCCCTGGGCGCGCCCTGATGGGTTGTGCCCTCCTCGGGACCCCTCTCCACCGCCTCTGACGCCTGTAAATTCCCAAATATTCCAGAAACCTAGAGGAGTCGATGAAAAACACATCCAGCCGCCGCAAGTTCCAGAACCTCGAGATCCAATCTAACACCATCACGGAGGGGTTCATCATACTCATTGGTGCCTCTCCGATGATGCGTGAGTAGTCCACCATAGACCTACGGGTCCGTAGGCAGTAGCTAGATGGCTTCCTCTCTCTCTTTTGATTCTCAATACAATGGTCTCTTGGAGATCTATTTGATGTAAACTTTTGCGGTGTGCTTGTTGGGATCCAATGAATTTTGAGTTCATGATCAGTTTCTATCCATGAATATTATTTGAGTCTTCTTTGATCTCTTGTATGCATGATTACTTATATCCTCATATTTCTTCTTTGAATCTTTGGTTTAGTTAGGCCAACTAGATCGATTTTTCTTGCCATGGGAAGAGGTGCTTTGTGATGGGTTCGATCTTGCGGTGTCCTCTCCCAGTGACAGAAGGGGCAACGAGGCACGCATGTATCGTTGCTATTAAGGATAACAAGATGGGGTCTATTCCTACATGAATAGATCTTCTCTACATCATGTCACCGTTCTTATTGCATTACTCCATTTTTCCATGAACTTAATACACTAGATGCATGCTGGATAGCGGTCGATGTGTGGAGAAATACTAGTAGATGCAGAATTGTTTCGGTCTACTAATCTTGGACGTGATGCCTATATAATGATCATTGCCTTGGATATTGTCGTGGTTTTGTCACGGCATATGTCCTCGTGAAAGGACTTAGGTGTGAGGCCATCGCCACTAGGTGGCGACTCAAAGGGGTTGAACGGGAGAGAGAGTCGAGTTTACCCAGGTTCGGCCCTCCAATGGAGGTAATAGCCTACGCCTTGCTTTGTGTGTATGGATGGATATATCTCGATTACAAGGGTGTGGAATCGCTAACCTAGCTATCGAGAGATTGTAACTTGAATCTTTCGGTCCTAGGGGCTTGCCTTTATATATAGGTCAAGACCCTAGTGTTTACAATAGAGTCCGAGTCATATCTTGACGCGTAACCTATAATGCCTCTAACTCGCCTTGCTCCTTAAGCAAGGAAGCCAGCCGGCGCCTTCCGCCCTGTGGGCCTTGAGCCGTCGTCTTCAGGTGTTGGGCCGCCCGGCGACTCGGTCAGCCACCGCCTTATTTATCTTGTCTTCATATGACATGGCCCATCTCAAGCTTCTATATAGCCATCAATATGTTAACCCGGCCCAATAGGGCGGGTTACACCATGGAGTTATATCCCCGACATTAGGCCCCAGATTGATTTGAATCCATTCATGTCAATTTCTCTTCTCTTCCTCTGGCGGCTCATTATTGGATTTGTGTCTTCCATGAATCTCATGACGCCGGCTCGTAGTGTTTTCAGACTTGTCATTTCTTCAGTGCTTGTCCGCTGTGACATCATCCGCCATCAATTTGAGAAACCAATAGTGACATCATGGCGAATCCGTCCATATTCGTTTATCCCAAAAATCGAGGCGTCTTCGTTTCCTGAAATTTACTGCATTTCCTCGATTGTCGCGCTCGTTAGTTGCCTCTTCGGGCTCCCTCTCTTTAAATATTTACCAGGGGTCCCCTTTTTACTTTTCACTTCGCCTCCTTGCTCCTTCTTTTTCCTCGAGCCCGGAGTTTCCTCGCATCACTGATGTTGTTTCCTTGTCTCCGGCGACCACTCCCGAGACCGTCGCGGCATTTCTTCCTCTCTGGGCAAACATCCGCATGACCCCGTCGCGGCATTGTAGTTCGTCAAAGTTCTTGAGTTCTTCGGTAGCTTTTCTTTGGTTCATTACCATCGTTGGTTTCGTGAATAGATCCCGCAAGTTTAATCGTAAAAATAAAGCGGTGGAAACACTGGTTCTGTTTCGTGTATAACACACTCCAATCCTTCTTAGCATTAGATGAACCGTACCGCCACTGCTTCTCTGCTTCTCCGTTAGGGCTAGCATATATTTCGCTCTTTGGAACTATTCTTAGACCCACAATCATTGTTGTTCCAGCGGAAACTTGTTTGTCTCACACTTAGCAAAGAAAACACAAGCCCTTGACGTAGCTTAAGTCGCCTGTATGTTCCGACCGGTTTGTCAGTGTAAACGTGACCCGCCATATAATAAACTGCCGAGTTTAGATGCTGGCTCCATCAGGCAATTTCCTTACCGTGGATAATTAAGCCGTCTGCTTCTTTAGTCGCATGTCTAAGCCATCTCTTTATTTTGTTCAGGTGACTCGTTATGTCAAAATCAACCACCACCTGCAACTGGGTGCCAACTCAAGTTTCTGAGGTTATCTTGAAAGATTATGAGGAACATGGGTTTCTGCCGCTTCAAGACGTGGTCGGCTGGCGGGTTATCCTTGGAGAGGAAATCCCATAACCAGAGGAGGGAGAAGTGGTGATATTCTTAGATCACCTACAGAGGGGGTTTTCACCTCTCGGATCAAAATTCTTTCGGGACGTCTTGCACTTCTTCCATCTTCATCCTCAATACGTGTGTCCCAACTCCATATCATACCTTTGCCAATTCCAAGTGTTTTGTGAGGTATACCTGCAAATGGAACCCACTGTCTCCCTCTTCAGGGAATTCTTCTACTTGAATCGGCAGACCGAATGCGTGGACGACCCTAGCCTAGAACTTGGCGGGGTCTCAATCTAGAGACGAAAAGACGTCCTTTTTCCTGCTGTCACTCTACCAAGCCATCCTAAGGGGTGGAACAAAACTTGGTTTTATTGTCGGAACACCGCCCCTGCTGACGAAAATCCCTTGCTGGGTTATAGACCCAATCGCCTCCCCATGGATTTCGAACTTCCTGGTTGGGCTCCTCAAGAGGAGCGTTCTCAACACGCCCATATTTATCCGAAATTGAGGGCTCTACTAGCCAATGGGCTAACTGGAGTCGACTTAACCCGGTGTTGGGTGTCTTGGAGGATTTTGCGTTAAGTCTTCGCAACAACTTGATGTATGCTTACTCCGGCGACTTGGATGACGCTCAACGATACGACAACTATTCCTTGGATGTTGGCGAGATAAACCGGATCGTGAAGAAACTGCTGGGTGAAAACCAAGAAACTTGCAGCAAGGACGGTTTGAAGCCTTTCTATGCCCTTAACCCGGTTCCTCTAGTACAAAACCTTTGACATTCTAATCCATCTTTCCAAGCAGAATTTTAGCCTTTTGCCTGCTTGCTCTGATTGTTTAATTTTACAAGCCACGTCTCCTTTTTGGGGCAGGAAATGAAGCAAAACTGCGGCTAATAAGCCCAAAGCCGCCCCAAGTAAGAAGAAGAATAAAACGGCTGCAGAAGGGCCGTCTCAAATGGACAAAGCAGCTGCCACTGATACCCGATCAGAGGTAAATTCTATCTTTTGTGTGCATTTCATTGAACCTAGCTGATGCCTCTTCTTCTTAGGGCGATGTCGAGACAAGTCGTGCGGGCGATGTTGAGGTAATTTCCATTTTCTCCGACTCAGAACCCTTGCCCCCATTGAAAACAATTAGGGTTGTTCGGAAGGTAAGCTTCTCACATCCGGACGCTTATCTGGATCCTCACTTTGTTTTGAACAAAACTCAGCACAAGTCTAGGCATCAGACCCGGAGTGGGAGAGGCGAGCTTGTCGCCGGCTTACCGGATAAGTTAACCGCCCGCAAACGACAAACCGAGGTATTTAATGTTCCAATTCTTCAAGGAGGTTTTAACTTGATGTGTCAACCTTTAATTCCTATGTTTTGATTTATCAGGAGTCGCCACCTTCGTCGGGCGACTCTACTGCATCCAAACTAGCACCCTTCGTTATCAATCCTGGGTAAATTCCTCTTGTTATTTTGCCGGTTTGAGTAGACTATTGTCTCTACCCATGACTTATACTGCACTCTTCATTCTGCAGGGCCAAGGCCAAGAAAAGGAAGACTAACGGGTCTTCTACTAACCCGGAAGCCCTTGAGCCGGAGATTCCTGATCTAGCAGCTCCTGAAATTCAGGCTGATCAATCTGAAGATCCTCAGGAAGTCCAAACCAACTTACCCCCTCCGTCTGAGCCGGCCAGTACCGATGCCGTGAATGTTGAGGCTACTCCAGCAGCCAATCGTAATCCTCCCAATCCTCCAACAGCACCTAAAGATGCTCCTGAGGAGGTTATCATTACTGGGGCAAGTTACACCGCTCCTGAGGTCTCCAGGGTGTTAACAAAAATTATTGCTAAGGATGAAGCAATGTTGCAAGAGAAAGGGAAAACCAAGCTGGAGCTCCCAAATTATGAAAATTTTAGTGTTGAAGATCTTCATGCCGGCTATCTGGACCACCTGGCGACGAGCCGTGAAATGGAAATTGGCCTCGTTAGTATGATGAGGAACAAATACGATGTATACTCCTTTTCACTTGTGTATACCATATATCCTTTTATAGCCCCCAAGGGCAAGCTTATCTTTGTAAGATGAGCCGGGTCTTGTTAATATTGTGATTGATTCGACCTGTAGCCCCCAAGGGCCAGCTCATCTTCTTGAGATGAGTTGGGTCTTTGAAGAAATTTGACCTGTAGCCCCCAAGGGCCGACTCATCTTCTTGACATGAGTCGGATCTTCTCCATATCTTAGTTTCGAAAAAACTAATATGCATTAGCCCCCAAGTGCCAAATATATTGCTTGCAATTTGCTTGGGACTTGTTTAGAAATTTTGTTTCGACGCAGGAAACTTTGAAGACGGCCGAATCAAGTATAGCCGGCTTAAAAAAGGACCTAGGAAAGGGGAAAACTGCCCAAGAAGAGGTTGAAGAAAAACTTCGACTCTCATTGGTTGAACTGGAAAGCGCCAAGGCAGGCTTTTTGAAGGAGAAAAAAATCCTTTGAAGCTGAAAAGGCGACTCTGTTGAAACATGCAGAGGATGCTGAGGGCCAGCTCAAGCCCATCACCGAGGAGCTGCGCAGGTTAAAACGGCACATTGCCCAAATGACCCAGGCTGTTTTTGGTAAGTATACATGACTTGTCATCTTCTTGAGGTACGGATATAAATCACCTGGCGACTCACGTATTGATGCTACTTTGCAGGCCCCCGGATTAGCAACCTTAATGATAATAGCTTACTGATGCTCAAGGCTGTTTATTCACTGACAAAGCAACTCTATACTGGGAGTCACCTTGCAATCAAAGCAGTGATGGGGGATAAGCAGCCTTTGAAGTTCATCAAAAACGTGTTGGAATGCCTTCAACCATTCCACAGCAAATCTAAGAGCTAAAAAGGTCAGCCGCCCGAGCCGGCGCAACATATTTGTTGAGCCGGGCTCTAGCTTACGAAGAAGAACTTGACCCGGCTGAATTAGCAAAAGGCTTCCCCGAGTTTATGAATGATGGGTCAGAATTTACTCTGGAAGACCATACTGCTTGTGTCAAAGCCGCTCAAGTGTTGTCCACTCAGTTGGTGTCTGAAATGAAGTTGAAGAATTATCACGCGGCTTATGATGACAACCATTCACGGCTTCCACCACCCAATTTTACATCGGTGAACCTGGCTCCTCAACAGCGTAAGCACATTTTCGCCCCTAAAGTTGACCCGTCTCCTATCTTTGATGACGAGGCCGTATTCCAAGATTTATCCCACTATAACTGGGACGTGGATAATCTCCAGATACAAGAACCAGAAGACCCAGTGGCGGATAACCCGGAGGCGTCTCGTGCGCAAGATTAGTCCGCGATTGACCCGGATGACATGGTCGGCGGGTCGGTTGAATGATGATGCGAATTTCTCAATCGCCACCCTATCGGCTCAAACCGCCAAGTATGGGTTAAAAACAATTTGCGGCTCCTTAAGCCTGTAATAGGAGTAGCTTTCTGAAAAACTATTGTGTCGTGCCATCGTGCACATTTGCGCCTTTGTTGGTGCGAAATATTTATACTCCGGGGCTTGATACCATTTTGTTGTTCTGCCGTCCTGTCGTTTGCATATTATCATTATCGATGAATGTCTTTGGCAAGGAAGAGCTGAGCAAAATAAGCCGACAGAGGGTCTTGATCTTCTAGACTTAAACAGTCTATTTCTCCTTCAACAATGTTGAAGATTATATGATTTGCCAACTGGTCACCATGTGAGCTCAATTATCCAACCCGGTTTCTCAAGCGTGAGCCGGTAATAACTTTGAACCTGAAACTTGCTGTAGCAAAATAAGGTAATCTTGATAAGCCGGCTCGATGAGACTCGGCAAAAAGAAACTAGTGTTCAAAGCTCAAAGTCCTTTTGGCTCTCCCCAATAATATAATTTTATGCTGGTCATGCAGCTGATAACCCGGGTATTTCATATATGAACCGGTAATGGGAACATGGCATGCCCGAAACATTTTATGTGGTAATTACATAAGTTTTATAACAGCACATAGTACCGTTAGGAACTGGCTTTCGAAGCTCGGAAATATAAAGCGGCTTTTTGAAGCCGGCTTTGAAGGTTTTGACCACGTAATCCTGGTTATCATAAACCATGATGCTGATCGGCCAAAAGGCTTTATATGTGTTCACAAATGTCTTATGATATATCTTGATCTGAAAATCAGTTTTCTGCATAGGTATGTTCGTGCTAGCATGATGCGATGATGATGCAGATGATGTAATGATGTAATGCAAATAACATATGTGCATGATATCAAAGTAATTGTCGGCTTTCGAGGCTCGACAGGAAAAGACCGGCTTTCGAGGCTCGAGTCTTACTTCAATGAAGCGGGTATGATAACCCATGGTTTATCCTAGCTCTCTGTATGCCGGCTCTCTCATGACTCAAGCCGGTGTTTTAACCTTGATAAGTTCAGGTAGGGATGAAAATGGCGCGGAAACGGACGGAACTGGTTGCTACCATATTTGTTTTCATATTTTTTTTGCAGCAGCGAAAACGAATATAGAAACCTCGGAAACAAATACAGAAACAGATACTACCGGAAACAGACACGGAGCAAATACAGAGCAGACATGGAAACAAAACTTTGTGTTGACCGAAACTTACAACACCCTTGAATCATAGAGAAATACACACAAAAATGAAACAAATTTATGGAATTGTTAACATGGCTACAAAATAATATGGTTGTGTTAGCAACATAGGGTAGTATTGTAGTAGTACATAACTATTTCATATAGGGTGTGTATGGTAGTAAAAGTTGATCCTCAAATGATCCATCATGCTCATTCTGCTCATTGTATCATTGTGTGTTGTTTGGCAGTTAGGCAACAAAGTAGCCATGGGTCTATAGTAGAAACGGAAATTCCATATTCACGGAAACGGAAAGTTCCGTTTCCACGTCTGTTCCACCGGAAAACACAGTTTCGTTTTTGCTTCCGTTTTCGCATAAAAAATTCCATTTCCATTTTCATTTTGCAACTTTCCGTTTCCGTTTTCATTTTTCCTCCGGAAAAGCGGAAACTTTCCACTCCATTTTCATCCCTAAGTTCAGGGTCCAAAAAGGATTGACTTGTCAAGAGTACACGGGGTCATCTGATCGGAGTCGCATCAAGCGTACAGGCAGGTTTAACTATATATGGCATTTATTTTTGCCGGGTCAAGAGGGTGAGAAAGCTAAGCTCGATGAGCTGGAAGCCCCCAAATGCCCAAAAATATTGTGGCGTTATTTTGCTAGGTCACAAGGGTGAGAAAGCTAAACTCGATGAGTTGGAAGCCCCCAGGTGCCTATTGTTTCAAAAAATAAAGACTCGAGCTTAATTTGTAGGATGAAATGGCAAAAAACGCCATCTTTATTTATACTCGAAACATAAAGAAGTATATACAGAATTTGCAAGGGGGGAAGAAATTACAAAAAAGGAGCCGGCGGCTCTAGGTATAATAAGGCCACACGTGTTCTAGGGCTGGCTTGTTTTCTTCTGGGAGGTATAGATTTCTTTCTTTGTAAAACCATCTAGAGCATGAACTTTGTTCAGGGGTTCAGGTACTAGTGGTACTGGCCGTTATTCAGCTGCTTGGGATTACTTTGGAATCCTCCTTGGTTATTATGCTGATTGCCCTAACCAGGACGCTGCCCATTGCCAGATTTCCCTGATGTTGAAAACCAGCCCCGAGCCACCTTTTGACCCGCCAGGTTCGTTCTGACCCGGGTGTCCCCCACCATTGCCTCCTGGATTGTTTTGGAAAGCCTACTTATGGAACTCTTGAATGATGTAACCGTTTTCCCAGGAATGGGTAGCCGGCTTATCCTGGGTACTGTGCTTGGGACATGGTGCTTTAAGCGCCTGCTCATAGTTGTGAGGCTTATTCCCATTGTAAGCCCCTCCGGGGCGACCGTTGCGGCGCTGATTTTTGAAACCAGTGTTAGTATTGGCAACGAAGTCTGACCCGCCATCGGGCTGCTTCCGCTTGTTATTTTTAGCCCCCTGGTTACCACCGTGACCATGTTGGCCCTTTCCTCCTTCAGCCTTCTTGCCTTTAGCGGTCTTGTTCTCATCCGAGCCGAGATCCTTCGTGCTATCTGACTCGGCATATCTAGTTAGGACATCCATTAAGTCGCCCATATCTTGTACCTATCGCTTGAGCCGTCCGAGCTTCTGAACCAACGGCTGGAAGTGACAGTTCTTTTCCAAAATTAGGACCGCTTGAGCCGCCGTGATGCTATCTGATGAGTGGATAATCTTCGCGACCCGGCGGGTCCAATGGTGGGCCGATTCGTCCACTCACTGAACGCAATGCTGTAGATCTACTATTGTCATAGGCTTCTTGCAGGTTCCCTGGAAATTCTTGATGAACCGCTCCTTCAGCTCTGCCCATGTGTTGATGGAGTTGGGCGGCAAATTTTTCAGCCACGTCCGAGCTAGTGCCTCCAACATCATGGTTAAATACTTGGCGCATACAGCGTCACAGACATCCATCATATCCATCGCCAACTCATAGCTTTCGATCTAGGATGCCGGCTCAAGATCCACCGTGTAGTTTGGCACCTTACGAGGCCCCTTGAAATCTTTGGGCATGCGCTCGACGCGGAGTACCGGGGATAAGCATGGTATCCCAATTGTCCTACTGTTGGTCCTAGCCCCCAAACTCGTCGGTTGAGGGTGAAGCTACTGAATCGCCCGTGCTGCCGCTTCCGCCTCTGCCTATCGTGCGCCTCTGGCTGCATCAACAACCGCCTGAGCGTCTGACGGCATGGGCCGGGTTGGGGAAATCTGAGGCTGTTGCCTATGCCCATTGCTGGAAATGGCCGGAGACTCCACATGGCGGCCCTTGCTAGCATAGGGAGTGGAATGCATCCGATCCCGGCTGTATGAGTACTGCGCCTATTGCACCACAGCTATTTTCAGCATCTCGATAGCGTTTCTAGCTTCAACCTCAATGGGGGAGTTTCCGTTAATAGGCAGTGCTTCCAAATTTCGGGTTGCTGCTAGCATGTTATCAACAGGGTTGGAAAAATGATCCCGCGGAGTCTGGAATCGTCGAGGCGGGGAGTGAGCCGGCGGTGGTTGAGACGGTTCCTCTTGCCGATTCCCAGGTGGTTGAAGAGTTCCTGGTGTTTGTTGTGGGGTAGTAAAAAGCTGTTGTGGCTCAAGGTTCAGTGGGAGCCCGCGGTGACTTCTTCTCTCGTAAACCGCCTCTGATGCTTCCCTCTGAACTCCTAACCGCCAAGCCTCGGCTTTAAGGCGCTCCATCTCTTCATGTATACGAGCCTATAACTCCGCCATCCGCGCGTTTTCAGCATCAATCTCCTTCTGCACCTCGACTATCTGGCTACGCGGTTTGGTTAACTCCACATTGCGCTCTTCCTGATTCTCTGCGGTGAATGGGGTTTCGACGAGTTTCGCCATCTCAACCATGAGATCGGTCATGGCTTGAGCCGGCGTTTTGGTTGACCCGCCGGAACCTCCAGCTACGGCTGGATCGGGAACCGTTGTAGCTCCTGCCATGTAGACGGCGACTTGGCGCGGCGACTCGTCGTATTCCCCGGGGTCTTCAGTTTCCAATGAGCCCCCAAGTCTACCATCATAAAGAGGACAGATCGACTCCGTATCTCCCGTGGATGACCCGCCATCCGAGTTGACAAGGACGTTCTCGCTGGAAGCCGGCTCTTCCGAAAGACCGATTCCTTGCGTGAAACTGACGAAGACGTGACGACGGGCGCCTTGGCACTGGCCGGCTTGGGTGCGCCGAGCCGGCTCGTCGAGGTTGGTGTAGATGTCTGACTCGGGGTTCTCCAAATCGATCTCTCCGACAGGAACTCAAGGCCCGCGTTTGATCGAGTCATCCTTAGTGCTCCAATCCAGCTCATTGACGTAGATCTTGTCGCGGCGACTCTTGATCATCTGATCAACCACAAACTTCCCAAATCCTGGAAGGGTTCCCTTCGAAAACTCAACTCCACCGGGCGAAGGCCCCACGGTGGGCGCCAACTGTCGTGGTTTTATCACGGCAGATGTCCTCGTGAAAGGACTTAGGTGTGAGGCCATCGCCGCTAGGTGGCGACTCAAAGGGGTTGAACGGGAGAGAGAGTCGAGTTTACCCAGGTTTGGCCCCTCCAATGGAGGTAATAGCCTTCGTCCTGCTTTGTGTGTATTGATGGATAGATCTCGATTACAAGGGTGTGGAATCGCTAACCTAGCTATCGAGAGATTGTAACTTGAATCTTTCGGTCCTAGGGGCTTGCCTATATATACAGGTTAAGACCCTAGGGTTTACAATAGAGTCTGAGTCATATCGTGACTCGTAACCTATAATGCCTCTAACTCGCCTTGCTCCTTAAGCAAGGAAACCAGCCGGCCCCTTCCGCCCTGTGGGCCTTGAGCCGTCGTCTTTAGGTGTTGGGCCGCCCAGCGACTCAGTCAGCCACCGCCTTATTTATCTTGTCTTCATATGACATGGCCCATCTCAAGCTTCTATAGAGCCGTCAATATGTTAACCCGGCCCAGTAGGGCGGGTTACACCGTGGAGTTATATCCCCGATAGATATCGTCATGATTATTTGATCTTCTATCAATTGCCCAACAGTAATTTGTTCACCCACCATGTGTTATACTCATGAGAGAAGCCACTAGTGAAACCTACGGCCTCCGGGTCTACTTTTCCAACATATTGCTTTCCGATCTATCTTTTTGCCGCTTTTGTTTTCAGATCTATTATTCCAAAAATCCAAAAATACCTTGCTGCACTTTTTATTTGCTCTTTTTATTTTGTGTTCTTGAGAGATCTATCTCTCCAATCTATCACTACCTAATCTATCTTTTTACCATAGAGAGATTGACAACCTCTCTTAAGCGTCGGGTTGCAAGTATTTGTTCTTTGTGTGCAGGTGTTGTTTACGTAGTGGTGGTGATCCTCCTACTCGTTCGATACCTTGGTTTCATAACTGAGGGAAATACTTACCATCGCTGTGCTGCATCATCCCTTCCTCTTTGGGGAAATACCGACGCAATCTCAAGCTACGTCAACCCGTCGCAAGACAAGGTCCCCCACCTCGAGGGTGCGGGGGCGGATGTTGCGGCTATGGTAGCGCCGCAAGGCCTGCTGGTACATTGCGGAGCGGAGGGCGGCCTGACGGCGGGCCTCCTCAAGGAGCAAAGGGTCGGCTCCCCGCGAGTCGTTCTGATGCGCCTCGTCGAATGCTAAGACCCGTGGGGACCCATGCTTAAGCTTCGAGGGAAGGACTGCGTCAGCCCCGTAGACGAGGAAGAAGGGGGTTTTGTCTGTGGGCTTTGTCGCTGTGGTGCGGATAGACCACAACACAGACTGCAACTCATCCAGCCACCCCCTCCCGTAGGCCTCAAGCTTCTTCCTGAAGCTCCTTGTCTTGAGGCCCTTAAGGACCTTGGCGTTGGCGCGCTCGGCTTGACCGTTGCTGCGCGGGTGCGCCACGGAGGCGTAGCATATCTGCATACCAAGGTTAGTGCAATAAGATTTGAAAAGACCGCTTGTGAACTGAGAGCCGTTGTCAGTAATGATGCGGTTGGGGACACCAAACCGGCATACGATGCCCTTGATGAACCTGACGGCCGAAGCGGCCGGGATGGTGCGGACGGGTTCGACCTCCGCCCACTTGGTGAACTTGTCGATGTCGACGTAGAGGTAGCAGTACCCGCCGGCCGCGCGGGGAAAAGGACCTAAGATGTCCAGCCCCCACACCGCGAAGGGCCAAGAAAGCGGGATCGTCTGCAACCCCTGCGCAGGCTGGTGGATCTGCTTGGCGTGGAATTGACAAGCCTCACAGGATCGAACCAAATCAGCAGCGGCGCGAAGCGCTGTAGGCCAATAAAAGCCGTTGCGGAACGCCTTACCAGCGAGGGTGCGTGATGAAGAGTGATGCCCATAATCTCCCCCATGGATGTCGGCAAGCAGCTCGCGTCCTTGTTGTTCCGAGACGCAACGGAGCGAGGCGTCGTTGGGATGTCTCCGGTACAGCTCGCCATCTCGCAGGCAATACGCGGAGGCTTGGCGAGCGACCCGCTCTGCTTCCGCGTCTTCCGTGGGGAGGTCGCCGCGAAGCAGGTAGGCCTTGAGCTCGATGGTCCAATCGCCCTCTTGAGGTTCCAGCGCTAGAAGCAGACGATCTCGTGAGGACGGGCCGCAGTCCGGCGTCCCTATCGGCGGCGCGGGCGGCAACTCCTCTTCCGGAAGCGTGGTGCCGACGACAGGCGGCGCAGCCGATGGCCTGAGGAGTCTTTCCTCCAAAACGCCGGGGCATTGAGGCTCGTGATGGGAAGCCCATTTGGCGATGTCATCGGCCTCCTGATTGGCACCTCGCGGGATGTGGAGCAGCTCCAGGCCGAGGAAGCGCTTCTCAAGATTGCGCACCTCTTCCAAGTATGCCGCCATGTGCTCGTCCTTCGGCTTGTACTTTTTGCTGGGGAAGTTGACGAGGAGCTGGGAGTCGCCCTTGACGATGAGATGCTTGATCCTGAGGCCGGCGATGAGGCCCTCGTACTCCGCGATGTTGTTGGATACCTTCTCGTTATGCCCGAAGCACAGCTGGACCATGTAACGCAGCTTGTCACCCTCTGGCGAGGTGAGAACGACGCCAGCCCCCGTGCCCTGCATGGAGAAAGCACCGTAGAAGCACAAGGCCCAACCGCGGGGTGCTTCATCCCCAAGAAGGAGGGATTCGCCCTTGCGGGGATCCTCCTCGCCCGAGGCGGTCCATTCTGCCACGAAGTCTGCTAGAGCTGCACCTTTGACGACCCTCGTGGTGCAAAACTCAAGCTCGAAGGCTTGCAGCTCGATGTTCCATTCGGCAACCCTGCTCGCGGCATTGGGGCTTCGGAGGATCTGTTCCAAGGGGTATGCGGAGACGACCTTCATGGGGTGCCCTTGTAAATAATGTCACAGCTTCCTGGAGGCCATGAGGAGCATGAGGTGGAGCTTCTGCTGCATGGGGTAGCGCTCGCGTGCATCCCTTAGTACCGTGCTGACGTAGTATACTAGGCGCTCGACGTAGCGTGTGACTATGGTGTCCACGTCGTCATCACCAGCGGGCTCGAGGGGCAGGACCGAAGAGGCTCCCGGAGGCGTGGCGTTGGAGGCCACGGGGGCTTCTGGAAGCATGGCGCCTGGGGCCTCCGGAGGCGGTGCATCCTCCCGAGGGAGGGCGGGGCCCTCCTGTAGTGCACCTTCAGCTGGCGCCATCAAGGCATGGGCGACCTCCGGTGACACTTTCGGCACGGGCTTCTTCTTGACACGAGCTGGTTCCTCCCGCTCCACCACAAGGGCCGCGCTAGCTGTTAGCGGGATGGCCGCCAGATACAGCAGCAGGCGCTCGCGTGGGCGCGGCATGACCATAATAGGAGGGCTTGTAAGATATCGCTTGAGGTCCGCAAAGGCCGCGTCCGCCTCGGGAGTCTACACGAACGGCCCTGACCTTTTCATCAACTTGAAGAACGGTAGCGCCTGCTCGCCAAACTTGGAGATGAACCGCTGGAGCGAGGCTAGGCACCCTGCCAGCTTCTGCATTTCCTTGAGGGTCCGGGGAGGCTGCATCTGGTCGATGGCCTTAACCTTCTCGGGATTCGCCTCGATCCCCCGATGGGACACGAGGAAGCCAATCAACTTGCCGGAGGGGACCCCGAAAACACATTTGTCGGGGTTGAGCTTCAAGTTGATCTTGCGCAGGTTGGCGAAAGTTTCTTTCAAGTCTTCAACGAGCCTTTTGGCCTCGCGCGTCTTGACCACAATGTCATTGACATAGGCCTCCGCGTTCCTCCCCAGCTGGGGCCCCAGCGCGATGTGCATCAATCGCTGGAAAGTGGCCCCGGCGGTCATCAGGCCGAACGGCATCCTCACATAGCAGAACACCTAGTTAGGAGAAATGAAGGCCGTCTTCTCTTCGTCCTCCACGGCCATCTTGATCTGATGGTAGCCCGAGAAGGCATCCAAGAAGCACAGTAGGTCACAGCATGCGGTAGAATCTACGATCTGATCGATGTGTGGAAGCGGGAAGGGGTCCTGGAGGCAGGCCTTGTTGAGGCTGGTGAAGTCGACACATATCCGCTCCTTGCCGCCCTTCTTGGGGACAATGACGGGGTTGGCAAGCCACTGCGGCTGGCGCACCTCGCGGACGACCCCCGCCTCTTGTAGCTTTTGCACTTCTTGAACAATAAAGTGCTGCTTTTCCGGCGCCTGACGCCATGCTTTCTGCTTGATGAGGCGTGCGTTGGGGCACACCGCCAGGAGGTGCTCGATCACCTTCCATGCGAACACGTCCGGGTTTGCCCTGAGGAAGGTGACGAGCGCCTCCTCCTGCTCGGGGGCGAGGTCGGAGCCGATGGTGAAGGTGTGGCTGGAGTCGCTGCTGTCGAATGGCACTTTCTTAGTCTCAGCTCGGCTCTGAGAGAACAGCTGCTTCTTCCCCACCGGCGCTACCTCGGGGGGCAATGCCTCGCCCTCATCGCCCGGTGGCACGGCCGCGGCGGCCGCAGTAGCCACGAAAGCTTTGTACGCACGCCCGAGGCAGCCGACCGCGTCCTTCTCATCGCACTTGATGGTCATGACACCGGCGCACCCGGTTATCTTGATGATGTTGTAACCCGGGTGGGTGGCTGCCATGAACTTGGCGAGCGTCGGGTAGCCCAAGATGGAGTTGTACGGGAGGCCGAAGTGTGCCACGTCGAATTCGATGAGCTCCGTGCGGTAGTTGTCGCGCGTGCCGAAGGTGACGGGGAGGCGTATCTGCCCGATGGGGTCCACGGTCCCGCCGACCACCCCGGAGAAGGGCCTCATGGGCTTCAGCTGGTTGTAAGGCACCTGAAGCGCCTCGAAGGTCACGACGGAGATAATGTTGAGCCCCGTGCCCCCGTCGATGAGAGTCTTGGTAACCGCGACGTTGCTGACGGTGGGAGTGCACGCCATGGGAAGAGCGCCCGCAGCAGCCGCAGATCGCGGGTGATCTCCCACATCGAAGGTGATGCCGCGCCTAGTCCAGCTAGGCGATGGCGCAGACCTGCGCTCCTTGCGGGCAACGCTCGCTTTGTGGAAGGAGGGCCTTAAGTGGCGGTCGGCGGCCGATGCCTGGACACCGCCAAGGATGCACACCACCGAGCGTCTCTCCCGGCACGCCTCGGCGTCCCTGCCGGGCATGAGCAGGCCGCCTCGGGGCTCGGCTGAGCTAACGCGCCGGGGGAAGCGCGCCGCGGCAGCCTCTCGCAATGCTGGAAGACGGGGCAAACGGGAGGGCGTGCGGGCTCCCCCGGCCGCGGCGACCGGGCCGACGACTGTTGTGCCGGCGTCGGTGAAGCGGCGTTTACTGCCTCGGCCCACCGGGGCGGCCTGGGCGCTCTGGGCTACCCTGCGCTCCTCGCGCATAACGCGAGTGCCAGCCATGGGGTTGGTGAAGCCGGAGTCAAAACGGAGCTGAAGAATGTCGGCGCACCCCTACCTTGTGCGCCAAATGTCGGAATCGGGGCTCCGCGGACCCAAGAAGGTTCGGACACTGGGGTGCGCTCCCTCTCCTGCCCTACTCTACCTCGCAACCTCACGACGACTCTCCGGTGGTTTGAGCTAGGAAGGCGAACAAGGACACACAGAGTTTATCCAGGTTCGGGTCACCTCATGGTGTAAAACCCTACTCCTGCTTGGTGGATTGCTTGAGGTAGGAGAAGAGTACAAGGCATGTTCTTGCCCAACCAAAAAATGACCTCCCCTTCCGCGGGGGCTGGTTCCCCCCTTATATTGGCCCCGGTCCTCTTCCCCCGAAAATATCAGGCGGGAAGGGATACCACAATGGCCGTTTTGAAAGGAGACAAGGTCGCAGCTTATCCTGACAAAAGGTGGTCTTCGCATGCTAAAGTTCCCCGCCATGACGCGCTCGTGGGCTCGGGGGTGACACTCGTCCCATCGAGCCCTTGGTCTTGGTCTCCTTGCACCGGAACGGCAACCTTTGGGGGATGCTTTTGGGGCCCGCGAGCTGGCGCCTCTCCTCTATCACCAAAGAGGGGATCCTCGCCGTCCGCGCCTGCTGGCACTGCTATTGGCACTGTTTGGCATGGCGTGCATCACCCATGTGCGGGTACGGAGTTGCGGGCCCTGGCCCGGCTAGCTCCAGGCGGACCCGCCTCCCGAGGGTGTCATGGTCCGCTTAGCGGGGAGACCCCGTGAAGTTCCTGGTGGCGACGCCGCCTTGAGCCTCGCGAGGCAACGGCCCTCGCGAGAACCGGCTCCATGAGGCCTGCTGGTGGGGCCACTCCGTGTTCAAGACGACCCGCGCGCCCTGGACCGCAGGCAGACGGGCCTGGGCACCCCCAGTCCCAGAGGCCCGACAGGTTTGGCCAACTAGATTGATTTATCTTCAAGTGGGAGTGGTGCGTTGTGGTAGGTTCAATCTTGCGGTGCTCAATCCCAGTGACAGGAAGGGACATGACACGTATTGTATTGCTGCCACTAAGGGTAAAACGATGGGGTTCATTCATATTAATTGGATTTACTTTGTCTACATCATGTCATCATCCTGTTGGAAATATGCCCTAGAGGCAATAATAAAATGGTTATTATTATATTTCCTTGTTCATGATGGTCGTTTATTATCCATGCTATAATTGTATTGATTGGAAACTCAAATACATGTGTCGGTACATAGACAACATTGTGTCCCTAGTATGCCTCTAATAGACTAGCTCGTTGATCAAAGATGGTCAAGGTTTCCTAGACATAGACATGAGATGTCATTTGATAACGGGATCACATCATTAGGAGAATGATGTCATGGACAAGACCCAAACTATGAACGTAGCATATGATCATGTCAATTTAATGCTATAGTTTTCTGCATGTCAAGTATCTATTCCTATGACCATGAGATCATGCAACTCACTGACACTGGAGGAGTGCCTTGTGTGTATCAAACATCGCAACGTAACAAGGTGACAATAAAGGTGCTCTACAGGTATCTCCTTGGGTGTCTGTTGGGTTGGCATGGATCAAGACTGGGATTTGTTACTCCGTGTGACGGAGAGGTATCTCAGGGCCCACTCAGTAATACAACATCACAATGAGCCTTGCAAGCAAAGTGACTAAGGAGTTAGTCACGTGATCTTGTATTATGGAACGAGTAAAGAGACTTGCCGGTAACGAGATTGAACTAGGTATAGGGATACCGACGATCGAATCTCGGGCAAGTAACATACCGAAGAACAAAGGGAACATCATACGGGATTAACTGAATCCCTGACATAGAGGTTCAACCGATAATGATCTTCGTAGAATATGTAGGAGCCAATATGGGCATCTAGGTCCCGCTATTGGTTATGGACCGTAGAGGTGTCTCGGTCATGTCTACATAGTTCTCGAACCCGCAGGGTCTACACACTTAACGTTTGGTGACGATATAAATATAGTTGAGTTATTATGTTGGTGACAGAAAGTTGTTCGGAGTCCCGGATGAGATCCCGGACATGACGAGGAGCTCCGGAATAGTCCGGAGGTAAAGATTGATATATGGGATAATAGTGTTTGGTCTCCGGAAGGGTTCCGGAATTCACCGGAAGGGGTTTCGGATGTTTCCCGAAATGTTCGGGTACAAGAACATTTTATTTGGGCCAAGGGGTAAAGCCCACGAGGTTTTAGGAAGGTGCAAAAAGGAGTTTTGCGGGGACCAGGGGCCAGACGCCAGGTGTCGGTGTCAAAACCGGCGGATCTCGGGTAGGGGGTCCCGAGCTGTGAGACTAGGATCGATGGTAACAAAGGGACGAAGGAGACAATGTTTACCCAGGTTCGGGCCCTCCTATGGAGGTAAAACCCTACGTCTTGCTTGATTATATTGATGATATGAAGGTTACAGAGTTGATCTACCTCGAGATTGACTTGCTAAAACCCTAGATGAGTTTCTGTGTCCTATGATCTAAAACCCTCTGGCTTATATAGACGCCAGGGGGTCATTAGGGTTACATATGGTCGGTTGCCCACCGGAGGAAAAAAACATGCCTAATCTACCATCTTCAACTTGACGGACACGTCACAGCTCCTGAGGTCTCCTGCCTTGCGACGAGGCCTTCGATCAATCTCATCTTCAACAAGTGGCCCATTAACCCGACCTATGAGAAATAGGTCGGCAGTCCGAGGACCCCTTAATCCTGGACTCCCTCAGTAGCCCCCGGACTAGCCTCCAACGCCGAGGTATAGCCGGAAAATATTACATGTCGTAGTCTTCAGCTTGCGAGGCGAGTCCCTCAACTTCTTCTAGCTTGGCAACCATCCCGTCATCGGAGAGTCCTCGATTGCTGAGGACTTGCGGGACCCAATATAATAACCTCCAGCGCTTCTCGATCCTTGTGCGCCAAGGGGAGACGAGCGGCCCGGCAGCTTTTTACAAAACTACCCCTCCCGCAAGGGAGGCACCACTTATTTAAACAAGTTAAATTGCGGTCTGGGTCACAGCTTCGTCTTCTTCCCCGTTTAGAGAAAAACTTCAAGGGAGAGACCACCACAAAATCATGGCGAGCGCCCCTAGCTCTTCCTCGTGCCCTTACGGCTCCCGTCCTGGGGATTGGACGAGCTGCTCTGTATCCCTCCTCTGGTTGCGCGACCTCGAGACCCAAGGATATCTTCCTTCCTCAGATCTGGCGGCAACTCGCGCTGGCTTGACTTCCTTTGACGGCGAAGCTTTCGCGGAGAATTTCCCGAATCCTAACCAGGGCGAGCGGGTATGCTTTGTGCCCTACCTCTTACGGGGCCTAGGGTTCCCCATTCATCCTTTCCTCAAGGGGTTACTGGAGTTCTATGGGATCCAGCTCCATCATCTTACTCCCGGATCCATTCTACACATCTCGGGCTTTGTCGCTCTCTGCGAAATGTTCTTGGGCTGCGAGGCACACTTCGAATTATGGAGGAAGTACTTCTGCCTAGTCCCCCGAACTCGGGGCGAGACAATTCGGGAAATCGGAGGAGCCGAAGTATGTCGCATAGCGGGAATAGGATACCCAGTGGGGACACCGAAGAAGGAATCCGAAGAGTGGTCTTCGGAGTGGTTCTACATCGAGGACGTTCCCCTATTCGATCCAACTCGGAGGGGCTTGCCCGAATACTCCGATGCTCCTCCGAAGAAAAAGTTTAATTGGCGACCGAGGAGTTCGTCCCAAGAGGACAGTGCTGAAGTTCGACGTTTGGCCGCCCACGTAAGGGTACTGGCACATCACAAGCTGACAATGATCGACGTGATGGCCGCCGCCATCTCCCGATGCGCCCAACCTCTTCAACAAAGGATACATCGTTTGTGGCAATACAATGGAACGAGTGACACCACTCGCTCCCAACGGCTAGGCCCTGCCAATCAGGTGGCCTTGGCAGCCGCACTTGCCGACTTGTACAAAGGAGAAAAAGAAGATTTTACTCAGTTGCAGGTTAAGGAGGGCTACTCGAGTTACAACCCTATAGAATGGGTAAGCCCTTCGACTCTACGTTTTGAGTTCGGGCATTTATTCGCCCTTTTTGACTAACGCTTTTAATCTGCGCAAACAGGAATGGCGAAGCTTTGCCGAGACAATCAACTGTCCGACCCCCCAACCAGAGAATTACTCCCGCGATGATGAAACAGGATTTCATGACGATCCGGAGCTGTCACTGGCATATGAAGACGGGGTCTTTTACCAGGAGAGCCTTGATCGATCCAAGGTGGCCATCATAGTCGATCACCCCGGATCACTCCCCTTCTCCATTGCGGGCAAAAAGAAAAATTCCACCCGCAAAAGGCAGGCGTCCTCCGTCGACCCGAACATACCGGCTCCCACTCCCAAGGGCCGCCGGTCCTCGCGACGAACGTCGGCTACAGCAGCAATGCCCGAGCCAGGCGCCACCAGGAGTCCCTCATGTGAGCCGGTCGTGGAGACGGCGCCGAACACTCGATCAACCAAAAGGTACTTTGTTCGGTCGCTTAATCTATTATTGTTATGATCGGTAGGATCTTACAGAAGATCTTATGTCGAATTACTCGACTTACTCAGGAAGCGGGTACAACCTTCCTCTGCCGAAGACATCGCCGGGACGCCCGGCCATACGCATGAATCAAGATCTTCTGCTCACGCCGAACCCGACGCGGAGGCCCCCATGGTCAATCCGACCCCCAAAGACTCTGGGGACGAGGTATCAGTCACTAAATCCGAAGCAATGAGCGCGATGAAACATCGGCGGCGGCGAGGAATCCTGCGCGACCCGGTGTTTTCCGAACAGGAGTTCAATGCTCTATGCTCGGCGGACGCACAACTTGGAGCTGCCCAAGCCAGGTTCGGTGAAGCTGTGAAACTGATATCGTCTGGCTTGAAGGTAAGTGATTAAAAATCCGGACATAAACATAAACCCAGTAGACCCCGAGCCTTGATTCGGTCGGGATGACCGAATTAAGGATCCGCACATTGTTTGCATGGATGATGCAGGCCTCAAGGCAGCAGAACGAGCAATTGGCCAAGGAATTGGCAGCGAGCCGAACACAGGTGGAAACCGTGAAGGCCGAGCTTGAACAAGTGAATAAGTTTACCCGGGAGGCGCATCGTGAGTATAATTATTCTGCTAATCTTAGCGTATAATCCCATGCTGACGCGATGGTACTTTTAGCAGCTGAATCCATAGGGCAATTGCAAAAAGATTTGGATGCAGCCCGAGAATCCCAGAGGTACGCTGAATCCCAGTATGAGGCTGGCTGCCTTTCGCTGCAACGAAACCTGTAGGAGAAAAAACGTCTCCAGGTGGAAAACAAACAGCAGGCCGACGAGATTGAGAATTTAAAGACTCAATTGGCCCATGCCCAAGAAGAGAACCAGAAACTACAGAGGGGCATGTTCGGTAAGTGCGATTCTAACATCGGACGGTGCTTCTTATATATGAAGTATAATGGACATGCCTTGACTCATGTATAGGTCTCCTATCCGGGCGGCCCAAAGAAGAGATCGGATCCTACCGGGTAAGCCTTCTGAAGGAACTGTCCGCCCTTCATGAGCGGGCTCGGAAGGCCATGAAGAGCATGATAAAAGTGCTATGGCCTGCCGAGCAACCTCCGGAGGAGATGACCGAACTGGTTGATCGATTCAAGGGAGCCCGAAGCCGATTCGAGCTAAGGAAGACCTCGGCCTGCCGAGAGGGAGCACGGGAGGCGTGGGCAATGATCAAGACCCGTTATACCGGCCTTAACCCCGAGCATATGGCTCGGGTTGGGCCGGTAGGGTCGGATGGGCAAGAAGTGCCGCTTCATTTGGTGTACGACCAAGTGATGCCCGCCGCCCGTCTCTCGCAAGAAGATTGCCCCCTGGACGCCTTAATAGACAATCTCAACCAGTAGCCAGATGTATGATTATATGTAACCATGTACTGATAATCAAGGAGTTGCTTCGTCTGTGTTGTAAACTTTGTCTTAACCGGCCATCCGCTTCGACCTCCCGCGCTAAGAGCTTGGGAGTGTTCCTTAGAAAATATCACTCGAGAAGAGTGAATTGTGTTCGGGGAACCAGGCAATCCGGCCATTTGGTGCGAACGGACAAAAAGCACACAGGGAGATATGTTATATTACTGGTTAGCGTAAGAAACATCTTCCGAAGAAAATAGTACCTCTATCGATACCTTTCTTTAGGGTGCTACATAAATCATAGATAATAAGGCCGTATACTGCTAGTATGCGACTAATGGCTTTCGTGAGAAAAGAAGCCTGAGTAAGGGCGATAACCACCATAATTTTATTTGTTGTTCCCGTCGTAGCCGACCAATTTTCTGCTGAAGATAGCTAGCTTTCGGCTTCACCCGTCTGAGGTATGTATCCGGATGACCCGGTCGTAATAATCGCAGAGGTGCTCCCTTTACCCTCTAGCCGAACAATCGGGAATGTAGAGGGTAAGTACAGGAGCGAGGCAACCCAGCTTGGCAAAAATCTTAGTTCCAATTGATTCATATAATGGCGTAAAAATTGACAAGGGAAACGTGCATACATAATAAATGTGAATAGATGCTTGAAATATATAATCATCGGCTTCAGGAAGAAGCCCCCAGGTGCTGTGTTCGGATTCAGCATTTGAGGATGCATGCCGAAAATCTTAATACAAGACCGGCTTAGCCGAACATAGACTTGGGGATACAAAATCCAAACCTGCCAAAAATGAAGGTGGGAGGGAAAGGAAATAACAAAGAAAAGAAAGAAAAAAGGAGGGTAAAGAGTATGACGACACCGGTCTAGCCGTAGAAGCGCCGAAGACGAGCTGCGTTCCATGGGTTTGGTTCGAGGCGGTTGTCCGGCGGGTTCCGAAGACGGTAAGCCCCTCCTGCGAGTACTTCGTCAATTATGAAGGGACCTTCCCATTTGGGATTGAGTTTATGCTTCTGCTTCTCCGGGAGCCGTAAGACGAGTTCGCCCACATTATATGCTTTCGCCCTGACCTCCCTGCTCTGGTAACGCCGGGCCTGCTGTTGATAAAAAGTAGAGCGAGCCCGAGCTATGTCGCGCTCTCCTTCCAAGGTGTCCAAGTCATCCTGCCGATCTAGCTCGGCCTCCTTTTCTTCGCACATGCGCACCCTTGGTGCATCGTGAATAATATCACAAGGGAGGACCGCTTCTGCCCCGGAGACCATGAAGAATGGTGTGTATCTCATTGATCGATTCGGGGTGGTACGCAGGCCCCATAGAATGGAATCAAGTTCCTCCACCCAATGGCAGTCGGACTCATGGAGAGATCGGACCAAACGTGGATTAATACCACTCATAATGAGGCCGTTGGCTCGTTCGACCTATCCATTGGTCTGCGGGTGATACACCGATGCGTAATCGAGCTTAATGCCCATTTTTGCGCACTAGTCTTTTACTTCCTGGGCGATGAAGTTGGATCCATTGTCTGTTATTATACTGTGCGGGACACTGTAACGGTGTACCACGCCAGATATGAAGTCGATTACTGGTCCGGACTTGGTTGATTTGACAGGTTTTGCTTCGATCCATTTGGTGAACTTGTCCACCATGACCAGTAGGTATTTGTTTTTCTTGGTCCCCCCTTTAAGTGGTCCGACCATGTCCAGCCCCCAGACCGCGAAAGGCCAAGTGATCGGGATAGTCCGAAGAGCCGTTGGGGGCATGTGACTTTGGTTTGCAAAAAATTGGCATCCCACGCAATGCTGGACAAGCGACTGAGCGTCCACTCGAGCGATGGGCCAGAAGAAACCAGCCCGAAAGGCTTTGCTTACTAAGGCCCTTGCTGCGGCGTGATGGCTGCCCATTCCTGCGTGGACTTCGGCCAAGAGCTGCCGCCCTTCTTCCTCAGATATGCACCGCTGGAGTACTCCGGTAGTGCTTTTCTTGTATAACTCACCCTCGTGGACTTTGTAGGCCTTGGATCGCCGGATTATGCGTCGCGCCTCTGTCTGGTCGTCGGGGAGTTCTTTGCGAAGAAGGTAGGCAAGGAAGGGCTCGGTCCATGGTGCGATTACTGCCATGACCTCATGAGCCAAAGGCGTTTCGTCCATTACGGAGCCGCCGATGATTTGGTCGTCTGGTTCGTTTGTAGGGTGGACAACCTCTTTCGCGCTAATGGATCCGGCGCCCTTATCGTCGTCCTGCCAGACCACCGATGGCTTGAAGAGCCGTTCAAGAAAGGTGTTTTTTGGGACGGGGTCGCGTTTGGCACTGAAAGCACATTTGCTCCCTTGGTTGTTTTGGTAATTAATAACAACATATAAGTCATTGAACTAATGTTTCCACTAAGTATATTTCAGGAGAAGTTCAATGATAGGGATGGCAAAAGGATTGTGGAGATTGTCGAATTACCCCAAGATGCAAGGAAATGGATTGGCAAAGCTTCAAGCAAGAGGACTCTACATTTTACATTTGTGAGAAATCACTTTGAGTCCATAGGAAAGCCAATACTATTAAAAGGGGGTAAGGTTTTGCTTGGTGAACAAAATGCTCATACGTGCACAAGTGATAGTCACCAAAAACACCCACAAGCCCTTCCACAAAAGTCTGTCCATAGCCAAATATCAAAAATCGGTGCAACCAACACTTTCCACTCGGTGCCACCGATTCCCAAACTCAGACAGACTCAGCCAAACCCTAGCCACTTCGGTACAACCGATTCTGCTTCGGTGCCACCGAGTTTGGGTTGCCAACTTTCTGTTACGCAAATTCACAATATCGGTACCACCGAGATTGTTGGATCGGCGTCACCGAGAATGGGCAATCTGACCATTGGTCACCTTATCGGTGCAACCGAGTTTCCTATATCGGTCTCACCAAGATTCAAAAGTTGCCACCTTTTGGTCACTTCGGTACCACCGAGATTAACACATCGGTGTCACCGAGTTGGTCATTTTGTGTGTAATGGTTGGATTTTTGGGGATGCCTATATATACCCCTTCACCACCACCCACTCGAAAGAGAAGCACTCAGAACTATTCCATACTTGCCCCATCCAGTTTTCTGAGAGAGAACCACCTACCCTTGTGTTGAGGTCAAGAACTTCCACTCAAACCATATGGATCTTGATTTCTAGCCTCCCCAAGTTGCTTTCCACCAATCCCATCTCTTCCACCAAGCCAAATCTGTGAGAGAGTGATTGTGTGTTGAGGAGTCTATCATCTTGAAGCACAAGAGCAAGGAGTTCATCATCATTACCGAGCCTATTACCTTTTGGAGGGTGGTGCCTCCAAGATTGGTTAGGTGTCGCTTGGGAGCCTCCTACTTCGTGTTGTGGAGTTGAACCAAGAAGTTTGTAAGGGCAAGGAGATCGCCTACTTCGTGAAGATCTACCCATAGTGAGGCTAGTCCTTCGTGGACGGAAGCCGTTATGGAATAGTCAAGGTTGCTACTTCGTGGACCCTTATGGGTGGAGCCCTCCGTGGACTCTCGCGACCGTTACCCTCCGTGGGTTGAAGACTCCATAAACGTGGATGTACGATAGCACCACCTATGGGAACCACGGGAAAAATCATCGTGTCTACAATTGCGTTTGATCTTCCTACCCTATCCTTTCTACTCATGCTTGTTGTTACTTTCCGCTGCTATACTCTTAGACATGCATGTGTAGGGTGTACTTGACTTGCCATGAAATGCTAAAATCTGCCAACTCTAAAATTTGGAAAAAGGTAGAATTTTTATTTGGTCAAGTAGTCTAATCACCCCCCCCCTCTAGACATACTTTCGGTCCTACAGGCACCCATGCGGGCCAACATATCAGCGGCATGGTTGTTGTCTCTAGCGACATGGTGGAATTCCAGCCCCTCGAACCGTGCAGATATTTTAAGGACGGCGTTTCTATATGCCGCCATCTTCGGGTTTTTGGCATCGAATTCGCCGTTGATTTGGGAGATGGCCAAGTTAGAGTCTCCCTCTACTTCCAGCCGTTGTATACCCATGGAGGCCGCCATCCGTAGACCATGCAAAAGTGCCTCGTACTCGGCTGCATTGTTGGAATCGGCATACATGATTTGCAGCACGTATCGGACATTGTCGCCTGTGGGGGATGTGAGGATAACTCCAGCCCCCAGTCCGGCCAGTGTCTTGGATCCGTCGAAGTACATCGTCCAATGGGAGTACGTACTATATTCCCTGGGGAGCTCGGCCTCCGTCCATTCGGCTAGGAAATCTGCCAGCACCTGAGATTTAATAGCTCGTCGTGGTTTGTAGGCAATTTCAAAAGGAAGGAGCTCAATGGCCCATTTGGCTATGCGGCCGGTGGCGTCCCTGTTGTTGATTATATCGTTCAGGGGTACTTCGGATGCCACCGTAACCGAACACTCTTGGAAGTAGTGTCTTAGTTTCCGTGATGCCATAAATACTGTATAGGCTATCTTCTGGTAGTGAGGGTATCTGGACTTGCACTGCGTTAGTACTTCTGACACGTAATAGACCGGCTTCTGTATCCGGAATTTGTGTCCCTCCTCCTCTCGTTCGACGATGAGCACTGTGCTAACGACTTGGTTGGTGGCCGATATGTATAATAACATGGGTTCACCAGTGCCTGGTGCTGTGAGTATGGGATTACTTGCCAGCAGTGTTTTAATTTCTTCTAACGCAGCCGCTGCTTCATCGGTCCATTCGAAATTGTTGGTCCGTTTCAGCAATCTGTAGAGCGGTAAAGCCTTTTCACCGAGGCGGGAGATAAAGCGACTTAGCGCCTCCACGCAACTAGCCAACCTTTGGACATGCTTTAGCTCTGTGGGAACTGCAAGTTCTGATAGGGCATGGATCTTGGCCGGATTCGCTTCTATTCCTCTATGGGAAACGATGAATCCGAGCAGTTTACCAGCGGGAACTCCGAATACACACTTCTCCGGATTGAGTCGTATATCGTACTCACGTAGGCTGGCAAAGGTTTGCCTTAGGTCGTCAATCAGTTGGCTGACGTGTTTGGTTTTGACTACCACGTCGTCCACGTATGCTTCGACTGTTTTACCGACTTGTTTGGCGAGACAAGTCTGGATCATGCGCTGGTACGTAGCCCCAGCGTTCTTTAGCCCGAAAGGCATCGTGTTGAAGCAGAATGGCCCATATGGGGTGATGAATGCGGTTGCGGCTTGATCGGATTCCTTCATTTTAATTTGATGGTATCCGGAATAAGCGTCGAGGAAACACAATGAGTCGTGTCCGGCTGTGGTGTCAATGATCTGGTCTATGCGTGGTAAGGGGAAAGGGTCCTTAGGGCAGGCCTTGTTGAGGTCTTTAAAGTCGACACACAGCCACCAGGATTTGTCTTTCTTTGGTACCATCACCAGGTTTGCCAACCATTCGGGGTGTTTAATCTCCCGTATGAATCCGGCCTCTAGCAGTTTAGCTAATTCTTCACCCATAGCTTGTCATTTGGGCTCGGAAAAGCGGCGCAGAGTCTGCTTGACGGGCTTGAAGCCTGCGATAATGTTCAGACTATGTTCTACTAGCCGCCGTGGGATTCCAGGCATATCGGAAGGATGCCAGGCGAAGATGTCCCAATTTTCTCGTAAGAATGCTCGTAGTGCTTCGTCCACCGTGGGGTCCAGCTGAGTTCCGATGGATGCTGTCTTGTTGGGGTCCGTCGGGTGTACCTGAAATTTAACGATTTCATCTGTAGGTTTAAAGGACGTGGATTTGGGCCTTTTGTTAAGGATCACGTCGTCCTTATCTACTGTTGACCGGATTGTGGTCAGTTCTTCTGCAGCGAAGGTCTCAGCTAGTGCCTCAAGGGCGAGCGCTGCTGTTTTGTTTTCAGCTAGAAGGGCTATGTTCGGATCACTGGCGAGTGTGATTACTCCATTTGGGCCTGGCATCTTGAGCTTCATATACCCGTAATGTGGTATAGCCTGGAATTTTGTGAAGGCATCACGCCCCAGCAGGGCGTGGTAGCCGCTGGGGAAGGGCACAATATGGAAGTGAAGTTCTTCAGATCGGTAGTTTTCGGGCGTGCCGAACACTACGTCCAGGGTGATACGTCCTGAACAACGCGCCTCTCTCCCAGGAATGATCCCCCGGAATGTCGTGTTGCTATGCTCGATGCGAGATCGGTCGAATTGCATTTTTTCCAGGGTATCTTCGTAGATAAGGTTTAAACCACTCCCGCCATCCATTAGCACTTTATGCAACCTGAAGCCATCGACGATGGGGTTTAAGACCAGTGCGGCCGGTGTATGATCGGGACGGATGGTTGGTCGGTCAGTATCTCCGAAGGTGATGGGTATGTCTGCCCATGAACTTGTTGCTGCCACATGATAGACCTGTTCGAGTTCTCTAAGAGCTCTTTTCCTCCTGTTCCTTGAGGGGAACGTTTCGTAGATCGTCAGGACTTCGGCATTGTATTCTGGTGGCGATGTGGAGCGCTTGTTCGGCGGTAGTGCCTCAAGGATTGCGTCACCACTTTCTGCGACCTGCCTGACGACCCAGCAGGCTCTAAGGCTGTGAGTCGGGCTTGTGTTTAGCAATACGGAATGTATAGGGCATGGTTTATCCAATAGCCCGTCAAGGACAGTTCTGACCCCCGTAAGGGGCCGATTTCTCTTTTCGGCGGGTTCGAGTTCGGCTAGCCGCTTTGGAGGTATCCTCTTTTTCCGGTCTCCTCTAGGGTACTTGGTAAAGGTTGGTTCTGAAAGTAACCGCTCGGCTTGCCAGGTGCTCTCCATGGCACAATATTTTTGCACCAAGTCAGACAGCTCGGTGAAGTTGCGAATATGCCGACGAGCCAGGGGCGTTGAGAATCCCTTCGTCGTGGCAATTGCGATTGAAGGTTGCCATTATCTCCTGGTCACTAAGACCTCGTACTTTGTTTCTAGCGAGGAGGAGTCTAGCCCAAAAGTGATGAACCAATTCTCCTGGTAAATGTTTAACATCACGTAGGTCCAAAGATTTGGACTCTGATGCGATGCTTGAGAGCTCGACTTGGGTGGTGGGTGGGAAAAACTTTGATTCCACGCCGCAATGTGAGTCCGAAATTACGGGTTCCGAGTTGCATGCTAGGTCAGGGACCGATACCGATCTATCTCCGGAGCGAACCCCAGGGTCTGGGTTAAAAGCGAGGCCTCGATGATCAGAGATCGGGGTATAAACCGTTTTTAATTCCGGTCGTTGGGGGGACGAGCCCCCAGCCGGACACTCAATGGTGGCGACTAGGTGAGTGACCGTGGGGATGAAAATCTCCCTATCGTCGGGTTTAAGCCCGATCCGGTCATAGACCGGGGTCTGGTCGTCAGTCATACGCATGGTCTGAATCCGATCAACCAGCTAGTTTACGAATGAGGCGACGGTAGGATGTGTGTCGCTGAAGCGCGTGGGGTCGATCTGCGGCGTGGCAGTTCCGGAGTTGCTTGAAAGCGAATCCGGGTCCTGTTCGGCCATAACGGATTCAGTCACAACGACTGGATTGGGCGTTCTAGACAGCTCGAGGGTGAAGGCCGCCTCAGAGGTGGGGCCCAATGTCTTCGACGTCAAGGCGTCGGGATCTGTGAGCTCCTCCATGAGAGTTGTGGGTCCTATCAAGACAAGTTCTCCCCGCGAATCAGCGACGAACTCTAGGGTTCCGAATCTGATTCCTTGATCGGGGGCAAAGCTTCCGATCTAGCCAAGATGGCCGGTCGGGATGGCGTGCGACGAGACGTCGCCGCTTGTGAAGATCTGATCAGGGATGAGAATATTCTGGCTGCAGATCTCGTTGCTTATGACAAGGCGAGCCATCGATCCCTTTGGGGATCACAGCGGGACTCTCAATGAAAACACCAATGTCGGTGTCAAAGCCGGCGGATCTCGGGTAGGGGGTCCCGAGCTGTGAGACTAGGATCGATGGTAAGAAAGGGACGAAGGAGACGATGTTTACCCAGGTTCGGGCCCTCCTATGGAGGTAAAAACCCTACGTCCTGCTTGATTATATTGATGATATGAAGGTTACAGAGTTGATCTACCTCGAGATCGACTAGCTAAAACCCTAGATGAGTTTCTGTGTCCTATGATCTAAAACCCTCTGGCTTATATAGACGCCAGGGGGTCATTAGGGTTACATATGGTCGGTTGCCCACCGGAGGGAAAAAACATGCCTAATCTACCATCTTCAACTTGACAGACACGTCACGGCTCCTGAGGTCTCCTGCCTTGCGACGAGGCCTTCGATCAATCTCATCTTCAACAAGTGGACCATTAACCCGACCTATGAGAAATAGGTCGGAAGTCCGAGGACCCCTTAATCCTGGACTCCCTCACCAGGGACCCTGGCGTCTCGGGCCAGACGCCGAGGAACCTGGCGTCTGGTCCAGGAGTCCGAGGAGGACTCTTGCCTTGCGGGCCAAACCGTCTTTGAGGAGGCTGTTTCTCCAAGTTTCGACCCCAGGGCTCAACATATAAATAGAGGGGCAGGGCTAGCACCCAGAACACATCAAGAATTCCCCAAGCCGTGTGCCGGCAACCCCGTCCCCTCTAGTTTATCCTTCGTCATAGTTTCCGTTGTGCTTGGCGAAGCCCTGCGGAGATTGTTCTTCACCACCACCGTCACCATGCCGTCGTGCTGCCGGAACTCATCTACTACTTCACCATCGCTCGCTGGATCGAGGAGGTGAAGGCGTCATCAAGTTGTACGTGTGTTGAACGCGGAGGTGCCGTCCGTTTGGCGCTAGATCGTGATTGGATCACGGGACGACTTGCGATTTGGATCGCGAGGACGTTCGACTACATCAACCGCGTTTCTTAACGCTTTCGCTTAGCGATCTACAATGGTATGTGGATCCGATCTCTCCTCTTGTAGATGCTCATCTCCTAGATTGATCTTGGTGAAGCGTAGGAAAATTTTGTTTCCCATGCGACGTTCCCCAACAGTGGCATCAGAGCGAGGTTTTTGCATAGATGAGATCACGAGTAGAACACAAAGGAGTTTGTGGGCGTTGATATTCAGATTGCTTCCTCCCTTGTTCTTTTCTTGATTCAGCGGTATTGTGGGATGAAGCGGCCCGGACCAACCTTACTCGTCCACGTACGTGAGACCGGTTCCATCGACTGACATGTGACTTTGTTGCATAAAGATGGTTGGCGGATGTCTGTCTCTCCCACTTTAGTTGGATCGGATTCGACAAAGGCCGTCCTTGAGAAGGTTGAAAAGCAATTTGTGTATCACCGTTGTGGTTTTGCGTAGGTAAGAATTGTTCTTGCTAGATACCCATAGCAGCCACATAAAACATGCAACAACAATTAGAGGACGTCTAACTTGTTTTTGCAGGGTATGTTGTGATATGATATGGCCAAAGACATGATGAGATATATGTGATGTATGAGATGATCATCTTTTGTATAGATAATCACGACTTGCATGTCGATGAGTACGGCAACCGACAGGAGCCATAGGGTTGTCTTTAATTTATTTTCGTCGTTTTGCTTTACTTTATCGCTATCAGTTAGCAATAGTTGTAGAAGCAATAGTTGGCGCGACAACCTCATGGCGACACGTTGATGGAGATCAAGATGATGGAGATCATGGTGTCATGCCGGTGACAATGGAGATCATGCCGGTGCTTTGGAGATGGAGATCACAAGCACAAGTTCATGGCCATATCATGTCACTTATGATTTGCATGTGATGTTAATCGTTTTATGCATCTTATTATGCTTAGGACGACGGTAGCATTATAAGGTGATCCCTCACTAAAATTTCAAGATAAAATTGTGTTCTCCCCGAGTGTGCACCGTTGCGAAAGTTCGTCGTTTCGAGACACCACGTGATGATCGGGTGTGATAGACTCTACGTTCACATACAACGGGTGCAAGCCAGTGTTGCACATGCGGAACACTCGGGTTAAACTTGACGAGCCTAGCATGTACAGATATGGCCTCGGAACACAAGAGACCGAAAGGTCGAACATGAGTCATATAGTAGATATGATCAACATGGAGATGTTCACCATTGAAACCACCTCATCTCACGTGATGATCGGACTTGGGTTGGTGAATTTGGATCATGTAGCACTCAAATGACCGGAGGGATGTCAATTTGAGTGGGAGTTTTTTAAGTAATATGATTAACTAAACTCATTATCTTGAACAATAGTCTTAGTAATCTTTGCAAATTTATGTTGTAGATCAATGGCTCGCGCAGTAGCACCCCTGAATTTCATTGCGTTCCTAGAGAAAGCCAAGTTGAAAGATGATGGAAGTAACTTTGTAGACTGGGCTCGTAATCTGAGGATTATCCTCACGGCTTCCCAAAAGGCTTATGTCCTTGATCCACCGCTCGGTGAACCACCCGCTCCAGTGTCGTATGCAGACGTTGCGAACGCCTGGCAGGCACATTCTGATGATTACTCAATAGTTCAATGTGCAATGTTGTATGGCTTAGAACCAGGACTTCAAAGACGTTTTGAACGTCATGGAGCATATGAGATGTTCCAGGAGTTGAAGTTTATCTTTGAGAAGAATGCCCGGATCGAGAGGTCTGAGACCTCCGATAAGTTCTATGCTTGCAAGATGGAGGAGAACGGGTCTGTCAGTGAACACATACTCGGAATGTCTGGGTATTCCAACCGTCTGGCTGAGTAGGGAATGCCACTCCCACCAGAGGTGATCACTGACAGAGTTCTTCAATCACTGCCACCTAGCTACAAGAGCTTCGTGTTGAACTATAACATGCAAGGGATGAACAAGTCAGTCGCCAAGCTGTTTACGATGCTGAAAGTCGTTGAGTCTGAGATTCAGAAGGAGCATCAAGTGTTGATGGTCAATTAAACCACTAGTTTCAAGAAGAATGGCAAGAGCAAGAAGGGTAACTCCAAGAAGAGTGGCAAAGCAGTTGCCCCTCCCGTGAAGAAACCCAAGGCTGGACCCAAGCCAGAAACTGAGTGCTTTCATTGCAAGGGAACTGGTCACTGGAAGCGAAACTGCCCCAAGTATCTGGCCGACAAGAAGGCGGCCAACACCAAACAAGGTATATATGATATACATGTTATTGATGTGTACCTTACCAACTCTCGTTGTAGTGCCTGGGTATTTGATACCGGTTCGGTTGCTCACATTTGCAACTCAAAGCAGGAACTACGGAATAGACGGAGGCTGGCAAAGGACGAAGTGATGATGCGCGTGGGAAATGGTTACAAGGTTGATGTGTCGATTACCATCGGGATTAGTGATGAACCTGAATAATTGTTATTTAGTGCCTGTGTTAAGCATGAACATTATATCTGGATCTTGTTTATTGCGAGACGGTTACTCATTTAAATCAGAGAATAATGGTTGTTCTATTTATATGAGTAATATCTTTTTATGGTCATGCACCCATTGTGAAGGGTTTATTCTTATTGAATCTCGATAATGATGATACACATGTTCATAACATTGATGCCAAAAGATGTAGAGTTGATAATGATAGCACCACTTTCTTGTGGCACTGCCGCTTAGGTCATATTGGTGTAAAACACATGAAGAAACTCCATGCTGATGGACTTTTGGAGTCACTTGATTTTGAATCACTTGACACATGTGAACCATGCCTCATGGGCAAGATGACTAAGACCCTGTTCTCTGGAACAATGGAACGGGCAATTGACTTGTTGGAAATCATAGATATTGATGTGTGCGGTCCGATGAGCATTGAGGCGTGCGGTGGATATCGTTACTTTCTCACCTTCACTGATGACTTGAGTAGATATGGGTATATTTACTTAATGAAACATAAGTCTGAAACGTTTGAAAAGTTCAAGCAATTTCAGAGTGAAGTTGAGAATCATCGTAACAAGAAGATTAAATTCCTACAATCTAATCAAGGAGGAGAATATCCGAGTTATGAGTTTGGCAATCACTTAAGACAATGTGGAATTGTTTCACAGTTGACGCCACCTGGAACACCACAGCGTAATGGTGTGTCCGAACGTCGTAATCGAACCTTATTGGATATGGTGCGGTCTATGATGTCTCTTGGCGATTTGCCACTATCGTTTTGGGGTTATGCATTAGAGACAGCTGCATTCACTTTAAATAGGGCACCATCTAAATCCATTGAGACGACGCCATATGAACTGTGGTTTGTCAAGAAACCCAATTTGTCGTTTCTTAAAGTTTGGGGATGCGATGCTTATGTCAGAAAGCTTCAGCCTGAAAAGCTGGAACCCAAAGCGGAGAAATGTGTCTTCATAGGATACCCAAAAGAGACAGTTGGGTATACCTTCTATCCTAGATCCGAGGGCAAAGTGTTTGTAGCTAAGAATGGGTCGTTTCTCGAGAAAGAGTTTCTCTCGAAAGAATTGAGTGGGAGGAAAATAGAACTTGATGAGGTTGTTGAACCTTTGCTTCAACCAGAGAGTAGCGCAGCGCAGAAAGATGTTTCTGTAGAGCCTACATCGGTTGAAGAGGAAGCTGATGATGGTGATCATGAAGCTTCGGATCAAGTTGCTATCAAACCTCGTAGGTCGACAAGGACGCGTATTGCTCCTGAGTGGTACGGCAACCCTGTCTTAGAGGTCATGTTGTTGGACAACGATGAACCTACGAGCTATGGACAAGTGATGGTGGGCCCGGATTCCGACAAATGGTTAGAGGCCATGAAATCCGAGATGGGATCCATGTATGAAAACAAAGTATGGACTTTGGAAGTATTACCTTAAGGGCGAAAGACCATTCAGAATAAATGGATCTTTAAGAAGAAGACGGACGCGGACGGTAATGTCACCATCTATAAAGCTCGACTTGTGGCAAAAGGTTTTTCACAAGTTCAAGGAGTTGACTACGATGAGACTTTCTCACCCGTAGCGATGCTTAAGTCCGTCAGAATCATGTTAGCAATAGCTGCATTTTCGATTATGAAATTTGGCAGATGGATCTCAAAACAGCGTTCCTTAACGGTTTATTTAAGGAAGAGTTGTATATGATGCAACCGGAAGGTTTTGTCGATCCAGAGAATCCTGACAAAGTTTGCAAACTCCAGCGATCCATTTATGGACTGGTACAAGCATCTCGGAGTTGGAATCTTCGCTTTGATGAGGTGATCAAAGCGTTCGGGTTTGTACAAGTTTACAGAGAACCTTGTATTTACAAGAAAGTGAGTGGGAGCTCTATAGCGTTTCTAATATTATATGTGGATGACATATTGTTGATTGGAAACAATGTAGAACTTTTGGAGAGCGTGAAGGAATATTTGAACAAGAGTTTTTCAATGAAGGACCTAGGAGAAGCTGCTTTCATATTAGGCATCAAGATCTATAGAGATAGATCGAGATGCTTAATAGGACTTTCACAGAGCACATACCTTGACAAAGTTTTGAAGAAGTTCAAAATGGATCAGTCCAAGAAGGGGTTCTTGCCTGTATTGCAAGGTGTGAAGTTGAGTAAGACTCAATGCCCAGTGACTGTAGAGGATAGAAAGAAGATGAGTGTCATCCCCTATGCTTCTACCATAGGCTCTATCATGTATGCAATGTTGTGCACAAGACCAGATGTCAGCCTTGCCATAAGTATGGCCGGAAGGTTTCAAAGTGATCCAGGAATGGAACACTGGACGGTGGTCAAGAATATCCTAAAGTACCTGAAAAGGACTAAGGACATCTTTCTCATTTATGGAGGTGATCAAGAGCTCGTCGTAAAGGGTTACGTCGATGCAAACTTTGACACTGATCCGGATGACTCTAAGTCTCAAACCGGATACGTATACATTCTCAATGGGGGAGTGGTAAGCTGGTGCAGTTCCAAGCAGAGTGTGGTAGCTGATTCTACATGCGAGGCGTAGTACATCGCTGCCTCGGAGGCAGCGAAGGAAGGTGTCTGGATGAAGGAGTTCATGACAGATCTTGGAGTAGTGCCCGGTGCACTGGACCCAATGACTCTGTTCTGTGACAACACTGGTGCCATTGCTCTAGCCAAGGAACCAAGGTTTCACAAGAGGACTAGACACATAAAGCGACGCTTCAATTCCATCCGCGATTACATCAAGGAGGAGGACATAAATATTTGCAAAGTACACACGGATCTGAATGTCGCAGACCCGTTGACTAAACCCCTTCCACGGGCTAAACATAATCAACACCAGAACTGTATGGGTGTTAGATTCATTACAATGTAAATCACATAGTGATGTGAGCTAGATTATTGACTCTAGTACAAGTGTGAGACTGTTGGAAATATGCCCTAGAGGCAATAATAAAATGGTTATTATTATATTTCCTTGTTCATGATGATCGTTTATTATCCATGCTATAATTGTATTGATTGGAAACTCAAATACATGTGTGGGTACATAGACAACACTGTGTCCCTAGCATGCCTCTAATAGACTAGCTTGTTGATCAAAGATGGTCAATGTTTCCTAGCCATAGACATGAGATGTCATTTGATAATGGGATCACGTCATTAGGAGAATGATGTGATGGACAAGACCCAAACTATGAACGTAGCATATGATCGTGTCAGTTTAATGCTATAGTTTTCTACATGTCAAGTATCTATTCCTATGACCATGAGATCATGCAACTCACCGACACCGGAGGATTGCCTTGTGTGTATCAAATGTCGCAACGTAACATGGTGACTATAAAGGTGCTCTACAGGTATCTCCGAGGGTGTCTGTTGGGTTGGCATGGATCAAGATTGGGATTTGTTACTCCGTGTGACGGAGAGGTATCTCAGGTCCCACTCGGTAATACAACATCACAATGAGCCTTACAAGCAAAGTGACTAAGGAGTTAGTCACGGGATCTGGTGTTACGGAACGAGTAAAGAGACTTGCCGGTAACGAGATTGAACTAGGTATAGAGATACCGACGATCGAATCTCGGGCAAGTAACATACCGAAGAACAAAGGGAACAGCATACGGGATTAACTGAATCCTTGACATAGAGGTTCAACCGATAATGATCTTCGTAGAATATGTAGGAACCAATATGGGCATCCAGGTCCCGCTATTGGTTATTGACCGTAGAGGTGTCTCGGTCATGTCTACATAGTTCTCGAACCCGCAGGGTCTACACACTTAACGTTTGGTGACGATATAAGTATAGTTGAGTTATTATGTTGGTGACCGAAAGTTGTTCGGAGTCCTGGATGAGATCCCGGACATGACGAGGAGCTCCGGAATAGTCCGGAGGTAAAGATTGATATATGGGATAATAGTGTTTGGTCTCCGGAAGGATTCCAGAATTCACCGGAAGGAGTTTTGGATGTTTCCCGAAATGTTCGGGTACAAGAACACTTTATCTGGGCCAAGGGGTAAAGCCCACGAGGCTTTAGGAAGGTGCAAAAAGGAGTTTTGCGGAGGCCAGGGGCCAGACGCCAGGGACCCTGGCGTCTGGTCCTGGAGTCCGAGGAGGACTCTTGCCTTGCGGGCCAAACTGACTTTGAGGAGGCTATTTCTCCAAGTTTCGACTCCAGGGCTCAACATATAAATAGAGGGGTAGGGCTAGCACCCAGAACACATCAAAAAGTCCCCAAGCCGTGTGCCGGTAACCCCGTCCCCTCTAGTTTATCCTTCGTCATAGTTTCCATTGTGCTTGGCGAAGCCCTGCAGAGATTGTTCTTCACCACCACCGTCACCATGCCGTCGTGCTGCCGGAACTCATCTATTACTTCACCATCACTCGCTGGATCGAGGAGGTGAAGGCGTCATCAAGTTGTACGTGTGTTGAATGCGGAGGTGCCGTCCGTTCAGCGCTAGATCGTGATTGGATCGCGGGACGACTTGCGATTTGGATCGCGAAGACGTTCGACTACATCAACCGCGTTTCTTAACGCTTCCGCTTAGCGATCTACAAGGGTATGTGGATCCGATCTCTCCTCTCGTAGATGCTCATCTCCTAGATTGATCTTGGTGAAGCGTAGGAAAAAAAATTCCCATGCGACGTTCCCCAACACATCCTCCAAGCATTACTCTGTTTTTACTTAACACTCTAGATGCATGATGGATAGCGGTCGATGGGTGGAGCAATAGTAGTAGATGCAGGCAGGAGTCGTTCCACTTGTTTATGGATGTTATGCCTATATACATGATCATTGTTGTGGATAAATATTGCATAACTATGTGTTTTTCTATCAACTGCCCAATAGTAATTTTTCTGCCCATCGTATGCTTTCTTCGAGAGAGAAGCCTCTAGTGAAAACTATGGCCCCTGGGTCTCCTCACAAATATATTTACAAAAACTCTAAATACCTGGATGCCATTATTTACTTTCTTTTTATTTTCAATTTATATATATATAATTATCTATCTATCACTACTTATTGCTTGCAAGTAACAAGTTCAAGGGGATTGACAACCCTCTTGCCCGCGTTGGGTGCAAGTGTGTGCTCTTTTGTGTGTAGGCGCTGAACACGGGAAATTTCATGGTCCTCCTATTGGTTCGATAACCTTGGTTCTCACTGAGGGAAATACTTACCTCTACTGTGTTGCATCATCCCCTCCTCTCCGGGGAAAATCCCAACGCAGTTCACAAGTATCAAGAAGGATTTCTGGCGCCGTTGACGGGGCATATCACAAAATTCATATCAAGTACCTTATCACAAATTATCATTCACTTGTTCTACTTTTTATTTGATGTTATATTTTAGTTGTTATAAAAATCAAAAATACAAAAATATTTATCCTTGCTAGTTTACTTGCTTTGCTCGTTGCAATGTCTGGACCACCCGTTAATGTTTCCCCGGATTTTGAAGTACTATACTTTAAATAAAAACAGGGGGAGAATCTGAAAGATGCATGGTATCATATGATAGAGTCTCATCATAATGCTACTATAAATAATGATAGGAATATTCCCCTTTGTAACTTTTATATAGGTCTAGGGATGTCTAATAGATAGGTTCTAGACTTTGCTGCAAAAGGAAATGTTATCGAGTTGGACTCCAGCGCTGCGTATGAAATTGTAGAAGGAATGGTAGGAACTCCTCCATTGCCTCAGGTATCTTCTTTTACACATGAGGTGATTCAAACATTAGAGAAGTTAGGGGATTTGCGGAATAATATTAGTGCGATACAAAAAGTTAACGAACTGATCAAAACCTTAGGCCCTAGCCTTCATCGCATGAACTCTTTTCTTACCATCACTAATAAAAAGCTTGAGTCCTTAGAGAAACTAATGACAACTCTTTCAAAGGATACTGTTAAAAGGAAAGAACCTCTGGGGTTTCAAAAGGGCCCCACTAAGGTAGCCAAAGTGGACGATAATAAGGACAATACTTGATACTATGCATTATGCCTAGCTAGGGGTATAAAACGATAGCGCTTGTTGGGAGGCAACCCAATAGTTATCTTTAAATTTTGTTTTTACTTTCTGTCTTGGTGTGATAACATGATTATTTCTACTATAATGGTTGTGCTTTTATGTTGAAATTAGTGTTTGTGCCAAGTAAAGACTTTGGGATGACTTGAATGATAAGTAGAATTGATACGGTGCAAAAACAGAAACTTTTGCATCCAGTCCAGAATTTCTCTGATTTTATTGGAACGTATTTTTGATCTTAACTTTTTAAACAGTAGTGGTATACAAATTCCTCGGGTTTCCCTAATTTTTCAGAATTTTTGGAGTTACACAAGTATGGTGTTTGCACAGATCATTACAGACTGTTCTGTTTTAGACATATTCTGTTTTTTGCTTGCATAGTTAGCTTGTTTTGATGATGCTATGGATTGTATCGGGGGGTATACGCCATGGAGAAGTTAGAATGCAGTAAATTATGCAATAATAAAATATGGATCAATTTATAACAGTACCTAAAGTTTTTGATTTACCTATCATACTAACGGAGCTCACGAGTTTTCTGTTGAGTTTTGTGTGCTGAAGTTTTCAAGTTTTGGGTGCGATCACGATGGATGAAGGAATAAGGAGCGGCAAAGAGCCTAAGCTTGGGGATGCCGAAGTCACCCCAAGGTAAATTCTAGGAAGACTCCGGCGTCTAAGCTTGGGTATGCCCCGAAACGCATCCCCTCTTTCGTCTCAATCCATCGGTATGTCACTTGGAGCTACAATTTTATGCATCACATGATACATCTTTTGCTTGGAGCGTCGTGTGTTATAGTTTGATTTTGTTTTAGTTTTCCACAATCATCATTTTCTAGACACACCTACTTGATAGAAACACATGTTCACCATGATTTGTTAGAATACTCTATGTGCTTCACTTATATCTTTTGAGCTAAGCAGTTGCTCTAGTGCTTCACTTATATCTTTTATAGCATGGTGGCATATAGATTTTATAGAAATAATTGCACTCTCGTTATTCACTTAAATTTGTTTGAGAGTCCAATATATAGTGATGGTAATTTGCATGGGTTATAAGACTAGTCCAAAAATAATAGGTATTCAAGGAGTGCATAATCAAAACCTTCATGTAGCAACTAAAAGAGAAATTGTGGGTTAATGATATTGATGTGGTAATATGAAAGGACGTGAGTACATGGTTGTTGGTTAGTAGAAATATCGATAGTTAAAGGGTGTTAATTTGTTGTTCATCTAAATATTGGTTATGGCATGGTGATGATGTGTGAGCATTCTTATTCCTCGATGAAATCCTAGTGATGTTTTGGTCGGGGGCGCGCGATGGTTAACTCCTACCAACCTCCTCCCTAGGGGCATGCGAGTAGTACTTTGCGTTGAGAGAGATAATAAAGCTTTGCAATAAGTATGTGAGTTCTTTATGACTAATGTGAATCCATGGATGTAAGCACACTCACCTCCTCATATTTGCTAGCCTCTTTGGTACCGTGCATTGCCCATTCTCACCTCGAGGATCGGTGTGAACTTCGCCGGTGCATCCAAACCCTGCAACATGATATGCTCGGTTGCACATAAGCCTCCTTATATCTTCCTTGAAACAGCCACTATACCTACCTATTATGGCATTTCCGTAACCATTCCAAGATATATTGCCATACAACTTCCACCATCACATCATATGACTTGTGCACTCATTGTCATATTGATTTGCATGATCATGTATCTGACATAGTAATTGCGGCAAAGCCACCATTCATCATTGTTTACATGTTACTCTAGATCATTGCACATCCTGGGACACTGCCAGAGGCATTCATATAGAGTCATACTGTTTAGTAGTTTTTCATATCGAGTTGTAAGTAAATAAACGTGTGATGGTTATCTTTATTAGAGCATTGTCTCGGTGAGGAAAGGATGATGGAGACAATGATTCCCCCACAAGTCAGGATGAGACTCCGGACGAAAAATAAAGAAAAGAGAAAAAAAGGAAGAAAAGAGAAAGAAAAAAGGAAAAAATAAATAAATGAGAGAAACGAGAGAATGGACAGTGCTACTACCTCTTTTTCCACACTTGTGCTTCAAAATAGCACTATGTTTTTCATATGGAGAGTCTCATGTTTTGTCATTTTCATATGCTAGTGGGAATTTTTCATTATAGAACTTGGCTTGTATATTCCGATGACAGGCTTCCTCAAATGCCCAAGGTCTTCATGAGCAAGCAAGTTGGATGCGCACCCACTTAGCTTTAGCTGAGCTTTCATACACTTATAGCTCTAGTGCATCCATTGCATGGCAATCCCTACTCCTCACATTGATATTGATTGATGGGCATCTCCATAGCCCATTGATCCGCCTAGTTGATGCAATACTTTCTTCTCCAGTTTTACCCCTTTGAAACCTACCACCATATTCTGTTCCACCTATATGCTATGTCCATGGTTCACGCTCATGTACTGAGTGAGGTATAAAAGGCTGAAGCACGTGAAAAAGTACGATTCAATTGCTTGGCTTAACACCGTGGTGCTTGACATTTGTATTTATGTGGTGAAGACGGAGCCATGCCATGCAATATGATAAAATGAATGGGGGTAAACATTTTTTAAGGATCGTATATTTTGAAAGTTGATGATTATGTTACTTATGTTTATGGATATTACTATGTTAATGTTTGTTGATTCATCATTTCTCAATGATCATAGCTGAAAAAATATTACATGTTGGGTAGCATGTCAAATCAAAAAATTTGTTTTTATCATTTACCTACTCGAGGACGAGCAGGAATTAAGCTTGGGGATGCTGAAATGTCTCCAACGTATCTATATTTTTTTATTGTTCCATGCTATTATATTATCATTCTAGGATACTTTTTAAGCATTTACTTGCTGTTTTATATTATTTTTGAGCACTAACCTATTAACCCAGTGCCAAGTGCCAGTTGTTGTTTTCTACATGTTTTTGGCCTTTCAGGAATACTGTACCAAACAAAGTCGAAATACCCCAAAACTTTTTGATGATTTTTTCTGGAAAAAAATAAGAACTGGATGCTTCGGAGGAAGACCGGAGGGCACACGAGCTGCCCCCAAGCCAACAGGGGCGCCCAGGGGGAGGCCGTGCCCTTATGGCTTGGGGCTACCTTCCAGCTCCTCTGGCCCGGATCTCTGCGCTATAAGTTCTCATATATCCCCAAAACCCTAGAGAGCCTCCCGAAACACTTTTTCCGCCACCACAAGTCTCTGTTCCTCCGTGTGCCCATCTGGAGCCCTGTTTCGGTGCCCTGACGGAGGGGGGGGTCGATCACGGAGGGCCTCTACATCAAACTTGTTGCTCTCATGGTGATGTGTGAGTAGTTCACCACAGACCTACGGGTCCGTAGTTAGTACCTAGATGGCTATCTCTCTCTCTCTATGTTCTTCATTGACAAGATCACCGTGATTCCCGCAGTGATCTATCTTATGTAATCAATCTTTGCGGTGTGTTTGTTGGGATCCGATGAATTGTTGGTTTATGTTCAGATTATTCATGAAAATATATTGAATCCTAGCTGGTTATTTATATGCATGATTGTTATAGCTTCGTAATGCTCTCCGATCTAGTGGTTTGATTTGGCCAATTAGATTGATTTATCTTCAAGTGGGAGTGGTGCGTTGTAGTGGGTTCAATCTTGCGGTGCTCAATTCCAGTGACAGAAAGGGACATGACACGTATTGTATTGCTTACACTAAGGGTAAAACGATGGGGTTCACTCAGATTAATTGGATTTACTTTGTCTACATCATGTCATCATCCTCCAAGCATTACTCTGTTTTTACTTAATACTCTAGATGCATGCTGGATAGCGGTCGATGGGTGGAGCAATAGTAGTAGATACAGGCAAGAGTTGGTCTACTTGTTTATGGGACGTGATGCCTATATACATGATCATTGCCGTGAATAAATATTGCATAACTATACGCTTTTCTATCAATTGCCCAACAATAATTTTTCTACCCACTGTATGCTTTCTTCGAGAGAGAAGCCTCTAGCGAAAACTATGGCCCCCGGGTCTCCTCACAAATATATTTACAAAAACTCTAAATACCTTGCTGCCATTATTTACTTTCTTTTTATTTTCAATTTATATTTATCAAATTATCTATCTATCACTACTTATCGCTTGCAAGTAACGAGTTCAAGGGGATTGACAACCCTCTTGCCCGCGTTGGGTGCAAGTGTGTGCTCTTTTGTGTGTAGGTGTTGAAGACAGGAAATTGTGTGGTCCTTCTATTGGTTCGATAAACTTAGTTCTCACTGAGGGAAATACTTACCTCTACTGTGCTACATCATCCCCTCCTCTTCGTGGAAAATCCCAACGCAGTTCACAAGTATCACCTGGCATGGCCCCGGGGAGACTGGCTCCACCGAAAGTGTGGGCTCTGCCCTTGGGGCGGTGTTCTGAAGCATGCTGGTCGTGGGGGAAGCAGGCACTATTGGGAATGGTGATTTCACCCTTGCAGCAAACTCATGGAGATTGCAAGTTTCTGGGACAAATCCTGCCTCCAGAGACCGAGCACAGATGTATGCGATGCGATAGAGCTCAACGACGGTGTGCACCCAGTGGGTGGAGAGCTTATCACGTACACCGATGCAGCAGACTTTGAGGAAGAAAACCGCGATGATGGGAGCCTCATGGATGTCGCGGGTCCTTTCTTGCATCTAGCGGAAACACCTGGTGTAGGCCCGCAGCTGCTCACCTGGTCCCAGTCTGAGATAGCGAAGGGAGGGTATATGTGGGCCTGAAAGACGCAAGGCCCCCGGGTGGCGGCACGTTCCTTGTCACAGCGCTCGGGTACCCTAGCCTCGGCCACATGGCTAGGCTTGCATAAGGGTTACGCGGCAAGAAGACTGGGAAGCTTCCCAGCCGCTGAGCGGGACCAGACACTCGTCGATGTACTCATGGGCACATGGTGGCCCTCTAAGGCCTACCCACAACCATACTTATTGGAGATCGACGGAGGAAGCCTGGGGGGAGACGACATCGAATATGACGGCGCGGAGAGGTGGCTGGTGGTCATGGTGTTGGCGCCACCAATCGTGATCAGGTGAATAGGGGTGGCGACGTGATGTGAACCGAGGGATGAGGAAGAAAATGTCTTAGCCCCCCTACCTGGAGCACCAAATGTCGACGTCCAAAAACCAGACATCGGGTCATTGTGCGAACAACACTTTTTGAGAGTTTGGCCAGGGATTGAAGACACTAGGTTTCCCCGAGCATCATCATCTCCGGACGAGATGAACTGAGGAGGAGAGCACACGGGAAGTGCCTAGGTTAAGGCCACCGTTGCGATGTAATACCCTACTCCTGCCATCATGATATTTCTATAGCAATATTGAGTAACAAGTTGTTCGTCTTCTGTGCCCGGCTACTGTTATTTATCCTACCGGGCATTCTTTGCTTTTAGATCCTCCCGCGCCGAGCAGTCCATAGCATGCTCCGGGAATCGTCCGACTGGCTCCGTCAGAATTAGCCGGAGCGTACTTGCTAGTGTGCGTTTGGCTATCATAGGACGCTCCTATAGCAACGTAGGAGTGGTGAAAGCCTTCCCGGGTACCGTGGATGACCCTGAGGGATGGCACGCCTCTTAGTGGCTTTCGGCCTGTACGTAGGCCGCGTCCCATCACTGGGGCATGACGCCAGCCCTAGTGGCATTGGCAAGGCATTTAATGCCCTACTGTAGTGTATTTTCTCTCCCCTCGTTGGTCAAGGAGAAAACCTTTTCGTGCATAGAGCCCTTCGCGGGGTGTCCCTGGAAGACCTTCCGGGCGCCTAGGACCCGGTGAGGGCGCTCCATCTCCACAACCAAGCCATTGACTACGCTGGTCCTGCATACCTTGGTTCCCATTGGACTGGTAATATGAACTCTCATGCTTCACTTATACCTTTTTGAGAGTTTAAATAGGAAGTGATAATTTACACGAGGTATATGTTTAGTCTAAAAAGGATAGGTATACAAGAGTGATATAATAAAAACTTTCATGTAGATCACTGAATGTGAAACATATGATCAACGGTATTGAAGTTGTAATATGGAAGCTTACTAGTTGGTAAACATTAATTAGTAAGAATAGTGGTGTTAAGGTTTCTAATTCACTATTTCATTAAAGTGTCGGTCATGCATGACCTGGACGTTGGAGTGTTCTATATCCTTGATTGTATTATTGGTGTTGTCCGGGCCGGGGTGCGTGATGGTTAACTCCTCCCAACCTCCTTTCTAGGAGCATGCGGGTAGTACTTTGCTTCGAGGGATAATAAATGACACAATAATTATTTGAGTTCTTTATGACTAATGTGAGTTTGTGGACTATAAGCATAATCTTTCCGTATTTTGCTAGCCTCTTTGGTACCGTGCATTGCCCGTTCTCACCTCGAGATTTGGCGCAAACTTTGCCAGTGCATCCAAACCCCATGATATTATACGCTCTATCATACATAAGCCTTATTATATCTTCCTCAAAACAGCCACCAAACCTACATATCATGGCATTTCCATAGCTTTTCTGAGATATGCCATGCAACTTCCATTGTTACTATTCACATGAATAGAGCATTCATTGTCATTTTGATTTGCATGATCATAGAGCTGACATGATATTTCTGGAAAATCCACCATTCATCATTGTATACATGTTACGCTAGTATCATTGTACATCCTCATACACTACCACAGGCATTCATTTGTAGTCATATAATTCAGTTTTATCGAGTTGTAAGTAAATAAAACTGTGATGATCATCATTACTAGAGCATTGTCCCAGTGAGGAAAAGAGTGATGGAGACTGATGAGTGCTAAAAAAGTAGGGATGAAGTTCGTGATATTTTTCTAAAAATGTGAGCAAAAAAAAGAAGGGGCAATGTTACTATCCTTTACCACACTTGTGCTTTAAACTAGCACCATGTTCTTCATATGGAGAGTCTCCATGATTTGTCACTTTCATATACCAGTGGGTGTTTTCACATTATTAGACGTTGACTTGCATATTCCTCTGACGGGCTTCCTCAAATTCCCAAAGTCTTCATAGAGCAAGTAAGTTGGATGCACACACACTTAGTTTCAATAGAGAGCTTTCATACACTTATATCTCTGGTGAATCCGTTGCATGGCAATCCCTACTCCTCGCATCGATATTGATTGAAAGGCTTCTCCATGGCCTAACGATCCGCCTAGTTGACGCGATACTTTCTCTATTTTTGTATTCCCTTATGAACCCCTACCATCATTCTCTATTCCACCTAAAGTGCTAAGTCCATGGCTCACGCTCAGGTATTGAGTGAGGTTGGAAATGCTGAAGCATGTGAAGAAGTACAATACAATTGCTTGGTTTGGCACCGGGGTGTTCATGATTTATACTTAGGCAAGGAAGACCGTGTTATGCCATTGCTTACATGATTAAATGAGTAGGGATAACGTTCTTTAGCATTGTTATTTTGAAAAGCAAAGGTTATTTGCAAGTATTCATCTATATTATCATTTTGATATTTACTAAGTCAACGTTTCTCAACATTCATACCTAAAAAGAATTACATGATAAAGACATGTTAGGTTGCATTCAACATAAAAAATTCTCTTTTTATCATTTACCTACTCGAGGACGAGCAGGAATTAAACTTGGGGATGGTGATACGTGTGCAACTTATCTATAATTTTTTATTGTTTCATGCTATTATATTATCAATCATACATGCTTTACACACCATTTTACCATTTTTGGCAACTAACCTATTAACCCAGTGCTAGCTGGCAGTTATTGTTTTCTACTTGTTTTTGGTTTGACAAAAAAATTGTACAAAACGCTGTCCAAACATGACGAAACTTTTTGATGATTTTTTCTGGACCAGACGACACCCTGGAAGCTTCGAGAGGAGACCAGATGCCTCACGAGGAGATGACAAGGCAGGGGGCGCCCTGCCCCCTTGTCGTGGTTTTGTCACGGCAGATGTCCCCATGAAAGGACTTAGGTTCGAGGCCATCGCTAAGGCGGTGATCTCGAAGGGGTTGATCGGAACCGAGAGACAAGGGTTACCCAGGTTCGGCCCCTCAGAAAGAGGCAAAAGCCTACGTCCTGCTTTGTGTTGTATTGATTGGGTATCGACTACAAGGGAGCGAGTTCGCTTGACCTAGCTATCGATGAGTTATTTAGTGGCCTAAGCCGCCCAGGTGACCCGCCTTTATATACACAGGTCGAGGCCCTGGGCTTACAAGAGTCCGGGTTGGGCCATACTTGTCAACCTACCTCACCTCTAACTATACCTGCCTTGATTAACAAGCCGCCACCGGCGGCTTACGCCACCGGGTCACACACATTGTCTTCTGGCTCTGGGCCTTCAGGCCCATCAAGCTTGTCCCAAACATTATCGCTAAGCCGCCAACCTCATGACCCGGCCCCACCTGGGCGGGTCTCACCATGGGGTTATATCCCCAACATTAGGCCCCCGATTGATTTGAACCAGTTCACGTCAATCTTCAAGTCTTCTGGTTGGCGCATCTTGCACACTGATAAATCTTCATGACCCGCAAAAAATGGAAAGTGTCGTCTCTGACGAATGTTCATCACCCGCCAAAAATGGGCGGCGTTGTCTCTGACAAATCTTCATGACCCGCCGTGACATCATCTCAGGAAAATTAAAAAGATTCCCCTGACGTCAGAGCAGATCTTTCTCCATTAATATGACCAGCCCGAGAATCGAGGCATTTCTTTAGTCAATTGCCGTCGTGCCTCCTCGATTTTTGCGCCGGCTGTTGTTGTCGCCTCACATCCTCATAAATAAGCACGGGGGCCCCATTATTTTCACCTTCCTGCTGCTGCCTTCTTCTTCCTCCTCCAGACGCCCGCACCGCCGAAGCTCACTGCGCCGTCCGGAGCTCACCGTCGCCTTCGACCCTGGCCGCTGCATCAACCTGACTTTGACCAGAAACTCACCGGCGTTAACCGCCTCCTTGGCATTCCTCAGGTTCCTTTCTCTTACCTCTGCAGATCCATGTTAGGGTTTCAAGTTCTTCGCGGCCGCCGTCGCTCGCCGGTGCATCCATCGTAGATCATAGAAAAATGATCCTTTAAGCCTTAGATCGCTACCCGAATCATGCGGTCTTCTGCATCATACGTATACCATGTTCATTAAGGATCACAAGCTTACTTTAATCCACATAGGATCCGTCTGTTCTTCCACTGGTTCTTTAGGTCCAGGAATATTTTTCTTTTTCCTTCGCCCGTAGATCTTCACGCAATAGCTGTAGATCTTAGAATCTGTTTGTCTACACTTAGTAATTTTCCAATGTTTATTGGCAAACTTGACCCGCCGTCACACTGTCGGCTCACATTGTCATATTGTGGCTTGCTTCGGCGGCTTATAATTTCATTTGACCCGCCAAATATCGTTACCATTTTTAAAATCATAATCGTCTTGGTCATAACTCGTTGTTGACCCGCCGTATATTCATGCCTTTCCACAGTCTTGTAAGCCGCCGCCATGTCTAGAGTCCCATCCACTTGCAACTGGGTAAGGTCCGGGGTGACCGAGGAGTCACTCAGGCAGTTCGTCACCATGGGAGTCTTGCCGGCTCAAGAGGTCATCCACTGGCGGGTTCCGGGCAACAAAAATGTTCCTAAGCCCGAAGCCGGGGAAGTCATTGTGTTCACAGACCACCTTCTCCGCGGTTTCTCTCCTCCCGGGTCTAAATTTTTCCGGGATGTCTTACATTCCTTCAGCCTGCACCCTGAAGATATCGGGCCCAACTCTGTCACCAATCTGTGCCAATTCCAGACCCTGTGCGAGGCTTATCTGCAAGAAGAGTCGTCCGTTGACCTCTTCAAGGAGTACTTCTACATTAACCGCCAAACAGAAATGGCGGATGGTTTGAGCCTCGAGCTTGGAGGTGTCACTCTTCAAAGACGGAGGGACGTACTCTTTCCAGCAGCTACTCTTCCGAGTCATCCCAAAGAATGGAATAAGACTTGGTTTTACTGCAAAGACACTTAGCCAGAAGGGGAGAACCCACTGCCGGGTTACCGTCCTTACCGGCTCAGCCCTGATGCAGAGCTCCCAGGCCGGATGTCTGCTGTAGAACGCGCTCAATATGGCCCAACTTTCTCAAAGATAAGGGCCCTGCTGGCCAATGGGTTAACAGGTGTTGATCTGGCCCGCTGCTAGGTCTCTTGGAGGATTCTGCCATTGAGCCGCCGCGACGCCTTAATGTGCCAATACAGTGGTGAAGTAAACGATCATCAGCGCTTCAACTAGACCCCCTTGACAGATCATGACCTCAATACTATTGTCAAGTCCTTATTGGGAGAGTCTCAAGCCGCCTGCAGCAAGACGGGTTTAAGTCCCTTTTATGCACTTAACCCGGCTCCAGAGGTGAGTCTTTCCATCCTAATCCTCTTCCATTCTTTTCATGTTGTACTTCATATATTGTATTAACCTTTCTGTCAATGCATTTTATCATTTGCAGGCCGGCTCTTCCTTCTGGAACAAGAGATTACCCGCCACCCTCAAGAAGAAAAGCAAAGTCCCCAAGGCGACTAAAGCTAAGGTGCCAACCCGTAAGAGGAAACAATCAACCGAAGAGTTGTTCGATCTAGATGACTCAGAGGTAGAACTTGACTCCCTTGGTCGTCTTTTCATACAACTTATTGACGCCGATTCTCCTCAGGAAGAAGCGGAAACCAGTCATGCTGATGTTGCAGAGGTAACTATCATCTCCTCTGACTCGGAACTTTTACCAGTAAAGAGAGTACAGCGGGCTGTACGGAAGGTAAAACGCTCTCGCCCTTTTGCTCACTTGGATCCCAACTTTCTTTTGAAGAAACAGCAAGATGACAACCGACGCCAGACCCTGAGCACCGGCTCTGAAGATCTCTTAGCCGGCTTATCAAATGATCCGGCTCCTCGGAAACGGCCCACTGAGGTACTTTCTTGCTTTGAACTTATCTCTTGTATGCTAATCTTGTGTTGCTACTTGCCTATATTTGACAATGATAACTTTTCAGGACTCGCCCCCTTCTTCCGGCGACTCAACCGCCTCAAAGCTGCCTCCTCTTATTATCAACCCGGGGTAAGCATTTTTATATCCCACTCCGTGTGTTAACAGTCCATCCATGTTCATTGATGTTTAACTTCTCCTTTGCTCATAGGGCTCAAGCCAAACGGAGGAAGGTAGGCGGGTCAGCCACTACTCTTGAAGCTCCAGAGTCGGCAGACCCAAAACCTAACACCCTTGAGGCTCACATTGAGCCACCTGAAGCTGACAAAGATGCCCATGAAGAAGCTCCCCAGCCTGATGAACCGGCTGGTATGGATATTGAGACTCCTGAGGCTCATCCGGAAATGGATCCTAAGCCGCCCAACCCCCAGCCGTCAACGGAAAAAGTGGCTTCTCCTGAAGAAGTGACTGTCACCGGGGCGGCTTATAAATTTCCATCCCCCTCCCATGTCATATCAAGGCATACCGGTGAAGATGAGGTGGCTCCTTCTAAGGAAGGAAAGATTCAATTTGATCTTCCCGACTTAGAAAAACTTACTGCCGACGAATTACACTCTGGCTATCTGAACCGTCTCTCTGCAAGCCGGGACATGGAGGCTAACTTGGTCGGCATGATGAAGAAGAAATACGAGGTATTCCGCTTCCCTTCTCTTTCCATATATATACTTATGTAGCCCCCAAGGGCCGGTTAACCTCTGAAGAAGGTCAGTCGGGCCTTCAGTTACTTTGATCATGTAGTACTTAATTATAGAATACTGGCCAAATGTAGCCCCCAAGGGCCGGGTCATTACACAACTAATGAACCGGCACTCAATCATAGACTAAGAGCCAAGTGTAGCCCCCAAGGGCCGGGTCATTATGCAAATAATGAGCCGGCACTCAATCATAGAGTAAGAGCCAACTGTAGCCCCTAAGGGCCGGGTCATTATGCAAATAATGAGCCGGCACTCAATCATAGAGTAAGAGCCAACTGTAGCCCCCAAGGGCCGGGTCATTATGCAAATAATGAGCCGGCACTCAATCATAGAGTAAGAGCCAACTGTAGCCCCCAAGGGCCGGGTCATCTTTATGAAGATGATCTGGGTCTCAGATGAGTGTTGACTCCTTTGAAGAACTGATGCACATTAGCCCCCAAGTGTCAACTATATTGCTTGCAATCTACTTGAGACTTGTAATACTGCTCCGGCGGCTTAATAAAAAATAACCCTGTGCTTTGTCTGTTTGCATTCTGCAGGAATCATTAAATGCTGCCGAGTCTAATCTGATGGACTTGAAGAAGAGCTTATCTTTGCAGCAGGACGCCCGAGCAGAGACGGAAGAAAAGTGCCAGCTCTGCTCCATAGATCTTGAGAAGATCAAAACAGAGCTCGAAACTTTCAAGCAGACTGCCGAATCTGAACGAGCCGCCCTGCTTAAACGGGCAGAAACTGCTGAAGGTCAACTGCGACCTGTGTCTGAAGAGCTGAGCCAAATGAAGAGCCATCTCTCCCGGATGATTGGAGCCGTCTTTGGTAAGTGTCGTTTGACTGTCAATATTCCTTGCAAAAGACTCTTCAAGAACCCTTCCAGGCGGCTTATAAAACTTGTCTTGCTTCCAGGTGAACGAAGTCGCCAACTTTCAGATGACAGTCTTTTAAAGCTAAAGGCTTTATACTCCCTTTCTGAACTGCTCTATGCAGGATCACTTTTCACCATAAAGGCTGTTATGACTGAGAAAGGTGTGCCGAAGTTTATGAAGGGCGTGCTCGAAGTCCTCTCCACCATCCCGAAGCAAATAGAAGAATTGAAGAAATCAGCCGCCCGCAAGGGCGCAATTGCTGCTTTGAGCCAGTCGCTAGCTTATGCCCCTGAGCTTAACCCGGCCGAGATGATGGATGGCTTTCCTCAGTTGAAGGATGACGGCTCGGAATTTACACAAGAGGATTACGCCCGCTATCGTAAGGCTTCCCGGGTCTTGGCAAGCCGGCTGGCCAAAGATGTTAATCTGTCGTCATATCAAGCGGCTTATTCGGAGGAAAACAAACGAGTTCGAGGGCCCACCTTTGAAGCGAAAAGCTTAATTCCTCAACGCCGTAAGCACCTCTTCGCTCCTGATGTTGACCCGTCTCCAATCATGCACGATGAAGCCAAATTTGAGGCCTTAACAAATTGCAATTGGGACATGGACAACCTCCAGATCCGGGAGACCGAAGACCCGGTGCAGGATGACCCGGCGACGAACTAGACAAAGAGTTTGCATCCTATGAAGGTAACCCGGCCTTGTTTGATATGTCGGGTTATAATTTTGCTGACAAAAACTTGAAGTCCGCAGCTTTTGGGCTTTTTAATAGCCTTGTAATAGCAGTAGGAAACATTTAACCGACTGCCCTTGTGCCTTTGATGCACTTTTAAACTTATTTTAATCCATATCCCGGCGATTTAGCAAATTTGCCTTTGATACATAATCGTCTGACTGCTTTAACTCGCCGGGCGGGTTATACTCCATGAGCAATGCCAAGCCGGAATAACCCAAAACTTAGAATCTTATCATGAGAGCACCTGCAAAAAACAAGTAACTTGTATATTTTTTGCCTTATAAGTCGGCTTTAAAGGCGCAGCAAGACAAGATAACTCTTGTTTGTTATGAAAAAAAAATTATTGTTTCCGAAGAAACTAGGCATAAAAGCCTAAAAACTCATAAGCCGGCTCTCACATGGCATAAATCCGTCGTTTAAACCTTAGCAAGTTCAGGGTCTTTAAAAGATTGACATTGCTAAGAGTACGAACGGGCCATATAGCGGAGGGATTACGACAGACAAGGCGAGTTTATCCTAGCTCACTGTAAGCTGGCTCTCACGTGACAAAAACCGTCATTTAAACATTGACAAGTTCAGGGTCTTCGTGCGAGAATAACTTATAAAAGTTCAGGGTCTCTTATCAAGATTAACTGTCAAGAGTTCGGCGGGTCACATGGCGGAGTAGCAAGTTGCAAACAGGCAGGTTTAACTCGAACATGGCATTTGAAGCCTGGCCAAGAGGGTATGCAAGCTAAACCCAGTGGGTTGGAAGCCCCCAAGTGACCTGATGAAGGATCAACTCCTTTGCACAAATTTTAGTGCGGAAAAAACGGCAGAGGCCCCTAATCATGGGGATGCCAACTTTATTATATCATAAAAAGTGGTATATACAATGACAGGAATATGTACATTGATAAGAGCCGGACTGGCGGCTTAAGTATAGTATGGCCGAAGGTCAGCAATATTCCACGGCCTCTGAGTCTCTTCACCAGAAGTGCGTGACTTGTCACCCTCCCGTATATCAATGAGATAATATGAGCCATTGTTGAGATTTCTGCTGATCACAAACGGTCCTTCCCAAGGAGGTGATAACTTGTGCATATCTGACTGGTCTTGAATCAACCGGAGTACTAAGTCGCCTTCTTGGAACGTCCGGGTCTTGACCCTGCGGCTATGATAGCGACGCAGGTCTTGCTGGTAAATCGCGGACCGAGCTGCTGCAAGATCCCGTTCTTCGTCCAAGGCATCCAAAGCATCCTGACGCGCCGCCTCATTATCAGCTTCCACGTAAGCCGCCACTCTGGGCGAGTCATGATGGATATCACTGGGGAGAACAGCTTCTACGCCATAGACCATGAAGAAAGGCGTATAGCCTGTTGATCTGTTGGGGGTGGTTCTTATGCTCCAAAGAACTGAAGGTAACTCCTCCACCCAACAACCAGACGTGCGCTCCAAAGGAACCATAAGCCGGGGTTTTATCCCTCTCAAAATTTCCTGGTTAGCACGCTCGGCTTGACCATTAGACTGTGGATGAGCCACAGAAGATACATCAAGGCGAATATGTTCATCATCACAAAACTCCTTCATAGCCCCCTTGGACAGATTTGTACCATTATCAGTGATGATGCTATGAGGATAACCAAACCGAAAGATCAGCTTTTTGACGAACTGAACTATTGTTGCGGCGTCACACTTGCTGACCGGCTCAGCCTCAACCCACTTGGTAAACTTATCAACCGCCACCAAGAGGTGGGTCTTCTTATCTTTAGACCGCTTAAAAGGCCCTACCATATCAAGCCCCCAGACCGCAAACGGCCAGGTAATCGGAATCATCCGCAACTCTTGAGCCGGCACATGGGCACGTCGTCCAAATTTCTGGCACCCGTCACACTTACTGACCAAGTATTCTGCATCTTTATGAGCTGTTAACCAGTAGAAACCATGTCGAAAGGCCTTAGCCACCAAAGACTTTGATCCGGCATGATGACCACAATCACCAGCATGGATTTCTTGCAAGATTTCACGGCCCTCGTCAGGAGAGACACATCGCTGAAAAACACCAGTCACGCTGCGCCTGTGTAACTCGCCGTTGACAATAGTCATGGATTTAGATCGCCTTGTGATCCGCCGTGCCAGAGTCTCATCTTGAGGTAACTCGCCACGGGTTAAGTACGCCAGATAAGGCAACGTCCAATCAGGGATTGCACGGAGAGCCGCCACCAATTTTCCTTCCGGGTCAGGTACAGCCAAGTCCTCCTCTGATGGTAACTTAACCGACGGGTGATGTAACACGTCCAGGAACACATTAGGCGGCACCGGCTTACGCTGAGATCCGAGTCGTGACAAAGCATCAGTCGCCTCATTCCTCTGCCGATCAATATGATCCACCTGATAGCCCTTAAAGTGGCCAGCAATGACATCAACCGCCTGGCGATAAGCCGCCATGCGAGGGTCTTTAGAATCCCACGTGCCAGAGACTTGTTGAGCCACCAGATCTGAGTCGCCAAGACATCTGACCCGGCTCAAATTCATCTCCTTGGCCACACAGAGCCCGTGAAGCAAAGCCTCATATTCGGCTGCATTGTTAGTACAAGGAAACACTAACCTTAATACATAACAAAACTTGTCACCTCGCGGGGAAGTCAAAACAACTCCAGCCCCCGAGCCTTCCAATTGCCTTGAGCCATCAAAATGAATTGTCCAATATGTGTTATCCGGCTTCTCTTCAGGTATCTGACATTCTGTCCAGTCATTGATAAAATCCACCAGGGCTTGAGATTTTATAGTCGTCCGTGGCACATACTTCAGATTAAGAGGCCCAAGCTCAATTGCCCACTTAGCAATCCTGCCAGTAGCTTCTCTGTTTTGAATGATATCTCCCAAAGGAGCAAGCTGACCACTGTAATTGGATGCCCGAGGAAATAATGCTTCAGCTTGCGATTGGCCATGAATACACCAAGCACCAGCTTCTGCCAATGTGGGTATCTCTGCTTGGATTCTGTCAAGACCTCGCTGACATAATAAACTGGCCGCTGAACTGGGTACTCCTTACCCGCCTCCTTGCGCTCAACCACAACTGTAGCACTGACAGCTCTGTTGTTAGCCGCAAAATATAAGAGCAAAGGCTCCTTTTCCACGGGAGCAGCTAAAATGGGCGGCTCAGCCAACTGCTTTTTAAGTGCCTCAAACGCCTCATTAGCCGCCTCACTACAGACGAAATCGTCTGTCTTCTTCATCATCTGATACAAAGGAATAGCCTTCTCACCGAGGCGGCTTATGAACCGGCTCAAGGCACCAATACGACCCGCCAGGCGCTGAACATCATTGATGCATGCCGTTTTAGACAAGGAGGTGATAGCATTTATCTTGTCCGGGTTAGCCTCAATGCCACGCTCAGAGACCAAGAAACCCAAGAGTTTGCCCGCAGGTACACCGAATACACACTTTGCCGGGTTAAGCATCATCTTGTAAACCCGCAGATTATCAAAGGTTTCCTTCAAATCCGCCAGCAGAGTTTCCTTCTTCTTTGACTTGACCACAATATCATCCACATAAGCATGAACATTGCGCCCAATTTGACCATGAAGACAGTTCTGCACACAACGCTGGTAAGTCGCTTGGGCACTCTTGAGCCTAAAAGGCATAGACACATAGCAGAAAGCTCCAAAAGGCGTAATAAAAGACGTCTTCTCTTGGTCTTTGACTGCCATCTTGATCTGATGATAACCTGAATAAGCATCTAGGAACCATAGACTCTCGCAACCCGCCGTTGCATCAATGATTTGGTCGATACGGGGGAGAGCAAACGGGTCAACCGGACACGCCTTGTTAAGATCCGTGTAATCCACGCACATGCGCCACGTGCCATTCTTCTTGAGTACCAACACCGGGTTAGCTAACCACTCCGGGTGAAAAACTTCAACGATGAACCCTGCTGCCAAGAGCCGGGCCACCTCTTCCCTAATAGCCTTACGCCTCTCCTCATTGAAGCGACGGAGGAACTGTTTGACCGGCTTAAACTTAGGATCCACATTAAGGTGGTGCTCAGCGAATTCTCTCGGTACACCCGGCATGTCAGAAGGCTTCCATGCAAAGATGTCCCGATTCTCACGGATGAATTCGATGAGCGCGCTTTCCTATTTAGGATCCATATTGGCCCCAATAGTGAACTGCTGCGATGAGTCGCCAGGAGTGAAATCCACTAGCTTGGTATCTTCTGTCACAAACTTGAGAGGCGGCTCAGATTCCGTGCTAGGCTTCTTTAGCGGGGTCATATCTGCCAGGTCAACATTCTCCCTATAAAACTTGAGCTCCGCCTCGGCACAACTTGACTCTGCATATGCTGCATCGCCGTCCTCACATTCAAGAACAATCTTCCGATCACCATGCACTGTAATCGTCCCGTTTAACCCGGGCATCTTGAGCTGCAAGTACACATAACAAGGCCTAGCCATGAACTTGGCGTAAGCCGGTCGCCCAAACAAAGCGTGGTACGGGCTCTTGATTTTGACCACCTCAAACCATAAGGTCTCCACCCTATAGTTAGACTCATCACCAAAAGCTACCTCCAGAGAAATTTTTCCGACTGGATAAGCCGATTTTCCGGGCACCACTCCGTGAAAGACCGTTGAAGACGGCTTAAGGTCCTTATCAAGCAAGTTCATCCGGCGGAACGTGTCATAGTACAGGATGTTGATGCTACTGCCACCATCCATAAGCACCTTAGTGAACACATAGCCTCCGACTTGGGGGGCCACTACCAAAGCCAACTGTCCCGAGTTATCCACGCGCGGCGGGTGATCCTCCCTGCTCCAAATTATGTCATACTCTCACCACTTTAAGTACTGACGGAGAGCCGGCATAGCCGCATTAACCGCCCGCTTGCGCACCTTCTCATCCCGCTTGTCAAGACTAGTCGTAAAAACATGATATTGGCCTCCATTAAGCTGCTTTGGATTACTCTGGTACCCGGACTGGTTGTTTTGCCGCTGACCTCCATTGCCAGACTGTTGGTTATTACCACCATGATTCCCTTGGCCTTGATAGCCAGAACCTGAACCGCCTGCACCAAAGCCGGACCCAGGAGAGCCGGATCCTGATCCGCCAGATGGTCCACCGCCGCCTCCTTGATGCTGGTTAATGCTGTAATTTCGGAATTCCCGCATGATCCAACAATCCCTCCAGGCATGAGTGGATGGCTTATCGGGAAGACTATGTTTTGGGCAAGGAGCACTCAACATCGCCTCCATATTGACAGGCTTGTTCTTACCGAAGGGCGGCTTACCATTGCCCTTTCCACTGTTCCCTCCAGCACTAGTGTTGGCCACCAAATCTGACCCGCCGTCCGGGTGTTTCCGCTTTCCACCATTGCCATTATTATTATTTCCTCCCCCGTTCTGCTATTGACTCTTGCCATTGTTATTCTTCTTACCCTTGGCCGACTTCTCATCATCGGAACCAGGGTCCTTCGTGCTATCAGAGTCTGCATACTTAGTAAGAGCCGCCATGAGTTCCCCCATGTCCTGGCATGAACATTTGAGCCGGCCAAGCTTCTGCTTCAGAGGCAAAAAATGACAATTCTTCTCCAGAATCAGAACCGCTTGAGCCGCCGTAATATTGTCGGAGGAGTGGATGATGGTTGAGACTCGCCGGACCCAATGATGGGCCGACTCATCCTCCCACTACACGCAATGATCCAAATCCACAATCGTCATGGGCTGCTTGCACGTCCCTTGAAAATTCTTGATAAACTTTGCCTTCAACTCGGCCCAGGAATTAATGGTGTTGGGTGGCAAACCCTTCAAGCACGTGCGAGCCGGCCCTTCCAACATCATGGTGAAATACTTGGCGCAAACCGCATCACTAACGTCTAACATCTCCATGGCTAGCTCATAACTTTCGATCCAAGCCTCCGGAGGCAGATCGGCAGTATAATTGGGCACCTTGTGGGGACCCTTGAAGTCCTTTGGTAGGCGCTCGTTTCGTAAGGCCGGCACTAAGCACGGCACTCCCACGGACCTGGAAGTTATCCCGGCTCCCACCGAAATAGAAGGGGCTACGGTGGGTTCTTGATGAGCCGCCGCAGCTGCCAACGCTGCCACCTCTCGCTGCGCTCTTGCCCGATCCACCAGCGCCTGAGCATCAAGAGCCGGCTGATCATCTCGCGCCGGGTTTTAACGTCACTCACTACTAGAGACCGCAGACGACTCTAAGCGCCGGCTGTAACTACGGCTCGGGATGGGGGTTGAGTGCACGCGACTCCGGCTGTAAGTATACTTCTCCTGCTGTGCCACCGCTGTCTGTAAATAGCCAATGGCGTTCCGCACTTCCTCCGCGAAAGGCGTCCCATCAGGGATGGAGATCGTGCCAAGCCTGACTGCTGCTGCTACCATGTTCTCCGCCGGGTTAGAAAAATGATCGGGCGGCATCGGAAAAGGCTGTGGCGGGGTCTGGTTCCTGCGGGGCGGGTCTAGCTGCCTATGCTGAACCACCGCCCTACTCCCAGGTACTTCCGCCGTCCGGGTCACGGTCAGAGGTGTATTCTGTCCCGTCCCTGGCGTGTTGAAAAGATTCCTGGCCTCATACTAAGCTGGCAAACGGGACTGATGTCTCATCCGGTGGACTGCCTCTGCGGTCTGCTGCTCCAGGTCGAGGCGAAAAGCTTCCGCCTTAAGGCGCTCCGACTCAGCATCCATCTGAGCCTTCAGTGCGTTGATTTCCTCTTGGACTCCGGCCATCTGGTCCTTCAAGCTTGCGATCTCCATGTTGTGGGCTGCTTGGTTTTCGACCGTGACCTCGGTCCCCATCAGAGTTGTAAGCTCGTTCATCAGATCCAGCAAAACTTGAGCCGGCGGCCTGCCTGACCCGGACCCGGTCGCGCCAGCGGCCGTGCTACCAGGGGTCGGTGCCGATCCTGCCATGAAGACAGCGGCGCGGCTCGGCGGCTCATAGTATTCCGGCTCATGGTACTCCGGCTCAGGGTAATCCTCGATGTAGCCCCCAAGCTCGCCGTTGTGAAGCTGGTAGATTGATTCCACCTCTCCGCTCGAGGATCCATCCTCTGAGCAGATGAGGGTTTCCTCCTGTGACATGGAACCTTCAAGCTCCGCGCCTTGGGTAAAGCCGACGAAGACGTGCTTCTGACCCGGGTTAACTTGGGCGGGCTGCACGCGCCGGGCCGGCTCGACGAGGTCGGTGCAGATGTCCGGCCCAGGCTTAGATCCGCCGATCTTGCCAATGAAGACGTGAATTCCGCCGAAGGGGACCCGGTACCCGTACTCGATTGAATCGGCCTTGGGGCCCTAGCCAGCGTCGTCGATGTAGAGCTTGCCGCGGCGACTCTTAGTCATCCTGCCAATGGCACATCCCACGATCCCTGTGAGAGAGCCCTCCGAGAATTCCACACCACCGAGCGTCAGCCCCACGATGGGCGCCAACTGTCGTGGTTTTGTCACGGCAGATGTCCCCATGAAAGGACTTAGGTTCGAGGCCATCGCTAAGGCGGTGATCTCGAAGGGGTTGATCGGAACCGAGAGACAAGGGTTACCCAGGTTCGGCCCCTCGGAAAGAGGTAAAAGCCTACGTCCTGCTTTGTGTTGTATTGATTGGGTATCGATTACAAGGGAGCGAGTTCGCTTGACCTAGCTATCGATGAGTTATTTCGTGGCCTAAGCCGCCCAGGTGACCCGCCTTTATATACACAGGTTGAGGCCCTGGGCTTACAAGAGTCCGGGTCGGGCCATACTTGTCAACCGACCTCACCTCTAACTATACCTGCCTTGTTTAACAAGCCGCCACCGGCGGCTTACGCCACCGGGTCACACACATTGTCTTCTGGCTCTGGGCCTTCAGGCCCATCAAGCTTGTCCCAAACATTATAGCTAAGCCGCCAACCTCATGAACCGGCCCCATCTGGGCGGCCCTGCCCCCTTGTGGCCCCCCTATGGCTCTGATTGCCCTAATTTCTGGCCTATAAATTCAAATATATTCCGAAACCCTTAGGGGAGCACCCGAAACAATTCTTCTGCCTTCGCAAGCCTTTATTCTTCTGTGATCCCATCTCGATGCATTTTTCGGTACTCTGCCAGAGGGGGAATCCATCACGGAGGCTATCTTCATCAACCTTGCCGCCTCCCCAATGATGCCAATGATGTGTGAGTAGTTCTTGCGAGACCTACGGGTCCATTGTAGTAGCTAGATGGCTCTCTCTCTCTCTCTCTCTCTCTCTCTCTCTCTCTCTCTCTTGTTTGATATTCGATACAATGATCTCTTCGAAGACCTATTCGATGTAATCTTTGCGGTGTGTTTGTTGGGATCCGATGAGTTGTGGGTTTATGATCAGATTATTCATTGAAAGTAATTGAGTCTTTTCTAAGATTTATTATGTATGATTTTACAGCCTTGTATTTCTCTCTGATATATCCGTTTAATTTGGACAATTAGATTGATTTATCTTAAGTAGGAGAGGTGCTTGGTGATACATCTCCAACGTATCTATAATTGTTGATTCTTCCATGCTATTATATTATCAATCTTGTATTCTGTATACATCATTTTTGGGAACTAACCTATTAACCATGTGCCAAGTGTCAGTTGTTGTTTTTTCTTGTTTTTGGTTTTACAGAAAATCTGTGCCAAACAGAGTCCAAACGTGACGATTTTTCTGGACCAGAAGACACCTGGGAAGCTTTGGGAGGAGTCCGGAAGACACACAAGAGACAACAAGGCAGCAGGGCATGCCCTGGGGGTAGGTGCTCCTATCCCCTTGTGGGCCCCCTGTGGCTCCTTTTGCCCTAATTCCTGGCCTATAAATTCACATATATTCAGAAACCCTTGCGGGAGCACCCGAAACAAGTTTTCCGCTGCCGCAAGCCTCTGTTCTTCCACGATCCCATCTGATGGCCTTTCCCGGTACTCTGTCGGAGGGGGAATCCATCATGGAGGTCGTCTTGATCAACCTTGCCGCCTCCCCAATTGCGTGTGAGTAGTTCCTACAGGACCAATGGGTCCATAGCAGTAGCTATATTTCTCTCTCTCTCGTTTGATCTTCCATACAATGTTCTCTTCGGGGAGCTATTTCATGTAATCTTTGAAGTGTGTTTGTTGGGATCTGATGAATTGTGGGTTTATGATCAGATTATTTATTGAAAGTAATTGAGTCTTTTCTAAGATTTATTATGTGTGATTATTATAGCTATGTCTGATTTATGATCTGTGAGTATTCTTTGGCCAAGTTGATGATTAGATCTTCAGAGGAAGTGGTGCATAGTAGTAGTTTCAATTTTGTGGTATCCTCACTCTATGACATGAAGAGTAGCGAGGCACGTATTTCTATTGTTGCTACTAAGGGTAAAATGACGGGGTTCAAACATATTATTTGGTCTTACTTTGTCTACATTATGTCATCATGCTCCAAGCATTAGTCTGTTTGTTATGAACTTAATATCATAGATGCATGATGGATGGCGGTCGATTGGTGGAGTAATAGTAGTAGATGCAGAATCATTGCGGTCTACTTGTAACGGACGCAATGCCTATATATATAATCATGCCATGAATAGCATTATAATTATTCGCTTTACTATCAATCGCCCAACAGTAATTTGTCTACCCACCGTTGTTATGCTCATGAGAGAGATGCCTCTAGTGAAAGCTATGGTCCCGTGGTCCATTCACTTTATATATTTACTAAGACTAAAAATATCCTTGCTGAAATTTATTATATTTTTTATTTATATTTATTCCTTCACTCTCATAATTAATCCTTGCAATTAAGGAGTACAAGGGGATTAACAGCCCTCTTGCCTGTGTTGGGTGCAAGTATTTATTTGTGTGTGTGAAGGTACCGTCGACCATTCGTTTGCATGATCTCCTATTGGTTCGATAAATCTTGGTTCTCAACCGAGGGAAATACGTTCTCCTACTATACTACATCACCCTTCCTCTTCGGGGAAAATCACAACGCCTATCACAAGTAGCAGAAGAATTTCTAGCGCCATTATCGGGAGCTTCATCAAACAAACATGAGGTGCCTGCACACAAACACCTTATTTGATTGCTTTATTTTTATCTTTCATGTTGACTCAATAAAATAAAAATAAAGACATATGGATCTTCATCCACTTTATAATCTTTTCCAATTTGCTGCATGTTGTAAACCAATAAGCTAATAATGAAGAAGTTATAAAAGTAAATGCTATTGGGATACATTTATTGAATGAAAAGCACGATTGCAATGATTTCCCATGAAATTCAATTGTGCTAATGATCATGATTGGCGTGATGATATTTCTTTTAATCTTGAAAAAATATTTCAGCCTCATGATGAATCTACTATTGAATATGAAATTTGCAATAGTATTGAAAGTGGGTTTGAAAGAGTGTCAACTTTAGGTAAAAAGAATCCCACATATTCGGAGAGTGCTCAATCTTATGTATCTTTTGATAAAAGTGGGTTTGGAGAGGTCATGACTTTAGTTGATGTTAATCCCACTATCTTGGAAGATTGTAAAGTTTGCATGCCTATGGATCATGAAGAGATTATTTTACATGATAGTTATATTGTTGAATTTTAATATGATCCTACATGTAATTATTTTTAGAGAGGCAAATATGGTTATAAAAATCTTCATGTCACTAAATTACCTCTCTTTGTGTTGAAATTATTAATGCTTCATTCTCCCTATTTGCATATGCTTGATATTTCTTATCTTGATAATTTGTTTTCCTATAAAAATTCATATGCATAGGAAGAGGGTTAGACTTAAATGTGTTTGGTACATGTTTTTTATGCTCTCTTCGTGCTTCAATTCATGTCTTGTATGTGAGCATCATTGAAATCTCAAGCCTATCTTAAATGGCTATAAAGAAAGAGCTTGTTTGGAGACAACCTAATAGTTATCTTTATTTTTATTTTCTGTTTCTTGAATCGACATGATTATTGCTAATGTAATGATTGTGTTTGTATCTTTTCTTTTGTGTTTGTGCCAAGTAAACCCTTTAGGATGATGTGGATGATACTAGAATTGATGTTGTGCAGAAACAGAAACTTTAACGCACAATGTTTGAATTTACATTTTTTTACTAAAATGTGATAAATTACTGGAATTATTAAACAGTATTGAGATACAAATTGCTTGTGTTGTCCTAATTTTTTAGAATTTTATGAGTTACATAAGTATGGTGTTAGTCCAGATCATTATGTATTGTTCTGTTTTAGATAGATACTATTTTCATTGCATAGTTTGCTTATTTTGATGATGCTATGGATTATATCGGGGGGTATAATTCATGGAGAAGTTAGAATACAGTAGATATTATGCAAGGGGAATTATGAATTTATTTATAACAATACCTAAGGTGAATGATGATTTGATTATACTAACGGATCTCACGAAGTTTCTGTTAAATTTTGTGTGCTGAAGTTTTCAAGTTTTGGGTGAGATCGCAATGGATGAAGGAATAAGGAGCGGCAAGACCCTAAGCTTCGGGATTCCCAAGTAACCCCAAGGTAATATTCAAGGAAGACCCAAGCATCTAAGCTTGAGGATGCCCGGAAGGCATCCCCTCTTTTGTCTCCAATCTTTGGTAGTTTTACTTGGAGCTATACTTTTATTCATCACATGATATGTGTTTTTGCTTGGAGCGTCGTGTGCTATAGTTTTATTTTGTTTTGATTTTTAGTTTGCCGCAATCATTGTTTGATGTACAAAACTATTATGAGAGACACACATTCATTGAGATTTATTAGAGTGCTCTTTATGCTTCAGTTATATCTTTTGAGTCAAGGTAGTTTTGCTCATGTGTTTCACTTATATCTTTATAGCACAGTGGTAGTTGTATTTTATATAAATCATATGCACTCTCATGCTTCACTTATACCTTTTTGAGATTTTAAATAGTAAGTGGTATTTTGCACGGGTTATATGTTTAGTCGCAAAATGATAGGTATACAAGAGGGATATAATAAAAAAAATCATGTAGATCACTCAATAAGAAACGTATGATTAATGGCATTGAAGTTATAATGTGGAGGCTTGCTAGTTGGTAAACATTAATTAGTAAGAATAATGGTGTTAAGGTTTGTGATTCACTATTTCATTAAAGTGTCGGTCATGGCATGACCAGGACGTTGGAGTGTTATGTATCCTTGATTGATGCCTTTCTGTTGTTCGGACCATGGGCCCGCGATGGTTATCTCCTCCCATCCTCCTCCCTAGGGGCATGCTAGTATTACTTTGCTTTGAGGGCTAATACATGACATAATAAGTATCTGAGTTCTTTATCACTAATGTGAGTTTGGGGAGAACAAGCACTTCCATCCTTTCCGTATTTTGCTAGCCTCTTCGGTACCATGCATTGCCTGCTCTCACCTTGAGATTTGGCGCAAACTTCGTCAGTGCATACAACCCCCATGATGTGTACCGATGTGCTTGATAAACACAAAAGATATATTTCATACCTTCCTGTTTTTGTTCTTCTATTAATCCTAAATTAATATTTATGAGAATTGCAATATTCAGGCTAAAAACAAAACTACCTTCATGATAATTGTAGCAAATTTGTTCAATTATTATGGGTTTATAGTTTCCCGATACAATAACTTTGGTGAAGCACTGCAACCATTTATTTGAACCACCAGGTGACTACTACCCTTAAAATGTAGTTTACATTACCAATATGTCTCTATATTTTTCTCCATGATAGTCATGGCACATGAATATATAGCTCAACTATAAGGAAAACCTTCAGTTCTTTTGGTGATCGGTGTTTATTAGTGCTAGATTTTTCGCATGTGATATCCTTGTCATAGCACATAAAGTGTATATTTTTTGTTCAGGTTGTACTATAGCAATAATTGGAGTATACGATGCGTTAGCTCCTCTCCGTTTTTGTACTTTGTATGAGCAATAATTGTGAATGGTATGGAGGATTATGGAGTAGGCTAACTCACTTGATTGAGGGGATTTGGGATCCTCTATATGCTCCAGAGACTTCCCCAACAATTATCTTTAAAACTATTATATAGAAGATTTAACATTTTAATTATCGATGGTCACTATAGCTTCCACACATTTTAAAACTATTACGGGTGTACAATTTTTGTGTCCGACTATTTGAGGATAAAATATGTGTGTTCGCAATCACATCGACAACATCCAGTATGTCAATGGTCAAACCCTAAAACAACGGTATAGATATTGGTGTGAACGTATCATATGTGGATAGATATGCCACATGCTGAAAAGGAAGTGTTAGATCAATGTGCATGGAGATGTGATCATCTTGATGAATTAATTCCTTGCCAATGTCCAAAAATAGGGAGATCAGTGAGGTCAAAGCAATATGTGCAAAGCTCAACATGAATAGAAGAGTAAGGGTGTAAATAAACAATAATTATTGTTGTAGTTGGATGATCAACACAATCGTCTCATTCACTTCTAGGCAGACCCCAAATTTTCAAACAATTATCTTACAAAATCTACCAGAATAAGTGAATATATTTACAAAAAGGACTGTTATATCTTCCAAACGTTCAGATTATAGGTAAAGATCTGAACGATCTAAATCCCAGCCTCGCTCGCTCCCTCCTCCTCTAAATCCAAGCATTGCTCGCTCCCTTCTTCTTTCTTTTACTGATGAGTGAGAACAACTGTTGTATTTGTACCTCCAAACATGCATGCATGCATGTAAGACAAAATTGCTGATGTCAGCAAAGATTCCATTAAAATTTAATTTTCAAAATGTTTTGTAGCTCAAACCGTCGCTCCGATTAAAAAACGTCTTCACAAAATAATCGTCTCGACGAGATCTATGAAACTAGATCCCATCTTGATATGTTCTGATGACTTTTTTCGGATAAAAATGTTACCACATCTGGGCTATGTAAGTTATCACGTCTGTCATACATAAGTTACCATGTCGTTTACACAGAAGTTACCGTGGTATGTTTTCGACAAACTTTTTTCCCGGAGATTATGGTGTTTGCATTGACTTATCAGCTTTGTTGTGTATATTACCATGTTGCACAAAAGTTATCGAGGTATGCTTTTCAACAATTTTCATTCCCTCCATCAAAAAATTACCGCGGTATTTGTATATGAGTTATCAGCTCTCATGTGCGTGTATTATCATGTTGTTTACACATGAGTTATTGGGAGGTATTTTTTTTAATAGAACTTTGCGGCTCATATCGAGTCAGTTCGTTTAGGTGCATGCTGGTCTGGGTCGATACCAGACCGCCCCATAACCACCTATGATCAGGTCTGTGTTGCGTAAAATACCATGCCATTTATGTAGAAGTTATCGGGGGTATGTTTTTAACAACTTCTTTCACACTGGTCAAAGTTATCGTCGTTCTTGTACGTAACTTATCAGGTAAGCGGTTGAATATTACCGTATCATCACACAAAAGTTATCGGGGTTATGTTTTTAAAAGAAAAAAAACCTAGTCAAAGTTATCACGGTGTTTGTACGTGAGTTATCAGCTCTATTGTGCGTATATTAGCATGCTATTTACACGGAAGTTACCGCGGATGTATGGTTTTCAACAACTTTTATCCCGGGGGCAAAGAGTTATCATGGTGTTTCTACATGAGTTATCAGCTCTGTTGTGCTTATATTACCATCATATTTACAGAAAAGTTACCGGGGTTTATTTTTTAATAATTTTCCCCCGAGTCAAATGGTTAGCATAGTGTGTGTACGTGAGTTATCACCTTTGTTGTGCGTATATTACCATTATTTACACACAAATTACCGGTATATATTATTCAACATATTTTTTCTCGGGTAAAAAGTTATCATGGTGCTTGTACGTGAGTTATCATATCTGCGGTGCATAAGTACCATGCTATGTTTATTGAAGTTATCGGGGTATGTTTCAACACTTTTTCCTCAGGTCAAAACTTACAACGGGTGTTTGTATGTATATTATCAGGCCCACGCTGCGTAAATTACCGTGTAATTTACACGAAAGATACCGGGGTATTTTGCAACAATTTTTTCCTGGATCAAAGTTTGGGTATCTCCTCAAGAATCACGATATGTTTTATCCCTAAAAAATAAGGTATTAACCTTGAAAACTGGACCTAACCATGCGTACAATTTACACAAGAAAACTGGACCTAACCATGCGTAAAATTTACTGAAGAAAGAGACAACCATGGTTAAAATTTACACAAGAAAGCTGGACCTAACCATGAAAGGAAAATGACAGGAAAAAGAAAAAAAATAAGACCGGTGAATAAACTGAACAATTAGCTGGTTCAATTTTCGATATTGTAGACAGAATACACGTGTGTGTATCAGTCAAATAGAATTGAAAGCCCAAGTGCACAATGGCACTAGCTAGCCCGATAACAGGGCTTCGAGTTGGACTACTCTGTCATCAGGCTGGACCAAACTGAATGCTGATGGAGATGTGGACACATTACAGGAAAAGGAAGCTGCGGGCGTCATGGCGTGCGATGACAACAGTGCTACGAGGGAATTGCTGACCCTCTGAGCTTGGAGCTCTTGGCATGCCGAGATGCTGTGGTGATGGCACAGGAGAAGGCCTGCGGTCCATACTCGTTGAAACTGGTTTCCTGAACACAAATCTGATGTGGGAGGAGAGGAATGAAGGAAAATCAATCGGCTACCGCATCCTCCAGGAGATTCAAGAAGTGATTCTTTGCTTCTAGAAATTCGCGCTTCGGTATGCAAATCATATTGTTAATTTTGTAGCACATAAGTCTGCTAAAGAAGATCTCAATGTAGAAAATGTTGTTACATAACATACTCTCTTGTAATCCCTGGCTTCCTGACCTGCATTTTGCAGTCAGATATGCTGCCACTGAATGAACAAGACGCTGGAGAGTGGAGCTTTCTAAAAAAAGTCTGATACGTATAATATTCTATCGTCTAGTTGCTTCGATCCCAACACCATAATAGTATCTTCAGTACAAATGGCCATAACAACAACCATTTGCAATGTGCCCAGCCTCGTATAATGACCCATCTGCTGGATGCTTAACTAGCTCTCCACAAGCATAGCAGTGCTGATTATCAATACGCTTAGTCATGCGGTCCATTTCACTCTCAGTTCCCCCAAACGCATCTGCAAAAATGATGCTTAATAAGTCGGGATTCAAAACGAAGAACAAAGTTAAATTTTTAGTGTAGAACTAACCAACTCTTTCGTTTTCTTCCAGAGCAACTATGCACGTAGGCACATAATCACCTACATCATATTCATATCGTAGCTCTGCAAAGAAGAACTCCTCCTTTGGATTCTTCAAAGTGCCTTTTGCTATGAAGTTTACATGACCATATAAAAATTGATTCATCATTGCACTGCTGATTATTGCTTTGATTAACTCATACTTCATCTAACATATAGAACAAAAAAATAAGAATGGTTGAAAACAACACATATTTATAACAATGAGACTAAAAATGAATATCAGTCATTTTTATTAGAATTTAGAACACTAAAGTAAATGAAGAAGTGAATTAATAGTAACACACTAATACGAGATAATAAGAAACACGAGAAGCTGTTAATCAGTTGTAATATTAATGATATGATCTTTTGCCAGTTTGCCGGTAATCCTATACAACCTTTTATACGTCTGTAGAGCTTGCATGACAACTGACCTAACCAAAAATGTACTACACTACAAATGGTGTAATACGACATTTGTTGATATTTCGATGTAAGACAGCTAACTTTAAGTTCCACAGTTTAGATTATCTCTAATGTACACTGATCTAACCAAAAAAAGGTGGCCTCGACACAGGTGCAGATAGGCATAGAGTGGTCATCAATGGACTTGGACAAGTTATTCTGGTTACTGATTAACTGAACAACAAAGAACGACCCAAGAAAAGCTGTATGCTATTTATCTTCCTCATATGCAGCACGCAAGAACCCACTAATTTCTGAGAGATGGGAAGCACAGCCAACATGGATCTGCAAGACTGCAACTACCTTGCCTGATGATCATATGATAGTGGAAGGAGACAGGAAACTAAATGATAAATCATTAGAGAACAGCGAATCATGTGGGCCTGTTTGGTTTGAAGCTAACTTTGCCTTACTGTGCCACAATTGTTTTCCGAAATTTGCCCAACTATAGGTGCATAAATACTTGGCCACATTTTGGCTTGCAGAAGGGAATGTTGCCACACTTTTTGAGTGAATGACATATGTCGTCTATTTTTTAAGAAAAAGCATCTTGTCTATGGTGTGGCAAAAACCAAACACTCGCCTTGGTTAAATTAGCCTACCTAGATGTGTGGCCATGTGTGGCTAGGAACCAAAAAGTTTAGACTGCCAACTATATGTTTTTTAAAAGCACGCATGAAAATATTAAATACAGTTGAGTAATAGTAAAGTGCAAATTGCAGTTTTTCCTCTGGTGTACAACAACATGTAATCCACACTAATGAACAAGATTTGATCATGATAGATTTTACCTCATTCTTCTCATCGTTATTGTAGTGCTCCAATGCGAGGTTTGCATAGTCATCAGATTGCCTTTGAAGCCGCCCCTCATAGTCATGCAGCTGGCGATTCTGGATCATCTCGTCATCTGAGGAGTGCCACTCTGGAGAATTCGGTGCATAGTCCTCACTGTCAGACCACCTAAATTTGACCAAATGGTCAAAAAGGCTAGGCATGGTTATCATGCTTTATGATAAATTGACAACAAAATAAAAGGAGCTGCTGCAGACCCTGACTATTTCATCATAATGTAGTGCATATGGGAAAGCGCGAATGGTCGATTGTGACAACATGGTGATGAGAAACAGAGTAGGCAATCATATAGGTCAAACTGATGAACTTTGGGCAGTGGCTCGCAAAGAAGTTTGTCTACAAATATTAATGTATGTTTCATGATAAGAAAGATAAATCCGTCAAAAGCTGACTTACATCTCGTGGTCAGGATGAAGAAGTGGCAATGCAGGGCTGTTCTCGTCAAGCTGGAGGCTTGATGTTCGCATCAGAGTGTCAAACCTAATAAAAATTAAAATTCAGATGGACAAAGGCTGATATAATATACTATAACCAATCAAGCATATAAGCACGAGACGATTCATTCAACTCACATGTTGGGGCTCTGATCGAGAAGAGGTAAAGACGAAGGAGAATATTCATCACCCACAAATTGAGTTTCAGGCGAGGAAGGGGAGTCTGATTCTCGAGGTTCAGAAGGAGGAACCCTTCTATAGTATAGCACACCAGGCATCTTGCTTCTTTCCTCGATTTCCTTCACAACCAAATTAATCATGAGACATGGAACTGCTGATAGATAACAAGCAATCAATCAACTGAAGTGTATCCGTGGAATTCGCAGGGACAATCGGTCGATACGAATTCTAGGGTTCGATAGTATACCTCACTTTATAGATTCGGTCTGCGAGAGAAGAGGAAGACGACAACCTGATCGAACAGCGGGAGAGGAGAAAGGATCGCCGGGATCTGCAAAAAGGCGGAGATCTTTTAGGCCCCGTTTGATAGCTCAGTTTTTAGTCTTTTTCATTGCTTATATCTAATCAATAAAGGGTTCGGTTTATTTTTTTTAAAAAGAACAGTCCATGACTTGCTCGCTCCGTTCCACGCGGCTGGCGACCCGCTGTGTTTGGATACAAGCGCATCCTCTTCATATTTTTATATGTCTTCTTTTAGATTATCCATCACCTGTATCATACTTGTTAACGGTAAGTATAAAAAATTTCCATACCCACCACTGGGCAGGGTAAATGGGTACTCATGGGTAAATATACCCACGTTTGCAACATATCAACTTGAGCAAAACATAGTTAAAAAGCAACATATAGTCCTAGTTTATAAACAACAACACATCATAAGAGCATCTCCAATAGATGATCCATATTTTGGCGATGTAAACCGGTGATGTAAAATTTTACATCACCAAAAAATGTTTTTTACATCTCCGAAAAAGAGGCAACTCCAACAGATGGTCCAAAACGAAGATGTAAAACAGCAACTCCAACAGATGGTCCAAAACGAAGATGTAAAACCGGCCGGCGGCCGCGCGGCTGCTGTTCAGCCGTTGTACAGCCACTGTACAACCACGAATGAGGAGTCAACCGAGCTCATCTACAATGCAGACAACCACCGTCAAACATACTATCCAATCCCAATTTAAATCATCAAGTTTCGTCGTTTTTTTACCTTGGGGAATTCCGTCGAACACCTTGTGCGCGGGGTGGAAGAAGATGGCCGGCGGTTGGATTGGTAGCCGGTCGCTGCTGCGGACGGCTGCGGACGGCGGCGCAGGGGAGAAGAGAGCTCGGCGGCCGACGGAGAGGAGCTATACGGGTTGTCGGACCGCCGGAGTCGGCGAATCCCGCCGCGGCTCCTTCCCGAATCGGCGGCGCCGGGGCGGCTGCGAGACACCCTCTGGTGGGGGAGGCGACGCGGGCGAGGGCGGCGGCGACGATTTGGGGCGGTGGCGACGACGGCGACGGCGATTTGGGCGGCGGCGGCGGCGATTTTCTGGCGGCTGGTGCTCGGGTGGGCGGGCGGTCGCGAGCAGGAAGGAAAATGAACGGGCGGTTGGTCGTTTCGTGGGCGGCCGCGATTTTACATCAGATGTATCTCGTGATGCAAATTTGCATCACGAAGTGTTGTATTTTACATCTCCGGGAGGCGGTGATGTTTTTTTTACATATGGACCATCCGTTGGAGCAACGTTTTTTGCTCTCGGAGATCCAAAAGTGAGGTATTTTTACATATGGACCGTCTATTGCGGATGCTCTAACAACATCACATATGCGAATCAATCTGTGGTTGAATGATTAGGGGGACAGTAGTATTCCCAGTCCATCAGGGTTTAAGTCCTAGACTTGACACTGATTTGCGCATTTTCCTGGATTTATGTCAGGCCTTCCGACGATGTGTGTTCAGTAGGAGGAGACGTTCCGGTCGACTACGAAAGCATCAATAGCGATTTCGTCAATCTTAAGATGACGTACCGGCTCGGTCTCTCGGAGGTGTGTGCGTTCATAAGGGTGAATGTATGTGCTTATGCATGAACTTCTGCGTCTGTATTGTATTCAGAAAATAAACATCACATACTTATAAACAACAACATACCATAAAAAACAACATACTCTCATAAACAAAAAAAACTCAAAGAAAACAATACTTGAAAACAACAACACACATTTGTACATTGTAGGTTCACAAACTCATGATAAAGCTAGAGATACTTCGGTCATACATAAGGTCATGAAATAAGCATGACAATAAAGTTTGAACACGGTATCAAGTTAATCAAAATACCGAGGCCCACTTGTCATATTTTATAAGGGTACACGGGTATATGTTACGTCGGTACCCGTAACCTCTTTACCCGATGGATCAGAGATTTCCCTACTACCCATAGGGTGTTTTTTCACCGGGTACGCGGGTATATATATCCATGGTTTTTTTTGTCCCATAGGGTGTTTCTCCACCGGATACGTGGGTAATGGATACCCATTGCCATCCCTGCATGACGGGGCTGGAGGAGAAACGACGCAATCCCGTGAAGGCAGGAATCATACCCAACACAGAGAGATGGGGTACGACGTAAGGACGATCAACTATGAGACAGTGCACAACGACGGTGCAACAGAGGCAAAGGTCGCGTGAAGGAGTTCAAGGACGAGATCCAATAGAAACGTGAGGATGAAGGAGGGGGCAACAACGGCTTGGAGCAAGGATGAAGATGAACGCTAGGCGTTTCTTTCGCCAGCTTAGTTTAAAAAAAGAGGTTTAGGGTTCTTTTTCTTGAACAGAGAAAAATACAACGGCTTTGCAAATATTGCAGTATTAAAACCATACTCTCTTCGTTCCAAGCGTTTTTGACACTAGGATGGTGTAAAAAACGCTCTTATATTACGATGAGACGGAGGAAGTTTTAGTGGCAACCAAACACCCCATAATAATTAACTATGGTAATCTCAAATACCAAAACTAAAGAAAAAGGTTAAATAATAAGAAAACAAACTTTGTATTTTCCGAACGTTCGTGATTTGGAAACAGATCCGAACGATCTGATTCCCGTCAGATGCGGATTCTCCGCGCGCGTTAGCCACGCGATAATTTCTCGCCAGATCCGGAATTCACGCGCCGAACCAAGGGATTTCATGATGTGATTACCGCTCGTGCAAAAATAATGCTTGATGTGGGATTCGAACACACGACCAGCGGGCTGTGTTGCATGCTCTCAACCACCTGAGCTAGTTTTATACTACGTTATGAACTACTCCCTTTGTTTCTAAATATTTGTCTTTTTAAAGATTCAACTATGGACTACATGCGAAGCAAAATGAATGAATCTACACTCTAAATTATGTCTATATACATCCGTATGTAGTCCATAGTGAAATCTCTAAAAAGACAAATATTTAGGAACGGAGGGAGTAGATTAGTTTTTCTCTTTGTACTTAATTCTATGCGAGTAAAATAAAAATCAACAATCAAGACCACAACATTAAAATTGTGGCACAATGACCAAGTTACATCCGCCTTAGTTGTTGTTCAATATATCGAAATAAAATCTATTTTTACCTTTCTAACTACTTTAATTTTTCTAATCAACAAATGTTTCGTAACTACTTTTTTATCCGTACCAACTTTTGCCCTAGGAAAGAAATTATTGAAACTTTACTCCTCGATAACTGATGTATGAATAGTATGATAATATATGCACCACAGATCTGATAATTTATGTACAAATACCACGGTAACATTGATCTAAAGAAAAAAAAACTTGTTGAAAACATACCCGGTAACTACTGCGTAAATAACATGGTATTTTACAAGCCGCACCATGATAACTTACATACAAGCAGCGTGGTAACCTCAACCCGATGAATTTTCATAGGCACATACCACCCGCATTTTTTGTGTACATAGCATGATAATATATGCAGTGCATACGTGATAACTTGTGTACAGATATGTTTGTAGCTTTGATCCAAAGGAAAAAAACAGTTTAAAAATATACCGGATAACTTATGCGTAAATAACATGTTAATTTACGCACCGCAACTATGATAACTACGTACAAACATCATGGTAAACATCACCCATTGCAAAAAGTTTTAGAAAACATACTACCGGTAATTTTCGTCTAACATACAAACACGGTGGTAACCTCCGCCCGTTGAAAAAGGTTGTAAACACTGATAACTTAGGCACAAATACCTGATAACTTAGGTACAAATACCAAGGTAACTTCGATGGTGGGGAGGGGGTGGAGTTGTTGAAAACAACACCCTGGTAACTTATATGTATGTAGCATGATATTTACGCACCGTAAACCTGATAACTTAGGTGCGAACACTGTGATAACTTCCACCCGGGGAAAAAAGTTTTATAAACATATACCGGGTAGTAAATAACATAGCATCAGATGCCGGTCCACGGGCCCCACCTCGACATACGAGCACGACACATGGTAAATTCTGACCTTGAAGTTTAAAAAGTTTTTCATATATCCCCCTTCAACTTATGTATAAATAGCATGGTAAGTAACACACTGCGGGTATGATAATTTACGACCAAACATCATGATAACTTTTTTTGAACGGATAGAGGAGGGTCAAGAAAGTTGATGAAGGCGTACCCCGTGGGTGAGTTGTTCAAATACACATCGATAACTTTTTATGTGATGAATAGCATGGTAATATGGCCTGATAAGTTACATTACACTGTGATAACTCAAATTCTAGTGGAGGCATTTTTATTCTCAATGAAAATCATTTGGCGTTCAGCATGATACTGAAATAAATAACAGTGCTAAAGGATGTCAACACAACAACTTAACGTAGTGGTTCAACGACTCGGGATCTTCTCTAGTGCATGTATCCATGTGCTTGTGGGAAGAAGTTTGGAGGAACATTTTTTATGCCCGGTAATTTCCATGTAAACAGCATGATAAGCTACTTAGCACATTCATGATAACTTACGTAACTCAAGTGTGGTAATTTTCGACCCAAAAAAAAAAGTCGACGAAACATATTAACATGGGATCTAGTTTTGAAGATCTCGCCGCGATGGATTTAGTGGTGAAACCAGATCCTTAATCGGATTTTTGGCTCGAGAGATAAAACATTTTGAATTTTTAGGATAAGAAGAATCTTTTTCTAACCGTCATCAGTTTTCTTTCTATTTAATATGGCATGCATGGGCAAGAAAGTGAGAGCGCGGGCTGCATGCAGCTAGACAGGCGAAGAGGAAGTCAGATTACATGCAGCCAGACGGGCGATTAGAGGACGCCAGATCGCGGGCGAGATTAGCAGTCGCAGGCATCGTTCGTATCTATTCCCAGAATCAGAACGGTCGGACGTTATGACAATCCATAAGCAATACATCGTCTGTGATTAGATATAAGTCATGGACTGTTTTTTTTTTTTTTGCAGAAAAGGGAGTTTTATTCGATGTTTATAGAGTTACAGTCAAAAGGCAAAATATCCTCAATATATGGCGGCCTTGGTGCAACCACACAGCTGTGGTTCGCTCCGTACGACTATAATTTGCCAACCGGTGGACCACTCTATTCTGGTTCCTACTAAGTTTTCGTGGAATAAACTCCCTGTCGTTTATCATAGCTTTGATCTCCTGAACAAGATGTCCATAAGCCGAGCGTACCAGTACATCATTAGAAAAAATAGACGCCTCCATGGAATCCGACTGAATAATTACCGGTAGGTCGGTGTGTTGCAATGCGATAGCCATCCCCTGCATAATAGCATGAATCTCCGCTTCTAGGGCGTCATTGCAGTGAAACACATACCGGTAAGCAGTGAATATAACAGATCCATCATGTCGCCGCAAAATCATGCTCGAGCTTGCTACCCAGGTGTACGTCTCTAGAGCTAAGCTGTTAGCTCTTGCCTGTGCATTTTTTGTCCGTCGGTGCCGGCCACACAACGTGCTAGAATTTGATCTATATATGGGCCAGCCCAATAGCATTTTCAGAATTCCTAATAAATCCTAGAGGCCCACTCAGCCCATTCACGCAAGGCAAGAGGGGGGATAAAAGTTTAGTCCCATACTGCTCACATAGTAGGAGTTGGACCTCCTTATAAGGGATGTTGTTTCCACACATGTATGAGCATGAGAACAAGAGACAGATACACGTGTGCTCCTCCTCCGCCGCCCGCCTTGCCACGCCTCGCCTCGTCACGCTGCGCCGCGCCGTGGGTTGCGGGAATGAGCCGAGCCGATGTCTAAATTTTTACCACGCATGAATGGTATGTGAAAGATTGCACGGGAGCTGAAACGTTTTTGCTGTAGTGGGGAGTGAATACGAACACTGCACTCTTCGGTTGTTGGTTGTTCGCTTTCTCTCCCGTCCTTTCGTTTCGTCTTCCGCCGCAGCCTATTCGTCTCCTTCTCTTGTGACTATAAAAGAGAGGTCGCTCCTCTCCAGAGAGACACATCAGAATATCATCTTCCTCATGCCATCGAGTTCCAATCCTGAGTTGCTGCTAGGTTCTTCCCCATCCCGGCTTGCGGCATGCACCGCAGGTCGGGACAGTAGGCCTCCGAAACCCCACCACTTTGAGTCATGTACGGGAGAAGGGTGATAAGGTTTTTGGGGAGCACTCTGCACGACTACTGACTTCTTCATCACGGACACCACGGACGCCGACGACCACTTCCCAGAGGACGACTTCTTCCCCGACGTCAACAACCTCTTCAACGACATGGCCAGTGACGACGTCAACGCCAATCCCACTGCTGCTGCTGCGGCTACAACTCAGTACGTGTCCGTGTTCCCTTTGTTTGAAGGCCTGACACAACTTCTTGTTCTAGTTTCTGTTCTAGATATGTTACGTTCATACTCACCACTTCATATGCTATGTGCATACTCTCTGTATGATTGCATGACTTGTCTTATAACTTCTATGATAGTCATGATTTATCTACTATTTATGTTAATAAAATCATATGGTAAATTGCTCATATTTCCAACACAACGCACCAGAATCCATACCTAACTAATCAACTAGTCTTCAACATCCATAAATTTGCTTCCGCATCCATCTGTGGGTAGGAGGGGACCAGTCGGTGGACATGGATGCAGGAGCCGGCCATCTAACGCTGCTCGCATACAATTGTATTTGAATAAATCGGACGAAATTCATGCAAACACGGTGCTTTTATTAATATTCGGACTTAATTTACATAAATAGGTCGATATTTCGACCATTCAACTAAAAACTAGAAAAAAAACTAAACCACATACTGGACGACCACCTCGTACGTGTGGCCGCCTTGTCCTGCCGCACGGTCGTAGTCGTTCATGCCGTCGTCATCCCCCCAACGACGGAAGGGCGCCGGAGGGCTGTGGCAGCCTTGTTCGTCGGCTGCCTGCTGCTCGTGAAGGAGCCGCTCTGCCTCTTGTTGCGCGGTGCGGAGGACCGCCTTGGCCACTGCCGACGGCGCGGGTGGACCCCTGGCGGCGGCATTGCCCCTGCTGGTGTTGGCGGAACTGTCGCCAAGCGACCACTCCTCGTCGACCTTGGCGAGCTCGCCGTCAAGGCGGCGGCGACGCCTGGCGGCCGTCTCCGCCGTGGTGACGGAATGATCGAGGGCCCTCGCGGTGGCTTGGTCCGGGTCATTGCGAACCCATTGCAATGCCATGTTGGTCTTGGTGAACGCGGAGTGGTGGGCAGCGTTTCGCCGGTCGTACCGCGATTGATGTCGCGCTGCGCGCTCCTCCTAGGAGACGACGGCCCTCGAGCCCGAGGGACCGCCAACACCGCCGCCTTCGAGGTACTGAAGGATGCGTTCCCGTGCCATCGTGATCACATGCGGCAGGCGGTTGCGGCGGGGCGGCGAGGCAGGCCCGTCGATGCGGGGCGAGGTCGGCTCGTCCTTGACGCGGCGTCTGATCTGGACGTCGCGGTTGCACGGGGCGATGCCGGTTCTTCCTTAATGCAAGGTCCAATCTGTACGTCGCCGCAGTTACGTGGCGGGGGGGGGGGGGGGGGGGTTGGGCTCCTTGACCCATCGGAGTAGGGACGTCGGCTCCCGCCTGATGCTGTAGCGCGGTGGGAAGGGTAGATCCTCCTTGAACCGCGCCGGTGATGGTGGCACCGTGCCCATATGATGGAGAGAACGCTCCGTCATGATCTCCATCGGACGGACGAACTACTCGTTCGTCAGAGTCGCCTCCGCGAGGAGGCGCGACCGCTGCTCTGGCTGCTGTGGCGGCTTCTGGTCCTCCTCGTTGACGGAGGATATGATGATCTCCTCCTTGCCGGAGGAGCCGTCGTCGTGGATGGCGAGGGTCCTGGAGAGCGAGGGCAGCGGCGCCAAGATCCCCTTGACGATGAACTATCGCCGCCTTCGCCTGTCGGCGTGGAGAACCAAGACTTCGGCATCGCCGCTGGAGTTGGAGGGTCTCGAAGAGGAAGAGTATGGGCTCGGGGTGGATTTGCATCGCCGGCTCGCGGTTTAAATAGCCGCGGGTACGACCAAGTGAAAGGGAGGTGGGCCCGCTTCAATGCGGCGCAGCGGCCGGAGTTGGTTTCTCAGGACGCGGCGTCCACATTGAAGCGGCGACGCCCGAGAGGTCATGACTGAGCGCCGCCTTCACGTCTGGTCGCATCGCTCGACATCAATGACGACCACTACATGCTCTGGGTCGGCATGAATGCGGTGAGGGAAGCAACACGGGCGTTGGATTAAAAGCGCGGGAGAGGCGGGTGGTTGTTTCGGGTGGGGCAGGGCGGTCAGACGCGGACGTGGCAGTGATCCACCCGCAACCCCGCCCACCCCCCACCCCACCCCATTCTGTCTCGGTTTTGCAGGAAAAACACATTCGGACTGCTCGACGAACCGATACAGGCTCGCGTGGGATGGAAAAACATGTCTGGACCGCTCGGTCCGGACGTATGCGAGCGGTTTGAGGGTCGGCGATGAAGATGCCCTTAAGAACATATGTGTTTGTAACGGCTATCAACCAGCCAGTTGGCTAATTTACTTTAAGCATAAAGCAGTAGCCAAGCAGGTCACAGTGTATACAATACTTCAAAATACTTTGATATGTCAAAACCGTGATATTTTGTACTATGGACTAAAATACTGTAGTTTCTCGATACTTTGGTTTTAGTAATATCTTGCTATCAAACACAGCCCATGCATGACGGTGTGGGTGTGTTTCGCCCTCACCTCTGTCTGATGCTGAAATGGTGTAGCCTAGATGCAAAACGGGAAACGCTACCCGCGTGCTTATAGCGGCTTATTGTGAGTGTGTTTGACCCTCTCATGGGAAAGGTTGCCGCACGAGCTGAACTGTGGTGTGGACGGTTTACCTGCAAGGGCAGTAAAATGGTCCTAATTGATTCCAATCTCTCTAGTCTTCCCATGTATATGATGTGGGTGTATATCCTGCCGGAGGGAGTGCATGGTTCATTTGATAATAACATGTCCCGCTTCTTCTGGCAAGCGATGAACGGACGCCAGAAATACCACATGGTGAAGTGGGCCGACATTTGCATGCCCAAGGAGATAGGTACGTATCCTTGCCTCCCGTCAGATGAACGTTGCCCTCATGCTTAGGTGGGTTTGGTGGATCATCCATGGCGAGGGGGGATTGTGGCTACAACTTATTCAGGCAAAGTACCTTCGGGGCGTGCTTTTGCTCGCATGCGGCCGCATGGAGGGATCCCAGTTCTAGCGGTCCATCCAGAAGATCAAGCCTGAGATCCGCTTGGGGTTGTCGTTCGCGATTGGGTATGGTGATGGGGGCATGTTTTGGTTGGATAGGTGGGTCGCCAGAACCCCTCTAGGCACGAGGTTCCCCACTTGTCTGCCATATGCGTGGACACATCGCTTTTGATCTCAGAGGTGATCCGAGAGGGGCAATGGAACATCTTGTTTCATCGCTCTTTGGGCCCGGCCGAGGTGCTAGAGTGGTCCAACCTTTTGGCGACCCTTCCGCCTATGCTCGCCAATGTACCTGACCAGGCACACTGGCACCTCTCTCCCTCGGAATATTTTACAGTGGCATCGGCATATCGGGCTCTTTGTCGAAGGTCGTTGCTTCGGTGGGTGCCGCCCCTATGGAAGGCACATCTACCCTTGAAAATTTGTTTGGCAACTACTGAGGGATCACCTCCCATCTAGGACGAAGGTGCTCAAGCGGCATGGCCCGGGTAATGGGTTGTGTCCCTTGTGTGGTGTCATGGAGAATGGGATGCACATCTTATTTTCCTGCACGACAGCTAGGTCGTTGTGGAGCTTTGTCCGGGAGGCCCTCAGTCCCGAGTGGGCGGCGTCAGATCTGGCCAGCTTCCTTCAAGCCCGAGCGATGCAGACCGGAAGAAAGCGGCGCCTTTTTGGTTGATCTTCGCCGCCCTCACATGGACACTCTGGACGACACATAATAAGATGGTTATCGAGAGGATCTTCTTATGGCGTGCCTCTAACTCTTTCTTCAAATTCCTTGTGTTCTTGCAACACTCGCACCCACTGGCTAGACAGAGGGATCAGGAGCGCCTAGGGCGGATGCTGGAGGCCCTACAGGCAACGGCACGGCGTCTTGCTTTGTCGGCATCTGTGTGATGTGTTGGCAACTTGGTGGTCTTTTTTATGCTTTCTTTGGGCTTACTTGTGTTGTGGGCCTAGCAGACTATGTCAGTTGTTATGATGCTACTCGCTGTGGAACTGGTTGGTTGCTTTATTTATAAAGCGGGCCAAAAACCTATTTTGAGAGCTTATTGTGAAAATAAGCCAGAAGCCCAATGCTCTACTTTTATATGAAAATTTTATTCTCATATGAATACGTCGGCAGATTTCCTGTGTTTGACATGTTGTTGATGACAATTGTTGCATAATTTGACCCGGAACGGGAAACGCTACTTGTTCTACATATGTTGCACCAGCTAATGTTAATTGTTTCATTATTGCAATGCATGGTACCATGGATGGTCCTCTCAGTTGGTCTTTGCGAGATGTGTGATTACTCTAATGGCTAAAAGATCTTATGAGACTACTTTCCGGTCATTTTTTGGGTACTTCTTAGCTTGTGTTTTTGGGTGACCCCAATGCTCTACTGTTGACAGATTAAATGCATGTGGATACAACATCTGATGTCGAGTGCGATGCTTTGCTTAACTCTGTTGTGGAGAGCTTTTCTGTTGTGGATGATAGTCAATCATCTTTGTCTGGCCAGCAATGGAGATTGAAGATGTCAACTTCTATGTTTGCTACTATTGGTTCTTCTATGTGCTTGCCCAAGCAATGTAAAGGCAAGTGTCCAATTTCATAAGATGTGGGTGAATTCCATCGCAGTGCACTATCTAATAAATATGATGGTTTCACAATCCACACCCCATATGATGTTAAAATTTAGAAGCCCAAGGTTAAAACTAGACATATTCCTACTGTCAAAGTCAAGTGCAACGCGGCTGTTAGCTCTGTTCTGATTGATGTCCCACTAGTAATGATATCCCACTACCTACCCTCATCAACACAACGCATCATGTTGGGATCAATCTTTGTGGTGTGACAGCGGCAAAGTTGTCTCCTAAGAAGCTTCTTGCGGAACCTAGCGTTGCGAAGGCCAGCAATCCTTAGCCGATTTTCATGTGTCTTGTGGTAATAATAAGCTGATAGCAAGGACCGTTGGATATGTGTTTGGGGCAAATGCATGTTCTTCCAACAGATTCTGTACATTCTTCCTTCGTGAGGTTGAAGTTGATTCTTTGTTCAGTTGGGTTTGGAAGTCAAAGTGCATCATGAAGCTAAAAGTTTTTGCCTGGTTGCTCCTCTCGGATCATTTAAACACTAGAAACATGCTTAGAAAGAGAAACTACAACGTGGACTCTGGCTTCAACTGCCTTTTGTGCACTCAGGCCATTGAGGAGATAGTGGAACACTTGTTTTTATTTTGTCCCTTCAATCACACTTGTTAGTCCAAAGTCGACATATCCTGGCCACTGGATGGTGATAAACTGCATTTCGTCAGATATGGGAAGAATTAGTGGTTTGGGCCCTTTTTCATGGAGGTTTTGTCTATGTAGCCTATAGAATATGGAAGGAAAGAAATCATAAGTTGTTCAAAAGTTCTATACCCTTCATTGCCTCTTGGAGTGATAGATTCAAGCAAGACTTTTGCTCTCCTAATTCATAGATCCAAGGCACACCTAGGGCTAGCTATCCTTCCTATTGTAAATTCACTTATTAAATAACTCTTTTAGTCTTTTGCTTCTTATTGCTAGCTTCCTTGTGGTCTTATTACATGTGTCAGTATTAGCCTTTTCGATTGTCTCAAGCCCAAAAAATCCCAACTCGAGACACTTTGGCAGGCCCGCACAGTCATCATGCTTCGCCAACCTCCAATAACATCCGGCCCGCTGTGTCAATAGCCTAGCAGCGCAGAACCACAGCGAAATCTGTGTGCCAAGCGGAGGACTGCCTCGGTGGGACGCGGAAGGTCACTGTTGGAAGACCACCGCTGCCCACGTACCTGTAAAGCCACCGACGCCTCGCCTCCAGAGACCATCGACCAGTCCAGAAACACCATCGCCTCCACTGTAGTCATACCCCCTATCTGAAGTCATCATCCATAAATCCATCAATTGGCATTTTATAGCCGTACCGAAGCTTGTACTGCGGTGTGGTTGAACGCAAGTCCTCCGTGTTGTGAGGACTTGTTGTCTCGAGATTGTAACCCTATCATTAAGGAATAAAACTCTTTTTCACCCCACAAAAAAAAAATCCATCTAACCAATGGAGGCTACGGAAGCAAAGACCTCCCCTAAATTACATCTATCCACCGAAGTAGAGATCACCCCGCCACCGCCTTCATTCACCAGTGTTGGGACTTAGCTCAGCCAATGTTCTCTAGCATCAGCGAGGGGAACTAAGGACAGGTACGAAGGAGGTGGCTACTGTTCTGACACTTCAAGTGTGTTTTGGGGGTTTAGGTACTAAGCACGGATTAGAAACCAGCTTCCCAATACCCAAGATTGTTCTGAGTCAAGATCTAAGGCTGGCGTTTTGGCTACCTATTAGAGATGCCACAAAATGGTTGCATGTCATGCACGGTTAAGTTTGTTTGTTTTTCCAGGTTGAAATCGGTAAGAATCACCAGTAACTTGAATTCTTACGATTTAGAACAGTCCAAAACAGCGTACTTGATCATGACCATTAATGGGCAGGGGTATATAGCCAAATGCTAACGTAGACCAGCGGAGCCAGGACACAAAGGTAAACGAACACTGATACACTAGCAGGCAATGCAGATCATAGCTGGCGCAACAATGAAATTTAACGAACTCCGAACTATCAATTTCATTCATCCCTTATATTATTCCACAAGCGGCCATTCAATCACAACGACTAATACATATGTACATGTTCATGGCTGCTTACAACAGCATCTGCGCTTGCTTGCCTTTACCACTGTCTCCGCAGGCCTATTGGCCTTGTCATGGCTGCTAAGCTGTTGCAGGCGCCGCCTCTGATTTCCCCCAGCCACCCGAAGATGTCTGCCCTTTGTTTGTTGGGCTTCAAATTGGGCCCAAATCGTCGGTGCTTCGGTCTTGGTTGCCTTTAAGCTGTTATCTAGCAACTATCTACACTGCACAATGTCCGGATCCACAATGCAATTAGCTCAGATCGAAACCGGCTTCCGAGTTTATTGCATACAACAGTTTGGTTTGCAACTGCTCCTTGCTGTTCAACACAACCAGGGAAACAAATCAATGAGCAGGTAGAATGTAAAGGAACTAATGTGCCAAACGTAAAATGTGGTTAGTATGGTTTACTGACGTTCTGTAAGGAGGGAGCTTCAGAAGGTTCATGCAAGTAGCCGAGGTGGGCAAACGATCTCCATGCTCCTCCAAGCCGGGAACACCAGCTCTAAATCAAAAATGAGTTCAAGATGAATTTTCCAACAGAACAAATACAAAACATAGATATACAGGAAACTGAACCTCTGAATGCAGAATTTAGGATCAAGGTACTCAAATCCAAGGAGTGGCCCGCGAGAACATCCAGTCACAAACCTGTGCATAATTTATTGTCATCCACGTGAAGGGAGTAAGAAAAACATTGATTTGATATGAACAAAAGAGCATGCTTAGATAGAGAAGTCACAAGGAAAGAGATGAATTTCGAACATTCAAGCTCCTAAAGTAAAAGGGGAATATATATCAATCAATCAGCAAAGCTTAACATACAATCTCTTTATCCTAGGTTTAACGACAATAATTAAAACTAATAAACACTAACATAAAGCTCGCGAGCAGAATAAAGAATTGCTCATGCCATGAAAAAGAAGGGAGAGTGGCCTACTTGAGAAACTTTTTCTGATTATCTGAACTGAAGCTCTTTAAAACCTCCCACAACATATCGATAATCTCATGGTCCTGAAAGAAAAGTATATCAATCCTTCTCTTAAGTAGGAAAAAAACTCACTATTACATGAACAATTGAACATACAGATCCCATGATACAATGCTGTGCAGCTGTCCAAATTGTGATCTAAATAAATTCCATAGAAACCATCCTAATTCAGATTGTCTATTTTGAAGCTGAGACATGGCCTCAACTAGCTAGTTTAGATATTGAGATTGAATTAAATCTTTGAAGACCCAAAGTGGATGGCCAACTTACTACATTCTACTTTCACCAAAGAACATAGTGGACCCTCTAATACAAAACAAAACACAGTTGTTCTGTAGATGGTCTGCCAAGAGTAGCTCATAAAGCGCTACGGCTATATAAAGAGCTTGCTATTCAGTACGAAGACTAGACTGTTTTCAAGCACAAGACACACCAGTAGTGGATTAGCTTGGTTTTGGCACACCTGCTTACTCAGCATATTTCAATCTTTTGTCACACCAAAAGAAAACAAAGAATATCCTCATGTCACAACTACCAACTATTATAACAAAATTGAGGGGTGGGCCACAAAGCATCTATTAAGTAATGGACGGATAGCATGTCACAACTTTCAATATGATTACTAGCTGCTTCTTGAGCAATGGAAGGACAGATTTTCTTACAGAAGAAAGGAAACATACCGGATGATAACCTCCAGAATAGTTGGTGTTTAAGCGCAAGTCATCAATGTCCAAACTTTCCAGAGAGCCAGATATGAGAAGCTGCAGGAGCAAAATACACAAGACAACACCAGAAAATTAAGAAGTGAACACATATACTAATTCTAAGAATAAGTGCTCTTTTAAATACAGTAAATATGCACAAAAGAATGCAATTCAGAAACTACAGCTGCATATAAACGTAGCATGTTACTGTTGACTACAGGGAAACAACAAAATAAGTCCAAATAAGCACATGCCATTTGATATCCAGATGTAAAGTCACACTGCATTTACTTGATAAACATATGCTATTTTGAAAGAAAAAATGTAGTAAAGCTATAATGCTCTTATTTGTAATGGTAAAGCAACTAGGTAAAGCGAAGTACCTGAATTTCATGTTCATTGAACATATCAATCCATTCCTTTGGTATAAGTTTTTGAAAACCTCTTAGAAAATGTCTACCTTGTCCACGGATCTGTGATCAAAACAAAAGCAAATTGTTTGTCAAAACAATACATGACAAGCAAATGACAGGACAAAATAATTTTACCTGATAGTTTAATCGATGGTTGGCAACAAGGTGGATAAAAGTAATAACATTCTGATTAGTAACACGCATCTCTCTCCCACCAGGAAGGAGCTCTTCTTCAGCTTGTTCACCGTATTCATTATTCACAATAACGAAGTACAACTCCAAATCTGAGAGGTTGCCCTTGTAATGCTAAGCATAGAAAGGAGAGGTCAGAACACGGCAAAATGCACATCAGATGACAAGGATCTTTATATTAGAGTTGGTCCCTATAAGGTCATATCCTATGAATGTATCTCATGCTACAAAAACACAATACCCCACAAATATTTGGATTGCAGCCACACAATGGAAGCCAAAAGCGGTCGTTCATATATTATCTTCAGACCACATTAATAAAACTTAAACTAAAAGATGAGCACTTGAGCAGTCGTGTATCAAAACAGCAGCTCAACGACATCCAACATTTAGAAAGATTCTAGATTTCTAAACATGTCAATAACCAATTTCTTCTTCACACATTGAAAATAGATTCAGACCTTCAAAAATAGAAGATGTCGATACAACTCTAGATCCAAGGAAGGCAGATCGTTCAAGAAGTTAGACCTGGTTGGTGGTGAAAATCAGATATTAATGGTAAACTCGTTAAAAGTGAAACACAAACAGCATGAAGGAATTATAATGTGACATAATGATTGTTGGCAGATTCATAGAAGAGCAAAATCATAACAATATTGAACCATAGTTTACCCAACTATCCCCTGTTTAATTAGATTGTAGTGAACGTCAAATTCACAATAGCCCAAGGTCCAACCAAATCTTGCTATATTTGCATTAGTTTCCTTAAAATAAAATTTATCCATTCAATAATCCAGGTCAACACAAACACAGGTATTTTTATTGCAACTTGCTTAAGAGGGGAGGGACTGAGGGAGGGTGGGAGAGAAAGAGAGTTACTTCTCTTTCAGCTTGCTCAAGAAGAAGGTTGCAAATGGCAGATCAACAAGTATGCCCTCATACATTGCCTGGAAAACATTAATCAAGCACATTTCAGACGATACCCAATTATTGTTCTTCTGCTAAAAAGTAGGCATAACTAATGGGGTTGGCCTTCCAGACATTCAACGCAAAGAAATAGAAAATCAGATTACAGCCTGCATCACCGAATAAGGCTACTCTAGACTACGTTACCAACTTTCTCATTGATGGATGTGTATTATCGATTCGCATATCTATGGTGTTCTTTTACAAGCTACAGGCATGTGTCCAGACTCCAAAGAAACACATATTCAGAAAAGCAAGTTGATATTATAACGAAATCTTAACTTTAAGAAAAATGTAACTGTAGAAGACTATGCAGACCAAACAGGTCCATAGAATGATAGAAACGCCAGTGACATGCGCTATCTGACATTAAAATGTATCAACACATGCAAATCACTCTAGGGCAACGTGTGCACCATATCGGCAGAATATTCAAAATGTGCAAGCCAGTATTGGGCAGCGCATGTGATTTACACCGACATGATTGCAGAACCTCACAATATAACGATCTGCTATACTCTTCATATCTACTAGTCAAATTCTTGAATACATAGCATATTGTAGGAATAGACATCTGATCAGGAATCTATTAGGCTATTAGCTGCCAAATGTCGTTTACAACAGTTATGGCACTCATATTTTATATTGCTGCTACCTACCATACTGCGACAGAGAGAATAGTCAGAATACCAACAGCTTCAAGCACAAAAGACATTTCCCTCTAGAAACACAACATATCATTGAAGTACCTTCCCAAGGAGACTTCCAAGAAAATGGAAATACTGCAGATGCTGCTCATGAACCAATCCTGATCCAGGGTTGGGGTACAGAACATGGTCGACTGTTTCCTACATAAGGGAAATTGTGTGAGGTGTCGTAACTTAACGACATTACTACGATTATGAGTTCTATAACTGGCGAACTTATATTGGATCAATGAAATAGCATAAAAGACCAGATACCTTGAATAGGCCATACTGCACATCAAAAGCAGCACGAGTGATATTTTCCATGAAATCTTTGAAAATTCCACCTCCATCAATTCCAGCTTCTTCCACACCATGCTCATTAACAAATGATACTCGGATCTACAATCATCAAAATTTCATTCAAAAAGGAGAACGATGGTTTCCTGTGTCTTAGCAAAATCTGAATTAATCCAATAAGGAGAAAAGGTGAAAGATCTCATGATCATACTGGTCCTTTAAGATCTTCTTCAGAGAGCAAGCTTAGCTGATCAAAAGCATCTTCGAGGAGTCGACTTCTTCTTATTTTAAACCGATGTCTTGTCAAAGCGGAATGAGATGCCGTCGATTGTTTAGAATTTACCAATTGTGACTGCTCACAGAATGAGAAACTTTTAAGATATTATCCTAAAAGACGCACCAGTCTTATTCAATGTTCACAGAGAAATCGGTAATGACTTACAGTAAATATTTTAACTCTAATGGTAAAAGGTGCCAAAAAGGGAGCAAGCTTTATAATCTCTGATGCTCGAGTGTTGCCAAGTATCGCCTGAAAAACATGTACACAATGCTGAAGAGATGTGCCTCTGAAATATGTTTTCAGTAATTCAAGCAGCACACAGGTCCACTACCTGAGAAACAAAATTTTCACTTGTTGCTTCTTGAGAATAGAAATCACTTTCGGCAGTGAATGGGAGTCGGCAGTTCCAGTCTTGCAACTGCAATTGCGAACAATTTTTTATTACATAATATACTCTCCAAAAAGCAATACCTGGAGTAGCAACCACTTGTTTAAAACAGCTTCACGGAATTTAAACCAGACATAAACTAGAAGTGGTTGTGTTTGGTAAAGAAAAAAGAGTGTATTCACTTCACACCAACAATCTTGTAGCTTAAAAACAATGGACTACCCATTCAAAAAGATTGCAATATGAAATCCAAAGAAGCAAGAACCCTTTCCTAACCGCTGATCATGTGTGCACTGCCCAAAGATACATCAGTATATAACAAGTAGTGAAACAACAGTATCATTGGCATTTTTCTCAGCACATCGATATAGGCATTATGGTTCAAAGCATCATGGCAAGGAACGGATATCATACAGAAACGGGATGTCAAGGCAAGATATCTACCTGGGTGAGTAATTCAGATAACCCAATACTTGCCTGGCTCTTAAGACTGTCGATGGACATTTTCTTAAGGCCTAAAGGATTGGGCAAAGCTTTCTGGCTAGGAGAGGTATGTGAAGGAATAATCCAAAGAAGTTGCCATAAAGCCTGCAAAATGAAGTTTAGTTCATGTCAATGTAACACCAAACATGATAATATATCAGCAACAGCTCTGTCGTCTTAAAATTACAAATTTAACATTGGATGGCTAACGATGACAGTAATGATATTGTCTTGTGTATACCTGCTTTAAAATGAGGACCAGGGCCTTCAAATCTTTAAGTGAAAGAGGTTTCTCCTGCTCATAAAATTCCTCGTTATCAACGATCTTTAACATGTACCTGGAACAGGGTAAAATAACAAAGCATTAATAATGTGTATCCCTGACAAGAAAAGCACGAAAACCAAATTAAGGATTGGCAAGCAACAGTTAATGACAAATTGAAATAAGCTGTCTTACTTGTATATGGGACAGAATACAGACACAGGCAGGAGCCAACCAGGAGCATCTGCAGGCAAAGGAGAGATGTACTTGGAAAAATATGGCCATCTTTGGTTTTCGTGGCATCGCTTTATAAAGTTCCATAGTGCAGGAACAATGTCAGTACGATAGGCCAATGCAGTCATAGTTACATCCAGAGGCAATGTGCTGAACATGACATGAAGAAAAGCACAAATAGACCCTACAGCTTCCACTTCAGCATCTGATGGCCCAGATGGATCAGAATAGTTTGTGCTTAAGGTGCCTGTGAACAGAGCATTCACCTATGCATGATACAGGCTAGGGTCAAACAGGAGAAAAAAATATGGAGCCCAATAACTTTGAAGATATGGGTGTTCAGCTTACCAAATGTTCAAGTAACTTCGTATTTGAATCAAATGCTGCCATTATCTGTTTTTGCAAATCAATATCAAGCTCATCTTTAACATCAACATCCATGGGCATGTCATCGTCATCATCTGCCCCTGTACATAGTCCAAAAAGAAACACAGATGACATAAGACTCCATTACTGAAAGATACTTAAAGTTAAGGAGGTGTCCAATAAGAACACATCTCTTAAGCCAAAAGACCAATTTATATTAAGATTCTTTTGTGCTACTTCCAAGTTTTGTATAAACAAAATAAGTCATATATTATAATCGCAATAACTTATAACAGAGAAGGTGCTTTAAAAAATCAGGTAAAATGAATTGCAGTTTACAAGAATTTTCTCACTATCACAAGGAGCCCCAATACAAATTAATGACAATAAGGTGCTGCATAAACACTAACAAACTTACTGCCAAAAGATGGAAGCTGATTTGTTTGCTGCCATGTAACTTACTTTCGGTAGGTGAAGTGATCGTCGGCAACGCATCCAATAATGATGTGGAAACTGCAATGATGTCAGCCGCCTGATTTGGAAAGAACATATACAGAAAAATCATAACGCATAATAATTAATGTGGCTTCGATATCTTCAACTATCCACAAACAAACATGCAACGGAAAATGGAAAAAAAAAGAGCTCCACAACCAAGGTGATTAAATCACATATGTGAAAACGAAATACGTCAACAATATATACATACATGTTCAGCACCACAAAATGCAGGAAAACACACTTGCTTGGGAATCCTTTAACACAAATAAATGCTCGTCATATAAATCAAAAGAACCAGCATAAAAAATTACAAGAGAATACTGAAGAGACATATATAATGCACAACATATATGGTCAATTAAGGATTTGCGCTGTAACACAAGCTTAACAGTTGACACAATAAGAGCTAGAACCTACAAAAGCCTTGCCGCAACTTTGACAACAAAAATTCAAGGAATAGCGGCAGTATGACAGCTTCTAGTTACGTGGAAGTTTTTTCATTTTATCACTGGCATTTTTCCACTCCACATCAATCCCACTTGTATGAAGATGAGACGGTAGAAAAAATATATGTGAAGTGCATAATTCATGTAACATAATCATTCTCATAAATGATAACTCAAGAAGGAAAATAGGATAGCAATTGTCATGGACCAAATAAATTTTCCTGCCGACTCAAACTTCCAGCCTTGGCTCGAAAATTGGAAAAGAAAAAATAAATGTGTAAAAGCAAACACTGGGGCCTAACCACCTACGTGATGCTTTTGGAAGTAGGCCAGAATGCTCCTAGTCTGAGAGCGCAGGCGACTTGCAAAGAATATGTTTTGATGTACAGGAACCTAACTGATGCTGCCCCTAATTATAGGATCTTTTTAAACATTTGCCCTTCTTTAATATCGTCAGTTACCCACTAACAAACAAGATGATGTAGCAAATGGAAAGGTAGAAGCAGTAGACACGTACTCTATCAGAAGCAAACTTTGGTTCGGACAAAATCCAGGTTGCAGCTTCGAGTACATTTGCAAGAACACACGCATATCCTGGCTGTTTAGCTGATATATCATTTGGGAGAACATCGGCACGACTGGGCAAATAGCAAGCTATCTGATGAATATAATATTTGCTGAGCCCATTAGCAGAGAAAACCTGGAGTAACAAAGAATAAGAATGATCAAAGATACAACCATTGAAATAATTAGTTAAAGCACATCACTCCTTGAAGAAGTTTCTAATGGAGAAATTATAAAAATTCATAATAAAGCTTCATATTCGGAGACAGTCTAATTCAGATGCAATGACAGTTGTCGTATTTGCAGCATCGAAAAAAACATTTTGCAGTTTATATGTTCCCAATGCATAAGTTTGTCTTGAGGAAAAAAGATATATCAAACAAGAAATCATGGAAACAGCTCACCTTCTTGAAGTGTGGCAAACGATGCCAGAGAAAAGGAATGGATAGAAGCTGCGAGGAAAAACTCCATCTTGGATCCACAGCTGGACAACAACATTGATTATCACCAACATGTGAAGCAGTAAGCATGAGAACTTGCTCCAGCGCAGATATATCACAGTGCTCCACATTTCTTGCATTTTGCTGGATAACGATCAGATCCATCACAAAACAAATCAAAGAAGAACAACTATAGCTGTCATGATCAATTCAATGTTCCTTCCACCAAACAACTAAACGCTACTGCACTTGGACATACCAACGAATGCAAATCAGAACCAATCTAATAATAGTTGTTGCCATGCTTTCTTTATGTTTGGTTGACAAGAGAATAAAAGTGTTGTCACTTCGAGTTCTTAAAGACAAATACCAAATAAAACTAAATGTGTTCTCTTTGTATTCAAGTTTCACTTTCCATCACATGGTTCATTGCCTTGTAAAGTTGTAATTGCTTTGGAGAAGAATCTTAGAACTACAAGATGAGTATAGCCAAAGTGATAAAGGAGTATATTATATTAGTTTAGGTTGTATATCGTGGTAGTAACAACACCTTGTAGTAGGATGTATACAGATATGTGCGAGTGATAAAGAACTATGTGAGCATACTGATCATGGAAAAGGTCGGTATGTATGATCAGAAGAACAGTATTGATACAGGCATATTCCTTCAACTGAAAGCAGACTTATTCAATGATTATATATTGTGGTCAATAAGTTCCCTAAAAAGTAGAGACGCTGGTAACGACAAAATATCAGCAAATACTGGAATAGAACATACCGGTACTGCAGTAATAATTCCCCGAAATAAGCAATAGATCTTTTCCTGCTGAAGATACCCAACTACTTTGCAGTTCCACGGCAGTTTAGGATTTATCAAACAAGCCACAGCTTCTAGTAATTGGACAAAAGGCATTGATGTGCTTTGCACCGACATCAAAAGTTGATTATTCCAATCATACCTGTCAAAATACAATAAATAAGACAAGTGAAGTGTTCATTTCATTTGGGTGATAGAAAAATAGCATCTGCACGAGCCTGGAGATGAGCTACACAATTACAGAAAGAAAAATGAAGCAGGACATAAGAAACAAAGTGAGCACGCACAATACCAATATAACAAAGCAAATATAGCCAGCATAGTTTTCCTCTACTGACATCACAAAATAAAATTTATACCATATTAAGGTGCAGGACTTCCCTTGCGTGAGATGCTAACTGAATGTTTGGTTCAGCACAGTTGTATATTCAGAAGAAATTGTAAGATCAGGGTAAAAAATGTTCTGTTAATGAAATTCATTCAATTTTTTGATTTAGTGAATACTTGTTGTTGGAACTTAGTCATGCACAGAAACAATACTTCAGGGAGTATTGATCCTCCACTTAAGATGAATAAATCTAATTTTGAAATGTGCCATAAAAAACAAGAACATCCTAAAGAATTATTTAAGTACCAGCTTTCGATATTTGAACCCACCTCTTCTGATGAACAGCATGCACACAGATGAGTGCAAGTCTTTTAACCCTATGAATTACAACTGGTTCCACTGAGGAGTAATCTACACCCGCAAAGAGACTTGCAACATCCCCTACAACAAAAGGCAAAAGAAAATTTATAGACAGCGCCATAGTAGTGAAAAATAGTATCATGTCGATGAGGTATTCAGTGAAAAGGAACAATAACATGCTGATGAGGCTGCACACTAGTAGAGTAAGCAGACAATATATTGTATTATCTAGAAACGTCTAATAACTGACTAAGGGAGGGACTTCGCAGATGAATCGATAATATCAAGGTTAAGAGAAACTTAACTTCACATCAGTTGAATGTTACTCAAGAAACATAGTTAACAAAAAATTAGGTCTTTGTGCCTAGGAAAACAGGACAGTGCTAATCAGCTCAGGAATAAGGCTCTAAGTTGAGGATAAGATACCAGTATTGCAGTATCATACAGGGATGGATGAACGTATACTGAAGAAACTGAGATAAAATCATCTCTGATCAATATATATAGAGAGAGGGTCAATACCCAAAAGCACTAGGAACTTAGCATATATGCTAGAGGGCACCATAAGTCCTAAGAAACAGAAGGATAATAGTTGCATACAATACAGTGAATAGCCGAACATTCGTAAACAGTAGCATGATACATACCATGCTTAACATACTGCAGAAGTAAGCTGCAGACTTGAGAAAGTATAGCAATATCACTGTCTTTACTTGCATTGAAGAAGAACAGCAATTGGCGAAGAAAATCAGAATTATTGCCAAAGCAGTTCCTGATTTAGTAACAAGATAGTCAGAGAGAGGCAAGAAAAGGATAAATTCCATCTTTGGTGTAATGCTTACCTATCTACCCTCTGGCAGTGTTCCCCAAAAGTAGAACAAAAGTTCTTTCGAACTTCCAAGCGTGCCAATTCGAACGCCTTCCTCCCTCTGAAGCATTTCTGCAGCTCATAATTAGTTAAGTTCCATTTTGAGAACATGAAATGTATGTATCTAGGAAAACACACATGAAGCTCAAAAAATTCTGGACATATATAGGAAAAAGGCAGCGCGACAGTTTGTTACTAGAAACAGGATGGTGGTTTAACAAAAAGTTAGGTTAACTGTTATCCATAGTCCACGAAGGTGGACAACGTGCATGAACCCTTTCCACATAAAGCCGACAAACCAAAAAGAGAGATCATTTAAGTTTCTCAACTATCAACGCTCGTGACCCAAGCGAAGCACACATGCATACCACGCTTGATTTGCCACATCACACCCTACAAAGTAATACGAACCGCTATATTTATCAATAGTCTACGGAACCCGAATCTCCTCAAATGTCCTTGACACACCATGCCAAAACAAATAAATAAATAGAGCATGCTGGCTAGGTGTTGCTACAAGCCTACTACAACGTATCCAATCTACCAAACTGATCACGCACACATGCATATTAAATACACTAACGATATGATGCATCCAGTAGAACTTTTCAAGCTAAAACTTGACACATTGCCGAGAAGCCACACGGGCTCCACAGCTAAGCTCCAACGTGCCATGGCTCTCCGCTCCAACCACACGAACCGTAACACCCCTCCAAGGCCAAAATGATCAAAGGGCTGGATCTCAAGTGTGAACTCTCAACGCACCGCAGAAACGCATAAACCCTCCCTCGACTCTCGAGCGCCAACCTACTCGCAACGAAGACCCCACACCTCGCAATCACGATTCACCGACTACTCGCGCGTAGCTGCAGACATACCTGGATCTTGGTGGCGGAGGAGTTCTGGAGGCGCAGTGCGAGGCGGCGGCGCCGCTCCTCGCGCGTCTGCTCGAGCAGCACCTGGCGGTCGCGCTCCTTGTTGCTCCGCCCGCCCAGGTCCACCCGCTTCCTCGACGTCGGGTCGCCTGAGAAGAACATCCCTGCGCCGCCCTGCCCGCCTGCCTGCTCACCACCACCACTACCTCAGATAAAAATCACGAAAAAACCGCAGAAAATCCGCCCAAATTGGAGGTGGGAGAGGATGCGAAGCCGATCGGGGCGTACCGGAATGGGGCTCGGCTCGATCGGGGGGCTAGGGTTTGTGGCGGGGACTTGGGGAGGGAAGGGGATGCGGCGACCGACTTTCGAAGCTGCGAGTCGGGAGGGGAAAGAGGAGGACGCGAGATGGGTGCGGGTCTCGGGCTTGCGAGGAGAAGAGAATGGGGTGGGTGGTTATTTTGGTCTGACGGTTCTACCCCCTTCGACCATGGTGCAAGTGCAACCCGGCGCAGGCAATGACGTGGGCGTGGACGCATGATGCGCGCTGACGTGAACGAGCTCACGGCCGTCCAGTGAGGAACTTTTTGGAAAAAAAATTCAAAAGTATGACGTATTTTATAGCAAATTTGAAAACTATATGGTGCAATGCAAAAAAACCGGAAATATGACCCCGTCGGCCTGCGGTGGGCCGAAGAGCGGCCCATCGGGCTCCAGAAGACCGAAGACAGGCCCGTCGGCCTCCAGCCGACCGAAGGGGGGCCCGTCGGCCTCCAGCCGACCGAAGAGTGGCCCGTCGGCCAGCGATGGGCCGAAGAGAGGCCGAAATGTTTTTTTTTTAATTTGACTTATTAATGATGTACAACGATTGCCCGTCTTATAAACATTGTAAAAATATGTTTCCGCGCAACTATTTCCCTCCATGCTTTCCCACCAACTCTTTCCCTCCATATGTTCCCGCCATATTTTCCCGCCATCCCTTTGAAATGTGCTGGTTCGTTCTTAGACGGCGATGGCGATAGTAACACATACATCAGGTCGATATATGTCTCCAACTCTGATAGAAGCAAGTGCGATAGTAACACATACATCATGCATGTCTCATACATAGATAATGACTCATACATAGATAACCATATCACTGCTGGGGACGACGACGAATCTGGGTCTTCCTCGGACGAGGACCGGAAGGCGATAAGTGCTCAGGCGGTGGACGATGCTCACGATTACCACGACCATAGACAACCTCGTCTGTCATTGTCTGTGTCTCCTGCGTCCATGGTGGTGGTGGAGTGTGCAAAACTGTCTGCGAGAACTCATAGGTGTTTGCAGCTCGGTCATCGTCGTCGCCGTCGCCGTCTAAGAACGAACCAGCACATTTCAAAGGGATGGCGGGAAAATATGGCGGGAAAGGGATGCCGGGAAAATATGGCGGGAAAGGGATGCCGGGAAAATATGGCGGGAACATATGGAGGGAAAGAGTTGGTGGGAAAGCATGGAGGGAAATAGTTGCGCGGAAACATATTTTTACAATGTTTATAAGACGGGCAATCGTTCTACATCATTAATAAGTCAAATTTCAAAAAAAATAACATTTCGGCCTCTCTTCGGCCCATCGATGGCCGACGGGCCACTCTTCGGTCGGCTGGAGGCCGACGGGCCCTCTTCGGTCGGCTGGAGGCCGACGGGCCCCTCTTCGGTCTGCTGGCGGCCGATGGGCCTGTCTTCGGTCTTCTGGAGCCCGATGGGCCGCTCTTCGGCCCACCGCAGGCCGACGGGGTCATATTTCCGGGTTTTTTGCATTGCGCCATATAGTTTTCAAATTTGCTATAAAATACGTCATACTTTTGAAAAAAAATCAACTTTTTGTACATACAGATACAGGAACGGTGGTATTCATATCATAAAAAACAAATTACAAATCACGTAAAGTCGCATACCAAGGCTGGCATTGCCGATATGCATATATACTTATACTACTCCTCCATCCGAAATTACTTCTCGTGCATAAATGAATGTATAATTCATGCAAGTATTTATTTCAGAGAACAAGCACACACCTCCTCCCAAGCCGCACGCACGTGCGGCTCCAGAGCCCCCCGCCCCCGAAACCCTAGCTCGTAGGCCTTCAGATCCCCTTCCCCGGGTCGCTGCCATCATCAACGGCACCCCTTCGCATGGAGCGGGGCGTCTCTGAGCAGCCATGGTAGTGGGGCGACCGGCGACTCATTTCGCGGTGGTGGTCGTCGATGCGCGGCGGAGCGGCAGCGCGAGCGGATCCAGGTGAGGGTGCGGTAGGGTAGTGGAGGAGGGTGGTCACTGATGGTGGCGGAGGCGCCTATGATGCCTTGCCAGGAAGGAGATCCTGGCGGGGAACGGGTGGTCGGCTGCCCCCCTGTGAGGGGCCTGCGGTGATGCCTCGAAGGAGTTGGCGATGGAGTGTGGACGGAGGTGTGATATGTCTCCAACATATCTATAATTTGTATTGTTTCATGATATTATATTATCAATCTTGATACTTTATATGCATTTATGTTATTTTATATCATTTTTTGGGACTAACTTATTAACCCAGTGGTAGTTCTTGTTTTTTGCGTGTTTTTGTCTTTTCAGAAAATCAATATCACACAAAGTTCAAACACGTTGAAACTTTACAGTGATTTTTTCTGGACCAAAAGGGATCCTAGAAGTTTCGGGAGGAGGCCACACGATCTACGAGAGAGCCACGAGCTCGCATGGCGCGCCCTGGGGGTAGGGCGCGCCCCTTGAGCTCGTGACTCCCCCGCAACGCGTTTTGACCTAACTCCACCTCTATATATTCTCATATATTTCCAAACCAACATAGAGACGCCTGAAAAACTTTTTTCGCCACCGCAAGTCTCTGTTCTTCCATGGTCGCATCTAGAGGCCTTTTCCGGTACTCTGATGGAGGGGAAATCGATCACGGAGACCATCTACATCAACCTTGTTGCCTCCATGATGATGCGTGAGTATTTCAACACAGACCTACGGGGCCATAGCTAGTAGCTAGATGGCTTCTTATCTCTCTTTGATCTTCAATACCATGTTCTCCTCGATCTTCTTGGAGTTCTATCCAGTGTAATCTTCTTTTGCGGTGTGTTTTTTGGGATCTGATGAATTGTGGGTTTATGATCAAATTATTCATTGAAAGTAATTGAGTATTTTCTGAACTTTATTATGCATGATTATTATAGCTTTGTATTTATCTCCGATCTATCTGTTTGGTTTGGCTAACTAGATTGATTTATCTTCAGTGGGGGAGGTGCTTTGTAATGGGTTCAATCTTTCGGTGCTCTATATCCTAGTGACAAAAGGGGACAAGACACGTATTTGTATTGTTTCTTTTAGGATAAAACGACGGTGTTTATTCATATTAAAGGTTTACTTTGTCTACACCATGTCATCTTGCTTAAAGCATTACTCCGTTTGTCATGAACTTAATACCTAGAGAGGCAAGCATAGAAGCGCTCTTGAAGTGGAGTAATAGTAGTACATGCAGAATCGTTTTGGTCTACTTGTTTAGGACGTGATGTCTATATACATGATCATTGCCATGAATAACATCATAACTATGCGCTTTTCTTTCAGTTGCTCAACAGTAATTTGTCTACCCACCGTATGCTATGTGTTCAAGAGAGAATCCTCTAGTGAAAACCATGGTCCCCGGGTCTACTTAATCATATTGCTAAAAACCAAAAATACCTTGCTGTAATTTATTTACTTTTTTATCTATCTATCACTATCATAATTAATCCTTGCAAGTAACGAGTTCAAGGGGATTGACAACCCTCTTGTCCATGTTGGGTGCAAGTGTTTTCTTTTATGTGTGTAGGTGCTGAAGACGGGAATTTATGTGGTTCTCCTATTGGTTCGATAACCTTGGTTCTCACTGAGAGAAATACCTATCTGCTACTATATTGCTTCACCCTTCCTCTTCAGGGGAAAACCCAACGCATCTCACAAGTAGCAAGGTGCGGTCATATCCAATCTTGTGGCGGTCCCCTAGTGCGTGTGAAGGACAACATGATGGAACTAGCCCTTGCATGACTTGGTGGGATGATGTTGTTCCTCGTGTGCCTCGAAGGTGGTAGTGTGGGTCGCTTTCTCTCCACAGTGTGAGTGGGGAGGACCACGACTGCATTGCTTCGACGACATTTTGTTGCGGTGACGGCGATGCGAGGCATCATGGACTGTACTGCCCAATACCTCGAAGGAGTGGAGATGCGCGTCATTACGGATGGAAATCCTGCCCGGTTTTGACCAGGCCGGCGACGATGGCACCTGTGGGTGTCGTTCCCCTCCCTGGAGGTGTCGTCGAGTGTGTCGCCATGTCCTTCGCTTGCTTGATGATGGCAGTTATCTTCAGGCGAAAGCCTCAATCCGTTGTTGGATTAGCACGATGGTGGCATCTTTTACGATGTCTCTCTGTTGGGAGCATCGTGCCGGGAGACTTGGATTTCCTATGTTGCGCTCCTCTGGTGTTCGTCATTGCCCTGATCGTTCTTCTCCGGCGTAATGTACGATCATCGCCAATGATTCCAAGACCATGCCTTTCTCAGGTCAGGTCGAGTCATGTCATCCTCTTGCCACCTCCTTTTGGCTTTAAGGGGGTGGTGCATCAACTAGGGAAGCATGGTGGAGTGGATGTTCTTCGGAGGTGACCGGCGTCGGTCGAGATGCGGCGAGGTTCTCGGTTTTGGGTAGCCTCTTGTGCGTTGTAGTAGTGTTGTCGTGAGTGGTTGTCCTTGGACTAGCGGGATGTGGAGTTGTGCTACGCTCGTTGTTTGCAGCGAGTGGTAGTCGTCTTGTACTTGCTATTTGCTACTTCTGAAAGCACATTTGCTACTTCTGAAAGCACATTTGCTCCCTTGGTGGTTTTGGTAATTAATAACAACATATATGTCATTGAACTAATGTTTCCACTAAGCATATTTCAGGAAAAGTTCAATGATAGGGATGGCAAAAGGATTGTGGAGATACCCCAAGATGCAAGGAAATGGATTGGCAAAGCTTCAAGCAAGAGGACTCTACATTTTACTTTGTGAGAAATCACTTTGAGTCCATAGGAAAGCCAATACTATTAAAAGGGGGTAAGGTACTGTTGGTGAACAAGATGCTCCACGTGCACAAGTGATAGTCACCAAAAACACCCACAAACTCTTCCACAAAAGTCTGTCCAAGCCAAACATCCAAAATCGTTGCAACCAACAATTCCCACTCGGTGCTACCGATTCCCAAACTCAGACAGACCCATGCCAAACCCTAGCCATTCGGTGCAACCGATTCTGCATCGGTGCCACCGAATTCAGTTGCCAACTTTCTGTTTAGCTATTTTCAGTCTTCGGTACCACTGAGTTTTGCCAGTCGGTCTCACCGAGACTTGGACCAACTTCTTGGTTAGCTATTCACAAGAATCGGTACCACCGAGAATTGTAAATCGGTCTCACCGAGTTTTTGGACCAACTCTCTGGTTAGCCATGGTCAAGAATCGGTACCACCGAGATTTGAGAATCGGCGTCACCGAGTTGTGCATTCTGACCGTTGGTCACCTGATCGGTACCACCGAGAGTTATATATCGGTCTCACCGAGATTCAAAAGTTACTGCCTTTTGATCACTTTGGTACCACCGAGTTTTATACTTCGGTGTCACCGAGTTGGTCACTTTAGGTGTAACGGTTGGATTTTTGGGGATGCCTATATATACCCCTTCACCACCACCCACTCGAAAGAGAAGCACTCAGAACTATTCCATACTTGCCCCATCCTATTTTCTGAGAGAGAGCCACCTACTCATGTGTTGAGATCAAGCTATTCCATTCCTACCATATGAATCTTGATCTCTAGCCTCCCCAAGTTGCTTTCCACCAAATCAATCTCTTCCACCATAGCCAAATCTGTGAGAGAGTGATTGTGTGTTGAGGAGTCTATCATCTTGAAGCACAAGTGCAAGGAGTTCATCGACATTGCCGAGCCTATTACCTTTTGGAGGGTGGTGCCTCCTAGATTGGTTAGGTGTCGCTTGGGAGCCTCCTACTTCGTGTTGTGGAGTTGAACCAAGAAGTTTGTACGGGCAAGGAGATCGCCTACTTCGTGAAGATCTACCCATAGTGAGGTTAGTCCTTCGTGGACGAAAGCCGTTAAGAAATAGTCAAGGTTGCTACTTCGTGGACCCTTATGGGTGGAGCCCTTCGTGGACTCTCGCGACCATTACCCTCCGTGGGTTGAAGACTCCATAAACGTGGACGTACGATAGCACTACCTATCGGAACCACGGGAAAAATCTTCGTGTCTACAATTGTGTTTGATCTTCCTTCCTACCCTCTACTATACATGCTTGTTGTTACTTTCCGCTGCTATACTCTTAGACATGCATGTGTAGGGTGTACTTGACTTGCTATCATTGCTAAAATTTGCCAACACTTAAAATTGGAAAAAGGTAGAATTTTTATTTGGTCAAGTAGTCTAATCACCCCCCCTCTAGACATACTTTCAATCCTACAAGTGGTATCAGAACTTTGGTCTCCATTGCATTGGTCTCACAACCTAGGAGAGTATGGCGTCTAGTGAGGGAAATTATCACCGTAGAGGTCCGTACTTTGATGGCACAAATTTTGCTAGTTGGAAGCACAGAATGAAAATGCATATTCTTGGTCATAACCCCGCCGTTTGGGTTGTTGTTCGTGTTGGCTTGCAAGGTGAATTCTTTGGTGATGGAAAGGAACCGGATCGTGAAGCGACCACGGATGAATTGAAGATGTTGCAATACAACGCTCAAGCATGTGACATTCTGTTCAACTGCCTATGCCCCGAAGAATTCAACAAAATCAGCCGTCTTGAGAATGCAAAAGAGATTTGGGATACTTTGGTTGATATGCATGAAGGTACCAAATCCGTGAGAGAATCCAAGTTGGATGTTCTTCAAAGTCAGCTTGACAAGTTCAAGATGAAGGATGGTGAAGGAGTCACAGAGATGTACTCTAGGCTAGCTCTCATCACAAATGAGATTGCCGGCTTAGGAAGCGAAGAAATGACCGACAAATTCATCATCAAGAAGATACTTAGAGCTTTGGATGAGAGATATGACACCGTGTGCACATTGATCCAAATGATGCCCAACTACAAAGATCTCAAGCCTACGGAAGTCATTGGAAGGATTGTTGCTCATGAGATGACACTCAAGGACAAATAAGAGCTTCACAACAAGTCAAGCGGTGCTTACAAAGCCACAAGTGATGCTCCCGCAACATCAAGCAACAACCTTGTCACCAATGAAGAGATAAGCCTCATGGTCAAGAAATTCAACAAGTTCTACAAGAATAGAGGCAAAGAACGAAGCTCCAACTCAAGATATGAAGAGAAGCGTTCGTCAAGTCGTGACTGAAACTGCTACAATTGTGGGAAGCCCGGACACTACTCCAATGAGTGCACAGCTCCCTACAAACGAAGAGAAGAGTCACCAAGAAGACGAAGCTCAAGGAATGAATCACCTCAAAGAGAGAGAAGGAGTAGAGATGATCGTTATGAACGAAGACCCTCAAGGAGAAGTAGGGACTCGGACAAGAAGGACAAGTACACCAAGAGCTACTCAAGAAGAAGACATCAAGCTCATGTTGGTGGATGGGTTTCCGACTCCGAATCCGACAACAACTCCGAGAGAAGCTATCACTCCAACTCCGACTATAGTCAAGATGAAGGTGTTGCCGGACTTGCACTAGTGACTACCAACTCCTATGATCTATTTGATTCACCAAACGAAGGGAGTGGAAGTTTCTTAATGGCTAAAGGCCCCAAGGTATCACACCCCGAGTATCTTGATTTCAATAGTGATGAAGATGATTTACTTTGTGATGATGACTTGCTCTTTGATAAAACTAGTGATGTTAGTCAAAATGAACTTGATAATTTTCATACTAGTCAAGATAAGTCGTGTGATGATGATAAGATGAAAATAGAACAACTAACTGAAGAATTAAACACTCTTAAGTTAGCCCATGAATCTACTCTCGAAGATCATAGAGAGCTTGTAAGGACTCATGAGAAGCTACGCTTCGAGAAGCTCAACTTGGAGCAAGAACATGAGTTTCTTAAAGCTATCAATGACGATCTCCGAAAGAAGACTTCATCTTATCTAGCCAAACAACTACTCTTGTCTACTTTCATTCCACAAGTTAAGTCTAAGCAAACTAGTAACAAAGGCAAGAAAGGTACTTCATCTAGTAGCAACATTAAAAATGCTAAATCTAATGATGTTGTTTCTAATAGTTCTATTGATTCCACTAATGATGATTCTCTTAGCCAAGTTACACTTGAGCAAGAAAACGATTTATTGAAAGGAATTATAGAGAAAAGGTATCTACAAGAGTCTTGCCGGATGTAAGCAATTTGAGGAAATTGTACGCAAGCACGGAGGATACCGGAAGAACCATGGCATTGGCTACTTCAACGCTAATGGAGTTGAATGGGAAGAAGGTCAATACCCCAAGCCCAAGTTTGTTCCTCAAAGGGAGAAGTATGAGCATACTCTTCCCAAGGGAACAAACACTCAAGATGACCTTCCACCACAAGACCACAAGCTCAAGGGCAAGAACAAGCTTCAAGAGGACATTGACTCGTATGAAGATGAATCCCAAGCTTTGGTGGAGTGGGTTCCCAAGGATACTTCAAGCTCAACTTCTACAAGTGCCACTTCAACACCAAGGATCCCCATCAAGTTGATGTGGGTCCCCAAGAAGAAGAACTAGAGAAGTTCTTGAGGGGTGACTCCGCCAATGAAATTCACTCCTATTCATTATTGGCAAGAACTAGTTGCAATCAACATCAACATCATGCAATAGTTCAAGGAGTCACACATTCCCTCAAAGGTAAGCAAGGGACAAGGTAATCAACAAATCCATGGACATCATCATGTATGCTTTGCACTCCATGTCCATAGATATCCTTGTATTTGTCTCTTGTATGTTGGGACTAACCCATGTAGGTGAGAAGGGTAAGGAAACAACAAGGATGCTCCCAACTCTTGGTGATCTTCATCAACCTTGAGCATCCACCACTACCTCACCAACATGAAGTCTTCATCGACAAAACCCAAGGTTAGTTTATCCCTCTTATGGGGGGATGTCACATCAAGGGGGAGCTTTACTCTAAGACTTGAGTTAAAGCATCTCATAGTATGTGACAACATTAAATGCTTTATGTAAAAGTGGTAATCCCACTTGTGCTTAAACGATGAGTATGACCTATGATCAAGTATTCTTACTTGGCTCCTAAGTCAATATACTCATATATAGATGACTCCGTCATCGCCAAAAATGCTTGATAGATGCTAGTATGTATGTGCATGTTTGCCATGATTTCATTTGACATCTTAATGTGTGAGCATGTTGGTCTGCATTTATTTATCCATTCGAGGACATCCAGTTGTTGCTATTTGGCTTTTGATTTTTCTTTTGCCAATTGGATGGACAAGAATGCCTAGGACCACTCTCTAGCTATCTATGTTTTCTCGTCTCATATTCTATTCTTGCTACATCACAAATTTTGAACAAGTACTTTTCGATCCCCCTGTGTGAGGAGCACTCAGAGTTCCGCATCGACAAAGGACTGACCATTAAAACCTCCCAAGTGCATCTCGGTGGAACCAACACCAAAATCTCGGTCTCACTGAATGCCTAGGGTTGATCTGGATTTCCATCTCGGTAACACTGATTCCTTATTCTCGGTTACACCGAGTTTCCCTGTCAGTTGACAGTTGAGAAACTCGGTGGCACCGAAAATTTCGAACCGGTGTCACCGACAGCGAAGGGTATATATCCTGGCGGACTCGACTTTTGAAATTCAACCGCAAAAGTTCGTTTTCCTCCAACCCTAAGCTGCTGCTCCGGACCCCCTGGTCGTCGCCCTTGCCTCCCCGTGCGTCTCCATCGTTGGGAATCACCGCCGTCGTTGCATTAGCGGGTCCTTCACCGAATTAGGGTATGGATCCGACCCTCCTTGCACTCCCCGTCCGATTCTCGCGCATTGGAGTTACTTTTATCTATAAACCACCGATTGCAATCCCCCAAATCCCCTAGAAATCTCAATAGCTTAGCGAACCGAAAAAAAATTAGGTCTAGTCGTCCGCAAAATTGAATCTCGGTGATACCGAGTCAGAAAAATCGGTTCTACCGATTTTGTTTTGTACTACTGAGGACAGTCTTGGTGAAACCGAGTGGTAATTTTCGGTGTGACCGAAGTTGCTGCCAAGTTTCTATAAAGAGTTCTGTGTGTCTCGGTGGTACCGAAACTTTTGACTCGGTGACACCGAAATCCATTTTTGCTGACAACTATATCTAAGGATTTCTCTGTTCAAACCTTTGAAAAATGTCTGCATTTTGTGATGACTCATCTTCTTCCACTCTTCTACACTCTAATTCACAGGGTCAGAGATGTCAGATGCTGAAGACAGTCAGAATGATCTCAGAGAGCAGAGTGTTGACATGAGCTCAGGCACTAGTCCTGAGGGGAGCTATGATGATGTTCCTAGCTCTCCTGATCTGCCCAAAGCTGCAACCAGGGCAAGAAGGAAGCTCAACTCAGATGAGGAGGATGAAGATTTCATACCTGAGGAGCTGTCCAAGAAGGATGATGTTGCAAGGAACACCACTGCTGCTGCCTCTTCATCCAAGAAGAAGAAGGCAATAAGGAAAGAGTATGCTAGCTCAGGGTCAGCTAGAGCACCAGAGAGTGCTAGGGAAACAATGGCTCTTCACCTTGAGTCACCCCAAAGAAGTCTATGCCTAAGAAGGTTGGGGAGAAGAAGAAGAAGAGAGAAAGGACAAGATTTGTCAAAGCTAAAGTTCTTCCACCGACTCCAGAGTATCTAGATGAGGAAGAAGAGGAGGAAGAGCCAGCTGCCAAGGCTCCTCCTAAGAAGAAGAAGAAGCTGATGGCAGATGCTATGCCTAAGACTACCACATCCAAGAGCACCAAGACTGCCCCCAAGAAAGTTGCTGCTGACAAACCCAAGAGGTTCTCCAGAGAGATACCAGCTTCCAGCAAGAATAAGACTTCTACCTTTAGGGAAGCTGAGGATGATGATATGACTGCTTTGATGAAGCTAAGACCACACCTTCCAGAGCACAATGCCAGCCACTTGCTTGTTGAGGACATGAAGAAGAGGAAGGACTCGGGTTTGAGAGAATGGAAAGCCATTGATCCATATTCTCAGAGAAGGAAAACAGCTGTGGACTACAGATTTTATACCAAGGAGCAACAAGATTTCTATGAGACAATCTTGCTTGATAAGGGCCCTGCTGTCAGTGACATGAGGTATGTAGATTGGAAGTACATCAAGAAGAATGAAGATTACTTCCCAAGTGTGCAAGACAACTTTCACTGCATTGGTCTGGATGAATTTGTTGGCAAGGAATTCACTGCATGGAATGATGAAATGATCATGCAATTCTACTCCACTGCTCATTTCTATGGAGATGGTAGAATTGTATGGATGACTGAAGGAGCAAGATATGAATCAACTGTTGAGGAGTGGGCTACCATCTTAGGAGTCCCAGACGTGGAAGATGGAGACATCAATGTCTACAATGAGCCCAAGGCTAGCCATGATGCTATGAAGAACATGTACAATGAGATCCCTGCTGCAAACTTGAAGTCTCACAAGTTAGGATCCATTTACTTCCTCCAGGCTGGTCTACGGACTATCAACACCATATTGAGGCATACATTGATGCCTAAGTCTGGAGATGACAAGATGATCAGAGGATATTCCATCAACATGCTACTCCATCTAGATCAACATACTAGATTCAGAGTGATGGATCTGATAGTGGAGACTGTGAAGAGGGTTGCTGCTGATCAGAAGCGTTCTTGCTGCTATGCACCCTACATCCAGATGCTCATCAACTCCAAGCTGGAGAAGCACATCTTTGCTCTTGATAGACCTCATTTGCCACTGTTGCCAGATCTAGAGGATAATGTTGTGGTGATGGATCCAGACCATCCCACTTCAGCTACTGCACAGGCACATGCAGAGGCAGCCAGAGAGTCTAGTTCTCAGATGCCCAGGTCAAGGAGTGAGCAGATTGATCTCCTACTTAGCACCATGCTCAGCATGCAGAAGGACATCGACGAGGTATTGAAGAACCAGGCAAGTCTTGCGAGGATTGTTGACAACAAGTTTCACACTCTCAACAACAAGGTGGATGCACTCACAGTGACTGTGACAGGGCTCAAGAAGGAAGTTGATGCAGTGCCTAGCCCTCATTCCACTGATGATGAGGAGGAGGATCGTGCACCTCTCCGTCCTAGCACTCAGTTCACTACTCAGGCTAGATCAGCTACAGTGCCAGCTACAGAGTTGCGACCTTCTTCATCAGCACCTGCTACAGCCTCTTCAGCTCCATCAGCTCCTCCAGTTCCTCCAGTGACTACACCAACCCCGTCCATGAAGTCTGCCGACATCTTCGCTAATGCAGTTCTCTCGACTCCTTCATCGACCACCGGAGGAGATCAGCCCCAGAAGAACGATTAGCTATATACCTTTGAACTTTTTGGTAACTTGTTGCCAAAGGGGGAGAAGATGTATATAGATCTTTAGGCTTCGAGAGAGAGAGAGAGCGTTGCTTTTTATCGCTTTTCAAAACATTTGATATCTTTTGGTTTGGTTGTGTTAAACTTTGTTGGTGTTTGATCATACACTTGATGTGTATTGCGACTATTTCCTATCATTATGATGCTTATGAGATGGTCATTCGCCGTTACTTGATTGTGTTGTGCTATGATATTCATTCTTATTATTCTCGCACACCACCAAGTTGTATGTGACATGAAAGAGTGCCCCATGTACCTAATCGATTGTGCATTTGCATTCAAACGCAAATTCAAAATAATGCACAAATTTAGGGGGAGCTCTTGCTTATCACATACTTCTCAAAGCGACGATTATATTCATTGATTGTATCATATGTCGAAGCTTTGATCTATATGTTGTCATCAATTACCAAAAAGGGGGAGATTGAAAGCACATTTGCTCCCTTGGTGGTTTTGGTAATTAATAACAACATATATGTCATTGAACTAATGTTTCCACTAAGCATATTTCAGGAAAAGTTCAATGATAGGGATGGCAAAAGGATTGTGGAGATACCCCAAGATGCAAGGAAATGGATTGGCAAAGCTTCAAGCAAGAGGACTCTACATTTTACTTTGTGAGAAATCACTTTGAGTCCATAGGAAAGCCAATACTATTAAAAGGGGGTAAGGTACTGTTGGTGAACAAGATGCTCCACGTGCACAAGTGATAGTCACCAAAAACACCCACAAACTCTTCCACAAAAGTCTGTCCAAGCCAAACATCCAAAATCGGTGCAACCAACAATTCCCACTCAGTGCCACCGATTCCCAAACTCAGACAGACCCATGCCAAACCCTAGCCATTCGGTGCAACCGATTCTGCATCGGTGCCACCGAGTTCAGTTGCCAACTTTCTGTTTAGCTATTTTCAGTCTTCGGTACCACTGAGTTTTGCCAGTCGGTCTCACCGAGACTTGGACCAACTTCCTGGTTAGCTATTCACAAGAATCGGTACCACCGAGAATTGTGAATCGGTCTCACCGAGTTTCTGGACCAACTCTCTGGTTAGCCATGGTCAAGAATCGGTACCACCACCTACTCGAAAGATAAGCACTCAGAACTATTCCATACTTGCCCCATCCAGTTTTCTGAGAGAGAGCCACCTACTCATGTGTTGAGATCATGCCATTCCATTCCAACCATATGAATCTTGATCTCTAGCCTCCCCAAGTTGCTTTCCACCAATCCCATCTCTTCCACCAAGCCAAATCTGTGAGAGAGTGATTGTGTGTTGAGGAGTCTATCATATTGAAGCACAAGAGCAAGGAGTTCATCGACATTGCCGAGCCTATTACCTTTTGGAGGGTGGTGCCTCCTAGATTGGTTAGGTGTCGCTTGGGAGCCTCCTACTTCGTGTTGTGGAGTTGAACCAAGAAGTTTGTACGGGCAAGGAGATCTTCTACTTCGTGAAGTTCTACCCATAGTGAGGCTAGTCCTTCATGGACGAAAGCCGTTATGGAATAGTCAAGGTTGCTACTTCGTGGACCCTTATGGGTGGAGCCCTCCGTGGACTCTCGCGGCCATTACCCTCCGTGGGTTGAAGACTCCATAAACGTGGACGTACGATAGCACCACCTATCGGAACCACGGGAAAAATCTTCGTGTTTACAAATTGCGTTTGATCTTCCTTCCTACCCTCTACTATACATGCTTGTTGTTACTTTCCGCTGCTATACTCTTAGACATGCATGTGTAGGGTGTACTTGACTTGCTATCATTGCTAAAATCTGCCAACACTTAAAATTGGAAAAAGGTAGAATTTTTATTTGGTCAAGCAGTCTAATCACCCCCCCTTTAGACATACTTTTGATCCTACAACTTCGCGTAGATGTTGGGTTTTCCTTGAAGAGGAAGGGATGAAGTAGTATATCTGCAGATAGTACTCCCCTCAGTTAAGAACCAAGGTTTATCAAACCAATAGGAGACACCGGACAACTAACATTAACAACACCTCCACACACACACACACAAAGCAAATGCTCCCACCCAACAAAGGCAAGAGGGTTATCAAGCCCCTTGTTCCCCGAAAATTGCGAGGATTAAATCTGATAGTGATAGCACTAGTGCAGAAATGGCTAGCCACAACTCTTGTTCATGGCGCGCCATTTCGCACCAACGCCATCACTACTTTTTTCAAATAGCTATGTCGTTGGACAAATTCGAATGCCATAGCTATTTGCTTAGTGTTGGTGTTGCAAATTAGGGCCGGCATTGCACACATTAGTCTGATTAGGCCCATGCCAACACTAGTGAGTTTTAACAGCCCGACGCAGTAAAAAAAAACTATCCTCACTCTCGACCCCAACTCCACCGGCATGTCCTCCTCTCGATCCTAGCCGTCGCCGCCACTGCCTAACGCGTCGCGTCTCTGCCCGCCGCCGCCCCATCGTCGCCGCCGCCGCCTGACGCGTCGCGTCTCCGCCCGACGACGCCCGTCTTCGCCCGACGCCGCCCTGCAGACGCCACCCGTCTCCGCCCGACGTCGCCCCGCCGACGCCACCCGCCATGTCATATCCAAAGAGGTATGGAAAGAAGTTTCCCCGAACTCATTTTTCAATTCTGCGTGCTATATTTAGTGTTAGTAGTATATGAGTTGCAATGTATGAAAAAATTAGGTTTTGTGGGCTGGTCAGAAGTGGTATAATGTAAATTAGGTTTCATGAAGTGGTATAATAAACATCAGACCAAATTATATAATAACAATAAGCAATTGGTGTGACAATACGCTTGTGTAGAATACATTTGGGAATTTGATAACATATACTCCCTCTGTCCTAGAATTACAGTCTCAACTTTGTACTAGCTCTAGTACAAAGTTGTACTAAGCTTGAGGCAGTTATTTTGGGACGGAGGGAGTATATATCTTGGTGTTTGCTTTCTTTCACTATCCCACATATCTTGGTGTTTAGAAAATTATCACACAAAAGAACTAACAAAGTAGCAAAGGGTCATACTAAACATAACTAAAGACCTTATGCTAGAAATACGATAATACATAAACTATGGAAACCCTTAATTAAAAAGAAGCATAACATATGGAAGGGTGGCCATGTAGAGGAGTAGTGTATTACCATGCAAAACAAAAGTAGGAGTAGTGTGTAAACAAGTTGCGACACCTTAATTAGCTAAAACATTACATAGTTGATGGTAGAGCTTGACAGCATTCAAATAAATAGTTGATGATACACTCTAGCTAAAACATTACATAGTTGAAGGTAGAGCTTTCAAGTGTTTCTATTTTAATTTGTCTACATCTTTTTTGATAATACACTCTAAAACATTACATCACAAGGTTTTCTGTTTGATGCTACAACATGGCCGACTCTAGCATCTTTGTAGGCTCCTCTGAGCACTGGTCGGATTTTGCCGAAGAGAAAGGTGAAGTGAGCACCAACCAGGTAATTAGGCTGGTTACAAAAACATGCATGAGCATTGCAAACATCAATATATCTAACCATTAATTAATTGTTGATGTTTTGAAACCCTTGTCAGGGATACGTACGAGCTCCGCCTTCTACAACACACCCGATGAGCAGAAGACATGGGACGTCGACGTGATCAATCACGAGCTAATCGCGTCACATGAGAGTATCGTCAAGGCCCTAGAGGAGGTTAATGCTTCCCTCAAGAAGGAGAGGGATAAGATTATCGATGACAATGCTATTGTCATTCATAAGATTTGCAGTCTCGAACGTCGGATCACGTGGCTGAAGCAGGACACAAGTAATTACAAGAAGGACATAGAAGTCCTGAAGTCCGAGAGGACTCAATTGAAGACGGAGAAAGCTCATTACATAAGGGAGGGGCACGTGAATAGGAACAAGCTTCGTGAGCTTAAGTTAGTCCTTCGAAAAAACTAGGTAGTGTCGAGAGGTGAATACATTGTGAGAAGTTTGGTACTTTTCTTTCGTGAATATCGTGAAACATTTAGTTTGTGGAGCCGGTAGCATCTTTTGTGAATTGCTGAAACATTTAGCATCTTTTGTGAATTGCTGAAACGTTTAGCATCTTTTGTTAATTGCTGAAAAGTTTAGCATCTTTTGTTAATTGTTGAAACGTTTAGTTTGTGAAGCTGGTAGTATTTTTTTATTAGTGAAATATGATAGTGCCGGCGTGCAAATATGTCCAACGCCATAGGTATTCAAAATACTGCTGGCGTCGTCTCCAACGCCACAACTAAATTCTAACAGTGGCACCATATTGGTGGCGTCGGGTGTCCACGCTAGTAGGTCCCTTTTTGCCACGCCATAGCTAGGCTTTTCTGCACTAGTGTAGGTGGATTATAAAATAAAATAAAAAGTAAATAAGAACAATAAGGTAATTGTGTTATTGGTATTTAATAGGAAAACTGGACCCGGGGGGGCATAGCATTCACTAGACGCACCTCTCTCATATGCATGATACGGTGGGTAAACAACTTACTGTTGGGCAATTGATAGAAAAGCACATAGTTATGTGATTCTTCATTGCATAATTCGTATATAGGCACTACATCTCTCACTAGTAGACCGGTAATCTTACTAAATCTACTATTATTACTCCACCCTCGACTGCTATCCAGCATGCATCTTGAGGTATTAAAGTTCATAATAGACAGAGTAATGCTTGGAGCATTATGACATAATATAGACAAAGTAAAAATAATTAATATGATCGAACCTCGTCGTTTTACCCTTAGTAGCAACAGTACAATACGTGCCTTGCAACTCCTCCTGTCACACAGTATGGACACCGCAAGTTTGAACCCACTACTATGCACCACTTCCTCTGAAGATCTAATCATCAACTTGGCCAAAGAAAACTCATAGATCGGATATCATTCATACCTATCAAATTGCACATAATGGGTCTGGAAATATTCAATTACTTTCAATGAATAATCTGAACATAAACCCACAATTCATCAGATCCCAACAAACGCACCACGAGAATTACATCGAATAGATCTTCAAAGATAACATGATATTGAAGATCAGAGAGAGAGAGAGAGAGAGAGAGTCATCTAGCTACTGCTATGGACCCATAGGTCCTGTGGAGAACTACTCACACATCATCATGGAGGCAACAAGGTTGATGAAGATGGCCTCCATGATGGATTACCCCTCAGGTGGAACTTCAGAAAAGGCCTCCAGATGGGATCGCGGAAGAACAAATGCACTAGAGTTATAAGTGTATGAAAGCTCCAAATGAAACCAAGTGGGAGTGCATCTAATTTGCTTGCTCATGAAGACCTCGAGCATTTTAGGAAGCTCGACATCAGAATATACGAGACAAGTTCTATAATGTAAAAATTCCCACTAGTATATAAAAATGATAAATCATGAGGACTCTCTATATGAAGAATATGGTGCTACTTTGAAGCACAAGTGTGGAAAAAGGATAGCAATGTTCCCCCTCTCTCCTTTTCTGTCATTTTTTTCCTTTTTTATTTTTTTGTGGGAACTTTGTCCTCTTTTTGATGGGAACTTTGTCCTCTTTTTTTATCCTCACGGGTAAGGGCAACACTCTAATAATGATCATCACTTTTATTTTTTTATAACTCAGTAAACTGAATGAACATGACTCTATATGAATGTCTCTGGCAGTGTACCAGGACATGCAATGATCTAGCGTAACATGTATAATGATGATGAACAGTGACTTTGTCACAAATATCATGTCAGCTCTATATGATCATGCAAAGCAATAATGACAATGAATGCTCAAGTCGTATGAATAGTAACAATGGAAGTTGGATGACAATATATCTCGAGAATGGCTATGGAAATGCCATAATAGGTAGGTATGGTGCCTGTTTTGGGGAAGGACATATGAGGCTTATGTGTGAAAGAGCGTATCATACACGGGGTTTGGATGCACTTCCGAAGTTTGCACCAAGTCGCAAGGTGAGAGTGGGCAATGCATGGTACCAAAGAGGCTAGTAAATTATGGATAGGTGGAAGTGTGTATAGTCCATAAACTCACATTAGTCGTAAAGAACTCATAAATTTATTGTGAAAGGCTGCAAGCCCTCAAAGCAAAGTAATACCCGGATGCTCCTAAGGAGGAGGTTGGGAGGAGTTAACCATTGTGCGCCCCTGATTTGAACACCACAAAGGATATCAATCAAGGATAAATTATGCTCCAACGTCCTAGCCATGCCACGACCGGCAATTAAATGTTTAAGACTGAAAGCACTTTAGCATCTTTATTTATAGTAACAAATGATTACCAACTAATAAACCTTCATATTACAACCTCAATATCATTGATAAACCATACCCTATTCGGCGATCTACATGCAAGTTTTTATTATACCACTCTTACATACCTATTGTTTTTTAGACCAAACATATAACTCATCCAAATTACCACTTCCAATTCAAATCTCAAAAATATATAAGTGAAGCTTGAGAGTGCAAACGATTTCTACAAAATGTATCACCGTGCTCTATGGATATAAGTGAAGCATATGAGCAAATTGCCTTGAATCAAAAGATATAAGTGAAGCACAAAGAGCATTCTAATAAATGATGATGAACGTGTGTCTCTCATAATAGATGCAATCAGGAAACAATGATTGTGAAAACAAGAAAATAAATAAAACAAAATCACACGATGCTCCAAGCCAAACATGTATCATGTGATTAATAAAAATATAGCTCCGAGTGATGTTACTGATAGATTGAAGATGAAAGAGGGGATTGTTGGAAATATGCCCTAGAGGCAATAATAAATTAGTTATTATCATATTTCCTTGTTCATGATAATCGTTTATTATCCATGCAAACGTCACAACATAACTGGGTGATCATAAAGATGCTCTACGGGTACCTCCAAGGGTGTCTGTTGGGTTGGCATGGATCAAGACTGGGATTTGTCACTCCGTATGACACAGAGGTATCTCTGGTCCCACTCGGTAATACAACATCACAAGAAGCTTGCAAGCAATGTGACTAAGGTGTTAGTCACGGGATCTTGTATTACGGAACAAGTAAAGAGACTTGCCGGTAACGAGATTGAACTAGGTATGGAGATACCGACGATCGAATCTCGGGCAAGTAACATACCGCTGGACAAAGGGAACTGCATACGGGATTGATTGAACCCTTGGCATCGTGGTTCGACCGATAAAGATCTTCATGGAATATGTAGGAACCAATATGGGCATCCAGGTCCCGCTATTGGTTATTGACCGGAGAGGTGTCTTGGTCATGTCTACATGATTCTTGAACCCGTAGGGTCCGCACGCTTAACGTTCGGTGACGCTAGAGTAGTATTGGGATATGTACGTTGGTGACCGAATGTTGTTCGGAGTCCCGGATGAGATCTCGGACGTCACGAGGAGCTCCGGAATGGTCTGGAGGTAAAGATTTATATATGGGAAGTCATATTTTGGCTACCGGAAAAGTTTCGGGTTTTTCCGGTATTGTACCGGGAAGCTTCTGGAAGGCTCCGGAGGATTCCAGAGGGGTCCGCAAGTCCATGGAAGGTTCCACCACGCCCCTTAGGCCAGCATGGGCTGTAGGTAGGCGCCCTAGCCTTATTGGGCCAGCTCCCCAAGGGCCTATGCGGCTAAGGGGGTGGAAACCTTGAGGGGCAAGGCACCTAGGAGGTGCCTTGGGGAGGGAGGACTCCTCCCTCTTGGCCGCCGCCCCCTCCCTTGGTGGAGGGGTTAGGGACACGCCCCCTCCTCCCCCTTGCCTCCTATAAATAGTGGAGGGGAGGGGAGGGCTGAACACAACAAGTCCTCTCCCTCGAGACAGCCCTCTCCCTCCCGTTTCTCCCGTTCTTCCTCGTTCGTAGTTCCGGAGGCGCTTGGCGAAGTCCTGCTGGGATTGCTCCACCACTATCTTCACCATGCCGTCATGCTGGTTGAGATACCATCTACTTTTCCTCCCTCTCTTGCTGGATCAAGAAGGAGGAGACGTCATCGAGCCGTACGTGTGCTGAACGCGGAGGTGTCGTCCGTTCGGCGCTAGATCGGGACGGATCGCGATTGGATCGTGAAGACGTACGACTACATCAACCGCGTTATATACGCTTCCGCTTAGCGATCTACAAGGGTATGCAGATGCACTCCCTCTCTCGTAGCTATACATCTCCATGGATAGATCTTGCATGTGCGTAGGAATTTTTTTGTTTCCCATGCAACGTTCCCCGACAGAGATGCCTTTTGGGACATCCCCAAGCTTATATTCTTAGATCTTCCTTGAATATTACCCTGGGGTGCCTCGGGCATCCCCGATCTTAAGGTCTTGTCGCTCCTTATTCTTTTCTCCATCGTGATATCACCCAAAACTTAAAAACTTCAATCACACAAAACTCAACATACCCTCATGAGATATGTTAATATAAAAAAAATCATTAACTTAGGCACTGTCATAAATAGATTAATAATTGTTCTTACATGATTCCGATTGTAATATATCATTTCCATGGTTTATACCCACCGATACAACCCATAGTAATAAAAACAGAATATGTCTAAAACAGAACAATACGTAATAATATGTACTAAAACCATACTTCTATAACTCCAAAAAATTTGAAAAATGAGGACAACATACAAAATATGTATCCCAATACTGTGTAAAAGTTTCAGCAATTTATCACATTCTAGTGAAAATGATAATTCAAATACGGGGTGTAAAGTTTCTGCTTCTGCACAGGTTCAATTCAACTCATATTTAAACTATCCCAAAGGCTTTACTTGGCACCAAAAGCAAAATAAAATATACAAACATAATTACTACAGTATAAATAATCATGTTGACTCACAAAATAGAAAGCAAAAAGATAAATATTGGGTTGCCTCCCAACAAGCGCTATTGTTTAATGCCCCAAACTAGGCATAATGCATAGTTTCACGTTTTATCATCCTTCAATGCAATGTCATAGGTGGCTCTCATTATGGATTCATAAGGAGGTTAATTCTCTTTCCTAGAAAGTGTTCCATCCCTTTATTCAGTGGAAATTGGAATCTTATATTACCTTCCTTCATGTCAATTACAGCACATATGGTTCTCAAAAACGTTCTTCCAGGTATAATCGGACAAGACGGATTGCATTCAATGTCAAGCACAATAAAGTCCACGGGAACATAATTTCTATTAGCAAGTATGAGAACATCATTTATTCTACCCATGGGCTTTTTAATTGTAGAATCTGCTAAATGCAAGTTTAGGGAGCATTCATCCATATTAGTGAAATCTAGGACATCATATAAAGATTTTGGCATAGTAGAAACACTAGCTCCTAGATCACACAAGGCATTGCGCTCATAATATTTAATCTTAATTTTAATAGTACGTTCCCATTCATCATGCAATTTTCTTGGTATAGACACTTCTAGTTCAAGCTTATCTTTATGAACTTTGATAAGAGCTTCTACAATATGTTTAGTAAAAGCTTTATTTTGTTCATAGGCATGAGGTGAGTTGATCATAGATTGCAACAAGGAAATACATTCAATTAAAGAACAACTATTAAAATTAAAGTCCTTGTAATCCAAAGTAGTGGGCACTGATACGTCTCCAATGTATCTATAATTTTTTATTGTTCCATGCTATTATATTATCATTTTAGGATACTTTTTAAGCATTTACTTGTTGTTTTATATTATTTTTAAGCACTAACCTATTAACCGAGTGCCAAGTGCTAGTTGTTGTTTTCTGCATGTTTTTGGCTTTTCAGGAATACTGTACCAAACGAAGTCCAATACCCCGAAACTTTTTGATGTTTTTTTATAGACAAAAATAAGACCTGGAAGCTTCGGAGGAAGACCGAAGGGCACATAAGGTGCCCCCAAGCCAACAGGGCGCGCTTAGGGGGGTGGTTGCGCCCTGATGGCTTGGGGCCACCTCCCAGCTACTCTGGCCCTGATCTCTTCGCTATAAATTCTCATATATCTCAAAAATCCTAGAGAGCCTCCCAAAACACTTTTTCGGCCGCCGCAAGTATCTGTTCCACCGTGTGCCCATCTAGAGCCCTGTTTCGGTGCCTTGTCCGAGGTGGGATCGATCACGGAGGCCCTCTACATCAACCTTGTTGCTCCCATGGTGATGTGTGAGTAGTTCACCACAGACATACGGGTCTGTAGTTAGTACCTAGATGGCTAGATCACCACGATCACCTCTCTCTATGTTCTTCATTGCCAAGATCACCATGATTCCCTCGGTGATCTATCTTATGTAATCAATCTTTGCGGTGTGTTTGTTGGGATCCAATGAATTTTGGGTTTATGTTCAGATTATTCATGAAAATATATTGAATCCTTGCTGGTTATTTATATGCATGATTGTTATAGCTTCGTAATGCTCTCTGATCTATCGGTTTGGTTTGGCCAACTAGATTGATTTATCTTTGGTGGGAGTGGTGCGTTGTAGTGGGTTTAATCTCGCGGTGCTCAATCCCAGTGACAGAAAGGGACATTACACGTATTGTATTGCTGCCACAAAGGGTAAAACAATAGGTTCATTCATATTAATTGGATTTACTTTGTCTACATCATGTCATCATCCTCCAAGCATTACTCTGATTTTACTTAATACTCTAGATGCATGTTGGATGGCGGTCGATGGGTGGAGTAATAGTAGTAAATACAGGTAGGAGTCGGTCTACTTGTTTATGGATGTGATGCCTATATACATGATCATTGTCGTGAATAAATATTGCATAACTATGCGCTTTTCTATCAATTGCCCAACAGTAAATTGTTTACCCACCGTGTGATTTCTTCAAGAGAGAAGCCTCTAGCGAACACTAAGGCCCCCGGGTCTCCTCACAAATATATTTACAAAAAATCCAAATACCTTGCAGCCATTATTTACTTTATTTTTATTTTCGATTTATGTTTATCATATCTATCTATCACTACTTATCGCTTGCAAGTAATGAGTTGAAAAGGATTGACAACCCTCTTGCCCGCATTGGGTGCAAGTGTTTGCTCTTTTGTGTGTAGGCGCTGAAGACAGGAGTTTGCATGGTTCTCCTACTGGTTCGATAACCTTGGTTCTCACTGAGTGAAATACTTACCTCTACTGTGATGCATCATCCCCTCCTCTTCGGGGAAAATCCCAACGCAGTTTACAAGTATCAGGAAGGATTTCTGGCGCCGTTGTCGGGGAGCATCATCAAATTCCTATCAAGTACCTTGGCACAAATTATCATTCACTTGTTCTATTTTTTATTTGTTGTTATACTTTTCTTTCTATAAAAATAAAAATACAAAAATATTTATCTTTGCTAGTTTACTTGTTTGCTTGCTATACTTGTTAGTTTACTTGCTTTGCTTGTTACTTTGCTTGCTTTGCTTGTTACTTTGCTTGCTTGGTCACAATGTCTCAAGACACTACTAAGTCCTGTGACTTCTCAAATACTAATAATAATGATTTTATTAGTACTCCTATACCACCCGCCACTAGTGCGGAGTTTTATGATATTAATGATGCATTTGCTAAATCTTGTGATGAAAGAATAATTTTTGAGAAGTCCTAATGAGGATCCCGCTTCTCATCTTAACCCTTTTGTTGAATTATGTGATATGCAAAAGAAAAAGGACATGGATAATTCTGTGGTTAAATTGAAATTATTTCCTTTTTCACTAAGAGATAAAGCTAAAACTTGGTTTTCACCCTTGCCTCGCAATAGTATTGGAACATGGGATAAGTGTAATGATGCTCTTATTGCCAAGTATTTTCCTCCCGCTAAAATTATATCTCTCTGAAACCAAATTATGATTTTTAACAACATGAACAAGAACATGTTGCACAAGCATGGGAGAGTATGAAAATGATGATTAGAAATTGTCTCACTCATGGCTTAAACTTATGGATGATTATACAAAAATTCTATGTTGGACTGAACTTTGTGTCTAGAAACCTTCTAGATTCTGCTGCAGGTGGTACCTTTATGGAGGTGACATTAGTAGAGGCTACAAAACTTCTGGATAATATCATGACAAATTATTCTCAGTCGCACACCGAGCGAGCTCAAACTGGTAAGAAGGTAAATTTCGTCGAAGAAATTGCTACTTTTAGTGATAAAATGGATGCTCTTATGAATATGATTGCAAACAAGAATGCTAAAGTTGATCCTAATGATATGCTATTGTCTACTTTGATTGAGCAAAATAATGATGCTATTTATGTGAACTTTGTCTCGCGAAATAATTTCAACAATAATGCTTATAGAGGTAATTTCAATGCTAGGCCGTATCCCGGTAATTCCTCTAATAACTATGGCAATTCTTATGGTAATTCCTATGGAAATTCATCCAACAACAATAATAGGATACCTAATGATCTTGAGCACACCATTAAAGAATTTATTAGTTCTCAAAATATTTTCAACACTATGGTAGAAGAAAAATTGCATAAAGTTGACGATATGGCTAGAAACGTGGATAGGATTGCTCATGATGTGGAAACTCTTAAAAGTAAAACTTTTCCACCCAAATATGTGTGCTTGATATGAAATGTTAATTTGATTACTAAATGGATTATAAATAATAGAGCAATTAGGCTGATTATTGGGGTTTCTATTGCATTCGGTTTCTAAGACAACACCGTGGGCGATGACCTCAACAAACCCACACGGTTTCTAGAAAGTTGGCACGTTGGATCAGTGAACAATCACACATGACTTCCGATCAACAACTGTGTGCGTTAGGCCACCCTATCACAAACTTTTTCACATAACAAGTGTGTGTGATGGGCAGCCCTATGCCAAATAGTTTCTTCTAGACACCACGAGTGATGTATTGAATAACGCAATCGACAGAATTATAACTATCGTGTGTGAGGGCCAGCCCTATCACAAACGATGTTATGCAGAAAATTATGTGGGATGTGCAATACGAATGGAGACGTATCTTTGGGATTCCTTGTGTGAGATGCTAAGCACATCTCACACGACTTCTACAATATGTCTATTTGTGATGGTCCTCCCAATTGCACACGCTCTATTTTTGACTGGCGTGTGTGACCGGACGGAGGCATCATTGAAGATTTATCTGTGTCGTGGGGGATAAGCCCCCCTATCACCCACACAGGCAAGGTGACAGTTTAAAACTGCATCGCCGAAAGGGGGTAAAAACCGTTTGTATAGGACGCGGCTGCACTAGTGTACTCGGTGTGTTTATATCTTGGCATCTTAACCATCTTGTAGCTGCTCCCTGGAGAGAATAGGGAAATACTTTTGCTTTGATCTCGTCATTGGTTAACTCCTGCAACTGAAGAGTTCCACAGGCAAGATTAAAATTATCATTATGCTCATAAGGACATTTTGTTGCCTCATCTCGGAATATATTTGCTTTTATCATATCGAGTAACCGAGGGTTTATCTCATATAGTTTACCAGGTAGGTTAGGACCAGTTGTTATAAAGTTCTCTCCTCGAGCTGGTCCTGCTACTAACTCAGCATCTACCTGATAAACTTGTTCTTGAAAGACCATGGACACTCTTTGTCTGCAAAAACCGTTAGATCACAAAAAAATTCAAAACTCAAAGCACGGCCCAAAAGTGCTTAGCTCCCCGGCAACGGCGCCAGAAAAAGCTTGATAGCCCGCAAGTGCACAGGGTTGAGTTGTAGCCTTTTCGAAGTAAGAGTATCGATCCCACAGGGAGCATAGGAATCAACCTTTTGCCCCTTGTAGAGAATTATGTAACTTTGTGCCTTCAGATAATTGTGGACTTGAGTGAGGGCGGATTTAAATAAGGATTGAGTAAACTAGTGACTTGTAACTAAATAACATAAAAGTAAATAAAAGACATGAGTAATAAGTGATAGTGAAACAACAGAATTAGAAAGGCGTTCTCGGGGAGTCTGGAATCCCCATTGGTTTGTTTCTAGTACTAATATGCATAGGCATAACATGGAGCAGATACTCGAGCCACTGTTGATGATTATGCTGGGGGGAGTCGGGTACAGAACACGTTCTACTCGTGGTAGACTTCGTGCCACGCACGCCACCATCATAGTCCCCATGTGGGTTACAACTCATGATAATTAAGGGTTACCCTGTGGGCACGGCTCACTAAGGGTGCTTCGTAAATCCCCGGTCACTTGTAAAGGTTAGGAGTAGTAGGCTTTTACTGTCACCTCAAATTACCTCCACATCCTAAACCTATGCAAAGACAGTGATATACTTTGTGTCTAACAAAGGCATAAATGCTGAGTGGGGCCCCTTCACAACATTCACGAAGTTATTAAACTAAGCATTCAATAAAGGATCTCATATCCATAATAAACGTTTCAGATCCTACACATACCAAGGTTCATCCATATCCCCAAGAACTAGTGGTCTATTTACATAGGTGATAAACAATCATCAAGGTAGTGGTAATGGAATACATGGATGAATGATTCAACAGATACACCGAAGGATCCACTAGGGTTCTTGATGTTGCAGATGATAAGGATGCGGATGATGATGTTGATGATGTAGATGTTGACGATGATGTCATTCCCCTCGTGGTGATAGGAATCCCCTTATTCTCCTGGTCGATCCTCCCTGCAGATGGGCTTAGGCGGCTAGGGTTCTGCTTTCTGGATGAGTTTCTAGAGTCTCTGCTCGTCTAATCCATGATCCGCTTCGATGGGGTGGAAATAGCTGACCCCCCAGAAGTGGCGGCGCGCCAATCGACTGATCATGCAAGCGCGTGCAGTCGTATGGAACGCCGTCGTTTGCTCTGGAAACGTGACGACGGCTGTTTCTTTAGCCTTCTTGCTTGATTTTTTATGGAAAGTGTTTATCACATTTAAACCGTGATTCCACTACCATTTTTGGGGATTTTATCCATCAAATGAATATTTCTCCAAAAGGCGTTACCTGAAGGATTATCAACAAAAATAAGTGCGCGAACGCGGTAAAGTTCCACAAAGCCCACCTTGTATGCACAAACTATATAGGAAAAACGTCACATAAATTGTACTCATTAGCCGCCAAGGCAATGGCAGCCTCATTAGCGCGTGTTGCACTGGCCACATACTCAATCGCGCGTTCCGTGTACAGAACTGATCGTGCCCCTGATAACCCACAAGTATAGGGGATCGCAACAGTCTTCACAGGTAGTATTTCACCCTAATTTATTGACTCGACACAAGGGGAGCCAAAGAATATTTATTGGCCTTGATAGTTGAGTTGTCAATTCAACCGCACCTGGGATATCTCTCTGCGGCAAAGGTTTAGTAGCACGGCAAATAGTAGTAGAAAAAGTAACAGTAATAGTGACAGCAACAGTTTTGTAGCAGTTGTGACAGTAGCAATAGCAATAGTAACTTAGCAGGATTCGGTATATGTAAAGCGTAGGCACGTGGATCGGTGATGGATAATGATTTAGATGCCATCAATCATGTAATAGTTACACACTAGGGCGACACAGAACTAGCTCCAATTCATCAATCTAATGTAGGCATTTATTCCGTATATAGTCATACGTGCTTGCGATAAGAACTTGCATGACATCTTTTGTCCTACCCTCCCGTGGCAGCGGGGTCCTATTGGAAACTAAGGGATATTAAGGGCTCCTTTTAATAGAGAACCGGAACAAAGCATTAACACATGGTGAACACATGAACTCCTCAAACTACGGTAATCACCGGAAAGAATCCCAATTATTGTCACCTTGGGGTATGCGAATCAAGACACGTAATAGGTGCATACAACTTGCAATATAGGATCCAAATAAATCTTATATTCAGAGATAATATAATATGTTCATATCTAAAATCATGGCACTCGGGCCTAGTGACAAGCATTAAGCATAGCAAAGTCATAGCAACAACAATCTCAGAACATAGTGGATACTAGGGATCAAGCCCTATCAAACTTAACTCGATTACATGATCAATCTCATCCAATCCCACCACCATCCAGCAAGCCTACAAAGGAATTACTCACTCCCGGTAGTGAGCATCATGGCGGTGTTGATGGAGAAGGGTTGGTGATGACGACGGTGACGATTTCCCCTCTCCGGAGCCCCAAACAGACTCCAGATCAGCCCTCCCGAGGAAGAACAGGAGGTGGCGGTGGCTCCGTTTCGTGAAACGCGATGAAAAATTATCTCTGGTTTTTTCTCCGAAGATGTGATTTTATAGGACTGGAATCACGGTCGGAGGAGCCTCGTGGGCCCCAACACACAACAGAGCGCGCCCTAGGGGGAGCCGCGCCCTGTTGGCTTGTGGCCCACAGGTGGCCTCCCTCCGGCAGGCCTTCGCTCCATAATTCATTATAATTCTCAGAAAAAATCTACAAAAAGTTTCGTCCAGTTCCGAGAACTTTTTTTTCTGCACAAAAATAACACCAAGGTAGTTCTGCTGAAAACAACGTCAGTCCGGGTTAGTTCCATTCAAATCATGCAAATTAGAGGTCAAAACCAGAGCAAAAGTGTTTGGAAAATTAGATACGTTGGAGACGTATCAAATCCCCCAAGCTTAACTCATTGCTTGTCCTCAAGCAATTCAGTTGACAAACTGAAAGTGATAAAAAAAACTTTTACAACCTCTTTTGTTCTCGTCGTTATACACATGCTTAGCTAGTGCTCAAGTTTTCAGCATAAATTATAAATTACCACATCCATGATAACAATTAAACATCATATTAACTCATGGCAATACATAACCAACTAGCAAGCACATAATAAGATATCTCATATGGAAACAATTTATTAAAACAATCATGATATAATATGCTGATGTGGTATTTCCTAGCCCTTTTTGAGACTGCAAAACATAAATGCAGAGCACCTCTGAGGTTCAAGCAGCGACTAAACATTATAATTCAGAATAGAAAAGATCCAGTCATGCTCACATCCAACATTAACTAGACTCAATGCATAAGAATAACAATAACGCTCTCTGGTCTGGTGCCTTTAGTAAGAAGATGATGACTCAACATAAAAAATAAATAGATAGGCCCTTCACAGAGGGAAGCATTGATTTGCAGAGGTGCTAGAGCTCAAGTTTTAAAACAAGATTGAAATATAGTTTTTGGGTGGTGCACTTTTCTTGTCAACGTTACAACAACGGTTTTCAATATCTTCCATGCTAAACTCATTACTGGCGGTTCCCAAACAGAATAGTAAAGTTTATTCCAATCCACCATCCATACAAACCATAGCTGACTGAATGCACGGATGCCTGCCAACATATCAACTGTCCCAAGGAGTTTTGTGTAATTATTTTTTTGATTAACAGGACTGGTCATCCTTTTTACCAGCCTCTCTCGTGCAATGACGGCGAATAAACGACCGTCTTGAGAATAACTCGCTTAGCATGGAAGATACTGACCGCCTCGTCGCTCCATGAGCGAGACGAGTACACAAAATGGATGTTTATTTGAATATTTAGAGGTGGCACATGCAAATTTACTTGGAACGGCAGGGTAATACCGCATATAGGTAGGTATGGTGGACTCATGTGGAATAACTTGGTTTCAGGGTTTTAGATGCACAAGCAGCATTCCCGCTTAGTACAGGTGAAGGATAGCAATAGGTTGGGAAGCGACCAGCTAGAGAGCGAAAACGGTCATAGGTATGCATTGTGAATAATTAACATTGGACATAGCATGAGTAGGATATGAACACTCTGAATTTAAACATCACGAAGGCTGCATGGTTTCTGAATCAACTACATGTTTGCACATGGGCCAAGTCAAGCCGCTTGAATTTCTCACAGGGAAATACCATACTACCATACCACATCATAACCATTTTAATGCACGTTGACCTATAAGATAAATCATTATTCACCACTAGTTGTTTAAGCATGGCATGAGAAGCTATAATCTCTAATTGTCATCATAAACATGTTCACTCATAATATACTGAATCAAGATCGAACGAGCTAAACATATTTACAAAAACGGAAAACAAGAAGAGTTCATACCAGCTTCCCTTGCCACGATCACTTTGTCAAATATCGTCATTATTGCCTTTCACTTGCATGACCGAATGATGTGATAATAATAATAGTGCAAGAATAACGTGGACTAAGCTGGAATCTACAGGGCAGCTTTAGACAAAAAAGAAGACAAGGTAATATTGGCTCTTTGTTAGATCAGCAATAAAGCATATAAGAGCCACTCAACATTTTCATCATGGTCTTCTCCTTTCATGGACACAACAAAAAGAAAAGAAATTCAGAGAAGCACACTGAAATATTTTTGGAGTTTTTGTTTTTCTCAAGCGAGCAAATAAACTAAGGGAAAACAAGAACGAGAGAAACTATTTACACGGGAAAGCTCCCAACATGCAAAGGAAATCTTTTTGGGTTTTCTTTTTAGTGCTAAAGATAATTAAATGGGGAAAGAAAACTGAAAAGAAGTGAGAAATATTTTTGGGTTTTCCAAAGTTTTTCAAACACACAAGAAGAAAGTGGAAAAATAAGACTAACATGGATATACAATGAAAGAGGATGAACACCGACAATTTATATGGAGTGTGTGAACATGAATGTAATGTTGGTGAGAAATACTTACTCCCCCAAGCTTAGGTGTTTGCCTAGCTTGGTGATCACCACTGATAATGGCCATCAGGTCTGGAAAAATCTTCCGGCTGGGGCACCTTAGCATCCCACGCCTAGACCTCGGCCTCCGCAGCAGCCAGCTCATTCCGGTAAGCAATTATATCTTCTGGCATTATTCTATATCCGTTCCTGGCATGATAATTAAACAAAGATGATGCAGGGAAAGGAATAATATTGCAAGTCTTCTCGCTAAATACTAAGCTGTAACGAAGATGTTGCGGTGGTTGCGATTCCTCAATGAATTGGTGTTCCATCATAGACTGGTGATCAAGATAAACCTTAGGGAACAAGTAATCAGCAGGGCGTATAGCAACTTCTAAACGCTTTGCCAAGTGAGTGGCATAAATACCACCATGAACCTTGCCCTTGGTTCGGTTAAGATTTAATCAACGCGCAACAATAGCTCCTATGTTGTAAGTGTTATCAACATAAAGTGCATGGCGTAGAATAGCCAGGGTAGGGGCACTGAGGCCACCACCCTGTTCCATGGCAGTTATGCATTTTCCTATAAACAGAGAAAAATAGTGCACAGATGGAAATTGCAAACTAGTGGCTCTAGCGTTTGACACGCCCCTAGTTTCTCCCACAGTTAAGGTTTGGAGGAAGTCCTCAAACTCCTCGGGCTTAGGCTCACGCATTGCCCCGTTAGAGGGAAGCAAAGATATTTCACAAAATTCATGTAGAGGCAATTCATAGTTGGTGGCATAAAGATCAAAACGTAATGTGGGAGCACCGGGCGTATTTGTGAAGTAAAAGTTTTGCACGAAGGAATTAGTAAGGAGATAATATTGGTCACACTCATCTGCGAGGAAGTCGGTAAGCCCGGCATTTGCAATGAATATCATGAATTCTTCATAAAAACCCGCTTCGTTCATGAAGGGCATGTGTGGCCATTCACAAGACCTAACCTCCGTGTTGCGAACAATGTTGATGTCGCGGTCTGAGTTCTCCTAACAACTCCCTTGGGGCTCCAGCTTGAAGAACCTTTCCTTAAGAAATTCATCTTCCTAAGCACAAATTTCTGAATTTTTTGAGCCACAAATTTATGTCAATAAAACTTTGCAAGATTGATAGCAACTACTCATAATGATGCATGGAGGCCATATCAAGCATTCATACTACTTGGAACTCAAAGAATTCAACATGCAAGCTCATTTTCTGTAGCACCAAGTACAACATATCTTGCAAAATATAAACCACTAAAACAAAAACTAATTGGAGGAGTGGAGGAGTCACATACCAAGGAACAATTCCTCAAAAACAGTTTCGGAAACGGAGTTCCGAGCAAAGAGATCGAAAATTTCAGTTTCTAGGGGAAGAACACGAGAGAGAGAGAGAGCTAGGGATTTTTTTCTGGAGGTAGGAGAAGGAGTGGGCTGAAGGGATAAGGCAGGGCCCCACTGTGGGCTCCACAAGCCATCATGGTGCGGCCTAGGGGGACGCCCTGTTGGCTTGTGGCCCACAGGTGCACTCCCCTGCTACAATTTTTATGCCAAAAATTCTTATATAGTCCAGAAAAATTCATGTTAAAATTTTGTGGCAATCTGAGACTTTTTATTTTCGGGCATTTTTCTATGCACGGGGAAAACAGAAAAACAGAAATTCAAGCTAATTTATTTTATATAAACTGAAAATAATAGAGGATAAACTTTTGATACAGAGAATTGTGAGTACTAAATTCATCAATCACATGCCTTCCGAAAAGGATGCATTAATAAGGTTGATCAAGTCTTATTAACAACCGTTTCCAGTTAACATGCAACCGAAGAATTTTTGTATATCACTAGGTTACCTCAATGGGGATTTGCATCTCCCCAACAATAAGATTATAATATTTCTTCTTGGCAGTAGGTAGAGGAATTCCAAAACTTCCAATGATAACCGTGGGAGGAGGCTCAATGACATTAATATTATTAACCAAAGTTTGCTTCTTCGGGAAATGCACGGTATGTTGCTTGCCATTGACATGAAAGGTAACCTTGCTTTTATTGCAATCAATAACAGCCCCTGCAGTATTTAAAAAGGGTCTACCAAGGATGATCGACATATTGTCGTCCTCGGGCATATCAAGAATAACAAAGTCTGTCAAGATAGTAACATTTGCAACCACAACAAGAACGTCCTTGGAAATCCCAATAGGTAATGCGGTGGATTTATCAGCCATTTGCAAAGATATCTCAGTAGGTGTAAGCTTACTCAAATCAAGTCTTTTATAAAGGGAGAAATACAAAACACTAACACCAGCCCCTAAATCACATAGAGCAGTTTTAACATAATTTCTTTTAATAGAGCAAGGTATTGTGGGTATGCCAGGATCTCCTAGCTTCTTAAGTATTCCTCCATCAAAAGAATAATTGGCAAGAATAGTAGCAATTTTAGTTTCAGGTATTTTTCTTTTGTTGGTAACAATGTCTTTCATATACTTAGCATAGAGAGGCATTTTCAGTATATCAGTCAAACGAGTACGCAAAAAGACAGGTCTAATCATTTCAGCAAAGCGCTCAAAATCTTCATCGTCCCTACTCTTAGAAGACTTACGAGGGAATGACATGGGTTTTTGAACCCATGGCTCTCTTTCGTTTCCATGTTTTCTAGCAACAAAGTCTCTCTTATCATAACGTTTATTTTTAGGAGGTGGGTTATCAAGATCCTCGGCAGGTTCCATTTCTACATCGTTATCATGTTCTTTATTACTATCTGGTGGAGCATCTTCATGCACAGTATTATTTGCATCCTCCTTTTCATTATCACTAGGTGCATGTTCACTACCAGACTGGGTCTCAACATCAGAAATATAAACATCATTATGGTTCTCAGTAGGTGTTTCTATAATAGGTTCACTAGGAGCATGCAAGTTCCTATCATTTTTCTTTTTCTTTTTCTTATTAGAGGAACTAGGTGCATCAGCATTAATTTTCTGAGAATCCTGTTCTATTCTTTTAGGATGACCATCCGGATAGAGAGGTTCTTGGGTCATACAACCTCCCCTAGTCATTACTCTAACAACATGATCATTCATATTATTATTTACTTCAGCAAGCAAATCATTTTGTGACTTAGCAACTTGGTCTAGTTGACTGTGAACCATAGAAGCATGTTTACCTAGACCTTTTACATCATTAGCAATTCTAAACATCAAGTCACTTAAGCGGTCTATCATCATGGCTTTACGTCTCAATTGATCCTTAACATAGTTATTTAAGTGTTCTTGCTTAACAACGTAATTGTCATATTCATCCATGCATTGTTCAGGAGTCTTAGTGCAAGGTATATCATTTTCACTAAAGGAACGGAGAGAGTTTACCTCTACTATCTGTGTCGGGGTATCAAGTCCATGTATTTCTTCAATAGGTGGTAGTTTCTTGACATCCTCTATTTTAATACCTTTCTCCTTCATAGATCTTTTTGCTTATTGCATATCTTCAGGGTTGAGGAATAGAATACCTCTTTTCTTTTGAATAGGTTTCGGAGGTGGTTCAGGAAGCGTCCAATCATCAGCATTTTGCAATATGTTATTCAATATTTCTTCATCTTGACTGACAGTCCTTTCCCTGAAAACACAACCAGTACAACTATCTAGGAAGTTCCTAGAAGCATCGGTTAGTCCATTATAAAAGATATCGAGAATTTCATTTTTCTTAAGAGGGCAATCAGGCAAAGCTCTAAGTAACCGGAGAAGCCTCCCCCAAGCTTGAGGGATATTCTCTTCTTCAATTTGCGCAAAGTTAAATATTTCATGTAAGGCAGCTTGTTTCTTATGAGCAGTAAATATTTTTCAGAAAAGTAATGAAGCGTATCCTGGGGACTAAGCATACAACCAGGGGCAAGAGAAAGGAACCATTCCTTGGCCTCGCCTTTTAGCGAGAAAGGAAAAAGCTTAAGGATATAATAGTAGCGTATCATTTCATCATTGGTAAACAGAGGAGCAATATCATTTAATTTCATAAGGTGTTCGACAACAGTTTCATTCTCATAACCATGGAAAGGATCAGATTCTACTATAGGAATTAACTCAGGGTCCACAGAGAACTCATAATCCTTATCAGTAACAAATATAAGAGAAGTAGCAAATTTAGGATCATATTTCATTTTCTCCATCATAGATTATTCTTTTAGTTTGCATAGCAGTTTCTTCAAGTCATCTCTATTTTCACAAGCAAAGAAATCCCTAGCTGTTTCCTTATCCATGACATAACCTTCAGATACATAAGGCAATTCATATCTATTAGGAGAGCGAGGTGTAACAGGTGATTCAAAGTCCTCATCAGTTTCAGGCTTTTCAAGTTCTCTAGCTTTAGCAATATGAGCATCAAGTAATTCATTCAGTGGCACAGTTTCAGTTTCAACATGTGTAGCAATAGTATCATCATTAATTTCAGAGGTAGCATCATCAAGTTCATCTGACATATCAGGACGATCAACAGGCGGTGGTGTAACAAGCTGATTCAGAACAGTAGGTGAATCAAAAGCAGAGCTAGATGGCAGTTCCTTACCTGGTCTCGTGCGAGAGGGGACGATCTTAGTTCGATTGCCTTTCAGATTCTTCATACTGGCAATTGGATATCCTCAAGTTAACACAATAAATAGAGCTATGCTCCCTGGCAACGGCGCCAGAGAAAGGTCTTGATAATCCACAAGTATAGGGGATCGCGACAATCTTCACGGGTAGTATTTCACCCTAATTTATTGATTCGACACAAGGGGAGCCAAAGAATATTTATTGGCCTTGACAGTTGAGTTTTCAATTCAACCGCACCTGGGATATCTCTCTGCAGCAAAGGTTTAGTAGCACGGCAAATAGTAGTAGCAAAAGTAACAGTAATAGTGACAACAGCAATTTTGTAGTAGTTGTGACAGTAGCAATAGCAATAGTAACTTAGCAAGATTCAGTATATGTAAAGCGTAGGCACGTGGATCGGTGATGGATAATGATTTAGATGACATCAATCATGTAACAGTTACACACTAGGGCGACACAGAACTAGCTCCAATTCATCAATCTAATGTAGTCATGTATTTCGTATATAGTCATACGTGCTTGCAATAAGAACTTGCATAACATCTTTTGTCCTACCCTCCCGTGGCAGCGGGGTCCTATTAGAAACTAAGGGATATTAAGGCCTCCTTTTAATAGATAATCGGAACAAAGCATTAACACATGGTGAATACATGAACTCCTCAAACTACGGCAATCACCGGAAAGAATCCCAATTATTGTCACCTTGGGGTATGCGGATCAAGACACGTAATAGGTGCATACAAGTTGCAAGATAGGATCCAAATCAATCTTGTATTCAGAGATAATATAATATGTTCAGATCTGAAATCATGGCACTCGGGCCCTAGTGACAAGCATTAAGCATAGCAAAGTCATAGCAACAACAATCTCAGAACATAGTGGATACTAGGGATCAAGCCCTATCAAACTTAACTCGACTACATGATCAATCTCATCCAATCCCACCACCGTCCAGCAAGCCTACAAAGGAATTACTCACTCCTGGTGGTGAGCAACATGGCGGTGTTGATGGAGAAGGGTTGGTGATGATGACGGCGATGATTTCCCCTCTCCAGAGCCCCAAACAGACTCCAGATCAGCCCTCCCGAGGAAGAATAGGAGGTGCCGGCGGCTCCGTCTCGTGAAATGCGATGAAAATTTCTCTTTGATTTTTTTCTCCGAAGATGTGATTTTATAGGACTGGAATCACGGTCAAAGGAGCCTTGTGGGCCCCTGCACACAATAGGGCGCGACCTAGGGGGCGCCCTGTTGGCTTGTGGCCCACAGGTGGCCTCCCTCCGGCAGGTCTTCGCTCCATAATTCATTATAATTCCCAGAAAAAATCCACAAAAAGTTTCGTCCAATTCCGAGAACTTTTATTTCTGCGCAAAAACAACACCAAGGTAGTTCTGCTGAAAACAACATCAGTCCGGGTTAGTTCCATTCAAATCATGCAAATTATAGGTTAAACTAGAGCAAAAGTGTTTGGAAAAGTAGATACGTTGGAGACGTATCAGCCCCGAACAGATCTGCTCCAACCTCCATCTCTTTCACGCTTGCCGGCAAGGCCTTGATACGTCTCCAACGTATCTATAATTTTTGATTGTTCCATGCTGACATACTATCATTCTAGGATACTTTTTGAGTATAATTCACTAATTTATATTACTTTTGAGCACTAACCTATTGACCCAGTGCCAGTTGCTGTTTTCTGCGTGTTTTTTACTTTCACGTTTACAGTACCAAACGAAGTCCAATTTCCCCAAAACTTATTTATGCTTTTTTCTAGATCAAAAGAAGACCTCGAAGCTTCGGGAGAAGACCAGAGGCCACACGAGGGAGGCACAAGCCAACAGGGCACGCCTAGGGGGGGTCGGCGCGCCCTGATGGCTTGTCCCTCCCTGGTGGCCCTCCTGACCCCGTTCTCTGGCCTATAAATTCACATATATTCCAAAAACCCTAGGGGGCATCCCAAAACACTATTTCCACCGCCGCGAGTCTCTGTTCCGCCGCGATCCCATCTGGAGCTCCGTTCCGGCACCTTGCCGGAGGGGGATCGATCACGGAGGGCTTCTTCATCAACCTTGCTGCCCTCATGATGATGTGTGAGTAGTTCACCACAGACCTATGGGTCCGTAGTTAGTACCTAGATGGTTCTCTCTCTCTCTTTTGATCTTCAATACAATGATCATCGCATCTTCGCTTTGATCTATCCGATGCAATTCTTTTGTACGGTGCGTTTGTTAGGATCCGATGAATTGTGGGTTTATGTTCAGATTATTCATGAAAATATATTGAATACTTGCTGGTATTTTATTTGCATGATTATTATAGCTTCGTAATCCTCTCCGATTTATTGAAATAGTTAAGCCAACTAGATTGATACTTCTTTGGTGAGAAGGGTGTGTTGTAGTGGGTTCAATCTGGCGGTGCTCTATATCCCAGTGACATAAAGGGACAAGACACGTCTTTGTATTGTTGCCACTAAGGATAAAACGATGGGGTTAGTTCATATTAATTGAATTCTCTTTGTCTACATCATGTCATCGTTCTCCAAGCATTACTCTGTTTTACTTAATACTCTAGGTGCATGCTGGATAGCGATCGATGGGTGGAGTAATAGTAATAGGTGCAGGCAAGAGCCGGCCTATTTGCTTATGGACGTGATGCCTATATATACATGATCATTGCCGTGAAAATCACATAACTATGAGCTTTTCTATCAATTGCCCAACAGTAATTTGTTTACCCACCTTATGTTGCCTACATGAGAGATGCCACTAGGGAAAAATATGGCCCCCGGGTCTATTCACTTATATATTTACAAATCCTATCATTACCTTGCTGCCATTATTTACTCTTTATTTTATTTTGCAATTTACAATTATCTACTATTATCTACACACTTCACTTGCTTGCAAATAACGATATCAAGGGGATTGACAACCCTCTTGTGATACGGGGCAAACCCGTGGGTGTCGATCTTTCACGAATTGGAGGGGGATCCCACGAAGAACACGAATAACACGGGGAAGAACGAGGAGAAATCACAAGGGAAACACTCAAGAACAAGTCCAATCACACATCCACTAGACTCATATCCACATAAGATCCACAAAGATACAAGAACAACAAAGGGAAAGAGGATACATGGTAGAGTTCATCCCAAATCCCATGGGGAGATGAGGTCTTGAAATCCCAGAGGATCTTCCCTAGAAAGGGGTCTTGACATCCATAGGATCTTCTCACGTAGAGGTACCACTCCAAGGGAGAAGGATATGGAAGGAGCAAAGCTCAACTAATCTATGAGCTAAACCATCGCTAACCCTAGAAATGAGGTGGGGAAGAGTATATATAGTCCAAGGGGTAAGTTGGGAATACATGAGTCGTGACTCCTTTTAATGCGCAGATGAAGGGTGGTTGTACTGGCCACAACACCGGTTGTACCACTTGGGGCGATTGTACCACTTCCTGGAGGCGTCCTGGGCGTTGGGACCGGTTGTACCGGTGGTTGGACCGGTTGTACCGGTCATGGAGAAGCTGACGAAACAACCGGGGCGGTACCGGTCTCGAACCGCTTCAAAATAGAAGATCGGGCGATGTTGGAGCGGTAGTTGGCGGTAGTGGACCGGTTGTTGACCGGTAGTTGACCGGTTGTACCTCTAATTCCTGCGCTGGCACAAATGCTCTTCTTCCTTCCGCGCTTCCACGCTTTCTTTGCGGATGTGGTAGTTGTTCCTTGGCGCTCGCACTCCTCCTCTTTATCCTTGAAGCTCCAATAATACCTATGCATGCACACGAGAGGAGTGTCAAGTAGTATACCATCCTTAAAGGGGTCAAGTGAATCGTGTAAAGGAAAGGATTCACCTTTATGTATGTGCAGTAGATGTCGCACGTGTCACTTGTCTAACGGACTCTTGTCATGGTGATGTCTGTAGGATGCTCCACATCATCCCCTCCCCCTTGGGAAAGATCCGTCCTCGGATCGAAATCCAAATCACCATGGGAAAGAGATGGCGTCGCCGTGTACAAATGGACAATCACCAAGCGCTCATCATCTAGAAGCTCGAAAAGGTCACTCTCCAATGTCGCACCGTCTAGTAATTCCTTCAAAAGGAGCAAATACGACAAACACTTGGAAAAACAAATGTGGCGAGCGTTAGTGCAAAACCAAGCATTCAAACGGTTATTCACCGAACAAGTGTCATCATCATGCATAACATATGGTTTGACAAAGGAAAGATACATGGCATGTATGCATATAAATTGAGCGCAAGCAAAGTCATCATGGGAACAAGCATGCAAATGTGAGGTAGGGATGCAAATATGTTTGACAATATAACAAGCATCTACCTCATGGTCATAGCAATCATGCACAAAGCAATCAATGAAAGGTCTATGGTAGGCATAGGAATCATTCACAACACCAAATAAAATGAAGTGTCTAAACACATGGGGCAATCCAAAGTGAAAGGCAATCCAAGCATAATGTGCATATGGTGTAGTGAAGATAAAGTGGCACTCAATACATTAGAAAGAGCAATTGGTCATCATGTGTGAGGCAATCAAGTCAAGCATGTAGCAAGCAATGGGGCATGGCAAATGTGAAGAAATGACAATGTTGCAACCAAACGTATGATAGGAGCAATTAATCCACAAGTTGGATGCAACACGCAAGGTATATATGTCATGAGGCATGGCAATGTGGCAATCGTGGGTAAAAGTAATATCACTAATATGTGTGCAAATAAGTGGTCCAAGATGGCCAATATATGTCATGGTACAAGCAACACAAGTAGGATGATCCACAATATCCATGCTCAAGAAGGATGTCACCTTGAAAACATGTCCTTGTGCGTCCTTCACAATGTCGATGCGCAAGAAAGTGCGATGTAGAAAAATGTCGGTGTAGCATGGCTCGCTCTCAAGAGCTCGAATAGTCAACTCACGTGAAGTGGAAGTTGACATGTAGTCGAAGTGCCCTACACATGCACAAATAAAAGCAAAGAATGTATATGCATGGTAGATAAATACATCATCCATCATGATGGTTCTCTTCTCTTGCACATAGCCGTTAGGATCACAAGTGCATGCATAATATGATGCAACAATGTCTATATTCATGGCACTAGGCATATGGTGCAAAGAAGGAAGGAAAGCATGCTTCACATGGAAGATGTCAAAAGCTCCAAATATATGTGAGAAAGCTATGGGGCAATCTCATTAGCAATATTAAAGGCATTATTGCACACAATACATGGCAAATCTAGCATGAAAGAGGCAACACATGGAGACATATGACAACATTCAATAGCAATCATGTGCGAAGCATGGCAATGGTTGTCATCAACTGCATGAAATGAGCAAGTAGTAATCATCGGTGATGCAAACACATGAAGCAAGAAAATCGATCATGCCGTGCAAACTAGTAGTGCGAAGATGCAACATACTAGAGGAAATCATGGCAATCATGCCATGTGAGCAAATAGTAGGCATAGGCAATGCACATGACATATCACAAGCACGAAAGCAAATAATGGGAAACACATAACCATTGTATTGGCGAGAAGTCCTATGTAAAGAGCAATTGTTCAATATGACTCTCCCAACACAAGCATCAACGATAGCATGGCACACAAAAGGAACATGGCAATGACAAGAAATATCTCCACCAACCTTGTAAATACACATATAGATACGAGAATCATGGGTCATGTGTAATGCAAAGCATGGTTCACAAATTCATGGCAAGGGTGTAGAAATGAGCATATCATGCAAAGTGAACATGGCAATATGGGTAAAGGATATATAATTGACAATAAGCTATAACCATGTGAGGGCCATGTAAAAGAAATGCGTGAAGTATTTGCGCAAAGAGGGTGGGTGGAGGGTAAGCAAGCCATGGTGGCGCATGTCTTCGTTGCTCTCTAGAGCTCTTTTTGTCAACTCGTGCACTTGCAAAGTTGACGAAGAATTATGTGTACCTACACAACAAGGGGACACAAGAAACAAAGTGTGTGCATGGTAAATGTACACATCATCCATCATGATGTGTATGTTCACGTGATAGTTAGCACAAGGTAAGCAATGCACAAAGAAATTTGATGCATGGTATAGGAACATGTCATCCATCATGAAAGAATAGTTATTGTGTATAACACGACGGGGACACAAATTGAGTGTACAAATATATGGCACATCAATAGCATGTTTATTCATGGGAAGCATATTGTGCACACAAATACTAGAATCATGCAATGTATGGGATGGGTCAAAATCTCCTAACATATATGTGGAAACTATGGGGGTCTCCTCTTGTGCAATAGCGGAAGCATAATATGGAGAATATGGAAAACATCCAAAACAATGCATTTCCAAAGCATGGTGATCATGGCATGTCAATAGTGAACAATTGCACAAATGATGCAAAGGAAGCATGGCAATATCATCACAAGAAAAGCAAATGCCAATAACCATGAGTTTGTCATCTATGCCATACGTGCAAATTGGATTTATTTTAATGGCATATACATAGTTACTATGAAGAGATTGCAAGGATGTGATATGTGTTATCTCATTCATAGCATATGACAAGTCAAGCGGATTGTCAAACATGATGTGACCAATAGAATTTTCACAAGGTATCGTATGCAATATGGCATCACAACTAATAGACTCCACATGAGAATTGCCAAACTCATCATAAATGGGTAATTCATCACATGTGAAAGTCGCATAATCGTGAAGCAGGGCAATAGGTGGATCGACATCATGCAAGCAATCAATGCCCACTAGTGGGACAAGAGCATAACCTTCACCTATGTTACCCTTGTCATTCCACACATGTGGTGTAGGTGAGGTGGCATAGACCAACTTGTGGTCATCTTCATCGTGATGGAACCATGTGGGGGGGGGTGCATCATATTCCACCATGGCCATCGTCTTGTCCAAAGGGAGGACAAAGTCCTTGAGGATTGGCGCGTCATCATATATTGGACCTATCACCAAAGGAGAAGACACGATAGAGGTAGAGGTTAAGTTGTTAGAAATCGAAATGGCCTCATATGCACTATCAACTACCTCACTCTCTCTATTTGGTGGCTGACACACTCCCTCAAGGTAGGTGCACTCAAACTCACATATGGTGGAGTCACTCATCTCACTCAAGTGGTGGGGGTTGTGGCTCTGCTCACATGGAAATTGGGGTAACTCATCATATATGGGGCTAGTGGTGAAGGCACTCTCACTCTCAATATGGTGGCATAAGTCTCTCAACTCATCTCCTAACGTCGCCGTGGTCGAGGGAAAAATCCCATGCTCAACCATCTCATCACCATAGCCATGGATGAAGGCCGAAGATGGCACATCATCACTCGCCTCCAAGACCGAAGGGAAAATCCCAGGCTCGATCATCACACTCTTGCCTCCAAAGATTGAAGCGTCATCCTTGCTCGCCACCTTGTCGCTCGCCTCCAAAGCATGTTCCTTGATTGGCTCCATAGTTGTAGTTGTCGCCGCATCATCTTCAAAAAGAGTCATGGTAGACTCAGCATCGTCAATGCCACAAAGAGGGATGTTGGTGAAGTCGAACTTGGGAGCATCATCTTGGAGCTCGTCGGGCTTGGACATCTTGGTGGTATCATCCTCATGCTTGTCGTCATGGAGCTTGGTCGCCGTGAAGTGTGCGCGGGGACGAGTAGCCTTGGCCTTGAGTTCTTGTTCCGCCTTGAGAGCAATGTAGAGTTCTTCGAGAGACTCATAGTTGTTGTTGAAGATAGTCTTGGTGATGTAGTTGTTCAATCCCATCATGAAGTAGAACTTCATCCAAATGGGGTTGTCCACGCCGGCTCGTCGCATGGCTTTCTTCATCTTCATGAAGTACTCGTTGATGGACTTGGATCCTTGGATGGTGTTCTCCAAGTGGCGTTGAAGATGTTCCATGTAGGTGGAAGGCACAAATTCTCGCCGCATCTCTTTCTTCGTCTTGGACCAACTCATGTCAAAGTTCTTCGAAGATGTGGAAGTTTCTTGTGGCGCACTTCACTTGATCTTCGGAAGGGACTTGAAGTAGCTTGAGGTAGTTGGCCATCTTGCGCTCCCACTCGAGATACTCCTCGGGGTCTTGACTCCCGTAGAAAGGAATCTCATGGTCGATGTCAAGGTCATAGTAGCTCATGGAAGACGCGAACTTGAGCTTGGGGGGCTTCTCTTGAAGTGCTTGTCGGCAAAGATGCCACATATCCAAAGGCGAAGATGTCGTGAAGTCGCTTGGCGAAGATGCCAAGGTAGGCGGTGAAGTCGTCGAGCGGTGGTTGATGTCGATCTCGTGACCTTCACACTTGTTCTTTGTTGGACGCCTTGATGTTGGTGACGTGGCTTGAGACTGCGTCGGTATTTCCCCAAAGAGGAAGGGATGATGCAGCACAGCGACGGTAAGTATTTCCCTCAGTTATGAAACCAAGGTTATCGAACCAGTAGGAGGATCACCACCACCCAATAAGCAGCACCTGCACACAAACAACAAATACTTGCAACCCGACGCGAAAGCGAGGTTGTCAATCTCTCTACGGTAATAAGATAGATCAGGTAGTGATAGATAGGAGAGATAGATCTCTCAAGAACACAAATAAAAAGAGTAAATATGCAGAAATATGTTTTGGGTTTTTGGTTTTGTAGATCTGAAAACAAAGATTGCAAAAAAGTAGATCAGAAAGCAATATGTTGGAAAAGTAGACCCGGTGGCCGTAGGGTTCACTAGTGGCTTCTCTCATGAGTATAGCGCACGGTGGGTGAACAAATTACTGTTGGGCAATTGATAGAAAATCGAATAGTCATGACGATATCCAAGGCGATGATCATTATATAGGCATCACGTCCAAGATAGATAGACCGACTCTTGCCTGCATCTACCTCTATTACTCCACACATCGACCGCTATCCAGCATGCATCTAGTGTATTAAGTTCATGGAAAAACGGAGTAATGCAATAAGAACGATGACATGATGTAGACAAGATCTATTAATGTAGGAATAGACCCCATCTTGTTATCCTTAATAGCAACGATACATGCGAGTCTTGCTGCCCCTTCTGTCACTGGGAAAGAACACCGCAAGATCGAACCCATCACAAAGCACCTCTTCCCATGGCAAGAAAAATCGATCTAGTCGGCCTAACTAAACCAAAGATTCGGAGAAGAAATACGAGGCTATAAGTAATCATGCATATAAGAGATCAAAGAAGACTCAAATAATATTCATGGATAGAAACTGATCATGAACTCAAAATTCATCGGATCCCAACAAACACACCGCAAAAGTTTACATCAAATAGATCTCCAAGAGAGCATTGTATTGAGAATCATAAGAGAGAGAGAAGAAGCCATCTAGCTACTGCCTACGGACCCGTAGGTCTATGGTGGACTACTCACACATCATCGGAGAGGCACCTATGAGGAAGATGAACCCCTCCGTGATGGTGTTTAGATTGGATCTCGAGGTTCTGGAACTTGCGGCGGCTGGAATTGTGTTTCGTCGACTCCCCTAGGGTTTTTGGAATATTTGGGAATTTATAGGCATCAGAGGCGGTGGAGAGGGGCCTCGAGGAGGGCACAACCCATCAGGGCGCGCCGGGCCCCCCTAGCGCGCCCTGGTGGGTTGTGGTCTCCTCGGCCCACTCCCCTGGCACTTCTTTGGCCCACTAGGTTTCTTCTGGTCTAGAAAAAATCTCCAAAAAGTTCCGTCGCGATTGGACTCCGTTTGGTATTGATTTTCTACGAAGTAAAAAACAAGCAAAAACAGCAACTGGCACTTTGGCACTATGTCAATAAGTTAGTCCCAAAAAATGATATAAAGTTGTTATAAAATGATTGTAAAACATCCAAGAATGATAATATAACAACATGGAAGAAGCAAAAATTATAGATACGTTGGAGACGTATCAGCATCCCCAAGCTTAATTCCTACTCGTCCTCGAGTAGGTAAATGATAAAAACAGAATTTTTGATGTGGAATGCTGCCTAACATGTTCATCATATTCTTTTCTTTTGTATAGCATGGACATTTGTACTTGTAAATGATTCGAAGCAATAGTCCAGTTTTAACATAATGACTTCAATACTCAAGCATGTCAACAAGCAACCATGTCTTTCAAAATATCAACACTAAAGAAAGTTATCCCTAGCCCATCATGCTCAATCATTGATCCATTCATGAAACACACTCAAATATTAGCTATGCCCAATGCTCAAGTACGATCATAGTGCCCCCTAGTTGGTGCTTATAAGAGAAGATGGAGACTCAAAGCAAAAATGAAAATTGCATAAAGTAAGTAGATAGGCCCTTCGCAGAGGGAAGTAGGGATTTGTAGAGGTGCTAGAGCTCAAGGTTTTAAATCGAGAGAGAAAAAATATTTTGGTGGCATGCTTTTCCTGTCAACGAAAACGACAAAGTAGCTCACAATACTTTCCATGCTAGATATATCATAGGTGGTTCCCAAACAGAAAATAAAGTTTATTCCTTTTTCCATCAAACTTTCACTTTCCATGGCGGGCCGTATCCACGGTTGCCTTCCATACCAACACTTTCCAAGGAATTTATTATTTGACAACATAAAGTAAATATTTTTCCTTTTCCTTTTTCATTTCGGGAATGGGCATCCCTATTACCGCCGCACTCGCGTGCAATGACAAGTGAATAAACACTCATCTTGAGAATAACACATCTAGCATGGAAAAATATTGGACACTCCCCACCGTTTCATGAGCGGTACGGGCACACAAAAGAGAAAATTTATTTTGAAAATTTAGAGATGGCACATACAAATTTGCTTGGAACGGTATGGAAATACCGCATATAGGTAGGTATGGAGGACTCATAAGGCAAAACTTGGTTTAAGGATTTTGGATGCACAAGTAGTATTTCTACTTAGTACAAATGAAGGCTAGCAAATAGATTGGGAAGCAACCAAACCAAGAAACGAAAAATCACATAAGTGAACATTGAACATAACTAACACCAAATCATGCACCACAAGTAGGATGTAACTTCATTGCATAACTATTGACTTTCGTGCATACATAGGGAATCACAAACCTTAACACCAATATTCCTACTAAGCATAATTACTCACTAACATGACTCACATATTACTATCATCATGTTTCAAAACTATTACAAGGAATCAAGTTTAATTTGTCCAATGATCTTCATGAAAGTTTTTATTATATCCTCCTTGGATATCTATCACTTTGGGACTAGTTTCATATATTACCATTGCTTTTTGGCAAGCTCAAACAAATTTAAGTGAAGCACATGAGCATAAAGATTTCATCTCTCAAAAAGGTATAAGTGAAGCATGAGAGGATTTCTTCAAAAATTTACTAACTCTCAAATTAATCTAAGTGAAGCATGAGAGTATTTCTACCAAAATTTCCAAGCACACCGTGCTCAAAAAGATATAAGTGAAGCACTAGAGCAAATCTATAGCGCAAAAAGTTTAAGTGAAGTACATAGAGCAATTCTAACAAATCATAGCATGATTTTGGCTTTCTCAAATAGGTGTGTACAGCAGGGATACAAAGGAAAAACTAACAAACAAAGCAAGCAAAGATACAAGACTCTCCAAGCAAAACACATGATATGTGACGAATAAAAATATAGCTCCAAGTAAAATACTGATTGTCGTTAGAAGAAAGAGGGGATGCCACTCGGGGGCATCCCCAAGCTTAGTTGCTTGTTACTCTTTGGATATATCTTGGGGGTGCGGTAGCATCCCCAAGCTTAGGCTTTTTCTACTCCTTATTCCTGGAACCCCTCCATGATGGTGTTTAGATTGGATCTCGCGGTTCTGGAACTTGCGGCGGCTGGAATTGTGTTTCGTCGACTCCTCTAGAGTTTTTGGATTTTCTGGGAATTTATAGGCACGATAGTTGGTTGAGGTGGTGCCCGAGGTGCCCATCCCCCACCAGGCCGCGCCAGGGGGCCTCTGGCGCGCCCTGGTGGAGGATGGCCACCCTGGCCCCCCTCTTCTGGTGTTCTTTGGCCCATCTTCTTTCTTCTGGTCCAGAAAAAATCCACAAAAATCCCCGCAGCGTTTGATCTAGTTGGCCTAATATATTCATCATATTCTTTTCTTCTTTGTATAGCATGGATATTTGGACTTGTAAATGATTCAAAGACATAGTCTAGTTTTAACATAATGACTTCAATACTCAAGCATGTGAACAAGCAACCACGTCTTTCAAAATATCAACACTAAAGAAAGTTATCCCAAGCCCATCATGCTCAATCATTGATCCATTCATGAAAGACACTCAAATATTAGCTATGCCCAATGCTCAAGTACGATCATAGTGCCCCCTAGTTGGTGCTTATAAGATAAGATGGAGACTGAAAGCAAAAATAAAAATTGCATAAAGTTAATAGATAGGCCCTTCCCAGAGGGAAGTAGGGATTTGTAGAGGTGTCAGAGCTCAAAGTTTTAAATTGAGAGAGAAAAAATATTTTGGGTGGCATGCTTTTCCTGTCAACGAAAACGACAAAGTAGCTCACAATACTTTCCATGCTCGATATATCATAGGCTGTTCCCAAACAGAAAATAAAGTTTATTCCTTTTTCCACCAAACTTTCACTTTCCATGGCGGGCCGTATCCACGGTTGCCTTCCATACCAACACTTTCCAAGGAATTTATTATTTGACAACATAAAGTAAATATTTTTTCTTTTTCATTTCGGGAATGGGCATCCCTATTACCGCCGCACTCTCGTGCAATGACAAGTGAATAAACACTCATCTTGAGAATAACACATCTAGGATGGAAAAATATTGGACACTCCCCACCGTTTCATGAGCGGTACGGGCACACAAAAGAGAAAATTTATTTTGAAAATTTAGAGATGGCACATACAAATTTGCTTGGAACGGTATGGAAATACCGCATATAGGTAGGTATGGAGGACTCATAAGGCAAAACTTGGTTTAAGGATTTTGGATGCACAAGTAGTATTTCTACTTAGTACAAATGAAGGCTAGCAAATAGATTGGGAAGCAACCAAACCAAGAAACGAAAAATCACATAAGTGAACATTGAACATAACTAACACCAAATCATGCACCACAAGTAGGATGTAACTTCATTGCATAACTATTGACTTTCGTGCATACATAGGGAATCACAAACCTTAACACCAATATTCCTACTAAGCATAATTACTCACTAACATGACTCACATATTACTATCATCATGTTTCAAAACTATTACAAGGAATCAAGTTTAATTTGTCCAATGATCTTCATGAAAGTTTTTATTATATCCTCCTTGGATATCTATCACTTTGGGACTAGTTTCATATATTACCATTGCTTTTTGGCAAGCTCAAACAAATTTAAGTGAAGCACATGAGCATAAAGATTTCATCTCTCAAAAAGGTATAAGTGAAGCATGAGAGGATTTATTCAAAATTTACCTAATCTCAAATTAATCTAAGTGAAGCATGAGATTGTTTTTACAAAAATTTCCAAGCACACCGTGCTAAAAAAGATATAAGTGAAGCACTAGAGCAATTCTATAGCTCAAAAAGTGTAAGTGAAGCATAGAGAGCAATTCTAACAAATTATGGCATAATTTTGGCTTTCTCAAATAGGTGTGTCCAGCAAGGATACAAAGGAAAAACTAACAAACAAAGCAAGCAAAGATACAAGACGCTCCAAGCAAAACTCATGATATGTGACGAATAAAAATATAGCTCCAAGTAAAATACCGATGGTCGTTAGAAGAAAGAGGGGATGCCAGTCGGGGGCATCCCCAAGATTAGTTGCTTTTTTTCTCTTTGGATATATCTTGGGGGTGTGGTAGCATCCCCAAGCTTAGGCTTTTATCACTCCTTATTCCTTCATCCATCGTGATCTCACCCAAAACTTGAAAACTTCAATCACACAAAACTCAACAAAATCTTCGTGAGATCCGTTAGTATAATAAAGCAAATCACTACTTTAGGTACTATTGCAAACCCATTCATATTTTATTATTGCATTATACCTATTGTATTTTAACTTTACCATGACTCATACCCTTCAATATAACCCATAGATTCATCAAAACAAACACACAATGCAACGAAAACAGAATCTGTCTTAAACAGAACAGTCTGTAGTAATCTGTACTCTACCCATACTTATGTAGCTGTAAAAATTATGAAAAATTAGGAAAACATAAGGAATTTCTATATCAACACTGTGTTAAAATTTCAGCTCAATATCACGTTCCAGCAAAAAATGAAAATTCATATACTGGACGCAAAGTTTCTGTTTCAGATTCAGCATCACTTCTACTCATCCTATGAATCATCCTAAATGATTTACTTGGCACAAACACTAAATAAACCATAAAAACACAATCATAACAGAGGAATAATTGTGTCAACACTCAAAAAAAGAAAGGAAAAAGCAAAAATTTATTTATTCATTTGGTTGCCTCCCAACAAGCGCTATCGTTTTACGCCCCTAGCTAGGCATAATGGATAGATTCAAGTATTGTCATCTTTGGTTTTGGCCACTTTTGTGAGGGCCTTCTCGAATCCGGGGGGCTCTTTCTGCTTCCCCAAATTTTCAGGAGAAGAAACCATCTTAAGATCCAAAATATCCAAACGCTTATTGCAAAGGGTAATCAAAGTGTTCAAGCGATTGAGGTTCCCACTAATATGTTTGAGGGGTTCGTGATATTTTTGTAACTCGACCAAGTGCTTATATAAGTCACCCAATTTGTCAAGAATTTGAACTCCCTCTTGTGAAAAACAAGCCCCTTTTTTGGTGGAGGAACCCCCAAAATCCCTTCCAAAACTTCATAAGTGGCGTTTGCATCAAGTTCAATAAAATTACCCTTTGAGGCGAAATCCAAAAGCTCTCTATGATGCAAAGCCAATCCAATATAAAAATTTCTAAGCAAAACTTTTGTGTCTCCTTTTAGATTGGAAATATGATAGGATTCCATTAGCCTAAAGCAGGCATCTTTCAAATTTTCCCCTTGTTTTGAAGTATAGAACTTCAAAATCTGGTGACAAAGGGGGAGTAGTAACGCTAGTCATAGCAATAAGCAAGAGATCCGAGGAAACAAAGGCAAACGAAGAAGAGGGCGAATAAAACGGCAAATTGGTGAAGTGGGGGAGAGGAAAACGAGAGGCAAATGGAAAATAATGTAATTGAAAGGAGATGAGATTTGTGATTAGGAACCTGGTAGATGGTGGTGGAGTCCCCTCGGCGCCTATGATAGGCACGTAGAAGAGACCGCTTCCTCCCCGGCAACGGCGCCAGAAATTCCTTTGACGTGGCTTGAGACTGCGTCGGTATTTCCCCAAAGAGGAAGGGATGATGCAACACAACAACGGTAAGTTTTTCCCTCAGTTATGAAACCAAGGTTATCGAACCAGTAGGAGGATCACCCCCGCCCAATAAGCAGCACCTGCACACAAACAACAAATACTTGCAACCCGACGCAAAAGAGAGGTTGTCAATCTCTCTACGGTAATAAGATTGATTAGGTAGTGATAGATAGGAGAGATAGATCTCTCAAGAACACAAATAAAAAGAGTAAATATGCAGCAATATGTTTTTGGGTTTTTGGTTTTGTAGATCTGAAAACAAAGATTGCAAAAAAGTAGATCGGAAAGCAATATGTTGGAAAAGTAGACCCGGTGGCCGTAGGGTTCACTAGTGGCTTCTCTCATGAGTATAGCGCACGGTGGGTGAACAAATTACTGTTGGGCAATTGATAGAAAATCGAATAGTCATGACGGTATCCAAGGCGATGATCATTATATAGGCATCACGTCCAAGATAGATAGACCGACTCCTGCCTGCATCTACCTCTATTACTCCACACATCGACCGCTATCCAGCATGCATCTAGTGTATTAAGTTCATGGAAAAACGGAGTAATGCAATAAGAACGATGACATGATGTAGACAAGATCTATTCATGTAGGAATAGACCCCATCTTGTTATCCTTAATAACAACGATACATGCGTGTCTTGCTGCCCCTTCTGTCACTGGGAAAGAACACCGCAAGATCGAACCCATCACAAAGCACCTCTTCCCATGGCAAGTAAAATCAATCTAGTTGGCCTAACTAAACCAAAGATTCGAAGAAGAAATACGATGCTATAAGCAATCATGCATATAAGAGATCAAAGAAGACTCAAATAATATTCATGGATAGAAACTGATCATGAACTCAAAATTCATCGGATCCCAACAAACACACCGCAAAAGTTTACATCAAATAGATCTCCAAGAGACCATTGTATTGATAATCATAAGAGAGAGAGAGAAGAAGCCATCTAGCTACTGCCTACGGACCCGTAAGTCTATGGTGGACTACTCACGCATCATCGGAGAGGCGCCTATGAGGAAGATGAACCCCTCCGTGATGGTGTTTAGATTGGATCTCGAGGTTCTGGAACTTGCGGCGGCTGGAATTGTGTTTCGTCGACTCCCCTAGGGTTTTTGGAATATTTGGGAATTTATAGGCATCAGAGGCGATGGAGAGGTGCCCCGAGGAGGGCACAACCCATCAGGGCGCGCCGGGGCCCCCCTAGCGCGCCCTGGTGGGTTGTGGTCTCCTCGGCCCACTCCCCCGACACTTCTTTGGCCTAGTGGGTGTCTTCTGGTCCAGAAAAAATCTCCAAAAAGTTTCTTCGCGATTGGACTCCGTTTGGTATTGATTTTCTGCGAAGTAAAAAACAAGCAAAAACAACAACTGACACTTTGGCACTATGTCAATAGGTTAGTCCTAAAAAATGTTATAAACTTGTTATAAAATGATTGTAAAACATCCAAGAATGATAATATAACAGCATGGAACAAGCAAAAATTATAGATACGTTGGAGACGTATCAGTTGGCGTCGTTATTTCTTCATGTCGTTGATGTTGCTGATGCCGATGTGATCTTGCCGGAGATGGATGCTCAGGAGCATGTGCACTTGAGCGTCTTCTTGAAGATGAGGAAGACCTCTTGCCGGTGTTGATGAGGACCTTGAGCTCCTCCATTTGAGCATCTATCTTGGCATCGATGAATTTCTTCATGGCATCGAACTCATCATTGTTGTTGTAGACCGAAGAGGATGTGCTTTTCCTAGACATCATAAGACTCGAGCAAAGGTGAGTAGGAAATGAGATAAACAATACCAAGATATCATTCCCAAAGTTGAGGATGTATCCCGTTTCACTCAATGTGAATTGAGAGAATAGTGGAATTGGTACCTGACTTGTTCACTCACACCTACAAAGTAAAGCTTATCGTGTGGCTTGGTTAGGACAAGTGGCACAAAATTGAAGCAAATGTTAGTCAAGATATTGAAAATGTTGAGGAAGATTCACAAAATTTCAATGCAAAGCAAATAGATCAATAGCTATGGTGGCACTAGGAACACACACACGGATAGATAAGTGGGATCCGTGCAACCAAGGAATGAGCACAAAATGTGTGAGACCCGGGAAAAGCTCGTGTTGCACGGATTCTAGAGAGACAATAGCTCGCTTGTTCAAATGGGCTAGTACGCGTTTGTGCACCAACCTATTAGAGTAAACGTGCCGTCTTCAATCCCAAGTATGCTATGTATGTATGATCCAAGAGTATCTACTATGCAAGATGGCTCAATGTTATTTCTATTGCTTACAAGTTGTTTTGTATCTCCTCTTTTGCTTAAAAGCTTTTTGCTCTTTTTTTTTCCGTCATGCTTGACGCTCGAACCAAGATATGAGACAAGTATGATGGATATGCACGGGAGAGATTTATGGCACAATGTAGATAGCAAGATGTTTGCACACTAAAACTAGCTATGCGGCATAGGAGTATCACTACGGTGCACAAGCAACGTGGCCCGACAATTCTCAAATCGCTAGTCTCAATGGGTAAGGTACGCTATAGGCTCGAAGCGATCAATGCAATGGCAAGGAAATGGACAATGATGTCGTCGAGATTACCGTCCTTGCTTACGGTTGGGGTGCCAAAAGGCAAAGTGGCTGATGCCGATGTCGAGGCCGAGGCGATGATGAGCGGCGGTGTTGTCGATGTCGAACCATCCCTAAGTAGCCGAAACACCTTAGGAAACGGAAACCGCAACAAAATCTCAACCAAAATTGGGTTAGGGTGGCGGAAGTGTATGGTGGGATGGTTATGCGGGAGTTATGGTGGAGGCCTAGGCAAATATGCCAAAATGTGAAAAATATGATGGAGTCAAATGATGATGGAACTAATTTTGTGGGATGGGGGATGTCAATAGCTATCCAACGAGCTAAAGAAGTTAAAATCGGAGCTAATTTTTTTAAATAATACATTTTTTTAATAAATTTGAAAAATAATACGCAGTTTGAGTTATTTGAAAAAATAATACAGCATCGGCCAGTGGTAGGCCGATTGGGACTAATTGGCTTACTATAGGCCGATTAGCTTCCAGTCGGCCTAGCCATGGCCGACTGGATTTCAATCGTCTTGGGCTTGGCCGATAGGCCTTTCGGCCAGCACCACATGCATCATTCGGCTTAGAGTAAGCTGATTAGACTAATCGTCTTACTATAGGCTGATTAGCTCTAATCGGCTTACTCTAAGCCGACTGCTGCATGGCTCCAACTTTTCCCGCTTATGTACGTCCCGCCATTCTTTTCTGCCAAATCTTTTACCGCCATTCCTTCCTGCCATTCTCTCCCGCCAACGTTTCCCGCCATTCTCTTCCCGCCAACCGTTTCCCGCCATTCTCTTCCCGCCAATCGTTTCCCGCCATTCCTTCCCGCCATCTTCTCTCCCTCCATGTTCTCTTCTGAACCTATAAAACCCCCTCCACACTAAGGTGGGTAAGCAGGCAAGTGTAGTCTCGTGAAGATGTCCAAAACTGGTTATCCTTTCGATCGTAGTTGTTTTCACCCCGGTATGTCCGAAAAACTTCTGAGGTTAGCCGCCAATTTCCAGATAGACAACAGGATAGTTCCATGGGACGAACTCATCGGTAGTGACATCTTCATGAATGAGTTGGCTCACCAATTAAGTAGGAGCGGGTGGCCTGCAAGGACCTTTGAGGAGATACGGACAAAACTTCTCAGGTTGGATGGAAGGTGGAAGAAAGTACAACATAAGAGTGCATCTTTCCTAAGGGCTGCAGTAGAAGATACTTGGTTATGGAGCCAAGACAGTGAGGACGAAGATGATCTTTTCATGCCGAGCACCAAGGCCAAGAGACCCGCATCGTCGAAGTCGAAGACTACCGCATCGTCGAAGGGCAAGGGTGCTGCATCAACGGTGGATGATGACGATGACTTCATGCCGAGCACCAAGGCCAAGAGACCCGCATCGTCGAAGTCAAAGACTACCGCATCGTCGAAGGGCAAGAGTGCTGCATCAACGGAGGATGACGACGATGACTTCAAGTAGTTTGTAAGCTGTATTTTTAAATTTAGTCGCACCGTTTAATCCAGATGTACTTCTATCTTAGTAATTTGTTGTGTTGCAGTCAGTGTGGAAATGTAACTCGAATAACAATGCGAATTAATAGTAATATGTCTCTCGCATACATAGGTCGAAATATGTCTCTCGCATACATAGGTCGAAATATGTCTCTCGCATACATAGGTAGAAATATGTCTCTCACATACAAATACGTCCCTCGCATACATAAGTATCAGCCACGTCGTCCTCGTCCGCGGCGTGGCTATGGTGGAGGGGGCGTCGACCACCCATACCTGTTCGGTGGCCGAACGTTACGAAGAGGAATCCAAGACCCGTCCTCGCCATACTGTGTGTCCTGCGTGGGCTGTGTGGGCTGTGTGGGATCTGGTGGAGGAGTAGAATAATACGTGTCCATCCAGTTGGTGATGTGCTGCGACACCTGATCCTGTGTGTTGTGCCCACCTTCCGGAGCACTGTCAAACGTGGATTCGGAATGGGAGGCCTCATGTCCGGACATAGGCGCCCTATATCCGTAGGCTCCTGCGACAGGGATGCCACATAAGTAATTAAGAAACAGGTAGTTCCAACTGATATTGAAAAGAATAGATATGAACAAACATACCTGTAGGATGTTGATGCATCACGAAGCTCGGCGGTGGACCGTGCTGTTGTGGGTGTGGTCGAAACCCGTAGCCCGACGTGGGATCATGGTGGTGCTGCCACGCTGAACTCCCGGCCTGGTCAGGAGGTGGTGGCCTACTCATCCACTGATGGTCTACACGTGGACGCAGCTGATGTCGGTGCTGTGTGGGTTCTTGCTGCTGGCCCGTTGAGTGACGAGGCGGGCGTACCTAGGGCTGCTGGAGAACAACGTCCGTAGAGCGGGTGCACGTGATAGCCTGATATATATCTCGTAGTTTCCCCTCGATGCACGTAAAGAAGGAGTGCACTGGACGAGGTTCTAGAAGAGTAGTAGACGATAGTTGCCGTGTATAGCTGGCCACCTCCTCATGAAGCTCGAGTGTCATGTCAGCCTGAAATGAACTCGAAGATTATTACGTCCGCACGACAAAGTATGTAAGAACTAGATGCATTAGATAAGTTCAGTATATGTTACCACGTTCTGTCTAGAGCCCGAAGTATCATAGCTCGGGTACGTATCCCTCATAGCAGGGGCCGGTATCTCCTGTCTCTGAGGGTGGTTAATGATGCGTAACCGTGTCATATCACTGTACCGATTCCAATAGGCATTGAAATCAGCCGTATCGAACGCGCTATCCTCGTCCCAAATCCGTGTCGTCGCAGTCTCCCACTCTGCAACGTACATCTGAACACGTGCCAGCCACTGAGCCATGGTCCTGTTAATCCCCTTCCTCGTGTTCCTAAAATTGCATTGTGTGTGCAATGATTAAGTAATTCTTTGGTATTTCGAAATGTGAATACCAACCAACATTGAAATACTAGACATACCTGTGGACATCGTCTAATAGCCGATGCTCAGTAGGTGGGGGCTGGGCCAACCGTCGAAGACCAAACTGTCTCATGACCCTCTGTTGGGCCATCTCCTCGACGAATACATCAAAGATGATCTTCGATTTTGTCATCCAGTAATCCCGATCTCTTGTGCATAGCTTGGAAATACCACCGGGATATCTAGCATCTATGGCTGCCTGCGTGTACGGCTGCTAGATCACCCCAGTGTACACATCGAACTGCTCGTTCAATGCGGTGTAGGCTCGCCTAGTCTGTTCATGAGCGAAGCTTCTCTACGCGAACAAGAAGTTATTTCCGTCATGGTGTACATAAGGACATGGTTTACACAACACATACCTGGCGACGTGTCCAGATCATACCGAAAGTAGGCATGTCGATGCCCTCAGCATCGAAAAGCTCGTTCGAAGGCCAAGCCTCGTCCACCTTTATGTTCGGTCGTGCAATAGAGAATCTCTCCCAGGACCACAACTGTAAAAATAGAGGGCAACCAAGAAGGGCCGCCTTCTTCCCCTCTAGCCGGTAGCCATTGCACATAGCTCGATATGTAGCCGCTAAAACCGCAGAACCCCAACTCCTCTGTGTGATCTGCTTCGGGCCCGTAGCTGTAGCGATCTCTAATGCAATGGGGATGTATCGCGCGGTGCAAGTGGTGACATGATTCTCTGTGAACATCACCTTCCCGAGAAGCCACAATAGGTATGCCTCCAGGCTCCTAGTGATCTGTATCGCAGTCATGGGGACTTGTCCATACCCCGGAAACTTCTGGATCTGTAGTCAATAAGTAAAGATGGACAATTAGTAAATAGAGAATATGCAAGACAAGGGAAAGATGCAAGACAAGCGACAGATCTGTGATTGATGAACAAACCTCGAATTTCCCCAACCAATCAAACTTAGGTCCGTGCTTCTCCGCGGCTAATGCCGGAGCACCGGGGTAGAGATTCTGGAAACGTTGACGAAGTTGCTGCTCCCAAGCAGCCGGTGCCTCCAACGGTCCTATGGCATGACCCGACAAGGGTAGTCCCAGCAAAAGTGACACATCCTCCATTGTAGGAGCCATCTCTCCCCAACGGAAGTGAAACGTGTGGGTCTCCGGCCTCCATCGATCCACTAAGCACGTGAGCAAAGAGTGGTCAATGACGACGTGTCTCCGGCCTCCATCTGTGGCCTCAACAAGACGCGCGAAAGGTAAAAGCCCAGCCCATTTCAACCTGCGTATAACAAAGCACAAAGGTTCAATGAGTTGTTATCGGAAAAAACACCTAACAAAGAACAAAATTAATAAAACTCGTACCTCTCAGTCCAATCCGGGTGTATCCTCCAGTCATGCTTAGGAGTGCGAGTGACTAGGGATAACAGAGGGCGTTCATCTAACATCGTAGCACGATGGCCACTATCAATGAGAGGATCAATCAATGGAGGGCGTTCATCCTCCATTCCTGCACTTATGAAAACACAGTTGCACCCACCATACAAATTTAAACAAAGTGCCACACTTAATACAAATTAAACAGAGTGCCACACTTAATACAGAATTAAACAGAGTGCCACACTTAATACAGAATTAAACAGAGTGCCACACTTAATACAGAATTAAACAGAGTGCCACACTTAATACAGAATTAAACAGAGTGCCACACTTAATACAGAATTAAACAGAGTGCCACACTTAGTTTCTTCCTCTCCCTCCTCTCCCTCTTCTTCCTCTTCGTCCCCGGTTTCCTCGTCCACGCCCAGTCACGAAGGTGGGACAATTAGTGTCCCTGTGGCCAAATTCATTGCATAGAATGCATTGAATAATTGGCCCTCCGACTTCAGATTCATCCATATCATTCCGGATGCGCTGAGACTGACGTCTGCCTCTGCTTGTACGCATATTCCGTGGGTCCGGAATGTGCCGCCTTTCAACAGGGTTAACAGTGGTGAAGTTACCCATTAATTGAAATCCCTACAACTCACCTGTCCAGGTATTGACCACGGACTCTTTCAGGAAATATGGAGACACGAAAGAGATTACGTCAAGTCCTAGCTGCCCGCAAGCAGCAAGTACATGAGAGCAAGGTAGATGAAGCAACTTCGGTTTGTTGCATGTGCACTCACACGTTGGCCTGACTTCATTGCCAATTTTCACCTCATGCGTCAACACCTGATTTCCACATCCGAATTTGTTGTTAGCTAATCGGACGTCAAACCTTATTTCTTGATTTCCGATGGGGACTACAGTGTGAGTCCTAACTTTCCACATCTTATCATTCATGTACTTCATAACCCTTTCACAATAACGTGTGTTCGGGTTGTTTGTGATATGCAACTCTGCTGCTTGACGTCTATCTCTGAAATACTTCACCGTGCCATAGAAAATACCCTCAACGATTGCTGCCGGTGGCAAAGCACGGTTTCCTCTGAGTACAAAGTTATAAGTTTCAGCTAGGTTGCTAGTCATGACACCATACCTTGCACCATGTGTGTCATGCAGCAAATACCACCTCTCCAGAGGCTCATGCTCTATCCACTGCTCAAATGTTTTAATCGTCCTACCAAGCCTTCTCCTAGTACCAGGTGGGTCAAATCCTGGCAAATCACAAAGCCCAACAGGTTCTTCGTCCTCGGCCGCTGGTCCTGTTGCTAACTGTGCAGCTACTGCTTCTACATGTGCCCTCACAGCTGCATCCCTTGCAGCTTTCCTGTCCCTAACATGTCTCAGAGTGCACACATTAAGTCTCTCACGTATCTTCATGTACTTCCATTCCTGGTTCTGCTTGCAGAGTTTTTTGAATAGATTCATAAGGTTCTTATTTCTGAACTGCGAGAAGAAATTGGCCCCCAGGTGACGCATGCACCAACGGCTCTGCATGTCCTGCCATGGAGTTGGCCCATCAGGCCCAGGGTTTGTTAGTGTCCTTATTGCACTCAGTATACCTGCATGCCTGTCATGAAGGATGGACACATTCGGCTTATCCTTCACAACTGCTATTTTCAGTTGCCTGAAGAACCAAGTCCAACTTTCAATATTCTCGCTCTCCACAAAAGCAAATGCTAGTGGGACTACTTGATTTTGACCGTCTTGACCAATGGCGGTGAGGATCTGACACTTGTACTTGCCAGTGAGAAATGTGCCATCTACACATATCACCGGTCTACAATGACTGAAAGCTTGGATGCATACACCGAAAGAGAAGAACAATCGATGCAGCGCCATCACAGTTGGGAACTCCGGCATGACCAAGTCTTGGATGTCAACATAGGTGCCTGGATTCCGGTACTGCAGTGTGCGGAGGAGACGGACAACAGAGTCATATGCATCGAAATACGAACCAAATCTCTTCTCAAGCGCCATGTGCTTAGCCCTCCAAGCCTTGCCATAAGAAATTCTGTAATTGAACCTGACGAAGAATTTTGTCTGGATAGCCTTCACTTCCATCGCTTTGCTCTCCACTATCTCGCCATAAAGCAATCGAGCAATAAGTGTGACACCCTGGGTTTAAGCTACAGTGATCATTGTAATTAGGCTACAGTAATGACCATGAACAGTGCCTAATCATTTTGCTAAGTGGGGTTTGATCAAGTTTGGATTCAAATTCTAGTTCAAATTTCAATTCAATTGCCATAGGATTTTATGGTGATAAAATAAATCCTCAAACAGCATAAATAAAATGTTGCATAATTGAGATAAAATCCAAAATAAATAATGTTGAGGAAAACAACATCACCTAGCTCATGGTGTGGACCCCACCATTAATAACAGAAGCTAAATGCATTTAAAAAAAGCAATTTAAAATCAAGTTGAAAATACAAGCATTTTATAAAAATCCCCAAAGTTGCTGTGGACTTATGAAATATTGCAAGAGGATATTTGGGCTAGATGGCACATTTTTGCTTGGAGGATTAATGGCCTAAAATAATTAAAACAGAAACTTATAAAAGAAAAACAGAAAAAGAAATAAAAGAAAATGGGCAAAGGCCCATTTACCTGGCCATTGGCCGAAGCCACAGCGCGGCCCAGCCCACCAGGGCCTCCCCCTACCTGCTCCCACCGCCGTGTCGCCCGCGCCATGGCCGGAGCCCGGCCACGCCACCGCTGCTTGCCACGGCGCCAGGGGAGGTGAGCGAGGGGATAAGGGCGCCCCTCCCTCGGGCCTCTGGACGCCCACGCCACTCCTCCTCCACTATCCTCACCTCGCTCGCTCTCCCCCCTCCAGATCCGCCGTGCCGTCACCATGGCCACCGGTTAGCACGGCCACCGTGCTTTCCTCGCCTCGCCGTCGCGTCCAAAAGAACCGCCGTGACCTCCTCGTCCCCCTCGAGCCCGAGCTCGAGCCCTGAGAGCTCTGCATCGCCGTCCCCGCGTCGTCTTCCTCCTCGGGCGCCCGAAGATCGCCGCCGTCAATATGCCGCCGTCAAGCCCTCCCCGAGGCCGCTTTGAATGGCCACACCCCACTGTGAGCTCTTGCTTTCCCTTCCCTTCCTCCTCGCGACGAGCCGGAGCTCCTAACGGTAGATTTCGCCGGAGCCTGAACGGGCCGCCGCCTGAGCTCGTCGCCGGCGCCTCTCCGGTGACCATTTGGTCCTGCCGACGCCGTCGTTCGACTCCACGCATCAAGTAGGCTCGCGTAGTACCCGTAGATAGCTCAAGAGCGCCCTGGTTTGCTCGCTGTCGCCGGCACTCGAAACTCCCCTCCGCCGCCGTCGACGTGCTGCTTGTCACAGGCCACCGCAGCTCGCCCCGATGGCCGGAATGGATCGGCGGCAGTCCCAGCTTTCGAACGCGCCAAAGAACGCTCGATTTGGTGCCCCGTAGGAGAATCCTGACGCTGGCCCGTGTTCTCCGCCGCGTTCTGGCGTCGCCGGCGTCGAGCCGCCGGCCGCCGCCGATGTGGCTGGGCTGGGGCCACCCCCAGTGACCCTGCCAGTGGGCCAGGGCGACCCAGTTGACCAGTTGACTTGGTCAACTGGCTGACTGGGCACAGCCCTGCCACTGACATGTGGGGCCCCTTCCCCCTGTGCCACTGACTGGTGGGGCCCCTACCCCAGTGTCTATGACATTTGGGCCCCACCCTGTCAGATACTTAATTAGTAACTAATTTAATTAAAATAATTAATTTAAACTAAATCAGTCACTGACAGATGGACCCCACTGCTAATTAACCCTGTTTAATTTAATTAAAAACCTGAAATAACACTGAGTCTATGACATGTGGGACCCACTAGTCAGGTTTGACCTGGCCAGCCCCCTGTTGACTGCTGACGCAATGCTGACTTCATGCTGACGTCATCATTCACTATTCTGGATAATGTTGGATTTAACTAATTAAATTAATTCCAGAAAATGATTAAAACTTTGAAAAATCATATAAAATAATCTGTAGCTCAGATAAAAAACTTTATACATGAAAGTTGATCAGAAAAATCCCACGAATCCAAATATGCCATCCATTCATCTGTCACATGCTCCTAGCATGATGAACATGGAACTTTCCCCTCCGGATCGTCTATCCGATAAATCCAAAGACCCGGGAAATATCGTTAGATATTCTCCCGCTTCGTCTTCAACGCGTAGTACTGTGTTAGTGCATGCCTAGCTCTGCATATTGCCATGTCATGCATCGTGATTGCATCTGTGCTTTATATTTATTGTTTCTTCCCCCCTCTTCTCTCCGGTAGACCCCGAGACTGACGGTGGTGCCAGATACGACTACCCCGTCGACGATCAGCCTTTTGCCGCAGAGCAGCAAGGCAAGCAAAACCCCCTTGAGCATTCCGATATCACCCATCTCTCTCCGTCTTATGCTTGCAATAGATTTTTGCTACTGTATTAGTTAGCTCCTATTCTGATGCATAGCCTGTTTTTGATGAACTGCTACTACACCTGTTATCATATCAACTATTTAACATAGGTTTATCAGTGAACCCCTGAGACCTCCCCTTAGTCCCAGTTGCCCCTGCTTTCATCGACGACACCGAGTACTTGAAGACAGAAGACTCAGTCGTCATGACTGACAAGCCGTTATCGACACATCACCACACACCCCTTAAGTATGGCACTGCAGAGCTACTACCGAGTGCTGAGGGTGATACCTCACTTAGCACTCCCGGTGTTAATTCTGTAGCGTAGCTATTGGTCATGGGTATCGAGGGTGATTCCTCCTTCCCATTTACCGGTAGCGACTCTTGCCTTACTCATACCTCGAGTGGGATCCATCGAGGGTGATTCCTCGGATATCCACTTGATGTATAGACACACAGTTACTATGACCTGGTTACCGAAACATGTTGAAGACGGGTCGGCCCCAAGGGTACCCGCGAGAGTGATATGTGGTGGGGTGCGCCGGTAAGGCACCCGAGTGTTATTGGCGGGGCGACGGACTGCACTTTATGGTTCACACTTGCCCCGCACTAATAAATTGCTAATGGGTTGGGTACTTGATCTGAGTTAGGTCGTTGGCCTTAATACGCACTAACCTTCACGTGGGGAAGTTATGGGCACTCAGCATCGTTGTATCAGCCGAAGCTCTTCGGACGTCAGCAATGGAGCGGCGCGTGACGGATTGGTCTGGAACGCATCGCGCTTGTTACTAAGGGGTGCTAGGACTGCTTCCGGCCGCGTACGCATCGTGCAGGAGCGCAAGGGCAAGTGGGCCCATGAACTTGCGCGCTTAGGATTTAGACCGGCGGGCTGGCCTCTTCGTTGAGCCTAGGTGGGGCGACGACGTGCTGATATCCCGAGGCCGGGCATGACCCCGGAAAGTGTGTCCGGCCGGAGGTGACCCAGGTGTGTTGGGGAATATGTGGTGCACCCCTGCAGGGAAGGATTATCTATTCGAATAGCCGTGTCCACGGTAACAGGACGACTTGGAATTGTACCTTGACCCTATACAACTATAACTGTAATTTAATTTGAAATGAATTGTGGCTCCGAGATTGCTTCCTCGCAGGGAGTCGAGGAAGGATCTCTGGGTGTGATTACTTAATAAAATTGTTACAACAATATGACTATATATATGAGCTGCAGGTCTACTCTCTTCTAATGCTGCAAGATGCTGAAGATGCTAGTCTTCGATAGGACTAGGCCTTCTCCCTATTCTTGCTTTCTGCAGTCAGTCCAGATATAAACCCTTCATTGATACCGATGCATAATTAGCATAGTTCTGCTGTCAGTCTTGCGAGTACTTTGGATGAGTACTCACCGCTGCTTTGCTTCCTCTTTCCCCCTCGATACGATTCTGCGTTCAGACGATGGAGCCCAGGAGATGGAGTACACCGGAGACGACTACTACACCACCGCTGGAGCCTACTACTACGTGGAGGCTGCCCCTGACGTCCAGGAGTAGTTAGAAGGTTCCCAGGCAGGAGGCCTCGCCTCTTTCGATCCGTTGCTTATGTTTGTGCTAGCCTTCTTAAGGCAAAACTTGTCTAACTTATGTCTGTACTCAGATATATTTGCTTCCGCTGACTCGTGTTTATGTCGAGCTTTGTATTCGAGCCCTTGAGGCCCCTGGCTTGTAATATGGAGCTGTATGACCTTTATATTTGTGTCTTTTGTTGTGTTGTGATATCAATCAGTAAGTCACTAATCTTGGTCGTACGCATTGTGTGCATGATTAGCGTACAGACGAGAATGGGGGCGTCACAAGTTGGTATCAGAGCCGACTGCCTATAGGTAGCCCCCTTTCCAACTCCTTGGCCGAAGTTGTGTCTAGTCATTGAAAAACTTTTACTAACACTGATGCTGTGGCTTACGGGCCCACATCTCAATCGGGTGGTATTAAGATCTTTTATTCCTCATCTATACTCTGGGTTCTGATCTCTCTTCTCTTTCGGGTTAAAGATTTTGCTAAACTCTAACATTAGGTTCTCGTGATCACATCCACCAGATAATTGTTTCGTCGAAAATTGTCTTCTTTGAAGTTATGATGCACACACTGTCATTTGACATCTTGAATCTCCTTGTTACAGATGCGTCCCGATAGGCAGATCGTTCGTCTGACCTACGCGCACGATACGACTGGGTTCCCGGCCATTCTGGTCGACCTCTTGAAGAAGCTGGGATATCGCTGGTACCCCGAGTACATTGTTTACGAGGACTACCGCGAGTTCAACCAGGAACAGTATGAGGCTGTGATGGTTATCTGGGATCGACAGGACCGCTCCATCACTAAGCTGCACACCTTTCGTGGCATTGGAGTGACTGTTGAGATGGCAGTACAGGATGCTGCCTATGCTGCTATTGTTCGTCTCTGTGCAGCGAACCCTTGTTTGGAGGAGACAACATATAGATACGTCCCGTATGCTCCTGCTGGAGTTGATACTGCTGCCGACGCTGAGGTCTTGACCCCTTTTGCACGACAGCGTACCGACCGATCCTACACTGCTATCTGCGCCCCCTACGTGAGTCGTCGTTACGGCCCACAGGTTCTGGTTCAGTACACTGAGGCTCTGGATCGCACTGTCAGGGCTCTTAACTTTGAGCTGTACGCCACCCGTGCTCGCCTTTACCGGGCTTTGGAGCAGTTGAGGCCAGCAGTCGTTGCGGGAATGCATACGGAGTTTGTTCTTCACCCGCGTCCGACTGAGTTTCCTCTAGGTCTTGAGTGGCCTGCTGTTGGAGGTCGTGCCCCCGCACTTGGGCCTAGGCTCCCGGTTGATATGCAGATTCTGCATCAGGGTGTGCACGGGATGCAGTACTCCTTCACCAGATTTCAGAGTCACCTGCAGTTCCCTGTTTACTTTCGTTGTCCCCGACGCTGATGCGTTGTTGTATCCCTCCACCGCGTGCCTGCGTGCCGCCTAGTTGTCCATGTTAATTTCATGCCGGATCTATCGTCTATTTTGTAACGAACTTATGGTTTGTAATAGACTTATGTATGGATCTGTATGTTGAAATTTGAACTACTATGTCGTAATTATTGCACTCCCTTCTTTGTGCAATTTACTTCATGAATGATTCATTGATTTTGCAATTACCAAATGCTAAACTACCACTGTTAAAATTTGACAGAATGGTTAGGCCAGCTGGTCGTGGTCGTGGTACGCCTGAGCCACCACCACCACCTGACTACATTGCTGGTATGATGCAACAATTTGAGCTGAATCGCCAGTTTATGCAAGGGCTTATGGACCGTTTCCCAAGGCTGAATATGAATCAGCAGCCAGCCCCAATGACTCTGCAGGACTTCATGCGCCTCAACCCTATGACCTACCGCAGCTCAACTCAGCCGCTTGACGCAGATGACTGGCTCCGTGACATCACTTATGAGCTGGAATCTTCAGGCGCCCCAGAGGCTAGTTATGTCACTTTTGCCTCGTACTTTCTGAAGGGTCCTGCTGCTCAATGGTGGGACAGCCACAGGCGCTCTCAGCCTGTTGGAACAATCATCACCTGGCCAGAGTTCCAAGCTGCGTTCTGTGCTCGCCACATTCCCCAGGGAATGATGGATAAGAAGAAGCGTGAATTCCGCAACTTAGTCTAGGGAAACAAGACTGTGGATGCTTATCAGCGGGAATTTCTGGATTTATCTCGCTATGCTGAAGAAGACATTGCAACTGATGCTCGCAGGCAGGAGAAGTTCCGTGAAGGACTTCACCCAGATATTCACCTTGCTCTTCTAGCTCACGACTTCCCTGATTTTGCCACCTTGGTGAATAAGGCTATCCAGATCGAGACAGGTCTACCGAGGTACAAGGATCACACTAAGCGCAAAATTGACGTGGGTTCATCTTCGGGCCCACGTCCTCAGAAGCAAAGGGTCTGGATCCCCAACAACTACCGCCCACCTGCATATGCCCCGAGGCCATCCTATGTGGCGCCTCGTCTGCCCCCTCCACCGCCAAGACAACCAAGAGCTATACCGCCAAGAGCACCGCAGCCTCCACCATCCCGTCCTGAGGATGGACTGTGCTTCAAGTGTGGTCGCCCAGGACACCGTGCTAGAGACTGCAGGCAGGGCCAGAATCAACTTGCACTACCTTCCAACCAGCCCCGCAACAACAACGCCAGGCCTAACACTGGTCGTGTTCAAGCTAACAATATTGATCTGAATCAAGTTCAAGACCAGCCTGCTACTGTGATGGGTACACTTCTCGTCAACTCAGTACCAGCTTTTGTATTGTTTGATATAGGAGCATCGCATTCTTTCATGTCTGAAGAATTTGCATACATGCATGACATTAAGTGTGAAGAGATGAACGTCCCAATAGTGGTAAACACCCCCGCAGGCCAATGTCAGACTTCCATTATTAGTCACAATGTCCCCATTGAAATTGAAGGGTTGGAATTCCATGCCTCCCCCATAATGTTGAAGTCTTCCAATATCGATCTCATTCTCGGAATGGATTGGTTGAAGGCACATACCGCTTCAATTGTTTGTGACACCAAAACCGTTCACCTCCTGCATCCTTCGAATGAGATTGTAAGCTACCATGCTCATCTCATTCGGAATGCTGAAGCTCGACTATATGCCATGAATGCATTAAATGAATCACCTCTTGAAGGAATTGAAAACATTCCAGTTGTCCGGGATTTCCAAGATGTTTTTCCGGAAGAACTTCCAGGGATCCCCCCTGCTAGAGCTGTCGAGTTTGTCATCGACTTGGTACCTGGTACCACTCCTATAGCCAAACGTCCGTATAAGATGCCACCACATGAACTCCTAGAACTTACGCGAGAAATTGACAATTCGCTTCGTCTGGGTTTCATTCGTCCAAGTTCCTATGCTTGGGGAGCACCTTCTCTCTTTGTCAAGAAGAAGGATGGTACGAATCGGTTAGTCCAAGATTATCATCCCATCAACCAAGCAACGATTCAAAACAAATATCCGCTTCCTCGGATCAACGATCTGTATGATCAGCTTGCTGGTTCAGCAGTGTTTTCAAAACTCGACTTGAGGTTGGGTTACCATCAGATCCGGGTTCGTGAAGAGGATATTCCCAAGACAGCATTTGTTACTCACTATGGTTCATACGAGTACACCGTCATGTCCTTCCGCTTAACCAATGCTCCAGCAACCTTCTCTCGGTTGATGAATTATATATTCATGGATTACCTCGATAAATTCGTCGTGGTTTATCTGGATGATATTCTGGTATTCTCCAAGAATAAAGAAGAGCATGCTGAACATCTTCGTCTTATACTAGAGAGGCTTCGAGAACATCAACTTTATGCTAAGTACTCAAAGTGCGAGTTCTGGATGGACGAAGTAACCTACCTTGGTCATGTGATCTCCAAGAATGGTATTGCGGTCAACCCTGAACGAGTTCAGGCTATTCTTGATTGGACTCCCCCGAAGAATGTCAAGCAAGTCAGAAGTTTTCTCGGACTCGCCAGCTATTGCCGTCGATTCGTCGAGAACTTCTCCAAGATTGCAAAGCCCTTAACCAATTTGCTCCACAAAGGTGTTAAATATGAGTGGACAGAAAAGTGTCAGGAGAGCTTTCAGGCACTTAAGGACAAGTTGACCTCTGCTCTAGTGCTTGCTCCTCCGGATACTCGTAAGGACTTTACCATTTATTGTGATGCTTCTCGTCAGGGAATGGGTTGTGTCCTAATGCAAGAGCGCAGAGTGGTTGCTTATGCATCCCGTCAATTGCGTCCTCATGAAGAGAACTACCCAGTTCATGACCTTGAACTTGCTGCAGTAATTCATGCACTGAAAGAGTGGCGGCAATACCTTGTTGGTAATCGTTGCGAGATCTACACCGACCATCAAAGTCTGAAGTACTTGTTTACTCAGCCAGATCTGAACCTCTGTCAACAGAGATGGATGGAGCGAATAGCAGATTACAATGTGGGTATTTCTTATACCCCAGGCAAGGCTAATGTAATGCCTGACGCTTTGAGTCGCAAGTCATACTGCAACTACCTCCAGGCTCACAAGGTTCACCCCCTGCTTCAAGAAGAATTTCGCAAGCTGAACCTCCATATTGTTCCTCAGGGTTATCTCATTCCCCCTCCACCGGAGTTTCGCAAGATGAACCTTCGTATTGTTAACCAGGGTTCTTTGAGTAACCTGGTTGTTGAACCAGATCTCGTGGGCAGCGTCAAAACTATGCAACTCTATTGCAGTGAAGTTGAAAGGATTAAACGCTATCTGTCGGAAGGTAGACCCTCATTCTTCACTGTAGCTGATGATGGCGTCGTGTACTTCAAGGGTCGATTATTCGTCCCCACAAAGAAGAAAAACCTGAATATTACGGCTAAAATATTGAAAGAAGCTCATGATACACCTCTTTCTATTCATCCGGGTAGTACCAAGATGTACCAGGACATCCGTCAAAGGTTCTGGTGGCCAAACATGAAGCAAGACATTGCACACTATGTTTCAGAATGCGACATTTGCCGTCGGATCAAAGCAGAACATCAAAAGCCTGCTGGAACTCTGCAACCTATTTCTATTCCTGAGTGGAAATGGGATCATGTTGAAATGGACTTTATTACTGGTTTTCCCAGGTCGGAGAAAGGTAATGATGCTATTCTGGTCGTCATTGACCGGTTATCCAAAGTCGCACATTTTCTGGCTGTCAAGGAAACTATTACTGCTAGTCAGCTGGCATATCTGTATATGTCCAGAATTGTTTCGCTCCACGGTATTCCACTGGTTATCAGTTCAGACCATGGCAGTTTATTCACTTCAAGATTCTGGGCAAGTTTCCAGGAAGCTATGGGAACTCACTTGTCATTCAGCACCGCTTTTCATCCTCAGTCTCAGGGACAAGTCGAGCGAGTCAACCAGATTCTCGAAGACATGCTTCAAGCTTGTGTCATTTCTTTCGGCAAGAAATGGGAGGAATCTCTCCCGTATGCTGAGTTCTCCTACAATAATAGCTATCAAGCTAGTCTGAAGATGGCTCCTTTTGAGGTATTATATGGACGTAAGTGTCGGACTCCTCTGAATTGGTCAGAAACTAGGGAACGTACACTTATCGATCCGGATATTATCCAACATGCCGAGGATCAAGTCCGCATCATTTATGCAAGTCTGAAGGCTGCTCAGTCTCGTTAGAAGAGTCAGTATGACCGTCATCACAAAAATATGGTCTATCAACCTGGCGAAAAGGCTTATCTTCGAGTCACGCCGATGAGAGGTACACACCGTTTCGGAATCAAGGGCAAGATGGCTCCTCGATATATTGGACCTTTCACTGTTCTCGAAAGGCGTGGTAAAGTGGCATATCAACTGGAACTACGCCAAACCTTTCTCAGGTTCACGATGTGTTCCATGTGTCACAACTTCGTCGCTGCTTCAAGGATCCTATCCGTGCAGTGGATCATGATATGCTTGAGCTGCAACAAGACCTTTCTTACAAAGAGCAACTAGTCCGCATTCTCGATGAAACTGAACGTCGGACTCGTCAAAAGGTTACCAAGTTCCTCAAAGTGCAGTGGGCAAATCATTCTGAAGATGAAGCCACTTGGGAACGCGAAGATCATCTTCGTGTAGAATACCCCGGGCTTTTTCCTTCTACTTCTTAATTCTCGGGACGAGAATTCTTGTTAGTAGGGGAGAATTGTGACACCCTGGGTTTAAGCTACAGTGATCATTGTAATTAGGCTATAGTAATGACCATGAACAGTGCCTAATCATTTTGCTAAGTGGGGCTTGATCAAGTTTGGATTCAAATTCCAGTTCAAATTTCAATTCAATTGCCATAGGATTTTATGGTGATAAAATAAATCCTCAAACAACATAAATAAAATGTTGCATAATTGAGATAAAATCCAAAATAAACAATGTTGAGGAAAACAACATCACCTAGCTCATGGTGTGGACCCCACCATTAATAACAGAAGCTAAATGCATTTAAAAAAAGGATTTTAAAATCAAGTTGAAAATACAAGCATTTTATAAAAACCCCCAAAGTTGCTGTGGACTTATGAAATATTGCAAGAGGATATTTGGGCTAGATGGCACATTTTTGCTTGGAGGATTAATGGCCTAAAATAGTTAACACAGAAACTTATAAAAGAAAAACAGAAAAAGAAATACAAGAAAAGGGGTCAAAGGCCCATTTACCTGGCCATTGGGCCGAAGCCACAACGCGGCCCAGCCCACCAGGGCCTCCCCCTACCTGCTCCCGTCGCCGTGTCGCCCGCGCCATGGCCGAAGCTCGGCCACGCCACCGCTGCTCGCCACGGCGCCAGGGCAGGTGAGCGAGGGGATAAGGGCGCCCCTCCCTCGGGCCTCTGGACGCCCACGCCACTCCTCCTCCCCTATCCTCACCTCGCTCGCTCTCCCCCCCTCCAGATCCGCCGCGCCGTCGCCATGGCCGCCGGTTAGCATGGCCACCGTGCTTTCCTCGCCTCGCCGTCGCGTCCACAAGAACCGCCGTGACCTCCTCGTCCCCCTCGAACCCGAGCTCGAGCCCTGAGAGCTCTGCATCGCCGTCCCCGCGTCGTCTTCCTCCTCGGGCGCCCGAAGATCGCCGCCGTCAAGCCCTCCCTGAGCCTCCTTTGAACGGCCACACCCCACTGTGAGCTCCTGCTTTCCCTTCCCTTCCTCCTCGCGACAAGCCGGAGCTCCTAACGGTAGATTTCGCCGGAGCCCGAACGGGCCGCCGCCTGAGCTCGTCGCCGGCGCCTCTCCGGTGACCATTTGGTCCTGCCGACGCCGTCGTTCGACTCCACGCATCAAGTAGGCTCGCGTAGTACCCGTAGATAGCTCAAGAGCGCCCTGGTTTGCTCGCTGTCGCCGGCGCTCGAAACTCCCCTCTGCCGCCGTCGACGTGCTGCTCGCCACAGGCCACCGCTGCTCGCCCCGATGGCCGGAATGGATCGGCGGCAGTCCCAGCTTTCGAACGCGCCAAAGAACGCTCGATTTGGTGCCCCGTAGGCGAATCCCGACACTGGCCCGTGTCCTCCGCCGCGTTCTGGCGTCGCCGGCGTCGAGCCGCCGGCCGCCGCCGCCGTGGCTGGGCTGGGGCCACCCCCAGTGACCCTGCCAGTGGGCCAGGGCGACCCAGTTGACCAGTTGACTTGGTCAACTGGCTGACTGGGCACAACCCTGCCACTGACATGTGGGGCCCCTTCCCCCTGTGCCACTGACTGGTGGGGCCCCTACCCCAGTGTCTATGACATTTGGGCCCCACCCTGTCAGATACTTAATTTGTAACTAATTTAATTAAAATAATTAATTTAAACTAAATCAGTCACTGATAGATGGGCCCCACTGCTAATTAACCCTATTTAATTTAATTAAAAACCTGAAATAACACTGAGTCTATGACATGTGGGACCCACTAGTCAGGTTTGACCTGGCCGGCCCCCTGTTGACTGCTGACGCAATGCTGACTTCATGCTGACATCATCATTCACTATTCTGGATAATGTTGGATTTAACTAATTAAATTAATTCCAGAAAATGATTAAAACTTTGAAAAATCATATAAAATAATCTGTAGCTCAGATAAAAAACTTTATACATGAAAGTTGATCAGAAAAATCCCACGAATCCAAATATGCATCCATTCATCTGTCACATGCTCCTAGCATGATGAACATGGAACTTTCCCCTCCGGATCGTCTATCCGATAAATCCAAAGACCCGGGAAATATCGTTAGATATTCTCCCACTTCGTCTGCAACGCGTAGTACTGCGTTAGTGCATGCCTAGCTCTGCATATTGCCATGTCATGCATCGTGATTGCATCTGTGCTTTATATTTATTGTTTCTTCCCCCCTCTTCTCTCCGGTAGACCCTAAGACTGACGATGCTGTCGGATACGACTACCCCGTCGACGATCAGCCTTTTGCCGCAGAGCAGCAAGGCAAGCAAAACCCCCTTGAGCATTCCGATATCACCCATCTCTCTCCCTCTTATGCTTGCATTAGATTTTTGCTACTGTATTAGTTAGCTCCTATTCTAATGCATAGCCTGTTTTTGATGAACTGCTACTACACCTGTTATCATATCAACTGTTTAGCATAGGTTGATCAGTGAACCCCTGAGACCTCCCCTTAGTCCCAGTTGCCCCTGCTTTCATCGACGACACCGAGTACTTGAAGACAAAAGACTCAGTCGTCATGACTGACAAGCCGTTACCGACACATCACCACACACCCCTTAAGTATGGCACTGCAGAGCTACTACCGAGTGCCGAGGGTGATACCTCACTTAGCACTCCCGGTGTTAATTCTGTAGCGTAGCTATCGGTCATGGGTATCGAGGGTGATTCCTCCTTCCCATTTACCGGTAGCGACTCTTGCCTTACTCATACCTCGAGTGGGATCCATCGAGGGTGATTCCTCGGATATCCACTTGATGTATAGACACACAGTTACTATGACCTGGTTACCGAAACATGTTGAAGACGGGTCGGCCCCAAGGGTACCCGCTAGAGTGATATGTGGTGGGGTGCGCCGGTAAGGCACCCGAGTGTTATTGGCGGGGCGACGGACTGCACTTTATGGTTCGCGCTTGCCCCGCACTAATAAATTGCTAATGGGTTGGGTACTTGATTTGAGTTAGGTCGTTGGCCTTAATACGCACTAACCTTCACGTGGGGAAGTTATGGGCACTCAGCGTCGTTGTATCAGCCAAAGCTCTTCGGACGTCAGCAATGGAGCGGCGCGCGACGGATTGGTCTGGAACGCATTGCGCTTGTTACTAAGGGGTGCTAGGACTGCTTCCGGCCGCGTACGCATCGTGCAGGAGCGCAAGGGCAAGTGGGCCCACGAACCTGCGCGCTTAGGATTTAGACCGGCGGGCTGGCCTCTTCGTTGAGCCTAGGTGGGGCGACGACGTGCTGATATCCCGAGGCCGGGCATGACCCAGGAAAGTGTGTCCGGCCGGAGGTGACTCAGGCGTGTTGGGGAATATGTGGTGCACCCCTGGAGGGAAGAATTATCTATTCGAATAGCCGTGTCCACGGTAACAGGACGACTTGGAATTGTACCTTGACCCTATACAACTATAACTGTAATTTAATTTGAAATGAATTGTGGCTCCGAGATTGCTTCCTCGCAGGCAGTCGAGGAAGGATCTCTGGGCGTGATTACTTAATAAAATTGTTACAACAATATGACTATATATATGAGCTGCATGTCTACTCTCTTCTAATGCTGCAAGATGCTGAAGATGCTAGTCTTCGATAGGACTAGGCCTTCTCCCTATTCTTGCTTTTTGCAGTCAGTCCAGATATAAACCCTTCATTGATACCGATGCATAATTAGCATAGTTCTGCTGTCAGTCTTGCGAGTACTTTGGATGAGTACTCACCGCTGCTTTGCTTCCTCTTTCCCCCTCGATACGATTTTGCGTTCAGACAATGAAGCCCAGGAGATGGAGTACACCGGAGACGACTACTACACCACCGCTGGAGCCTACTACTACGTGGAGGCTGCCCCCGACGTCCAGGAGTAGTTAGGAGGTTCCTAGGCAGGAGGCCTCGCCTCTTTCGATCCGTTGCTTATGTTTGTGCTAGCCTTCTTAAGGCAAAACTTGTCTAACTTATGTCTGTACTCAGATATATTTGCTTCCGCTGACTCGTGTTTATGTCGAGCTTTGTATTCGAGCCCTCGAGGCCCCTGGCTTGTAATATGGAGCTGTATGACCTTTATATTTGTGTCTTTTGTTGTGTTGTGATATCAATCAGTGAGTCCCTAATCTTGGTCGTACGCATTGTGTGCATGATTAGCGTACGGACGAGAATGGGGGCGTCACAATAAGCGTGGACGAAAGGTTACCGTGATCTTGAGGGATATACGGAATAACACATGTGTGCTGTACGAAGTCACTGATCACCCAACTTGTGCCATACTTTGGGAGATAGCCATGCACCCTCGCGGGACAATCATCGTTCTTGCATACCATTGTCAAAAATTTCTGACTAGACACGGCAGCTCTCAAAACCCTTTGCGTGGACATTGCCCACTGAGTGATTGCATCCTTCAGAGTTTCCTTGTTGGGGTACATACCACCCGTCACAATGTTGTTCTGGTGATATTGCCAGGCAGAATCATGGCCATCATTCACGGTCATTGCAGATGAGAAGTCATGATTCCATGCTGCAGGATTAGGCACCACCTCTACGTTCTCATCTTCATCCGACTCGTCGGAATTATCAGCATGACCAATATCAACATCTGTATCTTCATCTTCCATCAGGTTTTGCATTTGGCCATCTACCTCGTCAGCATCAGCCTGGCCAACGTCATAACCATCAGCATTTCCTCCTTCTACCTGACTACTCTGCCCTGATTCGTGGCCATCATATCCAGCATTTGACGGAACATCTAACATAGATAAATGTATCCCTGCATTGCTCTGGCCAGGATCATAACCACCCTCGCCTTCAGGGGCACTGACCTCCTTCAGGACAGGAAGCACTAAGGCGCAAGGATTTACTATCCTTTTTGCACATCCTTGCAACCAGCGCACCCACTGAGAGTCCCGCTCGATTGGCCTCAAATAAAAGAAAATGTTCAAACTTGACCGGCTCCACAATGCATGAACACCGACGGTGTGAGTTTCAGTATTATACCCTAAACATCTTGTCAACCACTCTGTCAACTGACTAACAGACCATGTTTGAGCGGCACTAATTGGCACCACTATGTTCTCGAACTCACTAAGATCAACTCCCAACTGATTTGTTTGGACAGTACCATGACCGTAGAAAAAAGTGAACTTCACTACATCTGACATATCTGCCGACCTAAAATATTCAACATGGAGAACTATTAAGCAGCAAGTCAAACTTATAATATATTATGGGATATTATCGGTGCACTTAAAAATATTCATAAACTGAAATATCAGACATCTAAAAATATTCCGGAATATTACCGGTCACCTAAATATTAATGGACAACTCTACATTACCGGACGCCTACGTATTACCAGTCACCTAAATATTACCGGACACCTAAATATTAAAAGACAACTATATATTATCGGACGCCTAAATATTACCGGACACCTAAATATTAATGGACAACTCTACATTACCGGACGCCTATATATTACCGGTCACCTAAATATTATCGGACACCTAAATATTAACAGACAACTATATATTACCGGACGCCTAAATATTAACGTACACGTAAATACTTGACAACAAAATATTATCGGACCAACTAAATATGTTAAGATATATTACCGAACCAACTAGAAAATCGCACAAGTAATATGACACACAAAATGTAACTTGTATTATACCCTTCAAGCGTGCGAAGAAACGACGAACGACGGCCCTCAATCACCGGAGAGCACCACCACCACCTCCACATGCAGCACCCCCTCCTCCACCACCTCCACCTCCACCACCTTCACCTCCACCACCTCTTAAAAAATGCTCACCAGAACCACCACGAGCTATCCCATCGCGAGATCGAGGTCTTCCTTGCCTCCTCCTACCCTCTACAATGCAACTACGGTGGAAAACGGGGAAGAAATCGGCTAGAAAATGGGTATTAATTCGGTGTAGTTTTGGGTTAGAAGAGTAGAAAAGAAGAAAAGTGGAAGAAGGAAGGAGGGAGGAAGGAAGAAGGAACCGGCGGCCTTATCTGCTCCCTGTCGGCCTCGGCGGGGCCGACTGGAGGCCACTCGGCCACTGGAGAGCCGACAGGCGCCTGTCGGCCTGTGCGAGGCCGATTCATTGCCTGCCTGGCCGAGTGACGCGGCCCGGCCAATGGTCGGCTGCCACGCGGCATAGTTGACACTTGTCGGCTCCTTATAGGACGACAAGGGCTAGTCGGCCTTGAGGAGGACGACACGCTCCAGTCGGTCTAGGCTAGGCCGATGGTGTATTATTTTTGAAAATAACTCAAACCGTGTATTATTCTTCAAATTTATTAAAAAATGTATTATTTAAAAAATAGCAAAATCGGACTCCGGATGAATTAGTTATGGTCAAAACATTGAATCAGCCGAGGCTGAAACTGGGAGGGGCGGTTGTACCGCTTGGAAAGGCAGTTGTACCGCTCCTGGAGCAAAACTGGAGTCCAGTTTGATGCGGTGGAAGTATCAGGTGAAGGGGGAGCGGTTGTACCGCTTTGGCTTGCGGTTGTACCGCTCGGCACGGGAAAATTCCCAAATCTGAGCACGGGAGGAACTAGGGGAGGAAATTTTCGATCTCGGGGTCAAAATTGATGGGGAAAAAGAAAAATTAGGGTGGATTTCAAGGCAGGGAGGAGGGGGATGCCAAGATCCATTTGCCAAACAACAAAATCGTGAATCAAACACAACAAAATCTCACAAGAACCAACAAATTGCAAATTTTTGGTATGGCTATTTTTCATGGGGATTTTCGAATTGGGACAAAAACACACAAAATTAGGCTAGAAAATGAAGGGGAGGACTCCAACTTCGTGAGAAACGTGGCTCTTGATACCAAGATGATACGGGGCAAACTCATGGGTGTCGCTCTTTCACGAATTGGAGGGGGATTCCACGAAGAACATGAAGAACACGGGGAAGAACGAGGAGAAATCACAAGGGAAACACTCAAGAACAAGTCCAATCACACATCCACTAGACTCATATCCACATAAGATCCACAAAAGTACAAGAACAACAAAGGGAAAGAGGATACATGGTAGAGTTCATCCCAAATCCCATGGGGAGATGAGGTCTTGAAATCCCGGATGATCTTCCCTAGAAAGGGTTCTTGACATCCATAGGATCTTCTCACGTAGAGGTACCACTCCAAGGGAGAAGGATATGGAAGGAGCAATGCTCAATTAATCTATGAGCTAAACCATTGCTAACCCTAGAAATGAGGTGGGGAAGAGTATATATAGTCCAAGGGGTAAGTTGGGAATACATGAGTTGTGACTCCTTTTACTGCACAGATGAAGGGCGGTTGTATCGGCCACAACACCGGTTGTACTACTTGGGGCAGTTGCACCACTTCCTGGAGGCATCCTGGGCGTTGGGACTGCTTGTACCAGTGGTTGGACCGGTTGTACCGGTCATGGAGAAGCTTACGGAACAACCGGGGCGGTACCGGTCTCGAACCGCTTCAAAACAGAAGACCGGGCGATGTTGGAGCAGTAGTTGGCGGTAGTGGACCGGTTGTTGACCGGTAGTTGACCGGTTGTACCTCTAATTCCCGTGCTGGCACAAAAACTCTTCTTCCTTCTGCACTTCCACGCTTCCTTCACGGATGTGGTAGTTGTTCCTTGGCGCTCGCACTCCTCCTGTTTATCCTTGAAGCTCCAATAATACCTATGCATGCACACGAGAGGAGTGTCAAGTAGTATACAATCCTTAAAGGGGTCAATTGAACACGTGTAAAGGAAAGGATTCACCTTTATGTATGTGAAGTAGATGTCGCACGTGTCACTTGCCGAACGGACTCTTGTCATGGTGATGTCCGTAGGATGCTCCACATCATCTTGCCATGTTGGATGCAAGTGTTTGCTCTTTTGTGTGCAGCCGCTGAAGACGGTTGTGGATTGATATTCCTATTGGTTCGATAAACCTTGGTTTCTTAACTGAGGGAAATACTTATCTGTATTGTGCTGCAATTACCCGTTCCTCTTCACGGAAAACCCTACGCAGATCACAAGTATCTGGAAGCATTTCTGGCACCGTTGCCGGGGAATATCATCACCAACTATTAAGTAACTTCACACAAATTATCATTCACTTGCTCTTCTTTTTATTTGCTGTTATATTTAGTTTGTTTCATAAAAATCAAAAATACAAAAAATATTTATCTTTGCTAGTTACTAGTTTACTTCTTTGCTTGCTAGTTTATTGTCTTGCTTGTCACTTTGGTCGCTCGGTCACCATGTCTTAAGATACTACTAAGTTGTGTGACTTCTCAAATACTAATAACAATGATTTTATTAGTACTCCTATATCACCCACCACTAGTGCGGAGGCTTTTGATATTAATGTTGCATTGCTGAATCTTGTGATGAAAAATCAATTTTCGAGAAGTCCTAATGAGGATCCCGCTGCTCATCTTAATACTTTTGTTGAACTTTGTGATATGCAAAATAAAAAGGATATGTATAATGATATTGTGAAATTAAAATTATTTCCTTTTTCGCTAAGAGATAAAGCTAAGGCTTGGTTTTCATCTTTACCACGTAATAGTATTGGAACATGGGATAAGTGTAAAGATGCTTCTATTGCCAAGTATTTTCCTCCTGCTCAGATCATCCCCCTTAGAAATCAAATTATGAATTTTAAACAACAAGATCAAGAACATGTTGCGCAAGCTTGGGAGAGGATGAAATTGATGATTAGAAAATGCCTACTCATGGTTTAAACTTGTGGATGATTATCCAAAACTTCTATGCTGGACTAAACTTTGTGTCTAGAAATCTTCTAGATTCTGCTGTAGGTGGTACCTTTTGGATGTGACCTTAGGAGAGGCCACAAAACTTCTGGGCAACATCATGACAATTTATTCTCAATGGCATACCGAAAGAGCTCCAACTGGTAAGAAGGTAAATTATGTTGAGGAAATCGCTACTTTGAGTGAAAAAATGGATGCTCTTATGAATATCGTTGCTAGCAAAAATACTCATGTTGATCCAAATGATATGCCCTTGTCTACTTTGATTTAGATAAATAATGATGCTATTGATGTGAACTTTATCTCGCGAAACAATTTCAACAACAATGCTTATAGAGGAAATTTCAATGCTAAGCCGTATCCCGGTAATCCCTCTAACACTATGGAAACTCTTATGGTAATTCTTATGGAAATTATTCTACAAATTCTAATAGAATACCCTCTAATCTTGAGAACTCAATTAAGGAATTTATTAGTTCTCAAAAGATTTTTAATACTATGGTAGAAGAAAAGTTGCATACGATTGATACTGTGGCTAAAAACATGGATATAATTGCTCTTGATGTTGAAACTCTTAAATGTAAAACTTTGCCACCCAAGCATGATTTTCATGAGACTATTAAATCTATCCATATATCTATTAATGAAAGTAAGGAGAGGACCACTAAGTTGAAAGCTAAGCGGGAGTTCTTAGAAAAAGCTCTTCCACCCGGCTTTTACCGGAATCATGATGAGGATCTTAACCTGGTTGGTACTTCTCCTATTGAATCTTTGTTTACTTATCTGAATATAAACGATAAAGGGACTGGAGTTGAGTCAACTCTATCTAGAGAGCGTCCCGTTTGCTTGGAGGGTGATGATTCTAATGCTGAAACTAAAAAAAGTGGGTTTGGAGAGGTTAAAACTTTTACTAGTGATGTGACCACTATCTTGGATTACAAGGACTTTAATTATGAAAGTTTCTATTTAGTAGAATGTATTTCCTTGTTACAAACTATTATTAGCTCACCCAATACTTATGAACAAAATAAAGCTTTTACTCAACATATAGTAGAAGCGATGGTAAAAGCTTATGATGAGAAACTAGAACTAGAAGTTTCTATTCCTAGAAAATTGCATGATGAATGGGAACCTACTATTAAAATAAATATAAATAAATATGAATGTAATGCTTTGTGTGACTTTGGTGCTAGTGTTTCAAACTATACCTAAATCTCTATGTGATGTACTTGGTCTCACCAATATTCAAGATTGTTCTCTAAACTTGCATCTTGCAGATTCTACCATTAAAAAACTTTTAGGTAGAATAAATGATATTCTTATTATTGAAAATAAGAATTATGTGCCTGTATATTTCATTGTGCTTGATATTTATTGCAGTCCTACCTTTCCAATAATACTTGGAAGACCTTTCTTACGAACTATAGGTGCAATTATTGATACGAAAGAGGGAAACATAAGGTTGCAATTTCCATTAAAGAAAGGGATGGAATACTTCCCTAGGAAGAAAATTAAACCACCTTATGAATCAATCATGAGAGCTACTTATGGGTGGAGTGTCAAGGATGACAACACTTGAAACTATGCATTATGCCTAGCTAGGGGCATAAAACGATAGCGCTTGTTGGGAGGCAACCCAATAGTTATCTTTCTCTTTGCTTTTTAATTTCTGGTTTATTTATAGAATTATTATTTCCACTGTAATGATTGTGTTTTTTTGTTTTAATTAGTGTTTGTGTCAAGTAAAGCCTTTGGGATGGCTTACAAGATGAGTAGAATTGATACGGTGCAAAAACAGAAACTTTAACATCCAGTGCAGAATTTCTCTGATTTTACTGGAATGTCTTTTGATCTGAATTTTTTACACAGTATCGCTACACAAATTCTTCAGGTTTTCCTAATTATTCAGAATTTTTAGATTTACATAAGTATAGGTTATTTACAGATCTTTACAGACTGTTCTGTTTTAGACAGATTCTGTTTTTGCTTGCATAGTTTGCTTGTTTTGATGATGCTATGGATTGAATCAGGGGTATAAGCCATAGAGAAGTTAGAATACAGTGAAATATGAATCAATTTATAAAAGTACCTAAAGTATTTGATATGTTGCTTATACTAATGGACCTCATGAAGTTTTGTTGAGTTTTGTGTGATTGAAGTTTTTAAGTTTTGGGTGTTATCATGATGGACGAAGGAATAAGGAGCGGCAAGAGCCTAAGCTTGGGGATGCTCAAGGCACCCCAAGGTAATATTCTAGGAAGACTCAAGCGTCTAAGCTTGGGGATGCCCCAGAAGGCATCCCCTCTTTCGTCTCAATCCATCGGTATGTCACTTGCAGCTATATTTTTATTCGTCACATGATATGAGTTTTGCTTGGAGCGTCCTATGCTTTTGCTTATTTTTGCTTTTGCTGTTAGTTTGCCACAATCATCATTTTGCTGGACACACCTATTTGAGAGAGACACACCTTCATCATAATTTATTAGAAAACTCTATGTGCTTCACTTATATCTTTTGAGCTTAGCAGTTGCTCTAGTACTTCACTTATATCTTTTGAGCACGGTGGCGTATAGATCTGGTAGAAATAATTGCACTCTTTTTCTTCACTTATATTTGTTTGAGAGTTAATAAATAGTGATGGTAATTTGCATGGGTCATATGACTAATCCAAAAAATATAGGTATTCAATGAGTGATAATCAAAACCATCATGTATCACAGAAGAGAAATTGTGGGTTAATGATATTGATATGGTAATATGAAAAAGGTGTGACTGCATCATTGTTGATTCATAGAAGTATCGGTATTAAGAGGTGTCAATTTCCCATTTGTCTAAATATTAAAAAGGCATGGTGGGGATGTGTGATCATTTCTATTCCTCGTTGAAATCCTAGTGTTGTTTCGGGTCGGAGGCGCGTGATGGTTGATGACCCACAAGTATAGGGGATTGATACGTCTCCAATGTATCTATAATTTTTTATTGTTCCATGCTGATATATTATCATTCTAGGATACTTTTTGGGTATTTATTTACCAATTTATAATATTTTTGAGCACTAACTTATTGACCCAGTGCCCAATGCCAGTTCCAGTTTTCTGCGTGTTTTTGCCTTTTCAGAGTTACAATACCAAATGGAGTCCAATTGTCACGAAACTTTTTGGTGATTTTTTCTGGACAAATACAAGACCTAGAAGCTTATGAGGAGGGCGAGAAGATGCACCAGGGGCCCACAAATCATCTGACCGTGCCCCCTGGGGGCGCGGCCAGATATGTTGTGGCCCCCTGGAGCCTCTCCCGACGTCGTTCTCTGGCCTATAAATTCACATCTACCCTAAAAATACCAAAAGCGCTCCCGAAACACTTTTTCCGCCGCCGCAAGTCTCTGTTCCGACGGGAATCCATCTACACCTCTGTTCCGGTACTCTGCCGGAGGGGAGATCGATCACGGAGGGCCTCTTCATCAACCTTGCTGCCCTCACCATGATGTGTGAGTAGTTCACCACAGACCTACGGGTCCGTAGGTAGTACCTAGATGGCAATCTCTCTCTCTCTCTTGATCTTCAATACAATGTTCATCGCATCTTTGCCTTGATCTATCCGATGTAATCCCTTTGTATGGTGTGTTTGTTGGGATCCGATGAATTGTGAGTTTATGTTCAGGTTATTCATGAAAATTATTTGAGTCAAACCTGATTACTATGATTCTTATTTGCAACACTGATTGGACATGTAATGCCACGACAACGTTTTAGCACAACAAGTTAATTAGCTTCTGGTTTATGATTAATCTGCTGTAATCTCGACTTCTGTCGAATGTTCCCTTGCTTGCCGAAACACTTTTCGGTGCGCACGATCCAGTCAGCAGCGCTTTGAGGAACGGGTCCTTAGCGGCTTGCCGGGAACGCCGCTTCCCGAAAAGGTTTACCTTCCCAGCTTTAGTGCAGCTGCTCACATCGCCGAGCGGACTTGAGGCGACTAGGAGCGCAACTAGCCCCGGGGAGGCTCCTCAGCATACGGGTTCACGCAGAAATCCGAAAATAAAACTCATCGAGCCTTTTCCTTGAACAATTGCATTTTTGTACAATGAATCCCTACGCTTGCTGGAATACTCCCCGAATGCGCGCGTTCTGGTCGATGGCGCTTAGGATCGGGTCCTGTCTAGCAGCCTATCGGGAACGCCGCCTCTTCAGGAGCTTAACGCTCTAGAGACAACCGCAGCTGCATCTGTGTTGTTGGGCGGACCCAGAACAACCAGGAGTGCAGAGTGTTTCTAGACCGCTCCCTCGCGCACAGGTTGTACAAAACTACCATCAAGGATAAAGCTACACAACAAAAAGCAATCAAAGTTTTAGGACTTAGCTTTCTGTAGGTAGAGCGAAGTCGCCATGGACGATGAAGCTGATGCGCTGACCGCTAGATCAGGTTCGCGCAACCTTACCCCCTACCCGGCGCGCCAAAGATGTCGGCGTACGACACCTATGGGATCGCGTGGATCCCTTTATGGTTCGGCGGGGATAAGGCTTGCACAAAGAGCAGATCCAACGATCAACACGGGGGATTTTTACCCAGGTTCGGGCCGCTGAGAAGCGTAAAACCCTACTCCTACTTTAGTTGTATTGGATGTGTTTAAGCCCAAGTTCTAGGAGCGCTTGCGATGAACAGTACGTTCGAGCAGCAGCTACACATGCAGAATGGGCCAGAAGGTCCTCTCTTCTCTCTCTGAGCCAGAAGCTCCTCCTCCTCTGTAGCTACGCCTTGGGCCTCCTTTTATACGTCCAAGGGGTCTCCAATAGTGGCGAAGTACAAGAGGTGTAAAGTTGCTACAGTACTATCATACCTAATACTGACGACTTAGGACAAACACATTAAATGCTCCGTTGAGGTGTCCCTTAGCTTCTTGGGGACGGAAAAAGGTCCCGTCCCATCAGCACCGCTTAACCCCATCCGCCATTACTGCCATGACATGCGTCCAGGAGGATAAGCCTCGTCTGACAGGCTGGTCGCTGCGCTGGAGCGGTGGCAAGGTGGCGAAGTCTTGCCGGGTGCGAATCTTGCCGGGTGCGGATCTTGCCGGGGCCCGCAAGCCATCCCGACAAGATCTTGCCGGGATTCCAGCCTTCGGTCTTCTGTCTTCTGATCATCGGCTTGAATGCCTTCTTGATAGTCTTGTGCTTGTTCCCAGTTGTCCCCCGGCGAGCATCTTGTCGGGAGTCCAACATAGGGTCTTCTTGGCGACCTGCCTGGAGGTCTCCTCCTAGGAAGGCTTGCTTCCCGGAAATTCTGTCCTGATCTTGCCGGCTCTTGAGCTTGCCGGTGACGCGTAACAATGTGCTGTGCCCATGCTGGAGCCTGAGGCTCGACAGCAAGGACTAAAGGCATGTCTTCTGCCGCGGGAGCGTTTGTCTCTACGGCCAGGGCTTGAGGCCCTGCCGGAGCCTGTTGCCCCCCGGCAGGCTTGGCGTTGTTCCCGGCAAGTAATCCTTGCCGGAAACCTGGGTCCTAGATGTGTCGTATAAGTGGATTTCTTCTCCGCCATGCCCTTCCCGCCTGGAGGCTGCAACTTGCCGGTGCGTGTCTAGGGGTAATGAACACCCCCTGTTCACTACACCGACACAACAGTAATTTGTTTACCCACCGTATGCTTTGCTTATGTGAGATGCCACTAGAGAACTCTACGACCCCCGGGTCTATTCACATATATATTCACAAATGATATCATTGCCTTGCTGTTATTTATTACCTTTATTTTATTTTGCACTTTACTATTATCTACAATTGTCTACACAACTCACTTGCTTGCAAATAACGAGATCAAGGGGATTGACGACCCTCTTGCCGGCGTTGGGTGCAAGTTGTTTGTTCTTTTGTGTGCAGCCGCTGAAGACGGTTGAGGATTGGTATTCCTATTGGTTTGATAAACCTTGGTTACATAACCGAGGGAAATACTTACCCACTTTGTGCTGCGATTACCCGTTCCTCTTCACGGAAAACCCAACGCAGATCACGGGTATCAGAAAGGATTTCTGGCACCGTTGCCGGGGAATACCATCACCAACTATCAAGTAACTTCGCACAAAATTTCATTCATTTGTTCTTCTTTTTATTTGCTGTTATATTTAGTTTGTCTCATAAAAATTAAAAATACAAAAATATTTACCTTTGCTAGTTACTAGTTTGCTTCTAGTTTGCTTTACTTGCTAGTTTACTTGTCTTGCTTGCTTTGCTTGTCCGGTCACCATGTCCGAGGATAGATTCCGCAATATCTCTTATTATAAACGAATGTCGGAAATAGAGGGTTCTATGAAAACCTTCATGTCTTCACAGTTTGAGCATAATAAATTCTTTACCTCTGAAATAAAGGAACATTCAATTTTGCTTGATGCTATTAGTATGCAACTTGATGAAATCAATAAAGAGGTATCTATCCTTCAATCACAATTTGCTCACACTGAAGAATTGTTAGGAAAAATCTCTGATAAGCAAACCACTCTAGTAAATAGGATGGCCGCTAAACTGGAATCCTTCCCGGTTATGAATCATGATGAAGATCTTAAAATGATTGGTGTTTCTCCTATTGAATCTTTATTAACATCTCTGAATATAAATGGTAAAGGGACTGGAAATGAGTCAACTTTAGTTAAGGAGCGTCCTGTTTGCTTGGAGGGTGATGATTCTAATGCTAAAACTGAAAAAAGTGGGTTTGGAGAGGTCAAAACCTTAACTAGTGATGTGCCCACTATCTTGGATTAGAAGGACTTTAATTATGATAAATGCTCTTTAGTAGAATGTATTTCCTTGCTGCAATCCATTATTAGCTCACCCAATGCTTATGAACAAAACAAAGCTTTTACCGAACATATAGTAGAAGCTATGATAAAAGCTTATGATGAGAAACTTGAGCTTGAAATTTCTATTCCTAGAAAATTGCATGATGAGTGGGAACCTACTATCAAAATAAATATAAATAAATATGAATTCAATGCTTTGTGTGACCTTGGTGCTAGTGTTTCAACCATACCAAAAACTTTATGTGATGTGCTTGGTTTCACTAATATTGAAGAGTGTTCCCTAAACTTGCATCTTGCGGATTCTACCATCAAGAAACCTTTAGGTAGAATTAATGATGTGCTTATTATTGCAAACAAAAATTGTGTGCCTGTGGATTTTATTGTGCTTGATATTGATTGCAATCCTTCTTGTCCCATAATACTTGGAAGGCCATTTTTATGAACTATAGGTGCAATTATCGATATGAAACAGGGAAACATAAGATTCCAATTCCCATTAAAGAAAGGGATGGAACACTTCACTAGGAAGAGAATTAAACCACCTTATGAATCAATCATGAGAGCTACCTACGGGTTGAGTGTCAAAGATGACAACACTTGAAACTATGCATTATGCCTAGCTAGGGGAATAAAACAATAACGCTTGTTGGGAGGCAACCCAATATGTATCTTTATTTTTGTTTTTACTTTCTGTTTTTGTGTGATAACATGATTATTGCCTGTATAATGATTATGTTTTTATGTTTTAATTAGTGTTTGTGCCAAGTAAAGCCTTTGGGATGACTCACAAGATGAGTAGAAACGATGCTGAATCTGAAACAGAAACTTTGACTCCAGTGCAGGAATTTTTGTTTTTTACCGGAGCGTGATAATGATCTGAAATTTTAAAAAAGTATTTCTATACAAGTTCTTTACGTTGTCCTAATGTTTCAGAATTTTTAGAGTTACAGAAGTATGTGTTCTTTATAGATTGCTAGAGATTGTTCTGTTTTAAACAGATTCTGTTTTGCTTGCATAGTTTGCTTGTTTTGATTATGCCATGGACTATATCGGGGGGTGTAAGTCGTGGGAAAGTTAGAATATAGTACCTATTATGCAAAAATGAATTTGAATCAATTTATCACAGTACCTCAACTATCCAATATGTTTCTTATACTAACGGATCTCGTGAAGTTTTGTTGAATTTTGTGTGATTGAAGTTTTCAAGTTTTGGGTGCGATCACGATGGACTACGGAATAAGGAGTAGCAAGATCCCAAGCTTGGGGATGCCTGATAACCCACAAGTATAGGGGATCGCAATAGTTTTCGAGGGTAGAGTATTCAACCCAAATTTATAGATTTGACACAAGGGGAGCCAAAGATTATTTGCAAGTATTAGCAGTTGAGTTGTCAATTCAACCACACCTGGAGATTAAATATCTGCAGCAGAGTGATCAGTAGCACAGTAATATGATAGTTTTGATAGCAGTAGTAACAATAACAGTAACGATAACAGTGATAGCAATGATTTTGTAGCAGTTGGAACAGTAGCAATAGCAATAGTAACTTAGCAAGAACAATATGTGGAAAACTCGTAGGCATTGGATCGATGAATTCGTTGGATGATATTCATCATATAACAGTCATAACCTAGGGCGACACAGAACTAGCTCTAGTTCATAAATATAATGTAGGCATGTATTCCGTAAATAGTCATACGTGCTTACGGAAAAGAACTTGCATGACATCTTTTGTCCTACCCTCCCGTGGCAGCGGGGTCCATAAGGAAACTAAGGGATATTAAGGCCTCCTTTTAATAGAGAACCGGAACAAAGCATTAACACATAGTGAATACGTGAACTCCTCAAACTACGGTCATCACCGGAAAGTATCCCGATTATTGTCACCCCGGGGTTTACGGATCATAACACATAGCAGGTGCATATGACTAGCAAGATCGGATCAAGAACATAGATATAATGGTGATAACATAAACGGTTCAGATCTGAAATCATGGCACTCGGGCCCTAGTGACAAGCATTAAGCATGGCAAAGTCATACCAACATCAATCTCAGAACATAGTGGATACTAGGGATCAAGCCCTAACAAAACTAACTCGATTACATGATGAATCTCATCCAACTCCTCACCGACCAGCAAGCCTACGAAGGAATTACTCACTCCCGGTTGGGAGCATCATGGAATTGGCGATGAAAGAGGGTTGGTGATGACGAAGACCGAAGATTCCCCTCTCCGGAGCCCTGAACGGACTCCAGATCTGGCCTCCCGTTGAAGAATAGGAGGTGGCGGCAGCTCCGTCTCGTGAAATGCGATAAAACTTCCTCTCTTATTTCTCTCTCTGGAAATAGGTATTTATGGAGTTGGAATTAGGGTCAGGGGGGCACGAGGTGACCACAACCCACCAGGACGCGCGTGGAGGGGGTGGCGCGCCCTGGTGTATCGTGCCCAGCCAGGGCACCCCCTCTGGTGGCTCTTGGTTCCAGTATTTTTTTATTCTGAAATAAATCTCCATAAAGTTTCGTCCAATTCCGAGAACTTTTATTTCTGCACAAAAACAACACCATGGTAGTTCTGGTGAAAACAACGTTAGTTCGGGTTAATTTCATTAAAATAATGCAAATTAGAGTCCAAAACAAGAGCAAAAGCGTTAGGAAAAGTAGATACGATCGAGACGTATCAACTCCCCCAAGCTTAACCCATTGCTTGTCCTCAAGCAATTCAGCTGACAAACTAAAAGTGAAAAAGAAAAACTTTTACGAACTCTTTTGTTCTTGTTTACATAAGTATGCTTAAGTAGCACCCAGGTTTTCAGCAAAGATCATGACTAACCATGTTAACAATAACTCCTAGATATTATATTAACTCATATCAATGGCATAATCAACTAGAGAGTAATAATAAAATATCTTAAGTGCCAACACTTTGTCAAAACGGTCATGATATAATATGACAACAGTGCTATCTCGCTAGCCCTTTCTGAGACCGCAAAACATAAATGCAGAGCACCTCCAAAGTTGAAGCAGCGACTAAACATTGTAATTCATGGTAGAAAAGATCTAGTCATGATGCATCCAACATTAACTATACACAATGCATGAGGATGACAATAGTGCTCTCAGATCTGGCGCTTATTTGAGAAGGTGATGACTCAATATAAAAGTAAATAGATAGTCCCTTCGCAGAGGGAAGCAGAGATTTGTAGAGGTGCCAGAGCTCAAAGCTTAAATCAGAGATAAATATAATTTTGGGAGGTGCACCCTTCCTCTCAACGTTACGACCAAGAATTATCAATATCTTCCATGCTAAACACATTAGCGGTTGTTCCCAAGTGGTAAAAGTAAAGGTTTACTCCCCCTCCACCAACAAATACACTCCACGGCTAGCCGAATCCACGGGTACCGTCCATACCAACAACATTCCTGGGGGAGTTTTCTTTAATTATTTTCAATTTTTTATTTCGGGACTGGGAATCCCTATTACCGCCCCTCTCGTGCAAGGACGAGTGAATAAACACTCATCATGAGAATAACCCGCTTAACATGGAAGATATTGACAGCCCCATGTCGCTCCATGAGCGGTCCAGGCACACAAAACAGATGTTCATTTGAAATTTTAGAGGTGGCACATGCAAATTTACTTGGAACGGAAGGGTAATACCACATATAGGTAGATATATTGGACTCATCTGGAATGACTTTGGTTTAAGGATTTTGACGCACAAGCAGTATTCCCGCTTAGTACAGGTGAAGGCTAGCAAATAGGTTGAGAAGCGGCCAGCTAGAGAGCGAAAACGGTCATGAACATGCGTTATGCATAATCAACATTGAATACTAGCATGAGTAGGATATGAACACCATGAATATAAATATCGTAGAGGCTATGTTGGTTTTGATTCAAGTACATGCGTGAACATGTGCCAAGTCAAGCCACTTGAAACATTCAGAGGAGGGTACCATATCATCATACTACATCACAACCATTTTAATGCATGTTGACATCCAAGATAAATCATTATGCACTCTTAGCTACTTAAGCATGGCATGAGCAACTATAATCTCTAATTGTCATTGCAAACATGTTTGATCATAATATGCTGAATCATGGATACCAGGTTAAACACATTTACAAAAAAAAACAAGTTGAGTTCATACCCGCTTCTCTCTGCCACAGTCACTTCATCAAATATCGTCATTATTGCCTTTCACTTGCATGACCGAATGATATAAAAAATAATAACAATGCAAGAGTGATGTGGACTAAGCTGGAATCTGCAAACATTTTATTCAAAAGGTGAAGTCAAAGTAATTTTGGCTCTTTGATAGATTAACAATAATGCAATGAGAGCCACTCAACATTTTCATCGTGGTCTTCTCCTTGGTATGACTCAAATAAAAGGAAAAGAATTTCAGAGAAACACACTAAAATATTTTTTAGAGTTTTTGTTTTTTCTTAAAGAAAGCAAATCAAAGAAGGAAAAACAAAGACGAGAAAAACTATTTACATGGGAAAACTCCCAACAAGTAAAAGAAGAACGAGAAATCTTTTTGGGTTTTCTTTTGCTACTACAATTAATTTAAACTAGAAAGAAAAACCAAAAAGAAGCAAGAAATATTTTTGGATTTTCTCAAAGTTTTTCAAACACACAAGAAGAAAGCAAGAAAATAAATCTAGCAAGGATAATACAATGAAAAAGTGTAGACACCGACAACTGGAATGAAATGTGTAAACATGAATATAATGTCGGTGGAAATACGTACTCCCCCAAGCTTAGGCTTTTAGCCTAGCTTGGTAATTGATACATCCATTTTGCATCATGATTTCCAACTATTATTTATAATGTTTTTATGCATAATAATGCTTTAGGGAGTGATTCTAATACCTTTTCTCTCATAATATGCAAGGTTTACACAAAGAGGGAGAATACCGGCAGTTGGAATTCTGGACCTGAAAAAGCCTATCAGAGATACCTATTCTGCACATCTCCAAATAAGCTGAAACTTCACGGAGAATTATTTTGGAATATATGAAAAATACAAGACACGAGGGCGCGCTAGGGCCCCCAAGCGCGCCCTGGTGGGTTGTGCTTAGCCCAGCCCACCTCCGGTGCCCATCTTCTGGTACTTAAGGTCTTTTGACCTAGAAAAAATAAGGAGAGGACTTTCGGGACAGAAATCCGCCGTCTCGAGGTGGAACTTGGGCAGGAGCACTTTTGCCCTCCCGCGGAGCGATTCCGCCGGGGGAACTTCCCTCCCGGAGGGGGAGATCAAGCCATCGTCATCACCAACAACCCTCTCATCTTTGGGAGGACAATCTTCATCAACATCTTCAACATCACCATCTCTTCTCAAACCCTAGTTCATCTCTTGTGTTCAATCTTTGTACCAGAACCTCAGATTGGTACCTGTGGGTGACTAGTAGTGTTGATTACATCTTGTAGTTGATTACTATATGGTTTATTTGGTGGAAGACTATATGTTTAGATCCATTATCATATTCAATACCCCTCTAATCTTGAGCATGAGTATTATTTGTGAGTAGTTACCTTTGTTCTTGAGGTCACGGGAGAAGTCATGTTGCAAGTAATCATGTGAATTTGATATGTGTTCGATATTTTGATGATATGTATGTTGTGATTCCCTTAGTGGTGTCATGTGAACGCCGACTACATGACACTTCACCATCCTCGGGCCTAAGGGAATGCATTGTGGAGTAGTTATTAGATGATGGGTTGCTAGAGTGACAGAAGTTTAAACCCTAGTTTATGCGCTACTTCGTAAGGGGCTGATTTGGATCCAAACGTTTAGTGCTATGGTTAGATTTTATCTTAATATTTTTCTCGTAGTTGCGGATGCTTGCGAGGGGGTTAATCATAAGTGGGAGGTTTTTTCAAGTAAGAACATCACCCAAGCACCGGTCCACCCACATATCAAATTATCAAAGTAGCGAACGCAAATCAAACCAACATGATAAAATTGACTAGATGAAATTCCCGTGTACCCTCAAGAACGCTTTGCCTATTATAAGAGAGTGTTCTGGCCTGTCATTTGCCACAAATGGATCGGGCTACCTTTCTGCACTTTATTTACCATTACCATTACTTGCTCGGTACCAATTATCTTGCTATCAAACTATCTGCTACCTACAATTTCAGTGCTTGCAGAAATTACCTTGCTGAAAAACCGCTTGTCATTTCCTTCTGCTCCTCGTTGGCTTCGACACTCTTACTTATCGAAAGGACTACGATTGACCCCCTATACTTGTGTGTCATTAGGACTCTTTTCTGGCGCCGTTGCTGGGGAGTGAAGCGCTCTTGGTAAGTGGAAATCGGTAAGGAAAAACTTATACTACGTGCTGAAATTTATTGTCACTTGTTATTATGGAAAACAATCCTTTGAGGGGTTTGTTCAGGGTATCTTCACCTCGACTGGAACCACAATTAGTTGCCCCTCAACCTACTGCACCTACTAAAAATATTGGTTATGAAATTCCTTCGGGTATGGTAGAACAACTGCTAGCTAATCCTTATGCAGGAGACGAAACTGAACATCCAGATATGCACCTAATACATGCGAATGAAGTTTGTGGATTATTTAAGCTTGCAGGTTTACCCGGAGATGAAGTTAAGAAGAAGGTTTTCCCTTTATCTTTGAAGGGAAAAGCATTGACATGGTATAGGCTATGTGATGATATTGGATCATGGAACTGGAATCGATTGCAATTAGAATTCCACCAAAAGTTTTATCCTATGCATCTAGTTCATCGTGATCGGAATTATATATATACTTTTTGGCCTCGTGAAGGAGAAATCATCGCTCTAGCTTGGGGGAGGCTTAAGTCAATGTTATATTCATGCCCCAATCATGATCTCTCGATAGAAATCATTATTCAGAACTTTTATGCTCGGCTTTCTCATAATGATCGATCCATGCTCGATACTTCTTGTACTGGTTCTTTTATGAAGAAGACTATTGAATTCAAGTGGGATCTCTTATAAGGAATTAAACGCAACTCTGAAGATTGGGAAATCGACGAAGGTAATAGGTATTAAGCTTAAGTTTGATTGTGTTAAATCTTTTATGAATACCGATGCTTTTCACAAGTTTAGCACTAAATATGGACTTGACTCTGAGATAGTAGCCTCTTTCTGTGAATCATTTGCTACTCATGTTGATCTCCCTAAAGAGAAGTGGTTTAAATATCACCCCCCTATTAAAGAAGAAATTAAAGAACCGGTAAAAGCTAATGAAGAAACCATTATTTACTATGTTGATCCAGTTGTGCCTACTGCTTATATTTAGAAACCACCTTTCCCTGTTAGGATAAAGGAACATGCTAAGGTATCAACTGTGGTTCGCAAAAGTAATATTAAAGCACCTAACCCTCTGAACAAATTAAAGTGGAACCTAGTGTTGCTATGGTTAAAGATCTGTTGGTAGAAAATATTGATGGGCATGTTATTTACTTCTGTGATGAAGCTGCTAGAATTGCCAAACCCGATGAAAAAGATAAACATAGACCCGTAGTTGGCATGCCTGTTGTCTCAGTCAAAATAGGAGATCATTGCTATCATCGTTTATGTGATATGGGTGCTAGTGTGAGTGCTATTCCTTTCACCTTATACCAAGAAATTATGAATGATATAGCACCTTCTGAAATAGAAGACATTGATGTTACTATTAAACTTGCTAATAGAGACACCATCACACCACTTGGGATTGTTACAGATGTTGATGTCTTGTGTGGGAAAGTAAAATATCCTACTGATTTTCTAGTTCTTGGTTCCCCCAAGATGACTTTTGCCCCATTATCTTTGGTAGACCTTTCTTGAACACCGTTAATGCTAAGATAGATTGTCAGAAACAAGCTGTCGGTGTTAGTTTTGGTGATGTGTCTCTGACGTGGCCTGAGACCGCGTCGGTATTTCCCCAAAGAGGAAGGGATGATGCAGCACAGCGACGGTAAGTATTTCCCTCAGTTATGAAACCAAGGTTATCGAACCAGTAGGAGGATCACCACCACCCAATAAGCAGCACCTGCACACAAACAACAAATACTTGCAACCCGACGCAAAAGAGAGGTTGTCAATCTCTCTACGGTAATAAGATAGATTAGGTAGTGATAGATAGGAGAGATAGATCTCTCAAGAACACAAATAAAAAGAGCAAATATGCAACAATATATTTTTGGGTTTTTGGTTTTGTAGATCTAAAAACAAAGATTGCAAAACGTAGATCGGAAAGCAATATGATGGAAAAGTAGACCTGGGGGCCGTAGGGTTCACTAGTGGCTTCTCTCATGAGTATAGCGCACGGTCGGTGAACAAATTACTGTTGGGCAATTGATAGAAAATCGAATAGTCATGACGATATCCAAGGCGATGATCATTATATAGGCATCACGTCCAAGATAGATAGACCGACTCCTGCCTGCATCTACCACTATTACTCCACACATCGACCGCTATCCAGCATGCATCTAGTGTATTAAGTTCATGGAAAAGCGGAGTAATGCAATAAGAATGAGGACATGGTGTAGACAAGATCTATTCATGTAGGAATAGACCCCATCTTGTTATCCTTAATAGCAACGATACATGCGTGTCTTGCTACCCCTTCTGTCACTGGGAAAGAACACCGCAAGACCGAACCCATCACAAAGCACCTCTTCCCATGGCAAGAAAAATCGATCTAGTCGGCCAAACTAAACCAAAGATTCGAAGAATAAATACGATGCTATAAGCAATCATGCATATAAGAGATCAAAGAAGACTCAAATAATATTCATGGATAGAAACTGATCATGAACTCAAAATTCATTGGATCCCAACAAACACACCGCAAAAGTTTACATCAAATAGATCTCCAAGAGACCATTGTATTGAGAATCATAAGAGAGAGAGAAGAAGCCATCTAGCTACTGCCTACGGACCCGTAGGTCTATGGTGGACTACTCACGCATCATCGGAGAGGCACCTATGAGGAAGATGAACCCCTCCATGATGGTGTTTAGATTGGATCTCGCGGTTCTGGAACTTGCGGCAGCTGGAATTGTGTTTCGTCGACTACTCTAGGGTTTTCTGAATATTTGAGAATTTATAGGCATCAGAGGCGGTGCGGAAGGAGGCCGAGGAGGGCACAACCCATCAGGGTGCGCCTGGGCCCCCCTGACGCGCCCTGGTGGGTTGTGCTCTCCACAGCCCACCTCTCCGGCAGTTGTTTGGCCCACTGGGTGTCTTCTGGTCCAGAAAAAATCTCCAAAAAGTTTTGTCGCGATTGGACTCCGTTTGGTATTGATTTTCTGCGAAGTAAAAAACAAGCAAAAAAACAACTGGCACTTTGTCACTATGTCAATAGGTTAGTCCCAAAAAATGATATAAATTTGTTATAAAATGATTGTAAAACATCCAAGAATGATAATATAACAGCATGGAACAAGCAAAAATTATAGATACGTTGGAGACGTATCAGCATCCCCAAGCTTAATTCCTACTCGTCCTCGAGTAGGTAAATGATAAAAACAGAATTTTTGATGTGGAATGGTGCCTAACATGTTCATCACATTCTTTTCTTTTGTATAGCATGGACATTTGGACTTATAATGATTCAAAGAAATAGTCTAGTTTTAACATAATGACTTCAATACTCAAGCATGTCAACAAACAACCATGTCTTTCAAAATATCAACACTAAAGAAAGTTATCCCTAACCCATCATGCTCAATCATTGATCTATTCATGAAACACACTCAAATATTAGCTATGCCCAATGCTCAAGTATGATCATAGTGCCCCCTAGTTGGTGCTTATAAGAGAAGATGGAGACTCAAAGCAAAAATAAAAATTGCATAAAGTAAATAGATAGGCCCTTCACAGAGGGAAGTAGGGATTTGTAGAGGTGCCAGAGCTCAAGGTTCAAATTGAGAGAGAAAAATATTTTGGGTGGCATGCTTTTCCTGTCAACGAAAACGACAAAGTAGTTCACAATACTTTCCATGCTAGATATATCATAGGCGGTTCCCAAACAGAAAATAAAGTTTATTCCTTTTTCCACCAAACTTTCACTTTCCATGGCGGGCCGTATCCACGGTTGCCTTCCATACCAACACTTTCCAAGGAATTTATTATTTGACAACATAAAGTAATTTTTTTATTTTTTATTTCGGGAATGGGTATCCCTATTACCGCCGCACTCTGGTGCAATGACAAGTGAATAAACACTCATCTTGAGAATTACACATCTAGCATGGAAAAATATTGGACACCCCCCACCGTTTCATGAGCGGTACGGGCACACAAAAGAGAAAATTTATTTTGAAAATTTAGAGATGGCACATACAAATTTGCTTGGAATGGAAGGAAATACCGCATATAGGTAGGTATGTTGGACTCATAAGGCAAAACTTGGTTTAGGTATTTTGGATGCACAAGTAGTATTTCTACTTAGTACAAATGAACGCTAGCAAAGAGATTGGGAAGCAACCAAACCAAAAAACGAAAAATCACATAAGTGAGCATTGAACATAACTAACACCAAATAATGCACCACAAGTAGGATGTAACTTCATTGCATAACTATTGACTTTCGTGCATGCATAGGGAATCACAAACCTTAACACCAATATTCCTACTGAGCATAATTACTCATCAACATGACTCACATATTACTATCATCATGTTTCAAAACTATTACAAGGATTCAAGTTTAATTTGTCCAATGATCTTCATGAAAGTTTTTATTATATCCTCCTTGGATATCTATCACTTTGGGACTAGTTTCATATATTGCCATTGCTTTTTGGCAACTCAAACAAATTTAAGTGAAGCACATGAGCATAAGGATTTCATCTCTCAAAAAGGTATAAGTGAAGCATGAGAGGATTTCTTCAAAATTTACTAACTCTCAAATTAATCTAAGTGAAGCATGAGAGTATTTCTACAAAAGTTTCCAAGCACACCGTGCTCAAAAAGATATAAGTGAAGCACTAGAGCAATCTATAGCTCAAAAAGTTTAAGTGAAGCAGCAATTCTAACAAATCATAGCATGGTTTTGGCTTTCTCAAATAGGTGTGTCCAGCAAGGATACAAAGTAAAAACTAACAAACAAAGCAAGCAAAGATACAAGACGCTCCAAGCAAAACACATAATATGTGACGAATAAAAATATAGCTCCAAGTAAAATACCGATGGTCGTTAGAAGAAAGAGGGGATGCCACTCGGCGGCATCCCCAAGCTTAGTTACTTGTTTATCTTTGGATATATCTTGGGGGTGCGGTAGCATCCCCAAGCTTAGGCTTTTTCTACTCCTTATTCCTTCATCCATCGTGATCTCATCCAAAACTTGAAAACTTCAATCACACAAAACTCAACAAAATCTTCGTGAGATCCGTTAGTATAAGAAAGCAAATCACTACTTTAGGTACTGTTGCAAACCCATTCATATTTTGTTATTGCATTATACCTACTGTATTTTAACTTTACCATGGCTTATACCCCCCAATACAAACCATAGATTCATCAAAACAAGCACACAATGCAACGAAAACAGAATCTGTCTTAAACAGAACAGTCTGTAGTAATCTGTACTCTACCCATACTTCTGTAACTCTAACAATTCTGAAAAATTAGGACAACGTAAGGAATTTGTATATAAACACTGTTTTAAAATTTCAGCTCAAGATCATGTTCCAGCAAAAAATTAAAATTCATATACTGGACGCAAAGTTTCTGTTTCAGATTCAGCATCACTTCTACTCATCCTATGAATCATCCTAACGGTTCTACTTGGCACAAACACTAAATAAACCATAAAAACACAATCATAACAGAGGCATAATTGTTTCAACACTAAAAAACAGAAAGGAAAAAGAAAAAATTTATTTATTCATTGGGTTGCCTCCCAACAAGCGCTATCGTTTTACGCCCCTAGCTAGGCATGATGGTTTCAATGATGCTCACACATAAAAAAGTAATAATTGAAATATGCAAAAGAGCATCATGAATCTCATGAAAAACACATTTAATTCTAACCCACTTCCTATGCATAGGGATTTTGTGAGCAAACAATTTATAGGAACAAGAATCAACTAGCATAGGAAGGCAAAACATGCATAACTTCAAAACTTTGAACACATAGAGAGGAAACTTGATATTATTGCAATTCCTACAAGCATATGTTCCTCCTTCATAATAAATTTCAGTAGCATCATGAAGGAATTCAACAATATAACTATCACATAAATCATTCTTTTCATGATGCACAAGCATAGAATTTTCATTACTCTCCACATAAGCAAATTCCTTATCATCCATGGTAGTGGGAGCAAACTCAACAAAATAACCATCATGAGACACTTGATTTACATAACCATATTGCAAATTAAAACCATGATGATAAGTTTCATGGTTATAATTACTCATTATAGCATACGTGTCATCACCATCATCATAAATAGGAGGCATGCAATCATCATAATAAATTTGCTCTTCAAAATTTGGGGGACTAGAAATATCATCTTCATCAAACATAACATCCCCAAGCTTGTGGCTTTGCATATCATTAGCATCATGGATATTTAGATAATTCATACTAGCAACATTGCGATTATGCTCATCATTCAAGGAAGTATCATGAATCACCTTATAAATTTCTTCTTTCAACACTTCATCAAAATTTTCAGATTCATGATTTTCAAACAAAACTTCATAGAGATAATCAAGTGCACTCAACTCACTAGCAATTGGTTCATCATAATTTGGCCTTTTGAAAAGATTATCAAGTGGATGAGAATCCATACCAATAGATTTTTAGCAAGCGAACATGCAAGCAAATAGAAGGCACATGGCAACACAAGCAAAGATAGCAAACAAGCAAAAAAGGCAAACGGAAAAGAGGGCGAATAAAACAGCAAATTGGTAAAGTGGGGGAGAGGAAAACGAGAGGCAAATGACAAATAATGTAATTGCAAGGAGATGAGATTTGTGATTAGGAACCTGGTAGATGATGATGGAGTCCATCGGCGCCTACGATAGGCACGTAGAATAGACCGCTTCCTCCCCGGCAACGGTGCCAGAAATTCCTTTGACGTGGCTTGAGACTGCGTCGGTATTTCCCCAAAGAGGAAGGGATGATGCAGCACAACGATGGTAAGTATTTCCCTCAGTTATGAAACCAAGGTTATCGAACCAGTAGGAGGATCACCACAACCCAATAAGCAGCACCTGCACACAAACAACAAATACTTGCAACCCGACACGAAATAGAGGTTGTCAATCTCTCTATGGTAATAAGATAGATTAGGTAGTGATAGATAGGAGAGATAGATCTCTCAAGAACACAAATAAAAAGAGCAAATATGCAGCAATATATTTTTGGGTTTTTGGTTTTGTAGATCTGAAAACAAAGATTGCAAAAACGTAGATCGGAAAGCAATATGATGGAAAAGTAGACCCTGGGGCCGTAGGGTTCACTAGTGGCTTCTCTCATGAGTATAGCGTGCGGTGGGTGAACAAATTACAGTTAGGCAATTGATAGAAAATCGAATAGTCATGACGATATCCAAGGCGATGATCATTATATAGGCATCATGTCCAAGATAGATAGACCAACTCCTGCCTGCATCTACCTCTATTACTCCACACATCGACCGCTATCCAGCATGCATCTAGTGTATTAAGTTCATGGAAAAACGGAGTAATGCAATAAGGACGATGACATGATGTAGACAAGATCTATTCATGTAGGAATAGACCCCATCTTGTTATCCTTAATAGCAACGATACATGCGTGTCTTGCTGCCCCTTCCGTCACTGGGAAAGAACACCGCAAGATCGAACCCATCACAAAGCACCTCTTCCCATGGCAAGAAAAATCGATCTAGTCGGCCTAACTAAACCAAAGATTCGAAGAAGAAATACGATGCTATAAGCAATCATGCATATAAGAGATCAAAGAAGACTCAAATAATATTCATGGATAGAAACTGATCATGCACTCAAAATTCATCGGATCCCAACAAACACACCGCAAAAGTTTACATCAAATAGATCTCCAAGAGACCATTGTATTGAGAATCATAAGAGAGAGAGAAGAAGCCATCTAGCTACTGCCTACAGACCCGTAGGTCTATGGTGGACTACTCACACATCATCGGAGAGGCACCTATGAGGAAGATGAACCCCTCCGTGATGGTGTTTAGATTGGATCTCGCGGTTCTGGAACTTGCGGCGACTGGAATTGTGTTTCGTCGACTCCTCTAGGGTATTCCGAATATCTGAGAATTTATAGGCATCAGAGGCGGTGCGGAAGGGGGCCGAGGAGGGCACAACCCATCAGGGCACGCCCTGGTGGGTTGTGCTCTCCACAACCCACCTCTCCGGCAGTTGTTTGGTCCACTGGGTGTCTTCTGGTCCAGAAAAAATCTCCAAAAAGTTTCGTCGCGATTGGACTCCGTTTGGTATTGATTTTCTCCGAAGTAAAAAACAAGCAAAAACAACAATTGGCACTTTGGCACTATGTCATCAGGTTAGTCCCAAAAAATGATATAAAGTTGTTATAAAATGATTGTAAAACATCCAAGAATGATAATATAACATCATGGAACAAGCAAAAATTATAGATACTTTGGAGACATATTAGTCTCATGAGTTTACTTTTCCAAGTTTAGTAGACAACCACTAATAAAGAATTATCTAGTAAGGATGAAATAATTGGTCTTGCTTCTATTGCCGTTCCTCCTACTGATCCACTAGAACAATATTTGCTAGACCATGAAAATGATATGCACTTGCGTGAAAGGAATGAAATAGATAAAATTTTCTTTGAACAACAGCCTCTCCTAAAACACAATTTGCCTATTGAAACTCTAGGAGGTCCTCCTCCACCTAAAGGTGATCCTGTGTTTTAATTAAAGCAATTGCCCGACACTTTGAAGTATGCATATCTTGATGAGAAAAAGATATATCCTGTTATTATTAGTGCTAACCTTTCAGAACATGAAGAAGAAAGATTATTAAAAATTCCAAGGAAGCTCCGGGCTGCTATTGGATATACTCTTGATGATCTTAAGGGCATTAGTCCCACTCTATGTCAGCACAGATTAATATGGAACCTGATGCTAAACCCGTTGTTGATCACCAACGGCGATTGAATCCTAAGATGAAAGAAGTGGTAAGAACTGAAATATTAAAGCTTCTGGAAGCAGGTATAATCTATCCCATAACTGATAGTAGATGGGTAAGTCCCGTTCATTGTGTCCCTAAGAAGGGAGGTATTACTGTTGTTCCTAATGATAAGAATGAACTCATTCCACAGAGAATTGTCACTAGCTATAGAATGGTAATTTATTTTAGAAAATCAAATAAAGCTACTAGAAAAGATCATTACCCTCTGCCTTTCATTGATCAAATGCTATAAATATTATCTAAGCACACACACTTCTGTTTTCTGGATGGATATTCTGGTTTCTCTCAAATACCTGTATCACAATTTGATCAAGAGAAAACCACCTTTACTTGTCCTTTTGGAACCTATGCTTATAGACGTATGCCTTTTGGTTTATGCAATGCACCTGCTACCTTTCAAAGATGTATGACTGCTATATTCTCTGATTTTTGTGAAAAGATTGTGGAGGTTTTCATGGATGATTTTTCCGTTTATGGAACTTCTTTTGATGATTGCTTAAGCAACCTTGATTGAGTTTTGCAGAGATGTGAACAAACTAACCTCGTCTTGAATTGGGAGAAGTGCCACTTTATGGTCAATGAAGGTATTGTCTTGGGGCATAAAATATCTGAACGAGGCATGGAGGTGGATAAAGCAAAAGTTGAGGCAATTGAGAAAATGCCGTGTCCTAAAGATATTAAAGGTATTCGGAGTTTCCTTGGTCATGCTGGTTTCTATAGGAGGTTTATTAAAGACTTATCTAAAATTTCTAGGCCTCTTACTAATCTTTTACAAAAGGATATTCCATTTGTTTTTGATGATGATTGTGTAGAAGCCTTTGAAACACTCAAGAAAGCCTTAACTTCTGCACCTATTGTTCAACCACCTGATTGGAACTTGCCTTTTGAAATTATGTGTGATGCTAGTGATTATGCTGTTGGTGCCGTTCTAGGACAAAGAGTTGATAAGAAATTAAATGTTATCCATTATGCTAGCAAAACTCTAGACAGTGCCCAACGAAATTATGCTACTACTGAAAAGGAATTTTTAGCTGTTGTGTTTGCTTGTGATAAATTCAGATCTTACATTGTTGATTCCAAAGTTATTGTTCACACTGATCATACTGCTATAAAATATCTTATGGAAAAGAAGGATGATAAGCCTAGACTCATTAGGTGGGTTCTCTTGCTTCAAGAATTTGATTTACATATCACTTATAGGAAGGGAGCTGAGAACCCCGTAGCTGATAACTTGTCTAGGTTAGAAAATATTCTTGATGACCCACTACCTATTGATGATAGCTTTCCTGACGAACAGTTAGCTGCAATAAATGTTTCTCAAAACACTCCTTGGTATGCAGATTATACTAACTACATTGTTGCTAAATACATACCACCTAGTTTCACATATCAACAAAAGAAAAAAATTCTTCTATGATTTAAGACATTACTTTTAGGACGACCCACATCTCTATAAAGAAGGGGTAGATGGTATTATTAGACGTTGTGTACCTGAGCATGAACAGGAACAAATCCTACGAAAATGTCATTCCGAAGCCTATGGAGGACATCATGCGGGAGATAGAATTGCTCACAAGGTATTGCAGTCTGGTTTTTATTGGCCTACTCTCTTCAAGGATGCCCGTAAGTTTGTCTTGTCTTGTGATGAATGTCAAAGAATTGGTAATATCGGTAAGCGTCAGGAAATGCCTATGAATTATTCACTTGTTGTTGAACCATTTGATGTTTGGGGTTTTGATTATATGGGACCTTTTCCTTCCTCTAATGGGTACACTCATATTCTGGTTGCTGTTGAATATGTTACTAAGTGGGTAGAAGCTATTCCAACTAGTAGTGTTGATCATAACACCTCCATTAAAATGCTTAAAGAAGTTATCTTCCCGAGGTTTGGAGTCCCTAGATATTTAATGAATGATGGTGGTTCACACTTTATTCATGGTGCTTTCCGTAAGATGCTTGCTAAATATGATGTTAACCATAGAATTGCATCACCCTATCTTCCTCAATCTAGTGGTCAAGTTGAACTTAGCAACAGAGAAATAAAATTAATATTACAAAAAACCGTCAATAGGTCTCGAAAGAATTGGTCTAAGAAACTAGATGATGCACTTGGGGCCTATAGAACAGCTTATAAAAATCCTATGGGTATGCCTCCATACAAAATGGTATATGAAAAAGTGACTGCGTCGGTATTTCCCCAACGAGGAAGGGATGATGCAGCACAACGACGGTAAGTATTTCCCTCAGTTATGAAACCAAGGTTATCGAACCAGTACGAGGATCACCACCACCCAAGAAGCAGCACATGCGCACAAATAACAAATACTTGCAACCCGACGCGAAAGAGAGGTTGTCAATCTGTCTACGGTAAAAAGATAGATTAGTTAGTGATAGATAGGAGAGATAGATCTCTCAAGAACACAAAATAGAAAAGGCAAATAAAAAGTGCAGCAATATATTTTTGGGTTTTTGGTTTTGTAGATCTGCAAACAAAGAAGCAAAAAGATAGATCGGAAAGCAATATGTTGGAAAAGTAGAACCGGGGGCCGTAGGATTCACTAGTGCCTTCTCTCATGAGTATAGCACACGATGGGTGAACAAATTACTGTTGGGCAATTGATAGAAAATCAAATAATCATGACGACATCCAAGGCGATGATCATTATATAGGCATCACGTCCAAGATAAGTAGACCGACTCCTGCCTGCATCTACCACTATTACTCCACACATCGACCGCTATCCAGCATGCATCTAGTGTATTAAGTTCATGGAAAATGGAGTAATGCAATAAGAACGATGACATGATGTAGACAAGATCTATTCATGTAGGAATAGACCCCATCTTGTTATCCTTAATGGCAACAATACATGCATGCCTTGCTGCCCCTTCTGTCACTGGGAAAGGACACCGCAAGATCGAACCCATCACAAAGCACCTCTTCCCATGGCAAGAAAAATCGATCTAGTCGGCCTAACTAAACAAAAGATTCGAAGAAGAAATACGAGGCTATAAGTAATCATGCATATAAGAGATCAAAGAAGACTCAAATAATATTCATGGATAGAAACTGACCGTGAACTCAAAATTCATCGAATCCCAACAAACACACCGCAAAAAGTTTACATCAAATAGATCTCCAAGAGACCATTGTATTGAGAATCATAAGAGAGAGAGAGAGAGGAAGCCATCTAGCTACTGCCTATGGACCCATAGGTCTATGGTGGACTACTCGCGCATCATGAGAGAGGCACCTATGAGGAAGATGAACCCCTCCGTGATGGTGTTTAGATTGGATCTCGAGGTTCTGGAACTTGCGGCGGCTGGAATTGTGTTTCGTCGACTCCCCTAGGGTTTTCGGAATATTTGGGAATTTATAGGCATCGGAGGCGGTGGAGGGAGCTCCCGTGGAGGGCACAACCCATCAGGGCGCGTCGGGGCCCCCCTGGCGCGCCCTGGTGGGTTGTGGCCTCCACAGCTCACCTCTCCGGCATTTCTTTGGCCGACTGGGTGTCTTCTGGTCGAAAAAAAATCTCCAAAAAGTTTCGTCGCGATTGGACTCCGTTTGGTACTGATATTCTGCGAAGTAAAAAACAAGCAAAAACAGCAACTGGCACTTTGGCACTATGTCAATAGGTTAGTCCCAAAAAATGATATAAAGTTGTTATAAAGTGATTGTAAAACATCCAAGAATGATAATATAACATCATGGAACAAGCAATAATTGCAGATACGTTGGAGACGTATCAACATCGCCAAGCTTAATTCCTACTCGTCCTCGAGTAGGTAAATGATAAAAATAGAATTTTTTGATGTGGAATGCTGCCTAACATGTTCATCTCATATTCTTTTCTTTTGTATAGCATGGACATTTGGACTTGTAAATAATTCAAAGCAACAGTCTAGTTTTGACATAATGACTTCAATACTCAAGCATGTCAACAAGCAACCATGTCTTTCAAAATATCAACACTAAAGAAAGTTATCCCTAGCCCATCATGCTCAATCATTGATCCATTCATGAAACACACTCAAATATTAGCTATACCCAATGCTCAAGTACGATACTAGTGCCACCTAGTTGGTGCTTTGTAAGAGAAGATGGAGACTTAAAGTAAAAATAAAAATTGCATAAAGTAAATAGATAGGCCCTTCGCAGAGGGAAGTAGGGATTTGTAGAGGTGCCAGAGCTCAAAGTTTTAAATTGAGAGGGAAAAATATTTTGGGTGGCATGCTTTTCCTGTTAACGAAAACGACAAAGTAGCTCACAATACTTTCCATGCTAGATATATCATAGGCGGTTCCCAAACAGAAAATAAAGTTTATTCCTTTTTCCACCAAGCTTGAACTTTCCATGGCGGGCCGTATCCACGGTTGCCTTCCATACCAACACTTTCCAAGGAATTTATTATTTAACAACATAAAGTAAATATTTTTTATTTTTCATTTCGGGAATGGGCATCCCTATTACCGCCGCACTCTCGTGCAATGACAAGTGAATAAACACTCGTCTTGAGAATAACACATCTAGCATGGAAAAATATTGGACACTCCCCACCGTTTCATGAGCGGTACGAGCACACAAAAGAGAAAATTTATTTTGAAAATTTAGAGATGGCACATACAAATTTGCTTGGAACGGCATGGAAATACCGCATATAGGTAGGTATGGTGGACTTATAAGGAAAAACTTGGTTTAAGGTTTTTGGATGCACAAGTAGTATTTCTACTTAGTACAAATGGAGGCTAGCAAATAGATTGAGAAGTAACCAAACCAAGAAATGAAAATTCACATAAGTGAGCATTGAGAATAACTAACACCGAATAATGCACCACAAGTAGGATGTAATTTCATTGCATAACTATTGACTTTCGTACTTGCATAGGGAATCACAAACCTTAACACCAATATTCCTACTCAAGCATAATTACTTACTAACATGACTCACATATTACTATCATCATGTTTCAAAACTATTACAAGGAATCAAGTTTAATTTGTCCAATGATCTTCATGAAAGTTTTTATTATATCCTCCTTGGATATCTATCACTTTGGGACTAGTTTCATATATTGCCATTGCTTTTTGGCAAGCTCAAACAAATTTAAGTGAAGCACAAGAGCATAAAGATTTCATCTCTCAAAAAAGTATAAGTGAAGCATGAGAGGATTTCTTCAATATTTTCTAACTCTCAAATTAATCTAAGTGAAGCATGAGAGTATTTCTACAAAAATTTCCAAGCACACCGTGCTCAAAAATATATAAGTGAAGCACTAGAGCAATTTTATAGATCAAAAAGTTTAAGTGAAGCATAGAGAGCAATTCTAACAAATCATAGCATAATTTTGGCTCTCCCAAATAGGTGTGTACAGCAAGGACACAAATGAAAAACTAACAAGCAAAGCAATCAAAGAGACAAGATGCTCCAAGCAAAACTCATGATATGTGACGAATAAAAATATAGCTCCAAGTAAAATACCGATGGTTGTTAGAAGAAAGAGAGGATGCCACTCGGGGGAATCCCCAAGATTAGTTGCTTGTTACTCTTTGGATATATCTTGGGGGTGCGGTAGAATCCCCAAGCTTAGGTTCTTATCACTCCTTATTCCTTCATCCATCGTGATCTCACCCAAAACTTGTAAACTTCAATCACACAAAACTCAACAAAATCTTCGTGAGATCCGTTAGTATAATAAAGCAAATCACTACTTTAGGTGCTGTTGCAAACCCATTCATATTTTATTATTGCATTATACCTACTGTATTTTAACTTTACCATGGCTCATACCCTTCAATATAACCCATAGATTCATCAAAACAAGCACACAATGCAACGAAAACAGAATATGTCTTAAATAGAACAGTCTGTAGTAATCTGTACTCTAACCATACTTATGTAACTCTAAAAATTCTGAAAAATTAGGAAAACGTAAATAATTTGTTTAGCAACACTGTGTTCAAATTTCAGCTCAAGATCACATTCCAGCAAAAAATGAAAATTCAAATACTGGACGCAAAGTTTCTGTTTCAGATTCAGCATCGCTTGTACTCATCTCGTGAGTCATCCTAAAGGCTCTACTTGGCACAAACACTAAATATATCATAAAAAAACAATCATAACAGATGCATAATTGTGTCAACATTCAAAAACATAAAGGAAAAAGCAAAAATCTATTTATTCATTGGGTTGCCTCCCAACAAGCGCTATCGTTTTACGCCCCTAGCTAGGCATAACACATAGATTCAAGTATTGTCATCTTAGGTTTTCAACTCCTCAATCACACAATTAAATTTCTTCAATGATTTAGCATGCATGCTCTCAATGACAAGACTTCTAGGAAAAAAACCAAAAAATTCATTCTTGTAAATAGGGTCTCTTATGATTTCAACAAAGTCGGGATGAATACTAATCATTTTAAGATCCCCCTTGTGACTACTAGGTGTAGCAACTTTGTTCTTAGAGACTTGCGTGGTCTTGCCAATTTTTATGGGTGTTTTTTCAATAGTTTTGATAGAAGAAAAATCCGAACCCAAATTACTAAAAATTTCTTCCAACTTATCAATCCGGTAAGGACTCTCTTCTACCCTCTCGTTAACTACGGTTTATTTTGCCTTTAGCAATCTAATGGCGTCTCCCGCTTTAGCCCCAATTTTATTAGCAAGATTATGCATTTTCTTATCCAAATCTTCAAGATGTTCTTTGATAATCATCTTCTTTTCAATAGCATCTAATCTCTCCATAACATGTTCGAGAGTTAAAGTTATTTCATTGATCATAATAGGTGGTACTCCCACTAAACTTCCCAAGGCATTAAAAGCATCCAAAGATGGACACATCAAGAAATTCCCACCGGTAATCGTATCAAGGACGAACCTATACCAAGTGGTGATGCCAACATAAAAACTGCGAAGAAGAACAACGGTAGATTGCTTATGAATAGATCTATTATGAGCATCGCAAATCCTATACCAAGCATCTTTTAAGTTCTCCCCTCCCCTTTGCTTAAAATTAAGAACCTCATTATCGGGAGTACACGCAATAAAGGAAGAACTAGCCATCATGGCAAGGCAAGAGATACAACGAGAATAAAGGCAAACGAAAAAGAGGGCGAATAAAACGACAAATTGGTGAAGTGGGGGAGAGGAAAACGAGAGGCAAATGGCAAATAATGTAATTGCAAGGAGATGAGATTTGTGATTAGGAACCTGGTAGATGATGATGGAGTCTGCTCAGCGCCTGAGATAGGCACATAGAAGAGACCACTTCCTCCCCGGCAACGGCGCCAGAAAATGCTTTGACGTGGCTAGAGACTGCATCGGTATTTCCCCAAAGAGGAAGGGATAATGCAGCACAACGACGGTAAGTATTTCCCTCAGTTATGAAACCAAGGTTATCGAACCAGTAGGAGGATCACCACCACCCAATATGCAGCACCTGCACACAAATAACAAATACTTGCAACCCGACGCGAAAGAGAGGTTGTCAATCTCTCTACGGTAAAAAGATAGATTAGGTAGTGATAGATAGGAGAGATAGATCTCTCAAGAACACAAAATAGAAAAGGCAAATAAAAAAGTGCAGCAATATATTTTTGGGTTTTTGGTTTTGTAGATCTGAAAACAAAGAAGCAAAAAGATAGATCAGAAAGCAATATGTTGGAAAAGTAGACCCGGGGGCCGTAGGATTCACTAGTGGCTTATCTCATGAGTATAGCACACGGTGGGTGAACAAATTACTGTTGGGAAATTGATAGAAAATCAAATAATCATGACGATATCCAAGGCGATGATCATTATATAGGCATCATGTCCAAGATAAGTAGACCTACTCCTGCCTGCATCTACCACTATTACTCCACACATCGACCGCTATCCAGCATGCATCTAGTGTATTAAGTTCATGGAAAAATGGAGTAATGCAATAAGAACGATGACATCATGTAGACAAGATCTATTCATGTAGGAATAGACCCCATCTTGTTACTTTGACGTGGCTAGAGACTGCATCGGTATTTCCCCAAAGAGGAAGGGATAATGCAGCACAACGACGGTAAGTATTTCCCTCAGTTATGAAACCAAGGTTATCGAACCAGTAGGAGGATCACCACCACCCAATAAGCAGCACCTGCACACAAATAACAAATACTTGCAACCCGACGCGAAGGAGAGGTTGTCAATCTCTCTACGGTAAAAAGATAGATTAGGTAGTGATAGATAGGAGAGATAGATCTCTCAAGAACACAAAATAGAAAAGGCAAATAAAAAGTGCAGCAATATATTTTTGGGTTTTTGGTTTTGTAGATCTGGAAACAAAGAAGCAAAAAGATAGATCGGAAAGCAATATGTTGGAAAAGTAGACCCGGGGGCCGTAGGATTCACTAGTGGCTTCGCTCATGAGTATAGCACACGGTGGGTGAACAAATTACTGTTGGGAAATTGATAGAAAATCAAATAATCATGACGATATCCAAGGCGATGATCATTATATAGGCATCACGTCCAAGATAAGTAGACCTACTCCTGCCTGCATCTACCACTATTACTCCACACATCGACCGCTATCCAGCATGCATCTAGTGTATTAAGTTCATGGAAAAATGGAGTAATGCAATAAGAACGATGACATGATGTAGACAAGATCTATTCATGTAGGAATAGACCCCATCTTGTTATCCTTAATGGCAAGGATACATGCGTGCCTTGCTGCCCCTTCTGTCACTGGGACAGGACACCGCAAGATCGAACCCATCACAAAGCACCTCTTCCCATGGCAAGAAAAATCGATCTAGTCGGCCTAACTAAACCAAAGATTCGAAGAAGAAATACGAGGCCATAAGTAATCATGCATATAAGAGATCAAAGAAGACTCAAATAATATTCATGGATAGAAACTGATCATGAACTCAAAATTCATCGGATCCCAACAAACACACCGCAAAAAGTTTCCATCAAATAGATCTCCAAGAGACCATTGTATTGAGAATCATAAGAGAGAGAGAGGAAGCCATCTAGCAACTGCCTACGGACCCGTAGGTCTATGGTGGACTACTCACGCATCATCGGAGAGGCACCTATGAGGAAGATGAACCCCTCCGTGATGGTGTTTAGATTCGATCTCGAGTTTCTGGAACTTGCGGTGGCTGGAATTGTGTTTCGTCGACTCCCCTAGGGTTTTCGGAATATTTGGGAATTTATAGGCATCAGAGGCGGTGCAGGGGGCTCCCGTGGAGGGCACAACCCATCAGGGCGCGCCGGGGCCCCCCTGGCACGCCCTGGTGGGTTGTGGCCTCCACAGCCCAGCTCTCCGGCACTTCTTTGGCCCACTGGGTGTCTTCTGGTCCAAAAAAATCTCCAAAAAGTTTCGCCGCGATTGGACTCTCTTTTGTACTGATATTCTGCGAAGTAAAAAAGCAAGCAAAGACAACAACTGACACTTTGGCACTATGTCAATAGGTTAGTCCCAAAAAATGATATAAAGTTGTTATAAAGTGATTGTAAAACATCCAAGAATGATAATATAACAGCATGGAACAAGCAAAAATTATAGATACGTTGGAGACGTATCAAAAAGCTTGTCATTTGCCTCTAGAGTTAGAACATAAAGTATTTTGGCAATTAAAGAACTCAATTATGATTTCAAACTTGCCGGTGAGAAGAGGTTATTTGATATTAGCTCACTAGATGAATGGAGAACCCAAGCTTTTGAAAATGCCAAACTTTTCAAAGAAAAAGTTAAAAGATGGCATGACAAAAGAATCCAAAAGCGGGAATTCAAAGTTGGAGAATATGTTCTTTTGTACAACTCTCGTTTTAGATTTTTTTGCAGGAGAGCTTCTTTCCAAATGGGAAGGACCATATGTTATTGAAGAGGTTTATCGTTCTGGAGCTATCAAGATTAATAATGCCGAAGGTACTAACCCGAAGGTGGTTAATGGACAATGAATTAAACACTATATCTCAGGTATGCCTATTAATGTTGAAAGCAATGTTATCCAAACCATGACACCGGAGGAACACATAAAGGAAACCTTCCGGAACACTCCAGAATTCTGAAAAAGAGGAGGTACGTGATACGGTAAGTAAACGGACTCCAAAAAATCCGCAAAAATATTTTCTATTAGTTTTGGAATATTACCAAAATTAGGAAAATAAGAAATAAACAGGAAAGCAACCGAGGTGAGCACGATACACCAGGGTGCGCTAGCCCTGCCAAGCGTGCCCTGGTGGGTTGTGCCCACCTCGGACACCTTCCCGACTCCGTTTTCCTTCCATATTCTTGCTTCCCAAGATAAAAAATTCTTTATATATACTCCCGATTGTTTTGACCACCACATCGCAGAAAATTCCCCTGTTCTCGTTTTGTGCTGTTTTCCTATCAGATCTATCAAGCCAGGCATCATGTCTTCTCCCTCCTCCAATAACGTAGAAGAAGATGCCTGGCTGATGAAGATGGAGCTGAAGAGAGAGGAGCCAAAAGAAGCCAATAATGAAGCCAAGGGCAAGGAAGCTATGAAGGATCAAGCTCAACAAGGAGGGCAATCCATGTCAACAGAAGAGGAAGAAGAAGAAGATATCCTTCAACCTTATTACAATCATCTCACCCCCTCTGAAATTGAAGCTTTTAGGGCTTTCGAAGCGGTTCGTGTTCTGAATAAATTTCTCACTCGTGAAAATATTTTGCTAGAGGAGCACATCATGACCCTTCGGAGCATCATCCGTAAATTGGAGTACCTATTGAGGCCAAAGTGTGACACTTCATCACCACCATCTTCATCATCCTCACCACCAAAGGATACTTAAGTACACGGGTATGGGCACTCCCCTTGGCTTGAGCCAAGCTTGGGGGAGATGCCCCAGTATCGTATCACCATCACTTTTATTTACCTTTACCTATTCTAGTTCAATCATTAGCTCTTTCATGATTTAGTTGAATGAAAGTTTAGTATGATCTATTTTCGAGTGCTAGTTTCGTGATCTATCTATGTAATCGAGTGAGAGTTATATAATAAAGTTTAGTTTGAGCTTTTGCTTCTTTACTTTCTTGTTGCAATCAAAATAAAAAGGAAAATAAATGAAAAATATCATATGCTAATCTTATGGTAAGTAATGACATCACATAAGGAAAAGTATAAGTGGTAAAATTTATTGGAGATTGACAAACATAGCATTGGTCAATGATGCAACTCATGAAAGAATTAATAAGGGAAGAGAAGATTCACATGCAAATACACTATCTTGGACATCTTTTATGATTGTGGGCCCCCATTAAATATTATATGCCAAAATAGTTGACGTTGGACAAGGAAGACAACGTAATGATTTATGTTTGTTCATATTCACATAGAAGTTATATTTTCATAGATCCTTCAACATGTGGTGCTTGCTCAATATCTTTGCTAGCTAAAAATTCCGCACTAAGTAGAGATACTACTTGTGCATCCAAAAACCCTAAACCCATACTCATGTCTTGAGAGTCCACCATACCTACCTATGGATCGAGTAAGATCCTTCAAGTAAGTTGTCATCGGTGCACTAAGGCAATAAAAATTGCTTCTAAATTTGTTTGATCCATTAGTGTAAGAGAAAATTGAGCGTTGTACGAACTTATGATGGCAAAGTAATAAAAGCGACGGACTGCATAATAAAGGTTGCTATCATAGGGGGCAATATAGCATGACGTTCTTTTACATTAAGTGATTTGGCATACAAACCAAAAAGCGCATGACAACCTCTGCTTCCCTCTGCGAAGGACCTATCTTTTACTTTTATGTATTTACTTTTATGCAAGAGTCAAAGTATTCTTCCCTATTCCTTTTTACTTTTTCTTTTTGCAAGCACCATGTGGTGAGGAAAGATCTAGGCACATACATCCAGTTGGATATGAGTGAGCATGCGTTATTATTGTTGACATCACCCTTGAGGTGAATACGTTGGGAGGCAAAACTATAAGCCCCTATATTTCTATGTGTCCGGTTGAAACTTTTTGCTCATGGGTATGCTGTGAGTGTTAGCAATCATAGAAGACTAAATGATGGTTGAGTATGTGGACTTGCCAAAAGGCTCCGACACGAGACCCTTCCTGAAAATATGATGAATTGTAGCTGCAAAGTTGACTAAGAACGTAGTTTGTTGGTTTTCAATAAGGTTTATGCTTTATACTTCTATGTTATGATGCATTGTTACTTGTTCATGAGAAATTATATGATGAATTTATATAATAAAAGTTATATGAATAAGTTCTATGATAAAGTTTGTTGCTACTATGATAATAAGCATGATGCTACTATGTCCGTATTTTGTTTTTATCGACACCTCTCTCTCAAACCATGTGGACATGTTTCTCGATGTCGGCTTTCGCTTGAGGACAAGCGAGGTCTAAGCTTGGGGGAGTTGATACGTCCATTTTGCATCATGATTTCCTACTATTATTTATAATGTTTGTATGCATAATAATGCTTTAGGGAATGATTCTAATACCTTTTCTCTCATAATATGCAAGGTTTACACAAAGAGGGAGAATACCGACAACTAGAATTCTGGACCTGAAAAAGCATATCAGAGATTGATATGTCTCCAACGTATCTATAATTTATGAAGTATTCTTGCCATGTTTACAATAATTCTATATGATTTTGGTATGATTTTATTAGAACTAACCCGGACTGACGCTGTTTTCAGCAGAACTACCATGGTGTCATTTTTTTGCACACATAAAAGTTCTCGGAATGGGCTGAAAATTTACGGTGATTTTTTATGGACCAAGAGAGACCCCCGAAGCACCGGAGCTGGGCCAGGAAGTGACCGAGGAGGCCACAAGCCTGGGGGGCGCGCCCCCCTGGCTTGTCGCCGCCTCGAGCACCCCCTTGACGTGAGACGGACGCCAAAAATTACTATAAATACCAAAACCCCCAGAAAGAAACCTAGATCGGGAGTTCCACTGCCGCAAGCCTCTGTAGCCATGAAAAACCAATCGGGAGCCCATTCCGGCACCCTGCCGGAGGGGGAAACCATCACCGGAGGCCATCTTCATCATCCCGGCGGTCTCCACGACGAGGAGGGAGTAGTTCACCCTCGGGGCTGAGGGTATGTACCAGTAGATATGTGTTTGATCTCTCTATCTCGTGTTCTTGAGATGGCACGATCTTGATGTACTGCGAGCTTTATTAATATAGATGAATCATATGGAGTTTTCCCCTCTCTATCTTCTTGTGATGAATTGAGTTTTCCCTTTGAAGTTTTCTTATCGGATTGAGTCTTTAAAGGATTTGAGAACACTTGAAGTATGTCTTACGATGGGATATCCGTGGTGACAATGGGATGTTCTATTGATCCACTTGATGTATGTTTTGGTGATCAACTTGCGGGTTCCGTGACCTTGGGAATCTATGCATAGGGGTTGGCACATGTTTTCGTCTTGACTCTCCGGTAGAAACTTTGGGGCACTCTTTGAAGTTCTTTGTGTTGGATTGAAGATGATGAATCTGAAATTGTGTGATGCATATCGTATAATCAAGCCCATGGGTACTCGTTGTGACATTGGAGTATCTAGGTGACATTAGGGTTTTGGTTGATGTGTATCTTAAGGTGTTATTTTAGTACAAACTCTAGGGCTGTTCGTGACACTTATAGGGATAGCTCATACGATTGATCGGAAAAGATAACTTTGAGGTGGTTTCGTACCCTACAATAATTTCTTCATTTGTTCTCCGCTATTTGTGACTTTGGAGTGAACTCTTTGTCGCACGTGAGGGATTTACATATGATTCAACTATGTCAGTATTGTTGAGAGAACTTGCACTAGTGAATGTATGAACCCTAGGCCTTGTTTCCAAGCATTGCAATACCATTTTTGCTCACTTTTGTTACTTGACACCTTGCTGTTTTTATATTTTCAGATTACAAAAACCTATATCTATCATCCATATTACACTTGTATCACCATCTCTTCGCCGAACTAGTGCACCTATATATACAATTTAGCATTGTATTGGGTGTGTTGGGGACACAAGAGACTCTTTGTTATTTGGTTGCAGGGTTGTTTGAGAGAGACCATCTTCATCCTACGCCTCCCATGGATTGATAAACCTTAGGTCATCCACTTGAGGGAAATTTGCTACTGTCCTACAAAACTCTGCGCTTGGAGGCCCAACACGAGTCTACAAGAAGAAGGTTGCGTAGTAGACATCAAGCTCTTTTCTGGCGCCGTTGCCGGGGAGGTGAGTGCTTGAAGGTACATCTTTAGATCTTGCAATTGAATCTTTTAGTTTCTTGTTTTATCACTAGTTTAGTCTATAAAAGAAAACTACAAAAAAAATGGAATTGAGGTTGCCTCATATACTTCATCTTTATAATGTCTTTCGTGAAAATGATGGAAAGGAAAATTGTGCCAAAGTGTTAGAAGAAGAAGTCAATAAAATGTTTGGCACTAAATCTTTGAATGATGAGCATGATTGCAATGTTGTTAGTATAAATTCTTTGAATATCTATAATACTAATGATGATTGGACTAGTCATGATAATGATGTCTCCTATAAGGATGTCAATTTTTGTGGAGTGAATTGGGAGTGCGAATACTCACCGAAGAAAAGGGAAAATAGATTTTGTAAGAGGCATAAATATTTAGAAACCAAACGGTTACTTAAGATGTTAGATATTTGTGCTAAAAAGTTATATCCTCTTCTTCTTCGCATTACTTGTGAACTTTGCAATGAAAGTGGGTATTTTAATTTCCAATGTGAATTATTTCATGATCGAATTATGTCCAAAAATTGTGATAACCTCATTACCCTTGAGCATTATAATGAACTTAGTCTATTTTTGGGTTATGAAGAAATGAAACATAAAACTAACGAGGTTCCAGATTGGGTTCTCATAAAAATGATTGATTTTGATCTAAATGAAATCTATATGTATTGCGCGGTAAATTGCATTGAGAATCCTTATATTGCCAATTATTTAAAGATAAGAAAACAAATAGAAGATGAAGAGAATACTAATGAAGGGGAAGAGAATTCCCAATATCTTCCTATTTTTTCTTATGATGAATCAGGTGACGAGGGGGAGCTTCCTATTCTACCAATCTCATCAATAAGAAGCTCGGGAAAATTGATTAAATCCACACATGATGTGGTGAAGAAGAAGAAAAGAAGAAAAAGTAGAGGTAAAAAGGTATCTCTCCAAAATAATGATACCCCTTATAATCTTGAAAATCTTTTTGGCACCAACTTAGAAAATTGTGATGATAATAATTGTTATACTATTGGTGTTATTCATACTATTAATAATGAGAGTGATTATGCTTATTATATGCAAAGCCACAAGCTTGGGGATGCTATGTTTGATGAAGATGATATTTTTAGGCCCCCAAGTTTTGATGAGCAAATTTGTTATGATAATGACATGCCTACTATCTATGATGATTATGATGATGACATGTATGCTATAAAGAGTGATAGTAACCATGAAACTTGTCATCATGATTTTAATATTCAAAGTGGTTATGTCAATCAAGTATCTCATGATAGTTATTTTGTTGAGTTTGCTCCCACTATTATGAATAAGAAGAAAATTGCTTATGTGGAGAGTGACAAATTTTCTATGCTTGTGCATCATGAAAAGAATGCTTTATGTGATAGTTATATTGTGAAATTCCTTCATGATGCTACTGAAAATTATTATGAGGGAGGAATATATGCTTGTAGGAATTGCAATAATATCAAGTTTCCTCTCTATGTGTTCAAAGTTTTGAAGTTATGCTTGTTTTGCCTTCCTATGCTAGTTGATTCTTGCTCCCATAAATTGTTTGCTCACAAAATCCCTATGCATAGGAAGTGGGTTAGACTTAAATGTGCTTTTCATGAGATTCATGATGCTCTTTTGCATGTTTCAATTATTATTCCTATGTGAGCATCATTGAAATCATCTTGCCTAGCTAAAAGGCTTTAAAGAAAAGCGCTTGTTGGGAGACAACCCAACACTTTTCCTTTCTGTTTTTGTGTGATCACATGATTAATCTACTGTAGTAATCATGTTTTGTGTCTTTTATTTCAATAAAGTGCCAAGTAAAGCCTTTGGGATGACTCACAAGATGAGTAGAATTGATGCTGAACCAAAACAGAAACTTTTGACTCCAGTACAGGAATTTTAATTTTTTACTAGAGCGTGATAATGTTCTGAAATTTTTACAAAGTCTTGATATAAAAATTCCTCAGGTTTTCCTAATTTTTCAGAATTGTTAGAGACAGGAAAGTATGGTGACACTACAGATCTTCACAGACTGTTCTGTTTTTGACAGATTCTGTTTTGCATGCATAGTTTGCTTGATTCAGTGTTTTCATAGCTTATATTTAGTGGTATAAATTATGGGAATGATAGAATACAGTAGGTATCATGTGGAAATAATTATGAATCTTGTCTTGACAGTACCTAAGTGAATTATCTTTATTTATTATACTGACCCATCTCACCAAGTTCCGTTAAGTTTTATGTGATTGAAGTTTTCAAGTTTTGGGTGAGGCACCGATATGAGGAGAATAAGGAGTGACAAGAACCTAAGCTTGGGTATGCCCAAGGCACCCCCAAGGTAATATCCATGGAAGACTCAAGTGCCTAAGCTTGGGGATGCCCCGGAAGGCATCCCCTGTTTCGTCTTCAACATTATCGGTATATCTTACTTAGAGCTATATTTTTATTCGTCACATAATATGTGCTTTGCTTGGATCATCATTATATTTTGTTATTTTATGTTAGGTGTTATTTATAATCTTGTTTTTCAATAAAAAGTTCCAAGAATTGCCTTAGGATGCTTGCATTGCATGTTTGATGTGTGCTGTGTAAAAACAGAAACTTTCTCTGTAGTGTTTGAATTTTCATATTTTACTGGAACGTGGAAAGTTTCTGAAATTTTTACATAGTGTTGTCATATAAATTAGTTAGCTTGTCCTCAATTTGCATAATTGTTTGAGTTACATAAGTACACTGTTTTCATAAATTGCTACAGACTGTTCTGTTTGGACAGATTGCTGTCATAGTTTTGTTATCTACTTATCCTATAGTTTCCATAGCCTATATTGGTAGATATAAATTTTGGAAACGATAGTAAACAGTAGATGATGTTTGAAAATTATTGTGCAACTTATCTTGGCAGTACATAAAGTGTTGATTTATTATTATGAGTACTAACCTATCTCACGAGTTCTTTTCAAGTTTTGTGTGGATGAAGTTTTTGAGAATAGGTGAAACCATGACATGAGAGGATTGAAAGAGATACAAAAGCTCAAGCTTGGGGATGCCCAAGGCACCCCAAGTAAATATTTCAAGAAGTCTCAAGCATCTAAGCTTGGGGATGCTACGCATCCCACCTCTCTTCACCAACAATTATCGGTTAGCCTATGTTGAGCCTAAATTTTTATTCGTTCACATGATGCGTGCTATTCTTGGAGTGCTATTTTTATTTTGCTTGCTGTTTAATAAAATACTTAAGATCTGAAATTCTTAGATGAGAGAGTCTTCACATAGTTATTTAATTGTTGGCTACGCATTGATCTTCACTTATATCTTTTTGGAGTAGTGTGTCATTCACTCTCGTGCTTCACTTATATCCTATGAGTAAATGGTTGAATGAATTGAATATCATAAATCTGAAATTAAATATGCTTCATATACTTATCCCATGGGGAGTAATGACTTCACACATAATAAGTATAGGTGGTAAAATTTATTGAAAGTTAGCAAACACCGCATTGGTCACTTGAACAATTCATGAAAGAATATTGAAGGAAGAGAGATTCCACATATAAATATACTATCTTGGACATCTTCTATGATTGAGAGCTCATTAATTATTTTCAAACTTGAGCAAATTAGCTGAAATTGGACAAGGAAGACAACGTAATGAGTTATGTTTGGGTATATTTGTATAGAAGCTATATTGTTATGGATCCTCCAACATGTGGTGCTTGCTTCCACCTCATACTGGCCAAAACTTCCGCACCAAGTAGAAATACTACTTGTGCATCCAAACACCCTTAAACCCAAAGTTGTTCCATATGAGTCCACCATACCTACCTATATGCGGTATTTACCCGCCGTTCCAAGTAAATTTGCATGTGCCAAACTCTAAACCTTCAAATAATATTCTGTTTTGTATGCCCGAATCGCTCATATAGTGACTAGGGGCTGTCAGTATCTTCCATGCTAGGTGGGTTATTCTCACGATATGTGTTGATTCACTATCATTCACGAGAAAGTGGCTGGTATTCGGGATGCCCAGTTCCATGCTCAAAAATCAAATCAAAATATAATGAAACAAAACTCCCCCAACATTGTTGTTTGTATGGACGGTACCCGTGGATTCGGCTCGCCGTGGAGTGTGATTGATTGGTGGAGGGGGAGTAAAAACTTTACCATTCTGTTTGGGAACCGCCTATAATGTATCTAGCATGGAAGATACCGAGATCTCTCGGTTGTTATGTTGACAATGAAAGCATACCGCTCAAAATTATTATTCATCTCTGTTTTAAAAGCTCGAGCTCTGGCACCTTTGCAAATCAATGCTTCCCTCTGCGAAGGGCCTATCTTTTACTTTCTAGTACTTACCTTTATGCAAGAGTCATGGTGATCTTCACCACTTCCTATATTTCGCCTTTTTCTCTTGGCAAGCGTCATGTGTTGGGGAATGATCTAGACATATATATCCACACAAATATATTTGATCATGAATTATTATTGTTGACAATTATCTATATGATAAATAAGTTGGGAGGCGAAACATTAAGCCCCTATCTTTCTCTGTGTTCGATGGATGCTATTTGTTCTAAAAATATGCTTTGAGTGTCAATAATCATGGAAGACTATATGATAGTTGAGTATGTGGAATTTGCTAAATCAAAGCTCTTACATAGACCCTTCCTGAAAATAAGATGAATTGCAATTGTTCGATGACTAGGAATATGGTTTGCTAGTTTTCAAGAAACTTTCTGGTCTATACTTTAACATGTGAATAGCTTGTTACTTGATCATGAGAAGTTTTATGAGATGAGCTACTATTTATGGTTTATATTGATGCTAGAAAAAGTGATTGGAATTATCATTGATCAAACTTGTGCACTTGCTAGCATTCACACTTCATAAATTATTTCTTTTATCATTTACCTACTCAAGGACGAGCAGGAATTAAGCTTGGGGATGCTGATACGTCTCCAACGTATCTATAATTTATGAAGTATTCATGCCATGTTTACAATAATTCTATATGATTTTGTTATGATTTTATTAGAACTAACCCGGACTGACGCTGTTTTCAGCAGAACTACCATGGTGTCGTTTTTTTGCACACATAAAAGTTCTCGGAATGGGCTGAAAATTTACGGTGATTTTTTATGGACCAAGAGAGACCCCCGAAGCACCGGAGCTGGGCCAGGAAGTGACCGAGGAGGCCACAAGCCTGGGGGGCGCACCCCCCTGGCTTGTCGCCGCCTCGAGCACCCCCTTGACGTGAGACGGACGCCAAAAATTACTATAAATACCAAAACCCCCAGAAAGAAACCTAGATCGGGAGTTCCACTGCTGCAAGCCTCTGTAGCCATGAAAAACCAATCGGGAGCCCATTCCGGCACCCTGCCGGAGGGGGAAACCATCACCGGAGGCCATCTTCATCATCCCGGCGGTCTCCACGACGAGGAGGGAGTAGTTCACCCTCGGGGCTGAGGGTATGTACCAGTAGATATGTGTTTGATCTCTCTATCTCGTGTTCTTGAGATGGCACGATCTTGATGTACCGCGAGCTTTATTAATATAGATGAATCATATGGAGTTTTCCCCTCTCTATCTTCTTGTGATGAATTGAGTTTTCCCTTTGAAGTTTTCTTATCGGATTGAGTCTTTAAAGGATTTGAGAACACTTGATGTATGTCTTACGATGGGATATCCGTGGTGACAATGGGATGTTCTATTGATCCACTTGATGTATGTTTTGGTGATCAACTTGCGGGTTCCGTGACCTTGGGAATCTATGCATAGGGGTTGGCACATGTTTTCGTCTTGACTCTCCGGTAGAAACTTTGGGGCACTCTTTGAAGTTCTTTGTGTTGGATTGAAGATGATGAATCTGAAATTGTGTGATGCATATCGTATAATCAAGCCCATGGGTACTCGTTGTGACATTGGAGTATCTAGGTGACATTAGGGTTTTGGTTGATGTGTATCTTAAGGTGTTATTTTAGTACAAACTCTAGGGCTGTTCGTGACACTTATAGGGATAGCTCATACGATTGATCGGAAAAGATAACTTTGAGGTGGTTTCGTACCCTACAATAATTTCTTCGTTTGTTCTCCGCTATTTGTGACTTTGGAGTGAACTCTTTGTCGCACGTGAGGGATTTACATATGATTCAACTATGTCAGTATTGTTGAGAGAACTTGCACTAGTGAAAGTATGAACCCTAGGCCTTGTTTCCAAGCATTGCAATATCGTTTTTGCTCACTTTTGTTACTTGCCACCTTGCTGTTTTTATATTTTCAGATTACAAAAACCTATATCTATCATCCATATTACACTTGTATCACCATCTCTTCGCCGAACTAGTGCACCTATACAATTTAGCATTGTATTGGGTGTGTTGGGGGCACAAGAGACTCTTTGTTATTTGGTTGCAGGGTTGTTTGAGAGAGACCATCTTCATCCTACGCCTCCCACGGATTGATAAACCTTAGGTCATCCACTTGAGGGAAATTTGCTACTGTCCTACAAAACTCTGCGCTTGGAGGCCCAACACGAGTCTACAAGAAGAAGGTTGCGTAGTAGACATCAAAGATACCTATTCTTCACATCTCCAAATAAGCTAAAACTTCATAGAGAATTATTTTGGAATATATGAAAAATACTGGAGCAAATAACTACCGGAGGGATCCACCTGGTGAGCACAAGACACCAGGGCGCGCCAGGCCCCCCAGGCGCGCCCTGGTGGGTTGTGCTCAGCCAAGCCCACCTCCGGTGCCCATCTTCTGGTACTTAAAGTCTTTTGACCTAGAACAAATAAGGAGAGGACTTTCAGGACGGAACGCCGCCGTCTCGAGGCGGAACTTGGGCAGGAGCACTTTTGCCCTCTGGCGGAGCGAATCCGCCGGGGGAACTTCCCTCCCGGAGGGGCAAATCGAAGCCATCGTCATTACCAACAACCCTCTCATCTTTGGGAGGCCAATATTCATCAAGATCTTCAACAACACCATCTCCTCTCAAACCCTGGTTCATCTCTTGTGTTCAATCTTTGTACCGGAACCTCAGATTGGTACCTGTGGGTGACTAGTAGTGTTGATTACATCTTGTAGTTGATTACTATATGGTTTATTTGGTAGAAGATTGTATGTTCAGATCCATTATGCTATTCAATACCCCTCTGATCTTGAGCACGAGTATTATTTGTGAGTAGTTACCTTTGTTCTTGAGGTCACGGGAGAAGTCATGTTGCAAGTAATCATGTGAATTTGATATGTGTTCGATATTTTGATGATATGTATGTTGTGATTCCCTTAGTGGTGTCATGTGAACGTCGACTACATGACACTTCACCATCCTTGGGCCTAAGGGAATGCATTGTGGAGTAGTTATTAGATGCTGGGTTGCTAGAGTGACAGAAGCTTAAACCCTAGTTTATGCGCTACTTCGTAAGGGGCTGATTTGGATCCAAACGTTTAATGCTATGGTTAGATTTTATCTTAATACTTTTCTCGTAGTTGCGGATGCTTGCGAGGGGGTTAATCATAGGTGGGAGGTTTGTTCAAGTAAGAACAGCACCCAAGCACCGGTCCACCCACATATCAAATTATCAAAGTAGCGGACGCAAATCAAACCAACATGATAAAAGTGACTAGATGAAATTCCCGTGTACCCTCAAGAACACTTTGCCTATTATAAGAGATTGTTCTGGCCTGTCCTTTGCCACAAAAGGATTGGGCTACCTTCCTGCACTTTATTTACCATTACCATTACTTGCTCGGTACCAATTATCTTGCTATCAAACTATCTATTACCTACAATTTCAGTGCTTGCAGAAATTACCTTGCTGAAAACCGCTTGTCATTTCCTTCTGCTCCTCGTTGGGTTCGACACTCTTACTTATCAAAAGGACTACGATTGACCCCCTATACTTGTGGGTCATCCACCATCCGTAATAGCCATCTGAGCGTCCCACCTGAGCGTCCCACTCCTAGGGCTGTGGCGACGACACCTGAGCGTCCCACTCCTGGGGCTCCTCCTCAGCCACTGCCAGGTCATTCCGATAGGCAAAAATGTCCTCTGGCATGACCCTGTATCCGTTCCTGGCAATAGAATCAAACAAAGCAGGTGCAGGCAACAGGATAATATCACGGGTAACCTTGCTGAATACTAAGTTGTAGCGAATGTTATGAAAAGAATCAGCAGCATCAATAAATTGATGATCCTCCAATGCCTTGTGATTTAGATGAACTCGGGGCAAGGGATAATCATGTTGGCGAATCTGAACATTAAAGTGACTCGCTAAGCGAGTAGAATAAATAGCACCATTTATCTTGCCCTTAGTCATGTTAAGGTGTAGGCGACGTGCAATAATAGCCCCTAGGCTAAAGGTGTGATCATTGTGCAGTGCACGGCGTAAAATGGTGAGGTCGGGGGCACTAAGTGTACCGACCTTCTCCCTAGCGGTTAAACACTTCGCGATGAATAAAGCAAAGTAATGCACAAAAGGAAACTGCAAACTAGTGGCAGTGGCATTTGACACACCTCTTTCATCACCCACTGTCAAAGTGAGGAGAAAGTCCTCAAACTCCGCTGGTCTATGCTCTCTTAATTCCCCATCAGAAGGGATCAAACATATGTCGCAAAAGTCAGTGAGCGGTATCTGACGGGTTTCAACATATAAATTAAACTGCACCTCAGGAGGATTATTCCTACTCAGAAAATGAAAATTTTGCACAAAGGAATTTGTAAGGAGGTGGTGTTGGTCACACTCAGCTGCGAGGAAGTCGGTCAGCCCAGCATTTGCAACGAATTGGGCAAACTCTTGATGGAACCCGGCCTCCTGCATGAAGGCATTATGCGGCCATTCACACGGCCGCACCTCCGTCGTTCTCGGAGTGTTGAGGTCATTGTCCGATGATTCCCCAATGACTCCTTTAGCATTTTTCTTGGAGGAAAACTTCCTAAAGAAACTCATCTTATTCCTATAAATAAATTTCTGAAAATTTTAGTCTAAAAATTATTTGTCAACATAACTTCGTAAGATTGATAGCAACTACTCCTAAGGATGCCTAGAGGCCATATTAAGCATTCAAACTACTTAGAACTCTAAGGATTCAACATGCAAGCCCATCTACAGCAGCACCAAGAGTAGCTAATTATTTTAAAAATAAACCACTAAATTAAAAACTAGTTGGAGCAATGGAGGAGTCACATACCAAGTAGCAATCTTCCAAACAGTTTCGGAAACGGAGCTTCAAGCAAAGAGATCAAAATCCGCGGGTTTGAGAGCAAGAACACAAGAGAGAGAGAGAGCTATGGTGATTTTTTCTGGAGGTAGGAGATGGAATGGGCTAAAGAGATAAGTGAGGGGACTCACATGGGGACCACAACCCACCAGGGCACGCCTGGGGTTGCTGGAGCGCCCTGGTGTCTCGTGGACACCAGGTGCACCCCCCTGTGATGTTATTTGCACCAGAAATTCAGAAATATTTAGAAAAAAATCGTGTTAAATTTTTAGGACATTCTGAGAACTTCTATTTTTGGGTCATTTTTATTGCACGAGGAAATCAGAAAGCAGGATAAACATGGCATTTTATTTTATAGGACTAAGAAGAATAGAAAACAAAAGGTGGGAGCAGAAGGTTGTGCCTACTAGATTCATCAACCTCATACCTCTAAAAAATGATCCATTAATAAGGTTGATCAAGTCTTATTAACAACCACTTTCGATTAGCATGAAACCGAAGAATTTTCGTAAATCACTAAGTTACCTCAACGGGGATATGCATATCCCCAGCAATAAGTATGTAATATTTCTTTTTGGCAGTAGGTAGAGGTAGTTGAAAACTTCCAATAGTGACTGTCGGAGATTTTTCAATAACATTTATACCATTCACTTGGAATTGTTTCTTCGGAAAGTGCACCGTATGCTCATTACCATTGATATGAAAAGTGACTTTGCTTTTATTGCAATCAATAACAGCCCCTGCATTATTCAAAAAGGGTCTACCAAGGATAATCGACATGTTGTCGTCCTCGGCCATCTCAAGAATAACAAAGTCTGTTAAGATAGTAACATTTGCAACAACAACGGGAACATCCTCACAAATACCGATAGGTATGGAAGTTGATTTGTCAGCCAATTACAATGATATTTCAGTAGGTGTGAGTTTATTCAAATCAAGTCTTTTATATAGAGAAAGGCATAACACTAACACCAGCTCCCAAATCACACAAAGCAGTTTTGACATAATTTCTTTTAATGGAGCAAGGTATAGTTGGTATTCTAGGATCTCCAAGTTTTTTAGGTACTCCATCTATCGGGGATATAACCCCACGGTGTGACCCGCCCTACTGGGCCGGGTCAGTATAATGGCGGCTCTAGAAGTATGTTCAAGATGGGCCGGGTTGTGAAGATAAGACAAGTAAGGCGGCTGCTACATAAACCGCCGGGCGGCCCAAGCGCGTGGAGACGACGACTCAAGGCCCACGGGGCAGAAGACGTCGGAAGGTTCCTTGCTTGAGAGGCAAGGCGTGTTAGAGACATGATAGGTTACGAGTCATATATGACTCAGTCTCTGTTGTAAACCCTAGGTTCTTGACCTATATATAAAGGTAAGCCCCTAGGGCCGAGAGACTTAAGTTAGACACCCTCGAAAGCTAGGTTAGCAATTCCGCACCATTGTAATCGAGATCACCATCAATATAGACACAAAGCAGGACGTAGGCTATTACCTCCATCGGAGGGGGCGAACCTGGGTAAACTCGCCTCCCGTTCCCGTTTAACCCCTTTGAGTCGCCACCTAGCGGCAATGGCCTCACACCTAAGTCCTTGCACGAGGACATCTGCCGTGACAAAACCACGACAGTTGGTGATACGTCTCCAACGTATCTATAATTTTTGATTGTTCCATGCTATTATATTATCTGTTTTGGATGTTTTATATGCATTAATATGCTATTTTATATTATTTTTGGGACTAACCTATTAATCTAGAGCCTAGTGCCAGTTTCTGTTTTTTCCTTGTTTTTGAGTATTGCAGATAAGGAATATTAAACGGAGTCCAAACGGAATAAAATCATCGGAATGATGTTTCTTGGACCAGAAGAAACCTGCCAGACTTGGAGATGAAGGCAGGAGGCTTGCCGGGAGGCGACAAGCCACCTGGGCGCGCCCTAGGGGGGGCGCCCCCTGGCTTGTGGCCCCCCAGCAGGTCTCCTAACCCTATTCTTCGGCCTATAAATTCCCAAATATTCCCCCAATACCAAAGAGAGCCACGAAAATACTTTTCCGTCGCCGGAAGCCTCTGTTCCCGTGAGATCCAATCTTGGAGCCTTTTCCGGTAATCTGCCGGAGGGGGATTCGATCACGGAGGGCCTCTACATCAACTCCATTGCCCCTCCGATGATGCGTGAGTAGTTCACCATAGACCTTCGGGTCCATAGCTAGTAGCTAGATGGCTTCTTCTCTCTCTTTGTTCTTCAATACCATGTTCTTCATGATCTTCATGAAGATCTATCCGATGTAATACTCTTTTGCGGTGTGTTTGTCGAGATCCGATGAATTGTGGGTTTATGATCAGCTTATCTATGAATATTATTTGAGTCTTTTCTGAATTCTTATATGCATGATTTCATATCTTTGCAAGTCTCTTTGAGTTATTGGTTTGGTTTGGCCAACTAGATTGGTAATTCTTGCAATGGGAGAAGTGCTTAGTTTTGGGTTCAATCTTGCGGTGTCCTCACCCAGTGACAAAGTAGGGGTAGCGAGGCACGTATTTGTATTGTTGCCATCGAGGATAAAAAGATGGGGTTTTCATCATATTGCTTGAGTTTATCCCTCTACATCATGTCATCTTACCTAATGTGTTACTCTGTTCTTCATGAACTTAATACTCTAGATGCAGGCAGGAGTCGGTCGATGTGTGGAGTAATAGTAGTAGATGCAGAATCGTTTCGGTCTACTTGACACGGACGTGATGCCTATATGCATAATCATTGCCTTGGATATCGTCATAACTATGCGCTTTTCTATCAATTGCTCGACAGCAATTTGTTCACCCACCGTATTATTTTCCTTCATGAGAGAAGCCTCTAGTGAAACCTATGGCCCCCGGGTCTATTTTCCATATTATATTTTCAGATCTATAAACCAAAAATACCAAAAATACTTTGCTGCAATCTTTTTACTTTTGTTTTACTTTTCGTTTTAGTAATCTTCTACATCTATCTCTATCAGATCTCATCCTTGCAAGTAACCGTGAAGGGATTGACAACCCCTTTATAGCATTGGGTGCAAGTGTTTGATTGTTTGTGTAGGTGCGAAGATTGGGGCCTTGCTTGTACCTCCTACTGGATTGATACCTTGGTTCTCAACAACTGAGGGAAATACTTATCTACTTTGCTGCATCACCCTTTCCTCTTCAAGGGAAAACCAACGCAAGCTCAAGAAGTAGCAGTTGGCGCCCACCGTGGGGCTCTCTCCTGGTGGAGTTAAGTTCTCAAAGGGAGCCCTTCCGAGTTTCGGGAGCTACATGACGGGTCTTATGACCAAGAGTCGGCGGAGCAAGATCTACATCAACGATTCAGGCTGGGGCCCCGAGGCCGACTCAATTGAGTACGGGTACCAGGTCCCCTTCGGTAAGATCCACGTCTTCATCGGCTAGATCGGCGCGACCGTGCCCGAGTCGGACATCTGCACCAACCTCGTCGAGCCGGCTCGGCGCGCCCAACCCGGCTGGCCTCAACCCGACCAGCATCACGAAACCAAGGTCTTCGGTAAGTTTCGTGAGTCGCCTTATCTGGCTGCTACTTCTGCAACAGGGAGCACGATGGCTCGAAACCCGTTTGTGGATGGTGGATCAGGTGGATCAGGCCTGTCACGGGGCGCTCCGGGGGCTGAGTTTCGGCATCAGCATAGTAACCGGGCTCCTCAAAGCAAGTCTAAGCAGTTGAGTCACGGCCAATATCATGTTTTCACTACTAACACTTGCAAGCGAGACAGCAATGTCAAAAGCAGGGCAGTCAACATGGCAGAGCCAGCAGTGCCCAGGTACCTCAACTGGTCTGAGCACCCGATTGCCTGGAGCAGGGAGGAGCATCCTCCCCGGGTTGAAAACTCTGGCGGGTTAGCTTTGGTGGTGGCGCCTCAGGTCGGCAGTTACACCTTGACCAAAGTCCTTATGGATGGGGGCGGCAACATAAATATTCTGTACTACGAAACTTTCCGCCGGATGAACTTGCCTGAGAGCTTGCTACTCCCATCCACGACGGTGTTTCACGGGATTGTTCCTGGAAAATTGGCTTATCCGATCGGGCGGATCAAACTCGATGTTGCTTTCGGTGATGAGAATAATTACAGATGTCAGCCCTTGATGTTTGAGGTAGTCAAGATAAAGAGCCCCTATCACGCCCTCTTCGGACGGCCGGCTTATGCTCATTTCATGGCCCAGCCTTGTTATATCTATCTCAAGCTCAAGATGCCTGGACCGAAAGGTACTATTACCGTGAGCAGAAGTCGTAAGATAGCCCAGGAATGCGAAGAAGGAGACGCAGCTTATGCCGAGTCGGCTTGCGCGACTGAGGAACTGAAATTCTATACTACCAATGTTGACCCGGCTGATATGAGCCCGCTCAAGAAGCCCAATACTGAGTCGGAGCCTTCACTCAAGTTTAAGCCGACTGAAGATACTAAGAAGATAGATTTTACGCCAGGCGACTCATCCAAGCAGTTCACTATAGGGACCAGCTTGGATCCCAAATAGGAAAGCGCGCTCATCGAGTTTATCCGTGAGAATCGGGACACCTTTGCATGGAAGCCTTCTGACATGCCTGGAGTCCCGAGAAAACTCGCTGAACACCACCTTAACGTAGACCCAAAGATGAAACCAGTACGCCAATATCTTCGTCGTTTTAACGAGGAGAGACGCAAGGCTATTGGAGAAGAGGTAGTCTGGCTCCTAGCTGTCGGGTATATCATTGAAGTTTTTCACCCCGAGTGGATGGCTAACCCGGTGCTTGTTCTGAAGAAGAACGGCACCTGGCGCATGTGTGTCAACTACACGGATCTCAACAAAGCCTGTCCGAAGGATCCTTTTGCTCTCCCACGTATCGATCAGATCATTGATTCTACGGCGGGTTGTGATCGTTTGTGCTTTCTGGATGCATACTCCGGCTATCACCAGATCAAGATGGCTGTTGAGGATCAAGAAAAGACGGCTTTCATCACTCCCTTTGGTGCTTTCTGCTATGTCTCTATGCCTTTTGGGCTTAAGAGCGCAGGGGCGACTTATCAGCGCTGCGTCCAGAATTGCCTTCGGCCATAGATTGGGCGTAATGTTCACGCCTATGTTGATGACATCGTGGTGAAGTCTCAGAAGAAAGAGACGCTCTTGGAAGACATCAAGGAAACGTTGGTAATCTTCGAGTGTACCAAATATAACTTAACCCAGCAAAGTGTGTTTTCGGTGTTCCCGCAGGCAAACTTTTGGGTTTCCTAGTTTCTGAGCGAGGGATTGAAGCTAACCTGGACAAGATCAAGGCAGTAACTTCGCTGGCTGAGCCGGCAAATATAAACCAGGTTCAGCGCCTGGCGGGTCGCATCGCTGCCTTAAGTCGTTTCATAAGCCGCCTGGGGGGAAAAGATATACCTTTTTATCAAGTATTGAAGAAAACAGGCGACTTTAAGTGGACTGGCGTCGCTAATGAGGCCTTTGAAGCACTCAAGAAGCAGCTTGTTAATCCGCCCGTCTTAGCCGCCCCTGCTGAGAAAGAGCCGATGCTCCTGTACATTGCCGCTAATTCCAAAGTGGGGAGTGTAGCAGTTGTTGTCGAGCGGAAAGAGGAAGGGAAGGAGTATCCGGTTCAGCACCCAGTTTACTTCGTCAGTGAAGTTTTAACTTTGTCCAAGCAGCGGTACCCGCATTGGCAAAAGTTAGTCTTTGGAATTTTTATGGCGAGCCGGAAGCTGAAACACAATTTCCAGGAGCATCCAATCACGATGGTCAGTTCGGCACCTCTTGGTGATATCATACCAAACCGGGAGGCCACTGGACGAATTGCTAAGTGGGCGATTGAACTTGGTGATCACCATCTAAAGTATGTACCTTGAACCACCATCAAGTCCCATGCACTGGTAGATTTCATCAACGACTGGACAGAGTTGCAGATTCCAGGGGATAGGCCAAACAACACTTACTGGACTATACACTTTGATGGATCTAGGCAGTTGGAGGGCTCGGGGACTGGAGTCAGTTTGTCTTCTCCATGAGGTGACAAATTTTGCTATGTTTTGCGGCTCATGTTTCCTTGTACTAACAATGCAGCCGAATATGAGGCCCTCCTACACGGACTTAGAATAGCTAAAGAGATGAATCTGAGCCGGGTCAGGTGTTTTGGCGACTCAGACTTGGTGGCTCAACAAGTATCAGGGACTTGGGATTCTAAGGACCCCCTGATGGTGGCTTACCGACGGGCAGTTTCTGATGTGGCGGGTCATTTTCAAGGCTATCAGGTAGATCATATAGATCGCCGGCTCAATGAGGCGGCTGATGCCCTGTCACGACTCGGCTCACAGAGGAAGCCGGTCCCCCCAATGTGTTCTTAGACGTCCTTCATAATCCGTCCGTCAAAGTGCCGTCTGAGGAGGATATAGCTATCCCTGACCCAGAGGCACAGTTGATGGCGGCTCTCCATGCTACTCCGGACTGGACTATTCCATATCTAGCTTATCTGACTTGAGGCGAGCTCCCAGTTGAGGAAAACATGGCTCGACAGATAATTTGACGGTCCAAGTCAATGACTATCGTTAATGGCGAGTTACACCGACGAAGCAGCACTGGCGTGTTTCAACGTTGTGTTTCCCCTGAGGAAGGCCAGGAAATTCTTAATGAAATTCATGCTGGTGATTGTGGGCATCATGCCGGCTCACGGTCCTTGGTGGCAAAAGCTTTTCGACATGGTTTCTACTCGCTAACGGCTCACGTAGATGCAGAAGAGATTGTGCACAAGTGCGATGGATGTCAAAAGTTTGGTCGTCAGTCCCATCTCCCGGCTCAAGAATTGCGTATGATCCCAATTACTTGGCCATTTGCGGTTTGGGGGCTCGATGGTATGCCTCCAACGTATCTACTTTTCCTCACTCTTTTGCCCTTGTTTTGGACTCTAATTTGCATGATTTGAATGGAACTAACCCGGACTGACGCTGTTTTCAGCAGAATTGCCATGGTGTTGTTTTTGTGCAGAAATAAAAGTTCTCGGAATGGAAAGAAACTTTCTGGAGATTTATTTTGGAAAATATAAAAAAAATACTTGAGCCAGAAACCACCGGAGAGGGGGCCCAGGGTGCGCAGCACCCACCAGGGCGCGCCTGCCCCCTCCCGGCGTGCCCTGGGGGTGCTGGGCACCTCGTGGCCCCAATTGCCCTATCTCTGCCACTATAAATACCTATTTTTCCAGAAAAAATAGGAGAGGAAGAATTATCACGTTTCACAAGACGGAGCCGCCGCCACCTCCTGTTCTTCATCGGGAGGCCAGATCTGGAGCCCGTTTGGGGCTCCAGAGAGGGGAATCTTCGGTCTTCGTCATCACCAACCTTTCTCCATCGCCAATTCCATGATGCTCCCCACCGGGAGTGAGTAATTCCTTCGTAGGTTTGCTGGTCGGTGACGAGTTGGATGAGATTCATCATGTAATCGAGTTAGTTTTGTTAGGGCTTGATCACTAGTATCCATTATGTTCTGAGATTGATGTTGCTATGACTTTGCTATGCCTAATTCTTGTCACTACGGCCCGAGTGCCATGATTTCAGATCTGAACCGTTTATGCTATCACCTCTATATCAATGTTCTTTATCCGATCTTGCCTAGTCATATGCACCTATTACGTGTTATGATCCGTCAACCCCATAGTGATTATATTTGGGATACTTCGCGGTGATGACCATAGTTTGAGGAGTTCATGTATTCACCATGTGTTAATGCTTTGTTCCGGTTCTCTATTAAAAGGAGAACTTAATATCCCTTAGTTTCCTTATGGACCCCGCTGCCACGGGAGGGTAGGACAAAAGATGTCATGCAAGTTCTTTTCCATAAGCACGTATGACTATTTACGGAATACATGGCTACATTACATTGATGAACTGGAGCTAGTTCTGTATCGCCCTAGGTTATGACTGTTATATGATGAATATCATCCAATAAGTTACCGATCCAGTGCCTACGATCTTTCCACTTATTACTCTTGCTAAGTTACTACTCCCGTTGCTGCTATCCCAACTGCTACAAAACTACTGCTACTACTGTTACCGCTACTGTTACTATTGCTACTGCTATCAAAACTATCATATTACTGTGCTACTGATCACTTTGCTGCAGATATTTAATCTCCAGGTGTGGTTGAATTGACAACTCAACTGCTAATACTCTCAAGTATTCTTTGGCTCCCCTTGTATCGAATCTATAAATTTGGGTTGAATACTCTACCCTCGAAAACTGTTGCGATCATTTATACTTGTGGGTTATCAAGACCTTTTTCTAGCGCCGTTGCCGGGGAGCATAGCAATATTTATTGAGTCACTTGGGATTTATATCAATTTATCACTATGAAGAATCTGAAGGATCCAAGGACCAAGATTTTTCCCTCTACTACGAGGGGAGGTAAGGAACTGCCATCTAGCTCTGCACTTGATTCACCTTCTGTTATGAGTAAGCTTGCAACACCACCTCATGCGAGTAATCCTGATATGTCGCAAGTTATTGATGATGCTATCTCTGCTATGAATGATGTTTATGATGATGCTAGTACCGTGCTTGATGATAATGTGCCGCTAGGAGAATTTCTTGATGAACAAATTGCTAGAGCTAAAGAAAATGAAATTGCTGAAACTGATGAAGCTTATGAAACTGATTATGACTATGAAACTCCTATTAGTCCTAGTTCCCCTAAGTTTGAAATGCCTAAGATACTTGAAGGTTATGTTATGGACGAGGAGATATCTAGAGAAATTCTTTCTAACAAGGATAGAGACGGTCTTAAGAAATTTCTATGCAAGTATAAGGAAAAAACTTTGAATGCTAGAATGAAATATGATCCTAAGTTTGCTACTTCACCTATCTGTGTTACCGATAATGATTATGAGTTCTCTGTCGACCCAGAGTTAATTACTTTGGTTGAATCTGATCCTTTCCATGGCTATGAAACTAAAACTGTAGTGGCACACCTTACTAAGCTGAATGATATAGCCACCCTCTTTGCTCATGATGAGAATATTCGCTACTATTACATCCTTAAGTTGTTTCCGTTCTCATTAAAGGGTGATGCTAAGACATGGTACAATACTCTTGCTCCTGGTTGTGTGCGTAGTCCCCAGGATATGATTTACTACTTCTCTGAAAAATATTTTCCTGCTCATAAGAAACAAGCTGCCTTACAAGAAATATTTAACTTTGTGCAAATTGAAGAAGAGAGTCTCCCACAAGCTTGGGGAGGCTTCTCCAGTTGCTTAATGCTTTGCCTGATCATCCTCTTAAGAAAAATGAAAAACTTGATATCTTTTATAATGGACTAACCGATGCTTCTAGGGACTTCTTAGATAGTTGTGCTGGTTGTGTTTTCAGGGAACGAACTGTTGAACAAGCTGAAGAATTATTGAATAACGTATTGAAAAATTATGATGATTAGACTCTTCCCAAACCACCGCCTAAACCCACTCCGAAGAAGAGGGGTATCTTATTTCTCAGTCCTGAAGATATGCAAGAGGCAAAGAAATCTATGAAGGAAAAAGGTATTAAAGCTGAGGATGTTAAGAATTTGCCACCTATTGAAGAAATACATGGCCTTGACACACCACCACCTCCGCATGTGGTAGAGGTAAATTCTTTATTAAAGTTTAATGAAAGTGACATCCCTCACAATAAACCTCCTAGTCAATGCTTATATGAGTTTGATAACTATATTATGAAGCAAGATAATTTCAAAGCCCATGTTCTGAAACAGTTGAAATACAATTGTGATATGATTGCTCGCTTGAGTGACTTGCTATTTAGAATCAGTAACGATGTTAGAGGTGTAGGAAAGCATGCCTCTATGGTTCAAACTCAATTAGAACAAGTAGCTAAGTCTCAAAAAGAATTGCTTGATGAAATGAATAGTAATATGCATGACTTTGCTGCTAGAGTAGTAACTAGAGGAGGTAGAATGACCCAAGAACCACTCTATCCTGAGGGTCATCCTAAATGAATTGAACAAGACTCTCAGAGAATTAATCTTGATGCACCTAGTCCTTCTAAGAAGAAAAAGAAAAAGAAAAATGATAGGACTTTGCATACCTCTAGTGAACCTGAGACACAAAAACCTCCTGATAATAATGACGTCTCTATTTCCGATGCTGAAACTCAGTCTTGTAGTGAACATCAACCTAGTGGTAATGAAAATGATAATGATGATGTTCACGATGATGCTCAACCTAGTAATGATAGAGAACCAGATAATGATATTGAAATAGAGCCTGCTCCTGATCTTGATAACCCACAACCTAAAAATAAACGTTATGATAAAAGAGACTTTGTGGCTAGGAAACATGGTAAAGAAAGAGAGCCATGGGTTCAGAAACCCATGCCATGTCCACCTAAGCCATCTAAGAAAAAGGATGATGAAGAATTTGAGCGCTTTGTTGAAATGATTAGGCCAGTCTTTTTGCGTACCCGTTTGACTGATATTTTGAAAATGGCCCCTTATGCAAAGTATATGAAAGACATCATCACAAATAAAAGAAAAATACCTGAAGCTGAAATCTCCACTATGCTTGCTAATTATTCTTTTAAGGATGGAGTACCTAAAAAACTTGGAGATCCGGGAATACCAACTATACCTTGCTCCATCAAAAGAAACTTTGTTAAAACTGCTTTGTGTGATTTGGGAGCCGGTGTTAGTGTTATGCCTTTCTCCTTATATAAAAGACTTGATTTGAATAAACTCACACCTACTGAGATATCATTGCAAATGGCTGACAAATCAACAATCATACCTATTGGTATTTGTGAGGATGTGGCCGTTGTTGTTGCAAATGTTACTATCTTAACGGACTTTGTTATTCTTGAGATGCCCGAGGACGACAACATGTCGATTATCCTTGGTAGACCCTTTTTGAATACTGCAGGGGCTGTTATTGATTGCAATAAAAGCAAAGTCACTTTTCATATTAATGGTAATGAGCACATGGTGCACTTTCCGAAGAAACAATTTCAAGTGAATGGTATAAATGTTATTGAAGAATCTCCGACCATCACTATTGGAAGTTTTCAACTACCTCTACCTACTGCCAAAAAGAAATATGATATACTTATTGTAGGGGATATGTACATCCCCATTGAGGTAACTTAGTGTTTTACGAAAGTTCTTCGGTTTCATGCTAATCGGAAGTGGTTGTTAATAAGACTTGATCAACCTTATTAATGAATCATTTTTGAGAGGTATGACGTCGATGAATCTAGTAAGCACAACTTTCTGCTCCCATCTTTTATTTTCTGTTTTAGTTAGTCAAATAAAATAAAATGCCATGTTTATCCTATTTTCTGTATTCTCCGTGCAATAAAAAATGACCCAAAAATAAAAATTCTCAGAATGCCCTGAAAATTTAACACGAATTTTTCCTGAATATTTAAGAATTTTTGGTGCAAATAACACCTGAGGGGAGTGCCCAGGGTGCTCAGCACCCATCAGGGCGCGCCAGCACCCCTAGGCGCGCCCTGGTGGGTGGTGGCCCCCACGTAGGCCCCCTCACTTATCTCTTTAGCCCACATCACCACCTACCTCCAGCAAAAAATCACCACAACCACCATTTTCATGTTCTTGCTCTCAAACCCGCGGATTTCGATCTCTTTGCTCGAAGCTTCGTTTCCAAAACTGTTTGGAGGGAGTGCTACTTGGTATGTGACTCCTCCATTGCTCCAATTAGTTTTTGTTTTAGTGGGTTATTTTTAGAGTAATTAGCTACTCTTTGTGCTGCTGTAGATGAGCTTGCATGTTGAATTCTTACAGTTCTAAGTAGTTTGAATGCTCAATATGGCCTGTATGCATGCTTAGGAGTAGTTGCTAACAATCTTACAAGGTTTTGTTGACAAAATTTTGTGGACTAATTTTTTTTCATAAATTTTATCGGAATAAAATGAATATCTTTAGGAAGTTCTCCTCCAAGAAAAGTGCCAATGGAGTCATTGGGGAATCATCGGACAATGACCTTCACACTCCAAGAAAGGTGGAGGTGCGGCCGTGCGAATGGCCGCATGATGCCTTCCTGGAGGAGGCCGGAATCCACCAAGAGTTCGCTCAGTTTGTCGCAAACACTGGGTTAACTGAGTTCCTCGCAGATAAGTGTGACCAATATCACATCCTTACAAGTTCCTTTGCGCAAAGTTTTAATTATTTAGCGAGAAACAATCCTCCTGAAGTTGAGTTTAACCTTTATGCTGAAACTCACAGAATGTCACTAACCAACTTCTGTAACATATGCTTGATTCCTTCTGATGGGGACTTGAGAGAACCTAGGCCATCTGAGTTTGAGGATTTTCTCCTCACATTAACCGTGGGTGAGGATAGAGGCGTGTCGAAGGCCACTGCTATTAGCTTATAGTTTCCCTCAGTACATTATTTCGCCTTAGTCATCACTAAGTGTTTAACCGCTAGGGAGAAGGTCAGCTCACTCAATGCTCCTGACCTCGCTATTTTACGATGTGCACTTTATGATGATCACACCTTTAGTATGGGGGCTATTATTGCCCGGCTCTTACAGCTCAATAAAACTAAGGGAAAGATACATGGTGGTATTTATGCTACTCGCTTAGCGAACCACTTTAAAACCCCCTTTCGCCCACATGATTACCTCTTACCCTGAGTTTACCTCGATCATAAGACACTACAGGCTCACCATTTTCTTGATGTAACTGACTCTCCACGTGATATTCAGTATAACTTAGTATTTAGCAAGGAAACACGTGATATTATCCCGTTGCCTGCACCTGCTTTGTTTGATCCTATTGCCAGGAACGGATACAGGATTATGCCAGATGACATTACAGCTTACCGGAACAACTTAGCAGCTGCTGAGGAGGAGCACCAGGGGTGGGATGCTCAGGTGCCGCCTCAGCCTAACTACGACTTGGGACTGGACGACTACTACGGATGGTGATTACCAAGCTAGGCCAAAAGCCTAAGCTTGGGGGAGTACGTATTTCCACCGACATTACATTCATGTTCGCACATTTCATTCCAGTTGTCGGTGTTCATACTTTTTCATTGTAATATCCATGTTAGATTTGTTTTCTCGCTTTCTTCTTGTGTGTTTGAAAAACTTTGAGAAAACCCAAAAATATTTCCTACTTCTTTTTAGTTTTTCTTTCTAGCTTGGTTAATTCTAGCATTAAAAGAAAACCCAAAAATATTTCTCGCTTCTTCTTTTGTTTGTTGAGAGCTATCCCGTGTAAATAGTTTTTCTCATTTTAGTTTTTCTTCTTTTATTTGCTTCCTTCAAGAAAAACCCAAAAACTCCAAAAATATTTCAGTGTGTTTCTCTGAAATTCTTTTCTTTTTACTTGAGTCGTAACACGGAGAAGACCACGATGAATTTGTTGAGTGGTTCTCATCTGCATTATTGTTTATCTGACAAAGAACCCATATTACCTTGTCTTCTCCTCTTGAATAAAATGTTTGCAGATTCTAGCTTAGTCCACGGCATTCTTGCACTATTATTATCTTCTTATCGTTCGGTCGTGCAAGTGAAAGGCAATAATGACGACATTTGATGAATTGACTGTGGCAGCGAAAGGCGGGTATGAACTCAACTTGTTTTTGTTTTTGTAAATATGTTTAACCTAGTATCCCTTGATTCAGCTCATTATGATCAAACATGTTTGCAATGACCATTAGAGATTATAGTTGTTCATGCCATGCTTAAGTAGCTAGGAGTGGATAATGATTTATCTTGGGTGTCAACATGCATTAAAATGGTTGTGATGCGGTATGATGATATGGTATCCTCCTCTGAATGTTTCTTGTGGCTTGACTTGGCACATGTTCACTCATGTAGTTGAATCAAAACCAACTTAGCCTTCATGATATTTATGTTCGTGGTGCCATATCCTACTCATGCTAGCATTCAATGTTGATTATATGTAATGCATGTTCATGACCGTCTTCGCTCTCTAGCTGGCCGCTTCTCAATCTAATTGCTAGCCTTCGCCTGTACTAAGCGGAAATACTGCTTGTGCATCCAAACCCTTAAACCAAGTTATGCCAGATGAGTCCACTATATCTACCTATATGCGGTATTACCCTGCCGTTCCAAAGTAAATTTGCATGCGCCACCTCTAAAATTTCAAATAAACATCTGTTTTGTGTGCCTGGACCGCTCATGGAGCAACAGGGGGCGGTCAGTATCTTCCATGCTAAGCGGGTTATTCTCATGACGAGTGTTTATTCACTTGTCCTTATACGAGAGGGGCGGTAATAGGGATTCCCAGTCCCGAAATAAAAAAATAAAAAATAATTAAACAAAACTCCCCCAGGAATGTTGTTGGTTTGGACGGTACCCGTGGATGCGGCTCGCCGTGGAGTGTGATTGTTGGTGGAGGGGGAGTAAACCTTTACTTTTACCGCTTGGGAACCGCCGCTAATTTGTTTAGCATGGAAGATATTGATAACTCTTGGTCGTGACGTTGACAGGAAGGGTGTACCTCCCAAAATTATATCTATCTCTGTTTTAAACTTTGAGCTCTGGCACCACTGCAAATCCATGCTTCCCTCTGCGAAGGGACTATCTATTTACTTTTATGTTGAGTCATCACCTTCTCAAATAAGCGCCAGACCTGAGAGCACTATTGTCATCCTCATGCATTGTGTATAGTTGATGTTGGGTGCAGCATGACTGGATCTTTTCTACCATGAATTACAATGTTTAGTCCCTGCTTGAACTTTGGAGGTGCTCTGCATTTATGTTTTGCGGTCTCAGAAAGGGCTAGCGAGATACCACTATTGTCATATTGTATCACGATTGTTTTGACAAAATGTTGGCGCTTGAGATGTATTATTATTGCTCGCTAGTTGCTTATGTTAATGATACGAGTAAATATAATTCCTAAGAGTTATTGTTGACATGCTTAGTCATAATCTTTGCGGAAAACCTGGGTGCTACTTAAGCATATATATGTAAACAAGAACAAAAGAGTTCATAAAAGTTTTTCATTATCACTTTCAGTTTGTCAACTGAATTGCTTGAGGACAAGCAAAGGTTTAAGCTTGGGGGAGTTGATACGTTTCCAACGTATCTACTTTTCCTCACTCTTGTGCCCTTGTTTTGGACTCTAATTTGCATGATTTGAATGGAACTAACCCGGACTGATGATGTTTTCAGCAGAATTACCATGGTGTTGTTTTTGTGCAGAAATAAAAGTTCTCGGAATGGAACGAAACTTTCTGGAGATTTATTTTGGCAAATATAAAAAATACTGGAGCCAGAAACCACCGGAGAGGGGGCCCAGGGTGCGCAACACCCACCAGGGCGCGCCAGCCCCCTCCCGACGCGCCCTGGGGGGTGCTGGGCACCTCGTGGCCCCACTTGCCCTATCTCCGCCACTATAAATTCCTATTTTTCTAGAAAAAAATAGGAGAGAAAGAATTATCGCATTCACAAGATGGAGCCGCCGCCAACTCCTGTTCTTCATCGGGAGGCCAGATCTGGAGCCCGTTTGGGGCTCCGGAGAAGGGAATGTTCGGTCTTCATCATCACCAACCATTCTCCATCACCAATTCCATGATGCTCCCCACCGGGAGTGAGTAATTCCTTCATAGGCTTGCTGATCGGTGAGGAGTTGGATGAGATTCATCATGTAATCGAGTTAGTTTTGTTAGGGCTTGATCACTAGTATCCATTATGTTCTGAGATTGATGTTGCTATGACTTTGCTATGCCTAATGCTTGTCACTAGGGCCCGAGTGCCATGATTTCAGATCTGAACCGTTTATGTTATCACCTCTATATTAATGTTCTTGATCTGATCTTTCCTAGTCATATGCACCTATTACGTGTTATGATCCGTCAACCCCATAGTGACAATATTTGGGATACTTCGCGGTGATGACCGTAGTTTGAGGAGTTCATGTATTCACCATGTTAATGCTTTGTTCCGGTTCTCTATTAAAAGGAGGCCTTAATATCCCTTAGTTTCCTTATGGACCCCGCTGCCATGGGAGGGTAGGACAAAAGATTTCATGCAAGTTCTTTTCCATAAGCACGTATGACTATTTACGGAATACATGCCTACATTACATTGATGAACTGGAGCTAGTTCTGTATCGCCCTATGTTATGACTGTTATATGATGAATATCATCCAACGAGTTACCGATCCAGTGCCTACGATCTTTCCACTTATTGCTCTTGCTAAGTTACTACTGCTGTTGCTGCTGTCCCAACAGCTACAAAACTATTGCTACTACTGTTACCGCTACTGTTACTATTGCTACAACTATCAAAACTATCATATTACTGTGCTACTGATCACTTTGCTGCAGATATTTAATCTCCAGGTGTGGTTGAATTGACAACTCAACTGCTAATACTCTCAAGTATTCTTTGGCTCCCCTTGTGTCGAATCTATAAATTTGGGTTGAATACTCTACCCTCGAAAACTGTTGCGATCCCCTATACTTGTGGGTTATCACTCGACATGGTCGGCCCGTTCAAGCCGTCGTCTGACAACAAGACCCACCTCTTGGTGGCAGTTGATAAGTTCACCAAGTGGGTTGAAGCAGAGCTAGTTAGTAGCTGAGATGCAGAGACTGCGGTCAAGTTCTTGAAAAAGTTGATCTTCCGTTTTGGCTACCCCCACATCATTATCACTGATAATGGTACCAATTTATCCAAGGGAGCCATGGAACAGTTTTGTAACCGAGAACACATCCGGCTTGACCAGGCAGCAGTTGCCCATCCACAATCCAACGGACAAGCCAAATGAGCCAATCAGGAGATCCTCACAGGGATCAAACCACGGCTTATGGTACTAGTCGAGTGTACTAACGCAGAAATTCCTTTGAGGTAGCTTGAGACTGCGTCGGTATTTCCCCAAAGAGGAAGGGATGATGCAGCACAGCGACGGTAAGTATTTCCCTCAGTTATGAAACCAAGGTTATCGAACCAGTAGGAGGATCACCACCACCCAATAAGCAGCACCTGCACACAAACAACAAATACTTGCAACTCGACGCGAAAGAGAGGTTGTCAATCTCTCTATGGTAAATAGATGGATTAGGTAGTGATAGATAGGAGAGATAGATCTCTCAAGAACACAAATAAAAAGAGTAAATATGCAGCAATATGTTTTTGGGTTTTTGGTTTTGTAGATCTGAAAACAAAGAGTGCAAAAAACATAGATCGGAAAGCAATATGATAGAAAAGTAGACCCGGGGGGGCGTAGGGTTGACTAGTGGCTTCTCTCATGAGTATAGCGCACGGTGGGTGAACAAATTACTGTTGGGCAATTGATAGAAAATCGAATAGTCATGACGATATCCAAGGCGATGATCATTATATAGGCATCACGTCCAAGATAGATAGACCGACTCTTGCCTGCATCTACCTCTATTACTCCACACATCGACTGCTATCCAGCATGCATCTAGTGTATAAGTTCATGGAAAAACGGAGTAATGCAATAAGAACGATGACATGATGTAGACAAGATCTATTCATGTAGGAACATACCCCATCTTGTTATCCTTAATAGCAATGATACATGCGTGTCTTGCTGCCCCTTCTGTCACTGGGAAAGAACACCGCAAGATCGAACCCATCACAAAGCACCTCTTCCCATGGCAAGAAAAATCGATCTAGTTGGCCTAACTAAACCAAAGATTCGAAAAAGAAATACGATGCTATAAGCAATCATGCATATAAGAGATCAAAGAAGACTCAAATAATATTCATGGATAGAAACTGATCATGAACTCAAAATTCATCGGATCCCAACAAACACACCGTAAAAGTTTACATCAAATAGATCTCCAAGAGACCATTGTATTGAGAATCATAAGAGAGAGAAGAAGTCATCTAGCTACTGCCTACGGACCCGTAGGTCTATGGTGGACTACTCACGCATCATCGGAGAGGCACCTATGAGGAATATGAACCCCTCCATGATGGTGTTTAGATTGGATCTCGCGGTTCTGGAACTTGCGGCGGCTGGAATTGTGTTTCGTCGACTCCTCTAGAGTTTTTGGATTTTCTGGGAATTTATAGGCACGATAGTTGGTTGAGGTGGTGCCCGAGGTGCCCATCCCCCACCAGGCCGCGCCAGGGGGCCTCTGGCGCGCCCTGGTGGAGGATGGCCACCCTGGCCCCCCTCTTCTGGTGTTCTTTGGCCCATCTTCTTTCTTCTGGTCCAGAAAAAATCCACAAAAATCCCCGCAGCGTTTGATCTAGTTGGCCTAATATATTCATCATATTCTTTTCTTCTTTGTATAGCATGGATATTTGGACTTGTAAATGATTCAAAGACATAGTCTAGTTTTAACATAATGACTTCAATACTCAAGCATGTGAACAAGCAACCACGTCTTTCAAAATATCAACACTAAAGAAAGTTATCCCAAGCCCATCATGCTCAATCATTGATCCATTCATGAAAGACACTCAAATATTAGCTATGCCCAATGCTCAAGTACGATCATAGTGCCCCCTAGTTGGTGCTTATAAGATAAGATGGAGACTGAAAGCAAAAATAAAAATTGCATAAAGTTAATAGATAGGCCCTTCCCAGAGGGAAGTAGGGATTTGTAGAGGTGTCAGAGCTCAAAGTTTTAAATTGAGAGAGAAAAAATATTTTGGGTGGCATGCTTTTCCTGTCAACGAAAACGACAAAGTAGCTCACAATACTTTCCATGCTCGATATATCATAGGCTGTTCCCAAACAGAAAATAAAGTTTATTCCTTTTTCCACCAAACTTTCACTTTCCATGGCGGGCCGTATCCACGGTTGCCTTCCATACCAACACTTTCCAAGGAATTTATTATTTGACAACATAAAGTAAATATTTTTTCTTTTTCATTTCGGGAATGGGCATCCCTATTACCGCCGCACTCTCGTGCAATGACAAGTGAATAAACACTCATCTTGAGAATAACACATCTAGGATGGAAAAATATTGGACACTCCCCACCGTTTCATGAGCGGTACGGGCACACAAAAGAGAAAATTTATTTTGAAAATTTAGAGATGGCACATACAAATTTGCTTGGAACGGTATGGAAATACCGCATATAGGTAGGTATGGAGGACTCATAAGGCAAAACTTGGTTTAAGGATTTTGGATGCACAAGTAGTATTTCTACTTAGTACAAATGAAGGCTAGCAAATAGATTGGGAAGCAACCAAACCAAGAAACGAAAAATCACATAAGTGAACATTGAACATAACTAACACCAAATCATGCACCACAAGTAGGATGTAACTTCATTGCATAACTATTGACTTTCGTGCATACATAGGGAATCACAAACCTTAACACCAATATTCCTACTAAGCATAATTACTCACTAACATGACTCACATATTACTATCATCATGTTTCAAAACTATTACAAGGAATCAAGTTTAATTTGTCCAATGATCTTCATGAAAGTTTTTATTATATCCTCCTTGGATATCTATCACTTTGGGACTAGTTTCATATATTACCATTGCTTTTTGGCAAGCTCAAACAAATTTAAGTGAAGCACATGAGCATAAAGATTTCATCTCTCAAAAAGGTATAAGTGAAGCATGAGAGGATTTCTTCAAAAATTTACTAACTCTCAAATTAATCTAAGTGAAGCATGAGAGTATTTCTACCAAAATTTCCAAGCACACCGTGCTCAAAAAGATATAAGTGAAGCACTAGAGCAAATCTATAGCGCAAAAAGTTTAAGTGAAGTACATAGAGCAATTCTAACAAATCATAGCATGATTTTGGCTTTCTCAAATAGGTGTGTACAGCAGGGATACAAAGGAAAAACTAACAAACAAAGCAAGCAAAGATACAAGACTCTCCAAGCAAAACACATGATATGTGACGAATAAAAATATAGCTCCAAGTAAAATACTGATTGTCGTTAGAAGAAAGAGGGGATGCCACTCGGGGGCATCCCCAAGCTTAGTTGCTTGTTACTCTTTGGATATATCTTGGGGGTGCGGTAGCATCCCCAAGCTTAGGCTTTTTCTACTCCTTATTCCTTCATCCATCGTGATCTCACCCAAAACTTGAAAACTTCAATCACACAAAACTCAACAAAATCTCCGTGAGATCCGTTAGTATAATAAAGCAAATCACTACTTTAGGTACTGTTGTAAACCCATTCAAATTTTATAATTGCATTATACCTACTGTATTTGAACTTTACCATGGCTTATACCCCCAATACAAACCATACATTCATCAAAACAAGCACACAATGCAACAAAAACAGAATCTATCTCAAACAGAACAGTCTTTAGTAATCTGTACTCTACCCATACTTTTGTAACTCTAAAAATTCTGAAAAATTAGGACAACGTAAGTAATTTGTATAGAAACACTTTGTTAAAATTTCAGCTCAAGACCACGTTCCAGCAAAAAATGAAAATTCATATACTGTATGCAAAGTTTCTGTTTCAGATTCAGCATCACTTCTACTCATCCTATGAATCATCCTAACGGTTCTACTTGGCACAAACACTAAATAAACCATAAAAACACAATCATAACATAGGCATAATTGTGTGAACACTCAAAAACAGAAAGGAAAAAGCAAAAATATATTTATTCATTGGGTTGCCTCCCAACAAGCGCTATCGCTTTACGCCCCTAGCTAGGCATAATGATTTCAATGATGCTCACATAAAAAGTAGTAATTGAAATATGCAAAAGAGCATCATGAATAGCATGACAAACACATTTAAGTCTAACCCATTTCCTATGCATAGGGATTTTGTGAGCAAACAATTTATAGGAACAAGAATCAACTAGCATAGGAAGGCAAAACAAGCATAACTTCAAAACTTTGAACACATAGGGAGGAAACTTGATATTATTGCAATTACTACAAGCATATATTCCTCCCTCATAATAAATTTCAGTAGCGTCATGAAGGAATTCAACAATATAACTATCACATAAATCATTCTTTTCATGATGCACAAGGATAGAATTTTCATTACTCTCCACATAAGCAAATTCCTTTTCATTCATGGTAGTGGGAGCAAACTCAACAAAATAACTATCATGAGACACTTGATTGACATAACCACATTGCAAATTAAAACCATGATGATAAGTTTCATGGTTATCATTAATCATTATAGCATACGTGTCATCACCATCATCATGAATAGGAGGCATGCAATCATCATAATAAATTTGCTCATCAAAACTTGGGGAACTAAAAATTTCATCTTCATCAAACATAGCATCCCCAAGCTTGTGGCTTTGCATATCATTAGCATAATTGACGTTAATAGAATTTATAGTAACAACATTGCAATCATGCTTTTCAATCAAGGAGCTATCATGAATCACCTTATAAATTTCTACTTTCAACACTTCATTAAAATTTTCAGATTGATGATTTTCAAGCAAAACTTCATAGAGATGATCAAGTTCACTGAACTCACTAGCAATTGGTTCATCATAATTTGGTCTTTTGAAAAGATTAGCATGGATGAGGATCCATATCAATAGATTTTTAGCAAGTGAAGATGCAAGCAAATAGAAGGCACATGGAAACACAAGCAAAGATAGCAAACAAGCAAACAAAAAGAGATCCAGCGAGAAAAAGGCAAACAAAAAAGAGGGCGAATAAACGGCAAATTGGTGAAGTGGGGGAGAGGAAAACGAGAGGCAAATGGCAAATAATGTAATTGCAAGGAGATGAGATTTGTGATTCGGAACCTGGTAGATGATGATGGAGTCCCCTCGGTGCCTACAATAGGCACGTAGAAGAGACCGCTTCCTCCCCGGCAACGGCGCTAGAAATTCCTTTGACGTACTTGGACTGCGTCGGTATTTCCCCAAAGAGGAAGGGATGATGCAGCACAACGATGATAAGTATTTCCCTCAGTTATGAAACCAAGGTTATCGAACCAGTAAGAGGATCACCACCACCCAATAAGCAGCACCTGCACACAAACAACAAATACTTGCAACCCGACGCGAAAGAGAGGTTGTCAATCTCTCTATGATAAATAGATATATTAGGTAGTGATAGATAGGAGAGATAGATCTCTCAAGAACACAAATAAAAAGAGTAAATATGCAGCAATATATTTTTGGGTTTTTGGTTTTGTAGATCTGAAAACAAAGAGTGCAGAAAACGTAGATCGGAAAGCAATATGATAGAAAAGTAGACCCGGGGCCGTAGGGTTCACTAGTGGCTTCTCTCATGAGTATAGCGCACGGTGGGTGAACAAATTACTGTTGGGCAATTGATAGAAAATCGAATAGTCATGACGATATCCAAGGCAATGATCATTATATAGGCATCACGTCCAAGATAGATAGACCGACTCCTGCCTGCATCTACCTCTATTACTCCACACATCGACCGCTATCCAGCATGCATCTAGTGTATTAAGTTCATGGAAAAACGGAGTAATGCAATAAGAACGATGACATGATGTAGACAAGATCTATTCATGTAGGAATAGACCCCATCTTGTTATCCTTAATAGCAACGATACATGCGTGTCTTGCTGCCCCTTCTGTCACTGGGAAAGAACACCGCAAGATCGAACCCATCACAAAGCACCTCTTCCCATGGCAAGAAAAATCGATCTATTGGCCTAATTAAACCAAAGATTCGAAGAAGAAATACGATGCTATAAGCAATCATGCATATAAGAGATCAAAGAGGACTCAAATAATATTCATGGATAGAAACTGATCATGAACTCAAAATTCATCGGATCCCAACAAACACACCGCAAAAGTTTACATCAAATAGATCTCCAAGAGACCATTGTATTGAGAATCATAAGAGAGAGAGAAGAAGCTATCTAGCTACTGCCTACAGACCCGTAGGTCTATGGTGGACTACTCACGCATCATCGGAGAGGCACCTATGAGGAAGATGAACCCCTCCGTGATGGTGTTCAGATTGGATCTCGCGGTTCTGGAACTTGCGGCGGCTGGAATTTTGTTTCGTCGACTCCTCTAGGGTTTTTGTATTTTCTGGGAATTTATAGGCACGATAGCGGTTGAGGGGGTGCCCGAGGTGCCCATCCCCCACCAGGCCGCGCCAGGGGGCCTCTGGCGCGCCCTGGTGGAGGATGGCCACTGATACGTCTCCAACGTATCTACTTTTCCAAACTCTTTTGCCCTTGTTTTGGACTCTAATTTGCATGATTTGAATGGAACTAACCCGGACTGACGCTGTTTTCAGCAGAATTGCCTTGGTGTTATTTTTGTGCAGAAATAAAAGTTCTCGGATTGACCTGAAAATTTACGGGGAATATTTTTGGAATTAATAAAAAAATATTGGCGAAAGAATCAACTGCAGGGGGCCCACCACCTGGCCACAAGCCAGGGGGCGCGCCCACCCCCCTAGGGCGCGCACCTGTGGCTTGTGGGCCCCCTGTTGCTCCTCCGACCTCGTTTCCACTTCTATATATTCCTATTCGGGTAGAAAAAATCAGAGAGAAGAGTTCATCGCGTTTTACGATACGGAGCCGCCGCCACCTTCTGTTCTTCCTCGGGAGGGCAGATCTGGAGCCTGATTTGGGCTCCGGAGAGGGGAAATCGACGCCGTCGTCATCACCAACCATCCTTCATCACCAATTTCATGATGCTCTCCGCCGTTCATGAGTAATTCCATCATGGGCTTGCTGGACGGTGATGGGTTGGATGAGATTTACCATGTAATCGAGTTAGTTTTGTTAGGGTTTGATCCCTAGTATCCACTATGTTCTTAGATTGATGTTGCTATGACTTTGCTATGCTTAATGCTTGTCACTAGGGCCTGAGTGCCATGATTTCAGATCTGAACCTATTATGTTTTCATGAATATATGTGTGTTCTTGATCCTATCTTGCAAGTTGTAGACACCTATTACGAGTTATGATCCGCATCCCCCAGGGTGACAATAACTGGGATTCTTTCCGGTGATTACCGTAGTTTGAGAAGTTCATGTATTCACTAAGTGCTAATGCTTTGGTCCGGTTCTCTATTAAAAGGAGGCCTTAATATCCCTTAGTTTCCATTAGGACCCCGCTGCCACGGGAGGGTAGGACAAAAGATGTCATGCAACTTCTTTTCCATAAGCACGTATGACTATATATATGGAATACATGCCTACATTACATTGATGAATTGGAGCTAGATCTGTGTCACCCTATGTTATAACTGTTGCATGATGAATGCCATCCGACGTAATTATCCATCACTGATCCATTGCCTACGAGCTTTTCCATATTGATCTTTGCTAAGTTACTTTTCCGTTGTTACTGTTACAATCACTACGAAACTGCTACTGTCACTTTGCCATTGTTACCGTTACTTCCATATTACTTTGCTACTGAATACTTTGCTGCAGATATTAAGTTTTTCAGGTGTGGTTGAATTGACAACTCAGCTGCTAATACTCGAGAATATTCTTTGGCTCCCCTTGTGTCGAATCAATAAATTTGGGTTGAATACTCTACCCTCAAAAACTGTTGCGATCCCCTATACTTGTGGCTTCTCAGCCACCCTGGGCCCCCTCTTGTGGTGTTCTTTGGCCCATCTTCTTTCTTCTGGTCCAGAAAAATCCCCGCAGCGTTTGGTCTCCGTTTGGTACTGATTTTCTACGAAGTAAAAACAAGCAAAAACAGCAACTGGCACTTTGGCATTATGTCAATAGGTTAGTCCCAAAAAATGATATAATGTTGTAATAAAATGATTGTAAAACATCCAAGAATGATAATATAACAGCATGGAACAAGCAAAAATTATAGATACGTTGGAGACATATCATGTACTCCGGGCTTTTGGGTGGAGGAACTCCCCGTAGTACTTTGGAGTATTCGCACAACTCCAAATAGATCCACCGGATACACGCCTTTTTTCTTGGTGTACGAAGCCGAGGCAGTTCTACCAAGCGATATTCGCCATGACTCGCCTCGGGTTGCTGCTTAGGTTGAGGCGGATAATGAGCTAGCACGTCAAGATTCCCTGGATGCCTTGGAAGAAGAGCGTGATTTAGCAGCTTTCAGATCTGCTATTTATCAGCAAGACCTACGCCGCTATCACAGCCGTAGAGTCCGAAGCCGTACTTTTCAAGAGGGAGACTTAGCGCTATGTCTGATTCAAGATCAGACAGGAATGCATAAACTTTCTCCACCTTGGGAAGGTCCTTTTGTCATCAGCAGAAACCTTAACAATGGGTCATATTATCTGGTGGACTTACAGGAAGGATCATATACTTCTGAGGAGGAAACAACCCGGCCTTGGAACATCGCTCACCTACGGCCTTATTATACTTAGAAGAGCCACCGGCTCCCTTTTTGTAATTTCCTCCCCCCTGCAAATTATGTATATACTTCTTTATGTTCAAATATCATAAAGCTGACACCCTCGAAACTCGGGGTCTCTGTCGTTTCAGCCTATAAATTGAGCATGAGTCTTTATTGTTTGCAACATAGGTCACTTGAGGGCTTCCAACTCATCGAGTTTAGCTTTCTCACCCTTTTGACCCGGCAAAACCGCCACAATATATGGTTAAACCTGCATGTATGCTTGATGTGACTCCAATCAGGTGACCTCATGTATTCTTGCAAGTCAATCCTTTTTAGGACCCTGAACTTCTCAAGGTTAAAACATAGGCTTGAGTCATGTGAGAGCCGACATACAGAAAGCTAGGATAAACCATGGGTTATCATACCCGCTTCATTGAAGCAAGACTTGAGCCTCGAAAGCCAGTCTCTTTTTTGCTGAGTCTCATTGAGCCGGCTTACTAATAAAATCTATATGATTTTTTTTATCACAATGTAAACTTTTAGGCACAATATTGTCCCCGTTCCGGCTCATACCTGAGTAACCGGGTTAACAACTATGGTCATATTATGGCCAGGTTTTAGTGCTATATCTTCAATACTATTGAAGAAAAATTCAACAGATTTGAGTCTTGAAAACCAAGTTCTTTTTGTCGGCTTATTTCTTGACCTATCTTTCTGTCTCAATCAGTAAACTCATTGAGCACAACAAGGGAGACATACAGGGGAAGGAAAAAAGAGTGGCATAATCATATCAAAGCAACAAGCTCAAAAGATTGGAGTTCTGCACCAACAAAGGTGCACACATGCACGATGGCATGACCAAGGATTTCGAGTAAGTTTTCAGACTACCACTATTACAGGCCCACAATGGAGCTTCAAAATACTCAAGTTTTTTCTAAATTACTTGGGGGCTAACTCAGTATGGCGACTCATTTATCTTCAGGGATACCTTCATGCTTTTTCCTCATCAGCCGCCTCTGGATTTGCATCTGCCAGCTCATCATCCTCGTCAACCTGCTGTCCCTTCTGTTGCCATCGAATTGAGTTCAATGATTCAAAATTTGATGTTCCCTCAATAAGAGATGATGTGTCAACATCAGGAGCAAAAGATCTCTTACGTCGGGGAGGAACCAACTCTGCCGGATCATCCTTGGGCGGGTTAATACGCTCATTATCATCGGTATATGCAGCATGATATTTCACGAGGTCAATTTCTTCAGCTATCAGAGTCGCCAAAGGACGCGTCTTTGTGATGCACTTTGCATAATCTGAATGAGTGAATGAGGAGCCATCAAGTTTGAATTTGGGGAAGCCGCCCTTCAACAGCTCCACATCCAACTCGGGCAAATATGCCTTTGCTCGAGCTAGCGCCATGTTTGCTCCTCCTCGAGCCGCTGATCTCCGGGTGTCGGTCATCCATTGGGGCACGTTAGAAAGCTGCTTCAACATGTCCTTGATGCTTCTTGGCGGATGCTTTTGATTCTTCACCGCCATGATTGAGTACACAGATCCGGTGAATAGTTGCTCAACATATGTAAAAATGGCTTTTAGTTTCGCAATAGGAAGCTCTACAAGATTATGATCTTTCCACCCTGCAAATTAAGAGAGAGATAGTGAGCCGCCGCTCAATCACAAGCCAGTACACTACCAAGAAGAAGCAGAACACATACCAAAGATTGCCGTCAACATTTCACTGATTTGTTTTACAAGAGTGGCATATTTTTCCTTCAAAGGATCAAGTTTCTTTTCTGCCTTTTCTACACGTCTTACAAGAGTGGCCTTTTCTGCTTCAAACAACTTTATGGCTTGTTCCAGACGTTCATTTGCCTGACGTGCAGAATCCTCAAAATGAGCCGCCATGAGCTCAGCATCAGTTTTTAATTTTCTTTCTTCCTTGAGCCATTTCTGTAGTTTCACAACAACTGACTCAGCATCCTCAGCATATCCCTGGCAGATGTACAAACAGTATCAGCAAGTATTCTTACAACAACTTTAAACACCTTATGACGAATTACTCTTCCTATTAAGTCCCAAGCTAATTGCAAGCAATATCCTTGGCACTTGGGGGCTAATGCATATCAGTTTTTTCAAAACTAAGATATGAAGAAGACCCTACTCATCTCAAGGAGATGAGCCAGCCCTTGGGGGCTACAGGTCGAATTCTTCAAACAATATTAAGGAAAGACCTGACTCATCTCAAGAAGATGAGCTGGCCCTTGGGGGCTACAGGTCGAATTCTTCAAACAATATTAAGGAAAGGCCCGACTCATCTCAAGAAGATGAGCCGGCCCTTGGGGGCTACATGGTCGAATTCTACAAAAGTATTAACAAGATCCGACTCATCTCAAGGAAATGAGCCGGCTCTTGGGGGCTACAACTACAGATCTGTTATTTTATGACCCAGTTTATCTCAATAAACTGGTCCTTGGAGGCTAATGACAGTATAGAGATAGTGGTAAAACAAGAAGTTTACCTCATACTTCTCCTTCATGGCATTTATCATACTTATGTCGATCTCCGGGCTCTCACATAGTTGGGTCAAGTATTGCTGGTGCAAATCTTCAATGCCAAATGTGGACAACTCTGGAATTTCCAGTTTGGTTTTTCCTTTGTCCAAGTTGACTGGTTCATCCTTACCAACAACCTTAGCCAAAGAAGTGGAAGTAGTGGGAACTTGAAAACCCTCTTTCACAATGATAACAACTGGAAGGTTTGCTTCTGCTGGCGCCTTGGGGTCAGCCAAGTGAGTCGCCGGGCTGGAAGGACGAACCGGGCTTGGTGGCTGGGCAGATGATTCATCCAATGTGTCTTGGGTTTCAGGTGGTATATCCATAAAAATCGGCTCATCCAGCCTAGGGGTCTCAACGTCGATTGCCGCCTCAGGGCTCATGTTTGTATTTTTCTCTGCGAAGGGATTAGCACCTGTTGTTGTTTTACTGGCGGGGGGTTTGACACGTTTTGGCCAGCGCTCCTTGACAAAGTGGCCTTGACCCTACAATGGCAAAGATAAAAAATTATACTAAGGAAAGTATAGCTCAACAAGTGCAAGTTCAGAGGCTTACCCACGGTTGACATTGAATGTGGGAAGCTGCGTTGCCGTTGAGTCATCCGAGGATGATGGGGAGGCCTGATAAAGCAAATTCGAAGGACTAATAGGTTGCTTAAACAAACCAGCTCTAGGATGAGAATTGGTTGGACTATGAGACACCTCGAAGTGTGGTTTTTGAGCCGGGGGTGCATCAGACAAATTATGGTCTAAGTCGACCGAACCACTCCGGGTCTTGCGTTTTGATGAGCCAGCGAATTGTGTTTTCTTCAAAAGAAAATCGGGAGCCAAGTAAGCATCTGGGTGTGTCAACTTAACCTTCCGGATGACTCATCTTGGTTTTCTGGGAACAAACGTTTCTAAACTGGAGGATGTAGGAGTTACCTCGATTTCACCGGCTTGGCTAGATTCCGAGTCATCCCGATAAGAGGGCGCGTCAGCAAGTTCAATAAACAGGCGGCCAAGAGAATCAAGTTATACCTCGGATTCCTCTCTAGAAGATGACACAGGGGTCGGGTTATCTTTTTTGCCCGATGAAGGAACAAGGGCTTGAGGTATAACTTTCCAGAAAATAGAGTTCTCCTACAAAAAGCTGATAGTAAGGAACGATGGGTCACAGTGAAGTAATGAAAGACAGTAAAAAATAATCAGTACCAGAGGTGGCGGGTTGCACAGATAAAATGGGCCCAAACCAGTAACACTGCACTGCTCTTTCGAATCGGAAAAGAATTTCTTCGTTTCTTTGTTGAGGGCGTCATCCGTCAGGTCCTCACGAGAAAAAACGTTGAGGGTCAGATGAGGTGCCTGAATACTTGCACATCAAACCGCCTCTTACACTAATAGGCTGGATTCGCCACTTTAGCCAGCAACGGATCAGATCAATACCAGTCAAGCCATGTGCAGTCAGAGCCCTCAATTTTGCATGAAGAGGCGCCAATGGAGCCCTCTCTTCATCTGTTGGCCAACCCGGAAAATCTACATTGTTGCGAAGTCTTTCCAATCTGTAACCCGGTAGGGGGTTTTCTCCTTTAGGTGCGGTATTCTTACAGTAAAACCAGGTCTTATTCCATCCTTTGGGGTGACTCGCCAGTTTGGATTCAGGAAAGGCACTTTCCTTCCTTTGGGGTGACTCGCCAGTCTGAATCGAAACCCCACCAAGTTCGCAGGCAGCACCATTCTTCACCTCGGATTGGCGGTTGAGATAAAAAAATCCCTAAAAAGGGTCACAAACGGCTCAACCTGTAGATATACTTCACATAGCACCTGGAATTGACAAATATTGGTCATATAATTTGGACCAATGTCTTGAGGCCTGAGCTTGAAGAAATGCAAGAGGTCCCTGAAGAACTTTGAACCGGGAGGACGGAAGCCTCTACGTAGATGGTCAGTAAAGACAACAACTTCGCTCTGCCACGGTTGAGGAGACGGCTCTTCTATAGGAGCCCGCCACTCTATGACTTTTCGAGCCGGCAAGAAACCTTGATCCACGAGGTTATCTAAGGTAAGTTTGGATTCTTTGGTCTTGGCCCAGTTACAGATCTTGGAGTTTTTTGGAGCCATGGCGGGTTATAAAGTAGCTACAAGAGCAACGAGAAAGATGAGCCGGTGCAAGTTACAAGTCGCCTAAACTAGTTGGCTATTTTAAAGCCGGCAAAATCAAAGAACGTCAAAAATATATTTCTACAACACTTAGCAAGTATATTGGTTCACAAACAGGTTTCTGCGAAAGCTTCTTTTTAGATGGATCCAATCAAATAAGGAAAAAATAATGGAATATGTGTTCTAACTGACGGAGAGTCCGAAACTACGGTATTCAAGGGGCAGTCTTGGTGGTTCATTCTAGATCTGCTTATGAGGAAAATAAGGCGGAGATCGCACTGAAGCTATGAACTAATGATAAATAGCGAGTGCATGGATCTACGGGCTGCGTCTCGGATGAACATGACGAACATGGCATATATGTCGGAAGTAACAAACCCTAAAATGGAGGGGATTCATACTAGACTGCGTCGAGACGAAGGCGGAGATGATCGCGCCTGTCTTGATGGCTGAGAAAGGTCTTGATGGCATCGACGACGGAGCTGGGAACTCTGGCGACGCCTCTGGAGCTCCGATGGTGTTCGGCAGAAGAAGAAGCGAGAGGAAGAAGATGAAGGAAAGGTTATTTCGGAAGCTCAATTGACTTATTTATAAGGAGGGAAAATAGAACGGCGTCGGAAAAAACGAAACAGATGCAGTAAATTTGTGGCTAGGGAGACGCCTTGTTTTTCGCATTAGCCTAGATTTGGCGCAGTTTTCAAAAGATATGTTATGATGACTTTGGAAAACAACGGTCAGTAGGATGACGTCATCAGCAGACTGGCACTGGAGAAATGACAAGTCTGGAAGGACTGCGAGCCGGTGCCTCAAGGATCATGAAGAACATACGCAAACAGATGATAAGCCGCCAAGAGAGGATAAGAAAAATTGACATGAATGAATTCAAATGAATCTGGGGCCTAATGTCGGGGATATAACCCCATGGTGTTACCCGCCCTACTGGGCCGGGTCAGTATAATGGCGGCTCTGGAAATATGTTCAAGATGGGCCGTGTTGTGAAGATAAGACAAGTAAGGCGGCTGCTACATAAACCGTTGGGCGGCCCAAGCGCGTGGAGACGGCGACTGAAGGCCCACAGGGCAGAAGACACCGGTAGGTTCCTTGCTTGAGAGGCAAGGCGTGTTAGAGACATGATAGGTTACGAGTCATAATATGACTCGGACTCTGTTGTAAACCCTAGGGTCTTGAACTATATATAAAGGCAAGCCCCTAGGGCCTAGAGACTTAAGTTAGACACCCTCGAAAGCTAGGTTAGCAATTCCGCACCCTTGTAATCGAGATCACCATCAATATAGACATGAAGCAGGACGTAGGCTATTACCTCCATCGGAGGGGCCGAACCTAGGTAAACTCGCCTCCCATTCCCGTTTAACCCCTTTGAGTCGCCACCTAGCGTCGATGGCCTCACACCTAAGTCCTTGCACGAGGACATCTTCCATGACAAAACCACGACACCATCCTTAAAAGAATAATTAGCAAGCATGGTGGAGATTTCAGCTTCAGGTATTTTTCCTTTATTAGTGATGATGTCTTTCATGTATTTTGCATAAGGGGCCATCTTTAAGATACCAGTCAAGCAGATACGCAAAAAGACTGGCCTAATCATTTCAGCAAAGCGTTCAAATTCTTCATCATCCTTTTTCTTAGAAGGCTTAGGTGGAAAAAGCATGGGTTTCTGAACCCATGGCTCTCTTTCTTTACCATGTTTTCTAGCCACAAAGTCTCTTTTATCATATCGTTTATTTTTAGGTTGTGGGTTATCAAGATCAACAACAGGTTCTATTTCAACATCATTATCTGGTTCTTTATCATTGTTCGGTTGAGTATATTCATGAACATCATCATTATCATTTTCATTATCACTAGGTGAATGTTCATTACCAGATTGAGTTTCAGCATCAGAAATAGAGGCATCATTATCTTCAGGAGGTTTTTCTATCTTAGGTTCACTAGAGGTATGCAAAGTCCGATCATTTTTCTTCTTCTTTTTCTTTTTAGAAGGACTAGGTGCATCAGTGTTGATTCTCTGAGAGTCTTGTTCAATTCTTTTAGGGTGTCCTTCAGGATAAAGTGGTTCTTGAGTCATTTCACCTCCTCTAGTTGCTACTCTTTCATTAAGCAATTCTCTTTGAGATTTAGCAACTTGTTATAACTGGGTTTGAACCATAGAGGCATGTTTTCCTACACCTCTAACATCATTACTGATTCTAAATAACAAGCCACTCAAGCGATCAATCATATCAGAATTATATTTCAGAACATTTGCATTGAAGTGATCTTGTTTCCTAATGTAGTTGTCAAACTCATATAAGCATTGGCTATGATGTTTATTGTAAGGGATATCACCTTCATCAAACTTTAATAAAGAATTTACCTCTACCACCTTTTGAGGTGGTGGTGTGTCAAGGCCATGTATTTCTTCAATAGGTGGTAAATTCTTAACATCCTCGGCTTTAATACCTTTTTCCTTCATACATTTCTTTGCCTCCTACATATCTTCAGGAATGAGAAATAAGATACCCTTCTTCTTCGGAGTGGGTTTAGGTGGTGGTTCAGGGAGAGTCCAATCATCATAATTCTTCAATATATTATTCAATAGTTCCTCAGCTTGTTCAACAGTTCGTTCCCTAAAAACGCAACCAGCACAACTATCTAGGAAGTCCCCAGAAGCATCAGTTAGTCCATTATAGAAGATATCAAGTATTTCATTTTTCTTAAGAGTGTGATCAGGCAAAGCATTAAGAAATTGGAGAAGCCTCCCCCAAGCTTATGGGATACTCTCTTCTTCAATTTGCACAAAGTTAAATATTTCCTGTAAGGCAGCTTATTTCTTATGAGCAGGAAAATATTTTTTGGAGAAGTAGTAAATCATATCCTGGGGACTACGCACACAACCAGGAGCAAGAGTGTTGTACCATATCTTAGCATCACCCTTTAATGAGAACGGAAATAATTTGAGAATATAGTAGTAATGAATCTTCTCATCATGAGCAAAAAGGGTGGCTATATCATTCAACTTAGTAAGATGTGCCACTACAGTTTCAGTTTCATAGCCATGAAAAGGATCAGATTCAACCAAAGCAATTAACTCTGGGTCGACAGAGAACTCATAATACTTATTGGTAACAAAGATAGGTGAAGTAGAAAACTTAGGATCATATTTCATTCTAGCATTCAAAGTCTTTTCTTTATACTTGCATAATAATTTCTTAAGATCATCTCTATCCTTACAAGCAAGGATGTCTCTAGCTATCTCCTCACCCATAACATAACCCTCAGGTATCTTAGGCAATTCAAATATAGGAGAGCTAGGTCTAATAGGTGTTTCATAGTTCTCAGTTTCAAGGGCTTCATCAGTTTCAGTAATCTCATCAGTTTCAATAATTTCATTCTCTTTACCTCTAGCAATTTGTTTATCAAGAAATTAACCTAGTGGCACATTATCATCAGGCATGGTACTAGCATCATCATAAGCATCATTCATAGAAAAAGTAGCATCATCAATAATTTGCGACATATCAGGATTAATAGCATGTGGTGGTGTTGCAAGTTTACTCATTACCGAAGGTGAATCAAGTACGGAGCTAGATGGCAATTCCTTACCTCCCCTCATCTTAGAGGGAAAAATCTTGGTTCTTGTATCCTTTAGATTCTTCATAGTGATAAATTGATATAAATCCCAAGTGACTCAACAAATATAGCTATGCTCCCTGGCAATGGCGCCAGAAAAAGGTCTTGATAACCCACAAGTATAGGGGACCGCAACAGTTTTCAAGGGTAGAGTATTCAACCCAAATTTATAGATTCGACACAAGGGGAGGCAAAGAATATTTACAAGTATTAGCAGTTGAGTTGTCAATTCAACCACACCTGGAGATTAAATATCTGCAGCAGAGTGATCAGTAGCACAGTAATATGATAGTTTTGATAGCAGTAGTAATAGTAACAGTAACGGTAACAGTGATAGCAATGATTTTGTAGCAGTTGGAACAGTAGCAATAGCAATAGTAACTTAGCAAGAACAGTATGTGGAAAACTCGTAGGCATTGGATCGGTCAATTCGTTGGATGATATTCATCATATAACAATCATAATCTAGGGCGACACAGAACTAGCTCCAGTTTATAAATATAATGTAGGCATGTATTCCGTAAATAGTCATACGTGCTTATGGAAAAGAACTTGCATGACATCTTTTGTCCTACCCTCCCGTGGCAGCGGGGTCCATAAGGAAACTAAGGGATATTAAGGCCTCCTTTTAATAGAGAACCGGAACAAAGCATTAACACATAGTGAATACATCAACTCCTCAAACTACGGTCATCACCGGAAAGTATCCCGATTATTGTTACCCTGGGGTTTACGGATCATAACACATAGCAGGTGCATATGATTAGCAAGATCGGTTCAAGAACATAGATATAATGGTGATAACATAAACAATTCAGATCTGAAATCATGGCACTTGGGCCCTAGTGACAAGCATTAAGCATGGCAAAGTCATAGCAACATCAATCTCAGAACATAGTGGATACTAGCGATCAAGCCCTAAGAAAACTAACTCAATTACATGATGAATCTCATCCAACTCCTCACCGACCAGCGAGCCTATGAAGGAATTACTCACTCCCGGTGGGGAGCATCATGGAATTGGCGATGAAGGAGGGTTGGTGATGACGAAGACCAAAGATTCCTCTCTCCGGAGCCCTGAACGGACTCCAGATCTGGCCTCCCGATGAAGAACATGAGGTGGCGGCGGCTCCGTCTCGTGAAACGCGACAAAACTTCCTCTCCTATTTTTTCTCCGAAAATAGGTATTTATGGAGTTGGAATTAGGGTCAGGGGGCCACGAGGTGACCACAACCCACCAGGGCGCGCTTGGAGGGGGTAGCGTGCCCTGGTGTATCGTGCCCAGCCAAGGCACCCCCTCTGGTGGCTCTTGGTTCCACTATTTTTCTTTTATTCTGAAATAAATCTCCCAGAAGTTTCGTCCAATTCTGAGAACTTTTATTTCTGCACAAAAACAACACCATGGTAGTTCTGCTGAAAACAGCGTCAGTCCGGGTTAATTTCATTCAAATCATGCAAATTAGAGTCCAAAACAAGAGCAAAAGTGTTAGTAAAAGTAGATACGACGGAGACGTATCAATGCCCAAGGCACCCCTAGTATAATTCTAAGGATAGTCAAGCGTCTAAGCTTGGGGATGCCCCGGAAGGCATCCCCTCTTTTGTCTCAATCCATCGCTATGTCACTTAGAGCTATATTTTTATTCATCACATGATATGTGTTTTGCTTGGAGGGTCGTTTGCTTTTGTTTGCTTTTACTTTCAGTTTGTCACAATCAACATTTGCTGGACACACCTATTTGAGAGAGACACACCTTCATGATAATTTGCTAGAATACTCTATGTGCTTCACTTATATCTTTTGAGCTAGGCAGTTGCTCTAGTACTTCACTTATATCTTTTTGAGCACGGTGGCGTGTATATTTTATAGAAATAATATGCTCTCGTTCTTCACTTATATTTGTTTGAGAGCTGAGTCATAGTGACAGTGATTTGCATGGGTCATAAGACTAGTCCAAGAATATTAGGTATTCAATGAATGATAATCAAAACCATCATGTAGCACATATAGAGAAGTTGTGGGTTAATGACATTGATGTAGTAATATGAAAAAGGTGTGAGTCCAAAAGTGTTGATTTGTAGAAGTGTCGAGATTAAGAGGTGTTAACTTGTTATTCATCTAAAAATTAAAGAGGCATGGTGATGATGTGTGAGCCTTTATATTCCTCATTGAAATCCTAGTGTTGTTTTGAGTCGGGGGCGCGCGATGGTTAACTCCTACCAACCTCCTCCCTTGGGGCATGCGAGGAGTACTTTGATTTGTGATAAAACTAATAAAACTTTGCAATAAGTATGTGAGTGCTTTATGACTAATGTGACACCATGGACATACGCATCTTCACCTTCTCATATTTGCTAGCTTCTTCGGTACCGTGCATAGCCCATTCTCACCTCGAGGATCGGTGCAAATATTCGCCGGTGCATCCAAACCCCGTGACATGATACGCTCTGTTGCACATAAGCCTTATTATATCCTCCTCAAAACAGCCACCATACTACCTATTATGGCATTTCCATAGCCATTCCGAGATATATTGCGATGCAAATTCCATCGTCACTTCACATGACTAGTTCGTTCATCATCATAATGCTTTGCATGATCTTATAGAGCTGACATAGTATTTGTGGCAAAGCCACCGTTCTTCATATTTTTGATACATGTCACGCTAGATCATTGCACATCCTGGTACACTGCCAGAGGCATTCATACAGAATCATATCTTCCTATCAGTTCTTCATGTTGAGTTGTAAGTAAATAAAAGTTTGACGATCATCATTATTAGAGCATTGTCCTAGTGAGAAAAGGATGATGGAGACTATGATTCCCCCACAAGTTGGGATGAGACTCCGGACGAAAAATGAAATAAAAATGGGGGAGGCCAAATGAGCCCACCATATAAAAAAATAGAGAAAATGGGGGAGGCATAAAAAAGGGAGAGAAGCCCACCATATAAAAAAAGAGATGAGAGAAAAGAGAGAAGGGACTTTGCTACTATCCTTTACCACACTTGTGCCTCAAAGTGGCACCATGTTCTTCATATAGAGAGTCTCCTATGTTGACACTTCCATATGCTAGTGGGAATTACCTTTTCATATAATAAACTTGGCTTGTATATTCTTATAACGGGCTTCCTCAAATGCCCGAGGTCTTCATGAGCAAGCAAGTTTGATGCACACAACACGTAGCTTCAGTTGAGCTTTCATACACTTATAGCTCTAGTGCATAATTTGCATGACAATCCGTACTCCTCGCATTGATATCTATCGATGAGCATCTCCATAGCTCGTTGGTATGCCTAGTTGATGTGAGACTATCTTCTCCACTTTTTACCCCTTTGATACCTACCACCATATTCTATTCCACCTATATGCTATGTCCAATGGTTCACGCTCATGTATTGCGTGAAGAATAAAAAGTTGATGCATATTGAAAAAGTACGATCCATTTGCCTGACTTGGACACCGTGGTGCTTAACATTTGTATCTATGTGGTGAAGACGGAGTCATGCCTTGCTAATATAATAAGATGAATAGGGGTAAAACATTCTTTTAGGATCGTATACTTTGAAAAATTAATGATTTTTTTCTTATACTTATAAATATCACTATGTTGTTGTTTGTTAATTCATCATTTCTCAATGAGCATACATACCAAAGATTACATATTGGGTAGCATGTCACATCTAAAATTCTGTTTTTATCATTTACCTACTCGAGGACGAGCAGGAATTAAACTTGGGGATGATGATACGTCTCCAACGTATCTATAATTTTTGATTGTTCCATGCTGATATATTATCATTCCAAGATACTTTTTGGGTATTTATTTACCAATTTATAATATTTTTGAGCACTAACCTATTGACCCAGTGCCCAGTGCCAGTTCCTATTTTCTGCGTGTTTTTGCCTTTTCAGAGTTACAATACCAAACGGAGTCCAATTGTCACGAAACTTTTTGGTGATTCTTTTTGGACAAATACAAGACCTAGAAGCTTTGGAGGAGGGCGAGGAGATGCACCAGGGGCCCACAAGCCATCTGACCGCGCCCCTAGGGGGCGCGGCCAGATATGTTGTGCCCCCCTGGAGCCTCTCCCGACGTCGTTCTCTGGCCTATAAATTCACATCTACCCTAAAAACACCAGAAGCGCTCCCGAAACACTTTTTTTGCCGCCGCAAGTCTTTGTTCCGACGGGAGGCCATCTACACCTCCGTTCCGGCACTCTACCGGAGGGGAGATCGATCACGGAGGGCCTCTTCATCAACCTTGCTGCCATCACCATGATGTATGAGTAGTTCACCACATACCTACGGGTCCATAGGTAGTACCTAGATGGCAATCTCTCTCTCTTGCTTGATCTTCAATATATACAATGTTTATCGCACCTTTGCCTTGATCTATCCGATGTAATCCCTTTGTACGGTGTGTTTGTTGGGATCCGATGAATTGTGAGTTTATGTTTAGATTATTCATGAAAAGTATTTGAGTCAAACCTAATTACTATGATTCTTATTTGCATGATCATCATAGCTTCGTAATGCTCTCCGATCTATTGAGATATTTTGGCCAACTAGATTGATATTTCTTCAGTGGGAGTGGTGCGTTGTAGTAGGTTCAACCTGACGAGTTTCTATATCCTAGTGACAGAAGGGGACAAGTTGCGTCTTTGTGTTGTTGCTACTAAGGATAAAACGACGGGGTTTATTCATATTAGTTGAGTTTACTTTGTCTACATCATGTCATCGGTCTCCAAGCATTACTCCGTTTGTCATGAACTTAATACATAGAGAGGCAAGCATAGAAGCGCTCTTGAAGTGGAGTAATAGTAGTAGGTGCAGGCAGGAGTCGGCCTATTTGCTTATGGACGTGATGCCTATATACACATGATCATTGCCGTGAACATCGCATAATTATTCGCTTTTCTATCAATTTCCCAACAGTAATTTGTTTACCCGCAGTATGCTTTGCTTATGAGAGATGCCACTAGAAAACTCTACGGCCTCGGGGTCTATTCACTTATATATTCACAAACGCTATTATTACCTTGCTGTTATTTATTACCTTTTATTTTATTTTGCACTTTACTATTATCTACAATTATCTACACAACTCACCTGCTTGCAAATAACGAGATCAAGGGGATTGACGACCCTCTTGCCGGCATTGGATGCAAGTTGTTTGTTCTTTTGTGTGCAGCCGCCGAAGACGGTTGAGGATTGGTATTCCTATTGGTTCGATAAACCTTGGTTTCATAACTGTGGGAAATACTTACTGACTTGGTGCTGCGATTACCCGTTCCTCTTCACGGAAAACCCAACGCAGATCACGAGTATCAGGGATCAATCTTAGTCCTTTCGATAAGTAAGAGTGTCGAACCCAACGAGGAGCAGAAGGAAATGACAAGCGGTTTTCAGCAAGGCATTCTCTGCAAGTGCTGTAAGTAGCAATAGTAGATAGTTTTGTAGTAAGATAACTCATAACAAGTAACGAGTGACAATAGTAACAAAGGTGCAGCAAGGTAGCCCAATCCTTTTTATAGCAAAGGACATGCCTGAATGTACTCTTATATTAAGCAAGCGCTCCCGAGGACACATGGGAATTTCTGTCTAGTCATGTTCATCATGTTGAGTTGATTCAGGTTCGCTACTTTGATAATTTGATATGTGGGTGGACCGGTGCTAAGGTGTTGTTCTTACTTGAACTAACAACCTACTTATGATTACCCCCTCTCGCAAGCATCTGCAACTACGAAAGAAGAATTAAGATAAATCTAACCATAGCATGAAACATGTGGATCCAAATCAGCCCCTTATGAAGCAACGTATAAACTGGGGTTTAAGCTTTTGTCACTCTAGCAACCCATCATCTACTTGTTACTCCACAATGACTTCCCTTAGGACCATAACATGGTGAAGTGTCATGTAGTCGACGTTCACATATCATCAAAATATCGAACGAATACCAAGTTCACATGATTACTTATAACAAGACTTCTCCCATGTCCTCAGGAACAATAGTAACTACTCACACCTCATCAACATGTTCAAGATCAAAGGTGTAATAATAATGATTAAGGATCTGAACATAATATCTTCCACCAAGTAATCCAACAAGCATCAACTACAAGATGTAATCAACACAACCAGTAACCCACAGGTACCAATCTAAGGTTTTGAGACAAAGATTGAATACAAGAGATGAACTAGGGTGGGAGATGATATGGTGCTGGTGAATATGTTGATGAGGATTGGTCCTCCCACGAAGGAGGAAGCATTGGTGATGACGATGGCTTTGATCTCCCCCTCCCGGAGAGGAATTTCCCTGGCAGAATCTGACTGCCAGAGTGCAAAAGGGCCTCTGCCCAGGTTTCTGCCTCGAGACCGCGGCGCCTCATCCCGAAAGGTTGCTTATGATTTTTTCTAGGGTAAGACACACCATATAGGAGAAGAGGGACCTCGGGAGGCCAGCAGGGGCTCCACAAGCCATCAGGGCGTGACCTGGGGGGGCTGTTGGCTTGTGGCCAGCAGGTGGCCCCCCTCTGGTATATTTTTGGTCCAAAAATTCTTAAATATTCCATAAAAATTCTCCATGAAGTTTCAGGTCATTTGAAGTCTGGTGATTTTTCTGCCTTTTCCTCGGTTTTCAGTTCAGAATTCCAGTTTCTAGATATTTCCCTCTTTGTGATGTACCTTGCATATTCATAGAGAAAGAGCATAAGAATTGTATGATAATAGGGAATAATGGACAAGAATAACATAGATATCAGTAAGAAATCATGATGCAGAATGGATGTATCAACTCCCCCAAGCTTAGACCTCGCTTGTCCTCAGGCGAAATCCGAGCTCGAGAATAATGACCACATGATTTGAGAGAGAGAAGTCGATAAAACAGAATACGGACATGAAAGCATCATGAATTTTAACATAGCAGCAAATTTTTCATCATATAGCTTCTCATAAACAAGTAACAATCTAATCACAAATGAAGTGGTATGAATCATAAAATTCATTGGGAACTGACAAACAATGACATTAGTCATTGAAATAATCATAATTGTCATAGTCAAGAGAAGAGTCTATGTAAGAGCTTTTGTTTCTTGCAAGTTCACATACTCAACTATCATGTAGCCTTCTATGATTGTTGACACTCATTGAATATTTTTGGAGCTAATGTTTCCGTCAGACACAAAGGAAGATGGAAGCTTTATTATCGCCATCCAACTCATTTACCTCAAGGATAATGTCAACAATAACGAGTTATGATCACCTACATTCAATTGGATATATTTGTTTGGATCTTTCCTCAACACATAATGCTTACCGACTAGGGAGTTGGTAGGTAGAAATAGGGAAGAATGTTGATGATTCTTGTACAAAAACAATTTTTGTAAAAGATAGGCCCTTCGCAGAGGGAAGCAGAGGTTTCCATGCGCTTTTATTCATTTAGGATGCGCAATCTCTTAATGCAAAGGAACATCACTTTATATTTCCCCTTGTGATAGTGAACTTTATTATGCACTCGGTCGCTTTTATTTCTTCGCTATCACAAGATCGTATAAAGCTTATTTTCCCTTACAATAAAGGATCATACATATTTGTAGGCAATTTTTATTGCTTTGTGCACCGATGACAACTTACTTGAAGGATCTTGTTCAATCCATAGGTATATATGGTGGACTCTCGTGGCGAGAAACTGGGTTTAAAGGGTTATGGATGCACAAGTAGTATTTCTACTTAGTGCGGAAAAGTTTTGGCTAGCAAAAGATCTGAGGCAAGCATAACATGTTGAGGTATCCAAAACAATATAACTTCTATGCAAATATAAACAATCATGATCATTATGTTGTCTTCCATGTCCAACATCGACACTCGATCATTATATAATATTTGATGGGGGACTCACAATCATAAAAGGTGTCCAAGATAGTATATTTACATGTAAGTCTCCTCTTCTCTATCATACTTTTGCATTGATTATATCAATTACTAATGCCATGTTTGTTGGTTTTCAACACCTTTTATTACTTATACCTATTTTCTATGTGAAGTCATTACCCCTCATGAGATAAGCATATGATCTTTCCTATTCTTTTTATTGCCATGCTATGATGATTGGTGCAAGAGAGTAAAGCATACATACTCAAGTAATGTTTATTATATAACTCTCATACTCGGTTACAAGGATAGGTAGATCTCAAAACAAAATCCTAAGCAAAGCAAATCTGAAACATTATTTCTCTAAATCACGAAAAACTAAAGATCGAACTAAAATAGGTAATGGTGGTAAAGGTGATGGTGATACGATACCGGGGCACCTCCCCCAAGCTTGGAACAAGATAAAGGGTGATGCCCATACCCATGTACTCAAGCGTTCTCCTTGGGTGATAGTGGTGGTGATGAAGTAGTGGTACCCTTCTTCTCCAACTTACGCTTGAGGATGAAGTTTTCCTCTCTTAAATCATCGTTTTCTTGCTCGAGCTTCAAGATCTTTTTGCATAAAGCTGCCTTGCTTTCCTGCAGAAAATGAGACGGGACAAATTGGATCTTAGATTTGTTTACTCCATTAGGGAGGCTTGACTTCTTGAATTCCACGTGCATATCTCCAGGCTGAGGTAGCGGATCTTCATCCTCATCTGAACTGGCATCTCGACCGGCATCCTCCGTCTCCTCCAAATCGGTATCTTCCTCCTCTTCCGTGGACCATAGGTAGGGATAAATATCCCCAAAGATCTTTGGATCGGCCACATAGTGGGAGACATAGCTCTCTCCATATGAATCTTGAGATGACATATTCTCAGCTCCGCCAGAAAAACAGCTCAGAACAAGAACAGAGGAGAAACTCGCGATGCGGTGGTCAAATCATACGGGAGTATATATAATGATTTTTTCAGGTTAGAATACGTGTTCGGGAAGAAATCGGACTGTTGGCTTGTGCCTCCCTTGTGGGTCCCCCTGACTCCTTTTTATTTTTGTAATTTTTCTAAAATACCAAAACCAACAGAAATTAATTTTTGGGAATTTTTGGAGTCGGTTTACTTACCGTACCACATACCTACCCCCTTTTCAGGTTTCTGGAGTGTTCCAGAAGGTATCCCTTATGTGTTCCTCCGCTGTTATAACTTGGATGATATTAGTCTCTTCATTAATTGGTGTACCTGAAATATAATGCTGGATTTTTTGCCCATTCACCACTCTCGGGTTTTTGCCTTCGAAGTTATTAATTTTTATAGCACCGGAGCGATAGACCTCCTCGACAACATATGGACCTTCCCATTTGGATAAGAGTTTTCCTGCAAAAAATCTAAAACAAGAGTTGTACAAAAGCACTAGGTCTCCTACTTTGAATTCCCGTTTTGAATCCTTTTGTCATGCCATCTTTTAACCTTTTCTTTAAACAATTTAGCATTTTCATAGGCTTGTGTCCTCCATTCATCTAGTGAGCTAATATCAAATAACCTCTTTTCTTCGGCAAGTTTAAAATCGTAATTAAGTTCTTTAATTTCCCAATAAGCCTTATGTTCTAACTCAAGAGGTAAATGACAAGCTTTTCCATAAACCATTTTATATGGTGACATCCCCATGGGGTTCTTATAAGCAGTTCTATAAGCCCATAAAGCATCATCTAGTTTCTTAGACCAATTCTTCCTAGATCTATTGACAGTCTTTTGCAAAATTCATTTTATTTCTCGATTGCTCAATTCAACTTGGCCACTAGACTGAGGATGATAAGGTGATGCAATTCTATGGTTAACATCATATTTAGCTAGAAGTTTACGGAAAGCACCATGAATAAAATGTGAACCACCATCAGTCATTAAATATCTAGGGACTCCAAACCTCAAGAAAATAATGTCCTTAAGCATTTTAATAGAAGTGTTATGATCAGCACTACTAGTTGGAATAGCCTCTACCCACTTAGTAACGTAATCATCAGCGACTAAAATATGAGTATACCCATTTGAGGAAGGAAAAGGTCCCATGGTGTCGAAACCCCAAACATCAAATGGTTCAATGGCAAGTGAATAGTTCATAGGCATTTCCTGACGTTTACCAATGTTACCAACTATTTGGCATTCATTACATGAAAGCACATACTTACGAGCATCTTTAAAAAGGGAAGACCAATAGAAACCGGATTGTAATACCTTGTGTGCAGTTCTGTCACCGGCGTGGTGTCCTCCGTAGGCCTCGGAATGACACTTCCTTAAAATATGTTCCTGTTCATGCTCAGGTATACAACATCTAATAACACCATCCACTCCCTCTTTATAAAGATGTGGGTCATTGATGTCTACTACGCAACTTTATTCTTGTAGACTTTGCTGGGCCTCCAAGCGCAGAGTTTTGTAGGACAGTAGCAATTTTCCCTCAAGTGGATGACCTAAGGTTTATCAATCCGTGGGAGGTGTAGGATGAAGATGGTCTCTCTCAAACAACCCTACAATCAAATACAAGAAATCTCTTGTGTCCCCAACACACCCAATACAATGGCAAATTGTATAGGTGCACTAGTTCGGCGAAGAGATGATGATACAAGTGCAATATGGATGATAGATAAAGGTTTTTATAATCTGAAAAATATAAAAACAGCAAGGTAGCAAGTAACAAAAGTGAGCACAAACCGTATTGCAATGCTTGAAAACAAGGCCTAGGGTCCGTACTTTGGCTAGTGCAATCTCTCAACAATGCTAATATAATTGGATCACATAACCATCCCTCAACGTGCAACGAAGAATAACTCCAAAGTTCTTATCTAGCGGAGAACATAAGAAGAAATTGTTTGTAGGGTATGAAACCACCTTAAAGTTATCCTTTCCGATCGATCTATTCAAGAGTTCGTACTAAGATAACATCAAGTTATCCTTTCCGTTCGATCTATCTAAGAGTTCGTACTAGAATAACACCATATGATACGCATCAACCAACTCTAATGTCACCTAGATACTCCAATGCCACCACAAGTATCCATGAGTTAATTATACGATACGCATCAAACAATTTCAGATTCATAATACTCAATCCACACAAAGAACCTCAAAGAGTGCCCCAAGATTTCTATCGGAGAAAGTAGGACAAGAACGTGTATCAACCCCTATGCATAGATTACCCCAATGTCACCGCGGGAATACGCAAGTTGAGTACCAAAACATATATCAAGTGAATCAATAGAACACCCCATTATCACCACGGGTATCCACATGCAAGACATATATCAAGTGTTCTCAAATCCAATATTCAATCCAACATAACGATATCTCAAAGGGAAAGATTCAATTCATCACAACAAGGTAGCAAGGGAATAGCATCATGTGATTCGACTATATTAACAAAGCCCGTGCTACATCAAGATCGTGACATCTCAAGAACACGAGAGAGAGAGATTGAACACATAGCTACTGGTACATACCCTCAGCCCCGAGGGTGGACTACTCCCTCCTCGTCATGGCCTCCGCCGGGATGATGAAGATGGCCACCGGAGATGGATTCCCCTCTCCGGCAGGGTACTGGAACGCCTCCAGATTGGTTTTTTGTCGATACAAAGAGTTGCGGCGGCGGAGCAGAGAGTCTAGGGTTATTTTTGGGGGTTTCCGAATATTTGGGATTTTATAGGCATCGGAGGTGGTGGAGGGGGTGCCCGAGGTGCCCAGCACCCACCAGGCCGCGCCAGGGGGCCTCTGGCGCGTCCTGGTGGGTGCTGGCCACCCTGGGCCCCCTCTTCTGGTGTTCTTTGGCCCATCTTCTTTCTTCTGGTCCGTAAAAAATCCACAAAAATCCCCGCAGCGTTTTGTCTCCGTTTGGTACTGATTTTCTGCGAAGTAAAAAACAAGCAAAAACAGCAACTGGCCCTTTGGCACTATGTCAATAGGTTAGTCCCAAAAAATGATATAAGGTTGTAATAAAATGATTGTAAAACATCCAAGAATGATAATATAACAGCATGGAACAAGCAAAAATTATAGATACGTTGGAGACGTATCAGTCATCCCAAAAGTAATGTCATAAATCATAAAAGAATTTTTTATTTTGTTGATAGGTGAAGCTAGGTGGAATATATTTAGCAACAATATAATTAGCATAATCAGCATACCAAGGAGTGCTACATGAAGTATTTATAGCAGCAAGTTGCTCATCGGGAAAATTATCGTCAATAGGCAGTGGGTCATCAAGAACGTTTTCCATCCTAGACAAGCTATCTGCTGCAGGGTTTTCAGCTCCCTTTCTATCAACGATATGCAAATCAAACTCTTGAAGTAAAAGTACCCGCCTAATAAGTCTAGGTTTAGCATCTTTCTTTTCCATAAGGTATTTAATAACAGCATGATCAGTGTGAATAGTTACTTTGGAATCAGCAGTATAAGGTCTAAACTTATCACATACAAAAACAATTGCCAAAAATTCCTTCTCAGTAGTGGCATAATTTCTTTGAGCAGCGTCTAGGGTTTTTCTATCATAATGAATAACACTAAATTTCTTGTCTACTCTTTGCCCTAGAACAGCACCAAGAGCATAATCACTAGCATCACACATAATTTCAAATGGTAAGTTCCAATCAGGTGGTTGAACAATGGGTGCAGAAATCAAAGCTTTCTTAAGTATTTCAAAAGCTTCTACACAATCATCATCAAAAACAAAGGGAATATCTTTTTGAAGAAGATTAGTTAATGGCCTAGAAATGTTTGAAAAATCTTTGATGAAACATTTATAGAAACCAGCATGACCGAGGAAACTTCTTATACCTTTGATATCTTTCGGGAACGGCATTTTCTCAATTGCATCAACTTTAGCTTTGTCCACTTCAATACCTCGTTCAGAAATTTTATGCCCAAGCACTATGCCTTCATTCACCATAAAATGGCACTTTTCCCAATTCAAGACAAGATTAGTTTCTTCACATCTCTGCAAAACTCGATCAAGGTTGCTCAAGCAATTATCAAAAGAAGTCCCATAAACGGAAAAATCATCCATGAACACCTCAACAATCTTTTCACAAAAATCGGAGAATATAGCAGTCATACATCTTTGAAAGGTAGTAGGTGCATTGCATAAACCAAAAGGCATACGCCTATAAGCATAAGTTCCAAAAGGGCAAGTAAAGGTAGTTTTCTCTTGATCCTCTTTGGACACATGTATTTGAGAAAAAATAGAATATCCATCAAGAAAACAAAAGTGTGTGTGCATAGATAATATTTCTAGCGTTTGATCGATAAAAGGCAAAGGGTAGTGATCTTTCCTAGTAGCTTTATTTAATTTCTTGAAATCAATCACCATCCTATAACCAGTTACTATTCTTTGTGGAATAAGCTCATTCTTATCATTAGGTACAACGGTTATACCGCCTTTCTTAGGGACACAATGAACATGACTCGCCCATCTACTATCATCAATAGGATAAATTATACCTGCTTCCAGAAGTTTTAATATTTCGGTTCTTACCACCTCCTTCATCTTAGGATTGAGACGACGTTTGTGGTCAACGACTGGTTTAGCATCCGGTTCCATATTAATCTTGTGTTGACATAGAGTAGGGCTTATGCCCTTAAGATCATCGAGAGTATATCTGATAGCAGCCCTGTGCTTCTTTAGAGTTTTAAGTAATCTTCTTTCTTCATGCTCTGAAATATTAGCAGTGATAATAACAAGATCTCCCTTGGGTGGAGGAGGATCCCTGTGCTTCTTTAGAGTTTTAAGTAATCTTCTTTTCATCAAGGTAAGCATATTTCAAAGTATCGGGTAAAGTCTTTATCTCAAATACGGGATCTCCCTTGGATGGAGGAGGATCCCCTAAAATATCAACTAGTAAGTTGTGTTTAAGAATAGGTGTTTGTTTAAGAAATATGTCATCTATTTCATTTCTTTCATTCATATGCATATCATTTTCATGGTCTAGTAAATATTGTTCTAACGGATCGGTAGGAGGTACGACAATAGAAGCAAGACCAATTATTTCATCCTTACTAGGTAATTCTTTCTCATGTGGTTGTCTACCAAACTTGGAGAAAATAAATTCATGAGACACATCACCAAAGCTTACTTTGACCTTCTCAGTAACATAATTAATTTTAGCATTAACAATATTCAAGAAAGGTCTACCAAATATAATGGGACAAAAGTTATCTTGTTTTGAACCAAGTACTAAGAAGTTAGTTGGGTACTTAATTTTTCGACACAAGACTTCCACATCTCTAACAATCCCAAGTGGTGTAATAGTGTCTCTGTTTGCAAGTTTAATAGTGACATCAATGTCTTCAAGCTAAGAGGGTGCTATGTCGTTCATAATTTCTTGATATAAGGTAAAAGGTATAGCACTAACAATAGCACCAATGTCACACAAGCCATGATAACAATGATCTCCAATTTTAATTGAAACCACACGCATGCCAACAACTGGTTTATTTTTATCCAACTCATCCTGCGTGTTTCTAGCAGGTTTTGCAATTCTAGCAGCTTCACCACAGAAGTAAATAACCCGACCCTCAATATTATCAACTAGAAGATCTTTAACCATAGCAACATTAGGCTCAATGTTTATTGGTTCAGAAGGTGTAGGTGTCCTAACGTGACTTTTATTAACCACAGTTGTAGCCTTAGCATGTTCCCTAATTCTAACAGGAAAAGGAGGTTTCTCAATGTTAGCAGTAGGAACAATTGGATCAACATGACTAACAATTATTTCTTCCTTCTCAATTTTAATAGGTTCCTATAATTGCTTTTCAATGGGTGGATGATATTTAAACCACTTCTCCTTAGGGAGATCAACATGAGTACCAAATGATTCACAGAAAGAAGCTACTATCTCAGAGGCAAGGCCATATTTATTGCTAAACTTATAGAAAGCATCGGTTCCCATAAAAGATTTAACACAATCAAACTTAGGCTTTATACCTGACTCTTTACCTTTGTTGAGTTCCCAATCTTCAGAGTTGCGTTTAATTCTTTCCAGAAGATCCCATTTGAATTCGATAGTCCTCTTCATAAAAGAACCAGTAGAAGAAGAATCGAGGAGTACTTGATCATCATGAGAAAGCCGAGCATAAAAATTTCGTATAATAATTTTTCTTGAGATCTCATGGTTGGGGCAGGTGTGCATCATGGATTTAAGCCTCCCCCAAGCTTGAGCGATACTTTCTCCTTCACGAGGCCAACAATTATAAATAAAGTTCCGATCACGATGGACTAGATGCATAGGATAAAACTTCTGCTGAAATTCCAGCTTCAAGCGATTACAGTCCCATGATCCAATATCGTCCAACAGCCTGTACCACATTAATGCCTTTCCCTCCAAAGATAAAGGGAAAATTTTCTTCTTAACTTTGTCTCCAGACAACCCTGCAAGCTGAAATAATCCAAAAACTTCATCGACAAATATCAAATGGAAATCAAGATGAGTCGTTCCATCATATGGATTAGATAACAATTTTTCAAGCATACCTGAAGGAATCTCATAATAAATATTTTCAGTAGGTTCAGTAGGTTGAGTAACAATTTCCTCATCTTTAGTTCGAGGCGAAGATGCCCCGAACAAGCCACTCAAAGGGTGACCATTCATAGCGACAAGCAACAGTAAATTTCAGCACGTATAGAAAATGTTTCCTTACCAATTCCACTTACCAAAGGCGCTTCACTCCCCGGCAACGGCACCAGAAAAGAGTTTTGATGACCCGCAAGTATAGGGGATCAAACGTAGTCCTTTCTATAAGTATGAGTGTCGAACCCAACGAGGAGCAAAAGGAAATGACAAGCGGTTTTTAGCAAGGCATTCTCTGCAAATAATGTAAGTAGCAATAGTAGATAGTTTTGTAGCAAGATAATTCGTAACAAGTAACGAGTGACAATAGTAAGAAAGGTGCAGCAAGGTAGCCCAATCCTTTTTATAGCAAAGGACATGCCTGAAAGTACTCTTATATTAAGCAAGCGCTCCCGAGGACACATGGGAATTTCTGTCTAGTCATGTTCATGATGTTGAGTTGATTCGCGTTCGCTACTTTGATAATTTGATATGTGAGTGGACCGGTGCTAAGGTTGTGTTCTTACTTGAACTAACAACCTACTTCTGATTACCCCCTCTCGCAAGCATTCGCAACTACGAAAGAAGAATTAAGATAAATCTAACCATAGCATAAAACATGTGGATCCAAATCAGCCCCTTATGAAGCAACGTATAAACTGGGGTTTAAGCTTCTGTCACTCTAGCAACCCATCTCTACTTGTTACTCCACAATGACTTCCCTTAGGACCATGACATGGTGAAGTGTCATTTAGTCGACGTTCACATGACACCACTAAGAGAAGTAACAACATACACATCAACAAAATATCGAACGAATACCAACTTCACATGATTACTTATAACAAGACTTCTCCCATGTCCTCAGGAACAATAGTAACTACTCCCACCTGATCAACATGTTCAAGATTAGAGGTGTAATAACAATGATTAAGGATCTGAACATAATATCTTCCACCAAGTAATCCAACATGCATCAACTACAAGATGTAATCAACACAACCAATAACCCACAGGTACCAATCTATGGTTTTGAGACAAAGATTGAATACAAGAGATGAACTAGGGTTGGAGATGAGATGGTGCTAGTGAAGATGTTGATGATGATTGGTCCTCTCACGAAGGAGGAAGCGTTGGTGATGATGATGGCTTCGATCTCCCCCTCCCGGAGAGGAATTTCCCTAACAGAATCTGACTGCCAGAGTGAAAAAGGGCCTCTGCCAAGGTTTCCGCCTTGAGACGGTGGCGCTTCGTCCCGAAAGGTTGCTTATGATTTTTTCTAGGGTAAAACACACCATATAGGACAAGAGGGATGTCGGGAGGCCAGCAGGGGCCCCTCAAGCCATCAGGGCGTGGCCTGGGGGCGCCCTGTTGGCTTGTGGCCAGTAGGTGGCCCCCCTCTGGTATATTTTTGGCCCAAAAATTCTTAAATATTCCATAAAAAATTCTCCGTGAAGTTTCAGGTCATTTGGAGTTTGGTGATTTTTCTGCCTTTTCCTCGGTTTTCAGTTCAGAATTCCAGTTTCGAGATATTTCCCTATTTGTGATGTACCTTGCATATTCAGAGAGAAAGATCATAAGAATTGTATGATAATAGGGAATAATGGACAAGAATAACATAGATATCAATAAGAAATCATGATGCAGAATGGACGTATCAATGGTTAACTCCTCCCAATTTCCTCCCTCGGGGCATGCGAGTAGTACATTGATTTGTGATAAAACTAATAAAACTTTGCAATAAGTATATGAGTTCTTCATGACTAATGTGAACCCATGGATGTACGCAATCTCACCACCTCATATTTTTCTAGCCTCTTCGATACCGTGCATTGCCCATTCTCACCTCGAGGATCGGTGCGAACTTCGCCGGTGCATCCAAACCCCGTGGCATGATACGCTCTGTCACACATAAGCCTTCTTATATCTTCCTCAAAACAGCCACCATACCTACCTATTATGGCATTTCCATAGCCATTTCGAGATATATTGCCATGCAAATTCCACCGTTACATCATATGACTAGTTCATTCATCATCATATTGCTTTGCATGATCATATAGAGCTGACATAGTATTTGTGGCAAAGCCACCGTTCATCATATTTTTGATACACGTCACGCTAGATCTTTGCACATCCTGATACACTGCCAGAGGCATTCATATTGAGTCATATTGCTTCATAGTTCTTCATATCGAGTTTTCATATTGAGTTGTAAGTAAATAAAAGTGTGATGATCATCATTGTTAGAGCATTGTCCCGGTGAGGAAATAAAAATGGGGGAGGCCAAATGAGCCCACCATGAATGAAAAAAATGAAAAAGAGAGAAAAAGAGAGAAGGGACTTTGCTACTATCCTTTACCACACTTGTGCCTCAAAGTGGCACCTTGTTCTTCATATAGAGATTATCATGTTATGTCATATTCATATGCTAGTGGGAATTACTTTTTCATTATTATAAACTTGGCTTGTATATTCCGATGACGGGCTTCCTCAAATGCCCAATGTCTTCATGAGCAAGCAAGTTGGATGCACACCCCAGTTAGCTTCAGTAGAGCTTTCATACACTTATACTCTTGTGCATCATTTGCTTGACAATCCCTACTCCTTGCATTGACATCTATCGATGGGCATCTCCATAGCCCATTGGTATGCCTAGTTCATGCGAGACTTTCTTCTCCACTTTTTACCCCTTTGATATCTACCACCATATTCTATTCCATCCTTATGCCATGTCCTTGGTTCACGCTCATGTATTGCGTGACGAATAAAAAGTTTATGCACATTGAAAAAGTACGATCCAATTGCATGACTTGGACAGTGCTTGACATTTCTATTAATGTGGTGAAGACGGAGCCATGCCTTGCTAAAATGATAAAACGAATGGGGGTAAACATTCTTTTAGGATCGTATACTTTGAAAGATTGATGATTTTGTTGCTTGTGCTTATAAATATTACTATGTTGATATTTGTTAATTCATTGTTTCTCAATGAGCGTACATGCAAAAGATTACATATTGGGTAGCATGTCACATCAAAAATTCTGTTTTCATCATTTACCTACTCGAGGACGAGCAACAATTAAGCTTAGGGATGCTAATACATCTCCAACGTGTCTATAATTTTTCATTGTTCCATGTTGACATATTATCATTCTAGGATACTTTTTGAGTAATAATTTATCGATTTATATTATTTTTGAGCACTAACCTATTGACCCCGTGCCCAGTGCCAGTTGTTGTTTTCTGCGAGTTTTTTACTTTTCAGGTTTACGGTACCAAACGAAGTCCAATTGCCCCGAATTTTTTTATGATTTTTTCTGGACCAAAAGAAGACCTGGAAGCTTCGGGAGAAGACCAGAGGCCGCACGAGGGAGGCACAAGCCAACATGGCGCGCCCTGATGGCTTGTCCCTCCCTGGTGGCCTTCCTGACCCCATTCTCTGGCCTATAAATTCAAATTTATTCCAAAAACCCTAGGGGGCATCCCGAATCACTCTTTCCTCCATCGCGATTCTCTGTTCCGCCGCGTTCCCATATGGAGCTCCGTTTCGGCACCCTGCCGGAGGGGGATCGATCACGGAGGGCTTCTTCATCAACCTTGCTGCCCTCATGATGATGTGTGAGTAGTTCACCACAGACCTACGGGTCCGTAGTTAGTACCTAGATGGCTCTCTCTCTCTCTTTTGATCTTCAATAGAATGATCATCGCATCTTCGCTTTGATCTATCCGATGTAATTCTTTTGTATGGTGGGTTTGTTGGGATCCGATAAATTGTGGGTTTATGTTCAGATTTTTCATGAAAATATATTGAATACTTGTTGGTATTTTATTTGCATGATTATTATAGTTTCGTAATCCTCTCCGATTTATTGAAATAGTTAAACCAACTAGATTGATACTTCTTTGGTGAGAAGGGTGCATTGTAGTGGGTTCAATCTGGCGGTGCTCTATATCCCAGTGACATAAAGGGACAAGACACGTCTTTGTATTGTTGCCACTAAGGATAAAACGATGGGGTTAGTTCATATTAATTGAATTCTCTTTGTCTACATCATGTCATCGTTCTCCAAGCATTGCTCTCTTTTACTTAATACTCTAGATGCATGGTGGATAGCGGTCGATGGGTGGAGTAATAGTAATAGGTGCAGGAAGGAGTCGGCTTATTTGCTTATGGACGTGATGCCTATATATACATGATCATTGTCGTGAAAATCACATAACTATGTGTTTTTCTATCGATCACCCAACAGTAATTTGTTTACCCACCGTATGTTTCCTACATGAGAGATGCCACTAGCGTAAACTATGGCCCCCGGGTCTATTCACTTATATATTTACAAATCCTATCATTACCTTGCTGCCATTATTTAATTTTTATTTTAATTTGCAATTTACAATTATCTACTATTATCTACAAACTTCACTTGCTTGCAAATAACGAGACCAAGGGGATTGACAACCCTCTTGCCGCGTTGGGTGCAAGTGTTTTCTCTTTTGTGTGCAGCCGTTGAAGACGGTTGTGGATTGATATTCCTATTGGTTCGATAAACCTTGGTTTCTTAACTGAGGGAAATACTTATCCGTATTGTGCTGCAATTACCCATTCCTCTTCACGGAAAACCCAACCCAGATCACAAGTATCAGGCCTCCGCACCGTCATAAACGCGTACCACCGCTGCCAAGGCCTCCTACGCCCGTATGAGTTGTTTCACCCCTATGCCTTCCGCGATGGAGAGGGTGATTTGAGTTTCTAGGGACATGTGTAATGTGGAGGATTTTTTGGAGGTGAGGACAGTGGGGAGAAGAATGCCAAATTTGGGGGGTGCGGGAGGAAAGAGACGATAGAGAGCAAAGAGAGGATATTTATTTGTGTCCCTAGACACGGGTGCAGATAGTTGCCACATTTTTATCATGTGTGATTATGTTTGTTGGGAAAGAATTCAAAAAATTTAAAAATGATGGGAATTGTGTGATCTAACGGGCACACGATGTAAGTAAAAGAATCGTGGGCGATAGTAATAACGAGCGTGCACGGTTGATGGAACAAGACGCGTGCTACCTAGAAACCGGACCCAGTCCAACCATTAATGGAGTGCACCAGTGATACGTCTCCAACGTATCTATAATTTTTGATTGTTCCATGCTATAATATTATCAATCTATGATACTTTTTGGGTACTTATTTACCAATTCATATTATTTTTTAGCACTAACCTATTGACCCAGTGCCAAGTGCCAGTTCCTGTTTTCTGCATGTTTTTGGCTTGTCAGGTTTACTGTACCAAACGAAGTCCAATCAACCCGAAACTTTTTTATGATTTTTTCAAGACCAAATAAAGACCTGGAAGCTTTGGAAGATGACCAGGGGCCACACGAGGGGCCCAGTACCCAACAGGGCACGGCCTGGCCCTAGGGCGCGGCCTGATGGGTACTGGCCCCCTCGGCCGCCTCCCGACATCCTTCTCTAGCCTATAAATTCTCATATATTCCAAAAACCCCAGGAGAGCTCACGAAACCCTTTTTCTGCCGCCGCAAGTCTCTGTTCCGCCATGATCCCATCTGGAGGCCTTTTCCGGTACTCTGCCGGAGAGGGAATCCATCACGGAGGCCGTCTTCATCAACCTCGCTGTCTCCATGGTGATGTGTGAGTAGTTCACCATAGACATATGGGTCCGTAGTTAGTATCTAGATGGCTATCTCTCTCTCTCTCTTGATCTTCAATACAATGATCATCGCATCTTCGCTTTGATCTATCCGATGTAATGCCTTTTTGCGGTGTGTTTGTTGGGATCCGATGAATTGTGGGTTTATGTTCAGATTATTCATGATAAAATATTGGAGTCTTCTCCGAGTACTTAAATTGATTCTTATTGCATGATCATTATAGCTTCATAAATATCTCCAATCTATTGATTTGCTTTGGCCAAGTATATTGATCTTTCTTCAGTGAGAGGGGTGCGTTGTGGTAGGTTCAACCTGATGGGTTTCTATATCCGAGTGACAGATGGGGACAAGATACGTCTTTGTGTTGTTGCTAGTAAGTATAAAACGATGGGGTTCATTCATATTGATGAGTTTACTTTGTCTACGTCATGTCATCTTTCTCCAAGCATTAATCTGTTTTACTTAATACTCTAGATGCATGCTGGATAGTGACGTGGCTTGATACTGCGTCGGTATTTCCCCAAAGAGGAAGGGATGATGCAGCACAGCGACGGTAAGTATTTCCCTCAGTTATGAAACCAAGGTTATCAAACCAGTAGGAGGATCACCACCACCCAATAAGCAACACCCGCACACAAATAACAAATACTTGCAACCCAACGCAAAAGAGAGGTTGTCAATCTCTCTACGATAAAAAGATAGATTAGGTAGTGATAGATCGGAGAGACAGATCTCTCAAGAACACAAATTAAAAGGGCAAATAAAAAGTGCAGCAATATATTTTTGGGTTTTTGGTTTAGTAGATCTGAAAACAAAGAGGCAAAAAGATAGATCGGAAAGCAATATGTTGGAAAAGTAGACCCGGGGGGCGTAGGTTTCACTAGTGGCTTCTCTCATGAGTATAGCACACAATGGGTGAAAAAATAACTATTGGGCAATTGATAGAAGATCAAATAATCAGGACGATATCCAAGGCGATGATCATTATTTAGGCATCACGTCCAAGATAAGTAGACCGACTCCTGCCTGCATCTACCACTATTACTCCACACATCGACCGCTATCCAGCATGCATCTAGTGTATTAAGTTCATGGAAAAATGGAGTAATGCAATAAGAACGATGACATGATGTAGACAAGATCTATTCATGTAGGAATAGACCCCATCTTGTTATCTGTAATAGCAACAATACATGCGTGCCTTGCTGCCCCTTCTGTCACTGGGAAAGGACACCGCAAGATCGAACCCATCACAAAGCACCTCTTCCCATGGCAAGAAAAATCGATCTAGTTGGCCTAACTAAACCAAAGATTCGAAGAAGAAATACGAGGCTATAAGCAATCATGCATATAAGAGATCAAAGAAGAGTCAAATAATATTCATGGATAGAAACTGATCATGAACTCAAAATTCATCGGATCCCAACAAATACCACAAAAGTTTACATCAAATAGATCTCCAAGAGACCATTGTATTGAGAATCAAAAGAGAGAGAGGAAGCCATCTAGCTACTGCCTACGGACCCGTAGGTCTATGGTGGTCTACTCACGCATCATCGAAGAGGCACCTATGAAGAAGATGAACCCCTCCGTGATGGTGTTTAGATTGGATCTCGTGGTTCTGGAACTTGCGGTGGCTGGAATTGTGTTTCGTCGACTCCCCTAGGGTTTTCTGAATATTTGGGAATTTATAGGCGTCAGAGGCGGTGGAGGGGGGGGGCGTGGAGGGCACAACCCACCAGGGCGCGCCGGGGGCCCCTGACGCGCCCATGTGGGTTGTGGCCTCCACAGCCCACCTCTCTGGCACTTCTTTGGCCCACTGGGTGTCTTGTGGTACAGAAAAAATCTCCAAAAAGTTTCGTCGCGATTGGACTCCGTTTGGTACTGATATTCTGCGATGTAAAAAACAAGCAAAAACACCAACTGGCACTATGTCAATAGGTTAGTCCCAAAAAATGATATAAAGTTGTTATAAAATGATTGTAAAACATTCAAGAATGATAATATAACAGCATGGAACAAGCAAAAATTATAGATACGTCGGAGGCGTATCAGCATCCCCAAGCTTAATTCCTACTCGTCCTCGAGTAGGTAAATGATAAAAACAAAGTTTTTGATGTGGAATGCTGCCTAACATGTTCATCTCATATTCTTTTCTTTTGTAGCATGGACATTTGGACTTGTAGATGATTCAAAGCAATAGTGTAGTTTCAACATAATGACTTCAATACTCAAGCATGCCAACAAGCAACCATGTCTTTCAAAATATCAACACTAAAGAAAGTTATCCCTAGCCCATTATGCTCAATCATTGATCCATTCATGAAACACACTCAAATATTAGCTATGCCCAATGCTCAAGTATGATTATAGTGCCCCCTAGTTGGTGCTTTATAAGAGAAGATGGAGACTAAAAATAAAAATTGCATAAAGTAAATTGATAGACCCTTCGTAGAGGGAAGTAGGGATTTGTAGAAGTGCCAGAGCTCAAAGTTTTAAATTGAGAGAGAAAAATATTTTGGGTGGCATGCCTTTCCTGTCAACGAAAACAACAAAGTAGCTCACAATACTTTCCATGCTAGATATATCATAGGCGGTTCCCAAACAGAAAATAAAGTTTATTCCTTTTTCCACCATTCTTTCACATTCCATGGCGGACCGTATCCACGGTTGCCTTCCATACTAACACTTTCCAATGAATTTATTATTTGACAACATAAAGTAAATATTATTTTTTCTTTTTCATTTCGGGAATGGGCATCCCTATTACCGCCGCACTCTCGTGCAATGACAAGTGAATAAACACTCATCTTGAGAATAACACATCTAGCATGGAAAAATATTGGACACTCCCAACGTTTCATGAGTGGTACGAGCACACAAAAGAGAAGTTTATTTTGAAAAATAGAGATGGCACATACAAATTTGCTTGGAACGGCATGGAAATACCGCATATAGGTAGGTATGGTGGACTCATAAGGCAAAACTTGGTTTAAGGATTTTGGATGCACAAGTAGTATTTCTACTTAGTACAAATGGAGGCTAGCAAATAGATTGAGAAGCAACCAAACCAAGAAACGATAATTCACATAAATGAGCATTGAGCATAACTAACACCGAATAATGCACCATAAGTAGGATGTAATTTCATTGCATAACTATTGACTTTCGTACTTGCATAGGGAATCACAAACCTTAACACCAATATTCCTACTAAAGCATAATTACTCACTAACATGGCTCACATATTACTATCATCATGTCTCAAAACTATTACAAAGAATCAAGTTTAATTTGTCCAATGATCTTCATGAAAGTTTTTATTATATCCTCCTTGGATATCTATCACTTTGGGACTAGTTTCATATATTGCCATTGCTTTTTGACAAGCTCAAACAAATTTAAGTGAAGCACATGAGCATAGAGTTTTCATCTGTCAAAAAGGTATAAGTGAAGCATGAGAAGATTTCTTCAAAATTTACTAACTCTCAAATTAATCTAAGTGAAGCATGAGAGGATTTCTTCAAAATTTACTAACTCTCAAATTCATCTAAGTGAAGCATGAGAGTATTTCTACAAAAAATTCCAAGCACACCATGCTCAAAAAGATATAAGTGAAGCACTAGAGCAATTCTATAGTTCAAAAAGTTTAAGTGAAGCATAAAGAGCAATTCTAACAAATCATAGCATAATTTTGGCTCTGCCAAATAGGTGTGTCCAACAAGGATACAAGTGACAAACTAACAAGCAAAGCAAGCAAAGACTCAAATGATACAAGACGCTCCAAGCAAAACTCATGATATGTGACGAATAAAAATATAGCTCCAAGTGAAATACCGATGGTCGTTAGAAGAAAGAGGGGATGTCACTCGGGGGCATCCCCAATCTTAGTTGCTTGTGTCTCTTTGGATATATGTTGGGGGTGCTGTAGAATCCCCAAGCTTAGGCTCTTTTCACTCCTTATTTCTTCATCCATCGTGATCTCAGCCAAAACTTGAAAACTTCAATCACACAAAACTCAACAAAATCTTCGTGAGATCAGTTAGTATAATAAAGCAAATCACTACTTTAGATGCTGTTGCAAACCCATTCATATTTTATTATTGCATTATACCTACTGTATTTTAACTTTACCATGGCTCATACCCTTCAATATAACCCATAGATTCATCAAAACAAGCACACAATGCAACGAAAACAGAATCTGTCTTAAACAGAACAGTCTGTAGTAATCTGTACTCTAACTTTACTTCTGTAACTCTAAAATTCTGAAAAATTAGGAAAACGAAAAGAATTTGCATACAAACACAGTGTTAAAATGTCAGCTCAAGATCACATTTCAGTAAAAAATGAAAATTCGAACACTGGACGCAAAGTTTCTGTTTCAGATTCAGCATCGCTTCTACTCATCTTATGAATCATCCTAAAGGCTCTAATTGGCACAAACACTAAATAAAACATAAAAACACAATCATAACAGAGGTATAATTGTGTCATCACTCAAAAACATAAAGAAAAAGACAAAAATAAATTTATTCATTGGGTTGCCTCCCAACAAGCGCTATCGTTTTACGCCCCTAGCTAGGCATGATGATTTCAATGATGCTCACATAAAAAGTAGTAATTGACATATGCAATAGAGCATCATTAATCTCATGAAAAGAACACTTAAGTCTAACCCACTTCCTATGCATAGGGATTTTGTGAGCAAACAATTTATGGGAACAAGAATCAACTAGCATAGGAAGGCAAAACAAGCATAACTTCAAAACTTTGAACACATAGAGAGGAAACTTGATGTTATTGCAATTCCTACCAGCATATGTTCATCCCTCATAATAAATTTCAGTAGCATCATGAAGGAATTCAACAATATAACTATCACATAAATCATTCTTTTCATGATGCACAGGCATAGAATTTTCATTACTCTCCACATAAGCAAATTCCTTTTCATCCATAGTAGTGGGAGCAAACTCAACAAAATAACTATCATGAGACACCTGATTGACATAACCACATTGCAAATTAAAACCATGATGATAAGTTTCATGGTTATCATTACTCATTATAGCATACATGTCATCACCATCATCATGAATAGGAGGCATGCAATCATCATAATAAATTTGCTCATCAAAACTTGGGGGACTAAAAATATCATCTTCATCAAACATAGCATCCCCAAGCTTGTGGCTTTGCATATCATTAGCATAATTGACATTAATAGAATTTATAGTAACATCATTGCAATCATGCTTTTCAATCAAGGAGCTATTATGAATCACCTTATAAATTTCTTCTTTCAACACTTCATCAAAATTTTCAGATTCATGATTTTCAAGCAAAACTTCATAGAGATAATCAAGTGCACTCAACTCACTAGCAATTGGTTCATCATAATTTGGTCTTTTGAAAAGATTAGCAACTGGATGAGGATCCATATCAATAGATTTTTAGCAAGCGAAGATGCAAGCAAATAGAAGGCACATGGAAACATATGCAAAGATAGCGAACAAGCAAACAAAAAGAGATCCGGCGAGAAAAGGGTGTCGGTGTCAAAACCGGCGGATCTCGTGTAGGGGGTCCCGAGCTGTGAGACTAGGATCGATGGTAACAAAGGGACGAAGGAGACGATGTTTACCCAGGTTCGGGCCCTCCTATGGAGGTAAAACCCTACGTCCTGCTTGATTATATTGATGATATGAAGGTTACAGAGTTGATCTACCTCGAGATCGACTAGCTAAAACCCTAGATGAGTTTTTGTGTCCTATGATCTAAAACCCTCTGGCTTATATAGACGCCAGGGGGTCATTAGGGTTACATATGGTCGGTTGCCCATCGGAGGGAAAAAACATGCCTAATCTACCATCTTCAACTTGACGGACACGTCATAGCTCCTGAGGTCTCCTGCCTTGCGACGAGGCCTTCGATCAATCTCATCTTCAACAAGTGGCCCATTAACCCGACCTATGAGAAATAGGTCGGTAGTCCGAGGACCCCTTAATCCTGGACTCCCTCAGTAGCCCCCGGACTAGCCTCCAACGCCGAGGTATAGCCGGAAAATATTACGTGTCGAAGTCTTCGGCTTGCGAGGCGAGTCCCTCAACTTCTTGTGGCTTGGCAACCATCCCGTCATCGGAGAGTCCTCGATTGTTGAGGACTTGCGGGACCCAATATAATAACCTCCAGCGCTTCTCGATCCTTGTGCGCCGAGGGGAGACGAGTGGCCCGGCAGCTTTTTACAAAACTACCCCTCCCGCAAGGGAGGCACCACTTATTTAAACAAGTTAAATTGCGGTCTGGGTCACAGCTTCCTGTTCTTCCCCGTTTAGAGAAAAACTTCAAGCGAGAGACCACCACAAAATCATGGCGAGCGCCCCCAGCTCTTCCTCGTGCCCTTACGGCTCCCGTCCTGGGGATTGGACGAGCTGCTCTGTATCCCTCCTCCGGTTGTGCGACCTTGAGACCCAAGGATATCTTCCTTCCTCAGATCTGGCGGCAACTCGCGCTGGCTTGACTTCCTTTGATGGCGAAGCTTTCGCGGAGAATTTCCCCAATCCTAACCAGGGCGAGCGGGTATGCTTTGTGCCCTACCTCTTACGGGGCCTAGGGTTCCCCATTCATCCTTTCCTCAGGGGGTTACTGGAGTTCTATGGGATCCAGCTCCATCATCTTACCCCCGGATCCATTCTACACATCTCGGGCTTTGTCGCTCTCTGCGAAATGTTCTTGGGCTGCGAGGCGCACTTCGAATTATGGAGGAAGTACTTCTCCCTAGTCCCCCGAACTCGGGGTGAGACAATTCGGGAAATCGGAGGAGCCGAAGTATGTCGCATAGCGGGAACAGGATACCCAGCGGGGACACCAAAGAAGGAATCCGAAGAGTGGTCTTCGGAGGGGTTCTACATCGAGGACGTTCCCCTATTCGATCCAGCGAGGAGGGGCTTGCCCGAATACTCCGACGCTCCTCTGAAGAAAAAGTTTAATTGGTGACCGAGGAGTTCGTCCCAAGAGGACAGTGCCAAAGTTCGACGTTTGGCCGCCCACGTAAGGGTACTGGCTCATCACAAGCTGACAATGATCGACGTGATGGCCGCCGCCATCTCCCGATGCATCCAACCTCTTCAACAAAGGATACATCCTTTGTGGCAATACAACGGAACGAGTGACACCATTCGCTCCCGATGGCTGGGCCCTGCCAATCAGGTGGCCTTGGCAGCCGCACTTGCCGACTTGTACAAAGGTGAAAAAGAAGATTTTACTCAGTTGCAGGTTAAGGAGGGCTACTCGAGTTACAACCCTATTGAATGGGTAAGCCCTTCGACTCTGCGTTTTGAGTTCGGGCATTTATTCGCCCTTTTTGACTAACGCTTTTAATCTGCGCAAATAGGAATGGCGAAGCTTTGCCGAGACAATCAACTGTTCGGCCCCCCAACCAGAGAATTACTCCCGCGACGATGATCCAGGATTTCATGACGATCCGGAGCTGTCACTGGCATATGAAGACGGGGTCTTTTACCAGGAGAGCCTTGATCGATCCAAGGTGGCCATCATAGCCGATCACCCCGGATCACTCCCCTCCTCCACTGCGGGCAAGAAGAAAAATTCCACCCGCAAAAGGCAGGCGTCCTCCGTCGACCCGAACATACCGGCTCCCACTCCCAAGCGCCGCCGGTCCTCGCGACGAACGTCGGCTATAGCAGCAATGCCCGAGCCAGGCGCCAACAGGAGTCCCTCGTGTGAGCCGGTCGTGGAGACGGCGCCGAACACTCGATCAACCAAAAGGTACTTTGTTCGGTCGCTTAATCTATTATTGTTATGATCGGTAGGATCTTACAGAAGATCTTATGTCGAATTACTCGACTTACTCAGGAAGCTGGTACAACCTTCCTCTGCCGAAGACATCGCCGGGACGCCCGGCCATACGCATGAATCAAGATCTTCTGCTCACGCCGAACCCGACGCGGAGGCCCCCATGGTCAATCCGACCCCCAAAGACTCTGGGGACGAGGTATCAGTCACTAAATCCGAAGCAGTGAGCGCGATAAAACATCGGCGACGGCAAGGAATCCTGCGCGACCCGGTGTTTTCTGAACAGGAGTTCAATGCTCTATGCTCAGCGGACGCACAACTTGGAGCTGCCCGAGCCGGGTTCGGTGAAGCTGTGAAACTGATATCGTCTGGCTTGAAGGTAAGTGGTTAAAAATCTGGACATAAACATAAACCCAGTAGCCCCCGAGCCTTGATTCGGTCAGGACGACCGAATTAAGGATCCGCACATTGTTTGCATGGATGATGCAGGCCTCAAGGCAGCAGAACGAGCAATTGGCCAAGGAATTGGCAGCGAGCCGAACACAGGTGGAAACCATGAAGGCCGAGCTTGAACAAGTGAAGAAGTTTACCCGGGAGGCGCATGGTGAGTATAATTATTCTGCTAATCTTAGCGTATAATCCCATGCTGACGCGATGGTACTTTTAGCAGCTGAATCCATAGGGCAATTGCAAAAAGATCTGGATGCAGCCCGAGAATCCCAGAGGTACGCCGAATCCCAGTATGAGGCTGGCTGCCTTTCGCTGCAACGAAACCTGGAGGAGAAAAAATGTCTCTAGGTGGAAAACAAACAGCAGGCTGAAGAGATTGAGAATTTAAAGACTCAATTGGCCCATGCCCAAGAAGAGAACCAGAAACTACAGAGGGGCATGTTCGGTAAGTGCGATTCTAACATCGGACGGTGCTTCTTATATATGAAGTATAATGGACATGCCTTGACTCGTGTATAGGTCTCCTATCCGGGCGGCCCGAAGAAGAGATCGGATCCTACCGGGGAAGCCTTCTGAAGGAACTGTCCGCCCTTCATGAGCCGGCTCGGAAGGCCATGAAGAGCATGATAAAAGCGCTATGGCCTGCCGAGCAACCTCCGAAGTAGATGACCGAACTGGTTAATCGATTCAAGGGAGCCCGAAGCTGACTCGAGCTATGGAAGACCTCGGCCTGCCGAGAGGGAGCACGGGAGACATGGGCGATGATCAAGACCCGTTATACCGGCCTTAACCCCGAGCATATGGCTCGGGTTGGGCCGGTAGGGTTGGATGGGCAAGAAGTGCCGCTTCATTTGGTGTACGACCAAGTGATGCCCGCCGCCTGTCTCTCGCAAGAAGATTGCCCCCTGGATGCCTTAATAGACAATCTCGACCAGCACCCAGATGTATGATTATATGTAACCATGTACTGATAATCAAGGAATTGCTCCATCTGTGTTGTAAACTTTGTCTTAACCGACCATCGGCTTCGACCTCCCGCGCTAAGAGCTTGAGAGTGTTCCTTAGAAAATATCACTCGAGAAGAGTCAATTGTGTTCGGGGAACCAGGCAATCCGGCCATTTGGTGCGAACGGACAAAAAACACACAGGGAGATATGTTATATTACTGTTTAGCGTAAGAAACATCTTCCGAACAAAATAGTACCTCTATCGATACCTTTCTTCAGGGTGCTATGTAAATCGTAGATAATAAGGTCGTATACTGCTAGTATGCGACTAATGGCTTTCGTGAGAAAAGAAGCCTGAGTAAGGGCGATAACCACCGTAATTTTATTTGTTGATCCCGTCGTAGCCGACCAATTTTCTGCTAAAGATAGCTAGCTTTCGGCTTCACCCATCTGAGGTACGTATCCCGATGACCCGGTCGTAACAATCGCAGAGGTGCTCCCTTTACCCTCTAGCCGAACAATCGGGAACTTAGAGGGTAAGCACAGGAGCGAGGCAACCCAGCTTGGCAAAAATCTTAGTTCGAATTGATTCATATAATGGCGTAAAAAATCGACTAGGGAAACGTGCTTTCATAATAAATGTGAATAGATGCTTGAAATATATAATCATCGGCTTCGGGAAGAAGCCCCCAGGTGCTGTGTTCGGATTCAGCATTTGAGGATGCATGCCGAAAATCTTAATACAAGACCGGCTTAGCCGAACATAGACTTGGGGATAGAAAATCCAAACCTGCCAAAAATGAAGGTGGGAGGGAAAGGAAATAACAAAGAAAAGAAAGAAGAAAGGAGGGTAAAGAGTATGACGACACCGGTCTAGCCGTAGAAGCTCCGAAGACGAGCTGCATTCCATGGGTTTGGTTCGAGGCGGTTGTCCGGCGGGTTCCGAAGACGGTAAGCCCCTCCTGCGAGTACTTCGTCAATTATGAAGGGACCTTCCCATTTGGGATTGAGTTTATGCTTCTGCTTCTCCGGGAGCCGTAAGACGAGTTCGCCCACATTATATGCTTTCGCCCTGACCTCCCTACTCTGGTAACGCCGGGCCTGATGTTGATAAAAAGTAGAGCGAGCCCGAGCTATGTCACGCTCTCCTTCCAAGGCGTCCAAGTCGTCCTGCCAATCTAGCCCGGCCTCCTTTTCTTCGTACATGCGCACCCTTGGTGCATCGTGAATAATATCACAAGGGAGGACCGCTTCTGCCCCGTAGACCATGAAGAACGGTGTGTATCCCGTTGATCGATTCAGGGTGGTACGCAGGCCCCAGAGAACGGAATCAAGTTCCTCCACCCAATGGCAGTCGGACTCATGGAGAGATCGGACCAAATGTGGCTTAATACCACTCATAATGAGGCCGTTGGCTCGTTCGACCTGTCCATTGGTCTGCGGGTGATACACCGATGCGTAATCGAGCTTAATGCCCATTTTTGCGCACCAGTCTTTTACTTCCTGGGCGGTGAAGTTGGATCCATTGTCCGTTATTATACTGTGCGGGACACCGTAACGGTGTACCACGCCAGATATGAAGTCGATTACTGGTCCGGACTTGGCTGATTTGACAGGTTTTGCTTCGATCCATTTGGTGAACTTGTCCACCATGACCAGTAGGTATTTGTTTTTCTTGGTCCCCCCTTTAAGTGGTCCGACCATGTCCAGCCCCCATACCGCGAAAGGCCAAGTGATCGGGATAGTCCGAAGAGCCGTTGGGGGCATGTGACTTTGGTTTGCAAAAAGTTGGCATCCCACGCAATGCTGGACAAGCGACTGAGCGTCCACTCGAGCGGTGGGCCAGAAGAAACCAGCCCGAAAGACTTTGCTTGCTAAGGCCCTTGCTGCGGCGTGATGGCTGCCCATTATTGCGTGGACTTCGGCCAAGAGCTGCCGCCCTTCTTCCTCAGATATGCACCGCTGGAGTACTCCGGTAGTGCTTTTCTTGTATAACTCACCCTCGTGGACTTTGTAGGCCTTGGATCGCCAGATTATGTGTCGCGCCTCTGTTTGATCGTCAGGGAGTTCTTTGCGAAGAAGGTAGGCAAGGAAGGGCTCGGTCCATGGTGCTATTACTGCCATGACCTCATGAGCCGAAGGCGTTTCGTCCATTACGGAGCTGCCGATGATTTGGTCGTCTAGTTCGTTTGTAGGGTGGACAACCTCTTTCGCGCTGATGGATCCGGCGCCCTTATCATCGTCCTGCCAGACCACCGATGGCTTGAAGAGCCATTCAAGAAAGGTGTTTTTTGGGACGGGGTCGCGTTTGGCACCCATGCGGGCCAACATATCAGCGGCCTGGTTGTTGTCTCTAGCGACATGGTGGAATTCCAGCCCCTCGAACCGTGCGGATATTTTAAGGACGGCGTTTCTATATGCCGCCATCTTCGGGTTTTTGGCATCGAATTCGCCGTTGATTTGGGAGATGGCCAAGTTAGAGTCTCCCCGTACTTCCAGCCGTTGTATACCCATGGAGGCCGCCATCCGTAGACCATGCAAAAGTGCCTCGTACTCGGCTGCATTGTTGGAATCGGCATACATGATTTGCAGCACGTATCGGACGTTGTCGCCTGTGGGGGATGTGAGGATAACTCCAGCCCCCAGTCCGGCCAGTGTCTTGGATCCGTCGAAGTACATCGTCCAATGGGAGTACGTACTATATTCCCTAGGGAGCTCGGCCTCCGTCCATTCGGTTAGGAAATCTGCCAGCACCTGAGATTTAATAGCTCGTCGTGGTTTGTAGGCAATTTCAAAAGGAAGGAGCTCAATGGCCCATTTGGCTATGCGGCCGGTGGCGTCCCTGTTGTTGATTATATCATTCAGGGGTACTTCGGATGCCACCGTAACCGAACACTCTTGGAAGTAGTGTCTTAGTTTCCGTGATGCCATAAATACTGTATAGGCTATCTTCTGGTAGTGCGGGTATCTAGACTTGCACTGCGTTAGTACTTCTGACACGTAATAGACCGGCTTCTGTATCTGGAATTTGTGTCCCTCCTCCTCTCGTTCGACGACGAGCAATGCGCTAACGACTTGGTTGGTGACCGATATGTATAATAACATGGGTTCACCAGCGCCTGGTGCTGTGAGTATGGGATTACTTGCCAGCAGTGTTTTAATTTCTTCTAACGCAGCCGCTGCTTCATCGGTCCATTCGAAATTGTTGGTCCGTTTCAGCAATCTGTAGAGCGGTAAAGCCTTTTCACCGAGGCGGGAGATAAAGAGACTTAGCGCCGCCACGCAACCAGCCAACCTTTGGACATGCTTTAGCTCTGTGGGAACTGCAAGTTCTGATAGGGCACGGATCTTGGCCGGATTCGCTTCTATTCCTCTATGGGAAACGATGAATCCGAGCAGTTTACCAGCGGGAACTCCGAATACACACTTCTCCGGATTGAGTCGTGTATCGTACTCACGTAGGCTGGCAAAGGTTTGCCTTAGGTCGTCAATCAGTTGGCTGACGTGTTTGGTTTTGAATACCACGTCGTCCACGTATGCTTCGACTGTTTTACCGACTTGTTTGGCGAGACAAGTCTGGATCATGCGCTGGTACGTAGCCCCATCGTTCTTTAGCCCGAAAGGCATCGTGTTGAAGCAGAATGGCCCGTAGGGGGTGATGAATGCGGTTGCGGCTTGATCGGATTCCTTCATTTTGATTTGATGGTATCCGGAATAAGCATCGAGGAAACACAATGAGTCGTGTCCAGCTATGGCGTCAATGATCTGGTCTATGCGTGGTAAGGGGAAAGGGTCCTTAGGGCAGGCCTTGTTGAGGTCTTTAAAGTCGACGCACAGCCGCCAGGATTTGTCTTTCTTTGGTACCATCACCAGGTTTGCCAACCATTCGGGGTGCTTAATCTCCCGTATGAATCCAGCCTCTAGCAGTTTAGCTAATCCTTCACCCATAGCTTGTCGTTTGGGCTCGGAAAAGAGATGCAGAGTCTGCTTGACGGGCTTGAAGCCTGCGATAATGTTCAGACTATGTTCTGCTAGCCGCCGTGGGATTCCAGGCATATCGGAAGGATGCCAGCCGAAGATGTCCCAATTTTCTCGGAAGAATGCTCGTAGTGCTTCGTCCACCGTGGGGTCCAGCTGAGCTCCGATGGATGCTGTCTTGTTGGGGTCCGTCGGGTGTACCTAAAATTTAACGATTTCATCTGCAGGTTTAAAGGACGTGGATTTGGGCCTTTTGCTAAGGATCACGTCGTCCTTATCTACTGTTGACCGGAGTGTGGTCAGTTCTTCTGCAGCGAAGGACTCAGCTAGTGCCTCGAGGGCGAGCGCTGCTATTTTGTTTTCAGCTCGAAGCGCTATGTTCGGATCACTGGCGACTGTGATTACTTCGTTTGGGCCTGGCATCTTGAGCTTCATATACCCGTAATGTGGTATAGCCTAGAATTTTGTGAAGGTGTCACGCCCCAGCAGGGCGTGGTAGCCACTGGGGAAGGGCACGATATGGAAGTGAAGTTCTTCAGATCGGTAGTTTTCGGGCGTGCCGAACACTACGTCCAGGGTGATACGTCATGAACAACGCACCTCTCTCCCAGGAATGATCCCCCGGAATGTTGTGTTGCTATGCTCGATGCGAGATTGGTCAAATTGCATTTTTCCAGGGTATCTTCGTAGATAAGGTTTAAACCACTGCCGCCATCCATTAGCACTTTATGCAACCTAAAGCCATCGACAATGGGGTTTAAGACCAGTGCAGCCAGTGTATGATTGGGACGGATGGTTGGTCGGTCAGTATCTCCGAAGGTGATGGGTATGTATGCCCATGAACTTGTTGCTGCCACATGATAGACCTGTTTGAGTTCTCTAAGAGCTCTTTTCCTCCTGTTCCTTGAGGGGAACGTTTCGTAGATCGTCAGGACTTCGGCATTGTATTCTGGTGGCGATGTGGAGCGCTTGTTCGGCGGTAGTGCCTCAAGGATTGCTTCACCACTTTTTGCGACCTGCCTGACGACCCAGCAGGCTCTAAGGCTGTGAGTCGGGCTTGTGTTCAGCAATACGGAATGTATAGGGCATGGTTTATCCAATAGCCCGTCAAGGATAGTTCTGACCCCCGTAAGGGGCCGATTTCTCTTTTCGGCGGGTTCGAGTTCGGCTAGCCGCTTCGGAGGTATCCCCTTTTTCCGGTCTCCTCTAGGGTACTCGGTAAAGGTTGGTTCTGAAAGTAACCGCTCGGCTTGCCAGGTGCTCTCCATGGCACAATATTTTTGCACCAAGTCAGACAGCTCGGTGAAGTTGCGAATATGCCGATGAGCCAGGGCGTTGAGAATCCCTTCGTCGTGGCAATTGCAATTGAAGGTTGCCATTATCTCTTGGTCACTAAGACCTCGTACTTTGTTTCTAGCGAGGAGGAGTCTAGCCCAAAAGTGATGAACCGATTCTCCTGGTAAATGTTTAACATCCCGTAGGTCCGAAGACTTGGACTCTGATGCGATGCTTGAGAGCTCGACTTGGGTGGTGGGTGGGAAAAACTTTGATTCCACGCCGCAATGTGAGTCCGAAATTACGAGTTCCGAGTTGCATGCTAGGTCAGGGACCGATACCGATCTATCTCCGGAGCGAACCCCAGGGTCTGGGTTACAAGCGAGGCCTCGATGATCAGAGATCGGGGTATAAACCATTTTTAATTCCGGTCGTTGGGGGACGAGCCCCTAGCCGGACACTCGACGGTGGCGACTAGGTGAGTGACCGTGGGGATGAGAATCTCCCTATCGTCGGGTTTAAGCCCGATTTGGTCATAGACCGGGGTCTAGTCGTCAGTCATACGCATGGTCTGAATCCGATCAAACAGCTCGTTTAGGAACGAGGCGACGGTAGGATGTGTGTCGCTGAAGTGCGTGGGGTCGATCTGCGGCGTGGCAGTTCCAGAGTTGTTTGAAAGCGAATCCAGGTCCTGTTTGGCCATAACGGATCCAGTCACAATGACTGGATTAGGCGTTCTAGACAGCCCGAGGGTGAAGGCCGCCTCAGAGGTGGGGCCCGATGTCTTCGACGTCAAGGCGTCGGGATCTACGGGCTCCTCCATGAGAGTTGAGGGTCCTATCAAGACAAGTTCTCCCCGCGAATCAGCGACGAACTCTAGGGTTCCGAATCTGATTCCTTGATCGGGGGCAAAGCTTCCGATCTGGCCAAGATGGCCGGTCGGGACGGCGTGTGACGAGACGTCGCCGCTTGTGAAGATCTGATCAGGGATGAGAATATCCTGGCTGCAGATCTCGTTGCTTATGACAAGGCGAGCCATCGATCCCTTTGGGGATCACAGCGGGACTCTCAATGAAAGCACCAATGTCGGTGTCAAAACCGGTGGATCTCGGGTAGGGGGTCCCGAGCTGTGAGACTAAGATCGATGGTAACAAAGGGACGAAGGAGATGATGTTTACCCAGGTTCGGGCCTTCCTATGGAGGTAAAACCCTATGTCCTGCTTGATTATATTGATGATATGAAGGTTACAGAGTTGATCTACCTCGAGATCGACTAGCTAAAACCCTAGATGAGTTTTTGTGTCCTATGATCTAAAACCCTCTGGCTTATATAGACGCTAGGGGGTCATTAGGGTTACATATGGTCGGTTGCCCACCGGAGGGGAAAACATGCCTAATCTACCATCTTCAACTTGACGGACACGTCACGGCTCCTGAGGTCTCCTGCCTTGCGACAAGGCCTTCGATCAATCTCATCTTCAACAAGTGGCCCATTAACCCAAGCCATGAGAAATAGGTCGGCAGTCCGAGGACCCCTTAATCCTGGACTCCCTCAAAGGGCAAACGAAAAAGAGGGCGAATAAAACGGAAAATTGGTGAAGTGGGGGAGAGGAATACGAGAGGCAAATGGCAAATAATGTAATTGCAAGGAGATGAGATTTGTGATTAGGAACCTGGTAGATGATGATGGAGTCTCCTCGGCGCCTGAGATTGGCACGTAGAAGAGACCGCTTCCTCCTCGGCAACAGCGCCAGAAATTCCTTTGACGTGGCTTGAGACTGCGTCGGTATTTCCCCAAAGAGGAAGGGATGATGCAGCACAGCGACGGTAAGTATTTCCCTCACTTATGAAACCAAGGTTATCGAACCAGTAGGAGGATCACCACCACCCAATAAGTAGCACCTGCACACAAATAACAAATACTTGCAACCCAACGCGAAAGAGAGGTTGTCAATCTCTCTACGGTAAAAAGATAGATTAGGTAGTGATAGATAGGAGAGATAGATCTCTCAAGAACACGAAACAAAAAGTGCAGCAATATATTTTTGGGTTTTTTGTTTAGTAGATCTGAAAACAAAGAGGCAAAAAGATAGATCGGAAAGCAATATGTTGGAAAAGTAGACCCGGGGGGCGTAGGTTTCACTAGTGGCTTCTCTCATGAGTATAGCACACGGTGGGTGAACAAATTACTGTTGGGCAATTGATAGAAGATCAAATAATCATGACGGTAACCAAGGCGATGATCATTATATAGGCATCACGTCCAAGATAAGTAGATCGACTCCTGCCTGCATGTACCACTATTACTCCACACATCGACCGCTATCCAGCATGCATCTAGTGTATTAAGTTCATGGAAAAACGGAGTAATGCAATAAGAACGGTGACATGATGTAGACAAGATCTATTCATGTAGGAATAGACCCCATCTTGTTATCCTTAATAACAATGATACATGCGTGCCTTGCTGCCCCTTCTGTCACTAGGAAAGGATACCGCAAGATCGAACCCATCACAAAGCACCTCTTCCCATGGCAAGAAAAATCGATCTAGTTGGCCTAACTAAACCAAAGATTCGAATAAGAAATACGAGGCTATAAGCAATCATGCATATAAGAGATCAAAGAAGACTCAAATAATATTCATGGATAGAAACTGATCATGAACTCAAAATTCATCGGATCCCAACAAACACACCGCAAAAGTTTACATCAAATAGATCTCCAAGAGACCATGGTATTGAGAATCAGAAGAGAGAGAGGAAGCCATCTAGCTACTGCCTACGGACCCGTAGGTCTATGGTGGACTACTCACGCATCATCAGAGAGGCACCTATGAAGAAGATGAACCCCTCTGTGATGGTGTTTAGATTGGATCTCGAGGTTCTGGAACTTGCGGCGGCTGGAATTGTGTTTCGTCGACTCCCCTAGGGTTTTCTGAATATTTGGGAATTTATAGGCGTCAGAGGCGGTGGAGGGGGGCGTGGAGGGCACAACCCACCAGGGCGCACCGGGTGCCCCCTGGCGCGCCCATGTGGGTTGTGGCCTCCACATCCCACCTCTCTGGCACTTCTTTGGCCCACTGGGTGTCTTCTGGTCCAGAAAAAATCTCCAAAAAGTTTCGTCGCGATTGGACTCCGTTTGGTACTGATATTCTGCGAAGTTAAAAACAAGCAATAACAGCAACTGGCACTTTGGCACTATGTCAATAGGTTAGTCCCAAAAAATGATATAAAGTTGTTATAAAATGATTGTAAAACATCCAAGAATGATAATATAACAGCATGGAACAAGCAAAAAATATAGATACGTTGGAGACGTATCAGATAGCGGCCGATGAGTGGAGTAATAGTAATAGGTGCAGGCAGGAGTCGGCCTATTTGTTTATGGACGTTATGCCTATATACACATGATCATTGCCGTGAGTATGAACATAATTATTCGCTTTTCTATCAATTGCCCAACAGTAATTTTTTTACCCACCGTATGTTACCTACATGAGAGATGCCACTAGAGAACACTAAGCCCCCCGAATCTTCTCACTTATAATTTACAAAATGCTTTCAATACCTTGCTGCCTTTATTATCTTTTATTTTATTTTGCAATTATCCATTACTATCTACTTGTTTCACTTGCATGCAAATAACGAGTCCAAGGGGATTGACAACCCTCTTGCCCTCGTTGGGTGTAAGTGTTTGCACTTTTGTGTGCAGTCGCTGAAGACGGTGGTTGCGTGCTACTCCTATTGGTTTGATAAACCTTGGTTCTTAACTAGGGGAAATACTTATCCGTTTGTGTTGCAATTACCCATTCCTCTTCACGGAAAACCCAACGCAGATCACAGACATCAACCAGCTCGTACCAACCCGTAAATGCCTCGGCACATAAATTAATGGCATTATACACATGTCCCGCAAACCGTGTGCCATGCAGAATAGATATGTCACACCCGGGTGTAAAATATGAAGCGCCTCCGATGAGTTACGCAACCACACGAAGGTGTAAAGTAACAACTGTGTGCCACACCTTGCCACCTGTCGCCTCCTACCCTCACCATTGGTGGCTGATCGTCGCTCGTGGGCTCCACTTAGTCTTCCCGCGCAAGCGGCATCCACATGGGTAAATTTTAAAATCCCCAATCCCCTAGCTAGCTGCTAGCTATAAATAACCAAAACGATGACAGGCAGTGGCGATTAACTGATCCCCTGTCTAGTTACCACCGCACATACTGTCATACCCCCAATGGTCGATGACAAGATGGAGTTGGGCAACGACAAAATCAAGGTTGTCTGTGCGATGGTCGGCTTGGCGGTCGACAACCATGTTAACGCCTCTCCCAATGATAGTCGGAGGAGGCAGGAATCGTGATACGAGCAAACCGCCATGTTAGGCAGGGTTGTCCTGAAAGCGTCTAGGGATCACCATCGGGCGATATTGCAGGCTCGACACAAAGTCCGACGGATGGTGCGGGCGGTGGAGCAAGAATCGCGATGACCCAAGGACAAATGCGACAGTGGCCGCCGCACGAGGTGCAAGCTTATGTCCCTGATGGAAGAGGATGCAACGCCGGACACCGGGGCAAGCCTGGTGGCGGTGGCTTCCTGGCAAGACCCAATGTCTCATAGGCCAACCGGACGATGTATGCAGACCCGACTGTCGTGGCAGCCCTGGCGAGAGCCAGCATCTCGTCAGCCACCGGGACAACGTACGTAGACCCGGCGGTCACGGTAGTCCTAGTGAGAGTTGTGCCTGAGGCATTACCGGCGATCAGCAATGTCGAGGCTACCCCAGCCTCGATCGATCAAGGTTCTTGTCATCGGCTTGGCGACCTCCTCTTCTCCTGAGCCTAGGATGGACAATATGGACGATGGAAACTATATGTGCTGGGTCGACGTTAGGGGGAGTAGCTCTTTTGTGCATGCGTGATTCTTGCTCCCGATTATGTTGAACCAATTGCTAGTGAGTTGAGTGCACTTGATTATCTTTGTGAAGTTTTCCTTGAAAATGTAAATCCGAAAATTGTGATGAAGTGTTAAAACAAATTTATAAAGTGATTCATGATAGTTCCTTGAATAAAAAGCATGATTGCAATGATGTTAGTATAAATTCTATAATGTCAATTGTGTTAATGGTATGCAAAACTACAAGCTTGGGGATGAAGATTTTGTTAGGTCCGCTACTTTTGCAATGATCATGATTGGGGGTGATAGTTATGATGCTTCATGTGATCTTGAAAATTTATTTGATCCTCATAATAAATCTACTATTGGTAATGAAACTTTCAATAGTATTGAAAGTGGGTTTGGAAGAGTGTCAACTCTAGGTAAGAATCCCACATATTCGGAGAGTGTTTGGAGAGGTCATGACTTTAGTTGATGTTAATCCCACATAAATCTTATGGAACTTTTGATAAAAGTGGGTTTGGAGAGGTCATGACTTTAGTTGATGTTAATCCCACTATCTTGGACGATTATAAAAACATTTATGCATGTGGATCATGAAGAGAATATTTTATATGAGATATATATTGTTGAATTTGATTATGATCCCAGATGTAACTATTATGAGAGGGGCAAATATGGTTATAGGAATTTTCATGTTCAATTACCTCTCTTGATGTTCAAATTGTTAATGTTGCATTCTTCCTATTTGCATATGCTAGATACTTCTTGTATTGATAATTTGCTTGCTTATAAAATGCCTATGCATAGGAAGTATGCTAGACTTAAATGTGTTTGTCACATGTTTTATGATGCTCTCTTTATGCTCCAATTCTTATCTTTCATCTGAGCATCATTGAATTCTCAAAACCTATCTTAGTGACTATAAAGGAAGTGCTTGTTGGGAGGCAACCCAATAGTTATCTTAAATTTTTTGCTTTTACTTTCTATTTTAGTGTGATAACATGATTGTTGATACTATAATGGTTGTGTTTTTACGTTTTAATTAGTGTTTATGCCAAGTAAAGCCTTTGGGATGATTTGGATGATAGTAAAATTGATACGGTGCAAAAATAGAAACTTTTACATCTAGTATTTAATTTATCTAATTTTACTGGAATGTCTTTTTGATCTAAATGTTTTACACAATATTACTATACAAATTTCCAAGGATGTCCTTATTTTTCAGAATTTTTGGAGTTACAGAAGTATGGTTTTAGTACAAATCATTACAGACTATTCTGTTTTAGACAGATTCTGCTTCTGCTTGCATAGTGCGCTTGTTTTAATGATTCTATGGATTGTATCGGGGGGTATAAGCACTATTGGAAAAGGCAGTGCCTAGGAGGCGCTTAGGCATGCCTAGGTGCTAGGCAATGGCCAAACGCCTCGCCTAGGGCATAAGTGAGAGCCTAGGCAGGACATGCAAGAAATTGTTTACCGAGAGAGAAATCACGCCATATTGCACTAATATTTCAAACGAGCCATATTCCAATGGCAGTAGCTGGTAGTTAACTTATATGTATGCTATGAATTAATATAATACACATATAATAACCATAAATACATCCTAGTAGTAGAAACTATATTACCGCCTATGCTACAACTAGGGTGCTTAAGCACCGCCTAGGCACTAGGCGCAGGCCAACCGCCTCCCTTACGTCTACCACTTTTTCCAACCTTGGGTATAAGTCACGGGAAAGTTAGAATTCAATATGTAGTATGCAAGAATAAATATGAGCCTATTTACAACAGTATCTAAAGTTTGTGATCTACCTATTATACTAACGGATCTCAAAAGGTTTCTTTTGAGTTTTGTGTGCTGAAGTTTCCAAGTTTTGGGTGAGATCACGATGGATAAAGGATAAGGAGTGGCAAGACCCTAAGCGTGGGGATGCCCAAGGCACCCCAAGAAATATTCAAGGAATACCCAAGATAATACTCAAAAACTTTCCTTCCCTCCTACCTTCCCTTAAAAATAGCGTTCCCTCCAACTAGCCTTTCCCTAAAGAAGTTTCCTTCCCTCTAGTACGTTTGAAAGGCCCGCTAGATTAACCCCATCCCCTCCTTAAATAAAACATGTCCTTTAACCGTGACCACATCTCCTTCCAAGAAACAAAGCGTCTCTCGTCTCTCTTTTCTAACCTAGATCCTCCCCCTCCCCCTCCCGTCGCTCTAGCTCTGCCGCTACAAACCGTTCAGTCCCCTCGCAGCAGATGACATGAATGACAACATTTCGATGGACTCCATCCACTCTGAAGGTAAACGTACTCTAACACCTCACCTTAAATGACGGGTCACACCCTCCTCCCCCATATCAAATCTGCACATGCGTCTAGATATGCGCATCTAGTTCCTTCTTGAGTCGGAGATGCAATCTAAGATTGTGTTACTTGTACTAGAACTAACTTTTAGGGTTCTTATCCGGGTTAGGACTGCGTGTCATTCTATCTAGGGTTTTAGTATGGTTAAGATTTTCTAGAATGGGTAGGATTTTCTAATTAAATGAAAGGTGATAAGATCTAATCACCAACTAACTACTCCTTTTACTTTATTGATGAGCTTCTTGTTTGTACAAACATTTTTTACATGGGAATTGTTTGTCCAAGATTTGATCGTATCTTGTTCTGGTTAAGTGATTATGTCTTTTCATATTGCTTTTTCTCTCGACTAAATTGTGTTGATACAATATACAAATTAATAGTTTAATTATTTTATACAATAGCAAGTACGTACATGTTTAATTGTCATCGTCGTTTTACAGCAACTGCCAAAAGCTCACCAACATGATGCGAGATTATTCAAGCAGTCCCCAACAAGGATAACATGTCTCAAACCGAAGAAGTGATGCACCATGGCGACGTTAAAGATGAACCAACTATTGATGAGCTAGCCTATGTTGCAAATATGATTGGAGATCTCCAGGACATCGAGAAGGAAATTTTGTTTAGATCTGACTACGATGTCCTACTAGCAGTTACTGTGTGACAATATGTTTATGTACTTTTACATTCAAAGGTACAATGACATGTAGATTCTAATCTAATATTTTGAATTACATCATAGCAGGTATTTTTTTAATAACAAAAACAAAGGACTGACGACTGTTATGCAAAGCTCAGGCGCATCTAAGAGAAAGCGGGTTGAACCGGTTAGTCAACATACTTTTTACCCTATAAACACTTATTTAAATCCATATAATGTATTCGTTTTCCTTACCAATGTATACTGCTGCCAATGTAATATTTTGGAATTGTGCAATACCTAAATATTAAACCACACCGTTAACCCGGTTATATGATTTTTGTAGGGAGAGTAGGATTTCACAAATGGTGAGCTGAATGCAAGTCTAGAAGGCCAACATGAAGACATTGGACCTATCAATATGCGGCACAACAACCTGAAGCAGTCAAGAATGCCCTGGCAGAGGAACAAGAGCCTAAAGTTGTCAAGGAGGCCCTGACAGATCAACATGAAGAGTCTGAAGCTGTCAAGGGGGCGTAGCATATCAGCATGAAGAGGTTCAACCTGGCAATGAGGCCCTAACATAGGTGCAGGAAGAAGTAGAAAATGGCAAGGAGGCCCTGGCAGAGCAACATGAAGAGCTTGAAGCTAGCAAGAAGGCCTTGCCAGAGCAGCATGAAGACCTTGAAGTTGTCAACAAGGCCTTGGCCGAGAAGCATGAAGAGTCTGAAACTGCAAGGAGGCCCTGCCAAAGCAGCAGGAAGACCTTGAAGTTGTCAAGAAGGCCCTGGCAAAGTAGCATGAAGAACTTGAAGCTATCAAGGCGGCCCTGGCAGGGCAGCAACAAGAACTTGAATCTGTCAAGAAGGCCCTGCCAGAGCAGAAGGATGAACTTGAAGGTTTCAAATTGGCCCTAGTAGACAATAATGAAGAAGTTGTAATGCCCAATTAGACCTGCAGGAAGAACTAAAGATGTCATCAAGGCCATTCAAGAGCAGCAGGATGCAGTTGAAGCTGAAAAGTGTTTTAGTTTGTTGTGCGATACTTTGCCCCATGGTTCTTAATTGTAATGTCACTAATTATGAATCTAAGCCGTGAGAGCAAATTATGAAATGTATTCCAATTTGGCAGCAAATTCAAATATAAAACAAATTATTGGAGTCTACAACCTATGACAGTTATAGATGTCGTCACCAGTGCATGGACCCACATGTAAGCACGCAAGTCGCCCACGTATGGCCCCACATGTAAGCAGCCACGTCATCATATTTTGGGCCCATATGTCAGTGGCGTTGACCGGTCAAAACTGACATCCGACTTATTACTAACGGGCACCATTAGTGATTAAACCCAGGCCGGGCCCAGCTATAAGGTGACACGTCATCATCTTCTGGGCCCATATGTTAGAAACATTGACTCATCAAACATGGTGGGCCGGTTGTTAGTCATGGATGTATCGTCACCGAAAACCATGAAGAGGAATGGGCAAATTTTATACGGTGACAGTTCTAGTGACATTTTTTGGCCGTCACAGAAGATAGCTTCGGTGACGAATTTGGGTTCGTCACCTAAGACGTGATCTTGCGTGACAGGGAAAGTGGTACCCTTCGGATTTTAATTTCTATGGTGACGCTTCAGTGAAGGTGGGGGTGACGGGCGGAAAACGTCATATGAGATTTTCATGACGAAAACCATTTTTACGTGACACAAGTGAAACGTCGCAACATAGTATCTGTTTGTAGTGCTAGAGGATGGTGAATGGAGGGAGACAAACCTGACACATGCCTCCAATGAGGGGAACAACGCCCGCGGGCGCTTGATATGTCTCCAACGTATCTATATTTTTTGATTGTTCCATGTTGTTATATTATCATTCCATGTTGTTTTATAGCAACTTTATATCACTTTTTAGGACTAACCTATTGACATAGTGCCAAGTGCCAGTTGTTGTTTTTTGCTTGTTTTTTACTTCGCAGAATATCAGTACAAAACGGAGTCCAATCGCGATGAAACTTTTTGGAGATTTTTTTTGGACCAGAAGACAACCAGTGAGCCAAAGAAGCACCCGGGAGGAGGCCTGTGGGGCCCATAAGACACCAGGGCGCGCCAGAGGCCCCCAGCGCGCAATGGTGGGTTGTGGTGGCCTCGGGAGTCCCCTCCACCATCTCTGAGCTCTATAAATACCCAAATATTCCAGAAACCCTAGAGGAGTCGACGAAAAATACTTCCAGCCGCCCCAAGTTCCAGAACCGTGAGATCCAATCTAACACCATCACTGAGGGGTTCATCATCCTCATTGGTGCCTCTCCGATGATGCGTGAGTAGTCCACCATAGACCTACGGGTCCGTAGACAGTAGCTAGATGGCTTTCTCTCTCTCTTTTGATTCTCAATACAATGGTCTCTTGGAGATCTATTTGATGTAATGACTTTTTGCGGTGTGTTTGTTGGGATCCGTTGAATTTTGAGTTCATGATCAATTTCTATCCATGAATATTATTTGAGTCTTCTTTTGATCTCTTATATGCATGATTACTTGTAGCCTCATATTTCCTCTTCGAATCTTTGGTTTAGTTAGGCCAACTAGATCGATTTTTCTTGCCATGGGAAGACGTGCTTTGTGATGGGTTCAATCTTGCGGTGTCTTCTCCCAGTGACAGAAGGGGCAGCAAGGCACGCATGTATCGTTATTATTAAGGATAACAAGATGGTGTCTATTCCTACATGAATAGATCTTTTCTACATCATGTCATCGTTCTTATTGCATTACTCCGTTTTTCCATGAACTTGATACACTAGATGCATACTGGATAGCGGTCGATGTGTGGAGTAATAGTAGTAGATGCAGAATCGTTTCGGTCTACTAATCTTGGACGTGATGCCTATATAATGATCATCGCCTTGGATATCGTCATGATTATTTGATCTTCTATCAATTGCCCAACAGTAATTTGTTTTCCCACCGTGTGCTATACTCATGACAGAAGCCACTAGTGAAATCTACGGCCCCTGGGTCTACTCTTTCAACATATTGCTTTCCGATATATCTTTTGCCGCTTTTGTTTTCGGATCTATTATTCCAAAAACCCAAAACTACCTTGCTGCACTTTTTATTTGCTTCTTTTATTTTATGTTCTTGTGCGATCTATTTATCAAATCTACTACAATCTAATTTGTCTTTTAATCGTGGAGAGATTGACAACCTCTCTTACGCGTCGGGTTGCTAGTATTTGTTCTTTGTGTGCAAGTATCGTTTACATAGTGTTGCATGGTTCCCCTACTGGTTCGATAACCTTGGTTTCATAACTGAGGGAAATACTTATTGTAGCTGTGCTGCATCATCCCTTCCTCTTTGGGGAAATACCGATGTAGTCTCAAGCCACATCAAATGAATTTATGGCATCGTTGCTGCGAAGACATCATCAACATCTATCAGGTTCCTAATCACAAATCTCATCTCCTTGCAATTTACATTATTTGCCATTTGCCTCTCGTTTTCCTCTCCCCCACTTCACCAAATTTTCCGTTTTATTCGCCATTTTTTTCGTTTGCCTTTTTCTCGTCAGATCTATTGTTTGCTTGCAATCTTGTTTGCGTAGTCACGATTACTCAAGAAAATACCAAATTGTGTGATTTTTCCAATACCAATAATAATGATTTTATTAGTACTACGATTGCTCCTCCCGCCACTAGTGCGGAGTCTTGTGATATTAATGCCGCTGTGTTGAATCTTGTCATGAAGGATCAATTTTACGGTACTCCTAACGAGGATGCCGTGTCCCATCTAAACACATTCGTAGAATTGTGTGATATGCAAAAGAAAAAAGATGTGGACAATGATATAGTGAAGTTGAAATTGTTTCCTTTCTCCTTGCGGGATCGTGCAAAAATTTGGTTTTCTTCTTTGCCTCGCAATAGTATCGATTCTTGGGATAAGTGCAAGGAAGCTTTTATTACTAAGTATTTTCCGCCCACGAAAATTATTTCCCTTAGAACTCAAATCATAAATTTTAAGAAACTTGAGCATGAACATGTTGCATAATCTTGGGAAAGAATGAAATTGATGCTAAGAAATTGTCCTACTCATGGTTTAAATCTTTGGATGATCATACACAAATTTTATGCGGGATTGAATTTTGTCTCTAGAAATCTTTTAGATTCCGCTGCGGGTGGTACTTTTATGGAAATTACTTTGGGTGAATGATACGTCTCCAACGTATCTACTTTTCCTCACCCTTTTGCCCTTGTTTTGGACTCTAATTTGCATGATTTGAATGGAACTAACCCGGACTGACGCTGTTTTCAGCAGAACTACCATGGTGTTGTTTTTGTGCAGAAATAAAAGTTCTCGGAATGGAACGAAAATTTTTGGAGAATTATTTCAGAATATATATGATTATTGGAGCCAAAATACACCGAACAGGGGGGCAGGGTGGCCAGCACCCACCAGGGCGCGCCAGGCCCCCTAGGCGCGCCCTGGTGGGTTGTGCCCACCTCGTGGCCCCACTGACCCTAATTCCGCCACTATAAATTCCTATTTTTGGAGAAAAAAATCAGAGAGAAAGTTTCATCGCATTTTACGATACGAAGCCGCCGCCACCTCCTGTTCTTCATCGGGAGGCCAGATCTGGAGCCCGTTTGGGGCTTCGGAGAGGGGAATCTTCGGTCTTCGTCATCACCAACCTTTCTCCATCACCAAATCACTACGGGAAACAGCTAATTTGCCGTCAGGGGACATCTTTGCCGTCAACTTTTCCTCGAGCAGACGGCAAAGAAAGGGTTTGCCGTCATCAGCAGACGGCAAATAAAAACTAACGGCAAAACATACTTTGTCGTTTGTATTTTTTATTACAGACGGCAATGAGCATACTTTGCCGTCTGTAAATAAAAACACAGACGGCAAAATCTTTGCCGTCTGTGTTTTTATTTACAGACGGCAAAATATGTTCTTTGCCATCTGTAATAAAAACGCAGACGGCAAAGACATACTTTGCCGTCTGTAGAAAAAACACAGACGGCAAAGAAGAAGCACACCACGCGGATCGATCCACGGATCGATGACGTGGCAGTCCCTCCAAAGCCATGCAGCCCCACCCATCCTGACACACCCACTCACGGACTCACCCACACCTCCAGCCCCACTATCCACTCACTCACTAATTAATTAACACACACCCCACCCCACCCACGCACCCACGCACACCACACAACCACGCACACCACACAGCCACATCCACGCACACCACGGCCGGCGCAGGTGGTGAGCATCCCGTGCGGCGACCGGCAAGCATGGCGGCCGCGCAGGCATGCAGCAAGCTGAGCTTCCACGCTGGCGGCGACCTTGGGTGACGCTCGGGCGGCGAGCATGGGGGATGCTCGGGCGGCGAGCATGGGGGATGCTCGGGCGGCCAGCCTGGCGGGCGACGAGCATAGGGGATGCTCGGGTGGCCAGACTTGCGGGCGGCGAGCATGGCGGATGCGTCGGCGGCGAGCATGGCGGACGCGCAGGCTATGAGCTCGGCGTGCAGCGGCTGCTCCCTCCGCCGTCGACTACACAGCGCGGGCGCACGGCGGCTCTCCCCTCGGGCATCGGCTATGGACGCAACGCGTCCACGGCCACTACGGAGGATCTCCTCCCTTCGGCGTCAGACACTCGACGCTGCACTAGCGCGCGGCGGTGCCCCTCTCTCTCTCTCCAGGAACCAGCGAGCACAGCCGGGCGGCGATGCGGAGACAAGGGTCGGGCGAGCGGCACGGGGGAGTGCGGCTGTGCGGTGGCGCGACGAGTAGGGCCGGGGTAGTAGCGCGGCAAGCAGGGCAAGTGGAGTCCTGTGGTTTTGTCTCCGGTGAGAAGGACTGCCGGCGGCGAAGTAGCGGTTGCGGCGGTTGAGAAGGACTTGATTGCTTTCCATTTTTCCTTTGTAGGGTCCTTTGTGTAAATTTTCAGGACAACTCTGTAATTTCTATGTAACTCTAGAATGGAAGGCAGCAAACCATCATGTCTTATATGATGTTCATGTGTCCGGCCGTGCCATTCCCCTTTCTTCATGAGCCGAACCTTCTTGTCTTTTTTATGTTCATGTGTCCAGCCGGATGCTCTGAAAAAAAGTTGAAAACCAATCTTTACCGTCTGTAGTTTAGTTCAGATGACGGCAAACAACATGTTTTGGCTGACGGCAAAGACCGCGTGCTTTGCCGTCTGTCAATTTTGTAGCAGACGGCAAATTTAGAATTGGCTGACGGCAAAATCTTTGCCGTCTGCCCGACAAAAAGCTGACGGCAAAGTAACATTTGCCGACTTTAGCTTTGCCGTCTATTTTTGCCGTCAGCCGGCTGACGGCAAACTCTTTGCCGTCTGTATTTCGCTCTTTGCCGTCTGTACTTGCCAGACGGCAAATTAGCTGATTCCTGTAGTGAATCCATGATGCTCCCCACCGGGAGTGAGTAATTCCTTCGTAGGCTTGCTGGTCGGTGAGGAGTTGGATGAGATTCATCATGTAATCGAGTTAGTTTTGTTAGGGCTTGATCCCTAGTATCCATTATGTTCTGAGATTGATGTTGCTATGACTTTGCTATGCCTAATACTTGTCACTAGGGCCCGAGTGCCATGATTTCAGATCTGAACCGTTTATGTTATCATCTCTATATCTATGTTCTTGATCCAATCTTGCCTAGTCATATGCACCTATTACGTGTTATGATCCGTCAACCCCATAGTGACAATATTTGGGATACTTCGCGGTGATGACCGTAGTTTGAGGAGTTCATGTATTCACCATGTGTTAATGCTTTGTTCCAATTCTCTATTAAAAGAAGGCCTTAATATCGCTTAGTTTCCTTATGGACCCCGCTGCCACGGGAGGGTAGGACAAAAGATGTCATGCAAGTTATTTTCCATAAGCACGTATGACTATTTACGGAATACATGCCTGTTGGAAATATGCCCTAGAGGCAATAATAAATTGGTTATTATTATATTTCCTTGTTCATGATAATCGTTTATTATCCATGCTATAATTGTATTGATTGGAAACTCAAATACATGTGTGGGTACATAGACAACACTGTGTCCCTAGTAAGCCTCTAGTTGACTAGCTCGTTGATCAAAGATGGTTAAGGTTTCCTAGCCATAGACATGAGATGTCATTTGATAACAGGATCACATCATTAGGAGAATGATGTGATGGACAAGACCCAAACTGTAAACGTAGCATTTGATCGTGTCAGTTTATTGCTATTGTTTTCTGCATGTCAAGTATCTGTTCCTTTGACCATGAGATCATGCAACTCACTGACACCGAAGGAATACCTTGTGTGTATCAAACGTCGCAACGTAACTGGGTGACTATAAAGGTGCTCTACAGGTATCTCCGAGGGTGTCTGTTGGGTTGGCATGGATCAAGACTGGGATTTGTTACTCCGTATGACGGAGAGGTATCTCAGGGCCCACTCGGTAATACAACATCACATTGAGCCTTGCAAGCAAAGTGACTAAAGAGTTAGCCACAGGATCTTGTATTACGGAACGAGTAAAGAGACTTGCCGGTAACGAGATTGAACTAGGTATAGTGATACCGACGATCGAATCTCGGGCAAGTAACATACCGAAGAACAAAGGGAACAGCATACGGGATTAACTGAATCCTTGACATAGAGGTTCGACCGATAAAGATCTTCGTAGAATATGTAGGAGCCAATATGGGCATCCAGGTCCCGCTATTGGTTATTGGCCGTAGAGGTGTCTCGGTCATGTCTACATAGTTCTCGAACCCGCAGGGTCTACACACTTAACGTTTAGTGACGATTAGTATAATTGAGTTATTATGTTGGTGACCGAAAGTTGTTCGGGGTCCCGGATAAGATCCCGGACATGACGAGGATCTCCGGAATAGTCCGGAGGTAAAGATTGATATATGTGATAATAGTGTTTTGATCTCTGGAAGGGTTCCGGAGTTCACCGGAAGGGGTTCCGGATGTTTACCGAAGTGTTCGGGTGCAGCAACACTTTATATGAGCCAAAGGGATAAAGCCCACAAGGTATTGGAAAGTGCAAAAGTAGTTTTGCTGCCGCGTAAGCGGTACTACCGCTTGGTGAAGCGGTACTACCGCCGGAGCGGTACTACCGCTTGTGTGAAGCGGTACTACCGCTTGTGCGCGGCTGTGCACGATTCGGCAGGGTCCGAATTGGACTCTTTTCCTGCGGGCCAAACCGACCTTGTGCGGGCAAAACCGACCCGGAGGAGACTTTTACTCCAAGTTTAGACCCCAAGGCTCAACATATAAATAGAGGGGCAGGGCTAGCACACGGGACACATCAGGATTTCCCAAGCCGTGTGCCGGCAACCCTAGCCCTCTAGTTCCTCCGTCATAATCTCCGTAGTGCTTGGCGAAGCCCTGCAGAGATTGTTCCTCACCACCATCACCACGCCGTTGTGCTGCTGGAACTCAACCACTACTTCATCATCGCTCGCTGGATCGAGGAGGTGAAGGCGTCATCAAGCCGTACGTGTGTTGAACGCGGAGGTGCCGTCCGTTCGGCACTAGATCGGAAGGATCGTGATTGGATCGCGGGACGCTCGGCGATTTGGATCGCGAAGACGTTCGACTACATCAACCGCGTTTATTAACGCTTCCGCTTAGCGATCTACAAGGGTATGCAGATCCACTCTCCCTCTCGTAGATGCTCATCACCATGGATAGATCTTGCGTGTGCGTAGGAAAATTTTTGTTTCCCATGCAACGTTCCCCAACAGTGGCATCATGAGCTAGGTCTATGCGTAGATGAGATCTCGAGTAGAACACAAACGAGTTGTGGGCGTGGGTGTATACATATTGCTTGCCGTTACTAGTTGATACTTGATTCCGCGGTATTGTGAGATGAAGCGGCCCGGACCGACATTACGCGTACGCTTACGCGAGACTGGTTTCACCGCTGCGTGCACTTGTTGCATAAAGGTGACTGGCGGGTGTCTGTCTCTCTCACTTTAGTTGAATCGGTTCAATGAAGAGGGTTCTTTTAGAAGATCAAAAAGCAATCACTACACCACGTTGTGGTTTTGCGTAGGTAAGAATCGTTCTTGCTAGATACCCGTAGCAGCCACGTAAAATTTGCAACAACAATTAGAGGACGTCTAACTTGTTTTTGCAGGGTATGTTGTGATGTGATATGGCCAATTACATGATGAGATATATGTGATGTATGAGATGATCATGTATTGTATAGAATATCACGACTTGCATGTCGATGAATACGGCAACTGGCAGGAGCCATAGAGTTGTCTTTAATTATTGTATGACCTGCGTGTCAATCATTAAGCGCTATGTAATGCTTTACTTTATCGCTAAACGTTAGCTATAGTCGTGGAAGCAATAGTCAGCGCGACAACCTTATGGCGACACGTTGATGGAGATCAAGATGATGGAGATCATGGTGTCATGCCGGTGACGATGGAGATCATGCCGGTGCTTTGGAGATGGAGATCAAAAGCACAAGTTCATGGCCATATCATGTCACTTATGATTTGCATGTGATGTTAATCCTTTTATGCATCTTATTTTGCTTAGGACGACGGTAGCATTATAAGGTGATCCCTCACTTAAATTTCAAGATAAATTGTGTTCTCCCCAAGTGTGCACCGTTGCGAAAGTTCGTCGTTTCGAGACACGCCGTGATGATCGGGTGTGATAGACTCTACGTTCGCATACAACGGGTGTAAGCCATGTTACACGTGCGGAACACTCGGGTTAAACTTGACGAGCCTAGCATGTACAGACATGGCCTCGGAACACAAGAGACCGAAAGGTCGAACATGAGTCATATAGTAGATATGATCAACATGAAGATGTTCACCATTGAAACCACCTCAACTCACGTGATGATCGGACTTGAGTTGGTGGATTTGGATCATGTTACACTCGAATGATCGGAGGGATGTCAATTTGAGTGGGAGTTTTTTTTAAATATGATTAACTAAACTCATTATCTAAGAACAATAGTCTAAGTTGTCTTTGCTATATTTATGTTGTAGATCATGGCTCGCGCAGTAGCACCCCTGAATTTTAAATGCGTTCCTAGAGAAAGCTAAGTTGAAAGATGATGGAAGTAACTTTGTGGACTGGGCCCGTAATCTAAGGATTATCCTTACGGCTTCCCAGAAGGCTTATGTCCTTGATGCACCGCTTGGTGATCCACCCGCTCCAGTTGAGTCTCTAGACGTTGTGAACGCCTGGCAGGCTCGTTCTGATGATTACTCAATAGTTCAATGTGCAATGTTGTATGGCTTAGAACCGGGACTTCAAAGACGTTTTGAACGTCATGGAGCATATGAGATGTTCCAGGAGTTGAAGTTTATCTTTCAGAAGAATCCCCGGATCGAGAGATATGAGATCTCCGATAAGTTCTATGCTTGCAAGATGGAGGAGAACGGGTCTATCAGTGATCACGTGCTCAGAATGTCTGGGTACTCCACCCGTCTGGCTGAGTTAGGGATGCCCCTTCCGCCAGAGGCTATCACTGACAGAGTTCTTCAATCATTGCCACCTAGCTACAAGAGCTTCGTGTTGAACTATAACATGCACGGGATGAACAAGTCAGTCGCCGAGCTGTTTGCGATGCTGAAAGCCGCTGAGTCTGAAATTCAGAAGGAGCATCAAGTGTTGATGGTCAATAAAACCACTAGTTTCAAGAAAAATGGCAAGGGTAAGAAGGGTAACTCCAAGCAGAGTGGCAAAGCAGTTGCTCCTCTCGTGAAGAAACCCAAGGCTGGACCCAAACCAGAAACTGTGTGTTTTCATTGCAAGGGAACTGGACACTGGAAGCGGAACTGCCCCAAGTATTTGGCTGACAAGAAGGCGGCCAACAAACAAGGTATATATGATATACATGTTATTGATGTGTACCTTACCAACTCTCGTTGTAGTGCCTGGGTATTTGATACCGGTGCGGTTGCTCATATTTGCAACTCAAAACAGGAACTGCGGAATAGACGGAGGCTGGCAAAGGACGAAGTGACGATGCGCGTGGGAAATGGTTCCAAGGTTGATGTGATCGCCGTCGGCACGCTCGCTCTTCGATTACCGTCGGGATTAGTGATGAACCTAAATAAGTGTTATTTGGTGCCTGCGTTGAGCATGAACATTATATCTGGATCTTGTTTATTGCGAGACGGTTACTCATTTAAATCAGAGAATAATGGTTGTTCTATTTATATGAGTAATATCTTTTATGGTCATGCACCCGATGTGAGGGGTTTATTCTTATTGAATCTCGATAGTAATGATACACATGTTCATAACATTGATGCCAAAAGATGTAGAATTGATAATGATAATACCACTTTCTTGTGGCACTGCCGTTTAGGTCATATTGGCGTAAAACGCATGAAGAAGCTCCATGCTGATGGACTTTTGGAGTCACTTGATTTTGAATCACTTGACACATGTGAGCCATGCCTCATGGGCAAGATGACTAAAACGCCGTTCTCTGGAACAATGGAACGGGCAAGTGACTTGTTGGAAATCATACATACTAATGTGTGCGGTCCGATGAGTATTGAGGCGCGCGGTGGTTATCGTTACTTTTTCACCTTCACTGATGACTTAAGTAGATATGGGTATATTTACTTAATGAAACACAAGTCTGAAACATTTGAAAAGTTCAAACAATTTCAGAGTGAAGTTGAGAATCATCGTAACAAGAAGATTAAATTCCTACGATCTGATCGAGGAGGAGAATATCTGAGTTATGAGTTTGGCAGTCACTTAAGACAGTGTGGAATTGTTTCACAATTAACACCGCCTGGAACACCACAGCGTAATGGTGTGTCCGAACGTCGTAATCGAACCTTATTGGATATGGTGCGATCTATGATGTCTCTTGCCGATTTGCCACTATCGTTTTGGGGTTATGCATTAGAGACAGCTGCATTCACTTTAAATAGGGCACCATCGAAATCCGTTGAGACGACGCCATATGAACTTTGGTTTGACAAGAAGCCAAAGCTGTCGTTTCTTAAAGTTTGGGGATGTGATGCTTATGTCAAAAAGCTTCAGCCTGAAAAGCTGGAACCCAAAGCGGAGAAATGCGTCTTCATAGGATACCCAAAAGAGACAGTTGGGTATACCTTCTACCTCAGATCCGAAGGCAAAGTGTTTGTCGCTAAAAACGGAACATTTCTTGAGAAAGAGTTTCTCTCGAAAGAATTGAGTGGGAGGAAGATAGAACTTGATGAGGTTGTTGAACCTTTACTTCAACCTGAGAGTAGCGCAGCGCAGAAAGTTGTTTCTGTGGAGCCTACATTAGCTGAAGAGGAAGTTAATGATGATGATCATGAAGCTTTGGATCAAGTTGCTATCGAACCTCGTAGGTCGACAAGGACGCGTACTGCTCTTGAGTGGTACGGCAACCCTGTCTTAGAGGTCATGTTGTTAGACAACGATGAACCTACGAGCTATGGAGAAGCGATGATGAGCCCGGATTCCGAGAAGTGGTTAGAGGCCATGAAATCCGAGATGGGATCCATGTATGAAAACAAAGTATGGACTTTGGAAATATTACCTGAAGGGCGTAAGGCCATTCAGAACAAATGGATCTTTAAGAGGAAGACGGACGCGGACGGTAATGTCACCGTCTATAAAGCTCGACTTGTGGCAAAGGGTTTTTCACAAGTTCAAGGAGTTGACTACGATGAGACCTTCTCACCCGTAGCGATGCTTAAGTCCGTCAGAATCATGTTTGCAAACTCCAGCGATCCATTTATGGACTGGTGCAAGCATCTCGGAGTTGGAATCTTCGTTTTGATGAGGTGATCAAAGCGTTCGAGTTTATACAAGTTTACGGAGAAGCTTGTATTTACAAGAAAGTGAGTGGGAGCTCTATAGCGTTTCTAATATTATATGTGGATGACATATTGCTGATTGGAAACAATATAGAAATGCTGGAAAGCGTAAAGGAATATTTGAACAAGAGTTTTTCAATGAAGGACCTAGGAGAAGCTGCTTTCATATTAGGCATCAAGATCTATAGAGATAGATCGAGACGCTTAATAGGACTTTCACAAAGCACATACCTTGATAAGATTTTGAAGAAGTTCAAAATGGATCAGTCCAAGAAGGGGTTCTTGCCTGTTTTGCAAGGTGTGAAGTTGAGTAAGACTCAATGCCCAGTGACTGCAGAAGATAGAGAAAAGATGAGTGTCATCCCCTATGCTTCAGCCATAGGCTCTATCATGTATGCAATGCTGTGCACAAGACTCGATGTCAGCCTTGCCATAAGTATGGCCGGAAGGTTTCAAAGTGATCCAGGAATGGAACACTGGACGGCGGTCAAGAATATCCTGAAGTACCTGAAAAGGACTAAGGACATGTTTCTCGTTTATGGAGGTGATCAAGAGCTCGTCGTAAAGGGTTACGTCGATGCAAGCTTTGACACTGATCCGGATGACTCTAAGTCGCAAACCGGATACGTATTTATTCTTAATGGGGGTGCGGTTAGCTGGTGCAGTTCCAAGCAAAGCGTGGTAGCTGATTCTACATGCGAAGCGGAGTACATCGCAGCCTCGGAGGCGGCGAAGGAAGGTGTCTGGATGAAGGAGTTCATGACAGATCTTGGAGTAGTGCCTAGTGCGCTTAACCCAATGACTCTGTTTTGTGATAATACTGGTGCCATTGCTCTAGCCAAGGAACCAAGATTTCACAAGAAGACCAGACACATAAAACGACGTTTCAATTCCATCCGCGATTACATCAAGGAGGACGACATAAATATTTGCAAAGTACACACGGATCTAAATGTTGCAGATCCGTTGACTAAACCTCTTCCAAGGGCTAAACATGAACAACACCAGAACTGCATGGGTGTTCGATTCATTACAATGTAAATCACATAGTGATGTGAACTAGATTATTGACTCTAGTGCAAGTGGGAGACTGTTGGAAATATGCCCTAGAGGCAATAATAAATTGGTTATTATTATATTTCCTTGTTCATGATAATCGTTTATTATCCATGCTATAATTGTATTGATTGGAAACTCAAATACATGTGTGGGTACATAGACAACACTGTGTCCCTAGTAAGCCTCTAGTTGACTAGCTCGTTGATCAAAGATGGTTAAGGTTTCCTAGCCATAGACATGAGATGTCATTTGATAACAGGATCACATCATTAGGAGAATGATGTGATGGACAAGACCCAAACTGTAAACGTAGCATTTGATCGTGTCAGTTTATTGCTATTGTTTTCTGCATGTCAAGTATCTGTTCCTTTGACCATGAGATCATGCAACTCACTGACACCGAAGGAATACCTTGTGTGTATCAAACGTCGCAACGTAACTGGGTGACTATAAAGGTGCTCTACAGGTATCTCCGAGGGTGTCTGTTGGGTTGGCATGGATCAAGACTGGGATTTGTTACTCCGTATGACGGAGAGGTATCTCAGGGCCCACTCGGTAATACAACATCACATTGAGCCTTGCAAGCAAAGTGACTAAAGAGTTAGCCACAGGATCTTGTATTACGGAACGAGTAAAGAGACTTGCCGGTAACGAGATTGAACTAGGTATAGTGATACCGACGATCGAATCTCGGGCAAGTAACATACCGAAGAACAAAGGGAACAGCATACGGGATTAACTGAATCCTTGACATAGAGGTTCGACCGATAAAGATCTTCGTAGAATATGTAGGAGCCAATATGGGCATCCAGGTCCCGCTATTGGTTATTGGCCGTAGAGGTGTCTCGGTCATGTCTACATAGTTCTCGAACCCGCAGGGTCTACACACTTAACGTTTAGTGACGATTAGTATAATTGAGTTATTATGTTGGTGACCGAAAGTTGTTCGGGGTCCCGGATAAGATCCCGGACATGACGAGGATCTCCGGAATAGTCCGGAGGTAAAGATTGATATATGTGATAATAGTGTTTTGATCTCTGGAAGGGTTCCGGAGTTCACCGGAAGGGGTTCCGGATGTTTACCGAAGTGTTCGGGTGCAGCAACACTTTATATGAGCCAAAGGGATAAAGCCCACAAGGTATTGGAAAGTGCAAAAGTAGTTTTGCTGCCGCGTAAGCGGTACTACCGCTTGGTGAAGCGGTACTACCGCCGGAGCGGTACTACCGCTTGTGTGAAGCGGTACTACCGCTTGTGTGAAGCGGTACTACCGCTTGTGCGCGGCTGTGCACGATTCGGCAGGGTCCGAATTGGACTCTTTTCCTGCGGGCCAAACCGACCTTGTGCGGGCAAAACCGACCCGGAGGAGACTTTTACTCCAAGTTTAGACCCCAAGGCTCAACATATAAATAGAGGGGCAGGGCTAGCACACGGGACACATCAGGATTTCCCAAGCCGTGTGCCGGCAACCCTAGCCCTCTAGTTCCTCCGTCATAATCTCCGTAGTGCTTGGCGAAGCCCTGCAGAGATTGTTCCTCACCACCATCACCACGCCGTTGTGCTGCTGGAACTCAACCACTACTTCATCATCGCTCGCTGGATCGAGGAGGTGAAGGCGTCATCAAGCCGTACGTGTGTTGAACGCGGAGGTGCCGTCCGTTCGGCACTAGATCGGAAGGATCGTGATTGGATCGCGGGACGCTCGGCGATTTGGATCGCGAAGACGTTCGACTACATCAACCGCGTTTATTAACGCTTCCGCTTAGCGATCTACAAGGGTATGCAGATCCACTCTCCCTCTCGTAGATGCTCATCACCATGGATAGATCTTGCGTGTGCGTAGGAAAATTTTTGTTTCCCATGCAACGTTCCCCAACAATGCCTACATTACATTGATGAACTGAGCTAGTTCTGTATCGCCCTAGGTTATGACTGTTACATGACGAATATCATCCAACGAGTTACCGATCCAGTGCCTACGAGCTTTCCACTTATTGTTCTTGCTAAGTTACTACTGCTGTTGCTACTGTTCCAACTGCTACAAAACTATTGCTACTACTGTTACCGCTACTATTACTATCACTACTGCTACCAAACTATCATATTATTGTGCTACTGATCACTTTGCTGCAGATATTTAATCTCCAGGTGTGGTTGAATTGACAACTCAATTGCTAATACTCTCAAGTATTCTTTGGCTCCCCTTGTGTCAAATCTATAAATTAGGGTTGAATACTCTACCCTCGAAAACTGTTGCGATCCCCTATACTTGTGGGTTATCAAGACCTTTTTCTGGTGCCGTTGCCGGGGAGCATAGCAATATTTGTTGAGTCACTTGGGATTTATATCAATTGATCACTATGAACAATCTGAAGGATCCAAAGATTAAGATTTTTCCCTCTAAGACGAGGGGAGGTAAGGAACTGCCATCTAGCTCTGCACTTGATTCACCTTCTGTTATGAGTAAGCTTGCAACACCCCCACATGCTAGTAATCCTGATATGTCACAAGTTATTGATGATGCTACCTCTGCTATGAATGATGCTTATGATGATGCTAGTACCATGCTTGATGATAATGTGCCACTAGGAGAATTTCTTGATGAACAAATTGCTAGAGCTAAAGAGAATGAAACCACTGAAACTAATGAGATTGCTGAAAGTGATGAAGCTTATGAAACTGATAATGACTATGAAACTCCTGTTAGTCCTAGCTCTCCTAAGTTTGAAATGCCTAAGATACCTGAAGGTTATGTTATGGACGAAGAGATAACTAGAGAAATTCTTTCCTGCAAGGATAGAAACGATCTTAAGAATTTGCTACGCAAGTATAAGGAAAAGACTCTGAATGCTAGAATGAAATGTGATCCTAAGTTTGCTACTTCACCTATCTTTGTTATCGATAAGTATTATGAGTTCTCTATCGACCCAGAGTTAATTACTTTGGTTGAATCTGATCCCTTCCATGGCTATGAAACTGAAACTGTAGTGGCACACCTCACTAAGTTGAATGATATAGCCACCCTCTTTGCTCATGATAAGAAGATTCGTTACTATTATATCCTTAAGTTATTTCCATTCTCATTAAAGGGTGATGCTAAGACATGGTACAATACTCTTACTCCTGGTTGTGTGCGTAGTCCCCAGGATATGATCTATTACTTCTGTGAAAAATATTTTCCTGCTCATAAGAAACAAGCTGCCTTACAGGAAATATTTAACTTTGTGCAAATTGAAGAAAAGAGTCTCCCATAAGCTTGGGGAAGGCTTCTCCAATTGCTTAATGCTTTGCCTGATCATCCTCTCAAGAAAAATGAAATACTTGATATCTTTTATAATGGACTAACCGATGCTTCTAGGGACTTCCTAGATAGTTGTGCTAGTTGTGTTTTCAGGGAACGAACTGTTGAACAAGCTGAGGAATTATTGAATAACATATTGAAGAATTATGATGATTGGACTCTTCCTGAACCACCGCCTAAAACCCACTCCGAAGATGAGGGGTATCTTATTTCTCAGTCCTGAAGATATGCAAGAGGCAAAGAAATCTATGAAGGAAAAAGGTATTAAAGCTGACGATGTTAAGAATTTGCCACCTATTGAAGAAATACATGGCCTTGACACACCACCACCTCCACAGGTGGTAGAGGTAAATTCTTTACTAATATTTAATGAAAGTGACATTCCTCGCAATAAACATCCTAGTCAATGCTTATATGAGTTTGACAACTATATTATGAAGCAAGATCATTTCAATGCCCATGTTCTGAAACAATTGAAATACAATTCTGATATGATTGATCGCTTGAGTGACTTGCTATTTAGAATCAGTAATGATGTTAGAGGTGTAGGAAAGCATGCCTCTATGGTTCAAACTTAGTTAGAACAAGTTGCTAAGTCTCAAAAAGAGTTGCTTGATGAAATGAATAATAATATGCATGATTTTGTTGCTAGAGTAGTAACTAGAGGAGGTAGAATGACCCAAGAACCACTTTATCATGAGGGTCATCCTAAGAGAATTGAACAAGATTCTTAGAGAATTAATACTGATGCACCTAGTCCTTCTAAGAAGAAAAAGAAAAATGATAGGGCTTTGCATACCTCTAGTGAACCTGAGACACAAAAACCTCCTAGTAGTAATGATGTCTCTATTTCTGATGCTGAAACTCAATCTGTTAGTGAACATTCACCTAGTGATAATAAAAATGATAATGATGATGTTCGCGATGATGCTCAACCTAGTAATGATAAAGAACCATATAATGATGTTGAAATAGAGCCTGCTCCTGATCTTGATAACCCACAACCTAAAAATAAACGGTATGATAAAAAAGACTTTGTGGCTAGGAAACATGGTAAAGAAAGAGAGCCATGGGTTCAAAAACCCATGCCCTTTTTTCCACCTAAGCCATCTAAGAAAAAGGATGATGAAGAATTTGAACGCTTTGCTGAAATGATTAGGCCAGTCTTTTTGCGTACCCTCTTAACCGATATCCTAAAAATGGCCCCTTATGCAAAGTATATGAAAGATGTCATCACAAATAAAAGAAAGATACCTGAAGCTGAAATCTCAACCATGCTTGCTAATTATTCTTTTAAGGATGGAGTACCTAAAAAACTTGGAGATCCTAGAATACCAACTATACCTTGCTCCATTAAGAGAAACTATGTCAAAACTGCTTTGTGTGACTTGGGAGCCGGTGTAAGTATTATGCCTTTATCCTTATATAAAAGACTTGATTTGAATAAACTCACACCTACTGAGATATCATTGCAAATGGCTGACAAATCACCGGCCATACCTATCGGTATTTGTGAGGATGTGCACGTTGTTGTTGCAAATGTTACTATCTTAACGGACTTTGTTATTCTTGAGATGCCCGAGGATGACAACATGTCGATTATCCTTGGTAGACCCTTTTTGAATACTGCAGGGGCTGTTATTGATTGCAATAAAAGCAAATTCACTTTTCATATCAATGGTAATGAGCATACGATGCACTTTCCAAAGAAACAATTCCAAGTGAATGGTGTAAATGTTATTGAAGAATCTCCGACCATTACTATTGGAAGTTTTCAATTACCTCTACCTACCGCTAAAAAGAAATATGATATACTTATTGTTGGGGATATGCACATCCCCATTGAGGTAACTTAGTGTTTTACGAAAGTTCTTCGGTTTCATGCTAATCGGAAGTGGTTGTTAATAAGACTTGATCAACCTTATTAATGGATCATTTTTTAGAGGTATGACATCGATGAATCTAGTAAGCACAACTCTCTACTCCCACCTTTTATTTTCTGTTTTAGCTAGTCAAATAAAATGAAATGCCATGATTATCCTGTTTTCTGTTTTCTCCGTGCAATAAAAAATGACCCAAAAAAAATTCTCAGAATGCCCTGAAAATTTAACACGACATTTTTCGGAATATTTGTGAATTTCTGGTGCAAATAATACCAGAGGGGGGTGCACCTAGTGCCCACAAGACACCAGGGCACGCCAGTCCCCCCAGGCACGCCCTGGTGGGTTGTGGCCCCCACGTGGGCCCCCTCACTTATCTCTTTAACCCACTTCATCACCTACCTCCAGAAAAAAATCACCACATCCAACATTTTCGCGTTCTTGCTCTCAAACCCGTGGATTTCGATCTCTTTGCTCGAAGCTCCATTTCTGAAACTGTTTGGAGGGATTGCTACTTGGTATGTGACTCCTCCATTGCTCCAATTAGTTTTTGTTTTAGTGGGTTATTTTTAGAGTGATTAGCTACTCTTGGTGCTGCTGTAGATGAGCTTGCAAGTTGAATTCTTAGAGTTCTAAGTAGTTTGAATGCTCAATATGGCCTCTATGCATGCTTGGGAGTAGTTGCTAACAATCTTACAAAGTTTTGTTGACAAAAAATTTTGTGGACTAAAATTTTTCAGAATTTTTATAGGAATAAAAATGCATATCTTTAGAAAGTTCTCCTCCAAGAAAAATGCCAAGGGAGTCAATGGGGAATCATCTTACAATGACCTACACACCCCAAGAAAGGTGGAGGTGCGGCCGTGTGAATGGCCGCATGATGCCTTCATGGAGGAGGCTGGGTTCCATCAAGAGTCCGCTCAGTTTGTTGCAAACGCTGGGTTAACCGAGTTCCTCGCAGCTAAGAGTGACCAATATCACATCCTTACAAATTCCTTTGTGCAAAGCTTTCATTATCTAGGGAGAAACAACCCTCCTGAAGTGCAGTTTAATCTTTATGCTAAAACTTACACATTGCCGCTAACTGACTTCTGCAACATATGCTTGATTCCTTCTGATGGGGATTTGAGAGAACCTAGGCCATCTGAGTTTGAGGATTTTCTCCTCACGTTAACCGTCGGTGAGGATAGAAGCGTGTCTAGCGCCACTGCTACCAGTTTGCAGTTTCCCTCAGTGCATTATTTCGCCTTGGTCGTCGCTAAGTGTTTAACCGCTAGGGAGAAGGTCGACGCACTCAGTGCCCCTGACCTCGCTATTTTACGTCGTGCACTTTATAATGATCACACCTTTAGTATGGGGCTATTATTGCTCGACGCTTACATCTTAACAAAACTAAGGTAAAGATACATGGTGATATTTATGCTACTCATCTAGCGAGCCACTGTAGAGTCCAGTTTCGCCTACATGATTATCTCTTATCCTGAGTTTACCTTGATCACAAGTCACTGCAGGTTCACCAATTCCTAGATGTAACCGATTCTCCCCGTGACATTCATTATAACCTAGTATTCAGCAAGAAAACACGTGATATTATTCCGTTACCTGCACCTACTTTGTTTGATTCTATTGCCAGGAACGGATACAGGATCATGCCAGATGACATTTTAGCTTACCGGAACAGCCTAGCAGCTGCTGAGGAGTGGCCCCAGGGGTGGGATGCCCAGGTGCCGCCTCCGCCTCACTACGACTTGGGACCGGACGGCTACTACGGATGGTGATTACCAAGCTAGGCCAAAAGCCTAAGCTTGGGGGAGTACGTATTTCCACCGACATTGCATTCATGTTCACACATTTCATTCCAGTTGTCGGTGTTCACACTTTTTCATTGTAATATCCATGCTAGATTTGTTTTCTCGCTTTCTTCTTGTGTGTTTGAATTTTTTTGAGAAAATCCAAAAATATTTCCTACTTCTTTTTAGTTTTTCTTTCTAGCTTAGTTTAATTGTAGCATCAAAAAGAAAACCCAAAAATATTTCTCGCTTCTTCTTTTACTTGTTGGGAACTTTCCCGTGTAAATAGTTTTTCTCGTTTTTGTTTTTCCTCTTTAATTTGCTTTCTTCAAGAAAAACCAAAAACTCCAAAAATATTTCAGTGTGTTTCTCTGAATTTCTTTTCTTTTTATTTGAGTCGTACCTAGGAGAAGACCACGATGAAATTGTTGAGTGGCTCTCATCTGCATTATTGTTTATCTAACAAAGAGCCCATATTACTTTGTCTTATCCTCTTGAATAAAATGTTTGCAGATTCCAGCTTAGTCCACAGCACTCTTGCACTATTATTATCTTCTTATTGTTCGATCGTGCAAGTGAAAGGCAATAATGACGACATTTGATGAATTGACTGTGGCAGAGAAAGGCGGGTATGAACTCAACTTGTTTTTGTTTTTGTAAATATGTGTAACCTAGTATCCCTTGATTCAGCTCATTATGATCAAACATGTTTGCAATGACCATTAGAGATTATAGTTGTTCATGCCATGCTTAAGTAGCTAGGAGTGGATAATGATTTATCTTGGGTGTCAACATGCATTAAAATGGTTGTGATGCGGTATGATGATATGGTATCCTCCTCTGAATGTTTCAAGTGGCTTGACTTGGCACATGTTCACGCATGTAGTTGAATCAAAACCAACATAGCCTTCATGATATTTATGTTCATGGTGTCCATATCCTACTCATGCCAGTATTCAATGTTGATTATATGTAATGCATGTTCATGACCGTTTTCGCTCTCTAGCTGGCCGCTTCTCAATCTAATTGCTAGCCTTCGCCTGTACTAAGCGGAAATACTGCTAGTGGATCAAAACCCTTAAACCAAGTTATGCCAGATGAGTCCACCATATCTACCTATATGCGGTATTACCCTGCCCTTCCAAAGTAAATTTGCATGTGCCACCTCTAAAAAATTCAAATGAACATCTGTTTTGTGTGCCTGGACCACTCATGGAGCGATAGGGGGCGGTCAGTATCTTCCATGCTAAGCGGGTTATTCTCATGATGAGTGTTTATTCACTTGTCCTTACACGAGAGGGGCGGTAATAGGGATTCCCAGTCCCGAAATCAAAAAAATCAAAAATAATTAAACAAAACTCCCAGGAATGTTGTTGGTTTGGACGGTACCCGTGGATGCGGCTCGCCGTGGAGTGTGATTGTTGGTGGAGGGGGAGTAAACCTTTACTTTTACCGCTTGGGAACCACCGCTAATTTGTTTAGCAAGGAAGATATTGATAACTCTTGGTCGTGACGTTGACAGGAAGGGTGTACCTCCCAAAATTATATCTATATCTGTTTTAAACTTTGAGCTCTCGCACCACTGCAAATCCATGCTTCCCTCCGCGAAGGGACTATCTATTTACTTTTATGTTGAGTCGCCACCTTCTCAAATAAGCGCCAGACCTGAGAGCACTATTGTCATCCTCATGCATTGTCTATAGTTGATGTTGGGTGCAGCATGACTGGATCTTTTCTACCATGAATTACAATGTTTAGTCGCTGCTTGAACTTTGGAGGTGCTCTGCATTTATGTTTTGCGGTCTCAGAAAGGGCTAGCGAGATACCACTATTGTCATATTGTATCATGATTGTTTTGACGAAGTGTTGGCGCTTGAGATATCTTATTATTGCTCACCAGTTGCTTATGTTATTGTTATGAGTTAATATAATTTCTAAGAGTTATTGTTGACATCGTTAGTCATAATCTTTGCTGAAAACTTGGGTGCTACTTAAGCATATATATGTAAACAAGAACAAAAGAGTTCATAAAAGTTTTTCTTTATCACTTTCAGTTTGTCAACTGAATTGCTTGAGGACAAGCAAAGGTTTAAGCTTGGGGGAGTTGACACGTCTCCAATGTATCTACTTTTCCTCACCCTTTTGCCCTTGTTTTGGACTCTAATTTGCATGATTTGAATGGAACTAACCCGGACTGATGTTGTTTTCAGCAGAACTACCATGGTGTTGTTTTTGTGCAGAAATAAAAGTTCTTAGAATGGAATGAAACTTTTTGGAGAATTATTTCAGAATATATGTGAATTATTGGAGCCAAAATCCACCGAAGAGGGGGGCCAAGGTGGCCATCACCCACCAGGCCCCCTGGGCGCGCCCTGGTGGGTTGTGCCCACCTCGTGGCCCCACTGACCCTAATTCCGCCACTATAAATTCCTATTTTTGGAGAAAAAATCAGAGAGAAAGTTTCATCGCGTTTTACGATATGGAGCCGCCACCACCTCCTGTTCTTCATCGGGAGGCCAGATCTGGAGCCCGTTTGGGGCTCCGGAGAGGGGAATCTTCGGTCTTCGTCATCACCAACCTTTCTCCATCGCCAATTCCATGATGCTCCCCACCAGGAGTGAGTAATTCCTTCGTAGGCTTGCTGGTCGGTGAGGAGTTGGATGAGATTCATCATGTAATCGAGTTAGTTTTGTTAGGGCTTGATCCCTAGTATCCATTATGTTATGAGATTAATGTTGCTATGACTTTGCTATGCCTAATGCTTGTCACTAGGGCCTGAGTGCCATGATTTCAGATCTGAACCGTTTATGTTATCATCTCTATATCTATGTTCTTGATCCGATCTTGCCTAGTAATATGCACCTATTACGTGTTATGATCCCCATAGTGACAATATTTGGGATACTTCGCGGTGATGACCGTGGTTTGAGGAGTTCATGTATTCACCATGTGTTAATGCTTTGTTCCGGTTCTCTATTAAAAGGAGGCCTTAATAACCCTTAGTTTCCTTATGGACCCCGCTGCCATGGGAGGGTAGGACAAAAGATGTCATGCAAGTTCTTTTCCATAAGCACGTATGACTATTTACGGAATACATGCCTACATTACATTGATGAACTGAGCTAGTTTTGTATCGCCCTAGGTTATGACTGTTACATGACGAATATCATCCAACGAGTTACCTATCCAGTGCCTACGAGCTTTCCACTTATTGTTCTTGCTAAGTTACTACTGCTGTTGCTACTGCTCCAACTGCTACAAAACTATTGCTACTACGGTTACCGCTACTGTTACTGTCACTACTGCTACCAAACTATCATATTACTGTGCTACTGATCACTTTGCTGCAGATATTTAATCTCCATGTGTGGTTGAATTGACAACTCAACTGCTAATACTCTCAAGTATTCTTTGGATCCCCTTGGGTCGAATCTATAAATTTGGGTTGAATACTCTACCCTCGAAAACTGTTGCGATCCCCTATACTTGTGGGTTATCAGTGAAGCTACTAAATTTCTAGATAATATTATGGCAAATTATTCACAATGGCATACTGAAAGAGCACCTACTAGTAAAAAAGTTAATTCGGTTGAAGAAATTAGTACTTTGAGTGAAAAAGTTGATGCTCTTATGAAGTTGGTTGCTAGTAAAAATGCTCCTATTGATCTTAATGATGTGCCTTTGTCTACTTTGATTGAGCAAAATAGTGATTCCGTAGATGTGAATTTCATCTCGCGAAACAATTTTAATAACAATGCTTATAGAGGTAATTTTAATCCTAGGCTTTTTCCTAGAAATTCCTCTAATAATTATGGTAATTCCTATGATAATTATTCTTACAATAATAATAGGAACCCCTCTGATCTTGAGAGTAATATTAAAGAATTTATCAATGCTCAAAAAGTTTTCAATACTACGGTAGAAGAAAAGTTGAATAAGATTGATGATATGTCTAGAAGCATTGATAGAATTTCCCATGATGTAGAAAATCTCAAGTTGAAATATTTTGCACCTAAGATTGATGAATCAATTAAAGCTTTATATGTTTCTATGGATGAGAGTAAGAAAAGAACCGCTATGCTTAGAGCTAAAAGAGAATTCTTGGAAACAACATTTTCTAGTGATTGCTTTCATAAAAATGATGAAGATCTTAAAGTGATTGGTGTTTCTTTTATTGATTCCTTGTTTAGTAATATTAAAATTGATAATAAAGCGACTGAAGTAGAGTCAACTTTAGCTAGAAGGCGTCCCAATGATTTGAAGGGTGAAAATCTTGGTGAAAATATTAATGAAAGTGGGTTTGAAGAGGTCAAAACTTTAACTAGTGATGTGCCCACTATTTTGGATTGCAAAGATTTCAATTATGATAGTTGCTCTTTGATTGAATGTATTTCTTTGCTGCAATCCATGATAAATTCACCCCATGCTTATGAACAAAATAAAGCTTTTACTAAACATATTGTTGATGCCATGGTGAAATCTTTTGAAGAAAAGTTGGAGTTAGAGATTCCAATTCCTAGAAAATTACATGATGAATGGGAACCTACCATTAAAGTCAAGATTAAAAATTATGAGTGCTTTGCTTTATGTGATTTGTGTGCTAGTGTTTCCACAATTCCGAAATCTCTATGTGATGTGCTTGGTCTTACCAATATTGAAGAATGTTCTCTTAATTTGCACTTGACGGATTCTACTATTAAAAAGCCTTTGGGAAAAATTAATGATGTTATTATTCTTGCAAATAGGAACTATGTGCCCATAGATTTTATTGTTCTTGATATTGATTGCAATCCGTCTTGTCCCATTATACTTGGTAGACCGTTTTTACGCACTATAGGTGCCATGATTGATATGAAAGAAGGCAATATTAAATTTAAATTTCCACTAAGAAAGGGTATGGAACACTTTCCTAGAACAAGAATTAAGCCACCATATGAATCAATCATGAGATCATCCTATGGAGCAAAAACTAAAGATGACAACACTTGAATCTATGCATTATGCCTAGCTAGGGGCGTAAAACGATAGCGCTAGTTGGTAGGCAACCCAATGAATAAATTTATTTTCACCTTTTTCTTTCTGTTCTTGAGTGTTGACACAATTATGCTACTGTTATGATTTTGTTTTTATGTTTTATTTAGTGTTTGTGCGAAGTAAAGCCTTTAGGATGGCTCACAAGATGAGTAGAAACAATGCTGAATCTGAAACTTTGACTCCAGTGCAGGAATTTTCATTTTCTACCGGAGCGTGATAATGAGCTAAAATTTTAACACAATGTTTATATACAAATTATTTACGTTTTACTAATTTTCAGAATTTTTAGAGTTACATAAGTATGGTTAGAGTACAGTTTACTACAGACTGTTATGTTTTAGACAGATTCTGTTTTCGTTGCATTATGTGCTTGTTTTGATGAATCTATGGTTTGTATTGAAGGGTATAAGCCATGGTAAAGTTAGAATACAGTAGATATAATGCAATAATAAAATATGAATGGGTTTGCAACAGTACTTAGAGTGGTGATTTGCTTTATTTTACTAACGGATCTCACGAAGGTTTTGTTGAGTATTGTGTGATTGAAGTTTTCAAGTTTTGGGTGAGATCACGATGGATGAAGGATTAGGGAGTGAAAAGAGCCTAAGCTTGGGGATGCTACAACACCCCCAAGATAATATCCAAGGAGAAACAAGCAACTAAGCTTGGGGTTGCCCCGAGTGGCATCCCCTCTTTCTTCAAATGACCATCGGTATTTTACTTGGAGCTATATTTTTTATTCGTCACATATCATGAGTTTTGCTTGGAGCGTCTTGTATTATTTGAGTGTTTGCTTTGCTTTTTAGTTTGTCACAAGTATCCTTGCTGGAAACACCTATTTGAGAGAGCCAAAATTATGCTATGATTTGTTAGAATTGCTCTATATGCTTCACTTAATTTTTTTGAGCTATGGAATTGCTCTAGTGCTTCACTTATATCTTTTTGAGCACGGTGTGCTTTAAATTTTTGAAGAAACACTCTCATGCTTCACTTAGATTATTTTGAGAGTTAGTAAATTTTGAAGAAATCCTCTCATGCTTCACTTATATTATTTTGCGAGGTGAAATTTTTATGCTCATGTTCTTCACTTAAATTTGTTTGAGCTTGTCAAAAGCAATGGCAATATATGAAACTAGTCCCAAAGTGATAGATATTCAAGAAGGATATAATAAAAACTTTCATGAAGATCATTGGACAAATTAAACTTGATTCCTTGTAATAGTTTTGAGACATGATGATGGTAATATGTGAGTCATGTTGGTGAGTAATTATGCTTTAGTAAGAATATTGGTGTTAAGGTTTGTGCTTCCCTATACAAGCACGAAAGTCAATAGTTGTGCAATGAAATTACATCCTACTTATGGTGCATTACTCGGTGTTAGTTATGCTTAATGCCCGTTTATGTGAATTCTCGTTTCTTGGTTGGTTGCTTCTTAATCTATTTGCTAGCCTCCACTTGTACTAAGTAGAAATACTACTTGTGCATCCAAAATCCTTAAAACCAGTTTTGCCATATGAGTCCACCATACCTACCTATATGCGGTATTTCCTTGCCGTTCTAAGCAAATTTGTATGTGCCATCTCTAATTTTCAAAATGAATTCCCTTTTTGTGTGCTCGTACCTCTCATGAAACGGTAGGGGGTGTCCAATATTTTTCCATGCTAGATGTGTTATTCTCAAGATGAGTGTTTATTCACTTGTCATTGCACGAGAGTACGGAGATAATAGGAATGCCAGTCCCGAAATGAAAAAGAAATTTACTTTATGTTGTCAAATAATAAATTCCTTGGAAAGTGTTGGTATGGAAGGCAACCGTGGATACGGCTAGCCATGGATTGTGAAAGAATGGTGGAAAAAGGAATAAACTTTATTTTCTGTTTGGGAACCGCCTATGATGTATCTAGCATGGAAAGTATTGAGAACTACTCGGTCGTTTTCGTTGACAGGAAAGGCATGCCACCCAAAATATTTTTCTCTCTTAATTTAAGCTTTGAGCTCTTGCACCTCTACAAGTCCCTACTTCCCTCTGCGAAGGGCCTATCTATTTACTTTATGCAATTTTTATTTTTAATTTGAGTCTCCATCTTGTCTTATAAAGAACCAACTAGTGGGCACTATGATCATACTTGTGCATTGGGTGTAGCTAATCTTTTAGTGTGTTTCATGAATGGATCAATGGTTGAACATGATGGGCTAGGGATAACTTTCTTTAGTGTCGATATTTTGAAAGACATGGTTGCTTGTTGGTATGCTTGAGTATTAAAGTCTTCATGTCAAAACTAGACTATTGTTGTGAACCATCTAAAAGTCCAAATGTCCATGCTACAAAAGAAAAGAATATGTGATGAACATCTTAGGCAACATTCCACATCAAAAATTCTGTTTTTATCATTTACCTACTCGAGGACGAGTAGGAATTAAGCTTGGGGATGCTGATACGTCTCTAGCGTATCTATAATTTTTTATTGTTCCATGCTGTTATATTATCATTCTTGGATGTTTTACAATCATTTTATAGCAACTTTATATCATTTTTTTGGACTAACCTATTGACATAGTGCCGAGTGCCAGTTGCTGTTTTTTGCTTGTTTTTTACTTCGTAGAATATCAGTACCAAACGGAGTCCAATTGCGATGAAACTTTTTGGAGATTTTTTTGGACCAGAAGACAACCAATGAGCCAAAGAAGCGCCTGGGAGGAGCCCCGTGGGGCCCAGAAGACACCAGGGCGCGCCAGAGGCCCCCGGCGCGCCCTGGTGGGTTGTGGTGGCCTCGGGAGTCCTCTCCACCGCCTCTGAGCTCTATAAATACCTAAATATTCCAAAAACCCTAGAGGAGTCGGCGAAAAATACTTCTAGACACCGCAAGTTCCAGAACCGCGAGATCCAATCTAACACCATCACGGAGGGGTTCATCATCCTGATTGGTGCCTCTCCGATGATGCGTGAGTAGTCCACCATAGACCTACGGGGTCGTACGCTGTAGCTTGATGGATTTCTCTCTCTCTTTTGATTCTCAATACAATGGTCTCTTGGAGATCAATTTGATGTAATGACTTTTTGCGGTGTGTTTGTTGGGATCTGATGAATTTTGAGTTCATGATCAGTTTCTATCCATGAATATTATTTGAGTCTTCTTTTGATCTCTTATATGCATGATTACTTGTAGCCTCGTATTTCTTCTTCGAATCTTTGGTTTAGTTAGGCCAACTAGATCGATTTTTCTTGCCATGGGAAGAGGTGCTTTGTGATGGGTTCGATCTTGCGGTATCCTCTCCCAATGACAGAAGGGGCAGGGAGGCATGCATGTATCATTGCTATTAAGGATAACAAGATGGGGTCTATTCCTACATGAATAGATCTTGTCTACATCATGTCATCGTTCTTATTGCATTACTTCGTTTTTCCATGAACTTAATACACTAGATGCATGCTGGATAGCGGTCGATGTGTGGAGTAATAGTAGTAGATGCAGAATCGTTTCGGTCTACTAATCTTGGACGTGATGCCTATATAATGATCATCGCCTTGGATATCGTCATGATTATTTGATCTTCTATCAATTTCCCAACAGTAATTTGTTTACCCACCGTGTGCTATACTCATGAGAGAAGCCACTAGTGAAATCTACGGCCCCCGGGTCTACTCTTTCAACATATTGCTTTCCAATCTATCTTTTGCCGCTTTTGTTTTCAGATCTATTATTCCAAAAATCCAAGAATACCTTGCTGCACTTTTTATTTGCTTCTCTTATTTTGTGTTCTTGTGCGATCTATTTATCCAATCAACTACAATCTAATCTATCTTTTTACCATGGAGAGATTGACAACCTCTCTTACGCGTCGGGTTGCAAGTATTTGTTCTTTGTGTGCAAGTACCGTTTACATAGTGTTGCGTGGTTCTCCTACTGGTTCGATAACCTTGGTTTCATAACTCAGGGAAATACTTACCGTAGCTGTGCTGCATCATCCCTTCCTCTTTGGGGAAATACCGACACAGTATCAAGCCACGTCAGCGCCTCCGTCGTCGCGGCCAACCATCGATTCTCCTAGTATGGCTCCACGCCAACATCCCACACCCAACATGAAGACCGAAGATCGAAGGCTCCCGATCCAGATCCGTAAGGGGGATCACACCTAGCCGGAGATAGCAAGGGATGGCCAGAGCCAGGTCTACGTCCACTCGTGCCCAGCCTCCTGCACGGTTGATGGGTCCAAAATGTGTTATATTTTTAGTCATATGTGCTTACTTGGTAGGTTTTGTGGGATTTATGGAGATGGCAGTGGCTAGGGTTTGGGGATGCTACTTGTGATTAAGATGGGGCTCTGCGAACTTCTCTAATCCGGTTCTGGTGCTGGCCCTTTAATGAAAGCTAGAGGGTTGGACGCCACGATGTCGTGGGCACTTGGTACGGATGTTGATATGAGCACATGTGCTCATGCTCGACACCGTCTTACGCTTTAAAACGATTCCAGCACCTCCCATTCGATCCTCTTTATCTCCTCTTTGCTCCTTTCCATGTATGTGTTCGATCTAGTCCATATATAGTCCAAATCCTATGGAAACAACATTGAATGAGGATCTTTAGAATCCTTTGCAATCATTAGTCATTAGTACGAATATCAGAGCGGATATATCAGTTTTTATGAAATAAATCAGTTTAAACTCAGGTGCGATGAGCATAAAAATAGCACTCCTCCAAGCTTAAACTTGATCGTCCTCAAGCAACATAGATGGAATCCAAACTATAAGGAACTCAGTTGTTTAAACCAAAATAATGAAAAGATTTTGGTTCACTTATGGTTGGTATGCCTAGATAGCCCTCCGCTTCTTGACCCTAAAACTAAGTATAGCTTTAGCGATAGCATGCTTATTATTCAAGTGTTACTGAAGCAAAGATAATCAGTGCAAAGCTCTTGCTGAACTAGAAAATAATAATAAAGTGGCTTCTATTCCATTCACTCTAGTTATTACTTGTTTGTCCGGAACGCACAAAAGATAATTTTCTATCTTGAGCAATGAAAACATAAATTAGGGAGTGAAATGTATGTAAGACAATATGATTCTAGAGTAACTCGCTAACACACCCACGAGTATCTCATCATTAAGGCTCTCAAACAATTTACTTCAATCATTGCTTGTTGAAACTTTTGTTGTCTGATGACGGGATTATGCCAAAGAAATGATCATGCATTGGGTTTCACAGTGGCTACTATGGACCAATATGTTGTCTCTTTCGAGCTCTCGCGGCCAGTACTCGGTTATTATCACACACACATACACATACACACATTTAAGAGAAATCTAAATAATATTCGATGCAGTGTTGCCACTACGTAAGGTAACAAACTCTCAATGGAAATTCGAGCCAAAACTGTGGTGGATCATTCATTGGCCAGCGGAGTTCTCGGCATAACATTAATGGTGCCTGGTCCGTCAGTGCCAAAAGGATGAGGATGCCCTCGATGGTACCCTACTCAGATTCCAGAACTAGAAAAAGGAACCTTTTTTTAGACAAAAATATGTTCACCCATGCGGGGGGGGGGGGGTCGACGACACCGCTTTTTCATTTCGTTTTTTCTTTTTACTTCTTTCTATTTTATCTTTTGTCCTTTACAATAATTTTGAATTTCAAAAAAGTTCCAAATTCTTAAAAAGCTGAACTTTGGAAAAAATCAGTGAAATCATAAAATGTTCATGGTTTAGAAAATGTTCGTAATTTCGAAAAAATGATCGTGAATTTGAATACGTTAATGATTTTTTAAACGTTCATTGATTCAAAGAATGTTCGTGATTTCAAAAAAATGTTCATCATTTCAAATAATGTTCACAATTTTTAAAAATTATAAAATTTTCTAAAATGTTCAAAATATAAATAATATTCGGGAATATAAAAAAACTGTTCCTGATATTTACAAAAATAAAAAAAAATGATCGATTTTCAAAAACATATTTATGAATTCAAACAATGTTCGGCGAAAACAAAAATATTTCGCAATTTCAGAAATTGTTCCTGAATTACAAAAAATGTTGGTCAATGCAAGAAAACTTGTTCATGATTTCCAAAAAAATGCACGCAATTTCATAAAAAGTTCATGATTTGAAAAATGTTCATGTATTTGGAAAAAATAATCATCAATTTAAAAAATCTTCACAATTTCAAAAATATGAGGATAAATTTTGGATTTTGAATTTTTTTTCCACTAATTAGAATAAATGTTTGCTGATATTTAAAAAAATCACTGATTAGAATAAATGTTCATGGATTTAAAAATGTTCGTAATCTCAAAAATATGTTGAACATTTTTTAATTTGATGAACAAATTTTGGATATGAAAAATATTCAACCCGATTTGTAAAAATGTTGTCGGATTTCAGAAAATGTATTTGAAAAAAATGAAAATGAAAAACATAAAAAAAAGTAAAATAAAAAAACGAAAAACAAAAATTAAAAGAAAAAGGGGAGAAAAATGAAAAAGAGGGGAAATAACAAAATATGAAAAAGAACAAAAAACTGCAAGGAGAAACCAAATTCTATACGTAGCAGGTGCACTCGTTGGGGGGGGGGGGGGTTACATTCCAGGTCCCTCGAGGGTGACCTGCAGACCACGGTATGGGCTAGTGACTCCAATCGTGGCAAGATTACCTATTGACTGGGACCCAAGGTGGTTTTGTTCACTATCTCGGCATACAACAACAACTGAACCAACATCTCCACTTCAAACAATAAGGGCGTGTTTGGTTGCCTCCACTGAATAGTGCCTGCATTTCATCCAAATCTCATTAGAGCCAGTTTAAGCAAAAACAGGCAACAAACCAGGTTGTGCCTGTTGTTTGGTTGCCTGCATTGCATCAAAGGCCACTTTAGGGCCGGCTGTTTGGTTGCCTGTAATTGTGCTTAAGGGGTGAGCAGATGCAAACCACAGCTGTTTGTATGCATACATGTTTGTGTTTTGCTCACCCCATTCAAATGTGGTGGCCTTACCACCACATTATGCACAACAGCAGGTAGAGCACTAAACTAGCAGGTAAACAAGCAGATTAACAACAGCAAACAACACAAAACAAGCAGATAAACAACAAATAAATAGCAGATAAACCATAGTGCTAAGAAAAGCAAGTTTTCAGACAGCAAGGGCATCCCATGCCCCTTGCTACACCACAGGGTGCTGAACCCTGGCAAGATATTAACATGTTCCCAACAATGTCTCAGATCACCACCGCAAACTAACTACAATGCTCATCTTAACAACATGCTCAGAGGGCGAAAGCAAGATCACCGATGCAGTTGTGCCTGCTGCAGCGTACCCTGCATCCGATGGAGCTGTCGTGGTTGTAGACTTGCACCTTGAGGCCTAGGCCGAAGATGCGCATCACGACGAGGTCACTGGGGACGATCCTATGGCGGCGACAGAAGTACTCCCAGCCCCTGCCAAGGACCATCTGGCCCTCGAAGTTCTGGACCTGAACCCAGAACTCGCACCACTTGTTGGCCGAGAGCCTCATCACGCGCGTGAGCTTCACTGCCAGCCACTCCTTCATCACCTCCACGAACTTGGGAGGGATGATGAGCATGGCGAGGTCCTCCTCGTCCCTGATTTGCATGTAGAAGCGCAGAGGCTCTCGGGCCCCCTCCTCGTGGCCGATCCGAGGAGCTCGTCCCCTTGAACGCGGCTGCCTCATGTAGGTGACCCTGCCAGGCAGGTTCACCACCTTGAGCCAGCGGTTCGTGGGGATGAAGTCATGAAGTCCACGGCGGCCTCGGCGCCGACGATGACATGGGCTCCTCCTCCGGCCCTGTCCCAGTCGGTCTTCATCACCTTGTCAGGTAAGAAGACAACCATTAGTAACATTGGCATTGGTCCTACCTAAAGTAGCAAACACATTGGTCCTACCTAACATGAATTCCATGCACGTAGCGAACAAAACAAGAACCTTAAGCGTCAAACACAGAGCACAGCAAGAACCCTAAGCATTGTCAACATGAACATCAAACACAACAACAACCGTAGGCAGCATCAACATGAACATCAAGCACTAAAGCAATAAGCAGTAAGCAAGAACCGTAAGCATCAAACACAGCTACAACATGAACATGAAGCACAACAAACTAACCCTAAGCATCGTCAACATGAACATCAAACACAGCTACAACCATAGGCATCATCAACATGAACATCAAGCACTAAAGCAGTAAGCAGTAAGCAAGAACCCTAAGCATCAAACACAGCTACAACATGAACATGAAGCATAGCAAACTAACCCTAAGGATCGTCAACATGAACATCAAACACAACTATAACCGTAGGCATCATCAACATGAACATCAAGCACTAAAGCAGTAAGAAGTAAGCAAGAGCCCTAAGCATCAAACACAGCTACAACATGAACATAAAGCAGTAAGCAAGAACCCTAAGCATCAAACACAGCTACAACATGAACATAAAGCAGTAAGCAAGAACCCTAAGCATCGTGGACATGAACATCAAGCAGTAAGCATGAACAAATGGAACACACAGCAAGAACATGAACAGTACCAAGCAGAAGGAGGATTGAATCCTATCGAATCGAATCCAATCCAATCCAATCCAATCCAATGCATGCTGATGAAAATCCTAATCTACACATCTACCAACACAGACGGAGTTTCTTTCTTACCGGAGCGGCTGGAGCGTACGCCGCCCAGGGAGAAAACCCCGGCGGAAAGAGGATGGCCGGTGAAGCGGAGGAGGAGCCGCCAACACCGACGGCCGTCGGCCTTGCCCCGATGCTTGTGCCCTTGCGCGCGGTCGATGAGGAGGCCGCCGGCGTCCATGGAACAAACCCTCGGATGGGGACTGAAAAAACCCCACCACCAACAGGGGTTGCAACCAATGGCGAGGACGCCGGCCCCTCCGGCGGCGCCAACGAGCCCAGGACCACGAGGTCCGGAACCGGCGGCGGAGCAAGAGCGGCCGGCACCGCATTTCCCGGACGTGGCGGCGGCCTGGTGCACAACGGAGACGGCGCCCTCAAAGCGCGCGCCAGATCCACCCCTGAGTTGGCCAAGCCGGCAACCCACCGCTCGTGGATGCGGTTCTGGCCGGCGCTGATGGGGGTCAGCGGACGGCGCGGTGGCGGGCGACTCATCGGAGCAGAGGAGAGGAGAGCAAGGGGCGGTGAGAGGAGGGAGAGGGAGTGGTGTGAATGCAGTCGTGGGCGGTGACAGGAAATCGAAGGGAGTTATGGGATGTCCCGTCCGTCTCCCGCGCTGCCCGAGGCGTGCAGCGAAGAGGCACACGTGGCCTCGCTCCGCCTGGGTCTCGAGAAACTGCCGATTCGGCAGTAGCTCTCGGGCCAGGCCTGGAGCTTTAATCTTCGTGCTATGCAGGCCCATTAGTGAACGCAGGGAACCAAACAACCCGTTTTCGTCCCGTGCGGGCCTGCTTGGGCCTAATGCAGGCAACCAAACGCGCCCTAACACCATTTGTGTCGAGTCTTTACATTTGCCAATAACATGTTTTTTAAAACTATTAGACAACTTACCAAAATAAGTTTCAACTAATAGATATCGGCCCTTGCAATGGCCCACTCCAGTGGCATGCCAATTAGACGCCTTAAGAAGGGCATGTGCATGAATTGAAGCTCCCACTTGAAGGACTTCCTATTTGACGCTATGATCAACTCATATGGGCCGACCGTGGCGCGACCCATTAACGTCGTGATTTTTAATATTCCTTATTAAAAAGAATTTATTTTGATAACATGTTTTAAAAGTGTTTTTCTACAAAAGACGAAAAATAATAATCTTGTGCACACATCTAAATGGTCATAAGTGTGGAATAAATGTTCATTACTTATTTAAGCATATTTGTGTGTAGAAAAAAATACATTCATTAATTGCAAAGTTGACGTGCTTTAAGGAACATGTTTTTATATTTTTAAAAGTTGATCATACACGTATTGATATATGTTCATATACTGTGGGGGAAATGGCAGCAAAATTATAGAAAAAACATAAATATATATTTCGTTTAAGGACAGCGATATTTGGCAACCGTGTGCCCGATTGCAAACTTACCGAACGCCCCCTCCCCACGAGGCCGAGCGCCCCCTCCCCACGAGGCCGAGCGCCCCCTGCGCACCAACTTGGGCCGGCAGAAAAAGCCCATCGCCACTCAACAACCCCCACGGCGCACACCCTCACGCAAGAAAACTCACCCCCCTCCCCCTTACCAGCCACGCAAGAAAACTCCCTCCTCCCCCAACCACCTTAATTACCAGGGATCCGGAGGATCTGGAGGAGGAAGAACAAACTCAGTGGGTAACCACCTTAATTACCAGGGATCCGGCGCATCTCACCAGGTAACATCACCCCACCCCCTGGTAACATCACCAGATCCTCCTACTCCTGAAATTTGCTGCTTCCTGTGACTATTAACACCTAGTTTGTGCACAAATTACCAACCCCTGAAACAAAAATTTACCAACTATATGGATCTACCAACTACCACCCCATTCCCAACACCCCCTGTTCCCAGAAAAGAAAAATCACAGCTCAAACCATGATAAAAACAGATATAGGAAACAAAAGAACCTTCAATGATCACACAAATCACATTATTCTGTTGGAAAAAGTATTACAATAGGGACATTTTATACTCCTGAATGCTATGATGTAGAAAAAGACAGAATTTTTGTGTGAAGAAACAAGTTACCAAACTGTACATGGGAAAAATATCATCTACTTGTCTTAACAACTACCAGGGAAGAAATGTGGTGTCTTTAAATGGAAAAGCTCATGGTGTAATGCATTTACGATCCTGAGTGTAGATGAGTACGATGCAGAAATTGTTGAATTAATGTTCTTCCTTTTGACCCCTGTGTAAAAGAACAAACATAACCATGAGTCAAAACAAGTAGTGAACATATTCAACCTTGTACTAACATGCAAATGTAAATAAAACACACAAAAAATAGCAGGTACATGGATGCTAGCATGGGAGACAATGCAGAAGATGGAGGAGGAGGGGGAGTGCACGAAGAAGATGATGCAACACGCACGGCAAGCAACAATTCTGCCTACACAAACATACCGGACCAAGGTAGTTTGCAAATACGCAATTATTACCAGCCTTTGCTGTACACATATCAACATGATCAAAATTATTAAGGTTACCACTGTTCATGGCTTGAAATTACCATCAGTTGTGTTAATGTGTTACCATGATCAAGGTGTGCACTTTACAAGTGTTCCTTGTTAGGAATTACAATTAGGGATTCTTCAGAAAACTACCATGATAAAAATAGATATTTAGGTCACCATTGTTACTGTCTTGAAATTATCATACTATGTTTGACTAACCTACCAGGGAGAACATGTGGAGGGGGGATGTTTATTGAGAAGTTATCAGACCTGTTGTTGCATAATTATCACCATTGTTACTGTCTTGAAATTATCATACTATGTTTGACTAACCTACCAGGGAGAACATGTGGAGGGGGAATGTTTATTGAGAAGTTATCAGACCTGTTGTTGCATAATTATCACACAAAAAGGTGGAAACCTAACATTGTGAAACATATGTCACTTTGCAGGTGCTCGGACGATCAGCGCAAACAACAGCTTGCCTAGTGCTAGAACAAAAGCACATAGTGCTGGAACAAATGCACCAAGTGCTGGAACAAATGCAAGCACGGGAGCAGGAAGCTTTGGAGAACAAACAATCAGCGAACCCGCAACTCCAGAATCAGTTGGGATAAATGCTGATAAGGATGGTAGCAACATGGAGGCATATTCCACACCTAAGCCCCCAACAACAGGGACAAGATTCGACAGTTTGGAGAGCGCGCGTGGCCACTACAAGATTTACGCGCGCAGGACTGGCTTTGCAATAAGGCAGCAGTACAAAAGATAGAAGGTTGATGGAAGTATAAGCAGGGTGCTCCTAGTTTGTACAAAATATGGCAAACGGCGCAAGGACAGGGAGGAGATGCAAGATGTGGAAAACCCACCCAGCATTGTGAAAAAGAGGAAAAAAGCAAAGGTTGTTAGGACTGAATGTGATGCGCACATGTTACTAGCACATGATGATGCATGGTGGACTGTTGCACGTTTCGAGGAGAACCACAATCACCCCCTCATCAAAAAGCCATCCCTAACAAAATTCCTATCATCACACCGGGACATTCCGAAAGAGGAGCAAGACTTCTTGAGGGTTCTGCACGGGTGCAACATTGAGACTGCGAGGCAGATGCAGCTGATGGCATGGTTCTACGGGGGTGCTGACGATGTACCATACACGACACAAGACCTTGCTAATCAGCGAGCTAAGTTCCGCTTAGAGCACCGTCACGCGGACGTTGGAAGCACAATTGCATACTTCCAAGACATGAGGGCAAAAGATTCTTATTTCTACTGGAGAATCAAGCTTGATGATGAGGACAGGGTTGAGAACTTGTTCTGGATTGATGGCGCATCACGCAGGGCATATGCAAAGTACAATGACTGTTTGTCATTCGACACAACATACATGACAAACATGTACAAGATGCCGTGTGCACCATTCATTGGGATTAATAATCATGGTCAATCCATCCAGTTTGGGTGTGGCTTCGTTCGGAATGAGCTAAAGGAGAACTTTGTGTGGCTGTTTAATACCTTCCTCCATGCAATGGGTGGTGTTGCCCCAAAAAAAATCATCACAGATCAAGACTTTGCAATGAGGGGTGCCATTGATGAGGTCTTCTTGGTCATAATACACAGAAATTGCCGTTGGCATATAATGAAGAAGGCACAAGAAAAACTTGGAAAGCTCATGGTTGACGATAAACCACTGAACAAAGCATTCAAGGACTGTGTCGACAACAGCTTAACTGGTACATTACTAACCCCGTAGACACAAATTATTTACCATGCAGCAAAATCATGAGTTACCACCTTTTGTGTTCAATAAAAGTTACCATGATCTGGTCTACAGAAGTCACCAGGTTCTGTTTACTAAAAAATAACAGTGTATTTGTATTAGTTCAGAAAGTTACCACCATTTTTTGTTCATAAAGTTACCATGTTCAGCCACTAGGGAAAAAACAAACTTTTACAAATGATATTACCAACATTTTACAAAAGAAATTACCAAACTTTTACAAATGATATTACCAACATTTTGCAGAAGAAATTACCAAAGGGCAGGGAATTTTACAAATGATGTTACCACCTAATACTATTGAAAAGTTACCAGTGTATTTGTACTGTAATAACCATTGATTTATGGATGATGTTACCAATCTCCTTGTGTGTTTGTTAAAAGCCATGTCTCCTGTTTTGTGTCCGCAGAAGAAGAGTTTGAACACAAATGGTGGTCAATGATGCATGGCTATGGCCACACCGACAATGAACATTTTCACTGGTTGTGGGAAAACAGGAAATGCTGGGCCCCGGTGTACTACATGAAGCACTTCTTTCCGTTCTTGCAGACAACAGCAAGAAGCGAAGGGTTCAATGCTGTGCTCAAGAAGTATGTGAACCCCAGCAATTCATTGATTGAATTCGCAACTCAATACACTGCAATACAGGAAAAGGTAATGGTGGCTGTGGCGAAAGAGCAAGTGGACACGATTTACAAGGAGGCAGAAGTGTATTCGTGGAACCCAATCGAGTTGCAGATGCGAGGGATATACACGCAAAATCTGTTCTCCAAGTTCCAGCTAGAGATGAAGCTAAAGACTGCTTACGCTTGCGACACTATGCAAGATGGAACCTTCAGAATCTGGTCGCTCCGAGGGATAGTATCAAAATATGGGGATAGGGACTACCATGTGCAGGCGAACAAGGATGAAGGGGCATACTCATGCACTTGCTGCAAGTTTGAGCGCGACGGCCTCTTGTGCGCACACATACTGCGAGTAATGGAACAGATTGGAGTCTACGAGATACCCAGGAGGTATATCCTAGACAGGTGGACTTGGGATCCAGAAGAGGATCTTATTGAACCTGATTACCAACAACCAACAATTAAGAAGGGGATGACAGAGGAAGGGAAGAGCATCATGAAATACACATCTATTATGCATGATTTCAAGGAACAAGCAAAATACGCTTGCACTTGTGATGAAGGAGTGGCATTGGCAAGGAAACATGTGGATGCTTTCAGAGAAGACATGGATAAACTAAAAAAGAGGCAGATAAAGAAAGCAAGAAAGGAAAAGGACGAGGGGAAGGAAGCAGACATGTTTTCTTCGGCACCGGGGCCTAGTGCCACTGAAGGCGTCCCCACAGCGCCACAAGGAAGCATTCCTGTCACTTATGTTTCTGGCAACACTTTTGTAATCCAGGGCTCACATGCCACAGGATCCCAGTCATCAAACACAAGGGTGATACTAGACCCACCAAAGTCTACTACAAAAGGGCGTCCAAAAGAGAAAAGATTCCAGCACCCATTTGACATTGCAAAACCAAAAAAAGAGAGGAAATGTAGAGTATGCGGGTCAACGAAACATGATAAGCACAATTGTCACTCACCTGACAATAAGTGAGAGCAAAAATGAGACCGCAAAAAGATTGACTAGTGTTTCCTGATGTTTCAAGCTTAAATGTTTGATACAACTATCATAAGGGGGGGGGGGAATGTTACCAGGACATTGAAGTGCAAAGTTACCAGCACTATGTAATGTGACTTATCATTCTGCTATTGTTTTGTAACAAATGAAAGTGGCCGTATTGTAATAAAAGTTATCAGCACTGTATTAGATAAGTTATCAGCACTGTATCAGATAAGTTATCAGCACTGTATCAGCAAAGTTACCATCACTATGTAATGCTGGATACCAGCGCATAAATGTAAGGGGCCAGTTTATTAGGAAGGATAATTTATATCGTGCAAGTTTCTTACCTGAATTACTACTTGTTGAACAAGTGGTGGCGCCACTGCTTGCATTTGTTACGCGGATGCTCCAACCACATACTTGTCAATATTTTCCGCAATGCCGGGATCTGTTCCTGAGTTATTGCCGGGACATTTTTACCATCCCAGAACTCCAAAATCTTGAACGCGAAGAAACCGCAGTCAATGCTGTAGGGAAAGAAAGCAATGAGTTAATATGAAAGAAGATATACAAGGTGTAGGAACATTTAAAATGCTACACAACTAAGTTAGCAAGAATTTAGGTGGGCAGAAAAATAATGGTGCACTGTCCAGAAAACTAACCCGTTGTCCTGTTTGAACACATCAATGTACACAAGATCATAGTCTTGGATCTGCTTACTTGAGTCCTTGTACGAAAACAACCAAGCTTTTTTTACACCATTCATAAGCTTCGTCGCATGTCCAATGAGCGAAGGGTCATCTTCATCTCGAAGTGAATCAAGAACTTCAAACCGTTTTGCCTTAAGGTTAAGGCACAAGACAAACCAATGCCCGTCCTTTGGTGTAGGTCCCAACTTTTGCAATGTAGGGAACAAAAGCTGTCAAAAAAATGGGAACATATGAATACATGAAGTTACCATGGCATTTACAGTTTTAAAAAGCAAGTTATCACAGCACTGACAAATAAAAGTTACCATGGCATTTACAGTTTTAAAAAGCAAGTTATCACAGCACTGACAATACAAGTTACCAGTAGGTATGCATAAAAGTTACCAGGTTGACATGGTTGTAAACTTTGCAGCAAAAAAAAGATATTTACCTGATGTTGGTGACTAAGAATGTAGTTGGCATCACGACGGAAATACTTGATTAGGCATTTGCTCTTAGTGTCACCTAAAAGAAGATATACGGACAGCAACCAGGGGAAAATAATCTTCCTTGGGGGTACAGAATCGGCAAGGGTGCGAATGTGCAGCTCTGCAACGTTGTTCGAAACTTGACCGCCTTCTTTCACACTATTAGCAGGCTCCTCCAAAGTGACCCATCGCCCATCGATGTCAATAACCCTAATACTGAATTGCAAAATAAAATAGTATAAAATGGCAATATTGTACCAGGGAGGGATAAGAACTAGAGAAAAGAAAAACAGTAAACGTCATTACTGTTTTATCTTGGAGTCAACTGAATCACTAGAGTGCTTGATAACTTCTGCGTAAACAACCTCTTCAAGGTCACTTGCTGTAAGTCCACAGTATGGCGGCAGTAGAAACTGCGATGGGCGGGTTACCCTAACTTTCCGAAGGAACGATCTGGGAGTCACACTGCCTGAATGAATATCTTCGGGATGTGTATCATTGGGAGGTTGTATAACTAGTGTAACATATTGAGGGCTGATGGGGTGGTCTAAAAGAAGAGTGAAAGGACTTATCAGTGTTGGGATTGGTAAAAATATCGTGGTGTGACTATGAAAAACCTATCATAGTTAAACAAATAAAAAAAGAAATACAAAAACTTATCAGGAGGATCATGTTGATGTTATCATGGTTGAACAACAAAAAAATATATTTGAAAATCTTGCTATCAACACCTTTTTGAGAAGCATTCTTTGCTTTTGAACTTCCCCTTGCCTTTTCAACTTGTTCAACCCACATAAGTACTTCGTCATCTTCGACATCAGCATCATAAACTCGAACTCGACGTTCTTCAAAAAAAATTATGCTCGGGTCAGTTCGGGAACCGAACAAAATAATGCGAGGTGCCAAGTTTGTCAAAAGCAAAAAAATAGTCTGCACTAATGTATTAGAGGGGGAGTAAGGATGGTTAAAATAGTTTGAACTGATGTATTAGAGGGGGAGGAGTGAGTGTTTCTGAAGGTTACCAGAAAGTTAATGTTGTATTTACCAAGCAAAAAACAGAAAGTTATCAGGGGACCATATGGTCATATGGTCAATTAGTCAGCACACGCAGAAGTTATCAGGAATATACACTGGCATGTTATGAAAATAACCAACCTGACAGTACTATAGTTACCAGGTGGGTCAGCAATAAAATGTTACAATATGGTATTAGTCAGCGCAAAAAAAGGAGTTAATTTCAGTAGTTTATTTATCAAACGCTGGAACATATATACCAGCCAGACATTGATAAGATTATCAGGGTCAATGAACAAAAATGTTACAGTATGGTTAACTAGCCAGCAAAAAAAATGCCAGTTAATTACAGGAGTGTAGTTAGCATAACTGGAGTTTTATAATTACCAGTCAGGAATTGCAAATGTTACCAAGGTAATTGAACAAAGGATATCAGGTCACAAATTTTAAACAGAAAGGTACCAACGGACCACACACGAAACAAAATAGGATATGAAACGAAAACACATAGTTCATTACATAGCACGCACGCAAAAGCAATAGTCATTACATAAGGAGGGGGGGTCCATACACAGGATATGCATAAATAAACATGGGAGGAGCAAAATGAAAAGCATTAAAAAGAGTCTTCAACAGTCATCCATTCCCATCGCTTCTTGTGTGAAAAGCGAAGACACATGTAATGCCTTCACTTACCAGAGTCAGAAGGCTCAGCCATTGAAACCGGCTTAACGTCAATTGGCTTATCTCCGGCCTTCTTTAAATCCTGGGACTTTGGAGACTGAAGCGCTACAACAGCTACTGGTACTTGTGCTGCCGGCGTCATATGAACCACTGGGGTTGCTGCTGGTGGTTCTTGGGGAGCCATGTTATCCACTGGAGTAGCTACAGTTGGTAGAGTAGTCGAAAGAACCGCTGGTGCAGGTACTGCAGTTAGGACTGCTGCCGTCGTAGGAACATCTGGAGCTGGCGGTGTAAGGTCAAGACCGAGGCCAAGAGAGCAAGATGGTGGGGTGAAATCCCAGTCCTCCCTCTCAGCAACGACAACTTCTGCATCTTGAGTTTCCACACCCACTGCGCCTGCAGCAGAACCTTTGACAACATCATTTTGAGTTTCAACACCAACTGGTTCTGGCATGGTGACTTGGACAGGATCAACTTGAGCTTCAACTTGAACTTCAACTTGAACATCTCCCGCTATGCTAGCACTGCCAGTAGGAACTTTTCCTTGCGCTTGATCGACAGATGATTCAGCTTCAGTGCCAATAACAACATTGGCAAACTCTTCTACCACTTCAGCAATAGTGGGCGCTGCCACAAGCTCTTGCACAACTCCACAACCAGCAACTGGTGAAATGATCACAGGGGCATCATCTTGCAGAATGGCAATTGGAGAAGTCGCCATTGGCGAGCCTTCAATATCAACATTAGGGCTCTTTTTCGTATCCTTGGCAGCAAAACGAGGAGAAGACCTAGTTGCAAGTCGACCTTGAGAAGACGATAGAGAAGAAAACTTGACCTTCCTCACAGCATTCATGGTCTTCTTGCTGCACGCACACAAAATAAGTTATACAAAAAAGTATAGAAACTACCATGATAGTTTAAGATATAAAGAGGAGTTATACTTCTCATGAGATATAAACTACCATAACAAATGCAAGCATTTTATTATGCCACAGAAAAGAAACTACCAGCTTATACACATCTAAGTTATCACATCAAAAAACTAAAAATTGTTGACTCACATACTTGCAATGATTAAGTGATGGTGGTAACAAATGAAGATACCAAACTGTAGCATCATGTAAATCAAAAAGAATAAAGTTACCATAAAAGCAAAGAACACACAAGCATGAGGAGCAAGTTATCATGGTGATAACAGTAAATTTACAAAGCTTTGACAGAAAAAACTACCAGACCTTTATATACCATTTATCATACCACACAGAAAAAAGTAAAAAAAGTACCAGTATACGTTCACCTCATATACCAAACACATAAACAAAAAAGGGAACCTTAAGACTACCATAGTGAGAATGGCTTTGAATGACTATTCAAAATCACTTGTATGGCGTGCCAGACGACGAGTCAACATCTGCCGAAGAACTAATAGGGGACCTGTTACAAAAACAAAAAAAAAATAAGACCCATATCAAGGTGAAGGACATGGGAAAAGTTAAAAGAAAACTAACAAATACTTGGCTTGTGACACACTAGCTGCCACCTCAGACGTGACGCCCGGATTGGTAGATGGCTGAAAGCTGCCAGCACTTGCAGATGGAGCACCCGAAACCCTGAAAATAATTTGATATCAAACAAACGATAAAAAAGTTACCAGACACAAGAACAAATGCTTACCAATGTGAGTCAACTAAAGTTATCATACAAAACATGGTTACCAGGAACATATGCTATAATTTGTAAGTTAACTTACAAATGCAAACATGGTTAACTAAAGGGACATTAAAAAAACAGAAGTTACCAGACACAAAAATATATAGTTACCAGGAGTTAAGAACCAGATAATATCATAGAAAAAGTTAGCTATAAACGGTTATCTATAATCTATCTTACAACGAGAAAAAACGGTACATATCAGACACAATTACTTGAACTTATCAGAAACTGAAAACTAAAAACAGTTGTAATACAAAGGGATAACAACATCTAAGCATCTACAAGAATTAAAATGCAGAAACAACAACAAAAATTGCTGGGTAAATGGAAATAAACAGTTTTTCTACCGAGGCAGATGATAAGAAACTCACTTCCGAGGCTGTTGCTTCTTCCGTGTGGGCTCAGCGATTACTGAGGCAATGCCCTTATCAGGACCTACGAGGCCGGGCTCACTGATGACAATTCCCTTGATAAAACGATGAGTGTCATCCAATGAAGGCTGTTCAGAAACAGTTGTACTAGTGGGCAGGACCGGAGAAGGTAGGCGTAACTTCTTGTGACGTCTGGAATACTTCTTCTGGTTCTCCAAGTTATGCACGAGAGCAGAACCGCACCTCTTCACGGAAGCGTCAATAGCCGCCTCATTTTGAGTATCCGTCATCTCTGGCTGGTTATCCACTCCATCACCAGACACAATACAAGAACGTGCAGTTAACATAATCTGTGACTCAATAGGCTGGTCGGTTCCGGCAACAGGAGTAGTGGTTCCATCATTACCATCTACCCTTGCCGGCAAATCTTCAAATGCAGCACCGCTTGCAGCAAGATTATCGTTCCCTGCCCCACTACCTGAAGCCTCATGGGCATTCGGTCCGCCGCTACCGGCAGCCTCAAAACCACCCGAAGGATCGTGGAAATAAACATGGTAATCTGGATCATCATCAGAGTGACCGTCGCCGCCGCCATCATCAGCCTCGCAGTCATAATCTGAAAGCTCAACATTTTGCTTGCCCGTATCTTTTCTTTCACGTGACCGGGTTGCACGAGCAGTCCTTGCAGTATTACCGGCAGCAGCAGATAAACCCCTTAGCTGGCTCTCTAACACACGGGACAAACCTGAGTTATCTTCATCATCCAAGGTCATGAAGTCATTGACAAGACCACCCATGAGGCCTACCATGCCAGATGAAAAACGACCAACAATAGCAGCGGCTTTAGCAAATTTCTGATGGGAAAATGGATAAAAAAAAGTTATAAATTTGTGAAAGACAGAAGTTACCATACGAAAACAAAATAAAATGAAAACAGGAAGGCAAAACAAACTATGCAACTCATATTCAGAAAGAATTTTAAAAAAAGTTACCAAGGCTTTTACAGTAATGTTACCAACAATAATGTTACCAACAATATAGAACACTGTTAAAAGCTACAGCATATTAACAGTAATGTTACCAACAATAATGTTACAACCAAACTGTTAAAAGCTACCAGCATATTAACAGTAATGTTACCAACAAAATATAGAACACTGTTTACCAGGAAAAACAATTGAAGCGCACCAAAGTACATACCTGCTCGCTACAGTTTGGCGGTACATGAACACGCATGAATTTATCAAGACCTTGTAATCCACCAAACAAGCAATAGTCTTGACCAAATTGGGGCTTGAGCTGACACATATGATGAAGAACAAACGTAAGAGAAAAATGGGAGAAGAAAAGCAGTTGGTGGTCCATATCATAAGAAATACCAAATTACCGGTAATTTCCCATAGGAAAGCTTGTCCCTCTGGACATCCATTTGAAGAACTTTCGACGCAAGCTCATTCGTCCACACGTTAATTGCAAATGGACCATTAGGCAATCTGATCCCAAGGCCAGTTAGGTCAATAGCATCAATGTAGAGAAGCTGGGAAAACAAAAAGGTCAATATCAGCTTGCAGGTGGGTTGGAAAAAAATATACAACCAGAAATCATAGGAGAAAAGAAAAAAGAATGAATAACAGTAACAAAGAGAAGTGGGGGCACTAACATTGTAGAATAACAGACAGCCCGTCGTAGGCTTGCCTTTTGAAAGGGCTTTGTGAAGCTGATCAGCAATGAATTTGCACCAGTTGAGGTTCTTTACATTGCCAATGTTTTGCTGGGAAAAAACACAAACACATGAAAAACAAAACATTCAGGGCCATGTATGCATAAAACTTATCAGGAACATAAGCATGTACTTATCAAACTACAAGTCATTAAGTTACCAGGGACACAAGGATGTAACTACCACACTATTAAAAAGTGAGTTACACATTGACATAGGAACATAGTTACACACCATATAGCTCTAAAAATTATCAATGACATAAGTAAAAAGTTACCACACCATAAGTGCATAAAACAGATGAAAAAAAAGAGCAGCACAAAAATGATGATGCGAAAAAGGGAAAACTCCGGGATTGCGCTTACCAACACAGGATACAATCTTGTGCTGATCTTGTTGGATGTTGTCGGCGCCATAACAGTGCTGGCAGCAAGCACAAGCCACAAGCGTTTGAAATTGTCATCGTGCCCATTGGTCTTCAATATAAGATCTAAAACATCCATGGTTTTTGGAGCATGACCAAGATCACCGAAAAGATCTGCCGCAATCTCAAGTTCTGCCTCTGTAGGAACCTTGTAATCCACATCAGTACCACCTCGGGGCACCCCCATTATCCGATGCACAGATTCTTCATTGACAGGTAACCTTCCACGACCAGGTATGACAGCCTCACGGGATTCGGGGTCATATAGACCAGCAAGCCACTGGGAAAGCCGATTGAAGAGGTTGTCACACTTGATATTCCTCAAACTAGTGAGAGCCATTTCATCAATCGCGGCTGTTCTCTCTTCAGACATGTCCTTACAAGCAGTCACAAGAGCACTAGGGGAAGCTCTGTTCCGATCTGCGGGAGGCTTGTGCCTCTTCAAGGGTTGAACCTCCTCAATGTCGCCATCTGATTTGCGCTTCCTTGGCATTGTGACCTGTCAAACACAAAACAAAACAAAACAACAAAAAGTGAGGATATAGGACCACTGTTCAAGAAATCATTAACTGGTAGCTGCTCGTTCAGCTTGGGAGTAGTGATTAATCGCTCAATCGGCCTATTAACTGGATTAGTCGGTCGACCATTAATCGGTATAATTTCAAACTCAATAGAAGCAAATTTTGTAAGGAGAAAAAAAAATCTACAATGCAAATATGAAGCAAATGGCACCATTTTATTTTCTCAATTGATGACAAACATGTATAGAACAAAATTCATCCTTGTGGGCGTAATAGTCATCAACAAACATATTCACAACAACACTTTTTGCTGATTTCCTCGGACGCAACTATGAGAGATGGCGGCCATGCAGCGATGACAAATACAGGAAAGGTTACGGCGATCACGCAGGGCATCTGAACAGGTCCATTGTCGGAGGTGGCAGGTCGCGAAGGAGGAGTGGAAGTAGCATCCCGCAAAGGGAGAAAAGAAAGCGGCGACACACAGGGAAGGAGGGGAAGTGGCGGCGCACCGAGGGACTGGCCAGCTGTCTTCTAGGTCACGAGGGGGTGGGAAGAGTGGGAGGGGTTTGTGGATGGATAATCCATAGTTCTTTAGGAGCGGGAGGGGCTGGGAGGGGTTATGGGCCAAATAATAGGGCTTTGTTTACCCATGAGTTAGTGGAGCAACAACGATTAATCGGCCTAACAACCAATTAATCGGTCAGCAGACCATTTAATCGGTCTGACATACCATTTAATCGGCCCGACAGTTAACGCGATGAATATGTGTTATTCGATTCGACCACTCGATGAGTAGCGATTAACTGGCCAATTAACTGATTAATCGGATGAATTCTTGAACAGTGTATAGGATACATAGCTGCTGAAGAAATAAACACACACATATTGCTTATGGAAATACTAATAGGTTATGAACACACATCAAAGGTAAATTGCCACAAAAAACTGAATAAAACTATGATAAATTATGAACAAACACCATGATAACATATTCACAAAAACTGGTGGTGATTTCCATAATCAACATCAAAAGTAAGTAACAAAAAAAAAACATCCACTGATAGTTTTTAAACACACACCATGATAATTAGTTCACAGAACTGGTGGTAATCAGGTAAATTACAACAAAAAAACAAAACACCCACTGATAGTTTGAGAACACCAAACATGATAATTTATTGACATAACTGATGGTAATTTCACGTATTACCAGCAAGTAAAAAAGTAACTAAACACAAAACAAAACCCAACAGGAACACAAACACACCTGATAAATTTAGAACACCAAGCGCGATAATTTCAGAACAACAAAAATGATAAGCAAAACAAAAAGGAGATGAACTACATGTGAAATCCTAATAACAAAGGGAACTGCAGTGGATTTCCCCCCAAGTAATTCGAGATTGAAAACACATTTATACAGGTAGTCATTAGCTGCAAACAAAAGAGCATCTAAAAACAGAGGAAACGACCATGATGGAACCGGGCATATCTAGAAAACGAAACCCTAGAATCCAAAATCTATCAGATTGCAGAGGGGAACGAATCCCAAATGTCCGCAACCCAGAACCGAAAACACAAACAATCTCAAACAAAACGCTGTGCATGCGAAACAGAGGGTAGGAAAAAGCCATTACATCACCGATTAAACGCATTATGAGGAATCGCTACTATGTGCTAAGATGCAACCAACCCAGCGCCCAAATCCGCCATTACCGGCCACTAAAAAAGCAGAGCAACGGCTACTAGAGTGGACGGGGATGGATGTGTGGGGGATTGCTGTGCATGCGAAACAGAGGCTAGAAAATAGCCATTAGATCACAGATTCAACGCGCTAGGAAGCAACCACACTAGGGCTAATATGCAATCAACCCGGCGCCCAATCCGCCATTAACGGACACTAAAAAGCAGAGCAGGGGCTACTAGACTGTATGCGGACGGATGTGAGCGGGATTGGGAAGCAACTCACCGGAGGAATGGTCGATTCGCCTGCGAATCGACCGGAGAACAACCCACCTCGCCGGAGAGGGCAGTGGAGCGGAGCGGAGGGACGGAGGAAGAGGAGTGGGGGGCGTGCGAAATAACGGACGGGTAGTGGGGGGAGAGAAATAACTACGCAGCGGGGCGGTTCGAGCGCCAGCTCCAGACAAGACAGGGCCCGCACGCCAGAGACAATAACGGGAAGAAAGAAGAGTCAATCGCGGCAGAGACATCAGATGGGGAACGGACGGCATCGAACGAGTGTGCTCGTTTTGCAAAAACGATTCAGTGTGCCAAATACATATTTCGTTTAAATAAAATAGAACTAGGAAAAAACTTAAAAAGAAAACCAAACTAAAAAAGTGAGGGAAAAATAAATGGAAAGAAAAGGGAAAAAGAAAGAAAATTAAAATAAAAAGATGAGAAAACAAGCTGAAAACAACAATGGGGCACCCCAGGATGTGCGTGCCCTATGCATTTGGTCAACACTTTGATGCTGTGAGCGGCAGATAGAGTTTTGCGCTTTTAGTGAGACTGGAAAAGCGGTAGACGTAAGCAAGGCGATTAGACGTCGCCTAGTGTCTAGGCAGTGCTTAAGCCCCCTAGGCGCGGCCTAGGCGGTAATATAGCTTTTACTATCAAGGTGTATATACATGTGTATTGGTGTTAATTTAAGACATATAAATAAGTTAACTACCAGCTACTACCATTGGAATGTGTCTTGTTTGGCATATCTGGGGAATATGGCATGATTTCTCATATGGGTAAACTATTTGTTACTTGACATGCTTAGACTTCCATTTATGCCCTGGCGAGGCGCACGTTTAGGTGTGCCTAAGCGACTCCTAGGCACTGCCTTTTCCAACAGAGATTCACACATCTATGTGTTTTTTTGATGTCCTTCGATCTTGGTGTTAGCATGCTACACCATTTACATGCCTAGCATGAGTTTGCCATGATAATTTCATCCAACCATCTAACGCTAAACGTGAGAAAACCTAGTCTCCTTGAATTATCTGCCGCTAGTACCGCCTAGGGACGGCTAGGGTTTGAATCTATCAGAGGATGCTTTAAGTGATCAAAGGAACACAACCGTCGTCGGAACTTGCCTGATTTCCGTCTCCTCCTTCACCCCCCTGCCTTGACAATGTGAGATGGCGTGGGAGGCCTCAGGTCCTCGTAGGTGTGTCTAAGAGTTTTTTTAGGATGAGTTTTCCAGGTTAGAACGACAAAGTTTTGGCAGTGTGCGTGATGCTTTTGGAAATAAATGTCTTATTGTTATTCCCCTGTCACGATCATGCTTTACTCGACAACTTCAGTAAGCTAGAGTCATGTAAGTGCTCTTGTAGAGTTTAGGTTTGTGTCTTCACATCAAATTTGTTGAGTTTTTGTTTTGTTAATATGTCTTGTTTTTTTTTGTTGATTTTATTTTTTGTGGAGTTGAAATCTTCCTCGATACTATGGTGAAGATCTTGTGGCCCCCCTCTCCCTCAAAAAAAGGTCTTGTGGTTTAGCCCACACTTTTAAGGTATTATCTTCGGGCCATGCTCACCGGACGACTCAAAGGGCCCTTTAAATTTTTTTATTGGTAATTAAGCTCGTGGAAGTGTATAAGTGAGGGTGTCGTTGGTTTTGTCTAATTGTTTTTTCTGTAAGTTCAGGTGGAATTTCATTTTGCAAAAAAATGATACACAAAGAGAAAAATGTGTTAGAGAAATTTTAGTGTAATGTTTGGTTTTAATAGTCACTAGATCCGAAGCATGGTAATAGTTGAATATTTTTCTTCATATATTAATGAAAGTTTCAAAAGACCATAGATAGCGAACGCTCACGCAATGGGGCATGATAGTTGCGAATGTTTTCCATGACAAATAGGAGTATATATATGACAATAGAGAGCTACGAAGATTACCGTGTTCGCTTCAAAGAATTGGCATGTTCAACATATAAATTGCGGTGAAAAACGTTCGTTTTTCCATACACCCTAACGAACGTTTGCTGATTAACATTACCCAAAGAAAAATATATTACCCCAGGCTGGTAAGAAAGAAGAAACTCCGTTGTTCTACGTGGCATACACGGGGTTTTCACCTTTCCAATCCGCGAATGGCAGGGCACGGAGCCGCCGAGGTGTCGCCGTGAGAGACGGAGTGGGGGCGGATAGGGAGGCCCCGGGGGCTGCCGGCAATGGCGCCCGTCGGGATCGGCGCCGGCGGCTGCGGCTGCGGCTGCTCATGGGTTCTGACCTACGACCAGGTGGTGCCTTAGGGACGTCGCGCCGTCGGCGGTGGGTGCCCCTGCTTCCCATAGAGGCCGGCGGCGCCAGGGAGGCTGCTGCTACAGGTGAGGAACAGAAGAACATAGCCTGCTCCTCTCGTTCCCCTCTTTTTCTAAGTCAAAAGGTTACTGTCAGGTACTGGTGCATTATTGTTCTCGTTTGGGTGGAATAGAAATCTCTGTTGCAGTTTGGGGAGCTCTAGACCAAATTTAGCATTTTCAGTGCATTGTAAGGTGTTTGATTTTCCTAAGCATTTTGCTGGTGTTATGGTATGGCTAGAGATTTTAAGATGGGTATGTTTAGCAATGAGTAGTAAATGTGGTTGATGGGAACCCCGTCCAGGGAAGCTCAGAATCCAATTGATGCCTGCGTCGGCAGGGCTTATGGTCCTGATCTTTTGTCACATTCGCTAGCAACTTTTGGCGGCACATTGTCACCTTCCATGATTTATGTAACGGGTGGTGGTCATGATAAGGACGGAAATTTTGGAGGCGGAGCAGAGAGCTGCACAATTTGTGTCACCATGCATGATTTGTGTAATGGGCTGTGGTCCAAGCTAAACATGCTGGACTTGTTCAAACGTTGCCAATGTTGCCAACCTGTGATTGCAAGCAAATGTCTTGTTCCGACTTCCGGGAACTTACGCAAATGACACTTCTCTTGTAATGTGCTTCTCTGATCTAGAAGGCAGAAGCTTGTACTTTCTTGCTTAGTTTCCAGGACTGGACCGTTACATTTATGGAGCTTCTGCCAAGTTTCATGTAGGCGTGCCACACGTTACCAAGTTTCATTGTCTAATACACTTTCAAAGATTCTGTAAAATATAATTCATATAGTGGAAGGGTAAGGTAAGGTAAATAACACTGTACATAACCTGATCTTTTTGTCAGCACTTGTCTCTCTTAGGTTGTAACATTTCCATTGGTAAAAATGCTTTCATAGCATATATTCATCCATTTAATCAGATAACAAACTTAACGAATTCAACCAGGAATAATTTGTGACAAAAATATCTACTGATTTTCGTTCCCCTTTATGATTGCTGGAGATTGAGCCTCAAGGATGGGTTTGCTTCCCAGACGTTTCTTAACGCTGGTGCTATTTTTAAGCACCATCCTGTTTCTTTAATTTCTAGCATTCACCAGATTTTTTACTATATCCAAGTCAAAATTGCTACTATAAAACATAAAACTGTCACATTGCTCCATAGAACACTCATTGCTAAACATGATATATATGACAATACAAACTTTTGGTCGAATAGATCCCAGACTGCACTCTGAGCAGTTTTCACCATCTCATTCATTGTTTTTGCTTGATTGCGTATTCATGTTCTGTAGCTTTGCTCTATCTTCCAAGAGTTACTTTTCATTCAATAATTATCTATCCTGTCGCCGTATGGCAATGGTGGATCTTGACGTAATCTACAGTGGCTGGTACATGATGATATCATGAAATTGCTTCCAAGTTTCCGCCTTCCCTTTTCTTTTGAGAAAGAATGTTGATGATGCTCTACATTATGAATTGGAGAAGGTTAAGTACAGAAAAAGGAGAGAAGAAATGGCCCAACTTTCTTGCCCAACCTCATCTCTGTGGACTGTTGCTAACACTTTACCTTGTTTGTTCTGTAGCTTATATATGCCTGGATGAGCATGGGGATTGGGGAGGCCAGAAGGGCCATTAATGCACTGGTCACTGGTCACTGGTCAATCGCAAGAACGATTGTGACACCCTGCCTCATGGATTTAAGTGGAAGCAATCATACCCATACCAGACGTAGATTATTGCTTTGTTTGTAGTCTCCAAGATGTCTACAGAAATCCCAAGGCTGGCCAACATTCTAACTTGCCAGTAGGCGTTGAGCTGCTTGACAACTGTACCTAATGAAAGATCGTGGATGTCGCCTAGAGGGGGGGGGGGGGGGGGGGGGGGGGGGGTGAATAGGCGCTTTAAAATAATTACGGTTTAGGCTTGAACAAATGCGGAATAAAATTAGCGTTTAATTTGTCAAGCACAAAACCTAATCGACTAGGCTCACCTATGTGCACCAACAACTTATGCTAAGCAAGATAAACAACTAAGTGATAGCAAGATATATAACTAGAAACAATATGGCTATCACAAAGTAAAGTGCATAAGTAAAGGGCTCGGGTAAGAGATAACCGAGGCACGCGGAGACGACGATGTATCCCGAAGTTCACACCCTTGCGGATGCTAATCTCCGTTAGAGCGGTGTGGAGGCACAATGCTCCCCAACAATGCCACTAGGGCCACCGTATTCTCCTCACGCCCTCGCACAATGCAAGGTGCCGTGATTCCACTAAGGGACCCTTGAGGGCGGTCACCGAACCCGTACAAATGGCAACCCTTGAGGGCGGTCACCGAACCCGTACACTTTGGCAACCCTTGGGGGCGGTCACCGGTACCCGACAAATTGCTCGAGGCGATCTCCACAACCTAATTGGAGACCCCGACGCTTGCCCGGAGCTTTACACCACAATGATTGAGCTCCGAGGCACCACCAAGCCGTCTAGGGCGCCAAGGCACCCAAGAGGAACAAGCTCTAGGGTGCTCAAACACCCAAGAGTAATAAGCTTCTCAACTACTAACTTCCACGTATCACCGTGGAGAACTCAAACCGATGCAACTAATGCAATGGCAAGAACACACGAAGTGCTCAAGTCCCTCTCTCTCAAATCCCACCAAAGCAACAAAAGCTATGGAGGAAAGTGAGAGGAAGAACAAGGAGAACACCAAGAACTCCAAGATCTAGATCCACAAGGTTTCCCTCACATAGAGGAGAAAGTGATTGGTGGAAAGATGGATCTAGATCTCCTCTCTCTATTCCCTCAAGAAGGAGCAAGAATCATTGGAGGGATGGAGAGATAGCAAAGCTCTAGAAGGTCAACAATGGAGGAGAGAGAGCTGCAAGGGGATAAAAGAACCGTTGGGGGCAAGGGGGAAGAAGACCCCCTTTTATAACCCCCACCAAATCGAACCGTTACCTGTGCTGGACGCACTCAAGCGGTACTACCGCTCCAAGGAGCGGTACTACCGCTTAGAGCGGTACTACCAGCCGAAGCCAGTGAGTACAGTAAGCACAGGAGCGCGGTAGTGTCGCACGAAGCGGTACTACCGCACCCACAAGCGGTACTACCGCAAAGGTTCGCAGAACAGCTCAGAAACGAGGTAGTGGAGCGGTACTGGAGCGGTACTACCGCCGCAAGCGGTGCTACCGCCCAACAGCCGCTCAACTACCGCTAAGGAAAAACAGGATACCAGTAGAAATTCAACAAGCGGTACTGGAAGCGGTAGTAGAAAGCGGAAGTACCGCATAGCGGTACTACCGTGCTACTACCGCTTACCAAAAACAGGATACCAGAAGAAAATCCCACAAGCGGTACTCGCTGCGGTAGACCACAGCGGTACTACCGTGGTACCGAGCGGTATTACCGCTTGGGTGACAAGAAAACTGCTCAGAGACTGAAACTGCCATAACTTCTGCAAATGAGCTCCGAATTGAGCAAACTCAAGCTTGTTGGATAGATAACGACAGGCACTATCCAACAGCGACCGGTTATAATAAGAAGTGGCAGGGGAGATATGCCTAACATATAGAGATGAGAAACCTCTATGAATGAAGAACCGGCATAAACTCCAACATCGAAAACATCATAGAAGATGCATATATGAACTCCGTTTTCGATGAACTCGAGCTTGTCATGAAGATGACCATAAGCTCAAAAACTCACAAAGAGAAACACCAAACACGAACCAAGAAAGATGATGCAAGGATGCAATGGTTTGAGCTCTCTACGAAGATACGATAAAGCTACTCACTTGAGAGCCCCCCTTGATAGTACGGCTATCGATCCTATAACCCGGTCTCCCAACTACTACCATGAGACCGGTAAAATAGAAAACCTATCAAGGGCAAACCTTTGCCTTGCGCATAGTCCACTTGAGCTAGATGATGACGATCTTGACCTCCTCAAGTTGGACCACCTTTCTTGATTGCGCCGGCTCTATGAAGACTAGTAGATTGCTCCCCCATACTCCACTATGGGTGAGCCACTCTTCGGCACATCTTCACAAGTCCATTGTCACCACAATGGACGGCAAGCTTCAAGCATGTGATCTCTTCGTGATGCTCCACTTGAACTTGCACACCGCAATCTTGATGACGATCACCACTTGATGTCATCCTCCATGGGTTGAATGAGATCTTCCTCTTGACGCAAGCCCATGGAAACATACCTAACCCCACATAGAACTCTCGCATAGAACATGGGTTAGTACACAAAGCGTAATGGACAATGCTTACCATACCGTGAGATCACTTGATCCCACTCGGTACATCTTCTACGCTTTGTGTGTTGATCAACTTGAATCACTCTTCATATTTAGTCTTGATCAACCTTGAATCTTTCCAACTCTCTTCATTAGGATGATGTCTTGAAGGTAAACATGAATGTTCACACAAACTTCTTCTTCAAGACATGCTTGTAATAGGCTCAACACTCACATGACCAATCTTTGGATAAATCCTTGAATAGCACCTTGGTCAACACACATTCTTCTTCTAATAACCTTGAAACCAACAAATGGTCTTCAAGCAATGCCTATGGACAAACCCTTCAAATATAACTCAAGGCAACCATTAGTCCATAGAGATTGTCATCAATTACCAAAACCAAACATGGGGGCAGCACATGTTCTTTCACCTAATGCTTTGCAGAGGAATGGCGAAGTTACTAATGCCATCTAGCTAATTTTCCACATCACTAGGTAAAATATCGAACCTCATCATTTCGATATAAAATGCAATCTCAGTATCTGCACCTGTGAATTATCATCAGAGAGCGCCATATCATATATTTAGCAGAGAAAACTTTATGTGTATGACAGTATTTACTATACGGAAGCCTTAATGTTTTCGCACATTTAATTTCTCATTTTATATTCGTGTTGTGCTGCTATCGGATGATAAGCGTCAAGTGCATATAACTACTTGAGAACGGACGTAAACAACCGTCAGAGAGAGCCTAGACAGCTGTGACTTGAAGTACTCAGTGCTAGGCGAAGATGGGTACCTGATAGGGGAGGGAGGGGGGGGGGGGGGGGGGGGGGGGGGGGGGCGGGGGGGGGGGGAGGGGGTAGGCCTGAAATAGCTTGTCAAAAGGAAATGTTCAAACATGATTTTAAGAACTATGATACTTAGCTTAATTCATGTTTAGTGTAAAGAGGAGAAGATGCAATATAATCCCCATAATATGGATAAGTTGACTAGACTCTTGAGAATATCTAACAGAAATGAAAAGATCTAGAAGGCATCCAAACTAAAAAAATACAGTATAAGCAATGGGCATTGGGCAGTGCTATGGGATCAGCGGAAGTGCTCTTCGACACCATCATCAGTGAAGGATTTCTCCCTTGCACACTCTCGTTCTGTAATTTCTTGAGGTCTTTGTTTACCTGATGAATGGGAGTTGCAGAGTGAAAATGTTGAGCTTCATGACTCTGTTTTTTCTTCTTTTAAGTTCTCTGTATTGTAAGCTGGCATCCCCAGCCTGAACCTTGCCAGACTGTTTTTTTTTCTAGTATAAAGCAGGGCGCTAAGCCTTTTCTCTGTACAAACTAAGAAATCCAATCTAATCCCTCGCATGAATAGTAAGTACTGTGAATAGTAGTACTGCACAAGCACCTTAGTGCTATAGTGCCTTGCGCTTAACAAGAAGAACAAAATCAATTCAGATCGAGCACACTTTGACATAGGCAATTGGGTCACCATCTCCCATTTTGGGATGTGACTCGAGCTGATATATGCCCTAAATGTTGCATCTTATTGATAATTTGCGAGTTAAATTTGTATGCTGCTGTACATTTCCGATCGTATGTATTTTCTTACGGACGACACTATCATCTGTATTTGATTGTGAATTTGAGTTTAGAGTTAGGTCTCACTTTTGCGGAAGAGTTTGCTGAAAGGAAAGTCCAATAAGGGAGAGAGCAGAAATAGAAGTTGCACGGGAACAACCAGTTTGCCGAAGGCAATAGTACATTACTATCATACAACCATCACTTCTGTACAAAGCTAGCCAGGTCATGGACACACACACTACACCATCATAATACTGAGATATCTGGCAATAGCTGTCAGAGAGCCAAAATTTTGGGGACTATTCTCATATCTAACTAATCCCCACCATACAGATTGCCTGCAACTCAAGCAGCCATCGTCTTATTTTCCTTTGCTGCCATTGCCGCTTTCGTCATCATCATTGAAGAGGTCCAGGCGGCTGTGGCTTAGGCGGAGCGAGTACATTGCCGTCTTGTACTCGGCCCAGGTAAATGACCGGTACCGGCGTGGTGAGCCGGCTGTGACCATCTCTGGGAGCGCCGAGATTCGTGCATGCAGTGGTGGGGCTGCGAAGTAGATGGTGGACAGCCTTGGCCTGCAGGCACTTGCAATTACTCTGTGCCGGATGCTGACTAACCTACCATTTGTCAGAGCCTGAAAATGATAAGGCAAATGAGAAGATAAGACAAACCAAATCATCAAGGGTTAGTGATTTATGCTGTTAGGCTCACTTACACAGCTTTAGATGTGACTTTTTTGGGTGACAAATGGTAAAGATGTACTTGAGGAAATCCTATGGTAGGTTTTAAAATAAGCATAATATCTTGTTGGATTGTCTTAGGTAAACTAGTTTCCGACATGAGTGTCCAATCAGACAGTCTTATGTACATGAAAGGATTAAGTGCAGATCATTTGTACTCATGTTTTCTGTAGTATAAGTAATCTGTTCATATGAACTGCTGGCAAGAAATTGCTTAACTTCTAAATCGTATGCGAGTATTTATGGTTGGTCCTAGATCAATGCCTTTAACGGTTTGTTTTCCTTTCTTTGACAGTTCCTATAAGCATAGTTTTTCTTGTAATTAAAAATATATGTAATGATGTTCCTTTTACTCAGATTAAATGATGTGACTACCTGAAGGAGATCACCAACATTGACGAAATAGGCCGACGAGTCTGCTGGCACCTGAATCCACGCATCCTTGCCATTGACGTCCGGCAGAAGCACCTGCAAGCCATCAACGTCGTTTGCTCGGAGCAAGCTAAGTAGCTGTGGGTCGGAGTGCTCACCGAACCCGATCCGGCCACCCGCCGTCGGGTTCCCACCATTCCCTGCCTTGATCCTGGCAATCCCCTTGAGCTTGCATTGGTCATCATGGTCAAGCTTGTGAACGGTGCATGATGGAGGGTAGTGGTTGATCCTCAGGAGGGAGTCACTGTCAGTTTCTGTGATGAGCTTGCTGAAGAGCCTGGGGTCCTCTAGCCCTAGCCCCTCTCCTAACAGGTCCAGGATGTCACATGCAAGCTGCTTCACTGCTTCCACATACTCATTCACAACAGAACTGCAAGAAAGTGGGAGGAGGTAATTTCAACATGTGAGTCAAATCAAACACCTGGTTAAATATTTTTATCAAAAAGAGTGATGTCACAGGATGAGGTGCGCGCATGTGCCATGGCAAGTGTACTAGAAAGAAAGAGAAAGATGGATAAGATTTTGACCGATTGATGCATGCGCGCTCAAAAGCTGCATCCCTTGCTTGCCTGCTATATTCGTTTCTTGTAGTGCATGGATGGATGGCTCAGTCGAGATGCAGCTGGGGGGTGACAAATTTTCCAGTGGGCAAATGGGTTCTTGACAGGATTGGTCATGCCCTTTTCCACTGCTCCACGGAAAGACCCATCGGTGCTCAGATCATATATCACTTCCCTGCCAGTGCCACAACGCAAGCTCTGGAACATTTCATTTATGTTACCATAAAAAGGACCCTTTGCATCTGTGCCTCCTTTCTTTTGCTTGGCTTTATATGGATAGCATGGATATGCTCTTTATGGGTGGCTTGGGGACCATTTTTATTCTCATCATACATTTTGTACTTCAACTGGGGCCCCCTCTCTCCTTTTGTTTCATGACAAAAGGAGGTTATTCTGTTTTTGACATGAAGCCCTTTCTACTTAATAAATTTGTTTAGGCGGTTAATTTTGTGATTGTACTAGCTAGCATGCTGGCATAATCAATATTTTCTGAAATGATGCCCTTATTATAGGGCTTTGGTGCTTGTCATTTTTGTACTGTTGAATTAGCTGGTTTTTCAATATTAATGCTTGGAGAGTGGTACGTTTTGATGATTGATGGAGATGAAAGAGAGCTAAGATGAGTTCCAAGAAAAAAATACACAGGGTATGCATACACAAATACAATACATATACATCATTATCTATATGTATTGCTTATTAAGCCCACAGAGCTATCAGGTAGATATTGATGGTTCAACTTTCTTGTACTCTCATTCTATTGCTGCACCAGTTGGTGGTTGGATATTGCCATTAATTGCAGGCCACTGCATATATGTGTCAGATTAGTTGATACACAGATATACAGTCTGTTGGAGAGGGGCCTGAGAGGGTCCTTCTAGCTAACTACCGAAGAGAGCGTTTTATTGTCCCTTTCATCTTATTTTGCTCTCAACAAACTCTGATTAGGTCACTGCCTGATATGAGTAGCGAGTGCTGCACTCTCATAGTACTTCATAAATGACCTTTCGTATTCAGCGTATATACGCGCAAACATAGTTAAGAAGATCTTATCTGTTATGTTCGGTCTGTTGTAGCTTAATATCTGTGAGCATTTTCTCCCATCACCAGGGACAAATGTATCTTTCCCAGGCAAGAGTTGCTGAGTCAAATTTCTTAGCTAAAATTTAAAATGACCGATTTCGTGCGTGTGTGTTCCTTTTCCAATGTTTGTATGGGGTTAGACAACTATACCTAACTTTCATGAGGAAATCTCTTAAGCCCATCCTGCGTAGCTATCAAGTTTGTTGTGTCACATCAATTGTATGCTTTTATTTTGCTTTAGAAACTAGCTATGTTGATCTTAAATCGCCGGAACCAACTTATCATTGGCCTGCCTAGCACAGCATCAATTATGCATTATTACAAAATAAATATCGTTTTGGAAACTATGTGCTCATGTATTCCCCAATTTAATTGATCGATGGGACCTATCTGAAGATGATACATATGTGTGCATATTGAAGTTAATTCTGTTATGAGCTAAAAACATAAAAACACAGACATATATGATGGCACAAACTATATATTAATATATAAATTAGTCCCACATAACATTAGCTACATCTGTTTGGAGTTAAATATTATTTATATTCATTCAACAACTTCCCGCAAAAAAAAACATTCATTTAACAACTGTGTACGTTGTGATACATACATCTCTCAGTTTGGCTTGAATTATATTTTCGATTTATACATGTAGCTTTTTTCGTCCTTGAAAGAATCTGTCTGTAACATGTAGCGCATCACAACACGGCAAACAAGCAGTAGCTACGACCTTTCAAAAGAAGAAGTAGCTAGGCATGCAAGCTCAGTTCTGCAACACGAGTGTGCATGCATGCATGCATGCATGATTCCAACATTGGCTTCTTTTTTGCCTGTACACGCAAGACATCGTTGTACTGAGAAGAAAGTCCTCTGCGCATGCATGCCCTTGCTACTTGTGTACACACAGGCCATGCCCTAGCTAGCTAGTCCATGTCTGATGCCCACATCACCTCTCTAGGCCGACCCCACATGTCGGTCTGGAATTAACAAAGGTTGACTGTAACCATATCTTCAACATGCTTTCCTCTTTCCTCCTCTTTGCAGCCGGACTATGTAGAATTTCTCACGTTGACTGTAACCACACACACATAGTGGCGGAGCGTGAAGCAAAATCAAGGGGGTGCCAAACCAGATCACACATAAGATATAGCCGCGGAGATTAACGCAGCCGGGGGATTAGAAGAGAGATTAGCAGCCGGACTATGTAGAATTTCTCATGGAAGGGGGGGGGGGGGGGGGGGGGGGGGGGCACGGCCCGGGATGGTCACGCCGACGCTCCGCCAGTGCACACACACATGCCAAATTTATTTGGGGATAGCTAGCTAACCTCATGACCAATATGCAATGTGGGGCAGGCCCAGGATTATGGTAAGCAAATAACCACATCACACCAACATCAACATAGTCAGTTGGTTAAGTGGCACTGCTGCTAGCTATATGTAGCCTCTAGCTTTGGATGTTGATCATGTCACATCTGACCCCTCCAGCGCCATCAACGCATGTATAAACGCCTATGTACACATTGGCTTGTCGACGTCCTGAGCTTTGAAACCCTCTGGACCTAATGTGATAATTAATGGCGGTGGAGCGACGCACTTCAGTGGTGTATAGGAAACCGAAAGTGACACTGTCTTTTCTCTCTCTAACGGCTCGAGCTGATCAGACTGCTACGTAGTAAAACCATATGCTTTTGCCACGAGGCCGTGGTGTCACTGGCAGGTGGGCCTGATGGCAACACCATACTATGTTTGAAGGTTTTCTTAATGCTTCATTGATGTGGTATGTGTGTGTCTTGTACGTAAGCATGTACTTACTTATTATACGCGTATGTATAGAAGGACATGTATTTATTTATGCACCTGAAGCGCGAGGGGTCGTTGGTGTCGATGGAGCTGGCCCTGTGCGCGACGGCGGCGGGGTTGGCGTGGAGGAGGAGGTACTCGAGCTCGCCCACGTCGCCGTTGAAGCCGATGCTGCGGCAGCCGTAGCCGAGCGGGCTCGGCGGGCCGGCGCGCTGCTTGTCGTGTGCCGCGAGCGCGAAGAACGCCGAGGTGGCGGCGTCCAGCCGTGCCGGGGGCCCCGCCGGAGGAACGCCGTGGTTGACGGCACGGAAGAAGCCCTGCTCCGCGCACGCACGCGCCACCTGCCGGGACAGCGGGCCGCGGCCGCGGGGCGCCGACATGTCAACCGTCGGTATGCCGCCGCCGCCGGGGGACGGCGGTGGAAGCAGCAGGGTCGCCGTATCTTGCCGCGCCGGCGTCGTGGAAGGCACCACCATCGCGTTGGCTCGGCGGGCGCTCGCTTCACGTGCGTATGCAATGCGTCGAATCGTGGGGAGAGAGAGAGTATGTACGCGCGTGTGTGGGAGTGTTTTTGAGAGAGAGAGAGAGAGAGAGAGAGAGAGAGAGAGAGAGAGAGAGTGCTGGGTGATGGACACTACGATCGTGCTGGGAGTTGTGTGTAGGGGGTCTTCCAACCGGAGGGGAGAGTGGCTGTATATATGGACATGAAGAGAGAGAGAGAGAGAGAGAGAGAGAGAGAGACACTGCTAGACTGGTGAGTTTTTCTTTTGAGCTGGCTAGACTGGTGAGTTGCTGACCGCCCCGTGATCTTTCGACTTAGTGTAACGTAGCACCCGTTCTCTTTTTGTGGGGGTCCTGAGCTCAATGGCATCGTTCTCCCTTCCCTTCTGTTTCTCTCTCTAATTTGTAGGCCCTTAAATTCTCTTGGCTGCACAAATGTGGTTGTGTTTATGGCTGAAGAAAGAAAACCATTTACGATTAATCTCCACTCCTAAAGAGAGGGAAGAGGGAGTTGGTAGTCTCTCTTTACCGGTTTGTTTTCGTTTCACCTCCCACACCATCTTCTTTCACCGGTTTATTTTCGCCTATCCTCTCATCATCGCTTCCCACTTGCTTATTTTCGTCTCATCTCCCATCACCCCCTTCCGTTGATTTACTTTCGTCTCACTTCCCACCACCCTCGCTGGATTTTTCTCCCTCCCATTAGAAAACCAAATCACACTAAAGAATGAATCTTATTTCGTGTTTGCTTTGGTAGGTGCTGATTCAATTTAATCACGTAAAAAATAATTCATTAAGACTTCAAAAATTGCATCATATATGTGAGATCATCTTCCTAAAAAACAAACATAAGATTTTTCTAGATAAACTTTCAAAACAAAATTAGATATTCCTCAATGTACTGCCATTTACTATTATCATTATGACTACTATTAAATAACAATCACAACTTTTCTAATACAACAAAAACAATACATCTTTATTTCATTTTATCAAATCACATATATTTTCTTATCTTGCTAAATCACATATACCTCTACTGTTAATGTTAAAGGGGAGTTGGTACACCGCTACACACGATTTATTTTCGCCTTCATCTCCCACCACCACCCCTCCATGCTAGTTTTTTCTTTCTTGCACACTCCCACCTCCGAGGCGGCCGGCGGGTCGTCAGACCGCCACGTAATGGCGTTCATGGACGTGATCATATTATATTTCATGTCAGTCATACAGACAGTCAGACATGCTACATTCGTAAATCAAGTGTGTCTATTTAAATATCAAGAAATTCATTAAGAAAACGTGTCCTACAATACTCGGTATGCCTTGCAGAAATGAACCCACTGCAAGAGGCGTGCCAAATGTGTAAATCTCTATTATCAAAGGGAATTTTTATGTAGTTGTTGTTCATAGCAGCCATTTATGCAAAAATAATTTGGAAATCGAGCGTTGAATCAGTTTAGAAATCAAACCATTAATGCAATTAATTAGCTAGACTGTTAATTACATATACAATAAATTATGTCCTTTTAAATAGGAATATTTCACACTGAATCAATTTGGAAACCGAGTCACTAATGCAAATAAATAGTTAGACAGTCATTACTTATGCCTACAGATAATTAGAAGTAGATCTTTTCCCAATTAGGCAGATAATTAATTAATTTGGTTGGAAGTTAATTAGACATGTAGAGAATTAACTAGATAGTCAAGTATTTGATTAGTTAATTAATTAAGCATGCAAATCATTTTGAAACCGCTCGCGGGCAAGGACGGTCAACAGACTCTCAGTGACATGACCGAGCACCGCTTGCCAAGATGCACAACGACCACCAGGCGCTCGCGACATGAGCGACCAAGCGTTCACCAAGATGGATGGCGACCATGTTGTGTAGCATGTCCACAAGCTGGCAGTTGCCTTCGTGGGCAAGGACAACACGACACTACATTGGTCGGGTCGTTCATGCTATAGTAGAAAGGAAGAGTGTTCAAAAAATAAGAAGAAAAAATAACTAAAGTGGCCAAGTGGTCCATGGTGTTGAAGAAGGAAAGAGTGTTCCAGAAAATAAAGCAAAAAAGAAAGAAAGAGTATTCTAGAAATTAAGTAGGAATGAGAACTAAAGCTGACGAGGAAGGAGGAAGAAGAAGATGAGGCGTCACTGACGAGTGCATTGATGTTGACGTGGTGCTGGTTGGCGAAGAGGCTATGAATAGAAGATGTAGGGAAGGACGAGAAAGAGAAAAACGACAAGTATCGCTTCTAGCAATGGATCACTGGCGGAGGCCCCCAATGGGCAAGATATGGCCGCCACCATACCTTAATTCTGGGCAACAATTTTTTTATACTTCCTCCGTTTCTAAATATAAGTCTTTGTAAAGATTCCACTATAGACTACATACAGATGTATATAGACATGTTTTAGAGTGTAGATTTACTGATTTTGCTCTATATTTAATCCGTAGTGAAATCACTAAAAAAATTATATTTAGGAACGGAGATAGAACATACGCATGTATCAATCTATCTGATGTCTCGTTCGAGCTCATCCAAAAAACGGTGAAAAAAAGAGGCCGCTGCCTGATGGGCCGACCCATCCAGCTGTTGTGCCAGGAACCGATCGAGCTCGATTCGATCGAGCGCCCACGCAACCAACTCCACCCGCGCACGCACACGCAACTCAACCCTAAGCAGCTAGCACAACGGTGGCGGCTAGCCAGGTTGCGAGGAACAGGTGGGCGACTGACGACGGGGTAGCCTATGGAGGTGCGAGACTGAGGGCTTAGAGCATCTACAGCCGGACCTCTTAAACCCGTCTCAAAGGGCCGAGCAGGCCGTCCGATCACTAATCGATCACAAAAAAGTGATTCAGATGGGCGCCTCAAACGGGCCTCAAACGTCCGTGCTGACCGGTACCTCTCATATCCAGCCCAAATATGGGCCGGATATGGGGGCGCCCGGACGCGTCCACCACGTCGAACCGGGTTTGATGCTGGCCCACCTGACCCCGTATATATTCCTCCCCATCCATTCGACGAACCACACCCTAGCCACTTCACTCAACTCACCTCCACTCCCCTTCATCACCCGATCTCCCCTCCGGCGATCTCCAGCCTTTTCCAACATGACGGGCAGTGGATCTGACTCTGACTAGTCTGGATCCGTCGACTGGGGTGTCATCCCGTGCGGGTCGGTGGAGGCAATGGTCGTCCGCATTGCACTTTGCCGCTCCTGCGCCTGGCTGACTGCAGAATCTGTCCGGCGCGACTCAATAGATTTGGACCTTCGACGATCTTCGACAGACTTCGCCACACCTTATTTTTTTTTCGTCCTCCGCCTCTGCAATGGATGATGTGTGGGCTGAAGGTGGAGCTTATTGGTGACTAGGAATATGTCCAGGTTGTCACTTGCCTCCCACTTCAGTGTATGTGCATTTTTTTTGTTTCCCCAGTTGCCGAATTTAAGGGACATATGATGTCGTTTCATCACGACATTGACATTTTGAACTGAAGGTGTTACAACCTCTAAATAGATGCAAGATATGAGAAATGGTAGAGAAATATTGGCACCTGTTGTGACACTATTAGAAACCCTAGAAAAGATGACATTTTACTACGTGCATTTGCAAAGTTTAATGAACCTTTGAGAATAATCTCTATAGTTATTTGTTTTTCTATGGCAATAGTATGTGTTACTTTAACCAATATTATATTATAAATATGAAAACTTCCGTCCCTCTTGCAACGCACAACAAAGTCGAGGTGTGCTTCATTCAATTTTAAAGGAGAGGGCTCTAGCGAGAAATATGTCGCTACGACAGAAACAGAGTGGGAAGGGGAGGGTCTGACAGAAAGAGGGAAGGGTGCATCATGGGGTGGGGTTTTTGTGTTGGGCCCGCGTGTTGGAGATAACATGGCGGATAGTTCGAACAACTACACTCCTCCCCCACATTATGGTATGTATTTTGGGAGCCCGAACTGTCCAAACGGTTGAATTTTAGAGAGCCCACCGGACACTCATTTGATGCCCAAACACGCCCGGACATACGAGGGAGAAATGAGCTTCGACCTTGAAGACGACCTTAAGCATTATAACCCGTAGCAACACACGCGCGTTCTACTAGAATCAATACTGGTCATCAAATGAAACTTTGGATGACAAAGGATTTCGTAAGGCGCTCTCTCCCCCTCCACCCCAGCCCTAGCCATCGCCATCGGCCACCATGCTGATGACCTGCAAGTGCAGAGCACTATTGTAGCACTTACGTTGTGATACGTAGAGTGTCGAACCCACATGGAGCTTATAGGAAGGCACAAAAAACCCCGCAACTAGTTGTCACTTTCACGCAACCACATACAGACCCAAACCAAAGTTTGGAAATAGTCTACTCTATCATTGCTAGGAAAACTAGACTAAAGGGGTTTACTAAAGTACGAACAAGAAGGTAACAAAACAGTAATAAAAAAGACTATGTTAGTAGTGAAGGTGCTTGAGTAGTAAAGTGTTCTCTAGGACCCCGAAGTCATTACCACAAATATGACCTGCGCATTTAGCGCGGAGAAAACGCTCTCTATTGTATCCTCTATCCACTCTTCATATGCATAAGTGGGTGGTCCCCGGTACAGTACGCGTTCTACTCGAGGTAGACTTCATGCCACACACGCCACCATCATGGTCTCCCCATAGGGACAACACATGACAATTAAGGGTCACCCCATGGACGCCGCCAGCTATGGGTTAACCTGAACTCCCCTAGCAACTTTGCAAAGACTAGGTATTGAGGTTTTACTGTCACCTCGAATTACCTCAAGGTCCTACCCTATGAAGTGATAATAGTTCCTCCACGACCAATCACTACAAAAGTGCGAGCAAGGCCTCCTCTAAACACGCACGAGAATACTAACTTGAACATGAATAAGAACATATTGGATCGCTTGGAAATAATAATACTAATCATAAAAGAATTCATCTGTATCCTTGAGAACAAATACGTCTACTCAAACATAAAGGTATGGGTCAAGTTACAAGCCGGCATAGAGCCAGTGAAGGGAGGAGGTGTGGTGGAGATGGTGATGGCGGCAGCGGCGCGGTGATGGTGATGATGGAGATGGCGCCGGCGTGGTGGAGTGGGCACCGGCTCGAAGGCCGGTGCTCCCGATGGTGGAGCCTCCTCTTCTTCCCTTGATCTTGTCCCCTCCTCTATGGTGGTGGTGGAGCAAAAATGGAGATGTAGTCCGATGTGTTGGAGATGAATGGCGCGAATTGTGTTGAATGGCGGCGGCTAGGGTTAAGGATGACATATATAGAGGGCCTCCCCAGCATCCTCCCTTGATGGGATTCATCCAAGGGCTCAAGATGAGCCTTATCCCCTCCCAGTCTCTTCTTTACGAGCCAAGGATCTCGTGGGATCAAATGGGGACGAAATCGATGAAGAATCCCGTCTGGAAGGGCAACTTTTGGAGCTATGTGCACGTCAAACGACCGCTGAAACGACCATGCGGTCGTTCGGAACGCCGTCTTTCACTCGGTCCTCCTCCGGTAAAACGGCCGCAACTTCTTCATACGAACATGGAATTTGATGTTCTTGGGCTCGTTGGATTCGTATGAACGACGCCGATCCATTCCTGGTCTTAAATATTGATTTGGAGCACTTTAAAAGAAAACAGTTTTTCTGACCTCTAGAATGGCTAAGTCTGGTCCCCCGGGTGACTTCGTATCGAACCCATCCTTGGTTCTTTCATCGTCCTTGGTCCTAGGTTGCTCCAAAACACCTGTAGACACAAGAAAACAAAGAACTAATAAAAACTAAATAAAACACTAAATGTGCAATGCTCACAAGGGAAAGTGTAAATACCGGTAATTATGGATAATGTACAACTATTTGGTTCAATGGGACATGATATATAAAGAGAACATGCAACAAATGAGCTCTAAAAATGCGTAAAATATTGAGCCATCAACCTCCCCATGCTTAAACCTTGCTCGTCATCGAGTAGGAAGGTTGACTACCAAAAGCTCATTGCTACCAACTCTAAAGTTACATTGAACGAAACCCCAAAAGTGATATCCATGATCATCGTACAAGCATGCAAGAGTTAACCAGCAAGGGAGTAACACAAGCTTTCCTCTTAGTTCCATTGCCATGGAGGTCAAGAAATAGGAAAATATTTTTGTGGAGCCCAAATTCTTATTGCCAAAGGTTTAGAGAGAAGGTTAATATTATGTCACGAACAAAGCATCAACTATTATAGACAAAAGAAGTCAAGCATCGGTGATCGCTTCAAAAACACCAACCTGAGGCATACCAGGTACAATAGCAAGATCGTCTTTTTGCATTATTCAACTGCTCAACTACCTATGGAGCACTGAGCGCAAGCTTATGCCTCACACTTAAGGGAAGGATAGAAAATGGTTGGGGTTTTGAGAAGTGAAAAACAAAGAAAGTCTTGCATCAACGTAGCTGACCACTAGGCTATGGAGAAGGCCTTATGATCAATGTCAACACAAGGAGTAGTGATCGCCATGCAACTAGGATGCACATAGAGCTAAGAGTATACGAAATCTCTCTGAAGGACTAAGTGGGGGTGCATCCAACTTGCTTGCTCATGAAGACCTCAAGCTTTTGAGGATGCTCGTCATCGGAATATACAAGCCAAGTTCTATAATGCAGGTTCCCCACTAGTATGAAACATTAATCTCATGAGACTCTCTACTTGACAATGCATGAAGTGGTGCTACTTTGAAGCACAAGTGTATACTAAACATAATAATGGTGTTGCTCCTTCTCTCTTCCTCACCTTTTCTCTTTTTTTCTTTTTTGTGTGGCACCTCCTTGGTGCATCTTTTATTTTATATATATATATATATATATATCTTTTCTTATTTTCTTTTTGTAGGAGCAACACCTTACAAGGATGAATAATAAACTTTACAATTACTCACTTCAAATGAATGTAATCATAACTCAAAACTGAAAACATGAGAGAAACTCTATATGATGATGCCTCTGGCAGTGTACCGGTATGTGCAATGATTAGGTGTAGCATAGACATCAAAAAACAGACAATCCATGGAAATGTCGAGCTAGGCATACTACGATCATGCAAGGCAAATGAAAATGTATATAATCATGTAATATAATATGATGGTAGTGCATGGCGATATGCTCAAGATAGCTATGAAAATGGCATGTAGGTAGGTATGGTGGTTGTTTTGTGGAGATGAGGTGTTTTATGTGTAGGAGAACATGAGAAATTCCTCCCACGGATTCGGATGTACCTACGAAGTATGCGCCAAGTCTCAATGTGAGAGTGGGCAATGCACGGTACCGTAGAGGCTACCAATAAAATATGAAGGTAAGTGCAAAGGTTTCAAACTTGCCTTAGTCATAAAGAACTCAACACTACACAAGAGTATCGCGGTGTCATGTTGCATAAGACTCAAAAGCTAAGTACCCCAAGGGGATGGTTTGGTGGAGATAACTCCATTACGCGTCCCGGATCAACCAAAGATGCTAGGTTCATCAACAAAAGTCTCTACAGTCATTCAATCGCTAATCAAGACACCACTAGAGTCCCCAACTTAAGTTATTAGGTGAAAGAAAGGCATCAGTTCAAAGGACTCCTTTATTGGGTTTTTGATAAAAGAACATGGTGATGTTTTTTCAGAAGATAACAAGATTTCCACATGCTAAGTCAAACAAGTGCAAAGTAAGCATGTCAAAAGAGTGGGGCACACTAATGCACGAAAAGCATATGATCAAGAGCATTGCACAAGACACTACACATGCAAAAGTAACCTCCCCACGCTTAGAACTCTACATACTAAACTAGAAGATTACGAGAGTAAATAGAAAGTGCAGTTATTAAAAGAGAGCGTGAGAAGTGGTTAGCTCCCCTAAGCTTAGTTAAGCAAAGGGTTAGACACTTTTACCGTTAAGGTACATATGACCTCTTCTAATAGACAAGGACCTTGCTTCAATTGATCTCCTTGTTGTGGTCCGATGGTCGCCCTCCAATAGAACCTGCTAGAACGAAACTAAAAAGGGAACAAAGTATTTTGTGCTTTTGTAGTTTTTCAAAATTATTTTTGTAGCACAGAAGATTAGCAACACGGGTGATAAAAATATTTGCCTCAATAATGATCGGTTCATCTATCTAAGCACCTCACTTAAGTAAACAAACTATGTCTAGAAGTTCTGTAGTTACTCTAGATTGAGATGAAGTGCATGTGATACAAGATAAAAACACAAGTGTGCAATTTCCTAGGTGCCTAATTAAAAAGGAGAGATCCTCACTTATGGTGAGAAACTAACTATTGAGCAATTTTTATTTGAGCAAGGTTCGTATTGGAAAACATTACCGGGAACTTGTCGGTGAAGTTCATTATGTTGAAGAAACCATGTGGCCTGTGTGGGGTTTTATACGGTTGGCACCATACCGTACACTTCACCACATAAGGTCCAAACCCCTGCGAAAATAACACACAAATAAAAACATCGATTCGGTATACAAACAAAGTTCGCATACCCAACCGGCAAAAAGAAGTAAAAGAAAACGTAGTTGCTATAGATAATTGTTGGCTACATGGTTTCAGAGGTAATAAACATTAATTAGAAAGAAAATAAATCAGTTGGAAAACACCTCGTTGACCTCAGTCGTCAGAAATGAACAAATGGAGGTGTTCTTGCCTTCATACGGGCGCTCAAACGACCAGTTGCGGTCGTATGGAACGCCTTCATTCACTCTGTGTGTATGCTCGTTGTGGACGCCAGGTGAAACAACCACTCGTACGAGCGTGAGCGCTTGTACGACATGTCATCTTTTGCTCGGGTCCTCTTCTTACTTGCGGCCACGAGCTCATATGGGCGCTCAAACGACCAGGGCGGTCGTATGGAACGCCGTCTTTTCTCCTGGAGCTACATAATTTCATGAATTTTTGTGTGCTTCCTCCTCACGTTAGGCACATAGCAATATTGCAATAAAAATAGGAGGAGGTATGCAACAAAAATAGGCTACTGACATGCTGTAAATTTTATCAATGAAAACAACACAAAACCAACATGAATGCAACTAGACTCAATACACAATGCTAAGAAAGGCACCTACAAATTCTGGGTTACCTCCCAGGCAGCACTTTTTTTATAGCCATATAGCTAGGCTTCGGTGCTCCATATGTTCATCCACCCGGATCCCAAGGGATATCAACCCCGAGTGTCAGACCGGACTCCGACCGAGGTTTGGAGCACTGATGTCTGTGATTTGCATTGGGTTTTCCGTGAAGAGGAATGGGTTATTGTAGCACAAACGAGTAAGTATTTCCCCTAGTTAAGAACCAAGGTTTATAGAACCAATAGGAGTAACACGCAACCACCGTCTTCAGCGACTGCACACAAAAGAGCAAACACTTGGACCCAATGCGGGCAAGAGGGTTGTCAATCCCCTTAGACTCGTTATTTGCAAGCAAGTGAAACAAGTAGATAGTAGTGGATAATTGCAAAATAAAATAAAACATAATAAAGCCAGCGAGGTATTGAAAGCTTTTTGTAAATTATAAGTGAGAAGACCCGAGGGTCGTAGTGTTCTCTAGTGGCATCTCTCATGTAGGAAACATACGGTGGGTAACAAATTACTGTTGGGCAATTGATAGAAAAGCGAATAAGTATATAGGCATTACGTCCATAAACCAATAGGCCGACTCCTGCCTGCACCTATTACTATTACTCCACTCATCGACCGCTATCCAGCATGCATCTAGAGTATTGAGTAGAACAGAGTAATGCTTGGAGAAAGATGACATGATGTAGACAAAGTAAACTCAATCAATATGAATGAACCCCATCGTTTTATCCTTAGTAGCAACAGCACAAAGACGTATCTTGCCCCCTTCTGTCACTGGGATATAGAAACCCGTCAGGTTGAACCTACCACAACGCACCCCTCTCACTGAAGAAAGATCAATCTACTTGGCCAAAGCAAATCAATAGATCAGAGAGATTTACGAAGCTATAATGATCATGCAATAAGAATCAATTTAAGAACTCAGAGAAGACTCCAATATTTTATCATGAATAATTTGAACATAAACCCACAATTCATCGGATCCCAACAAACACACTACACAAAGGCATTACATCGGATATATCAAAGCGAAGATGCGATGATCATTGTATTGAAGATCAAGAGAGAGAGAGAGAGAGAGATAGACATCTATATACTAACTACGGTCCCGTAGTTCTTTGGTGAACTACTCACACATCACCATGGAGGCAGCGAGGTTGATGAAGACGGCCTTCGTGATGGATTCCCCCTCCGACAGAGTACCAGAAAAGGCCTCCAGATGGGATCACGGCAGAACAGATACTTGCGGCGGCGGAAAAAGGGTTTCTGGAGCTCTCCTGGGTTTTTTGGAATATATGAGGATTTATAGGCCAGAGAGGGACGTCGGGAGGCGACCGAGGAGGCCAGTACCCATCAGGGCACGCCCTAGGGCCTGACCGCGCCCTGTTGGGTATTGGGCCCCTCGTGTGGCCCGTGGTCATCTTCCAAAGCTTCCAGGTCTTTATTTGGTCCAGAAAAAATCATAAATTTTTTTCGGGTCGATTGGACTTCGTTTGGTACAGTAAACTTGACAAGCCAAAAACATGCAGAAAACAGGAACTCGCACTTGGCACTGGGTCAATAGGTTAGTGCTCAAAAATAATATAAATTGGTAAATAAGTACCCCAAATGTATCCTAGAATGATAATATTATAGCATGGAACAATCAAAAATTATAGATACATTGGAGACGTATCAGCATCCCCAAGCTTAATTCCTGCTCATCCTCGAGTAGCTAAATGATAAAAACAGAATTTTTGATGTGACATGGTACCCAAAATGTAATCTTTTGCATGTATGCTCATTGAGAAACGATGAATTAACAAACATCAACATAGTAATATTTATAAGCATAAGAAACACAATCATCAATCTTTCAGAGTATACGATCCTCAAAGAATGTTCACCCCTATTTATTTTGTCATACTAGAAAGGCATGGCTCCGTCCTCACCACATTAGTACAAATGTTAAGCACCACGGTGTCCAAGTCAGGCAATTGGATCGTGCTTTTTCAAAGCGCATCAACTTTTTATTCTTCACGCAATACATGAGTGCGAACCATGGACATAGGATAAGGTGGAATAGAATATGGTGGTAGATATCAAAGGGGTAAAAAGTGGAGAGGAAAGTCTCGCATCAACTTGGAATATCAACGGGCTATGGAGATGCCATCAATAGATATCAATGCGAGGAGTAGGGATTTCCATGCAAACATGATGCACTAGAGCTATAAGTGTATGAAAGCTCAACTGAAGCTAAGTGGGTGTGCATCCAACTTGCTTGCTCATGAAGACCTCGGGCTTTAGAGGACGCCTGTCATCGGAATATACAAGCCAAGTTCTAATAATGAAAAATTCCCACTAGCATATGAAAGTGAAGAAGCATGAGACTCCCTATATGAATAACATGGTGCCACTTTGAGGCACAAGTGTGGTAAATGATAGTAGCAAAGTCCCTTCTCTCATTTTCTCTCATTTTTTAATGGTGGCTCATCTGGCCTCCCCCATTATTTATTTCCTCACTGGGACAATGCTCTAATAATGATCATCACACTTTTATTTACTTACAACTCGGTATTTCAACTTGATATGAAGAACTATGAAGCAATATGACTCAATATGAATGCCTTTGGCAGCGTACCAGGATGTGCAATGATCTAGCATGACATGTATCAAAAATATGATAAACGGTGGCTTTGCCACAAATACAATGTCAGCTCTATATGGTCATGCGAAGCAATATGTAGATGAATGAACTAGTCATATGATATGATGATGGAAGTTGCATTGCAATATATCTCGGAATGGCTATGGAAATGCCATAATAGGTAGGTATGGTGGCTGTTTTGAGGAAGATAATAAGAGGTTTATGTGTGACAGAGCGTACCATATCACAGGGTTTGGATGCACCGACTAGGTTCGCACCAATCCTCGAGATGGGAATGGGCGATGCACGGTACCGAAGAGGCTAGCAAAATATGAGAAGGTGAGATTGCGTATGTCCACGGATTCGCATTAGTCATAAAGAACTCACATACTTATTGCAAAGTTTTATTAGTCTTATCGCGAATCAAAGCACTACTCGCATGCCCCTAGGGAGGAGGTTGGGAGGAGTTAACCATCGCACGCCTCCGACCCGAAACAACACTTGGATTTCAACGAGGAATAAAAATGCTCACACATCCTCACCATGCATTTTACCAATACTTAGACAAACGGAAAGTTAACACCTCTTAATACCGATGCTCCTATGAACCGACAACCATGTACTCATACCCTTTTCACATTACCACATTAATATCATTAACTCAAAACTTCTCTTTTAAGTGATACATGAAGGTTTTGATTATCACTCATTGAATACCTATTAATTTTTGGAGTAATTCTACAACCCATGAAATTACCATCGTTGTTTATAACTCTCAAACAAATGTAAGTGAAGAACGAGAGTGCAATTATTTCCCGTGCTCAAAAAGATATAAGTGAAGTACTAGAGCAACTGCCTAGCTCAAAAGATATAAGTGAAGCACAAAGAGTATTCTAAAAAATCATGGTAAAAATGTGTCTCTCTCAAATATGTGTGTCTAGAAAACAATGATTGTGGCACACTAAAACAAGAAAAAACAAACGACGCTCCAAGCAAAACTCATATCATGTGATGAATAAAAATATAGCTCCAAGTGACATACTGATGATTTGGAACGAAAGAGGGGATGCCTTCCCGGGGCATCCCCAAGCTTAGACGCTTGAGTCTTCCTAGAATATTGCCTTGGGGTGCCTTGGGCATCCCCAAGCTTAGGCTCTTGCTCCTCCTTATTCTTCTTCATCGTGATAACACCCAAAACTTGAAAACTTCAATCACACAAAACTTAACAAAACTTCGCGAGTTCTGTTAGGATAAGCAACATATCAAATACTTTAGGCAGTGTTATAAATCGATTCATATTTAATTATTGGATAATAGTTACTGTATTCTAACTTGTCCATGGCTTATACCCCCCGATACAATCCATAGCCTCATCAAAACAAGCAAACCATGCAAGCAAAAACAGAATCTATCTAAAACAGAACAGTCTGTAAAGATCTGTAGACACATATACTTATCTAACTCTAGAAATTCTGAAAAATTAGGACAGCCTGAAGAATTTGTATAGAAACACTGTGTAAAAAATTCAGATCATTATCACGCACCAGTAAAAAATGAAAATTCCTGTACTAGAGTCAGAAGTTTCTGTTTTGTTTCCGCATCGATTCTACTCATCTTGTGAGTTATCCCAAAGGCTTTACTTGGCACAAACACTAGTTAAAACACAAAAACACAATAATTACAGAGGCAATAATCATGCTATCACACCAATACAGAAAATAAAAAGCAAAAATAAAGATAACCATTGGGTTGCCTCCCAACAAGCGCTATTGTTTTATGCCCCTAGCTAGGCATAATGCATGATATCAAGTTTTGTCATCTTTGACATCCAGCTCCTTAATAACACAATGATTCTTAGGAACAATAGGAGGCTTTAAAATAGGGTCCTTTATCAGGTTTATAAAGTTGGGGTGCACACTAATCATTTTGAGATCTTCTTTTCTTTTGCTAGGAGGAGTACTAATGCTCTTAGGAATATAGATGAACTTGGGGTTTTTATTTCGGGAAGTACTAGCAATTGCTTTAGAAGGAGCCAAAGCGGAGCCCACTTTATCAATGACTTCCTCCATTTTATCGATCCTATTTAAGCTTCTTTCTACCCTATCATCAGTAGTTGTATCCTTCTCCTTTAGAGTTTTCAATGTCATTCCTACCCGTGACCCAAATTGAGTGACATGGTTATGAAATTTGTTATCTAGCTCCTTAATTTGTTCACTAGTAATCATTTTCTTTTCAATAGCATCAAGCCTTTGCATAACATGTTCCAAGGTCAAAATAGTTTCATTAGTGATAATAGGTGGTGCTCCTACAAGGTTTTTGTCGTGGTTTTGTCACGGCAGATGCCATGGGTAGGCTTATCGAGAGTGGTTGGGGCCGAAGGACGCCGACGGGCTCCGGGAGCGGGGTTAGGCACAAGCGGTGGCGGACACACGATGTACCCAGGTTCGGGGCCCTCCGTGGGAGGTAACACCCCTAGTCCTGCTTGGTCTAGTTTAGACAATGGAGAGTTTACAATGGCGCTCCTGGAGCTGTATGGCTAGAGTAGGAAGAAAGGGCTGGGCTGCCCTTGTTGCCACTCTATGTGTGTGTGGAGAGTCGCCCCCCTGCATGGGGGAGGCCCGGGGGGTTTTATAGGCCAACCCCCCGGGTTACAATATGAATAAGAGATCTCGGGGGAGGAGGGGGGGCAGCCGGCAGCCTCTCTAGCCTGCTGTTGGTGCTGCCGGCTGTGGGGTCTTGTCGCTGGTAGGGCCCGCCGGCTGCAGGGTCCCGTCAGGAGCCGGCGGGGCCCGCTGGTGGGTCCCCGTGCCGGTCACGTCGCGGCACGGGTAGCCCATCGGGGCGTCATCTTGCGGCAACCGGCCGAGGTCAGCGGTACGGCCGGCTGCACTGTAGCCATGCTGGGGCAGGTAATGGAGTGGTTGAGGCGTGCCGGCACTATTGCCCCGCCCGGTCGAGGTCAGCCGAGGTCAGCAGTCACTGTGGCCCTGCGCGCCCGCCTGTCAGCGGCCACTGTGGCCATGCCGGGATTGGTCATGGGGGTCTCGTCTTGTCGCCGTACTGACGCGCAGAGAGACGGGACGGGAGCTGGTCCGTCCGAAGGTCAGCGAAAGGGCCGGCCTGGAGGCAGCCGGCCATAAGCCAGACGACCGACTCCTCGATCAGCCGGGCGTAGGTGAGCCGGCAATGGTCATGCCGGCTCCTCGCCATCCGGCTCCTCGCTAGCCGGTCTTGAGGCAACCGGCGGCCCACCAGCCGGCCGCAGCCCAGCCGGCCCTGGGCCGGCCGGTGGTATCGATTTTCTTCGTGCGGGGGGAGGACCCCACAACTTTGGTCTACCCGGGGGTAATAATCCCGTCAGTAGTCCCCGAAGCCGGCGGGGGCCCACGTCTGCCTGACGAGGGGGAGCCGGCGGCTTCCCTCAGGCGGTGTTTTGTCTTCCGCGCGGAGCCGAACGGCCGGGCGAGGCGGTGGCCGCCGCCGACGCCTCGGGCTCCGTCGCGTCGCCCCGGGCCTCGCACCGGCCCGCGGCGCGCCACGCGGGGCGCAGTGAAGCCGTGGGGCCCACGCGTGTGGGCAGACGGGACGTCGCCCTGGGCCTAGCCCGCCAGGCCGCGGGCGTAGCCTAGTAGGCCTCGGGCCGCAGGCCGAGATCTTCTGTGCCCAGACCGCGGCGGTCGCGTCCCGAGGCGCCCACGATCTCGCGGGTATCCCGGGGGAGTGGGCGCAGTTAATCCCTACCTCCCCCGGGCGTCACCCCTTATTTAAAAGGTAAGGGCGAGGGGCGGAGGCAGTTGCGCTCCTCTTTCCCCCTTCGTCTTCTTCCTCTTCGCTTGCCCCGCTCGCCTCGCGCCGCAGCTTCGTCCGCGCGCCGCATTCGTGCCGCCCCGCCGCAGCGATGGCTGACGACCCGCATGGTTGCTGGGGAGGCTCCGTTGTCACAGAGGAGGACATCGCGAAGCTCCGCCGCGCCCGCATGCTGCCGTCGGAGGAGCGCGTGATCGCTCGCGCACCAGGCGGCGAGGTGGTGCCCAGACCGCAGGCGGGGGAGCACGTCGTCTTCGCCTGTCACTTCCTGCGCGGCTTTGGCCTGCCGGTGAGCCTCTTCTTCCGTCTCCTGATGGACACCTTCGACCTCCAGCCGCATCACCTCGGCCCCAATGCCATTCTCTACATCGCGAGCTTCGTGACCTTGTGCGAGGGGTATCTTGGGATGCTTCCCTTCGTGGAGCTCTTCAGGAAGCTCTTCTTTCTTAAGGCCCTGAAGAACAAGGACGAGGTGCCGTACGCCTGCGGGGGAGCAGTGGTGTGTTGCCGCATCGACCTCATCGATTCCGTCAAGGGGTGGAACCGGACGTTCTTCTATGTGAAGAACGCCGACCCGTAGCGGGACTACATCCGGCTGCCGGCGTTTGTCAATGCCCCGTCCACCGGAGTGAACTGGTCGGGGGTCGGCCCGCGCGGGGCCGTGCTCGGAGATCTGGGCCGGCTCCAGACAATGAGGAGCGGAGAGGGGTTTGTCGCCTCCGACCTGGTGGCCGCCTTCATCACACGCCGGGTGCTGCCCCTCCAGTTGAGGCCGCACCGGATCTGCGACATGTCCGGCTGGCGGGACCCCTGCCGGCTGTCCAGCGTCGAGCTGACGCCAGCCCGAGTGGCGAAGCGGGTGAACGCCATCACTACCTTCAAGCTGGTGCCGGGGACTTGGTCCCTGGGCAAGGAGCCGTACAGCCGGCAGAACCCGGCACCCCTGGTACGCCCCGTTGAGGTGAATTTTCTTTTTCTTTTTGGATCTTCCCAGCCGGCACCCGATCTCACCCGACATGCTGACTGCAACTTTTCGTTCGACAGAACACGCCGGACGGCCCGCACCCCCAGATTTTTGAGGCGGAGCGCGCCAAATCCGACCCCGAGGACTTCGAGCCGGGGGCCGGACCCGAAGAGGGGGTCGATTCCTTGGGAGAGGCCGAGGCGGGGGGCGACCCGGGAGCCGGCGGGTCCCGACCGACTGGTGAGTTCCCCTCCGGCCCCACGATCAAAGATTGGAGCGATGATGACGATGATGATGATGATGATGTCCGGATCCTGGACGCGTCTCCCCCCGCAGTTCAGCAGAGCCCGCGCGGGCGGAGCGAGGAGCGGCCGTCGCGCAGCCGGGCGGCCGGGACCTCCCGCCGGGAGAAGAGGCCGGCTCAGGAGGAGCCGGTGGCCCAACCACCGGCCCGCAAACGGGTGAAGGCGGTCACGGCAAAGCCGCCGGCACGGGCCAAGCGGGTCCTTCCTGTCGTCGCCGGGTAAGTACCTCGGTTCTTGGAGGTGTTTCTCTCAGTTAGCTATGTGCCGGCAGGCGGCTGAATGTTCGCCTTCTCCAGGGACCCCATCGAGCTCCATGACGTGGAGTCGACAGCCGGTCCGCTGGAGCCCGCCAGCCAGCTGGCCCTGGAGCATGCAGCCACGCAGCGTGAGGAGAAGAGGAGGCTCGCGGAGCTGCGAGCCTCGAAGTCAGGAGCCCAGGGCGGGACCTCACGCTCCGAGGCCTCGAGCGGCGGCAGGCGGAGGCGGTCCGCGGACCCCGCGCTGGCGTCGGATTCGGCGGCGTAGTCGGCTCGTATGTTGAGACCTCCGCCGAGCGAGCCGCGAAGGCCGGCCGCGGAGGCGGTCGCGACTTCGACCGGGGCGGAAGTAGCCCGGCCGGGGGGAGCAAACCCCGAGCTGGCACCGGAGGGGCCCCAGTAGGCGGAGGCGGTGGTGACACCGCCTGCCACCGAGCCGGCTGCAGTCGTCGTGCCGGAGGCTCCGGCGGCGCCGGAGGCGGCGCCGGAGGTACCGCCCTCGGAGACGGGAACGCCGGCCGCCGCGACCGTCCCGTCGAGTCGAACGGGAGAGGAGGCAACGGCGCCGGACGTGGGGCGGTCGGGAACTGATTCCCGAGCCCTTGTGGTCAGCGATCGCCCCCCGGCAGCCGGCGCCGTGGCGGATGCCGGAGCGAGCGGCGGGGGGAGCCGGTCCGGGAGGACCATGCTGGACGTGATCCAGGACTGGGAGGCGCTGGCCCGCGTCCCAGCCGTTCTGCCTCCGTCGGTCGGCGGCCCGGTCCCGGCGCTCGACGAGCTGGGCAGCGTCCTGGCGCGGTGCCACGAGGAGCTGGCCAAGTTTGCCGAAGCGGCCGACAGCGCCCTGCAACGCGCAGAGGTAAGCCTTTTTGGTCTTCGTCGAATTTCCAGTGGGGGCGCGCGAGTGCACCCACTGGGTGTAGCCCCCGAGATGCGGGCCGGCTGACCGGCTGCGAGGCAGCCGGGCCGGATCTTCCTTTGCATGTTCTTGACTGGTTTCTTGGAGCAGGCGGGGAACTCCAGGCGGCGGGAGCTCTTTGATGAGGCGGTCGCTATCCACAATCGTGGCAAGCGCGGTTATTACCGTCTGGAGGAGGAGCTGAAGAAGGCGCAAGGTACGTCGGTTCCAGTGGGGGCGCGCGAGCGCACCCACTGGGTGTAGCCCCCGAGAGTCGGGCCGGCTGCTCGGCAGCCGGCACGGGTCTTGCGCATTTTGCTAATCGCGGTCGATGTTTCTGCAGGGGATCTGGACGCCCTGGCCTCCATCCGGGAGAAGAGGGATGAGGTGGCCTCCGAGCGGGACCGGCTGGCGCAGAACGTCCGAGCGATCACCTCGGAGCGGGACCGGCTGGCCGGCCTGCTGGTGGATGGGCAGGCGGACCAGGAGCGTCTGAGGGAGGAGCTGCAGCAGGAGGTGACGACCAAGGAAGGCGCCGTCAAGGAGGCGGCTGATGCCGCCCAACAGGCCACCACTCTCGAAGTCAAGGTGACCCGCCTCGAGAAGGCGCTTGAGGCGCGTAGCGCCGCCCTTGCCCAGGCGGAGACGGCACTGGCAAGTGAGAAGGAGGCGGCGCTGCAGTTCGCCATCGAGATGGACGACGCCTTCCAGCGTAAGCCTTGATCTTCTTCTCAGCCGTCCGTGTTTTTCCTGCCCTCGAGGTGTTTTCTGATTCCAATTTTTCTTTCTTCAGAGCGTTTCCCGGAAACCCAGCGCTGTGCTGAGCGAGCTGTGGCGGGCCACCGGGAGGATCTGCGGCAGCGCGGGCGGGAGCGCGAGGAGGATGCCGGCTGGGACGTGGATGAGCTTGGGTTGGCCGTGGAAAACCGGCTGATCCACCTCCAGCGCAGCGTGGAGCGGCTGAAGACGGCCGGCAAGGAGGTGATCGCCGCCTTGTGGCCGGGTCGTGGGGCCCCGGAGAACCGCGCGGCGCTGTGGCTGGAGAACGCCAGGGCCCGGCTCGAGGTCTGGAAGGCGTCGGCGGCTCGAGCCGCTGCGTAGATGGCGCTCCGGTTCGTCACGTCGTGGTATACCGGTGTCAATTTAGACCGACTGGCCACGATGCTTGACGTCCCGGCGGCGGAGCGGGCGGCCCGTGAAGGTGCCCTTGTCCGCCGGGCCAACGAGCTTGCCTCGTACGTCGACCCGGACGAGCTTCTGCCGGCACTTGGCGAGGACGGCGAGCTGGTCGCTGAAGACTCCTTCGGCCACCCCCAAGGCCCGGAGGACGATGAGGTCGCCGACGAGAGCACCGCCTCCAGCACCGACGGTGGCACCGGCGCCACAGAGACCACGGAGGCGGACCCGAAGGCCGCAGCCTCTTCTGGGCGGACCGCCGAGCCGGCTGGCGACGCGCCGGTGGCCTGAGCCACCCCGCATATCTACCTGCTTCTTTTGCTGCACATTTATGTTTAAGACATTTTTCCGCCCACTGGGGTGTGGGTGTATTGTAATGAACCTTTGGCCTGTTGGCCGTTTATCGCTTTAACTTGTGCCGTTAAAAAATTGTGCATGCCGGCTCTTCTTTCGCCTTTTGCCTTTTGACTTGTGTCGCACGCCGGGATTCCTTCCGGCTTCCGCCCCGCCTGCCAGCCAGCCGGGAGCCGGTCTGGGGCACGGATGAGGCGTCGTCCTTGGGGAAAACAAGCGCGCCATTTAGAGTCATCTGGCTAGGGCTAGGTCGAGCCGGTAGTGGCGGGTTTGCTAGAAATAACATAGTCCGGTTGGGTCGGTCCGGCTGCCACTCGTTGGCCGACCTTCGTGTGAGAAGTTCCCTCGTACCCCGCGGTCCCGTCAGCCGGACAGCCGGGAGCCGGTCTGTGGCTGGTTGGGGGGGGTAGCGAAGGGTTGCTTGCTCACATTACTTATCCGCCTCGGAGGGGAGCCGGCGAGCCCCTGGGCCAGGGAGCCGGACCCGGGTGACGCGCTTTAAATAATGAGAAACTTTTGGAAGGATCGAAAAGGGGCGTACCCCAAGTGCTGGCTTGGGGCCCCCATTGCATTCATAAGCCCAAAAGGGAAGGATATATACATACACTGGTTTTCAGCAGTAAAATGGACGGAGGAGCGCCGCGTTCCATGGGCGCTCCGTCTCCTCGCCGGAGGCGTCTCTCTTGCGCTTCTGCGGCTTCTGGGCGTCTATTAGGTAGTACGCGTTGTTGTGCAGCGCCCTGCTGACGATGAACGGGCCCTCCCATGGGGAGGACAGCTTGTGCTGGCCGGCAGTTCGCTGGATCCGTCTGAGCACCAAGTCCCCTTCGCGGAAGGAGAGTGGTCGGATCCGCTTGCTGTGGTAGTGTCGGAGTTTCTGCTGGTAGATGGCCGTCCGGCTCAGGGCCAGCTCGCGGGCCTCCTCGAGGAGGTCGACGCCGTCTTCTCTTGCTTCCTTCGCGTCCTTCTCCGTGTACAGGGTAACCCGAGGCGAATCAAACTCGATGTCGGTGGGGATGATTGCCTCGGACCCATACACGAGAAAGAACGGGGTGTAGCCGGTCGACTGGTTGGGTGTGGTCCTGAGGCTCCAGAGGACAGCCGGTAGCTCTTTGATCCAGCAGCCGGCTGACCTGACCAGTGGCGCCATGAGCCGGGGCTTGATGCCGGACAGGATCAGGCCGTTGGCCCTCTCGACCTGTCCGTTTGACTGGGGGTGGGCGACAGACGCCAAATCAAGCCGGATGCCCTACTTGGAGCAAAAACGCGCTAGCGCGCCCTTGGAAAGAACATGATCATGATACAACAAGATGATGAGATGAATAGAGCAACATCACAATGCCTCCGGAACGAAAGAATAGGAACTAGATCTTGGAGAGAAGAGAACGGAGAAGAAAATGACAACTTCTACCACAATTGAATTTGAAAAGCATCCTAACAAAGAAAGATATAGCAGAGTTGTTGGAAATTCAACAACGGAAGGAAGAAGCTTGTTGTGGGCTTATGGAAAACATCTCAAAATTATGAGGTGACAACTTGCCACTAAACCAAATAATTGATAGATTGGGAGCAACACGAGAGACAAAATTTCTTTCACCAAGAGGATACATTGAGAACTTGGATCATTGATAAGCACCATAATTAGCAACATTCCTTAGGATACGCCTTAGGTGAAATCCCTGCCAAGATAACTCCGAGAAAGGACTGGTGGGTTTAAATATCTCATTCTTGAAACAAATTATCTTCGAGACTCCTCATGAATCAAGAATGCTATAACACCATCTCAAAAGATAAGAGAGAAAGAATTGCACTTTGAAATGCAAGAGAAAGAATACTTGAGCTCTCCCAACAAGAATCTTGAAGAACACCTCGAGAAAGAATTACATCCTAAACAAACCACCAGGAAGAACCTCCGTATACAAAAGAATGATCAAAAAGAAATGACGGTTGAAAAGAATAAGATTGAGGCCTTGCAAGGATTTAGATGAAGCTTCACGACGAGATACTTGAGAAAAACTAGGAACTCCGGAAAAGAAAAGATGAAACACTTGAAATCCAAGAATTTGATATCATGAACAACTCCGGAAGAAGGATTGACTCGATTGATCAAACAAGAATAAGAATTATGTTATGCCTATCCTTCATCAAGTTAAATTGATGACAAGCAAAGGATTTGGCATACCACTTATTCTTCTTGAAAGGATTAGGGAGAGATAAGAGCACAAACTTGAAGAAGTCTTGAATGCCGACACCGGAAGAATTGAAAATGAAAGAGGGAACCATGAATGAATATACACGAGAACGAAGAGATCATGATCCGCCTTGCTGAAACTTGAACGAAGCACCGGAACAATCGAGATACGAACGAAGAGACAACAATTGAGAAGAATTTGAGAACAAAAGCTGAAAGCTAAGAATGAAGAAATCTTCTGAAATGATGGCCTTCGGAGGATCGAGAAATGGAAACAACTCTGAAATGCTCCGGATAGATATGGAAAGAATTGCTCATGATCGAAAACAATTGAAAGGATAGCACCAAGCTAAAACCATGAATCTCTGAAAATGGAACAAGATTTAAGAGAAACTCTTCTTCGGTCTTCAAGGTAAAGAATGATGGCGAGAAACACCACCAAGAATTACTGAGACACTCCAGGATAATGAATAAAGAAGGTAGAGCCAACGATGAAAATGATTTAGAAGCGATCTTGAAAAGGATTGTGACTGATGAAATTCATCCTTACGTCATATTGAAAATAACTTGAGGACATCTTCGGAAAGATTAGAAGAGCCAGGTAAGATCCTGGGGAAAACCTGTGGGTTATGAGCCCACTCAAAGAGATCACCGTTGAAGCGATAGATTAGAAAAAGAGATTGCACCGGTACAAATTGAAAACTTGATGAGGATGAGAACCTCGAAACACTTAGGAGGATTTGAACCATAACACGAATCTTCTCAGATGTCTTCAGCACTCCGAATAGAAAAAGAGAGAAGAATAAGCAAGAGAGGCTTGGATAAGAATTCCAACATGGGAGAGCAATTAGAGAATGGAAATGATATGATGAGCACCGAATGCTTGAATTGAATCACCGGAGAAGAAAACAAAGATGGCGACTAAGAAATGATGAACTTGAGCACTTGAGCATCTTCACAAAGAATCACCGGATACAAAACAGAAGAAAAGATAGCCGAAGCATCGATGAAAATAAAGGCACTTGAATTAGAATTTAATTATTGAAGAAAAAGGGCGGGAGGGCGGGAAAAACAAAGACAACTTGAGACAGATGAGACGAACTCCGGAAAGGAATATGAGGATTGATCTTGCAAATATTGGGGAGGAATGAATTTCATGACGACTCCGGTTGATCAAAAGGATTAGCATTCCCACAAAATATGAGAACACCGCTCCGGAAAGATATGAAATCACCACTTGACATCGAAGCAACTCGAATTACCATACTCCAAAACAACACAAAGGGTGAGGCTTGAGAATTAAGCCGGAAACAAATACATGACATAGATTTCGTCCGATATTTTCGTCGTAAGGCTCGCACGGGCTCGATCGTACATTGGATTGTCATATTGAAATGACGCTCGAATATGCTCCCTAGGCGTAGCGAACTACAAGGCTTGACGAAGCATACCGAGACTGTCCTGTGTAAGAAAGACCGTGAACAAGCGAACCACTAGATGTCGAACCCCAACCTCACATCATGCATTTGTTGAAGGATAAACCTAGATAACTACTTGAATTCCCACATAAGAACTTCCGAAATCTCGGTTATGCAATCGGGTACACGGATACACGGAGTTTTTACATGATCACTCAACTCCTAGCAATAATACTACTCTCCAGTGTATCACATCCCTCAACACACAACCAAAGGTTTCGGAAACTCATCTACCTCAGATCCTCGTAATCGCAACGATACTAAGTATGGCAGTACATCCGAACTCTCTCCACCAGTACTGGGGATGCCGGACTCCTCTCGCCACTACCAGTATTGAAGCAATTTCGAATATCCTCCGTCCTGAGATACTAAGGAAACTGAATGATAACGGTGTGTCAAGAATCCCCTGGAGCTCAACTCCCCGGAAGAAATCAAGTCAGACAGGAGGCACCAAGACAGAACTCCGTCACATCGGCATCATATAGTTTCCAAAATACCCGCGTGATCCTAAAAAAAATTTTGAGCGAGAAGAGGAGTAGAATGAAAATTCCTAAGTCGAATACCTCACAAGAGCAAAGAAGAGGAGTAAAAAGAATCCTACTCTCCGATATAACTAGACTCAAAATAGTTTTAACTAAACTCGAATCGGCCAAGTTCGATCAATCAAGGGGGCTCCTAGGTCGGTACAGGCTCTGATACCAACTTTTCACGCCCAAGATACGATCCTATCCATATTTTGGCACGAGGGCCTCAACAGGGATAGAAGCGCATCTCGTCGTTTTGCAAGAATGGATATCATTACAAGTACATGTAAAGAAGAGATGAGTATATGGAATTGGCTTACACTCGCCACAAGCTACATCAATATCACATCAATAGAACAACATATACAAGCATCATACAGAAGAGCAGGGTCCGACTACGGACGAAAACAAACGATAAAATGACATCCATCCTTGCTATCCCAGGCTGCTGCCTGGAACCCATCCTAGATCGATGAAGAAGAAGAACTCCAAATCAAGCAAAGCATCGCGCTCACGTCATATCATCGCATTACCTGTACCTGCAACTGTTGTTGCAGTAATCTGTGAGCCACGAGGGCTCAGCAATCTCATTTCCAAGGGTATCAAGACTATTAAAGCTTAATGGGTGAGGTATGGTTAAGTGGTGAGGCTGCAGCAAGCACTAAGCATTTATTTGAGTGGCTAACTTACGAGTACAAGAATAAAGGGGGATGATTGTCGAATAAGCGGACGTGAACTAGTAATGATCTCTAAGAGATCCTGAACACCTACATACGTCAAACATAACCCCACCGTGTTCTCTCTCGGATAAGGACTCACGAGAAAAGACAGTCACGGTTACGCACATGGTTGGTGTATTTTATTTGAGTTTACTTCAAGTTTGCTATGACCGGGTGTTAAACAAAGTTTCCAAGTTGCCACGTAACCGCGGGCACGGCTTTCCGAAAGATTTAACCCTGCAGGGGTGCTCCAACTCATCCATCACAAACTAACCACACGCAGCGGGAATAACCTCGACCACGAATCTCGTGATCTTCCTAGGCAATTCCACTGGAAAACCGCAACCTCGAGATAGCCCGAAGTATTTTCGGAATTCCTCGCACAAGACGTTCGAGAAAGGTAAAACAAATCCAGCAAGGCCGCCCGACGTGCCGACAATCCCGATAGGAGCCACGTATCTCGTTCTCAGGGCAAATCGGATGAACACTACGTACGGCGACCTGATAGAAATCCCTCGAGTTGCCCCGAGGTGGCCCCGCAAGTGGCTCTGTTTTGGACCAACACTCATGAGGAGCACTGGCCCGGGTTGTTAATTAAAGATCCGCGGGTGCCGGCGGGTCCCTATGCAATTTTAGTTGTTATTAGGCAAATGTAGTACCAATGTTGGGCCTTGCCAGACAAGTTTTATCCTAAAACGAAAATCAAGGGGGTCCCCATAACAACCCCGAGCATGTTAGGAGCGCTCAATTATGGAACATAACACCGGTACACAAGTAACTAGGGGCGGCAAGAGTGGAACAAAACACCGAGCAAAAGGCCAAGCCTTCCACCCTTTACCAAGTATATATGTGCATTAAATTAAATAGCAATAATATTGTGATATAACAAAAGGGTATCCATGATGGCACATGGAAACAATTGCACCTGCAACTAGCAACGCTATAAGAAGGGCTGAGCAAGCGGTAACATAGCCAAACAATGTTTGCTGGGATGTGGAGGGGTTAGAGGCTTTTCATGGCGATTTGGGAGGCTTGACATACAAGTGGTAGGTAGCGAGACAGCGATAGAAACGAGACATCTAGCATGGCAATGATAGTAATGGTATCCAGGGAAATGATCATCTTGCCTGAGATCCCGCTTGGAAGAAGAACGAATCCATGAAGAAGATGAGCCAACGTAGTCGAACGAATCCTCACACTCCGAACGCTTTCGGAACTCTATCGAGAAGAAGCAAATCGGGAACACAATCAACACTTAATACACCACAACATATTCATGACATGATGCGCAAACAAATATGATGCATGTTATGCATGACATGGCAAAGCACAACAATCAACTTCTACACATTAAGTGAAGCTCAATATGCAACGAGCTGCATATTGACGAAACTCCACATTCGAATATTTAGTTCATTCTCGTTTAGGTACACGGCAATATTAAATGTGGTTAATCGTGGCAAGAGGTGAAGCATAATGAAACTACACTATCTAGGCAAGTTTAAATGAGGCCGGAAACAACATATAGCATTTCCGAAACGACCTCATATGTTAATTTCGAAATTGGTCCAGATCTGAACTAATCATGTTTTATATATATTAAACATGGAAATAAAGTGCACAATGAGATTCTACTCGTCATTCTAGTCGATTTACATATATAGAATGTTTGAAACGGAGCTACGTTCTAAAAGATATGACATTCGCAAGATGCATATGACATGAATGCAAAATGCATGCAAACACCCACCACAACATGTTAAATCATAGATGCAGCAAGATATTATGAAACTACATGAGATTCTAAGCAAGTTTCATGTGCAACATGTTCAAAACGGAGCTACGGTTCAACCACAACAACCAACACAAGTTTTATTTGAAATCTACCCAAAACAGCAAGATAGCATATTGCACGCATGAAAACAACAAGTTACAATATTTTAAAATGCACAAACTAAGCATGGGGCAGTAGCATATAACACACACTTCATTTCATCTTCACATATCATAGTCAAACGAATCATGGATCACATGGTAGGAAGCTCACAAGATGGCAACAAAATATAGCAGATTAGGACTTAGTGAAATTCACAGTTTTTTAGCAGAGCAGATTTTCATGGAGGCATATTGGCAGCAGTAAAACTATATGCTACAGGGCATATATTGGCATGAAAATTAACAGCATGCTAGAGGACATTGTTAACTACAAATAACTCCATTGCACCAACCCCAAAGGGGCTGTAGATCACTAGCAAAACACATGGGAAGACAGCAACAAAATATTACAGATTCCAGACTTAGTGAAAATTAGAGTAGTCATGTGCTGCAGTTTTTAACAGATTGACATATTGAGCAACATAATTAATTATGATGCTAAACCTATTCATGCAAACTATTGGCATAACATGATAGGCAACAACATGCTTAAGAAAAGACTCCTTGTGGCATCACCAAAAGACTCCTAGAACACTAGCAAATCACATGGCAACATAGCAACAAAATAACAGATTTCAGACTTAGAAATATTTTGGACCCTCAAAACAGCAGATTTTTATAGCAAGTTGGCAACAATAAAATAACACCTAAACATGCATTTCTATGACAACCAAAAATACCAGGGCCTAGCACACATGTCCAAGGGCATATCTCATGTTCAAAATTATTTCATATGATGCACGGATTAAATCACACAAAATGGACAAAAGGGCCTCATGGCAAAAATGACATGCACTTAAACTTCCTACAATGAAAAAACTAAATGCACAGTTAAATTCGATGGATTTTTCTACCCCGAAAACATATATAATATGCATAGGTTCATGTAGGGAAATATGTCACAATTAATTATGCAAGTTTATGGCCTAATCTCCTTTAGCAACAATAAATGCAAGTTATATGCAAATATTTCAATGAACAGGTTTGTCATGCATGAAAATGCGATGCCGATAATATGAACATTTTTAATATATGGTTGGATTAAATCCCGATGCATGTTAATTAAATATGACAATGCAAAATGATGGCAATTATGCAAAATGGTGCAAACAGCGAGCGTAAGTATTTTAAACATGGATGAAAACGTCATATTCATAATCTATGCATTTTTCTAAACAGTTTACATATATAAAACATTTGCATATGAAGCACGGTTAATTATTTATTGACATATCAAATGCATGGCAGTTTTCTGTAATTATGAAATTCTCAGGAAATTAGCTAAATTCGCAGACTAAAAAAAACGCTACGTGGGCTGAATCTGTAGGGACTGAGCACAGGATAACAATTCAACGCACGCGGGCGTGGGATAGGGGCACTGGGTCGTCACCTTAGCAGGCCGAGGCCCGGTTTGGGAGACGGCTTGGCTGGGCCTTGGCTTGGGTCACCCGCGGCTGGATGGCGATGCGGCCCACGACGGGCGCTCGCTTGTCAACGCTGGACGAGCGCTGGATCGATCCAGAGCGACGCGCCGACGGGAACTGCAAGGGCGGCGGCGGCTCGACTCCGGCCAAATCCGGGCGGAGGGTGGTCCGGCAGGGCACGGGATGCGCAGGGGTGGCCGGATCCGGTGGAGCTTGACGCAGCGGAGGAATGACGCGACGCCGGGTCCCAACGTGGCAAGGAAGGGATGGGCGCCCGGTGCCTGGCGATGGTGCTCCGGCGCGACGTCCATGGCGGTTGAAGGCGAGGCGGAGGGCGGATCCGACGGGAAGCGGGGCAACGCGACGCTGGCGTTGCTCCGGCAGTCACCAGACTTCGGCGAGGCGGCAAGGTGCACGGGGCTCCTCTGGCTGCGGGGGCGAGCACGAGCTCGGGCGCGGCGGCGGGCGCGCTCGGGTCCAGATGGGCTCGGGCGGGCCCGAGATGGGCTCCCAGGGCCGCGGCGGCTAGAGGAGAGAGGAAGGCTGGGGGGCTGCGCGGATTTCGAGGCGACGATTAGGGTTTCCCGATCTGGATGGCTAGGGCATCTATTTATAGCAGGGAGACTAGGGTTTGGGTCTAGGGTGGTTTCTAGCCCTCCGATTGCGATCGGACGGCTCCGGGCAGAGGGTTAAGCTAGGGTGGGCTAGTGGGCTGTGGAGAGGGGGTGTGGGCTGAGAAGAGAGGGAAGGAAATGTGCGGCCTGACGGCAAGTTTTCAAAACAGCGAAACATCTGACGATTAAACCGGCGGCGGAGCCGCTCTAGGACTAACTGTTCGGGTATCAAACGAGCCCTGATCGCGACGAAATTTGGCAGGCGGTGCACCTACAACATATTACGACCGCTTGCCAAGTTTCGACCCGATCTGAGAAAGTTTCATCCACACTTTTTAAAACAACATTTTAACGATGCCGCGGGCGCGTGCGTGTGTGGTTGGACTCAAAATGAACGACGGGAAGAATCGGCAACTGCTAATGGATGCAAGTTTTCGAAAACGAGTGACGATGCTATGCACAAGATGCGAATGATGCGATGATGAATGCGACAAACAGACGAATCACTCGACAAGAATGGAAATAAAAGGGGAATCTTCTGGAGCATCGGTCCCGGGCTGTTACAGCCGTCCAGCTTCTTGATTGGCCGGGCCTCGATCCACTTGGTGAATTTGTCAACGGCTACCAGCAAATGCGTCATGCCGCCTCGCACGGTCTTGAAAGGTCCCACCATGTCCAGCCCCCAGACGGCAAAAGGCCACGAGAGGGGGATGGTCTGGAGGGCTGTAGCCGGAAGATGGCTCTGCGTGCTGAAGCGCTGGCAGCCTTCGCACTCGTCAACCAGCTTCTTGGCCGCGTCCAAAGCAGTCGGCCAGTAGAAACCGTTACGGAATGCCTTGGCCACTAGGGACCTGGAGGCGGCGTGGTGCCCGCACTCGCCCTGGTGGATGTTGAGGAGGACTTGTTGTCCTTTCTCCGGCTCGACGCAACGTTGGAAAACGCCGGTGGTGCTGCGATGAACCAGCTCATGGTTGATGATGCTGTAGGCCGGGGCTCGGCGCTGGATTTGCCTTGCCGTGGCCTCATCAGAGGGGAGCTCGCCGCGTAGGAGGAACGCCAGGATGGGCTGGGCCCATGAGGGAGCCGAGATGGGAGCCGGCTCGGGCTCGTGCGGGATGTTGGTGGCGGTAGCAGCCCCCGGGCCCGGAAGACCAGTCCCCGGGGCTGGCTCAACAGTCCCCGCGGCCGGCTCGCCAGCCCCCGGGACCGGCACACCAGCCCCCGGGTCCGGCTCGCCAGCCCCCGGGAGTGAACTGGTGGAAGTAGCGTCGATTGCCATCATGACGGCCGCGGGCTCAGAGCCGGTCGTTGCGGATGTGGACAGCTCGACAGCCGGAGGTGGCGGAGCCGGCGAAGTTGCCATAGCTGGCGGGGCCGGCTGGGCAGCCGGATCTGCCGGTGGGCCGGCTGCGTTAGCAGGCACGAAGATGGATTCCGATTCGGGAGAGGGCTTGATCGAAGGTTTGAGCAGCTGCTCGAGGGAGACACCGGCTGGGATGGCCTGCCGGGTGGAGCCGGTCTTTGCCAGCGTATCAGCCGCCTCGTTGTCCGCACGGGGGACGTGATGGAACTCACAGCCCTCGAAGGAGCCGGTGAGCTGTTGGACGAGGAAGCGATAGCTGGCCTTGTTGACGTCCCTAGCGTCCCACTCGCCAGAGATTTTCTGCACCACGAGGTCGGAGTCGCCGAAGCATATGATGCGCTGGATGCCGATCTCCTTGGCGAGCTGGAGGCCGTGGACGAGGGCCTCGTACTCGGCCACGTTGTTGGAGGCGGAAAAATGGATCTGGAGCGAGTACTTGAGCTGGTCTCCCCTCGGGGATGACAAGACGATGCCGGCTCCCAGGCCGGCTCGCATCTTCGAGCCATCGAAGTGCATACGCCAATGCGTGGAGTCGGGTGGAGGCGGCACGAACTGGGTTTCGGCCCAGTCGACGAGGAAGTCGGCCATTGCTTGTGACTTGATGGCGGTGCGCGGCTCATACCGTATTTCGTAGTCGGCGAGGGCGATGGTCCACTTGGCAATCCGGCCGGTGGCGTCCCGGCCGCACATGATTTCGCCCAGCGGCGCGGTGCTGACCACGGTGATGACATGCTCCTGGAAATACTGCTTGATCTTCTGGGCGGCAAAGTATATGCCGTAGCACATCTTCTGGTAGTGCGGGTAGTTCTGCTTGGAGGCGGAGAGGACCTCGCTGAGGTAGTAGACGGGGCGCTGGATCGGCAGCGTTTTGCCCTCCTCCGGCCGCTCCACCACCAGGACGACGCTGATGACGCGCGTGGTCGCTGCGATGTAGGCGAGCAAAGGCTCCTTCTCAGCCTGCGCGGCCAGGATGGGCGCGCTGGTGAGGGCCCGCTTGAGGCCGCGGAACGCCTCGTCCGCCTCGTCGGACCAGTCGAACATGGCCGGCTTCTTCGAGGGATCGCGACCCGGCTCGACCAGAGCCGTTTTGCGTAGGAGTCCGTAGAGGGGCAAGGCCTTCTCGCCCAGCCGGCTGATGAACCGGCTGAGGGAGGCGAGGCAGCCGGTGAACTTCTGGACGTCGCGGAGCCGGGTCGGCTTGGGCATGCGCTCGATTGCCCTGATCTTCTCGGGGTTAGCTTCGATGCCGCGGGCGGACACGAAGAAACCCAAGAGTTGGCCCGCTGGAACGCCGAAGACACACTTCTCCGGGTTGAGCTTGATCTTGTATTCGCGCAGGTTGGCGAACGTCTCCCGGAGGTCGTCGAGGAGGCTGAAATGCTTCTTGGACTTGACGACGATGTCGTCAACGTAGACGTGGACGTTCCTGCCTATCTGAGGCAGGAGGCACTTCTGCATGCAGCGCTGGAAGGTGGCGCCAGCATTCTTCAGGCCGAAAGACATGGTGATGTAGCAGTAGGCCCCGAAAGGGGTGATGAAGGAGGTTTTCAGCCGGTCGGCCGGGTCCAGCTTGATCTGGTGGTAGCCGGAGTAGGCGTCCAGGAAAGACAGCAGGTCGCAGCCGGCCGTGGATTCGATGACTTGATCGATCCGCGGCAGGGCGAACGGGTCCTTGGGGCACGCCTTGTTGAGGCTCGTGTAGTCGATACACATGCGCCAGGTCTTGTTCTTCTTCTGCACCAGGACTGGGTTGGCCAGCCAGTCCGGGTGGAATACTTCCATGATGAAGCCGGCTACGAGCAGCCGGGCGATCTCTTCTCCTATAGTACGCCGCTTCTCCTCGGAGAAACGGCGCAGGGGTTGCTTGACCGGCTTTGCGTCCGGTCGTACAAGAAGCTTGTGCTCGGCGAACTTCCTCGGAACACCCGGCATGTCCTTGGGAGACCATGCAAAGATGTCCCGATTCTCACGGAGGAAGTCGACGAGCTCGCCTTCCTATTTGCTGTCGAGGCGGGAGCCAATGGTGACGCACTGGGTGGGGTTAGCCGGGTCAAGCGGCACCTGCCGGGTGTCCTTGGACGGCTGGAACGAGGCCTCACCGACCGTCTGGGATGGAGGAGCCGGCATGGCCGGCTGGCCAGAGGTGTGGGCCACAAGCCGGTCAAGCTGCCGCTTCTCCTCCGCTATCTCCAGGGCTTCGGCCAGCCGGCTGCCGTCTCGTGCGCACGCGATTGACATCTTGTAGTCGCCGGCTACGGTGATGATGCCCTTGGGACCCGGCATCTTGAGCTTGAGGTAGGCGTAGTGGGGGATCGCCATGAACTTGGCGAGAGCCGGCCGGCCCAGCAGCGCGTGGTAGGGACTGTCGAGGTCCACTACCTCGAACCACACTGGTTCGCGGCAGAAGTGGCTGTGGTCGCCGAAGAGGACGTCGAGCTTGATCTTGCCGACGGGGGTGCAGGATTTTCCCGGCATGATGCCGTGGAAAACCGTCCGGCTCGCTTGCAGGTCCTCCACCTTGAGTCCCAGCTTGCGCATCGTATCGAGGTAAAGGATGTTGATGCTACTGCCCCCATCGATCAGCACCCGCGAGAAGCGGCACGAGTGCCTCTCGGAGGTGATGGTGGGAGCGTAGCTGCCCGGGCTTGGCATTATAGCCGGGTAGTCAGCCCGGCTCCAGGTGACCGGCTTCTCGGACCAGTGCATGAACTGGGGAGTCGCGGGCATAGTGGCATTCACCTCGCGGTGGAGCCGGCGCTGAGCGTGCTTGTCCGTCTCTTCACTGGTGAAGACGACGTAGGAACCGTCTTGGGCGGGGAACTGATCGAGCAGCCGGCCGTCGTTCTGAGCCGGAGCCGGGGCCTGAGCCAGAGCGGGAGCCGGAGGCGGAGCCGGCGCGCGAGGAGGCGGCGGGGGAGTCGGAAGACCCTCGCCCCAGGCCAGCCGCTGCGAGAAGCTGCACTGCCGGAGCGTGTGCGTGGCCGGTTTCGCGCCGGAGTGGTGTTTGCAAGGGAGGTCGAGCATCTGCTCGAACGTGAGCTTGGGCTGCCAGGCAGCTTTGCCGGTGCGCTGACGCTGGCTGGCTGCCTGGGCAGCCGGCTGCTCTTCCTCGATCGAGGCAACCTGCCGGCTCCCGTAGCGGGGATCCGGCTGGTCGGCCTTGCGCTTGTTGTTCTGCTGCTGCCGGTTGTCGGCGGCCGCCCGCGGCGCGGCGGGTGGTGTAGTCGGCTTGGCTGGCGTGGCGACCTTCATCCGCATAGCGGAGTCGGCCGTGGCGTATTTGTCCGCCTTGGCCATCAGGTCAGCCAGGGTAGCCGGCTCGGAGCACAGGAGCTTGTGCTTAAGGTGGGTGCCGTCTCGGCAACCCTCGATGAAGTATTGGATGGCCTGCACCTCGTGCACCCCTTCGCAGGAGTTGCGGAGCTCGGTCCAACGCGTGAGGTATTCGCGGAGGGGTTCCTCCGGCCCTTGGACGCACATGGCCAATTCGCGGGGCCGGCCGGGCCGCTTGTAGGTGCCGGTGAAGTTGCGGACGAACGCTTCTTCGAAGTCCGTCCAAGTGTTGATGTTGCCGGCTGCCAGGCTATTCAGCCAGGTGCGGGCCGAGCCGATCTGCATAAGGGGAGCGTAGCGAACGGCTACGCGCTTGTTCCCCCTGGCGATGCCGATTGCGGTGGTGTAGTCGATCAGCCAGTCCTCCGGCGTGGCAGCCCCGTTGTACTTCAGGGTGTCACGGGGAAGCGTGAAGCCGGGCGGGAACTGTTCGTTGCGGATCCGGGGGCCGAAGCACGCCGGGCCAATCGAGCCCTCCTCCTCGAGGAGAGCCGACTGCGCCAGCCGGTCGAGGCGGAGCCGCGCATCGTTTTCGCTATGGGGGACCCGCGGCCCGAGCCGGGCCGCAAGCTCGGGGCGGACGGCCGGCGGGATAGATCGCGCCGGTTCCTGTCGTGGAGACGAAGTGTGTCCGCGGCTGCGCCAGCTACCGCCAGCCGGCGCTTCATCGCGGCGGTTGCCGCCAGCCGGGTTGTTGCTGCGCCGGCTGTTCACAGCCGGCTGCTCGTTCCCGCGCGACTGGGAACGCCGAACGTTGCTTCCCTCGGCGTGCCGGCCGGAGGGACGAGGGGCGCTGGAGTGCTGAGCCGGCCGACGGTCAGCAGCCCCAGCGTCCTCGCCCTCGGGACGGGGAATCTCGGAGACGGCTCCGCCTGGGGCGAAACCGACTTGTTGCGCGTTGGCAGTGTCGATGAGGTCCTTGATGTGCCGCTCGCGCGTGGCACGCTCCTCACCCACCAAGGTAGCCAGATCCTCGTAGGCTACCTTGGCGGCCCGCAGGTTGGCCGCGGGGGTGTCGTAGACGGGAAGGCGGCCGCCAAGGATTTCCGCGACCACGCGGCCGCGGTCACGCACAGGCCCACGCCGGCTGGGCTCGGTGCCTGCCGGGGTGAGACCATACGCGGAGGCGTACTCCTGCTGCGCGGCTTCCATCCGGCGCCGCTCGGCAGTGTGGGCGCTGGCGTCTTCGAACAGCAGGCGGCGGGCCGCCTTCAGCTCGGCTGTGGCGGTGACCGGGTCCGCCGTCGGGGCGATGGGAGTGCCCAGACCCCGGAGGGTAGCGGCGAGCGGGTCGGAGGTACTGGCACGGGCGGCGGCCGTGTCGGCCTCGGCCCGCGCACGGCCCGAAGTGGTGGAGGAGGCGATGACCATCACTCCCACGCAAACGCGGGAGCCGTCAGCTCCGCCCGTGGGGAGTGCGCCCACGGACGCTGGGGGAGCGGTGCAGTCGAGCACCCAGCTAGGGTACTCGTCGGCCGCCGGCCCGCCGGCGAGGCTTAGCTTGCCGAAACGCTCGGCGAGTGCGGCGACGTCAAGTGCGGAGTCGCGGCCGTGGCGCTCGTTGGAGAGGCCGGCAACGTCGCCCGCAGGGCCTGCCGAAGCAAGCCCCACGAGCAAGCAGTTCCGCCCGGACGCGGGACGGCCGGGGGAGGTGGTGAAGGGCCCCGCCCGGAGCGTGACTCCGGCCGGCGCCGCGGACGGCCTCACGGTGGGCGCCAACTGTCGTGGTTTTGTCACGGTAGATGCCATGGGTAGGCTTATCGAGAATGGTTGGGGCCGAAGGACGCCGACGGGCTCCGGGAGCGGGGTTAGGCACAAGCGGTGGCGGACACACGATGTACCCAGGTTCGGGGCCCTCCGTGGGAGGTAACACCCCTAGTCCTGCTTGGTCTAGTTTAGACAATGGAGAGTTTACAATGGCGCTCCTGGAGCTGTATGGCTAGAGGAGGAAGAAAGGGCTGGGCTGCCCTTGTTGCCTCTCTATGTGTGTGTGGAGAGTCGACCCCCTGCATGGGGGAGGCCCGGGGGGTTTTATAGGCCAACCCCCCGGGTTACAATATGAATAAGAGATCTCGGGGGGGGGGGGGCAGCCGGCAGCCTCTCTAGCCGGCTGTGGGGGCCGCCGGCTGCGGGGTCTTGTCGTTGGTAGGGCCCGCTGGCTGCAGGGTCCCGTCAGGAGCCGGCGGGGCCCGCTGGTGGGTCCCCGTGCTGGTCACGTCGCGGCACGGGTAGCCCGTCGGGGCACTGTAGCCATGCTGGGGCAGGTAATGGAGTGGTTGAGGCGTGCCGGCACTATTGCCACGCCCGGTCGCGGACAGCCGAGGTCAGCAGTCACTGTGGCCCTGTGCGCCCGCGTGTCAGTGGCCACTGTGGCCACGCCGGGATTGGTCATGGGGGTCTCGTCTTGTCGCCGTACTGACACGTAGAGAGACGGGACGGGAGCTGGTCCGTCCGAAGGTCAGCGGAAGGGCCGGCCTGGAGGCAGCCGGCCATAAGCCAGACGACCGGCTCCTCGATCAGCCGGCCGTAGGTGAGCCGGCAATGGTCATGCCGGCTCCTCGCCATCCGGCTCCTCGCCAGCCGGTCTTGAGTCAACCGGCGGCCCACCAGCCGGCCGCAGCCCAGCCGGCCCCGGGCCGGCCGGTGGTATCGATTTTCTTCGTGCGGGGGGAGGACCCCACAACTTTGGCCTACCCGGGGGTAATAACCCCGTCAGTTTTCAATAGCATTATAAGCATCCAAAGTGTGACACATTAAAAAAGGTGTTAAGAACAAATCTATACCAAGTCGTCACACCCGCATAAAAATTGCGAAGCAAGGTAGTGGTGGATTGCTTAAGAGTTGCATTATTTTGACCATTGCAAATCCTATACCAAGCATCTTTTAAATTTTCTCCTCCCCTTTGTTTAAAATTGAAAACTTCATTCTTGGGAGCAAATGAAATAGAAGAAGAACTTGCCATGGTAACAAGCGAAACAAGCAAACTAGTAAAGAAAATATTTTTGTATTTTTTGATTTTTTTGAGGCAAGCAAAATATAACAGCAAATAAAAAGTAGAAAAAGTGAATGAAAATTTGTGCGAAGTTACTTGATAGTAGATTGGTGATACTCCCCGGCAACGGCGCCAGAAATCCTTCCTGATGTCTGTGATCTGCGTTGGGTTTTCCATGAAGAGGAACGGGTTATTGCAGCACAAACGAGTAAATATTTCCCCAAGTTAAGATCCAAGGTTTATCGAACCAATAGGAGTAACACGCAACCACCATTTTCAGCGACTGCACACAAAAGAGCAAGCACTTGCACCCAACGCGGGCAAGAGGGTTGTCAATCCCCTTGGACTCATTATTTGCAAGCAAGTGAAACAAATAGATAGTAGTGGATAATTGCAAAATAAAATAAAAGATAATAAAGGCATCAAGGTATTGAAAGCTTTTTGTAAATTATAAGTGAGAAGACCCGGGGGCCGTAGTGTTCTCTAGTGGCATCTTTCATGTAGGAAACATACGGTGGGTAAACAAATTACTGTTGGGCAATTGATAGAAAAGCGAATAATTATGTTCATATTAACGGCAATGATCATGTGTCTATAGGAATCACGTCCATAAAAAAATAGGCCGACTCTTGCCTGCACCTATTACTATTACTCCACTCATCGACCGCTATCCCGCATGCATCTAGAGTATTAAGTAAAACAGAGTAATGCTTGGAGAAACATGACATGATGTAGACAAAGTAAAATCAATCAATATGAATGAACCCCATCGTTTTATCCTTAGTTAAAACAACACAAAGACGTATCTTGTCCCCTTCTGTCACTGGGATATAGAAACCCGTCAGGTTGAACCTACCACAATGCACCTCTCTCACTGAAGAAAGATCAATCTAGTTGGCCAAAGCAAATCAATAGATCAAAGAGATTTACGAAGCTATAATGATCATGCAATAAGAATCAATTTAAGAACTCAGAGAAGACTCCAATATTTTATCATGAATAATCTAAACATAAACCCACAATTCATCGGATCCCAACAAACACACCGCACAAAGGCATTACATCGGATAGATCAAAGCGAAGATGCGATGATCATTGTATTGAAGATCAAGAGAGAGAGAGAGATAGCCATCTAGATACTAACTACGGACCCGTAGGTCTTTGGTGAACTACTCACACATCACCATGGAGGCAGCGAGGTTGATGAAGACGGCCTCCGTGATGGATTCCCCCTCCGGCAGACTATCGGAAAAGGCCTCAAGATGGGATGATGGCAGAACAGAGAGTTGCGACGGCAGAAAAAGGGTTTCGGGAGCTTTCATGGGGTTTTTGGAATATATGAGGATTTATAGGCCAGAGAGGGACATCGGGAGGCGGCCGAGGAGGCCAGTACCCATCAGGGCGTGCCCTAGGGCCTAACCGCGCCCTGTTGGGTACCGGGCCCCTCGTGTGGCCCCTGGTCATCTTCCGAAGCTTGCAGGTCTTTATTTGGTCTTGAAAAATCATAAAAAAAGTTTTGGGTCGATTGGACTTTGTTTGGTACAATAAACCTGACAAGCCAAAAACATGCCGAAAATAGGAACTGGCACTTGGCACTGGGTCAATAGGTTAGTGCTAAAAATAATATAAATTGGTAAATAAGTACCCCAAAAGTATCCTAGAATAATAATATTATGGCATGGAAAAATAAAAAAATATAGATACGTTGGAGACGTATCGAGCACCTCATACCAGGGCTCGGTCGGAGGCGCACCCGCTTGCGGTGCATCGACATCATATATGTAAATCCATAATCGCTCTTGGGCGAGTACCGGTGCATCAGGATAAGTGGAGACACCTGAAAAGTTAGTGGCTATAACTTCATGGTAATACTAAAATCAACAGGATGAGGAGCTATAGGTAGATCATAACCTTCATCATTTTCATCAAGCTGCACATTAGTTATGTCTAGAATTTTACCATTGGTGGGGGTTGCCGGATAGTGCGCATTCCATCGTTCATCCCCATGTTCCTCTGGCTCATTTTCCAAGCATTCTTCTTCTTGTGGCTCGATGATATCTTCTTCTTCTTTTTGCATAAGGTTATGTTCCTGCGAAATATTGACTTGGGAGATGGCGGCCATCCGATTCTCCTAGTTTATAGCCAAAGGATTTTCATCAAAATTATTATCTAGACAAAAGTTATAAACTTCTCCCACCAAGTCTTCATGCTCAGTCATCGAACTATGTTCTTTTGAAAACCCGCCAATCCACATTAAAAGCTCATGTGATCTAAGCATTAACATCATCTTCTCAATTACCTCAACATATTCAAGAGGATGTTCAAAACGGTTGAATGATCTCACAACCGGATGTGGGTGATCCCTGCAATAAAATCTCATGTGGAGAAGAGATTGGCACTGTATCCAACCTTTAGGGATATCATTAGTTATAATTTCTAACTCCATAAACTTCTCACCCATTTCTTTACCTTTGTCGGTATTCCGGTATTCTTTAAGTATCCTCTTTTTCTCATGGTATCGTCCCGCTGCTGCCTCTATGTCTTCATATGAGACCTCAAGCAATACATATTTTTTTGTACTTTTGGGTTAAAGGAAAAATAGTAAGATAAATAGCAACAAACAAAAATAAACTATGTGCGAACGGGTAAGTAATAACCAAGCGCTATGCTCTCCGGCAACGGCGCCAAAAAATGCTTGATAATCTGCAAGTGCACATGGCTATTGTAGCACTTTCGTTGTGATAAGTAGAGTGTCGAACCCACAGGGAGCTTATAGGAAGGCGCCACAAACCCCGCAACTACATTGTCACTTTCACGCAGCCATATACGCACCCAAACCGAAATTTAGAAATAGTCTACTATATCGTTGCTAGGAAAACTAGAATAAAAGGGGTTTACTAAACTAAGAATAAGAAGGTAAAAAAACAGTAATAAAAAGAGACTAAGTTAGTAGTGAAGGTGCTTGAGTAGAAAAGTGTTTTCTAGGACCCGAAGTCATTACCACAAATATGACCTGCGCATCTAGTGCGGAGCAGGCGCTCTCTATCGTATCCTCTATCCACTCTTCATATGCATAAGTGGGCAATCCTTGGTACAGTACATGTTCTACTCGAGGTAGACTTCGTGCCACACATGCCACCATCACGGTCTCCTCATAGGGTTACAACATATGACATTTAAGGGTCACCCCGTGGACGCAGCCATATATGGGTTAACCTGAACTCCCCTGTCAACTTTGCAAAGACTAGGTATTGAGGTTTTACTCTTACCTCAACATCCTACCCTATGCAGTGATAGTAGTTCCTCCACGGCCAATAACGACAAAAGTGTGAGCGAGGCCTCGTTTCAACACTTGCGAGAATACTAACTTGAACATGAAGAAGAACATATTGGATCGGTTGGAAATAATAATACTAATCATAAAAGAGTTCATCTGTATCCTTGAGAACAAGTACGTCTACTCAAACATAAAGGTAAGGGTCAAGTTACAAGCCGTCATAGAGTAGGTGAAGGGAGGAGGCGTGGTGGAGATGGTGATGGCGGCGGCGGCCCAGTGATGGTGATGATGGAGATGGCGCCAACTTGGTGGAGCAGGCACCAGCCCGAAGGCCGGTGCTGCCGGTGGTGGAGCCTCCTCTTCTTCCCTTGATATTGTCCCCTCCTCTATGGTGGCGGTGGAGCAGTAATGGAGATGTAGTTGGATGTGTTGGAAATGAATTGCATGAGTTGTGTTGAATGGCGGCAGCTAAGGTTAAGGATGACATATATAGATGGCCTCCCTAGCCTCCTCTTTTGATGGGCTTCATCCAAAGGCTCAAGGTGAGCCCTATCCTCTCTTAGTCTCTTATTTATGAGCAAAGGATCTTGTGGGATAAAACGGGGACGAAATCGGTGAAGAATACCGTCCAGAAGGGCAACTTTCGGAGCTGTTTGCACGTCAAACGAGTGCTGAAACGGCCGCATGCGATCGTTCAGAACACCGTCTTTTACTCTGTCCTCCTCCGGTAAAATGCCCGCAACTTTTTCATACGAACTCGGAATTTGACGTTCTTAGGCTCGTTGTATTCCTGGTCTTAAATCTTGATTTAGAGCACTTTGGAAAAAAACACCTTTTCCGACCTCCGGAATTGCTTAGTTTGGCCCTTGGGTGACTTTGTATCGAACCCATCCTTGGTTATTTCATCGTGCTTGGTCCTAGGTTGCTCCAAAACACCTGTAGACACAAGAAAACAAAGAAAACTGATTAAAATTAAATAAAACACTAAATGTGCAATGCTCACAAGGGAAAATGTAAATACCGGTAATCATGCATAATGGACAACTATTTGGTTCAATGGGGCATAATATATAAAGAGAACATGCAACAAATGAGCTCTAAAAATACATAAAATATAGAGCCATCAGTAGCCGCTAGAACCTAACCACCTCCCTAATCTAGTTTTTTTATAAAGGGTGTCTTTTATTAATTTATAATATTGCATCAAGAGAATACAAATATCAAGAACACTACTTGGTTTTACACAATTAGGATGCATACAACCAACACAAACGCGAGCACGCGCGCGCACACACATGCACACACACACACCCACAAGTATAGGGAATCGCAGCAGTCTTTGTGGGTTGTATTGCATCCAAATTTATTGATTCGACACAAGGTGAGCCAAAGAATATTTGCATTTGAGTTGTCAATTTAACCACATCTATGAAGCAAACTCTTGCAACAATTTATTTGTAGCACAATAATCTGATAATCTTGATAGGAGTGATAACTATAATAACAATAGTAGCGGTAACAGTTGTAGTAGTTTTGTAGCAAGTGTAACAGTAACACTAGCAGTAACTTGAGCAGAGACAATATTATAGCAGCTTAAGCATGGAGTAGCAATGGATAATTGGATGAAATTCATTATGCAACAGTCACAACCTAGAGCGACCCAGAACTAGCTCCAATTCATCAATCATATGTAGGCATGTATTCCGTATATAATCATACGTGCTTGCAATAAGAACTTGCATGACATCTTTTGTCCTACCCTCCGGTGGTAGCAGGGTCCTAATGGAAACTAAGGGTAATTAAGGCACTCCTTTCAATAGAGAGCCAGAATAAAGCATTAACACATAGTGAATACATGAGCTCCTCAAATTGCAGTCATCCCTGGAGAGTATCCCAATTATTGTCACCTTGGGGTCTACAGTTCAGAACAATAACATGTGCATATAACTTGCAAGATGGGATCAAGAACTCAAATATATTCATGAAAACACAATAGGTTCAGATTTGAAATCATGGCACTCGGGCCCTAGTGACAAGCATTAAGCATAGCAAAGTCTAGCAACATCAATCTAGGAACATAGTGGATACTAGGGATCAAGCCCTAACAAATTGACTCGATTACATGATGAATTTCATCCATCTCCATCTACCTCCATGATACTTGTGATCTACTTTGGGTTTTCCGTGAAGAGGAACGGGTAATTGCAGCACAATACAGATAAGTATTTCCCTTAGTTAAGAACCAAGGTTTATTGAACCAATAGGAATATCGATCAACAACCGTCTTCAGCGGCTGCACACAAAAGAGCAAACACTTGCACCCAACGCGGCAAGAGTGTTGTCAATCCCCTTGATCTCGTTATTTGCAAGCAAGTGAAGTGTGTAGATGATAATAGATAATTGTAAATTGTAAAATAAAATAAAAGGTAAATAATGGCAGCAAGGTAATGAAAGCGTTTGTAAATATATAAGTGAATAGACCCGGGGGCCATAGTTTTCCGTAGCGGCATCTCTCACGTAGGCAACATACAGTGGGTAAACAAATTATTGTTGGGCAATTGATAGAAAAGCCCATAGTTATGTGATATTCATGGCAATGATCATGGATATATAGGCATCACATCCATAAGCAAATAGGCTGACTCCTGCCTGCACCTATTACTATTACTCCACCCATCGACCACTATCTAGCATGAATCTAGAGTATTAAGTAAAACAGAGTAATGCTTGGAGAACATTGACATGATGTAGACAAAGAGAATTCAATTAATATGAACTAACCCCATCGTTTCATCCTTAGTGGCAACAATACAAACACGTGTCTTGTCCCTTTCTGTCACCTAGATATAGAGCACCGCCAGATTGAACCCACTACAACGCACCCCTCTCACTAAAGAAATATCAGTCTAGTTGGCCAAACTATTTCAATAGATCAGAGAGAATGACGAATCTATAATGATCATGCAAATAAGAATCATAATATTCAGAGGTGACTCAAATACTTTTCATGAATAATCTGAAATATAAACCCACAATTCATCGGATCCCAACAAACGCACCGTAAAAAAGAATTACATCGGATATATCAAAGCGAAGATGCGATGATCATTGTATTGAAGATCAAAATAGAGAGAGATAGCCATCTAGGTACTAACTACGGACCCGTAGGTCTAAACTAGTCACACATCATCATGAGGGCAGAAAGGTTGATGAAGAGGCCCTCCGTGATCGACCCCCCTCCGGCAGGGTGCCGGAACGGAGCTCCAGATGTGATCACGGCGGAACAGAGACTTGCGGCGGCGGAAAAAGTGTTTCGGGATGCCCTCTAGGGTTTTTGGAATATATGTGAATTTATAGGCCAGAGAACGGGGGTAGGAGGACCACCAGGGAGGGACTAGCCATCAGGGCGCGCCGACCCCCTGGGCGCGCCCTGTTGGCTTGTGCCTCCCTCGTGCGGCCTCCGGTCTTCTCCCGAAGCTTCCAGGTCTTCTTTTGGTCCAGCAAAAATCATCAAAAAGTTTCGGGGCAATTGGACTATAAATTGGTAAATTAATGCTCAAAAAGTGTCCTAGAATGATAAGATAATAGCATGAAACAATAAAAAATTATAGATATGTTGAAGATGTATCACTCCACTATGCCTACGATGAGATTACTCACTCTCGGTGGTAAGCATCATGACGTTGTTGATGAATAAGGGTTGTTGATGACGACTCTGGCAATTTGCCCTCTCCGGAGCCCTGAACAGCCTACAGATCAGGCCTATCGATTTAGAACAGGAGGTGGTAGCGGCTCCGTATACGTGATGAAACTTTCTCTCTGATTTTTTTCTCGGGAAGACGATATATGTAGACTTTGAATTAGGTTGACGGAGGCTCGAGGGCCTCACAAGCTCATATGGCGCGCCCCCCGAGCTGGTGACTCTCTGGTGGCCTCCTCCGGTAGTTCTTTGCGTCCATATTATGTATATATTCCAAAACAATTCTCCGTAAAATTTTGTCCAATTTCGGAAACTTTTATTTCTACACAAAAAAGAATACCAATGTAGTTCTACTAAAAACAATGTCAATCCGAGTCAGTTTCATTCAAATCATGCAAATTGGAGTACAAAACAATTGCAAAAGTGTTCGGAAAAGTAGATATGTTCGGGACGTATCAAGGATCCGTTGCATGTCAATCCCTACTCCTCACATTAACATTGATTGTAAGGCCTCTCCATTGCCTAGCAATCTAGACTCGTTGTTGTGAGACCTTCTTATACCTTTTTATCTTCTCTATTAAACCCCTATCACCATTCTCTATGTCATCCAAAGTGCTAAGACCATGGCTCTGATAACCCACATGTATAGGGGATCGCGACAGTCTTCACGGGCAGTATTTCACCCTAATTTATTGATTCAACACAAGGGGAGCCAAAGAATATTTATTGGCCTTGACAGTTGAGTTGTCAATTCAACCACACCTGGGATATCTCTCTACATCAAAGGTTTAGTAGCACGGCAAATAGTAGTAGCAAAAGTAACAGTAATAGTGACAGCAGCAATTTTGTAGCAGTTGTGACAGTAGCAGTAGCAATAGTAACTTAGCAAGATTCAGTATATGTAAAGCGTAGGCACATGGATCGGTGATGGATAGTGATTTAGATGACATCAATCATGTAACAGTTACACACTAGAGCGACACAGAACTAGCTCCAATTCATCAATATTATGTAGGCATGTATTCCGTATATAGTCATACATGCTTGCGATAAGAACTTGCATGACATCTTTTGTCCTACCCTTCCGTGGCAGTGGGGTCCTATTGGAAACTAAGGGATATTAAGGCCTCCTTTTAATAGAGAACCGGAACAAAGCATTAACACATGGTGAATACATGAACTCCTCAAACTACGGCAATCACCAGAAAGAATCCCAATTATTGTCACCTTGGGGTATGCGGATCAAGACACGTAATAGGTGCATACAACTTGCAAGATAGGATCCAAATCAATCTTATATTCAGAGGTAATATAATATGTTCAGGTCTGAAATCATGGCACTCGGGCCCTAGTGACAAGCATTAAGCATAGCAAAGTCATAGTAACATCAATCTCAGAACATAGTGGATACTAGGGATCAAGCCCTATCAAACTTAACTCGATTACATGATCAATCTCATCCAATCCCACCACCGTCCAGCAAGCCTACAAAGGAATTACTCACTCCCGGTGGTGAGCATCATGGCGGTGTTGATCGAGAAGGGTTGGTGATGACGACGGCGACGATTTCCCCTCTCCGGAGCCCCAAACAGACTCCAGATCAGCCCTCCCGAGGAAGAACAGGAGGTGGCGGCAGCTCCGTCTCGTGAAATGTGATGAAAACTTCTCTCTGATTTTTCTCCGAAGATGTGATTTTATAGGACTGGAATCAGGATCAGAGGGGCCACGTGGGCCGCACAAGCCATCAGGGCACGGCCTAGGGGGCGGCGCCCTATTGGCTTGTGCCCCACAGGTGGCCTCCCTCCGGCAGGTCTTCGCTCCATAATTCATGATAATTCCCAGAACAAAATCCACAAAAAGTTTCGTCCAATTCCAAGAACTTTTATTTCTGCACAAAAATAACACCAAGGTAGTTCTGCTGAAAACAGCGTCAGTCCGGGTTAGTTCCATTCAAATCATACAAATTAGAGGTCAAATCCAGAGCAAAAGTGTTTGGAAAAGTAGATACGTTGGAGACGTATCATGCTCATGCTCAAGTATTGTGTGAGAGTTGAAAATGCTGAAGCAAGAAAAGTATGATTTAATTGCTTGGTTTGGTGCCAAGGTTTCTCATAATTTGATATCATAATACTAGTAAGACTAAGTGTGTCAAGCTTATCGTGATTAAGTGTATAGATATCACGTTCATTAGCGTCTTTTATTTTGAAAGACAATACTTGTTTACTTGCATGATTGTGTATTATTATTATGATGTCAAATTGATAGAATATTGCCTTGAATCATTTAAATCCCAAATTCATACCATGATTACATCATTTGATGAAGGACATGTTAGGTAGCGTTCAACATAAAAAATTCTTTGTTATATCATTTACCTACTCGAGGACAAGTATGAATTAAGCTTGGGGATGTTGATATGTCTCCAACGTATGTATATTTTTTTATTATTAAATGCTATTATATTATCACTTTTATATGCCTTCTATATGATTTTATATTATTTTTCCGGACTAACTTACTAATTTAGTGCCCAATGTCAGTTCCTGTTTTTTGCTTGTTTTTGGTTTCGCAGAAAAACCATATCTAGGAAGGTCCAAACATGATAAAAAATTACGATAATTTTGTTTATGGAAAATGAGAGACCCTAGAAGCTTCGGGAGAAGACTAGCAGATGGATGAGGGGCGCACAAGCCCAGAGCGCAACTTATGTGTTCAATTTATGTGATATTTTTGATAAGTATCTGCTGCCAACATGGTAGGCTTTGTGGAATTTTATCGCGCTCGCGCACCTCTTTTTGTTGGTTATCCTTAGGTAATGCTTATTGAACCAATCTTTACCTACTATTAAAAGCATTAATGCTTCTGCCCGTACATCATTAATCTGCATGTATGTAGTTTTGTTTTTTGTTTTTGAGGGAAGCCTGTACGTAGTTAATCTGCTTCTGCCCATATACGATTGCACAAAAACATATGGGCAATCTGACCCCCAATGGAGCCGGCCCATGCAGCGACTGAAGCCCAATGAAGGTGGCCCACAAAAGGGGTAAAAGGCTGGGAGAAAAAAATTGCGAGTTTAGAAAATCGAACTCGCAACCTCCATGTCATGTAATTTTGTGCTACCAACTGGAGATAGCTGGGTGTTTTGTATAATCCCACCTTGCAACTTTATATCCAATCCTTCTAATTTATATTGGATTTCTACCGAGGTTGCAACATGCAACGAGAGAAACAAGGAAGGAAAAGGATTCGAGAAGGAATTGAGACTAGGGATAATAAGGAAAGTATTGGTGCTGCGAGAGAAATAAGGAAGGAAAAGAAATTGAGGGGGATAATAAATAAATCAGTCCACGCTGAGGCAAAAAAGGATTTAAGAGGGAAATTGAGACATAATAAGGAAAGCAGTGCATGCCTGCCTCAACGTCATATAGGAAGTAAGGAAAGCTCATTTGGAAAGAAATTGAGACGGCCAGCAAAAATAAATAAATAAGGAAAGAGCCTAATATTGGGAGAGATGCGTGAGGGAACAATGTGTAATGTGGACCAAAGTGTCTGGTCTGAACTAAAGTTCTTGTTTCTAGATGCTTAGAAAATGAGAATTCAAAACATGTTCGACTGTTTCATAAAGAAAACATGATCAACTCATGTTATTCCAGGTGACCGTTTAGAAATTTCTTAACTCTTTATCAAATAACTCATAATCTCAATACTAACTATAATAACATGGAGAAAATCCTGAGAAATGGTAGTGAAATCATGTATTTAAAGTGATAATCACCTACCGTAAAAGAATCAATAAAGAAGGCCAAAGGAAAAATCATCACCGATCCTCTAGAGCAAAAGACGGCCTTCCATACGACCGCACCCGCTCATTTCGGCGGTCATATGGCGTGCCGCTGCCACACCTGGTCGAGTATTTTACTCTTGTGAAGTCGGATCGGGAATCAGACGCTCACAACCACCAGAAACTCATCTAGAAGGAGGAACCCTAGCCTCTAAAATGATCTGGAGGGAGGAATCGACAAGGAGTAAGCCGCCGCCTTCACCACCATCACCGGGACGGCTTCAACGTCATCACCACTATCATCATCATCATCCACATCGAACCCATTGTAATCTTGGAGATCCATTGAGGATAAATCTTGTGATACATGTGTGATCTATTCATATTTTCCATCACCGGTGATATGATGTTTGTTGCCTCCATGCCTGAGTACTTCCCTTTGTTCTCGCGGATATGGATGAACCCTAGTGTGTGATAGATCGTTTGGTACTAGGATTTAATTTCCTCTTTGCATGTTCGTGTTAATGATCTTCTTGATGTTTGATAACCAGAGTGGTCTCTGTTTATTGGGAAAGAGGTTCCCCGTGGACGCATCCTATAGGTGGTCTCTGTTTTATTCCCCTGCTACAACAATCCGCTACAAAGAGAGATGGGACCTGTCACGTCACCCACTTCCCCATCTGGATTAAGCAGCAATATCGGGGGAGTAGGCTCTCAAGCCCATCGACCGTGGAGAGGATTGGGTGGAATCGACGACGGATAATTCATGGATTACACCTGGGTAAGCGCCGTTTTCCCCTCTAACTGATTTGCTAATTCATAAATTCAGCCCTTTTTGACCGCTAGTCGCTTGAATCGTTCAAATTTTGCTGAATTGTTCCCGGCCTAACATCACCCCTTATTTGAATCGAATAGGATTGATCCTGCGCTTGCTTTCCGGCCGTCGGTTAGGATGGAAGTTAGTGTGTTGCGCGGTAGAAAACCGCATATGCTTACTGGATTTTTCTATTGGAAGGTGGTAGAAACCAGTATGTCGTTCAAATATTTGCTCGCGGCGCTCCGAAATTCTCCATATGGATGGAGCAGTGCCGATGCTGTTGAACTAAAAAAATTCAGCAGTACCAAGCAAAAATTTATACCACTAACTTGCGATGAGCATCTGGGATTGCTCTTTACTTCGAATGCTGAAAGCCGCTTCGGTAAAATCCATATCGAGGTGCTTCAGCCACGCAATGAACGTGAGAAGGGGAAGGGTGTTCAGGAATCTTCTGCCTCTGCTAACGGAGAGCGCCCCGGCACTCCTTGTAGGTCAAAACCAAGCAGAGCTAGTGGTTCTGAAAGTCACAATATATCTGCTGCCATTTCTTGTGCCGCTTCTCCTGTCGCTGCCGCAGCCGATGTAGTACAGGATGGAGAGCCAGACGAAGAGGTGCCTCGACATGATGACGAGGATGAGAATATGTTCCCTGACCTTGTAGATATTGCCAGTAAACAAGCAATGGAAGATGAATTTCAGGAGCAACCTATCAGCCATGATAGATTTGATGACACTGACGATGAAGAGAGGGAGGAGAACATCGACAACTTAGTTTTAGATGAACATGATGGTGAGGACATGCCAACAATTGAGTGGAACAGGGAAGATCCTCAGCTTGGTGTCGGCACCGTATTCCATTCGATGGTGGATTTTCGTAATGCAGTGACTACATACTGCATTCTCACACAAAATACATATGTCGCTGTACTAAAGTATGGGTCTCTTTTAGTACCCCTTACTTGTGCATGGGCAGTTGTAGCCGTACCGCGGCAAGCCTTGCCGGGGAATAGCTAGGAGTACTCACGAGACTAAGAGGCCAAGGAGACGTTCAAGTCAACGATCAGACCAGAAGACAGAAGGCCGAAGGGTGGTGGAGGCCCGGCAAGACCCTTGCCGGCAAGGCCTCGCACCCGGCAAGACCCGGTCCCGGCAAGGATTCAGTCCCGGCAAGCCCCGGGCCCGGCAAGGATTCAGTCCCGGCAAGCCCCGGGCCCGGCAAGGATTCAGTCCCGGCAAGCCCCGCGCCCGACAAGGATTCGGTCCTGGCAAGGCTCTGCACAGTGCAGCGCTATCGCTCCAATGCAGCAGCCAGCCTTGTCGTTTAGGGCTTGTCCTCATGGTGACGTGGCGTAATGCTGGCCACGAGATACTTAAGCGGTGCTGATGGGATGGCTGCTTTTGCCCATCCCCTGTAAAGCTTTTCCAAGCCCAAGACGCTAAGAGACACCTCGACGGACACCTCACGGTGCATTTAATGAGTTTGTCCTAAGCCGTCAGGGTTAGGTATGATAACACTGTGGTAACACTGTAGCTACTTTCCACCTCATGCCTTATCTAGTACGCCACTGTGGTAGCCCCTTTGACTTATATAAAAGGAGGCCCGAGGCGTACAGAAGGGAGACTTCGGAAGCTCATTGTGCATGCGTAGCTACTGAGTACTGTAGCTCCCAGAATTTGGCCAAGAACATCCACAATAATACAATCAAAGCAGGAGTAGGGTTTTACGCATCCGTGCGGCCCGAACCTGGGTAAATCCCCGTGTGCTGCTCGTTAGTTCTGCTCTTTGTGCAATCCTCTCCCCTTACCGAACCGTAAGGGATCTCCCTGAACCCATAGGTGTTCGTTTCCCACGACATCTTTGGCGCGCCAGGTAGGGGGGATCGAGGTTGTGCGAACCTGATCTAGTGATCAGCGCATCAGATCTTCGATCATCTTCACCACCATGGCTCCCAAGAAGAAGGGTTTCATGGCGGTTTGTCCATCCGCATCCGTCGTGCCTGATGCTGCGCGCGCAGGCGACGGGGTAGACGCGGGTGGAGGAGGTGGAGGCTCCGAGCTTCCACGGCGTTCCGGCGATCCGAGCCGGACGAGCAACAGGTCCAAGGATGGAGCTGCGCAACCTGCGGGTGGTGCAGCGACTTCCAAAGATGGAGCGGCGCCTTCCAGGACGAATACGCCGGCGCATGCACCGCGACCTTCTCAGGACGCGCGTGGCGTGCGGCCTCAAGACGTTGGTGGTTCTAGGCGTCCGCATGGGAAGACCCCTGCGCATCACTCCCAGGGTGCGCAGGGCCAAGATCCGCGCCTGCGCGCCGGTGGAAGCCGCGCGCGGATGCAGAGTCGTGATGGTGCTCCTTCTAATCCTGTTAGGAGTTTGAGCACCTCACGTTCTTCGCACCTGTCGCCGCCGCCTACGCCAGCAGAGGCGTTGGCGCGAGCTCAGCTGCTCCTAGACTTCCCTCCCGCTGCGGAGAAGCTAGACGAGTGGCGAGCCGCTATCCAGAGCCTCATCGGCCTAGCCAACAACGACGTACCGCAGCAGGGTGAACCCTCGCGGTTGTAGTCGTCTAGGCTGATGCGTGGCGATGGAGAGAAGACCGGAGCTGGAACGACTACGCTGCGTTCCCCTTCGCTGCATCAAGAGCGGTCCCTAACTCATCGGACTGGCGCCCGTGAGGATGGTTCCACGGCGTCATCTAATCCGCGGGTTCGCCGCGATCAACGTCACGTTCTTCGGGAACGGAAGAAGGAGGACGCTCGAACCACCATCGAGCGCCGAAGGGAAGCGCGTCGCCAGTCCGACAAGCGCGCTGGAACTGCTGTTGACGAGCCCGCGCCAGGGTACCCTGGCTGCCTACCCTACGAGGTGGGTTGTCCAGCGTTTACTCGTGAGCTGCGGCAAGTCCAGTGGCCTAGCTCCCACTCCTTCAAGCCGGAAGTACCGGAGAAGTACGACGGCAAGACCCATCCGTCCGAGTTCTTGAGCATCTACACCATCGTGGTGCAGGCTGCCGGGGCTCGTGACGATAAGGTACTGGCCAACTACTTTCCGTTGGTGCTGAAGCCCAACGTGAGATCGTGGTTGATGCACCTGCCCGAGAATTCCATCTCTTCTTGGGCCGACCTGTGTCATCAGTTTGTTGGCGCCTTCACTGGCGGCCATCAAGCTCCTGGCCAGGAGAGTGATCTGCACATCATTCCCCAGAAGGAGGGCGAAACTTTGCGCAAGTATATCCAGAGGTTCAGCCGCATCCAGCACAACATTCCTGACGTTCATCCCGCCGCCGTCATCAGCGCCTTTCATCAGAATGTGCGCAATCGTAAGATGCGGGAGGAGTTGGCGATGAACAAAGTCAGAGATGTCGCCGAGCTCTACGCCTTGGCCGACAAATGTGCTCGGGCAGAAGAAGGAAGGAGGCTCCCCGGCGAGAACGCTGGTGCTGGAGTCGACTCCGATAGTGAAGACGCTCCTGCCCCGGCAAAGAAGGGGCGGCGGAAGAACAAGAAGCGCAAGGGCAAGGCCGTGCTTGCCGTTGAAGGTTCCAGCAACACCGGCACCGCCAAGAAGTCCAAGACCGACGACCCCGGCAAGGAGGTTGCCGGGTGTGCGGCGTGTCAGGCCTTAGCGGCTGCCGACAGGCCAGAAGGATCTGGCAAGCAGTACTGCAAGATCCACCGCACCAAGGGCCATGATCTCCAAGACTGCCGGCAAGTTGAGGAGCTTGTCGAGAAGCAGCGCGCGAGTACGAAAGGTGCGACAAGGAGAGACCCCAAGATGGTGCCGGAGGGTCTGGCAGGAAGCGCGGTCGAGGAGGTCGCCGCGGCAAGCCCGGGCAGCAGCAAGAGAAGCCTGCCCGGGGCCGCACCAAAGAGCAAGGAGATGATGATGATGCAGAGGGCGACGAGTCCAGCGAACACGAGTTCCAGAAGGCTACGGAGGCCATGTGCGTCGACGGGGGCGCTTCGTTGCATTCCTCTCACCGCCAGCTCAAGCAGGGGGTGCGCGAGATTAATGTGGCAGAGCCATCCCTCGATGCCCGGAAGCCACTGAAGTGGTCCCACACGCCTATCATTTTTGACGCCGAGGATCACCCTGATCGCACAACTGCGGTCGGGTGTTTGCCATTGTTGGTTTCACCAACGATCCGCAACCTCCGGGTGACGAAAATGTCAGTTGACGGTGGGGCCGGCCTGAACCTGATCTCGCCCGATGTGATCAAGAGGCTACAGATTCCTGACGAGGACCTTGAGGAGACAGGTTCTTTCCAAGGGGTCAATCCGGGAAGGAACCAGCCGAAAGGCAAGATCACGCTGCCAGTAACTTTCGGCAGCGAGCTGAACTTCAGGACGGAGAAGGTCGTCTTCGACGTCGCCAAGATTCCGTTGCCATATAATGGAATCCTTGGCCGCCCAGCGCTGGCTAAGTTCATGGCGGCCTCGCACTACGCCTACAACGTCTTGAAGATGCCCGGTCCAATGAGCGTCATCACTGTCCACTCCGACAAGAAAGACGCGCTCATTTGCACCGATAAGCTCTACCGGGAAGCAGTTGCAGCATCCGCCGCCAAGGCGCATGCTCCTGCCGCTCAAGATCCCGGCAGGAAGAAGAAGCCCGGCAAGACTTCTGGTACAAACTCCGGCAAGCGCGCCTCTCCGGAGTGCTGTGCTGCCGTCGAGGGTGCCCCAGAGAGCTCTGCCGGCCAGACCAAGAAAACCAAGGCTGCTCCGCCTGAGACCAAGAAGGTGCCCACCAAGGAGGACGGGACGGGGGGAACTTTCACCATAAGTTCCACCCTTGACGACAAATAGGAAAGCGCGCTCGTTGCCTTCCTGCGGGCGAACGTCGATGTGTTTGCATGGCAACCATCTGACATCCCCGGTGTTCCCAGGGAGGTAATTGAGCACCACCTAGCTGTCTGTCCTCACGCGCGGCCCGTCAAGCAGAAGGTGCGGAAGCAAGCTTTGGAGCAGCAAGAATTCATTGCAGAAGAGATTAAGAAGCTTGAGGCGGCAGGCCTGGTTAGGGGAGTCCTCCATCCTACATGGTTGGCCAATCCAGTTGTTGTGTGCAAGGAGAATGGTAAATGGAGGCTGTGTATTGACTTTACAGATATCAATAAAGCCTGTCCAAAAGATCCCTTTCCCTTGCCACGCATCGACCAGATTGTGGATTCCACTGCCGGCTGCGATTTGCTGTCATTTCTTGACGCATACTCAGGCTATCACCAGATCTTCATGGCGAAAGAAGACGAAGAGAAGACTGCATTTATCACCCCGTGTGGCACATATTGCTTCTTGCGTATGCCTTTCGGGTTGAAAAGTGCTGGTTCGACCTTCGCAAGAGCTATCCAGATTGGTTTCGGTGCCCAGCTGCATAGAAATATGGAAGCTTACATGGATGACATAGTGGTCAAAACCAAGGACAAGGCAACGCTCATTCAAGATCTGGAGGAGACTTTTGCAAATCTGCGCAGGATCAACCTGAAGCTCAATCCCGAGAAGTGCGTGTTTGGCATCCCATCTGGCAAGCTTCTCGGGTTCTTTGTATCTCAGCGTGGAATTGAAGCCAATCCCGACAAGATCAAGGCAATTGAGCAGATTGAGGCGCCAAGACGAGTCAAGGATGTGCGCCGCCTTGCCGGCTGCGTCGCTGCTTTGAGTAGGTTCATCTCAAGGTCTGCTGAGCGCGCCCTGCCATTTTTCAAAATTTTGAAGAAGGCAGGTCCAATGAAATGGACTCCAGAAGCGGAGGCAGCGCTGCAGGATTTGAAGAGGTACCTCTCCTCTCCGCCAGTACTAGTCGCGCCTAGGCCACAAGAGCTGTTGCTGCTATATCTAGCGGCAACGAATCAAGTGGTTAGTGCTGCACTGGTGGCAGAGAGAGAAGCAGAGGAGGATGCAGCGGCAACGGCAGGCCCGCCAAGCGACTTGCCGGGGCCAGCCCCGGCAGAGTCTGGTGCCGACAAGGAAAGATCCGCGCAGTCAAGCCAAGCAGTGCAGAAGAAGAAGATGGTGCAGCGCGCAGTCTATTTCGTCAGCTCCCTGTCGTAGCGGGCTAGGTCGAGATATTCTAGTGTGCAGAAGTTGCTCTTCGGCCTTCTCATGGCCTCGAGGAAGCTGCGCCATTACTTCCAAGCACATGACGTCACCGTCGTCACTCGCTTTCCGCTGCAACGGATTCTCCGGAACCCAGAAGCAACCGGCAGGATCGTGGAGTGGGCGTTGGAGCTGTCATGCTTTGGTCTCAAGTTTGAAAGTTCTTCAACTATCCAGAGCAGAGCCTTGGCAGAGTTCATTGCAGAATGGACCCCAACGCCAGACGACGAAGTTCAAGAATCAGCGATTCCCGACAAGGAAACAGATCGCGAATGGATCATGTACTTTGATGGGGCCTTTTCGCTGCAAGGCGCCGGTGCCGGCGTGCTGCTTGTCGCACCCACCGGAGAGCACCTCAAGTACGTCGTCCAGATGCATTTTCCCCGGGAGAGATTGACCAATAACGCGGCAGAGTATGAAGGACTGCTTGCCGGTCTCAGGATCGCGGCAGACCTTGGGATCAAGAAGCTCATCGTCAGAGGTGACTCCCAACTCGTCATGAGGCAAGTCAACAAAGATTATCAGAGCCCGTTAATGGAAGCGTACGTCGATGAAGTGAGGAAGCTGTAGGAGCGCTTTGACGGTCTTCAGACAGAGCATGTTCCTCGATCAGAGAACAGCGTTGCCGACGACCTGTCGAAGCGTGCCGCACTCAAGCTGCCTGTGGAACCAGGGACTTTTGTGCTCCGCTTGACTCAACCATCCGTGTCGCCATCGACAAGGCCTGATAAGAGGAGAAAGTTAAGTACCGGCGAGTACTTCCCGGCAGGGCTTCCCGAAGCCCCCGACAAGGATCTTGCCGGGAACGACCCGGTTGCAGGTGAGCAGCGGCTTCGCGCAGAACCTCAGGTTCTTGCCGCCGAAGCAAGCGCCCCTGCTACCGAAGAAATACCAGTTGCCGGTGAGCAGCTGCTCCGCCAAGAACCTCAGGTTCTTGCCGTAGAAGCAAATGCTCCCGCAGCTGGAGAGTCGCCTTTAGTCCTTGTCGTCGAGCCACAGGCTCCGGCATGGGCACAGCAAATAGTCCATTTCCTTCAGACAGGAGAACTCCCCGAAGAGCTGGAAGAAGCTGAAAAAGTAGCCCGTCAGTCAAGTATGTACCAGTTCGTCGACGACGTCCTGTACAGAAAGAGACCCAACGGTGTGAAATTGAAGTGCATTCCTCGGGAGGATGGACTAGAGCTGTTGGCAGAGATTCACGGGGGCATATGTGGATCCCACATAGGCTCGAGAGCCCTTGTCGGCAAGGCATTCCGGCAAGGATTCTTCTGGCCTACTGCTCTCCAGGATGCAACGGCACTAGTAACCAAGTGTGAAGCGTGCCAGTTTCATTCGAAGCAACTTCATCAGCCAGCTCAAGCTCTCCAGACGATCCCTTTCTCTTGGCCCTTCTTGGTCTGGGGGCTCGACATACTGGGTCCCTTCCCCCGCGCTGCCGGGGGCTTCGAGTACTTGTACGTTGCTATCGACAAGTTCACGAAGTGGCCAGAAGTGGAAGCAGTGAGGAGGGTGACAGCACAGTCAGCAGTCAAGTTCTTTAAGGGGATTGTGTGCCGTTTTGGTGTGCCGAACAGGATCATCACCGACAACGGTACGCAGTTCACTAGTCGCACCTTCATGCAGTACGTCCAAGACCTTGGCGGCAAGATTTGTTTTGCCTCTGTTGCTCACCCAAGAAGCAACGGCCAAGCGGAGAGGGCAAACGCTGAAGTGCTGCGGGGTCTCCGGACCAGAACTTTCGACAAGCTGCACAAGCATGGAAGACGCTGGATTGATGAGCTGCCGGCGGTTCTTTGGTCGATCAGGACGACGCCAAATCGAGCCACCGGCCAGACACCCTTCGCTCTGGTCTACGGAGCGGAAGCAGTTCTCCCCACGGAACTCATATACGGGTCACCTCGAGTGCTCGCTTATGATGAGCTTGAGCAAGAGCAGCTGCGGCAAGATGACGCACTGCTCCTTGAGGAGAACCGTCTTCGGGCTGCTGTGCGAGCCGCTCGCTACCAGCAAGCTTTGCGCCGCTACCATAGCCGCAAGGTTCACGCCCGGAGTCTTGAGGAAGGCGACCTTGTTCTTCGGCGCGTTCAGTCAGCCAAGAATTCCAACAAGTTGACGCCGAAGTGGGAAGGCCCTTACCGGGTAGTGCGAGTCACCAGGCCTGGCGCTGTCCGCCTGGAGACCGAAGAGGGCTTGCCAGTGAGCAACTCCTGGAATATCGAGCACCTTCGCAAGTTCTACCCGTAAGGCGCGGTTGTTCGGGTTTCTTGCTGTGATAGCGATACGGCCAGCAGGCTGCTGACGACCCGAATCCAGCGCTCGCGGCAGCGTAACGCTCCAGCAAGATCCCGGCAATGCCATTCTGTACAAGTGTTGCCGCTGGCATGTAATCCTTTGTATAGAGCAGGCACATCCCTGTGCATATTTTATAAGATCTGTGTGCTTTACATTTCTTGTTGATTTCATGTCATTCTATATGCATGTATTATCTGAGATGTGTATTGCACTCGATCCCGGTAAGAGCTAACGAACCGTCAAGGTTCCATACCTTTATTTTCTCTTCTTTCTTTTTCTCAAGAGACAGAAGATTCCCTCGCGCGCAAGTTTGCCGGGGGGGAAGGAGAATGGTGGTGTGGATACCAGACGACGTTCAAGGTTGGCGCCTTGCCGGAAGAAAAAGAACAACGACGAAAAGCAGAGCTAAGTTGCTAAACCCCTTAAGCAGATTTTGATTTTTGTAAGGCTGTATTCCCTTGAACGATTTCGGCTTTGTATGGAAAACCTGCACGCGATGGAATCTTGTCGTGATCGGCTGCGCCCTTACTCTGTTTCGAGTCCGCTCAATAGTCTAGGTGGCTGCGCTGAAAGCGTCAAGATTTCTTGCCGTGAGCAGCACTGCCCGCAAGCTGCTGACGACCCGAATCCAGCGCTCGCGACGGGGTTATGCTCCGGCAAGTTCCCAGCAAAGCGTAGGGTATATGCCATACAGAAAGAAATTGAACAAAGGGAATAGCATGCCATGATTCAAAGAGTGCAAGTTATATTACATCCAGTGCTTGCCACATTTCTGACATAAGACAAATTGTCTTTTACATGGAATGCTGGCGGCAAGATGAAGAAGAGATAGGAGGCTACAGCTAGTCCCGGCGATCGCCCTCGACCCTCTTCACCTGGCTCACCCGATCGACGATGGGCGCGACAAGCTCTTCGAGAGCCTTGACGTCCGCGTCCTTCGGCAAGCTCTTCGAGGCTTTGGAGAGGTCGATGCCAGGGTTCCTGTACGCCACCTTCATCAACACCTTGCGGAGGACGAGCTGACAGAGTTTCCGGGATTCGTCGGCCAGCTTGCTTGTCTGGTTCGCCTGGAGTAGCTTGAGGGCGTCGACGAGCTTGTCGAAGAACATGGTTAGCCTCGCGCTTGAGGATATGTTGTCGTCGACAGAGTATCCGAAGCCCGGCAAGTCCATGGCCTCCAGCTCCGCGCCAAGCTTCTCGGCAACGTCCGCCAGCCTAGCAGTCCAGAGCTTCACGCTAGAAGTGTACTCGTTGTGGGTGGTGGCGGCGTTCTGGAGCAACTCCTGTTCGTCGTGGAGGTCTTTGATAAGAGTCTTCTCGCGAACTCGGGCGGCCTCAAGAGACTCCTCCAGCGTGGATAGCTTCAGCTTCAGATCTTCAATGGAGTCCTTGGCGGAGGAAAGCTGCTGGACCTTCTCGGACGCGGCAGCCTGCGTCTCCATCAGGCTATGGAGAGCCTTGTCTCTCTCGGCCTCGAGTGCTGAGACCTTCTTGCCGTGGTCCTCGAGAGCGGCCTCCAGCTGCTTCGTCTTCTCCTCCAGCAAGTTCTTGGCGGTCTCCGCAGCTCCGGCTGCGTCGAGGGTCTCTTTGAGCTTGCCGGCGTGGTCTTCAGTTAGAGCTCTGAGCGTCTTCAAGTGTTTCTGCTCAAGCTCCTGGACCCGCCGTGCGACAAGACTTTCGAGCTCTTCATCCTTGTTGCGAAGCTTGGCGGCAAGCGCCGCCTTGCGCGCGGCAAGTTCCTCTTCTTGAGCGTCAAGGCTGATGCGGTGCTGCGTCAAGAGGGCTTCTGCCGCGGCGGCTTGCTGGGCGGCCTCCTCCTGCGCTTTCTCGATGTCTGATTGCTTCAGCAGGAGGACGTTCCGCTCTTCCGCCAGCTGATCCCAATAAACAGTCAGCTCTTGGTGGGCCTCGCCATACCAAGCCTGTGTCTCCGTGACGCATTGTTGGAAGTCTCCTTCCGCTGCCTCGATGAGCGCTGCCCGGGAGTCCAGTTTCTCCTTCCGGGCACGGTAGAGCGTTTGGAGCTTCTGATAGTTGTCATTCATGGCTTGAAGTAGCTGCTCCTCCTTGAGCTCACTGGCGGCGGCGGCGGTGATTTCCCCGTCGAGATGTTCTCCTTCAACCAGCTCTTCGATGTTTGCCGACCCCGGCATGCTGACAACGTTCTTGCCGGCCCTGATGTATTGGCTTGAGGAAGGGGCCTGGGACGACGAGGGATGATCTTCGGCAGTCGAGGGCCCCGCGGCAGTAGAAGCGCCTGGCGCTCCTGCGGCGGAAGCGCCGTCAGTATTGCCGCGGGTCTCCTCACCGGTTCCCTCGGCGGCCACCCTGGCGGCCTCCTCTTGCGCGGCCTTGGCGGCCTCGGCGGCAGCGGCCTTGGCGGCCTCGGCGGCAGCGGCCTTGGCGGCCTCGACGGCAACAGCCTCGGCGGCAGCAGCTTTGGCGGCCTCGGCGGCAGCATGCTTGGCGGCCTCTTCGGCAGCAATCTTGTCGGCTTCAGTGGCGGCATCCTTGGCAGTCTCTTCAATGACAACGTCAGTGTCCATGAGCTCTGTCATAAGAAGATTGAAAGCCAAGGAGTTGATTAAGATGAAGCTGGGAAGGAAGTTCAAGAAGACAAAAAGAAGAAAAACCAAAGCGACAAGAGTTCTTTGGGGCAAGTAACTTTACCTGCGTCAAGGAAGGGGTTGCCGGAGCCTGCACTTGCCGGCCCCTCCCCTTCGTCGTGGTAGAGATTGCCCGAAGACTCGCCCCTGGGCGGTGTGGTCGACGGAGGTGGCATGGCAGAGGCGGCTCCCGCTGTTGCTTCTCGCTGTTGCCCCGCTCCTACACGCCCGGAGATGTTAGCAGAGAAGATGCACACCCCGGCACGCGCCAGTGGATAGTGAGTAGAAGACTCACGCTGGGGGCTGCGCCGGGGGCTGCGTCGAGGGCTGCATCGAGGGTTGCGTTCTGGGTTTGACTCCGAGCTGACGAGGACCGTTTCCGGCGCGCCCGAGGTGCTTGCCGGCGGCTCGGCGCTTGTTGAGGTCTTGGCCCTCTTCGCCATCCTCTGCGCCAGAGTCTCCGTATCCCTGAGGAGGCAGAAACAGAGCAAGTTAATCAAGCAAAATTAGAAGGATAAGAATCAAAGCTGTGGCGGGACTCTTACTCTTCTTCTTCTTCCTCGGAGCTGATGGCAGAGAGGTCGAAGCCGACCCCTGCCGCCGTTCCTGACGGAGGAGGAGGAGGAGCGGTCCTGGGCCGCTTGGCAGCGGCAGGTTGCGGTGCGGCCTCGCCGGCCGCCCCCTTGCCGGAAGCCTCACTGCTTGAGGAAGGTTGGCGGGCTGGAGCACCAGTGGTGTTCTTCCGGAGGACGCGCCTCTTCTTGTGTTGAAGAGCTGGGGGCTCTTCCTCCTCTTCTTCTTCCTCTTCGGCGGCGCCTCCGGCAGAAGAGCTCCCGGCAGCGGCTCCGCTTGGCTCCCCGGCAGCCTCGTCTCGCCCGGCAAGATCTTCCCGCAGTGGGTCCTCGCCTTCGCTGGACTCAGCGCTGCCGGCTTCTTCGGCAAGGTTCGCCTCTTCCGCCCTATTGGCGATGTAGGCGAGCTCCTCCTCCGTGGTGGCGCGGACAAGGTTCTCCGCGCGGATGGCCTTCTCCGTCAACTTGTCGAAGAACGCCAGCGCCTGCTCCGCGGACGGCTCGATCCACCTCTCGTCGATGCTATGGGCGTTGAGCACCGGCATCATGGCGATGATGGAGGTCAGCGACGAGTTGTTGCACAGTGGGACGACGCTTGCCGGCAACTCTCCCACTGCTCCAGATTTGAACAGCTGTTGGCAGAGGGCTGCATGCCCCATGGCTGTCAGATCATTATCCAGCCCAGGCCGCACCCTCATGACGTCGGCAGCGTTCATGTACTCCCAGGCAGGGCGCCCCTTGTTCTGCAGTGGGGCGATGCGCCGGCGAAGGAAATCCGAAGCAATCATCTCCACCTTCAACCCAGCAGCCCTGAGGCGCAGTATCCTGGTGATGGCGATGGTGAGCTTGCTGTCGTCAGGGTCCGCGACGCCCCAATCCTTGCCGCGGACCACCTTCTGCTTTCGCACCTCGCAGAACGGTTTGGGTTCCTTTTCCCAAACCCAGCACCACTTGCCGCGCCACTCATCCCATCTCTCGCGGTAGAGCCCCACTGGGTACGTCTCCTTGGTTGCCGTCCTCGGAATCCAAGCGATGCTGCCGGAGAGGGCGTCGCCCTTTTGGATGCGGGGATAGAAGTAGTGCCGGAAAAGTGCAGTGCTCGCGATGACCCCGACGAAATTCTCGCAAAGGTGCGCGAAGACGGACATGCAAGTCACGGCATTCGGCGTGAAATCTAGCAGCTGGAAGCCGTAGGTGAGCATGATATCTACGAAGAAATCCGAGTACGGAGGACAGAGGCCGCACCAGAAGTAATCGGCAAAGAAGGGATAATCTCCTGGCTCTGCCTTACGAGAAGCTACACTCACTTTGGTGGCTGGATGCGCCGTGGTCTCAGTCGCCCATGCGAACTGGTACCTCTTCTTCAAGGTCTCCGCGTCAAGCGTCGAGGGGAAGACAGCACGTTCCTTCCGCATCTTCGCCAACCTGCTCTCCGCGGCGGCCGCTTCCGCCGCCTTGCCCTTGCTCGGCTTGGGCGGCATGGTGGCTATGCAGGTGGGTGCTGAAGACGTCGAGAGCGCGGTGGAGGCGGGTGGAGGGAGACGAGCTCTGCTTTGGGCGCGAGGAAGAAGACGACGGCGACGGTTCTGAGATTGAGATTGGAAAGGCGGAGGGGGGTAAATGAGCAGTGCCCTCTGCGATTCCCTTTTTATGGGGAAGGCGCGAGGCAGGCTCTTTACCGCCCGCTTTTGCAGCGGAGTTTCCGCCCACGTCTCCCACGTCGCGCTATTAATGCGTGTAGTGGAGGGGCGCGGTAAAAGAGATAATGATTGCAAACAGTTATTCCCTGCCACGCGTGCCCGTGCACTGTTTTGGGCCTAGTCCAACAGGCCTGGCACCCGTGTATGGCCTAGGCCCGGGGGCTCCTGTCGGTGTACTAAAGTATGGGTCTCTTTTAGTACCCCTTACTTGTGCACGGGCAGTTGTAGCCGTACCGCGGCAAGCCTTGCCGGGGAATAGCTAGGAGTACTCACGAGACTAAGAGGCCAAGGAGACGTTCAAGTCAATGATCAGACCAGAAGACAGAAGGCCGAAGGGTGGTGGAGGCCCGGCAAGACCCTTGCCGGCAAGGCCTCGCACCCGGCAAGACCCGGTCCCGGCAAGGATTCAGTCCCGGCAAGCCCCGGGCCCGGCAAGGATTCAGTCCCGGCAAGCCCCGGGCCCGGCAAGGATTCAGTCCCGGCAAGCGCCGGGCCCGACAAGGATTCGGTCCCGGCAAGGCTCTGCACAGTGCAGCGCTATCGCTCCAGTGCAGCAGCCAGCCTTGTCGTTTAGGGCTTGTCCTCATGGTGACGTGGCGTAATGCTGGCCACGAGATACTTAAGCGGTGCTGATGGGATGGCTGCTTTTGCCCATCCCCTGTAAAGCTTTTCCAAGCCCAAGACGCTAAGAGACACCTCGACGGACACCTCACGGTGCATTTAATGAGTTTGTCCTAAGCCATCAGGGTTAGGTATGATAACACTGTGGTAACACTGTAGCTACTTTCCACCTCATGCCTTATCTCGTACGCCACTGTGGTAGCCCCTTTGACTTATATAAAAGGAGGCCCGAGGCGTATAGAAGGGAGACTTCGGAAGCTCATTCTGCATGCGTAGCTACTGAGTACTGTAGCTCCCAGAATTTGGCCAAGAACATCCACAATAATACAATCAAAGCAGGAGTAGGGTTTTACGCATCCGTGCGGCCCGAACCTGGGTAAATCCCCGTGTGCTGCTCGTTAGTTCTGCTCTTTGTGCAATCCTCTCCCCTTACCGAACCGTAAGGGATCTCCCTGATCCCATAGGTGTTCGTTTCCCACGACAACATATGTGATTGAAAGGAGTGAGCCATCAAAGTTCACTGTTCATTGCCCATATGATAGGTGTAGATGGAGGTTGCATGCATCACGTATGTTGAGGAGCAAGTTCATTCAGGTTTGTGTATTTCAGTATATACTGATTCTATTTTCAGATCATTGTGTAATGTTTCTAGATCATATTTTTTTCAGATAAAAAGGAACCCACACTAGCACACTTGTCCACCTGGAGGGGGAGGGGGGAAGGCTAAAACAAAGCTAGCAAAGAGTAGATGGGTGGCAGATGCAATTTTGGATTGGTTGAGAGAAAAACCAACACTTGGTCCAACAGAACTCCAAGGGAAGCTATTTGAAAGGTACAAGGTTGTTGTACCTTACATTAAGGTTTTTTATGGTGAGGAAATAGCTCTTGACAAGATTAATGGCCCTTGGAATGAGAGCTTTCAGTTGCTCTACACATTTAAAGCTGAAGTTGAAGCTGCTAGTCCAGGGAGTGTTGTAGAGATTGAGAAGCATACAGTTCCATACAAAATAAAAGGGAAGTCATTTGAAAAGGAGTGCTTCAGGAGGGCTTTTGTTTGTTTCAAGGCTTGTTAGCAGGGGTTTCTAGATGGTTGCAGGCCCTATTTGGCTGTTGATGCAACTGCTTCGAATGGAAGGTGGAGAGGACAACTGGTGGCAGCTTCTATAGTTGATGGACACAAGTGGCTATTCCCAGTTGCATTTGGGGTGGTGGAGGCAGAGTCCGAGGAAAGTTGGGTCTGGTTTCTGCAACAGTTGCGCAACCATATAGGTACACCCCCAGGTTTAGCTATACACACAGATGCTTGCAAGGGTTTGGAGAGTGCAGTGGAAATTGTATTCCCTGGAGTGGAGCATAGGGAATGTATGCGACACCTAGCGCAAAATTTCAGAAGCAAGTTGATGTCTACTACGCAACTTGATTCTTGTAGACTTTGTTGGGCCTCCAAGCGCAGAGTTTTGTAGGACAGTAGCAATTTTCCCTCAAGTGGATGACCTAAGGTTTATCAATCCGTGGGAGGTGTAGGATGAAGATGGTCTCTCTCAAGCAACCCTACAATCAAATACAAGAAATCTCTTGTGTCCCCAACACACTCAATACAATGGCAAATTTTATAGGTGCACTAGTTCGGCGAAGAGATGGTGATACAAGTGCAATATGGATGATAGATATAGGTTTTTTTAATCTGAAATTATAAAAACAGCAAGGTAGCAAGTAACAAAAGTGAGCACAAACGGTATTGCAATGCTTGAAAACAAGGCCTAGGGTCCGTACTTTCGCTAGTGCAATCTCTCAACAATGCTAATATAATTGGATCACATAACCATCCCTCAACATGCAACGAAGAATCACTCCAAAGTTCTTATCTAGCGGAGAACATAAGAAGAAATTGTTTGTAGGGTACGAAACCACCTTAAAGTTATCCTTTCCGATCGATCTATCCAAGAGTCTGTACTAAAATAACACCAAGTTATCCTTTCCGATCAATCTATCTAGAGTTCGTACTAATATAACACCATATGATACGCATCAACCAACTCTAATGTCACCTAGATACTCCAATGTCACCACAAGTATCCATGAGTTAATTATACGATACGCATTAACAATTTTAGATTCATAATACTCAATCCAACACAAAGAACCTCAAAGAGTGCCCCAAGATTTCTATCGGAGAACATGGTATGAAAACGTGCAATCAACCCCTATGCATAGATCCCCTAGGTCATCGGAATCCGCAAGTTGATGCCTCAACATATATCAAGTGAATCAATAGAATACCCCAATGTCACTACGGGTATCCCACGCAAGATATACATCAAGTGTTCTCAACCAAGATATTCAATCTAACATAACGACATCTCAAAGGGAAAGATTCAATTCATCACAACACGATAGCAAGGGAACATCATATGATCCGACTATATTAACAAAGTCCGTGATACATCAAGATCGTGACGTCTCGAGAACACGAGAGAGAGATTGAACACATAGCTACTGGTACATACCCTCAGCCCCGAGGGTGGGCTACTCCCTCCTTGTCATGGCCTCCGCCTGGATGATGAAGATGGCCACCGGAGATGATCTACCCTCTCCGGCAGGGTACTGGAATGCCTCCAGATTGGTTTTTTCGTCAATACAGAGAGTTGCGGCGGCGGAACTTCTCGTCTAGGGTTATTTCTAGGGTTTCTGAATATATAGGATTTTTGGGCGTCGGTATCACGCGAAGATGGGCCACGAGTGGACCACAAGACACCAGGGCACGCCAGAGGGGCCTGGCGTGCCCTGGTGGGTTGTGCCCACCTTGTGGCTCTTCTGGCCCTCCAACGAACTTCTAGTGCCTCTTTTGTTCCAAAAAATTTGTCAAAAAGTTTCGTTGCATTTGGAGAACTTTGATTTCTGCACACAAAAAAACAACACCACAGCAGTTCTGCTGAAAACAGCGTCAGTCCGGGTTAGTTCTAAATAAATCATGCAAAGTGCATCAAAACCATATAAAATTATTGTAAACATAGGTGAATATGGCATGAATACTTCATAAATTATCGATACGTTGGAGACGTATCAGCATCCCCAAGCTTAATTCCTACTCGTCCTCGAGTAGGTAAATGATAAAAGAAATAATTTATGAAGTGTGAATGCTAGCATAGTGCATAAGTTTGATCAATGATAATTTCAACCACTTTTCCTAGCATCATAACATCAACTCTTTCTCATAAAACTCATCATGATAAAGTAGCAACCAATTCACATGTTATGGTTCAAACAATGAATTCTCTTGAAACGTAACAACTTATGTTCTTAGTCACCGAACAATTGCAATTCAACTTATTCTCAACAAAGTCTAAGTAAAAGCTCCACATACTCAGTCATCATATAGTCTTCTATGATTGCTAGTACTCAAAGCATATTTTTAGAACAAATGGCATCCATCAAACATAGAGAAAGATAGGGGCTTAATATTTCGCCTCCCAACTCATTTATCATAGAGATAATTGTCAACAATAATAAATCATGATCAAATATATTTGACTGGATATATATTTTTGGATCTTTCCCCACCACATGATGCTTGCCAACTAATAGACTGAGGTTGGAATAAGAAGTTGACTCAACATGAGTAGTAAATAACATGAAAGTAAATAGATTGTCCCTTCGCAAAGGGAAGCAGTGATTTGCAAAGGTGCCAGGGCTCATTGTTTAAAAACAGGGATGAATAAGATTTTGGGAGGTGCACCCTTCCTGTCAACGTTACAACCAAGAGTTATCAATATCTTCCATGTTAAACACATTAGCGGCGGTTCCCAAGCGGTAAAAGTAAAGGTTTACTCCCCCTCCACCAACAAACACACTCCACGGCTAGCCGAATCCACGGGTAGCGTCCGTACCAACAACATTCCTGGGGGACTTTTGTTTAATTATTTGCATTTTTTTATTTCGGGACTGGGAATCCCTATTACCGCCCCTCTCGTGCAAGGACGAGTGAATAAACACTCATCATGAGAATAACCCGCTTAACATGGAAGATACTGACCGTCCCCGTCGCTCCATGAGTTGTCCAGGGACACAAAACAGATGTTTATTTGAATGTTTAGATGTAGCACATGCAAATTTACTTGGAATGGCAGTGAAATACCATATATAGGTAGGTATGGTGGACTCTTATGGAAGAAACTTGGCTCAAGGATTTGGATGCACAAGTAGTATCTCTGCTTAGTACGAAGTGTTGGCTAGCAAAAGGTTCTAAACAAGCACCGCATGTTGGAGGATCCATAACAATATAACTTCTATGAAAATATACACAACCATAACTCATTAGTTGTCTTCCTTGTCCAACTTCAACTAATTTGCTCAAGTTTGAAAATAATTAATGGGTATTCACAATCATAGAAGATGTCCAACATAATATATTTGTATGTGAAAGTTCTCTTCCTTATACTAATCATTCACGAATTGCTTGTATGACCAATATTATGATTGTCAAGCTTCAAAAGATTTCACTTTCTAAACCCAATGTGAAGCTACTACTAGGAATGATATGAACATATAATTTCAACTTCATGGTATTCAATTCTTCAACAATTTACTCATAGGATATAAGTGAAGCACAAGAGCAAATGACAAGCTACTCCAAAAAGATATAAGTGAAGATTAAGCGAGTAGTTAAGTAAATGGGTAGCCATTTGAGAAATCTGTCTCATCTAAAGACTTTCAGATTTAAGCATTTTATTCAAACAACAAACTAAATAAAAATAGCACTCCAAGAATAGCACATGTCATGTGAACGAATAAAAAATTAGGCTCCACATAGGCTAACCGATAGTTGACGAAGAGAGGTGGGATGCATAGCATCCCCAAACTTAGATGCTTGAGACTTCTTAAAATATTTACTTGGGGTGCCTTGGGCATCCCCAAGCTTGAGCTTTTGTATCTTTTTCAATCTTCTCATATCCCGGTTTCACCTATTCTCAAAAACTTCATCCACACAAAACTTGAAAAGAACTCGTGAGATAGGTTAGTGCACATAATAATAAATCAACTCTTTATGTACTGCCAAGACAATTCGCATAATAATTTTCAAACATTATCTAATGTATACTAACATTTCTACAATTTATATCTACCAATATAGGCTATGGAAACTATAGGATAAGTAGATAACAAAACTATGACAGCAATCTGTCCAAACAGAACAGTCTGTAGCAATCTACTAAACCAGTGTACTTTTGTAACTAAAAAAATTATGAAAGTTTAGTAAGTGATAAATAATTTATATGACAACATTGTGTAAAATTTTCAGAAACTTTCCACGTTCCAGTAAAATATGAAAATTCAAACACTACAGAAAAAGTTTATGTTTTTACACAGCACACATCAAACAAGCAATGCAAGCATCCTAAGGCAATTCTTGGAACTTTTTATTGAAAAACAATATTATAAGTAACACCTAACAGAGAACAACAAAATAAAATGATGCTCCAAGAAAAATTCATAACATGTGATGAATAAAAATATAGCTCCAAGTAAGATATACCGATAGTGTTGAAGACGAAAGAGGGGATGCCTTCCGGGGCATCCCCAAGCTTAGACACATGAGTCTTCCTTGGATATTACCTTGGGGGTGCCTTGGGCATCCCCAATCTTAGGTTCTTGTCACTCCTTATTCTCCTCATATCGGTGTCTCACCCAAAACTTGAAAACTTCAATCACACAAAACTTAACGGAACTTCGTGAGATGGGTTAGTATAATAAATAAAGATCATTCACTTAGGTACTGTAAATACAAGATTAATAATTGTTCTCACATAATACCTACTGTATTCTACCATTCACATAATTTATATCACTGAATATAAGCTACGGGAATACTAAAACAAGCAAACAATGCATGCAAAACAGAATCTGTCAAAAACAGAACAGTCTGTGAAGATCTGTAGTATAACCATACTTCCCTATCTCTAAAAATTCTTAAAAATTAGTAAAACCTGAAACATTTGTATATAAACACTGTGTAAAAATTTCAGATCATTATCACGCTCCAGTAAAAATTGAAAATTCCTGTACTGGAGTCAAAAGTTTCTGTTTTGGTTCAGCATCAATTCTTCTCATCTTGTGAGTCATCCCAAAGGCTTTACTTGGCACTTTATTGAAATAAAGGACACAAAACATGATTAATACAGTATCTTAATCATGTGAACACTCAAAAAAAGAAAGTAAAAGTGTTTGGTTGTCTCCCAACAAGCGCTTTTCTTTAAAGCCTTTTAGCTAGGCATGATGATTTCAATGATGCTCACATATGAATAGTAATTGAAACATGAAAGAGAGCATCATGAATCTCATGACAAGCACATTTAAGTCTAACCCACTTCCTATGCATAGGGATTTTGTGAGCAAACAATTTATGGTAGCAAGAATCAACTAGCATAGGAAGGCAAAACAAGCACAACTTTGAAACTTTGAATACATAGAGAGGAAACTTGATATTATTGCAATTCCTACAAGCATAAGTTCCTCCCCCATAATAATTTTCAGTAGCATCATGAAGGAATTCAAAAATATAACTATCACATAAATCATTCTTTTCATGATGCACAAGCATAGAATTTTCATTACTCTCAACATAAGCAAATTTCTTCTCATTCATAATAGTGGGAGCAAACTCAACAAAATAACTATCATGAGACACTTGATTTACATAACCACATTCAATATTAAAATCATGATGACAAGTTTCATGGTTACCATCACTCTTTATAGCATACATGTCATTATCATAATCATCATAGATAGGAGGCATGCTATCACCATAATAGTTTTGCTCATCAAAACTTGGGGCACTAAAAATATCATCTTCATCAAACATAGCACCCCCAAGCTTGTGGCTTTGCATATCATTAGCATCACGGATATTCAGAAAATTCATACTAACAATATTGCTATCGTGCTCATCATTCAAGGAATTATCATTAAGTATTTTCAAAATTTCTTCCTCTACCAATTGAGCACAATTTTCCGAATCCTTGTTTTCACGAAAGACATTATAAAGACAAAACAAATGATGCAACCCAAACTCCATTTTTTATAGTTTTCTTTTATAAAACCAAACTAGTGAAAAACAAGAAACTAAAAGATTTGATTGCAATATCTAAAGATATACCTTCAAGCACTCACCACCCCGGCAACGGCGCCAGAAAAGAGCTTGATGTCTACTACGCAACTTTATTTTTGTAGACTTTGTTGGGCCTCCAAGCGCAGAGTTTTGTATGACAGTAGCAATTTTCCCTGAAGTGGATGACCTAAGGTTTATCAATCCATGGTAGGTGTAGCATGAAGATGGTCTCTCTCAAGCAACCCTGCAATCAAATACAAGAAATCTCTTGTGTCTCCAACACACCCAATACAATGGCAAATTGTATAGGTGCACTAGTTCGGAGAAGAGAAGGTGATACAAGTGCAATATGGATGATAGATATAGTTTTTTGTAATCTGAAAATATAAAAATAGCAAGGTAGCGAGTAACAAAAGTGAGCACAAACGGTATTGCAATGCTTGAAAACAAGGCCTAGGGTCCGTACTTTCGCTAGTGCAATCTCTCAACAATGATAATATAATTGGATCACATAACCATCCCTCAACGTGCAACGAAGAATCACGCCAAAGTCTTATCTAGCGGAGAACATAAGAAGAAATTATTTGTAGGGTACGAAACCACCTTAAAGTTATCCTTTCCGATCGATCTATCCAAGAGTTCGTACTAAAATAACACCAAGTTATCCTTTCCGATCAATCTATCTAGAGTTCGCACTAAAATAACACCATATGATACACATCAACCAACTCTAATGTCACCTCGATACGCCAATGTCACCACAAGTATCCATGAGTTAATTATACGATATGCATCTAACAATTTCAGATTCATAATACTCAATCCAACACAAAGAACCTCAAAGAGTGCCCCAAGATTTCTATCGGAGAACATGGTATGAAAACGTGCAATCAACCCCTATTCATAGATCCCCTAGGTCGCCGGAATCCGCAAGTTGATGCCTCAACATATATCAAGTGAATCAATAGAATACCCCAATGTTACTACGGGTATCCCACGCAAGATGTACATCAAGTGTTCTCAACCAAGATATTCAATCCAACATAACAAAATCTCATAGGGAAACATTCAATTCATCACAATATGATAGCAAGGGAACATCATATGATCCGACTATATTAACAAAGCCCGTGATACATCAAGATCATGACGCCTTGAGAACACGAGAGAGAGAGAGAGAGTTTGAATACATAGCTACTGCTACATACCCTCAGCCCCGAGGGTGGACTACTCCCTCCTCGTCATGGCCTCCGCCGGATGATGAAGATGCACACCGGAGATGATCTACCCTCTCCGGCAGGGTACCGGAACGCCTCCAGATTGGTTTTTCATTGATACAGAGAGTTGTGGCAGCGGAACTTCTCGTGTAGGGTTATTTCTGGGGTTTCTGAATATATAGAATTTTTGGGCGTCGGTTTCACGCGAAGATGGGCCATGAGTGGACCACAAGACACCAGGGCGCGCCAGAGGGGCCTGGCGCGCCCTGGTGGGTTGTTCCCACCTCATGGCTCTTCTGCCCCTCCAATGAAGGTTCTAGTGCCTCTTTTGTTCCAAAAAATCAACAAAAAGTTTCGTTGTATTTGGAGAACTTTGATTTCTGCACACAAAAACAATACCACGGTAGTTCTGCTGAAAACAACGTCAGTCCGGGTTAGTTCTAAATAAATCATGCAAAGCGCATCAAAACCATATAAAAGTATTGTAAACATAGGTGAATATGGCATGAATACTTCATAAATTATCAATACGTTGGAGACGTATCACAAGTTCATAGGTAAAGTTTATGATGAGAACTTATGGCCAGCATCGTACACATGCAGTGAGAGGAAGCATGAGCATCATTTGAGAGTGTTGTATGCTCACAATCCTCTGGTGAAGGAGTACCTAGATGCACACCATGGAAAGTTGTGGTCAAGAAGCAAATTCAATGCAATATGCAAAGTAGACTATGTGACCAGTAACCTGGCAGAGTGTTTCAATTCAAAGATCAAGTCATTGAAAGGGCTTCTTATATGGCAAATATTTGATAAGATTTGGCAGATGATCATGATAAAGATGGCTCTTCGCAAAAGAATTGTAGAAAAAGAATATGTTGGCCATCTTATGCTCCCATCTCTTATTATGGCATTGCATGCCAAGGCAAGAGGACCGAGCAGAATGAAATGCATTCGAGCGGCGACACACAAGGATAGGTAACATATACTGACAGTAAAAACAGGGAATGGAGATATCCAGTTAACCTAGCAACTAGGGAATGCAGTTGTAGGCAATGGCAGCTTCGTGGGAAGCCATGCATACATTCCCTACATCTAATGACTGTTATCGGTGGTGAAGATGGTGAAGTTGATCAATACATCTCTGAATATTTTTCTATTGCCAAATTTAGGGCTGCTTATGCTTCCACTATGCCTGCACTCTTGGGAAAACACCAATGGAACATAGTAGATCCAGGGTTCAAACTACATTCTCCTATACTGACTAGGCCACCAGGAATACCAAGGAAGGACAGGTACAGAAGAGGTGAAGAGGGCCGTGTAAAAAGACGACGTAAGTGCAAAAAAAGTGGAATCCTAGGGCACATTCCTAGGTGACGTGGCTTGAGACTGCGTCGGTATTTCCCCAAAGAGGAAGGGATGATGCAGCACAGCGACGGTAAGTATTTCCCTCAGTTATGAAACCAAGGTTATCGAACCAGTAGGAGGATCACCACCACCCAATAAGCAGCACCTGCACACAAACAACAAATACTTGCAACCCGATGCGAAAGAGAGGTTGTCAATCTCTCTACGGTAAAAATATAGATTAGGTAGTGATAGATAGGAGAGATAGATCTCTCAAGAACACCAATAAAAAGAGTAAATAGGCAGCAATATGTTTTTGGGTTTTTGGTTTTGTAGATCTGAAAACAAAGATTGCAAAAAAGTAGATCGGAAAGCAATATGTTGGAAAAGTAGACCCGGGGGCCGTAGGGTTCACTAGTGGCTTCTCTCATGAGTATAGCGCACGGTGGGTGAACAAATTACTGTTGGGCAATTGATAGAAAATCGGATAGTCATGACGATATCCAAGGCGATAATCATTATATAGGCATCACGTCCAAGATAGGTAGACCGACTCCTGCCTGCATCTACCTCTATTACTCCACACATCGACCGCTATCCAGCATGCATCTAGTGTATTAAGTTCATGGAAAAACGGAGTAATGCAATAAGAACGATGACATGATGTAGACAAGATCTATTCATGTAGGAATAGACCCCATATTGTTATCCTTAATAGCAATGATACATGCGTGTCTTGCTGCCCCTTCTGTCACTGGGAAAGAGCACCGCAAGATCGAACCCATCACAAAGCACCTCTTCCCATGGCAAGAAAAATCGATCTAGTCGGCCTAACTAAACCAAAGATTCGGAGAAGAAATACGAGGCTATAAGTAATCATGCATATAAGAGATCAAAGAAGACTCAAATAATATTCATGGATAGAAACTGATCATGAACTCAAAATTCATCGGATCCGAACAAACACACCGCAAAAGTTTACATCAAATATATCTCTGAGAGACCATTGTATTGAGGATCATAAGAGAGAGTGAGGAAGCCATCTAGCTATTGCCTACGGATCCGTAGGTCTATGGTGGACTACTCACACATCATCAGAGAGGCACCTATGAGGAAGATGAACCCCTCCGTGATGGTGTTTAGATTGGATCTCGAGGTTCCGGAACTTGCGGCGGCTGGAATTGTGTTTCGTCAACTCCCCTAGGGTTTTGGGAATATTTGGGAATTTATAGGCATCAGAGGCGGTGCAAAGGGGTCCCATGGAGGGCACAACCCATCAGGACGCGCCAGGGGGTGGGTTGTGCTCTCCACAACCCACCTTCCTGGCTCTTCTTTGGCCCACTGGGTGTCTTCTGGTCTAGAAAAAATCACCAAAAAGTTTCGTCGCGATTGGACTCCGTTTGGTACTGATATTCTGCGAAGTAAAAAACAAGCAAAAATAGCAACTGGCACTTTGGCACTATGTCAATAGGTTAGTCCCAAAAAATGATATAAAGTTGTTATAAAATGATTGTAAAACATCCAAGAATGATAATATAACAGCATGGAACAAGCAAAAATTATAGATACGTTGGAGACGTATTACTAGGTTATGTACCAATCAAGTGGATGCTTCATTTGGAGAAGAGGAACAATGGACAGCAACAAATGCAGTTGAGAATGCAGCATTAGAGCAGATTGGAGCTAATGCAGAGGAGAATCTAGCATTAGAGCAGAGTGCAGCTAATGCAGAGGAGAATCCGACATTAGAGCAGATTGCAGCTAATGTAGAGGGGAATGAAGCAACTGAATTAGCACTGCTGACAGCTTGGATTATTACACATGGCAAAATTTGAATAATGAAAAAATAAATCTAGATCCTTCTTATTGACACTAAAACGAAGCTTTGGTGATTTTCTTGATTTTTTTAAAAATCCGTAAACCTATACCCACTATCCCTCTCTTTTCTAACTCTATACAACCTCGTACGTGATAGCTCATTTTTGTGAAAGGAGTTTTCATGAAAATGTCCATAAAACAAGTTTTTTTTGTCATAACCATGTCACATACAATGGTATTGTGTGCAGGTCTTCCATTTTTTGATTTTGTTTGAATTAGTTCTACTCATTTGAAGTTGGAAATGGTAGGTCACATCAAAAAAAGTATTTTCATAAAAATGTCCCTAAACCAAGTTTATATTTTTTTATGGTAACTATGTCTTATGAAACGATGAACCGCAAAGGTTTCATATTTTTTTGATTTTTTTGAATTAGTTAAGGTCATTTGAAAGTCGATCAAACCTAGGATAACCCCGCTGACCGGCTCAAAGCCCCGCAGCATCTTTCCAAACCCTAGCATCGAACTGTAGTCGTCCGATCATACCCTAGCGCCAAGCGACAACCCTCAGATATGGTCTTCTAGAAGGAATTCCGAGGGCAGGCTGCGCGCCGTTGGATCACATGGACTGCTCCGCATCATTGGATCGTTGGGGCGATCTGCGAGACGGCGAGAGGTTGGTTCTGCTCGCACACCACTGCGGCATTGCCTCCCCTTTCCTTTGCTTCTTCTTCTGCGGCGACGACAGGAGCCCCTCGTCTGCTTCGTCTTCCCTGGCGATGAGATATGTCAAGCTCCACCTTAGCCTTCCACCCCGTGTGGACCCTGTATGGTCAACTGCCCATGCTGCCATGTCCTGACTGCCCACGCACCGCGCCACTCAAATGGTTGACTTCGAAGGAGGACATGAGCGACAACTTTGGGCGCGAGTTCGTGAAATGCGAGAGCAAGCCAGAGGGGCAGGTTAGATCTCATGATTTCCCTCTTTTCTTTTAATTCTTTTTCGTTGGATCTTGGATTTAGGGCTCATGATTTCGTTTCAGATCGTGAAGAAGTGGACATATTTTGAATGGCTGGATGACTACGTTCTAAGGCTTCAAGGGAAGGGCTTGATTCAATTCAATGGGGCCGCAACCTGGGAGCTCAAGCTGCCGTCAGCCGTGTGGAATTTGGTGTCTGAAAGTGCTGCTCCGACAGTTGGGGATGCGGATCTGAAAGGAGAATTAAAGAAGATGAATAAGAACTTGAGGCAGATGATTCAATTGAACAAGCAGGCGAATCTGATAGCTTTAGGATTTTATTTTTGTATAGTTACCCTAGGATTTGCTTACTTGCTGGTCATCACTTGTTAGAGATGTTATTACTGCGGTGTAAGCTTAATTTGTGGATCATGTGCTCCCTGGGTTGCTTAAACTATGTCCCTGTTAGTACTCCAGCTCTGGTTGGGCCATCACATGGCGTTGACTGTCGAAGGCCCAAAGATAAAAGAGGCCTACGAAATGGTGCACGCGCTGGTTCTTCTTCTTTTTTGCTTATTGATTTGATTGCACCTACAGAGAATAAGTGCACGTTGATTCTGTTTTCCTTTTTGTTGATTGATTTGAAATATGGCCACCAAAAATTAGTTTACAGCATGCAAAATGGCCACAAACTATTCAAAAAAGCTTCTTTTTGTTCATAATATCGAGGGATATACTCCCTCCTTTCCGGTTTATAGGGCTCAAATATGAAATCTCATCAACCAAGGTGAATTCTAAGTGGATGGCACTAGTTTGAACTAGTCAATGAAATAATTCTCTCATATTCAATTTCCAAAGCAATAAATGTACCACCCTCCTTATCAGTTAGACTAAAAGCATGAATTAAATATGGCGTGAGACTCAAAGCATTTTAACTTAGTTAGACTCAAAATGAGCATAATATTATGGAAATCTGAATTTTTTATATGGCCACCAAACGAACGGACATGCACGCGCTTTCTCCTCGTCCGCCTCGGGGACGCGTGGTGGCCTTCCAACTACCCACACAACCCAAAGTAAATGCGCACATGCGGCGGGCCCCGGTCGTCAGCCACCTCTATTCGGGTCGTCGTCCTTCTTTAAGTGGAAACCCGTGGACAGTAGCTTCCACCCTTCCAAAGCCTAGCCTGTCCCTTCCAACCCCGACAGGGTCTACGGACACTAGATTGCCGGCGACAAACCCCTAGCCCGCCGGCGATAATTCGAAAAATTTAGCTTTTTTTCCCTTCTTCTTCTTTTCAACATCAACATGGCTAATTTTTCTAGCTTTAGTTTCCTTTTGGGTACCCTATCCTTTTTGACACTTCAAATAGCCCATTAGCCGTGCATGCCAAAACTTTGGAACACACAAAATATAGGACCAAAACACAAATATCACCGAATGGGCTACAAAATACCAAATAAAAGTAGCAAGCATAACATAGATATATAAATAGGGTAAGGTAAGTAGAAAGCATAACATAATTCTTACATAAAATACTATATAACACGACATAGGTAAATAGTTCACGTTACACCCAACGACATAACATAGAAATATATAAAAAAGCCCTAGGGTCTAACACCCTAGGGCAAGAAAAGCTTCTCTGTGCCTCCTCTTCACTACCCCGCCTCCCTGCCATTCTCGCCGAGGTGGTAGGGGAGGCTGTGGATGACGTTGTGGTTGGAGAAGACCTATCGACATCCGTGAAGATGTTGTAGGTTGTGAATGCGATGAGCTCGCACCCACACCAAAACACCTTGCCGAGCAGGTGGAACGCATCAAACCTGTTGTGGAAGTTGACGATGAGCCCTGACGGCGGAGAGCTGGAGTTTGGACTATTGGAGATATGCCCTAGAGGCAATCATGTATGATGATATTTCCTATGTGTTTATGAATAAAGATAGTCCTTGGACATTATCAGTAATGTGTAATAACAAGTACGTGACTTGTTTGTGAGACTATCCATTGTATGATGACTGTCCTAAATGGTCCCTAGTCGTAAAGGCTGTGTGGACACTCAGCCAGTTAGACTAGCATATGACACGGTGGATGGTTCGGTCTCACTGACCATGTAGCATTGGATGCTAGCCGAATAATGTGGACTCAGAAAGATCTGGTCAGATTTGACGTAGTCGGATCCGAGTCGAGATAAGGTCTGAGTTGGACAAACCCAACTATGAGACGCAGCGATAGGTCATCTGTGAGTCTCTAGTACAACATACGTTCTGTGTCCTAAGACCTGAGCCGGCGCATGTACTCAGAATGGTGACAGACTTGCTTTGGGCCAACCAAATGCTACTCCGTGACAGGGTAGTTATAAAGGTAGGTTTCGGGCTTGTCTAGACCCATGCTGTGAGACGTGGTCGAGCAAGATGGGATTTGCCCCTCCGATGAGGAGAGATATACTCTGGGCCCCTCGAGTGATCCGACCTGGATAAACGTGGCCATGCGATGAGGATTATGAGATAATCCGAAGTGTTGGTCGGATTCACCGGAACGAGAAAGAGGTCGTGCTGCAACAAGGATGACCATGTCGCCTTGAGCACGACAACATATATCGTGTGGCAAAGGGAACGGAAGTGTGAAGTACAGGTTCGCCTAACCAGCTTCATTGGACACTTGGAGTCGGCACGCTTTGCTAGAGGCCGCTACCGACTGGTCGAGCCAGATGTAATCTAACTCGTGACCAAGTGAATGAGAACCTAAGGGGTCGCGCGCTTAAGGGAAGGAACACGTGGGCTTTAGGATCTGTGCAAGGCCCAAGAGTTGAGCCCGCGCCGGATGCCTATATATAGTGGAGGTGCGGCACACCCATCTGGTTGATCACTTTGGCGCCGTCATTAGGGCTTTGCATGTGTTGCAGCTAGCCACCTCCACTTGCCGCCGCCGACTGTGTGATCGGACCTAGCAGTCCGCCGCACGGTGTTCCTCCTGCACGCACGGATACCATTAGAGGCGGTGCACTTGCGCCGCTCCTGTGAACCTGTACGTGGGATTCGGCGACCGGCTGTTCGAGGGAGATCGGACCGGCTGTTCAAGGGAGATCGGACGAGGAGGAGACGGACCACGCGAACGCGCTGCCCCAACTCTACTTCCGCAGCACGACACTGCGCGTCTAGTGGTAACGAGCCGTGATCCATCTCTGTAGCATGTTCTTGGATGTTCTGCGCGTAGGAAAATTTTAATTGGCATGCGATGCACCTACGGTAGAACCCAACAGTGGTATCAGAGCCTCTGCTATAGGATTTGGATTCAGATCGGATGCATATTTGATATGTGGAGGTGACGGATGAGATCTGTCATCGTTCATGAGATGGGTTGTGTGCACGGTTGATGAGATCAACTGCACATCGGGGTCATTAAGGCAATATTTTCTGTCCATCGGAATCGATGAGGTCGTGACACAACCTACCCCTACCGGTCGGTATCCTCCATCGGGGTTAACAGTGAAACGTAAATCCGAATCAGGTTCGCGATGATCGATGAGATCGGTCTGATCAGAAAATCCGGCGTGATCCGCCATCGGGACCGCCGTGTGCGTAGCGTCTTGTATTTCGTACATGATCACACAAACTGGTAGAATGCGATTCTATGCACAACTTTGTTTTGCAGGTTTGATGTGAATAGTATGGCTCATGTGTATTTGATGCATGTGTGTAACTTAACATGTCATGCGTGTCATGATTGTGAGCCGGCAGGAGCCAAAGTGCTGCCATTATATTGTATAACGACCTACGCGTCGACTTGTGATTCTCTGTAAATTCATTACTAGTTGTAGTAGTTGGAGGACAGAGATCAAGTTCGAGGCTTTGGCGTCCTGGTGTGACGAACAAGATGGAGTTCCGCCTTGGTCATCGGAGTTGGAGCCGGCCTGGAAGGATGTCCATGAAGGAGCCATACCATTTCACATATTTATGTTTATATGTGATTGATATTGCTTCTTGTTTTCTATGCATGTTAAAATGGTAGAAAGATCCCTCATAAATATCAAGCACATTGCCATTCCGGATGTTGCACCTTCGCACGTCAAGTACGTCTAGTGGTGGGCTCATAAAATTAAGGTGCTACTAGGTGTCCTTGAACTGGAGGGTTCGTGTTGGACACGGACATGCACTGCATCAGGTTAACTTGACAAGGCTATCAAAATGGTTTTTGGCCTTGTGGCAAAGAAGGTTGGGAGCCGGGGTATAAGATACCTACCCGACCGACAGGAGTCGTATAGAGATACGATTAGCAAGGAGTTGCTTACCGAATAGGCAAGTTGGCTAGCAGTGATGCTAAAGCTCACTAGTCGCTCACGCTAGACGGGTCCTGAATCACTGAGAGTTTGCGGAGGGATGCTGACTTCAGTGGGAGTAGTTCTGTTTAAGGCTTGAATTACTCTACATAAACACATTGCATAGCGATTGCATATTTTCTATTGTAGATCAATGGCACCACCTGCTCAACCCAACTTTGCATTGAAATCAATTCTGGAAAAGGATAAACTGAATGGAACAAACATTACCACCTGGTATAGAAATTTGAGAATTGTTCTCAAGCACGATAAAAAGGAACATGTTCTAGAGGATCCACTTCCAGAGGAACCTGCCGAGAATGCTAGTGCCAAAACCAAGAATGCCCATCAGAAACTCGTTGATGAATCAAACGAGATCAGCTGCCTCATGCTGGCTTGTATGGAGCCCGATTTGCAACAGCATTTCGAAAACGTTGACGCTTTCGATATGATCGAGAGTCTCAAGAGCATGTTTCAGGTGCAGGCTAGGACCGAAAGGTTCAACGTCTGGCAATCCTTGACGGATTGTAAGCTGAAAGAGGGTGATCCACTGAGCCCGCATGTGATCAAGATGATCAGGTACGTGCAAGCTTTGGATCGGTTAGGCTTCCCACTTGGGGACGAGCTGTCCACGGATGCAATTCTGGGTTCTCTTCCACCTAGCTATGGGACGTTCGTCTCGAACTATCATATGCACGACATGTATAAGAAGCTCACTAAATTGCATGTGATGCTTAAGGTGGCAGAGCAAGATATTAAGAAAGGCACACATCAAGTGTTGATGGTGCAGAACTCGGCTAAGTTCAAGAAGAGTTGGTCCAAGAAAAGGGGTAAGGCAAAGGGCATGGGGAAGGTTGTCTCCGCCGTTGCGCCGAAGCCTGGACCGGACTCAAAGACCGTGTGCTTTAATTGCAAGGAAACTGGTCATTGGAAGAGGAACTGTAGCAAGTGGCTTGCTGAGCATGGCAAGAAGGCCGGAAATGCTTCTTCAGGCAAAGGTACACTTGTTACATATGTTATAGACATTTACCTTGCTGACATACCTAGTAGCTCTTGGGTATTTGATACCGGATCGGTTGTTCATATATGCAACTCGATGCAGGGGCTGATAAGAACTAGGTGTGTGGCACAAGGGGAGATTGACATCAGGGTCGGCAACAAAGCAAGAGTTGTTGCGTTGGAGGTCGGCACGATGCAGCTCAAGCTTCCTTCTGGATTTATTTTGGAATTGAATAATTGTTATTACATTCCCGCACTTAGTCGGAACATTATTTCCGCCTCATGCTTCATGAGTCAGGGTTATGAATTCAGTTTAAAGGACAATGGTTGTTCACTTTATTTGAATGGAATGTTCCACGGCTATGCACCCATAGTAGATGGGTTATTTATTTTGAATCTGGAAACGGAACCAGTCTATAACATGAATGTCAAGAGGCATAAGCCTAATGAGATAAATCTGACATACTTCTGGCACTGTCGACTTGGACACATTAGTCTGAAAAGCATGAAGAAGCTCCATGATGATGGACTCCTAACTTCGTCCGACTTCAGGTCGTTCGAGACATGCGAATCATGCTTGCTCGGCAAGATGACTAAGTCTCCTTTTGCAAAGAGTTGCGAAAGGGCGTCCAGGCTGTTGGAGCTTATACACAGTGATGTGTGTGGTCCAATAAGCACAACGGCCAAAGGTGGCTATTAGTACTTCGTGACTTTTACCGACGACTTGAGTAGATATGGATATATCTATTTGATGAGGCACAAGTCGGAAACTTTTGAAAAGTTCAAAGAGTTTCAAAACGAGGTTGAAAATCAGCTCAGCAAGACAATAAAGCTTCTACGATCAGATCATGGAGGTGAGTACATGAGCCAGGAGTTTGATAATCATCTGAAAAGCCGAGGTATAGTACCTCAGCTCACACCTCCAGGAACGCCACAGAGAAACGGCGTGTCAGAACAGAGAAATCGAACCTTGTTGGACATGGTCCGATCGATGATGAGCAAATCGGATTTACCCTTGTCATTCTGGGGATACGCTCTAGAAACTGCAGCTTTCACACTTAATAGGGTACCATCAAAATTCGTAGATAAGACACCACATGAGATGTGGACTGGGAAGAATCCTAGTTTGTCTTTTCTAATGATTTGGGGTTGTGAAGCATTTGTCAAGAGACTCATGTCGGACAATCTTACACCCAAGTCGGATAAATGCATATTCGTGGGATATCCGAGGGAAACCTTGGGATACAGCTTCTACAACCGAGAAGAGAACAAAGTGTTTGTTGCTCGGAACGGGGTTTTCCTAGAGAAAGAGTTTCTCAGTCGGGAAGACAGTGAGAGAACGGTGCGACTCGAAGAAATTCGAGAGCCACTCGGGGACGACTCGGCTGGTGATGATATCATACCGGAGTTGGTCAGGGAACCCATAGTGGAATCGGCACCGGAGCCACGAAGGTCGGAAAGATTGCTTAGAGTGCGCGATGTGTTGTTGCTAGAAAGCGACGAGCCGACCATGTATGCGGAAGCGATGGTGAGCCCAGATTCCGAGGCATGGCTGGAGGCCATGAGATCCGAGTTAAAGTCCATGGATGATAATCAAGTTCGGGACTTGGTTGATCCGCCACCTGGCGTAATTGCCATTGGTTGCAAATGGGTTTTTAAGAAGAAAGTCGATGTGGATGGAAATGTTCAGATCCACAAAGCTCGGCTTGTCGCTAAAGGTTATGGACAAGTTCAAGGAATTGACTACGACGAAACATACTCGCTGGTAGCGATGCTAAAGTCGGTGAGGATCATACTAGCTATAGCTGCATATTTCGATTATGAGATATGGCAGATGGATGTCAAAATGGCTTTTCTTCATGGAAATTTAAAGGAGGATGTATACATGATACAGCCTGAAGGTTTTGTCGATCCAAATAATGCTAGTAAAATATGCAAGCTCAAGAGATCCATTTATGGATTGAAGCAAGCAGCTCGGAGTTGGAACATTCGTTTTGATGAAGTCATCATTGAACTTGGTTACATCAAAAAAGAAGAGGACTATTGTTTATACAAGAAGTCTAGTGGGAGCTTGGTAGTATTTTTGATCCTGTATGTGGATGACATACTGCTGATCGGAAATGATGTTTCGATGCTGAACTCAGTCAAGGAATCATTGAATGGCAAGTTTTCGATGAAAGGCCTTGGAGAAGCAGTGTACATTTTAGGCATTAAGATCTATAGAGATAGATCAAGGAGGCTGCTCGGCTTGAGCCAGAGCTCGTACATAGACAAAGTGTTGAAGAGGTTCAACATGAGTGAGGCCAAGAAAGGGTTCTTGCCCATCTCACATGGTATAAGACTAAGCAAGACTCAGAGTCCTACGACTTCTGATGAGCGAAACCGGATGAGTAGGATTCCGTATGCTTCGGCAATAGGACCCAGCATGTATGCCATGCTATGTACTCGACCTGATGTTGCCTATGCAATAAGCTTAACAAGCAGATACCAGGCCGACCCAGGTGAGAGTCACTGGGCAGCAGTGAAAACTATCCTGAAGTACCTGAAAAGGACTAAAGAGATGTTCCTAGTTTATGGAGGTGAGGAGGAGCTCTGCGTAAAGGGTTACGCTGATGCTAGTTTCCAAACCGACAGAGATGATTGTCGATCGCAAACTGGATTCGTGTATGTCATGAATGGAGGAGCAGTGAGCTGGACGAGTTCCAAGCAAGATACGGTGGCCGACTCCACAACAGAGGCCGAATACATTGCGGCTTGTGAAGCCGCAAAGGAAGGTGTTTGGATTCGGAAGTTCCTGGAGGATCTTGGTGTGTTCCCAGGCTGGGCAAAACCGTTGGACCTGTATTGTGACAATTCAGGTGCCATCGCACATGCCAAGGAGCCGAGACAACACCACAAGACCAGGCAGATAGACCAAAATTATCACCTGATACGAAAGCTCATAAAGAATGGTGATACTAATTTATGCAAGATTCATACGGATGAAAATGTTGTAGATCCGTTGACTAAGCCGCTTTCACAACCCAAGCAAGAGGGGCACATTAGAGCTATGGGCATTCGATGTCTATTTGATTGACTCTAGTGCAAGTGGGAGACTGTTGGAGATATGCCCTAGAGGCAATCATGTATGATGATATTTCCTATGTGTTTATGAATAAAGATAGTCCTTGGACATTATCTGTAATGTGTAATAACAAGTACGTGACTTGTTTGTGAGACTATGCATTGTATGATGACTGTCCTAAATGGTCCCTAGTCATAAAGGCTGTGTGGACACTCGGCCTGTTATACTAGCATATGACACGGTGGATGCTTCGGTCTCACTGACCATGTAGCATTGGATGCTAGCCAGATAATGTGGACTCAGAAAGATCTGGTCGGATTCGACGTAGTCGGATCCGAGTCGAGATAAGGTCTGTGTTGGACAGACCCAACTATGAGACGCATCGATAGGTCATCTGTGAGTCTCTAGTACAACATATGTTCTGTGTCCTAAGACCTGAGCTTGCGCATGTACTCGGGATGGTGACATACTTGCTTTGGGCCGACCAAACGCTACTCCGTGACAGGGTAGTTATAAAGGTAGGTTTCGGGCTTGTCCAGACCCATGCTGCGAGACGTGGTCGAGCAAGATGGGATTTGCCCCTCCGATGAGGAGAGATATACTCTGGGCACCTCGGGTGATCCGACCTGGATAAGCATGGCCATGCGATGAGGATTATGAGATAATCCGAAGTGTTGGTCAGATTCACCGGAATGAGAAAGAGTTCGTGCTGCAACAAGGATGACCATGTCGCCTTGAGCACGGCAACATATATTGTGTGGCAAAGGGAATGGAAGTGTGAAGTACAGGTTCGCCTAACCAGCTTCATCAGACACTTGGAGTCGGCACGCTTTGCTAGAGGCCGCTACCGACTGGTCGAGCCGGATGTAATCTAACTTGCGACCAAGTGAACGAGAACCTAAGGGGTCGCGCGCTTAAGGGAAGGAACACGTGGGCTTTAGGATCCGTGCGAGGCCCAAGAGTTGAGCCCGCACCGGATGCCTATATATAGTGGAGGTGCGGCACACCCATCTGGTTGATCGCTTCGGCGCCGTCATTAGGGCTTTGCATGTGTTGCAACTAGCCACCTCCACTTGCCGCCGCCGACTGTGTGATCGGACCTAGCAGTCCGCCAGACGGTATTCCTCCTGCACGCGTGGATAACATTAGAGGCGGTGCACTTGCGCCGCTCCGGCGAACCTATACATGGGATCCGGCTCCGGCGAACCTGTACGTGGGATCCGGCGACCGGTTGTTCGAGGGAGATCGGACTGGCTGTTCGAGGGAGATCAGACGAGGAGGAGACGGACCACACGAACGTGCTGCCCCAACTCTACTTCCGTTGCACGGCACTGCGCATCTAGTGGTAACGAGTTGTGATCCATCTCTGGAGCATGTTCTTGGATGTTTTGCGCGTAGGAAAATTTTAATTGGCATGCGATGCACCTTCGGTAGAACCCAACAGTTGGACGTAGTTCCTCCAGTCGGAACATCACCGGCGAGCCCGCCGGGAGGTGGGCGAAGCCCGCATGGAGGAACCACTTGGCCAAATCCCAGCCAGTCCTCCAGCATGAGATCATCCACACGCGGAGCGTTTTCTCCACGACGACGCCGGGGGGGGGGGGGGTACCGCATCTCTGGCCTGACTGGTGGCATCTGGAAGGTGGGGCCGTAGTACTCCACCTTCGCCTGGCTTGGAGAGTGCTCTAGATCTGGGGGAAGAAGAGAAAGGGAGCAGCACAAATGGATGTGTGGAGAATAGTTGGAGGGGTGGGTGGTTTAAATAAGGGCATCAGCCGCATGTTGCTACGTTCAAACGCCGCACGGCGATCGGTATGCCCTAGACTTTAATTACTACGCTGAATTAATGCTGCAGATGTTAAAGGCTGAAACGATGTGAACTAGTATGAATCAATCGAGGAGACGCGTGCGAGAAGAGACGAACCAGCAGCAACGACCGTCTCTGTGCCCACGGCGGCTCACAGGAAGGCTGCGTCAGTGGGGCATTCTGGCGGCGCGCATCGGCGCATGCAGGATGGCCAGCTGGATCATGCTACGCATGCATAGCAGGCTTATCGTGGAGGTGTGCATCAGTGCATGCATGCAGGTGTTTCATGCAATGGCTCAATAGTCCAACGAAACCACGGCCCAACAGTCCAACCAGCGCCACCCTTCAACACGGCCCCACTTGGCAAGTCCAACGGGCGACACAGTCCAGCGTGACCCCACTCGTCAGCAGTTAACGTTCAAACCTTTGACCAGACGGCATCCTCCGTTGTGACCATTCGTGAGGGTTTTGGACTAGGGAGTGGGGAAAAGTGAGCAAAAGTTAAGGACGTGGGGATGAATGAGTATAGCTAAGGAACCAGGGGCACAAGAATAGAAATCCCATTTTAGTATTACTGCTTTAGGCTGCTCACAACTTGTAGGCATAGTATTTAAATCATCCAAGAGACAAAAGATTGATTCATGTGCTCCTTGTGGGATCGATACTCTTACTTTGAAAAAGCTACAACTAAACCCTATGCACTTGCAAGCCATCAGCAACCTACCCCTTGGTCACGCCACCCAGGCTCGTGGGGCCTCTGCGGCTACGTTTAACCCAATTCATGGCCTATAAATTCCCAATATTCCCGAAACCCTCAGAGACAGACGAGAGAATTTTATTGCTATCACAAGTCTCTGTTACGAAGCGATCCCATCTGGAGCCATGTTTCGATGCTCTTCCGGAGGTGGATGCCACCATGGGAGGCCTCTTCATCAAATTTGCTACCTCCATGATGATGTGTGAGTAGTTCTGTCAGGATCTACAGGTCCATAGTAGTAGCAAGATGGCTTCTTCTCTCTCTTTTGAATCTTCAATACAATGATGTCCTCTCAGATCAATCCGATGTATTTCTTATGGTGTGTTTGTTGGGATCCAATGAATTGTAGATTTATGATTAGATTGCTCATTCAATATAATTAAATGTTTTCAAGTTTCTTTGTTGTATGATTGGGTAGCTATTTATGCTTTTTGAGTTATTTATCTTCTCTGGCCAAAATAGATGGGTAATTCTTCAGAGAGAGTGGTGCATAATAGTGGGTTTAACCTCACGGTGATCTTGCCTAGTGAAAAAGGGGAAAAGTCACGTGATGTTTTGTTGCTACTAAGGATAAACAATAGGGATTGATCTTATTGCTTGGTTTCCTTCCGTCTACGTCATGTCATCTTTCATATTGCATTACTATTTTTGCAAACTTAATAATTCGAGATGCATGTTGCATAGCGGTCTTGGGAGTTGAGTAATAATAGTAGATGCAGTTGGATTAATGGTCTACTTGGCACGAACGTGATGCCTATTCAAGATTATGCATGAGTCTTACATTCTTAAGAAGTTGGTCCAATTTCTCTCAACATGCAAAGTGTCCACCTCAACGTCCCACTAAGCAATGCATTTAAGTCTTCTCTCCCACTAAGCCATGCAAAATCATCCACATAAGCGAGTCATGCATTTAACTTAGAAATTACAATTAGCATTAGTTTATGCATGTAACGTTGCCACATCATATATTCATGTTAGTCATCCTTCACATTTTTGTTTGAAATGACCTTTTTAACTGTAATTCAAAAGTTTTTATTGTATTTTAGACACTTCCTTTTACTGATTTTGAAGCTTATACTTTCTTTTCATTAGATTTAGTTATTTTTAACAACTACTATGCATTTTTTAAATAAAGTTACCGAAGCAAAGCGCGGGAAGAGAGTCATCCTCACTACTCTATTTATCTTGACATGCACACATGCCAACTCAACTATCATGCCATATCAGCAAGCATGCAATTAAACTACCAAATTTCGTTGCTCTACCATGTTGCCATGTCATCACTTATGTTTTCATTTTTGTTCTTTCTTTGCTTCAGTTTACTAAATGTGAGTCCATTATGTCATCCATGCAAATTTAAGCAGCAGAAACGGTTGGCTATTCACATCCTCACTATCTCATTGATATCCATCTTCTCCACAAAACAAGTCTAGGAGTAACAGCTGAAGGTATCGCTTCATAACATGTCCTTCTCACATGAGTTCTTCTAATAAATAGTAACGACCTCATAATTTGACAAGGATTCATGATCTTTTCCTTTCCTTGTTCGATCTCTTCCGTAGAACCCAGATCAACATGGGTACTATACTACTGTACATACCTAGAGGTTCAGAGGCCGGCGTTGGTACGGGAAGACGATGGCACCAATTTTTCTCTCAGCGTGGACAACATCGGTGCTGAGATAGCGATAACAACGAGGCGGGACGGGAGGGTGAAGCGCTCCATGTTATCGACCATGCCGGCCAAATCGGACGGGGGCGCCGCGGTCTCGGGGCGCACTGCCATTGAGGATGTTACCGCAGGAAACACCATGAAGCCACCTCGATCATGCCATTGGCCCGCCTTCTCCCATAGTGGCATGTAGCCTAGCAGGGTCAGGCATGCATGCATCCCATATCCCTTACTATTGCTCCACCACACATCATCCGTATGATTTCGATCCGCTATACGAGCATGTCATTACATTGCGTCATTGCCGCTAGGATACCTCATTGGCCTCGGCTTGCACACTCCACCTACTCCTCACAACATCTGTTTATTCAACTGCAGCACATCTAGTTGTTGTAAAGGAGAGAAAAAACCTTCATGTATGGATCTTAAAGTCTTAAATCTTGTGCTTCCTTACTGTTTCTAGCGTAAACTGCCATGACGTCTATTTTATGATCTAGATGCCATGCATACATATATCACTATGTAAGTTCAGCAAAGTCACATATCTGAGAAAGGTTAGCGATGGGAGTTCATTCAAGGTGCAGACATGTAATTTTTATTATAGTATTAATTCCTAATTTTTTATTAGTAGCACACCAGATGCATTGTATTCTTTCCATTGAGATGATCAAAGGTAAGATTTTCTGCAAATTTGGTTAGAAAACTGATCGTACTAAGTAAGTTGATTTCAGAGTTACACATTAAATCCAAGCCATCCTTTGCTGCAAAGAATTTCTTATTTTTATTGTCTTACTCTTTTTCCCTTTTCTGTGGGCCCCTCTCTTTTAAATTGTTTATTACACTACCATACCGCTGCAACACCCAGGGTATTGTCCATTGATCATAGTCATGAATTGCTACTTTTTTGTCAATTGCCCAACATTAATTGTTTACCATGCCATTACCTGCTTTTGAGAGAGCTGCCACTAGTGAACCTATGGCCCCAGGTCCACTCTATTATTATATGTATTGCTATATTGTCTCTTTATTATTTTTCTATTTACCATATCATTATCTATCAATATTTGCTTTTAACCTTGTGACTAGCAAGACTAGGGGATTGACAACCCCCTGCCAAGTTGGGTGCAAACACTTGTTTTGTTTGTGTGTAGGTGATGCTTTTCATGTTAGCTTGGAGAATCCTACTGGTTCGATAAACGTTGAATCTTAACTAGGGGAAATACTTTCTGCTGAAGTACTACATCACCTTTCCTCTTCGGGAAAATGCAAGAACTCCCACGGGAGTAGCCGTTCCCTCATCATGTTCCAACTTCCAATGAACTTCCTTTTATGTTTCCCATTAGCGATCAAATGGAAAAACTTGGTATTATTATCACCCCCTCCCCCGAATGTATTTCACTTTGGCTCGTTCAACTTATTTAATATCTTATCTCTGAAAAGTTTAGCCAAACTCACTCTGGCTTCCCCTTTAGCAGCGCATTATGCTAATCCAAGGGAAGAAGTTTCCTCTTGTGACGGGATGCTCGATGCATGTCATTGATGGTGGCTTACCCATGAAGGGTGGTACCCTATCTCCCATTACTTATCTACATGATGCTTCACACACCACTGACCTGATAGTATTTTGGCTCGTCACTGGCGGGCAATTCCACAGTACCGATGACAAGATTAGATTTGACAAAATATTTATTGTGTTGTTTAATAATATCGACCCTCTCAGTTCCATACCTTAGAATGATCATGACATGGTTACTTGTCAATATGTACATGTGTTTTTTTGCTGGAATATGTATATGTACTAAACAACTATGAATCATTAGAGACAACTGACATGCATTTAATTATTTTTATTAAGATCTAAAGAAGATTCACAAGAGAGAGACCTCATCCTCCATGAGTATTTCATTGAATTAAAAAATAACTTTGTTTTATCATTATCATCCTACATACTCGAGAACGAGTATTGGCATTTTGGATGGCAAAACTAAGAGCAACCTCCACGGGCTGACCCAAACAGACGCCTGCTTTGTCCGCTTTTTGTCTGTTTGGGTCGTCATGATAGGATATACTAGTAATCTCTCGATCTAGCTCTCCGAAGTAGTAGCTTAGTACAAGAATTACACGAATCTTAAGTTGTTCTTGCGATACATGGGAATAAAGAGGAAAAGAGTGGGTAGCCGCCGCCGATGACTTGATCCTCTGGATGTCTCCTGCCTTGCGTTTGGTGGTAGAAGTAGCTGCGGTAGGGTTCCGGCTGTTGGGCGTCAGTTGGCCTAGTCCGGCCCGTGGACTCACGGGTTGGGATTCCTCTGGCATGTCGGTCGTGTGGCAACATGGGAGCTGGTGGAGCCGCTGCCCCCTGGGTCCTCCTCGTGAGGGGTCTTGACATCCCCCTCCTTGAGACGAGTCTTGTCCCCAAACCTCAGCTTGCGGGAAACACGCGACGAGACTGACCTTGTTTTCCCACGTTGTGCCCATTGTAGCAGAGTTGGACCAGCACACCTTGATCTATTCCCAGACGCCCCCATTCCTCTTGCGCCAACGGGTTTGGAGGACTGCCACTGGAGCTGCTAAATCGTCAGCAGAGTGTGGGAGGAGAGGTTTGATACGTCCATTTTGCATCATGATTTCCTATTGTTATTTACTTTGTTTTGTTGAATAATAATGCCTTTGGGAGTGATTCTAATGCCCTGTCTCTCATAATATGCAAGGTTTACACAAAGAGGGAGAATACCGACAGCTGGAATTCTGGACCTAAGAAAAGCATGTCAGGGATACCTATTCTGCACAACTCCAATGAAGCAGAAAATTTACGGAGATTATTTTTGCATTTAATAAAAAATACCGGAGCAGAAAACTACCGGAGGGGGCCTCCCAGGTGGGCACAACCCACCAGGGCGCGCCAGGCCCCCCTGGGCGCGCCCTGATGGGTTGTGGCCACCTCGGCCCACCTCCGGTGCCCATATTTTGGTATATGGTCACTCTTGACCTAGAAAAATCAAAGGAGGACTTTCGGGACGAAGCGCCACCGCCTCGAGGCGGAACTTGGGCAGGAGAACTTTTGCCCTCCGGCGGAGCGATTCCGCCGGGGGAACTTCCCTCCCGGAGGGGGGAAATCGAAGCTATCATCATCACCAACACCCCTCTCATCTTTGGGAGGCCAATATTCATCAACATCTTCAACAGCACCATCTCCTCTCAAACCCTAGTTCATCTCTTGTGTTCAATCTTTGTACCGGAACCTCAGATTGGTACCTGTGGGTGACTAGTAGTGTTGATTACCTTGCGTAGTTGATTATTATATGGTTTATTTGGTGGAAGATTATATGTTCACATCCATTATGCTATTTAATACTCCTCTGATCTTGAGCATGATTATTATTTGTGAGTAGTTACCTTTGTTCTTGAGGTCACGGGAGAAGTCATGTTGCGAGTAGTCATGTGAATTTGATTTGTGTTCGATATTTTGATGATATGTATGTTGTGATTCCCTTAGTGGTGTCATGTGAACGTCGACTACATGACACTTCACCATTCATGGGCCTAAGGGAATGCATTGTGGAGTAGTTATTAGATGATGGGTTGCTAGAGTGACAGAAGCTTAAACCCTAGTTTATGCGCTACTTCGTAAGGGGCTGATTTGGATCCACATGTTTAATGCTATGGTTAGACTTTGTCTTAATACTTTTCTCGTAGTTGCGGATACTTGTGAGGGGGTTAATCATAAGTAGGTTATTAGTTCAAGTAAGAACAGCACCTTAGCACCGGTCCACACACATATCAAATTATCAAAGTAGCGAACACGAATCAAACCAACATGATAGAAGTGACTAGACGAAATCCCCGTGTACCCTCAAGAACACTTTGCCTATTACTAGTGATTGTTTTGTCATGTCCTTTCCCTCAAAAGGATTGGGCTACCTTGATGCACCTTGTTTACCATTACCGTTACTTGCTTGCTACCAATTATCTTGCTATCAAGCTATCTGTTACCTACAATTTCAGTGCTTGCAGAAATTACCTTCCTGAAAACCACTTATCATTTCCTTCTGCTTCTCGTTGGGTTCGACACTCTTACTTGTCGAAAGGACTACGATTGATCCCCTATACTTGTGGGTCATCAAGACTCTTTTCTGGCGCCGTTGCCGAGGAGTGAAGTGCTCTTGGTAAGTGGAAATCGGTAAGGAAAAACTTATACTACATGCTGAAATTTATCGCTACTTGCTACTATGGAAAACAATCCTTTGAGGGGTTTGTTCGGGGTATCTTCACCTCGACCGGAACCACAATTAGTTGCCCCTCAACCTACAGCAGCTACTGAAAATGTTACTTATGAAATTCCTTCGGGTATGTTATAATAACTGCTTGCTAAACCTTATGCAGGAGATGGAACTGAACATCCTGATATGCACCTTTTATATGTGAACGAAATTTGTGGATTATTTAAGCTTGCAGGTTTACCCGGTGAAGTTAAGAAGAAGGTTTTCCCATTATCTTTGGAGGGAAAAGCATTGACATGGTATAGGCTATGTGATGATCTTGGATCGTGGAACTGGAATAGTTTGCAATTGGAATTTCACCAAAAGTTTTATCCCATGCATCTAGTTCATCGTGATCGGAATTATATATATAATTTTTGGCCTCGTCAAGGAGAAAGCATCGCTCTATATTGGGGGAGGCTTAAGTCAATGTTATATTCATGCCCCAATCATGACATTCCAAGAGAAGTTATCATTCAGAATTTTTATGCTTGGCTTGCTCATAATGATCAATCCATGCTCGATACTTCTTGTGCTGGTTCTTATATGAAGAAGACTATTGAATTCAAGTACGATCTCTTGGAAAGAATTAAACGCAACTCTGAAGATTGGGAACTCGACGAAGGTAATGAGTCAGGTATAAAGCTTGAGTTTGATTGTGTTAAATCTTTCATGAATACCGATACTTTTCACAAGTTTAGCATTAAATATGGACTTGACTCTGAGATAGTAACCTCTTTCTGTGAAGCATTTGCTACTCACGTTGATCTCCCTAAGGAGAAGTGGTTTAAATATCATCCCCCTATTAAATAAGAAATTAAAGAACCGGTCATAGCAATAGAAGAAAGCATCTTTTACAATGTTGATCCAGTTGTGCCTACTGCTTACATTGAAAAACCACCTTTCCCTGTTAGGATAAAGGAACATGCTAAGGTATCAACTGTGGTTCGTAAAAGTAATATAAGAGCACCTAAACCCCCTGAGCAAATCAAAGTAGAACCTAGTGTTGTTATGGTTATAGATCTCTTGGTAGAAAATATTGATGGGCATGTTATCTACTTTTGTGATGAAGCTGCTAGAATTGCTAAACCTGATGAAAAAGATAAACATAGACCCATAGAAGGCATGCCTGTTGTCTCAGTCAAAATAGGAGATCATTGCTATCACGGTTTATGTGATTTGGGTGCTAGTGTAAGTGCTATCCCTTTTACTCTATACCAAGAAATTATGGATGAAATAGAACCTGCTGAAATGGAAGATATTGATGTCACTATTAAACTTGCTAATAGAGACACTATCACACCACTTGGGATTGTTAGAGATGTTGAAGTCTTGTGCGGGAAAGTAAAATACCCTACTGATTTTCTAGTCCTTGGTTCCCCACAAGATGACTTTTGTCCTATTATCTTTGGTAGACCTTTCTTGAGCACCGTCAATGCTAAGATAGATTGTGAAAACAAACTATCGGTGTCAGCTTTAGTAATGTGTCGCATGAGTTTAATTTTTCCAAGTTTAGTAGACAACCTCATGATAAAGCGTTACCTAGTAAAGATGAAATAATTGGTCTTGCTTCTATTGCTGTACCTCCTACTGTAGGATCGAAAGTATGTCTAGAGAGGGGGGGGGGTGATTAGACTACTTGAGCAAATAAAAATTCTACCTTTTCCCAATTTTAAGTGTTGGCAGATTTTAGCGATTATAGCAATTCAAGTACACCCTACACATGCATGTCTAAGAGTATAGCGGCGGAAAGTAAAGACAAGCATATGAAGTAGAGGGTAGGGAGGAAGATCAAACGCAATTTGTAGACACGAAGATTTTTCCCGTGGTTCCGATAGGTGGTGCTATCGTACGTCCACGTTTATGGAGTCTTCAACCCACCGAGGGTAATGGTCGCGAGAGTCCACGGAGGGCTCCACCCATAAGGGTCCACGAAGTAGCAACCTTGAATATTCCATAACGGCTTCCGTTCACGAAGGACTAGCCTCACTATGGGTAGATCTTCACGAAGTAGGCGATCTCCTTGCCCGTACAAACTTCTTGGTTCAACTCAACAACACGAAGTAGGAGGCTCCCAAGCGACACCTAACCAATCTACGAGGCACCACCCTCCAAACGGTAATAGGCTCGGCAATGTCGATGAACTCCTTGCTCTTGTGCTTCAAGATGATAGACTCCTCAACACACAATCACTCTCTCACAGATTTGGCTATGGTGGAAGAGATTGATTTGGTGGAAAGCAACTTGGGGAGGCTAGAGATCAAGATTCATATGATAGGAATGGAATAGCTTGATCTCAACACATGAGTAGGTGGCTCTCTCTCAGAAAATTGGATGAGGCAAGTATGGAATAGTTCTGAGTGCTTCTCTTTCGAGTGGGTGGTGGTGAAGGGGTATATATAGGCATCCCCAAAAAATCCAACCGTTACACCTAAAGGGACCAACTCGGTTACACCGAAGTGTAAAACTCGATGGTACCGAAGTGACCAAAAGGCAGTAACTTTTGAATCTCGGTGAGACCGATACATAACTCTCGGTGGTACCGATTAGGTGACCAATGGTCAGATTGCACAACTCGGTGACGCCGATCCAAAAAACTCGGTAAGACCAATTTTATGAAACGAGGTAACAGAAAGTTGGCAAGCTGAACTCGGTGGCACCGATGCAGAATCGGTTGCACCGAATGGCTAGGGTTTGGCATGGGTCTGTCTCAGTTTGGGAATCGGTGGGACCGAGTGGGAATTGTTGGTAGCACTGATTTTCAAGATAGGCTTGGACAGACTTTTGTGGAAGAGTTTGTGGGTGTTTTTGGTGACTATCACTTGTGCACGTGGAGCATCTTGTTCACCAATAGTACCTTACCCGCTTTTAATAGTATTGCCTTTCCTATGGACTCAAAGTGATTTCTCACAAAGTAAAATGTAGAGTCCTCTTGCTTGAAGCTTTGCCAATCCATTTTCTTGCATCTTGGGGTATCTCCACAATCCTTTTGCCAACCCATCATTGAACTTTTCCTGAAATATACTTCGTGGAAACATTAGTTCAATGACATATATGTTGTTATTAATTACCAAAACCACCAAGGGAGCAAATGTGCTTTCAATCTCCCCCTTTTTGGTAGTTGATGACAACATATAGATCAAAGCTTCGACATATGATATAATGAATGAATATAATCGTCGCTTTGAGAATTATGTGATAAGCAAGAGCTCCCCCTAAATTTGTGCATTATTTTGAATTTGCGTTTGAATGCAAATGCACAATCGATTAGGTACACGGGGCACTCTTTCATGTCACATACAACTTGGTGGTGTGCGAGAGTAATAAGAATGAATAGCATAGGACAATACAATCAAGTAAAGGTGAATGATCATCTCATAAGCATAAAAATGATAGGAAATAGTAGCAATACACATCAAGTGTATGATCAAACACCAACAAAGTTTAACACAACCAAACCAAAAGATATCAAATGTTTTGAAAAGCGATAAAAACCAACGCTCTCTCTCTCTCTCGAAGCCTAGAGATCTATATACATCTTCTCCCCCTTTGGCAACAAGTTACCAAAAAGTTCAAAGGTATATAGCTAATCGTTCTTCTGGGGCTGATCTCCTCCGGTGGCCGATGAAGGAGTCGAGAGAACGGCTTCAGTGAAGACTTCTGCAGACGTCATGGACGGAGTCGGAGTAGCAACTGGAGGTGCTGGAGGAGCTGAAGAAGTTGTAGCAGGTGCTGATGAAGAAGGTCGCAACTCTGGAGCTGGCACTGTAGCTGATCTAGCCTGAGTAGTGAACTGAGTGCTCGGTCTGAGAGGTGCATGATCCTCATCATCATCATCATCTGTTGAATGAGGGCTAGGCACTGCGTCAACTTCCTTCTTGAGCTCATCAATTGTCTTAGTCAGCCCATCCACCTTGTTGTTGAGGGTGTGAAATTTGTTGTCAACAATCCTCGAAAGGCTCGCCTGGTTCTTCAATATCTCGCTGATGTCCTTCTGCATGCTGAGCACAGAGCTGAGTAGGAGATCCATCTGCTCACTCCTAGACCTGGGCACCTGAGAACTGGAGTCTCTAGCTGCCTCTGCATGTGCCTGTGCTGTAGCTGAAGTGGGATGATCTGGGTCCATCACCACAACGTTGTCTTCTAGATCTGGCAATAGTGGCAAATGTGGTCGGTCAAGTGCAAATATGTGCTTCTCCAGCTTGGAGTTGATAAGCATCTGAATATAGGGTGCATAGCAACATGAACGCTTCTGATTAGCAGCAACCCTCTTCACAGTCTCCACTATCAGATCCATCACTCTGAATCTTGTATGTTGATCTAGATGGAGCAGCATGTTGATGGAGTATCCTCAAATCATCTTCTCATCTCCAGACTTAGGCATCAAGGTATGCCTCAATATAGTGTTGATAGTGCGAAGACCAGCCTGGAGGAAGTAAATGGATCCTAGCTTGTGAGACTTCAGATGTGCAGCAGGGATCTCATTGTACATGTTCTTCATGACATTGTGGCTTGCCTTGGGCTCATTGTAGACATTGATGTCACCACCTTCCACTTCTGGGACTCCTAAGATGGTAGCCCACTCCTCAACAGTTGATTCATATATTGCTCCTTCAGTCATCCATACAATTCTACCATCTCCATAGAAATGAGTAGTGGACTAGAATTGCATGATCATTTCATCGTTCCAAGCAGTAAATTCCTTACCAACAAACTCATCAAGTCCAATGCAATGGAAGTTGTCTTGCACACTTGGGAAGTAATCCTCATTCTCCTTGATGTATTTCCAGTCCACATACTCATGTCACTCACAGCAGGGCTCTTATCAAGCAAGATTGTTTCATAGAAATCTTGTTGCTCCTTGGTATAGAACCTATAGTCCACAGCAGTCTTCCTCCTTTGTGAATATGGATCAACAGCTCTCCATTCTCTCAAACCAGAGTCCTTCCTTTTCTTCATATCCTCAGCAACAGGATGGCTGGCATTATGCTCTGGAAGGTGTGGCCTTAGCTTCATCAAGGCTGACATAGCATCATCCTCAGCTTCCCTGAAAGTGGAGGTCTTGTTCTTGGAAGAAGCTGGGATTTCTCTGGAGAACCTCTTGGGTTTGTCTACAACTGCCTTCTTGGGGGCAGTCTTGGTGCCCTTGGATGAGGTGGCCTTAGGCATAGCATCAGGCATGATCCTCTTCTTCTTAGGAGGAGCCTTAGCAGCTGGCTCTTCCTCCTCCTCTTCAGCAGCAGCCTCTGCTGGGTCCTCATACATAGAGGTAGGCCTGCCCATGACATGAATGATCCCCTTTCCGCTCTTCTTCTCCCCTGCCTTCATAGGCATAGATTTCTTGGAGGGCTCAATAGTCATTGTTGCCCTAGAGATCTCTGGTGCTCTTGCTGTCCCTGAGCTAGCATACTCTTTCCTTATAGCCTTCTTCTTCTTGGATGAAGAGGCATCAGCAGTGCTCTTGGCAGTATCATCTTTCTTGGACTGCTCCTCAGGAATAAAGTCCTCATCTTCTTCATCTGAGTTGAGCTTCCTTCTTACCCTGGTTGCAGCCTTGGGCAAATTTGGAGAGCTAGGAACATCATCATAGCTCCCTTCAGGACTAGTGCCTGAGCTCATGTCAACACTTTGTTCGCCGAGATCATTCTGGCTATCGTCAGGATCTGACAACTCTGACCCTGTGAAATAGAGCATAGAAGAGTGGATAGGATTGAGTCATCACAAAATGCAGATATTTTTCAAAGGTTTCAACAAAGAAATCCTTAGATATAGTTTTCAGCAAAAAGGGATTTTGGTGTCACCGAGTCAAACATTTCAGTACCACAGAGACACACAGAACTCTTTACAGAAACTTGGCAGTAATTTCGGTCATACCGAGAATTGCCCCTCGGTTTCACCGAGACTGTCCTCAGCGGCCCAAAACAAAATTGGTAGAGCCGATTTTTCTGACTCGGTATCACCGAGATTCGATTTTGTGGACGACTAGACCTATTTTTTTTCGATCGCTAGGCTAATGAGATTTCTAGAGGATTGGGAGCATTGCAATCGGTGGATTATCGATAAAAGTTACTCTAATGCGTGTGAATCGGAAGGGGAGCGCAAAGAGGGCCGGATCCATACCCTATCTTGGTGAAGGATCCGCTAAGGCGATGACGGCGGTGAAGATTTGGTCGGCAGCGGCGATTCCCAACGGCGGAGACGCACGGGGAGGCAAGGGCGACGACTAGGGGTCCGGAGCGGCAGCTTAGGGTTGGAGGAAAACAGACTTTTGCGGTTGAATTTCAAAAGTCGGGTCCGCCAGGTTATATACCCTTTTCTGTCGGTGACACCGGTTCAAAATTATCGGTGCTACCGAGTTTCTCAACTGTCAGTTGACAGGGAAACTCGGTGTAATCGAGAATAAGGAATCGGTGTTACCGAGATTGAAAACCAGATCAACCCTAGGCATTTGGCGAGACCGAAATTTTGGTATTGGTTTCACCGAGATGCACTTGGGAGGTTTTAATGGTCAGTCCTTTGTCGATACGGAACTCCGAGTGCTCCTCACACAGAGGGATCGAAAAGTACTTGTTCAAATCCTTGTGACGCAGCAAGAATAGAATATGAGATGAGAAAGCATAGATAGCTAGAGAGTGGTCCTAGGCATTCTTGTTCATCCAATTGGCAAAAGAAAAATAAAAAACCAAATAGCAACAATTGGATGTCCTCGAATGGTTAAAGAAATGCAGACCAACATGCTCACACAATAAGATGTCAAATGAAATCATGGCAAACATGCACATACATACTAGCATCTATCAAGCATTTTGGCGATGACGGGGTCATCTATATATGAGTATATTGACTTAGGAGCCAAGTACGAATACTTGATCATAGGTCATACTCATCGTTTAAGCACAAGTGGGGTTACCACTTTTACATAAAGCATTTACTGTTGTCACATACTATGAAATGCTTTGATTCAAGTCTTAGAGTAAAGCTCCCCCTTGATGTGACATCCCCCCATAGGAGGGATAAACTAACCTTGGGTTTTGTCGATGAAGACTTCATGTGGGTGATGTAGTGGTGGATGCTCAAGGTTGATGAAGATCACCAAGAGTTGGGAGCACCCTTGTTGTTTCCTTACTCTTCTCACCTACATGGGTTAGTCCCAACATACAAGAAACAAATACAAGGATATCTATGGACATGGAGTGCAAAGCATACATGATGATGTCCATGGATTTGTTGATTACCTTGTCCCTTGCTTACCTTTGAGGGAATTTGTGACTCCTTGAACTATTGCATGTTGTTGATGTTGATTGCAGCTAGTTCTTGCAAATAATGAATGTGAGTGAATTTCATTTGCGGAGTCACCCCTCAAGAACTTCTCTAGTTCTTCTTCTTGGGGACCCACATCAACTTGATGGGGATCCTTGGTGTTGAAGTGGCACTTGTAGAAGTTGAGCTTGAAGTAGCCTTGGGAACCCACTCCACCAAAGCTTGGGATTTATCTTCATATGAGTCAATGTCCTCTTGAAGCTTGCTCTTGCCCTTGAGCTTGTGGTCTTGTGGTGGAAGGTAATCTTGAGTGTTTGTTCCCTTGGGAAGAGTATGTTCATACTTCTCCCTTTGAAGAACAAACCTGGGCTTGGGGTATTGACCTTCTTCCCATTCAACTCCATTTGCGTTGAAGTAGCCAATGCCATGGTTCTTCCGGTATCCTCCGTGCTTGCGTACAATCTCCTCAAATTGCTTACACCCGGCAAGACTCTTGTAGATACCTTTCTCTATAATTCCTTTCAATAAATTGTTTTCTTGCTCAAGTGTAACTTGGCTAAGAGAATCATCCTTAGTGGAATCAATAGAACTACTAGAAGCAACATCATTAGATTTAGCATTTTTATTGTTGCTACTAGATGAAGAACCTTTCTTGCCTTTGTTACTAGTTTGTCTAGATTTAACTTGTGGCATGAATGTAGACAAGAGTAATCGTTTGGCTAGATAAGATGAAGTCTTCTTTCGGAGATCGTCATTGATAGCTTTAAGAATCTCATGTTCTTGCTCCAAGGTGAGCTTCTCGAAGCGTAGCTTCTCATGAGTCCTTACAAGCTCTCTATGATCTTCTAGAGTAGATTCATGGGCTAACTTAAGAGTGTTTAATTCTTTTGTTAGTTATTCTATTTTCATCTTATCATCATCAACCGACTTATCTTGACTAGCATGAAAATTATCAAGTTCATTTTGACTAACATCACTAGTTTTATCAAAGAGCAAGTCATCATCACCATGTAAATCATCTTCATCACTATTGAAATCAAGATACTCGGGGTGTGATACCTTGGGGCCTTTATCCATGAAGCAATTTCCACTCCCTTCATTTGGTGAATCAAATAGATCATAGGAGTTGGTAGTCACTAGTGCAAGTCTGGCAACACCTTCATCTTGACTATAGTCGCAGTTGGAGTGATAGCTTCTCTCGGAGTTGTTGTCGGATTCGGAGCCGGAAACCCATTCACCAACATGAGCTTGATGTCTTCTTCTTGTGTAGCTCTTGGTGTACCTGTCCTTCTTCTCTGAGTCCCTACTTCTCCTTGAGTGTCTTAGTTCATAACGATCATCTCTACTCCTTCTCTCTCTTTGAGGTGATTCATTCCTTGAGCTTCGTCTTCTAGGTGACTCTTCTCTTCGTTTGTAGGGAGCCGTGCACTCATTGGAGTAGTGTCCGGGCTTCCCACAATTGTAGCAGTTTCGGTCACGACTTGACGAACGCTTCTCTTCATATCTTGAGTTGGAGCTTCGTTCTTTGCCTCTATTCTTGTAGAACTTGTTGAATTTCTTGACCGTGAGGCTTATCTCTTCATTGGTGACAAGGTTGTCGCTTGAAGTTGCGGGAGCATCACTTGTGGCTTTGTAAGCACCGCTAGACTTATTGTGAAGCTCTTCGTTGTCTTTGAGTGTCATCTCATGAGCAACAATCCTTCCAATGACTTTCGTAGGCTTGAGATCTTTGTAGTTTGGAATCATTTGGATCAATGTGCACATGGTGTCATATCTCTCATCCAAAGCTCGAAGTATCTTCTTGATGATGAATTTGTCGGTCATTTCTTCGCTTCCTAAGCCGGCAATCTCATTGGTGATGAGAGCTAGCCTAGAGTACATCTCTGTGACTCCTTCACCATCCTTCATCTTGAACTTGTCAAGCTGACTTTGAAGAACGTCCAACTTGGATTCTCTCACGGATTTGGTACCTTCATGCATATCAACCAAAGTATCCCAAATCTCTTTTGCATTCTCAAGACGGCTGGTTTTGTTGAATTCTTCGGGGCATAGGCAGTTGAAGAGAATGTCACATGCTTGAGCGTTGTGTTGCAACATCTTCAATTCATCCAGGGTCGCTTCACGATCCGGTTCCTTTCCATCACCAAAGAATTCACCTTGCAAGCCAACACGAACAACAGCCCAAACGGCGGGGTTATGACCAAGAATATGCATTTTCATTTTGTGCTTCCAACTAGCAAAATTTGTGCCATCAAAGTACGGACCTCTACGGGGATAATTTCCCTCACTAGACGCCATACTCTTCTAGGTTGTGAAACCAATGCAATGGAGACCAAAGCTCTGATACCACTTGTAGGATCGAAAGTATGTCTAGAGGGGGGGGTGATTAGACTACTTGAGCAAATAAAAATTCTACCTTTTCCCAATTTTAAGTGTTGGCAGATTTTAGCGATTATAGCAATTCAAGTACACCCTACACATGCATGTCTAAGAGTATAGCAGCGGAAAGTAAAGACAAGCATATGAAGTAGAGGGTAGGGAGGAAGATCAAACGCAATTTGTAGACACGAAGATTTTTCCCGTGGTTCCGATAGGTGGTGCTATCGTACATCCACGTTTATGGAGTCTTCAACCCACGGAGGGTAACGGTCACGAGAGTCCACGGAGGGCTCCACCCATAAGGGTCCACGAAGTAGCAACCTTGACTATTCCATAACGGCTTCCGTCTACGAAGGATTAGCCTCACTATGGGTAGATCTTCACGAAGTAGGCGATCTCCTTGCCCGTACAAACTTCTTGGTTCAACTCCACAACACGAAGTAGGAGGCTCCCAAGCGACACCTAACCAATCTAGGAGGCACCACCCTCCAAAAGGTAATAGGCTCGGTAATGTCGATGAACTCCTTGCTCTCGTGCTTCAAGATGATAGACTCCTCAACACACAATCACTCTCTCACAGATTTGGCTATGGTGGAAGAGATTTATTTGGTGGAAAGCAACTTGAGGAGGCTAGAGATCAAGATTCATATGGTAGGAATGGAATAGCTTGATCTCAACACATGAGTAGGTGGCTCTCTCTCAGAAAATTGGATGGGGCAAGTATGGAATAGTTCTGAGTGCTTCTCTTTCGAATGGGTGGTGGTGAAGGGGTATATATAGGCATCCCCAAAAATCCAACCACTACACCTAAAGTGACCAACTCGGTGGTACCGAAGTGACCAAAAGGCAGTAACTTTTGAATCTCGGTGAGACCGATACATAACTCTCGGTGGTACCGATTAGGTGACCAACAGTCAGATTGCACAACTCGGTGACGCCGATCCAAAAAACTTGGTAAGACCGATTTTATGAAACGAGGTAACAGAAAGTTGGCAAGCTGAACTCGGTGGCACCGATGCAGAATCGGTTGCACCGAATGGCTAGGGTTTGGCATGGGTCTGTGTGAGTTTGGGAATCGGTGGGACCGAGTGGGAATTGTTGGTAGCACCGATTTTCAAGAGGCTTGGACAGACTTTTGTGGAAGAGTTTGTGGGTGTTTTTGGTGACTATCACTTGTGCACGTGGAGCATCTTGTTCACCAACAGTACCTTACCCCCTTTTAATAGTATTGGCTTTCCTATGGACTCAAAGTGATTGCTCACAATGTAAAATGTAGAGTCCTCTTGTTTGAAGCTTTGCTGTCAGATTTCGGGCTCCGCAAAACCCTAAGGAATTCAAACCCAGGGGCGTGTACGAAGATTCCCCAACAGCTTCGCCCCTTCCAAGCTCACAACACGATAACTCCGCACGATGGCGAGGAAGAAGATAGCACATAAGAGTTTACCCAGGTTCAGGCCGCCGCGAGGCGTAAAACCCTACTCCTGCCTTTGGTGGATTGCCTCACGAGTAGGTTTGTGGATTTACTAGTACAGAGGTGTGCTGCCTTGCAGATGTGTTCGCGGGGTGGTTGTCTCGTCTCCCACTACCGGGCTGCCTAGCCTCTATTTATAGCAGCCCGGGTCCTCTTCCCTTATCGCAATGGCGGGAAGGGATCCCACAACGGAGAAATTTGAAAGGGGACAGGAGGTACATCTTATCCTGACGAAAGGCGGTCTTCGCCTGCAAAGTAGGTGGTGGTGACGCGGTGGTGGGCTCGCCGGTGACATCCGTCCTGCCGCGCTCGCTGACCGGGTCTTGTTGCACCGGAATGGAAACCTTTGGCGGGGCTCCTTGGGAACCCGCGTTCGTCCTTGTCTCCTTTGCACAAAAGGGAAAACTGTTCCCCCTGGCCCGCTGGAACCCACCTGGCCTGGCTGTCGTCATCCTTGATCTCCTGAGGCCTAGCGTTGCATAGAGATCTCCGCCGCTCGGGAGGGGGCCTGGGGAGGCCTCCCCCTTCCGCCTTGGTGCTGTCCTCCTCACGAGGATGGGCCCCTCGCGAGGGTCTTGTCTTGAGTGAAACCTCGTAGGGCCGTATGGACCGCCAGGTGGGCCACGCCCTGGGCCGCAAGTAGACAAGTCTGGGTACCCTGGTATGCAGAACGCCGACATTTGCCAATCCATTTCCTTGCATCTTGGGGTATCTCCACAATCCTTTTGCCAACCCATCATTGAACTTTTCCTGAAATATACTTAGTGGGAACATTAGTTCAATGACATATATGTTGTTATTAATTACCAAAACCACCAAGGGAGCAAATGTGCTTTCACCTACTGATCCAATAGAACAATATTTGCTTGACCATGAAAATGATATGCACTTGCGTGAAAGAAATGAAATAGACCAAATTTTCTTCGAACAACAACCTCTCTTGAAACACAATTTGCCTATTGAAACTCTTGGAGGTCCTCCTCCACCTAAGGGTGATCATGTGTTTGAATTGAAACAATTGCCTGACACTTTGAAGTATGCTTATCTTGACGAGAAAAAGATATATCCTGTTATTATTAGTGCTAACCTTTCAGAACATGAAGAAGAAAGATTATTGAAAGTTCTGAGGAAGCACCGGGCTGCTGTTGGATATACTCTTGATGATCTTAAGGGCATTAGTCCCACTCTATGTCAGCATAAGATCAATATGGAACCTGATGCTAAACCCGTCGTTGATCACCAACGGCGATTGAATCCGAAGATGAAAGAAGTGGTAAGAACTAAAATATTAAAGCTTCTGGAAGCAGGTATAATCTATCCCATAGCTGATAGTAGATGGGTAAGTCCCGTTCATTGTGTCCCTAAGAAAGGAGGTATTACCGTTGTTCCTAATGATAAGAATGAACTCATTTCACAAAGAATTGTCACTGGCTATAGAATGGTAATTGATTTTAGAAAATTAAATAAATCTACCAGGAAAGATCATTACCCTCTAGCGTTCATTGATCAAATGCTAGAAAGACTATCTAAGCGCACACACTTTTGTTTCCTAGATGGATATTTCGGTTTCTCTCAAATACCTGTGACACAATCTGATCTAGAGAAAACTACCTTTACTTGCCCTTTTGGAACCTATGCTTATAGACGTATGCCTTTTGCTTTATGGAATGCACCTGCTACCTTTTAAAGATGTATGACTGCTATATTCTCTGATTTTTGTGAAAATATTGTGGAGGTTTTCATGGATGATTTTTCGGTTTACGGGACTTCTTTTGATGATTGCTTAAGCAACCTTGATCGAGTTTTGCAGAGATGTGAACAAACTAATCTCATCTTGAATTGGGAGAAGTGCCACTTTATGGTTAATGAAGGCATTGTCTTGGGGCATAAAATATCTGAACGGGGTATTGAGGTGGATAAAGCTAAAGTTGATGCAATTGAGAAAATGCCATGTCCTAAAGATATTAAAGGTATTCGAAGTTTCCTTGGTCATGCTGGTTTTTATAGGAGGTTCATTAAATACTTCTCTAAAATTTCCAGGCCTCTTACTAATCTTTTGTAAAAGGATATTCCTTTTGTTTTTGATGATGATTGTGTGGAAGCCTTTGAAACACTCAAGAAAGCCTTAACCTTTGCACCTATTGTTCAACCACCTGATTGGAACTTGCCTTTTTAAATTATGTGTGATGCTAGTGATTATGCTGTTGGTGCTGTCCTAGGACAAAGAGTTGATATGAAATTGAATGTTATCCATTATGCTAGTAAAACTCTAGACAGTGCCCAACAAAACTATGCTACTACTGAAAAAGAATTTTTAGCAGTTGTGTTTGCTTGTGATAAATTTAGATCCTATATTGTTGACTCCAAAATTATTGTTCACACCGATCATGCTGCTATAAAATACCTTATGGAAAAGAAAGGTGCTAAACCTAGACTCATTAGGTGGGTTCTCTTGCTTCAAGAATTTGACTTACACATCGTTGATAGGAAGGGAGCTGAGAACCCCATAGCCTATAACTTGTCTAGGTTAGAAAATATTCTTGATGACCCACTACCTATTGATGATAGTTTCCCTGACGAACAGTTAGCTGCAATAAGTGTCTCACAAAGCACACCTTGGTATGCTGATTATGCTAACTACATTGTCGCTAAATATATACCACCAAGCTTCACTTACCAACAAAAGAGAAAAAATTCTATGACTTAAGACATTACTTTTGGGATGACCCACACCTTTATAAAGAAGGAGTAGATGGTATTATTAGACGTTGTGTACCTGAGCATGAGCAGGAACAAATCCTACGGAAATGTCATTCCGAAGCTTATGGAGGACATCATGTGGGAGATAGAACTGCTCATAAGGTATTGCAATCTGGTTTTATTGGCCTACTCTTTTCAAGGATGCCCGTAAGTTTGTCTTGTCTTGTGATGAATGTCAAAGAATTGGTAATATCGGTAAGCGTTAGGAAATGCCGACGAATTATTCACTTGTTGTTGAACCTGTCGGATTTCGGGCTCCGCAAAACCCAAGGAGGTTCGAACACAGGGGCGTGTGCGAAGATCCCCAACAGCTTGAACCTCAAGTTCGCAGCTCGACAGCCTAGCCAAACAAACTCGCACACTCCCAGGAAGAAGATCAACACACAAGGATTTACCCAGGTTTGGGCCGCTGCGAAGCCTAAAACCCTACTCCTGCTTTTGGTGGATTGCCTCACGAGGAGGTTTTTGGAAGAACTAGTATAGTGGTGAGTTGCCTCGCGAGGGTGCTCGGGCAGTGTTTCGTCCGTCCTCCTCTACGGAGCAGCCTAGCCTCTCTTTATAGTGGCCCGGGTCCTCTTCCCTTATCGCAATGTCGGGAAGGGATCCCACAACGGCCGAATTCGAAAGGGGACGGGAGGTACATCTTATCCAGACGAAAGGTGGTCTTCGCCTGCAAAGTAGCTGGTAGTGACGTGGTGGTGGGCTCGCTGGTGACATCTGTCCTGCCGAGCCCACTGGTTCGGTCTCGTTGCACCGGAATGGAAACCTTTGGTGGGACGCCTTGGGAACCCGCGTACGCCCTTGCCTCCTTTGCACTAAAGGGGAAACTGTCTCCCCTGCGCGCGTTGTTGCCCGCCTGGCCCGGCTTGCGTCATCCTTGACCTCCCGAGGTCGAGTATTGCATAGAGATCTCCGCCGCTCAGGAGGGGGCCTGGGGAGGCCTCCTCCTTCTTGGAGCCTCGGCGTTGTCTCCCTCGCGAGGGCGGGACTCTCGCGAGGGCCTTGTATTGAGTGAAGCCGCGCCGGGCTGTACGGATCGTCGAAGCGGGCCACGCCCTGTGCCGCAGGCAGGCAAGTCTGGGTACCCCCATTCCCAGGATGCCGATAGTAGCCCCCGGGCCCGAGGCGCGCTCGAGTTGGCTTCGGGGCGAAGCCGAAGAAGATGGCCCGAAGCGCCGCGGGACCCTATCGCCTGCGGGCCAGGCCTGGCACGCGGTGCGCGGTTGAATGCGGACGTCCCCGCTCCCGTGTCTCCTTGGCAACTGCCCGAATAGACAAAAGCCTGACGTCTAGTGTCGAGCCATTATTGATTTCATTCTCCGTGCTCCTGCTCCTTCTCCCAGATCCCCATCCTTTGCGAGAACCTCTCCAGACCTCAGCACCGCACCGTCTTCCTTCTTGCTTCCTCGGCCTCAAGGACTTCTCGATGGCTCCCGCCGGTAAGTCGAGACCCGAGGCTCAGAGCTCGGCCTCCGCTTCCATCTCGCCGGTGCTCTCGGAGTCCACCATAGCCAAGGACGGGGACCTCGCCCCGGTTCTTCCGTCGACGGCGGATGGTACCAACGAGTGGGGGCGGACCTTGATATGGTGCGGCTCCGCGGAGAAGCACCGCCTGGCCAAGACGGCCTACCCTTTTTTCCTCCATAGCATCTTCTCTGGGCTCGTTCCTCCTTTCTCTGAGTTCTTCAATGCCATCATCGAGCATTACGGGGTTCAGTCCCTCCACCTTCAACCTAACTCCATCCTGCTCTTGTCCGTCTTCGCCTTTTACTGCGATTCCTTCATTGGCGTGAAGCCTTCGGTGGCCCTGTTCCGTCATTTCTTTAGCTTGCGGGTTCATGACGGCGCTCACCGGTCAGCATGTGTCTCCTTCGTCGTGGTCCAGAGCGGGAACATGTTCTTAATGGCCGGGAAGAAGGTGGAGAACTTTAGGCACCGCTGGGTCTTCTTGGATCTCAAGAGCCTCAACCCCCGCCTAGAGCTTCCGAAAGGGCTGCCGGAGAAGACTCCTGCGTGGTGCTCCGCGAAGCTCTCCGTCCCCCGGGCCAAGCCCGTCCTGGAGCGGATATCTCGAGACATCAATGCCAGGAAGTTGACCAGGGGGATGATAGTGAAGGAGTTCCTGACGCAACGCCTGGCGCCCCTCCAGTCTCACTCGAGGCCCATGTGGGACTACCAGGGCGGTGGTGATGACATCAGGCTTCGGTCCGCACGCCTGACCCCGAGGGAGCTGAACAGGGCTATGGCAACCATGCTCAATGGCGACCCCAGGGACCTTCCTGAGGCCTATGCCCCGCTGTACTGCCGCGACGACAAGGCCGACTTGGTCGCCGCGATGCCCACCTTCGACGAACTGGGGCTCTCTCCGGCCGAGTGCCCTGGAGAAGGGTGAGGGCACTCCCGCCTTCGCCGAGGTGGAGAGGAAGAGGAAGTGGGTCGACGTCGAAGAGTAAGTAGTACTCCTTGGTTCTTGGCCACCCGCCGGTGGCCTGCGTGCTGATGGTCCCTCCTTTGCTTGGTAACCAGGAGCGTTGCCGTGCTGAAGGCGAAGAAGAAGAAGGCGGGCATTAAGTCAAAGATGTCCTCTGACGTGACGTCCGTTCCAGGTGCCCTGCCGACGCCTGACAAGGCGCCGGATGTCGTGGGCAAGGAGGCTCGCAGGGCGACTCTCCTTGTCACGGCCGCGGAGCCCCCGGCGCCTGTCGGAGAGGCCGCTCCTGCCCTTGGGGGCGCATCCGCGCTGCTGTCTGGGAGGCCAGCCCCCGAGGCCCAGCCAGCTGTGGGACCGTCCGTCCCGGCCCTGCCTGTGGTGGTACCACAGCTTCCGACGCCTTCTGCTCTCCATGCTCCTGCCCCCCTGGAGGCGGCTCCTGCTGCCGCGCAGGCGCCACCCCCGGGCCGGGCCCTGGCGCCTCCGACTTGTGGCCTTCTGGTCGAGTCAGGCGCCCTGGATGGGGCCTACGCCGCTCTGGATCAGGTCCGGGATGCCCTCTTGAGCGCCGACAGTCGCCTCGCGAAGGAGCGCTTGGGGCTCCTTTCTGGGTGGCTCCAGGCCGACGCTTGTGTCGTGGCGGTCTGGAGCCAAGCCGAGGCCAGCGCGGCTGAGAGCAGGAAGGAAGCCGCGTCAGCCAAGGCAGCCCGCGACGCGGCGCTGGCCGACGCAGCGTCTGCCATGAAGCGCTGCGACGAGGCGGAGGTTAGCCTGAAGGCTCTTCAGGAGGAAAGGACTGCGCTCGCGGAACGGCTTCGCCAGCGGGAGGAAGACCTCAAGACCTGCGAGGCCAAGCTTGCCGACCATGACTCCACGCTGTCCAAGGCGGCGGCCGACCAAGCCGCGAAGCGCAAGCATCTAGACAGGCTGAAGGAGGAGGTAGCTGCAGAAAAGGCCCGGCTCGACTCTAGGGAGAAGACCCTTGTCGCGGCCGAGGAGAGGAAGGCTGCGGAGCTTGGTGCCCTCCCCTCCGTCGAGCTCAGGTTTCGTCACGCGCTGAACTCCATCTGTCGGGGGGGATTCGCGGAACCCCTGGTGGCTCCTGAGAGCGGCTTCGTGGGGTCTCTTCAAAGCTTGTCGAGGTTCTTGAGGGTGCCGTCGCCAGGGTGGAGAACGTCTTGGAGAGTGAGTGCCATGACCTCTTCTCCGCGGCCGCGACGCGCGTCTTCAGCCACCTCTATCTTCGCGAGCCGAGTTTCGACTTCGGCTCCGTGCTCCGCTTGGTTTTTCCTGGGGTTCACGCCGCTACGGCGACGGCCGTGGAGGGCGCCGTGGAGGCGTTGATGAAGAAGTTTGCCTGCGTCGCCGTTCCCTCACCTCCGCCTACAGCTGCACAGGTTAGTGACGACGACGACAACGGCAGTGATGTCGACGACGAGCTCCCCGCGGTCGGGACGGGCGGTGGTGCCAGCTCCTCCTAGCTCCTCTTCCTGGGTCTTTTCCTTTAACGTTCATCGTGCCTCGTGGAGGCGTTAGACTTGTTTGGATTTCCAGAGGCATTTTAATGCTTGTAATGACTGCTAAATTATGTGGTTTCTTTCCTCGCCTTGTTTCCTTCCTGGTTGCTGTAGCGCTCTGCGTCGGCAGGGCCCGGTCCCGCGCATACCTCGACCGCCGTTGGGGCGTCCGGATCACCAGGATGGTGCCAAGGGGAGAGGGGCTACGTGACCAGTGAGGCTCCTGAGTCGCGATGCTCAGGAATCCCCCTTGACGTACGAGCAGCCCTCATGAAGGGAACGTGGTGAAGACAGGGTTGACTTGGAGATTTGGAGCGCCTTGAGCTCTGCGTCGGCAGGGCCCGGTCCCGCGCATAACTCAGCCGCCGTTGGGGCGTCCGGATCACCAGGACGGTGCCAAGGGGTTAGGGGCTACGTGACCAGTGAGGCTCCTGAGTCGCGACGCTCAGGAGTCCCCCTTGACGTACGAGCAACTCCCATACCTTTCCTCGCCAGCTTTCGCCTGAGAGGGACGCGTGAAGACCAGGTATCAGGGACCTGGGAAGGTGGCGTGCGCCAGGCCCGGAGCGTAGCCCCCGTGTAGCCCCCTCACGCGGGCATCCCAGGGGAATGCGGCGAGATGGTGCCACGAGGGGCCGTCCTGAGGTTGGATGTAGCCGCTAAGGCGCCCTCAGTTGTTTATCCACCAACGCGGAGCATGGGGCTTCCACGTTGCGTGGGCATAGCCGCTGAGCGACAGTGTTGGCCACCAGCGCGGAGCATGGGGTTCCACTTGGGCGTGGGAATGGGGGGCCCCGGCTCCTGAGCCACTCGGGCATGTACAGCCCATTAAGTTCGTACACGTGGCTTGCACGGTAGAACTGGGAGGTGTATCTGGGCACTCGTGAGCCAACGCGGGTCTCACGAGGCCCTACCTCAAAGGCGGGTTGCGCCTGAGTCTTCCGGTAGAGGGCGCCACTGCAAGTTTTGTATATTTTGGAGAAACCTGCGCCGAATGGATTGCCGAGGGCCATCGCATGAGAAGGCCGAACACCAATGACCCCAGGAGGTGACGTGAACAGGGCCGGCCCCCCAGACAGAGCTCAGCCATTGGATTTATCGACGCTGCAGGGACAAACCCGAGCACAGACGCCGTGCCCAGTCTTCTCATGCGACAACTCCGAGGAGAAAACACCGGCGCATGGCTCCTGCGGTGGCGAGAAGGCCGACCATGGTTGCAGGAACCGTGCCGCGCACTCTGACTCACCCACCTTTGATTAGCACATGCGAGGACGTAGCACCAAGGGCCACGGGAGGTGACGTGCATGGGGCTGGCCCGCGAGACAGAGCTCGACCACTTGGATTTGTCAACGCTGCAGGGACGGACCCGAGCACACACGTCGTGCCAGCCCTTAATCACGAGGCCGTCAAATGCAAGATCATTAGGGCGCGACGACATTCATGGTGGCGAAGCACCGAGCATGTAGGTTGGAATGTTTAAGAAACTGATCAAATGCATAAAAGTTCTGCTACATGCGCAAACGACGTGGCTGCGGGGACAGGCCCTAACCGCCTGAGGATAATGCGGCCCAATGGGTGCCCTCAAACTGAGCAAACCAAAAAGTTACTTGGTACAAACCAAAAAGTCACCTGGCAACAGTACCGATGAAGCGTCGAGGTAGTTATCGGAGCCTGGCCTTGCGTCTCCGTGAGCCTGGCCTTCATGAGCCCAGCGCCTCCCGAGGCTCGGGGCCCTCGCTCCGGCATGGCGCCTCCTCTAGTACCTCGCGGTGCCTGACCCCATAGGGAGCGAGCATGGCCTGAGCAAGGCGCTGAAACGTGGCGCCCGCGTTCATCAGACCAAAAGGCATGCGGATGTAGTTGCATGGGTAGACTCCGCCGCGACCGACGCGCGACGGCTAGAAGATGTCCTGGGATGCGGCCCTGTTGATGCTTCATATGTCAACGCAGACGCGCGGCGCGCCGCCCGGGCTGACGACGGCGGCCGCGCTTGGTGATGCAGGGCGACGTCCGCCTCGCATGGCCTATGCTTCCCAAAGTTCCTCGATTGCGCTGGTGATGAACTCCCGCGAACTCGGCACCCTGCGCCGTGCTCCTTGCTCTGGTGGACGCGCGCCGAAGCACATCTCCAGGTTGTGCCCGAGCATCTCCCTCGTCTCACCGGTCAGGTCGGTAGCCTTCCAAGTGGAAGCCCCCAAGCCCGACCCAAGGGAAGCGTCGAGCGCGCCTTCCTATGCGAGGGTGGAAGGGGCCTTGGCCCCGGGCGTGGAGCCTGAGGCACCGTCCTTAGGGGTTTCAGCCCCCTGGCGCCCCTTGGAGAGGAGCTGCTTCTTCTTCCTGGGGACATCCTCACGAGGCAAGACGTCACCTTCGTCATCTGAGTGCTCGGCCGCTGCGGCACGATAGGCGCGCTCGAGGGAGCAAACGGCATCCTTCTCATCGCAGGCGATGGTGATGACACCACCACTCCCCGGCATCTTGAGGACGCTGTAGCCATGGTGAGTCACCGCCATGAACTTGCCGAGGGCGGGGTACCCTAGGATCGCGTTGTACTGGAGGTGGATGTGGGCGACGTCGAAGACGATGAGCTAGGTGTGGTAGTTGTTACGCCCGCCGAAGGTGACCGGCAGGCGCACCTGTCCGATGGGGACAGTGGAGCCGTCAGTGACCCCTGAGAATGGCTTGGTTGGCATGAGCTGGTTGTATGGCACTTGGAGCGTCTCGAGCGTCTCAATGGATAGGACATTGAGCCCCTCGCCACCGTCGATGAGGGTCTTGGTGATGAGGACATTGCTGATGGTCGGCGTGCACAGCATGGGGAGCGCGCCTGCCACGGCTGAACACCTGAGTTGATCCTTGGAGTCAAACGTGATGGCGCACTGGGACCACTTGAGGGGGCGCGCAGCTTCAAGCTTCGGGAGGGCCATGTTCACCTCCCGCGATAACTACCTGAAGATGTGGTTAGACGCTGGGGCTTGAGCGCCGCCCAGGATGCAAGCTATTGCCCTGACCTCCTGGAAGCCCCCAGCCCCGTCGTTCTACCTGTCTTCTTCCTTCCTCCTGGGTGGCGGCAGCAGCGGGGGAAGGCCGGCCTCACGAGGGCGGGCCTCACGAGGCTGACCGCGACGTGACCCCTCCGGAGGCTCGTCGCACCAGCGGTCCTCCCGAGCCTGATTGCGCCAGCGGTCCTCCCGAGGCCGGTCACGCCACTCCTGGCACGGGTCTCGACTGTCCCAGCAGCCTCCGCCGCGGCCTCCACCACGACCAATGCCACGGTCGCCACGCCCAGGGCGTCGACCGAAATGCTCGTCACGGACCGACCTGAGCTCCTGACAGTCGATGGTGTTGTGGCTATTGGTGCCATGAAAGATGCAGAATGGTCGCCCTCCCGCGGGGGTTCCTCGCCTCTACTGCGCTTCGCCTCAGGCTCCGCCGCCAGCACCGCAGGGGCCTTGCGCTTTGTCTCCTTGGTCTTGGTCTTGTTGTCTTCGGGGTCCACCTCCGGAAGCTTGAGGAGGGAGAGGTGGCCCTCTTCAGCCTTTGCGCACTTGTTCGCCAAGTTGAACATTTCCAGAGCTGAGCACAGGTCGTCGTTCATGGCAAGCTCCTCCCTCATCCTGAGGTCCCTGACGCTGTCGGTAAATGCCGAGATGATGGCCTCATCCGACGCCCTTAGGATCTTGAGGTGGACGGTCGTGAATCGCTGTATGTACTTGTGCAAGGTCTCGCCCGGCTGTTGCTTCACGCGATGCAGGTCGGTCACAGCGAGGGCGCGGTCGCGGGTGCCTTGGAAGTTGGCGACGAAACGCTCGCGCAGGTCGTCCCAGGAGGTGATTGACCCCTCCAGGAGGTTGAGGAGCCAGGAGAGCGCGCCACCCTTGAGGGCCATAGGGAACCAGCTAGCCATGACCTTGTCGTCTCCACCGGCCGCCTGGATGCTCAGCGAGTAGAGCTGTAAGAACTCTGCAGGATCTGTGGTGCTGTCATAGTGAGGAGGCAGGTCGGGCTTGAACTTGCAGGGCCACACAGCCGGATGCAGCTCCGGGGCGATGGCGCGGCAACCCACTGGACCCGCGGGCACCGCGCGCACGGGAGGAACCCGGTCTTGGTGCTCCTGGGCAGCTGCCTCCAGGGGCGCCCAGTCAAGATGTTGGTGCAGCGGCGCAGGGAGCGCGCGCGCGTCAGCGCGCGGCCGGGGCACCACCTGGCAGCATACTTCATCCCTCACCCTCGCCGTGGGCCCAGGCGGCTGGTCGTGCGGGCGTGCTTCGCGCCTGGGCTCGGGGTCGACGTCGCGCTGGGGAGGAGGAGGCAGTGCATCATGGGCCACGTCGCCTGCCAGAGAGGGCTGGGGCCGGAACGAGTAGGAGAGCGTCGAGGCGTCGCCGACAGCACTGACGAGCTCTGCGATGCGCCCGAGCGAGTCGTCGTAGCGGTTGGGGGCAGGGCGGTAACGCAGTAGCTCGTGCGCCATGAGGAGTGCGCCCGACACGCGCGCCGGCCCGGGGCGAGCGTGGGAGGACGACCCGGTAGCTGGGACGATCGATGGAGTGGCGGTGCGGCCGTTGCACCGCACGGTAACCGGCTGAGATGAGTCCTGCTGCTCGTGGGTATCCGGCCCTGTGGCAGCATCGGCCACCGGAGAGGCGGATCGACCCGCGGCGGTGTTGCCCACCGGCACCGTCTGGGCGACACGAGCAGCGTGGCACTCGGCGCGGGCTCGGCGAGCATCAACCATCAGAGCGGTGGAGCGGAGAAAGAGCGAAGCTTGAGGAAGACTTCGACACGCCCCCTACCTGGCACGTCAAATGTCGGATTTCGGGTTCCGCAAAACCCAAGGAGGTTCAAACACATGGGCATGTGCGAAGATCCCCAACAGCTTCAACCTCAACCTCACAGCTCGACAGCCTACCCAAACAAACTCGCACACTCCAGGGAAGAAGATCAACACACAAGGATTTACCCAGGTTCGGGCCGCTGCAAAGCGTAAAACCCAACTCCTGCTTTTGGTGGATTTCCTAACGAGGAGGTTTTTGGAAGAACTAGTGCAGTGGTGAGTTACCTCGCAAGGGTGCTCGGGCGGTGTTTCGTCCGTCCTCCTCTACGGAGCAGCCTAGCCTCTCTTTATAGTGACCCGGGTCCTCTTCCCTTATTGTAATGGCGGGAAGGGATCCCACAACGGCCGAATTCGAAAGGGGACAAGAGGTACATCTTATCCTGACGAAAGGTGGTCTTCGCCTGCAAAGTAGCTGACAGTGACGCGGTGGTGGGCTCGCTGGTGACATCTGTCCTGCCAAGCCCGCTGGTTCGGTCTCGTTGCACTGGAATGGAAACCTTTGGTGGGACGCTTTGGGAACCGGCGTACGCCCTTGCCTCCTTTGCACTAAAGGGGAAATTGTCTCCCCTGCGCGCGTTGTTGCCCGCCTGGCCCGGCTTGCGTCATCCTTGACCTCCCGAGGTCGAGTATTGCATAGAGATCTCCGCCGCTCAGGAATGGGCCTGGGGAGGCCTCCTCCTTCTGGGAGCCTCGGCGTTGTCTCCCTCGTGAGGGCGGGACTCTCGCGAGGGCCTTGTCTTGAGTGAAGCCGCGCCGGGCCGTACGGACCATCGAAGCGGGCCATGCCCTGGGCCGCAGGCAGGCAAGTCTGGGTACCCCCATTCCCAGGACGCCGACAGTAGCCCCCGGGCCCGAGGCGCGCTCGAGTTGGCTTCGGGGCGAAGCCGAAGAAGATGGCCCAAAGCGCCGCGGGCCCCTATCGCCTGCGGGCCAGGCCTGGCGCGCGGTGTGTGATTGGATGCGGACGTCCCCGCTCCCGTGTCTCCTCAGCAACTGCCCGAACGGACAAAAGCCTGACCTCCAGTGTCGAGCCATTATTGCTTTCCTTCTTTGCGCTCCTGCTCCTTCTCCCAGATCCCCATCCTTTGTGAGAACCTCTCCAGATCTCAGCACCGCACCGTCTTCCTTCTTGCTTCCTCGGCCTCAAGGACTTCTCGATGGCTCCCGCCGGTAAGTCGAGACCCGAGGCTCAGAGCTCGGCCTCCGCTTCCATCTCGCCGGCGCTCTCGGAGTTCACCATAGCCAAGGATGGGGACCTCGCCCCGGTGCTTCCGTCGACGGCGGATGGTACCAATGAGTGGGGGCGGACCTTGATATGGTGCGGCTCCCTGGAGAAGCACCGCCTAGCCAAGTTGGCCTACCCTTTTTTCCTCCATAGCATCTTCTCTAGGCCCGTTCCGCCTTTCTCTGAGTTCTTCACCGCCATCCTCGAGCACTACGGGGTTTAGGCCCTCCACCTTCAACCTAACTCCATCCTGCTCTTGTCCGTCTTCGCCTTTTACTGCAAGGCCTTCATGGGCGTGAAGCCTTCGGTGGCCCTCTTCCGTCATTTCTTTAGCTTGCGGATTCATGACGGCGCTCAACGGTCAGCATGCGTCTCATTCATCGCGGTCCAGAGCGGTAACATGCTCTTAAAGGCCGGGAAGAAGGTGGAGAACTGTAGGCACCGCTGGGTCTTCTTGGATCTCAAGAGCCTCAACCCCCGCCTGGATATCCAAAAGGGATGTCAGAGAAGACTCCTGCGTGGAGCTCCGCGAAGCTCTCCAACCCTCGGGCCAAGCCCGTCCTGGAGTGGATCTCCCGAGACATCAATGCCAGGAAGTTGATCGGGGGGATGATAGTGAAGGAGTTCCTGACGCAACGCCTGGCGCCCCTCCAGTCTCACTCGAGGCCCATGTGGGACTACCAGGGTGGTGGTGATGACATCAGGCTTCCGTCCGCACGCCTGACCCCCGGGGAGCTGAACAGGGCTATGGCGACCCTGCTCAACGGTGACCCTGGGGACCTTCCTGAGGCCTACGCCCCGCTGTACTGCCGCGACGACAAGGCCGACTTGGTCGCCGCGATGCCCACCTTCGACGAACTGGGCCTCTCTCCGGCCGACTGCCCTGGCGCCCCTATCGCGGTGTCCTTCGGCGACACCGCGGATGAGGAAGACTCGGAGGGGATAGCGTATGATGATCTGGAGGAAGTGCCCCCTCCGTCGCGGAGTGCGCTTCTCCAGGGCTTCGAAGACGACGACGATGCCGGCGAGCCCCCTGCTGCAAGTCCTCCGCGACTCACCAGGGTCCTCAGAGGGTCGGGGCCCATGCCTCTGGCCGCACGGACCGCCGGCCGGGCGACCCCGAGGAAACGCGAGGCCGGGCCTCCTCCGGAGTGCCCAGCTCGTGCCAGCAAGGTGGTTGAGGCACCCGCCTTGCCCCTGCCCGAGCTGCAGCCTGTGGGCGAGGCGGCTGCGTCTGGGGCTGGTGCGGCTTCCCCGGCTGTGGCCCCTGCGGGCGGTGACTCTGCTCCCCCGCGCGGTGGCGCCTCCCCGGAGAAGGGCGAGGGCACTCCCGCCTTCGCCGAGGTGGAGAGGAAGAGGAAGTGGGTCGACGTCGAAGAGTAAGTAGTCCTGCTTGGTTCTTGGCCACCCGCCGGTGGCCTGCGTGCTGATGGTCCCTCCTTTGCTTGGTAACTAGGACCGCTGCCGTGCTGATGGCGAAGAAAAAGAAGGCGGGCGTCAAGTCGAAGATGTCCTCTGATGTGACGTCCATTCTTGGTGCCCTGCGGACGCCTGATCAGGCGCCGGATGTCATGGGCGAGGAGGCTCGTGGGATGACTCTCCTTGTCATGGCCGCGGAGCCCCCGGCGCCCGTCGGAGAGGCCGCTCCTACCCTTGGGGGTGCATCCCGGCCCTGTTGCCTGTGGTGGTACCACAGCTTTCGGCGCCTTCTGCTATCCATGCTCCTGCCCCCTGGAGGCGGCTCCTGCCGCCGCGCAGGCGCCTCTGACTTGTGGCCTTCTGGTCGAGTCAGGCGCCCTGGATGGGGCCTACACCGCTCTGGATCAGGTCCGGGACGCCCTCAGGAGCGCCGACGGTCGCCTCGCGAAGGAGCGCTTGGGGCTCCTTTCTGGGTGGCTCTAGGCCGACGCTTCTGCCGTGGTGGTCTGGAGCCAAGCTGAGGCCACCGTGGCTGAGAGCAGGAAGGAAGCCGCGTCAGCCAAGGCAGCCCGCGACGCGGCGCTGGCCGACGCAGCGTCTGCCATGAAGCGTTGCGACGAGGCGGTACGTGATACGGTAAGTAAACGGACTCCGAAAAATCCGCAAAAATATTTTTTGTCAGTTTTGGAATATTTTAGAATTTTGGAAATGAAAAAATAAACCGGAAGGTGATCGAGGTGAGCACGATACACCAGGGCGCGCTAGGCACCATTGGGCACGCCCTGGTGGGTTGTGCCCACCTCGGATTCCTTCCTGACTTCGTTTTCCTACCATATACTTGTTTCCCAAGAATAAAAATTCCCTATATATACCCCCCAACTGTTTTGACAACCGCATCACAGAAAAATCCTCTGTTCTTGTTTCTTGCTGTTTTCTCGTCAGATCTAGATCTCCATGGCTCCACCAAGCTCCTCCAAGGACAAGTTCTTCGAGAAGGTCATCAACCCGTACTTGCCGGAGGTGATGAAGCACCCTCAAGCCATTGAGATGCGCGAGGGGGTACTCCACATCTGCGATGTTCAGGGACCCAAGAAGACCGGGAGCGTGGAGGCTAGGCTCGAGGCGGTGGAATAGGAAATCTTCAAGTGCCAGAAGATGGTGGAGTGTGGACTTAGTGCCAATCACTCCATGATCACGGAATTCACCCGTAATCAGTCGGTGGATGGCCGGTCTGTGAAGGACATCATCTCCGCCCTCAACGAGAAAATTAATTTTCTGCAGAGCCAAGTTTATGATCTTAAAAACCAAGTCTTCGAATATAAAGCGAGATTTAAAGGTATGAGTTTAGCTGCCAGTTGCAGGACTCAGGGGACTCTTGCGTCAACCTTTGATGGGGAGCCCTTACCCTGGAAGCTGGAGGACAAGCTTACTACATCATCACCACCACCTACATCAACACCTCCACCTTCTTCATCACCACCACCAAAGGAGACTTGAGCTCATGGGTATGGGCACTCCCCTTGGCTTAAGCCAAGCTTGGGGGAGGTGCCCCGGTATCCTATCACCACCACTTTTAGTGACCTTTACCTATTTTAGTTCGATCCTTAGTTTCCCTTTGCTTTAGTTGAATAAAAGTTTAGCATGATCTATTTTCGTGTGTTAGTTCCATGGCCTACCTATCTATGTAATCGAGTGAGAGTTATATAATAATGTTTAGTTTGAGTTTTTGCCTCTCTACTTTCTTGTTGCAATCAAAATAAAGAAAAGAAAAATAAATGAATAGAATCATATGCTAATCTTATGGTGAGTAATGACATCACATAAGGAAAAGTATAAGTAGTAAAATATATTGGATATTGACAAACATAGCATTGGTCAATGATGCAATTCATGAAAGAATTAATAATGGAAGAGAAGATTCACATGCAAATACACTATCTTGGACATCTTTTATGATTGTGAGCCCCCATCAAATATTATATGTCAAAATTGTTGACGTTGGATAAGGAAGACAACGTAATGATTTATGTTTGTTCATATCCACATAGAAGTTATATTGTCATAGATCCTTTAACATGTGGTGCTTGCCCAATATCTTTGCTAGCCAAAAATTCCGCACTAAGTAGAGATACTACTTGTGCATCCAAAAACCCAAACCCAAATTCTTTCTTCGAGTGTCCACCATACCTACCTATGGATCGAGAAAGATCCTCCAAGTAAGTTGTCATCGGTGCAACAAGGCAATAAAAATTGCTTCTAAAAGTGTTTTGATCAATTAGTGTAAGAGAAAATTGAGCGCTATACAAACTTATGATGGCAAAGTAATAAAAGCGATGGACTGCATAATAAAGGTTGCTATCATAGGGGGAAATATAGCGTGATGTTCTTTTACATTAAGGGATTGGGCATACAAACCAATAAGCGCATGACAACCTCTGCTTCCCTCTGCGAAGGGCCTATCTTTTACTTTTATGTATTTACTTTTATGCAAGAGTCAAAGTATTCTTCCCTATTCCTTTTTACTTTTTCTTTTGCAAGCATCATGTGGTGAGGAAAGATCTAGGCACATATATATAGTTGGATATGGGTGGGCATGAGTTATAATTGTTGACATCACCCTTGAGTTTAGTATGTTGGGAGGCAAAACTATAAGCCCCTATCTTCCTATGTGTCCGGTTGAAACTTTTTGTTCATGGGTATGCCATGAGCGTTAGCAATCATAGAAGACTAAATGATGGTTGAGTATGTGGACTTGCCAAAAGGCTCCGACATGAGACCCTTCCTGAAAATATGATGAATTGTAGTTGCAAAGTTGACTGAGAACATAGTTTGTTGGTTCCCAATAAGGTTTATGCTTCATACTTCTATGTTGTGATGAATTGTTACTTGTTCATGAGAAGCTATATGATAAAAATGTATTGAAATAAGTTCTTTTGTTAGATTGTGTTGCTGCTATGTTAATAAGCATGATGCTTCTATATCCGTATTTTGTTTTTATCGACACCTCTCTCTCAAACCATGTGGACATGCTTTTCAATATCGGCTTTCGCTTGAGGACAAGCGAGGTCTAAGCTTGGGGGAGTTGATACGTCCATTTTGCATCATGATTTCCTACTATTATTTACTTTGTTTTGTTGAATAATATTGCCTTTGGGAGTGATTCTAATGCCTTTTCTCTCATAATATGCAAGGTTTACACAAAGAGGGAGAATACCGACAGCTGGAATTCTGGACATAAGAAAAGCACGTCAGAGATACCTATTCTGCACAACTCCAATGAAGCTGAAAATTTACAGAGATTATTTTCGCATTTAATAAAAAATACTGGATCAGAAAACTACCAGAGGGGGCCTCCCAGGTGGGCACACCCCACCAGGGCGCGCCAGGCCCCCCTAGGCGCGCCCTGATGGGTTGTGGCCACCTCGGCCCACCTCCGGTGCCCATCTTCTGGTATATGGTCACTCTTGACCTAGAAAAAATCATAGGAGGGCTTTTGGGATGAAGCGCCGCTGCCTCGAGGTGGAACTTGGGCAGGAGCACTTTTGCCCTCCGGCGGAGCGATTCCGCCGGGGGAACTTCCCTCCCGGAGGGGGAAATCGAAGCTATCGTCATCACCAACACCCCTCTCGTCTTTGGGAGGCCAATCTTCATCAACATCTTCAACAACAACATCTCCTCTCAAACCCTAGTTCATCTCTTGTGTTCAATCTTTGTACCGGAACCTCAGATTGGTACCTGTGGGTGACTAGTAGTGTTGATTACCTTGCATAGTTGATTACTATGTGGTTTATTTGGTGGAAGAATACATGTTCAGATCCATTATGCTATTCAATATTCCTCTAATCTTGAGCATGATTATTATTTGTGAGTAGTTACCTCTGTTCTTGAGGTCACGGGAGAAGTCATGTTGCGTGTAATCATGTGAATTTGATTTGTGTTTGATATTTTAATGATATGTATGTTGTGATTCCCTTAGTGGTGTCATGTGAACGTCGACTACATGACACTTCACCATTAATGGGCCTAAGGGAATGCATTGTGGACTAGTTATTAAATGATGGGTTGCTAGAGTGACAGAAGCTTAAACCCTAGTTTATGCGCTACTTCGTAAGGGGCTGATTTGGATCCACATGTTTAATGCTATGGTTAGACTTTGTCTTAATAATTTTCTCGTAGTTGCGGATGCTTGCGAGGGGGTTAATCATAAGTAGGTTGTTAGTTCAAGTAAGAACAACACCTTAGCAACCACATATCAAATTATCAAAGTAGTGAAAACGAATCAAACCAACATGATAAAAGTGACTACACGAAATCCCCGTGTACCCTCAAGAACACTTTGCCTATTACTAGTGATTGTTTTGGCCTGTCCTTTGCCTCAAAAGGATCGGGCTACCTTGCTGCACCTTGTTTACCGTTACCGTTACTTGCTTGCTACCAATTATCTTGCTATCAAACTATCTGTTACCTAAAATTTCAGTGCTTGCAGAAATTACCTTGCTGAAAACCGCTTGTCATTTCCTTCTGCTCCTCGTTGGGTTTGACACTCTTACTTATCGAAAGGACTACGATTGATCCCCTATACTTGTGGGTCATCAAGGTTTAGCCAATGTACCCGGGGTGAGTGCGCGTCGGAGCAGCGAGACGTGAAACACCGGATGCACTGTTGCTTGTGGTGGCAGCTGGAGTTTACAGGTGACTTCATCGATCTTGTCGATGATAGGAAAAGGCCCGTAATACTTGTATGCCAACTTGTGGCTGGCTCTATGTGTAATCGAGGTCTAGATGTAGGGCTATAATTTGAGGAAGACGTGCTCACCCACTTCGAACGATCTGAATGATCGTTTCTTGTCCGATTGCACTTTAATCAGCTGTCGTGCGCGGTTCAGGTGTTGTTGGAGGAGTTCTTGGACCGTGTCGTGCTCCTCGAGCCAAGACTGCAGAGCTGGGACAAAGCAAGAGTTGTCTATGGTGATCCCACAGTGCCTGGGTAGATACCCAAACATGGCCTTGAAGGGATTCATTCCAATCACCGAGTGGTGTGCATTGTTGTACCAAAACTGAGCCAAAGGGATCCAGAAGCTCCACCGTCGTGGGCATGCTTGAGTGAAACAACGAAGAAAGGTTTCCACATACTGGTTTACCCGTTCGGTTTGTCCATACGTTTGTGGATGGGTGGCTATACTGAGGCGTAGCTCCGTCCCTGCAAACTGGAACAATTCTTGCCAGAAGTGGCTTGTGAAGACGGGTCCCTGTCTGACACGATGGAGCCTGGAAGCCCGTGAACCTTGTAAATTTGCTGCATGTATAGCTGGGCAACCTTTGCCGCTGTGTATGGATGAGCCAGGGGGCAGAAAGTAATTGAATTTGGTACGTCAGTCCACAATCACGAGCAGACAATTGAACTTGCTGGACCGTGGAAGGTCGTCAACAAAATCCATGGAAATCATCTCCCAAGGTTGGGTTTGCATTGGTAGGGGGAGAAGCAAACCTGGTGAGGCTGCCCGGTCTGGCTTGGCTTGTTGAAATACTTGACAACAGCTGACGTAGTGCTAACTTTGTGTTTTCATCTTCGGCCATGCGAAAAGGCACCTATTGCGTCGGTAGGTGATTAGAAAGCACGAGTGTCCTCCTAACGGGTTATCATGGAAGGCTTGGATGATTCTTTGCTGAATATGTGTGCACCCACCTAACCAGATTCTGCCCCTGAAACAAAGGATGCCTTGTTGGAGTTGGAATCATCATTTTGGATCATCACGCATGGCCAGTTGCTCCAGGAGGGGCTGTGCATGTAGATTGTTGTTGTAACTGTTGATGACGTCATCGAGCCAATTGGGTTGACAGGAAGTGATGGCTGAAATAGTGTCTGTGGGCAGGGCTCGGGACAAGATATCTGCGCCACTGTTCTCGACCCCCTTCTTGTACCGGATGCGGTAGCGCAGGCCGAGCAGTTTTGTAAAGGCCTTTTGCTGCCATAGTGTGGTCAATCTTTGCTCCTCCAAGTGTGTCAGACTTTTTTAATCCGTGTAGATGTCAAATTCTGCGTGTTGCGGGTAAGGGCGCCATTGATCCACAACCACTATGATGGCGAGATACTCTTTCTTGTTGGTGGACATGCCTTGGTAGAGGGGACTGAGAGCTTTACTCATGAAAGCAATAGGATGGCCTTTTTGCTGAAAGATTGCACCAATGCCACGGTCGCTCATGTCTGTCTCGACTATAAAAGGTTGCCCAAAGTCCGGCAGGGCCAGCACCGGTGCTGAGGTGAGCTGTTGTTTCAGAACTTGGAAAGCAGTCTCAGTGGTAGGTGTCCACAGGAACGGCACGCCTTTCTTGAGGAGGTTGAAAAGTGGACGAGCAATCACACCAAAGTTCTGGACGAAACGACGATAGTAGCCAACGAGCCCAAGAAAACCGCGCACACATTTGATGTCACTAGGAGTGGACCAATTGGCAACTGCTATGATCTTGGCTGGATCAGTGGCAACACCCTTAGCACTGATGACATGGCCCAGGTAAGACACTTGTTGCTGACCGAAAGCACATTGACTAAATTTGACTTTCCAACTATCTTTGCAGAGCAGCTCCAAGACTTGGCGCACGTGGCAGATGTGGTCTTCCAGTGTAGCACTGAAAACCAATATGTCGTCGAAGAAAACTAGCACACAGACTCGCAGGAGAGGTTTGAGTGTTGTGTTTATTGCTCCGAGGAACGTGAGGGGAGCTCCTGCCAGACCGAAGGAAACCACCTTGCACTTGAAGTGGCCTTGGCAGGTTTGAAAAGTTGTTTTGTGTTCCTCGCCAGGTGCCAGCCGAATCTGATGGTAGCCGGTGCGGAGGTGGAGTTTGGAGAACCAAACTGCGCTGTGCAGTTCATCCAGAAACTCCTCTATGATGGGCACATGATATTTGCCGACGACTATGATGGCATTGAGATGTCGATAGTCGATACACACATGCCATGTGCCGTTTTTCTTCTTGACCAGAATAACTAGGGATGAGAAAGGACTGGTACTGCGTTGGATAACCTCCGAGCGCAACAACTCTTCCACTTGTGTGTCAATCTCTGTCTTGTGGTCTGCTTTGTGGCGGTAAGGTCTGATGTTGACTGGTTGGGCGTCTGGTATGAGAGGAATATGGTGGTCACAGTCATGTCGTGGCGGCAGGCCCTTTGGTTCTTTGAACACATCTGGGAAATCATCAAGGACGTGTTGGATGTAGTCAGGAATTGCTTCGGTGGTGTACAACGCTGGGCTGATCGCACCGAGATGGATGATATGTGTGATCGCCCCTTTGCTGTAGAGCCCCTGCAACTGGATGTTGTTGACTATGGCACAGGTGGTTGAAGTTGCATCGTGGCCGAGGAGACGGAGTGGACCGGATGGTGTCGGAAACTCGATGAATCTAGCACGCCAGTCAACAGTCATGGGGTTGTGCTCCTCGAGCCAGTCCATGAACAAGATGACATCATAGGTGCCCATCGCGAGAACCTTCAGGTCGGTGTAGAACTCGTGTCCTTGTGAATATCATGGGCATTGCAGAGCCACGACGAAGCAGGTCAGTTCACTTTCGTCAGCCACGCGGATGTGAGATGTTTTGGGCAGAGGTTGGATGCTGGTGAGACACCCGGCGAGCTGCTCATTAATGAAGGAGTTGGTGCTGCCGGAATCGACCAACATAAGCACCTCGCGTCCCTGTATCCAGGCACATAGATGGAAAGCCTTGGAAGAAACTCCCCTAGTCATGGCTGAGAGGGAGATGGCCATGACTGAATAGCGGGTCTCGTCGTCATTCGATAGTTGGGTGCCAATGATGTTGTCGATGCCAAACAGGTCGAGCAGCTCCTCGACGACGTGAGGTTGCACGGAAGTGGGGCACACATGATCATGCCCCCACTGCTCGCCGCATTTGAAGCAGAGGCCGCGGGCTATCAACGGTAGTCCCACAACATCTTCAGCTTGGCGGAGTCTATGCGGGTGTCGGGACCCGATCCTAAGCCATATGAATCCAGCCTGTAACACATCACACCACTTTGCGGCCTCACGCACGGTAACCCACGGCTGCCACCTTACCTTGGCCGGGACCGTTTGCGCCTTTTGGCTCACGGATATGAACATGTCGCTAGCATTCACACGTGAAAGAACCCGGGACGACATGACTAGTCATAGAACCCAAGTGGCACATCCGTACAGGGACAGGCGTACGTAACCCAGCAATGCAGGTGTCGGTCATCAGCGTGTGTAGACGAGTCATAGCAAGCTACAAGGACTCCATTACGCCGTGGGACATAAATGTCATCACTACACGTAGATGAGTCATAGCAAGCTTCAGGGACTCCCTTACACTGCGAGACATTTCCCCGAAGGGACATACACAGCAGCAAAGAAGGATACACGCCGGTCAATCAATGTGTCCGGAGCAGTAGCAAGCTACCAGGGCTCGGTGGAGGCACAAAGAGGCATTTCCCCGTAAACAGTACTACTAAAGGCACACAACTAGGTGTCGAATCCCACACATACCAATGCATTTCAAACATACACGCAATATGCACGATATGTGTAGATACAACATGGCATCACAACATAACTCTATGACTCAAGTATTCATTAATGACTCATAAGAGCCAACATAGTGTGATTTTACAACCAGGGGTCACATGACCCAACACTCAAGTCATACAATCAACAAGCGGAAGCAAGACATGTCTGGGTACAGACATCTACTAAAAGTGGCTGGAGGAGCCTGAAAAGCTATATCGACCCTACCATAGGAACCAGACCTCTATCTGGGATTCCCAAGCTAATCCGGTCAACATCAAACTTGACGTCGTAAGAATCACTAATGAGACTGACGTCTCCTCTGCAAAAACATAAATGAAGCAACCGTGAGTACAAAGGTACTCAGCAAGACTTACATCAGAACTATCTACATATGCATCAGTATCAATGAAGGGGGTTGTGGAGTTTATTGCAGCAAGCCAGCTTTGACTCTTGGCTAACCTGTACTACGACTACAAGTAGTATCTTTGAGGTGGGATAGCGCACACGAGTCCACATATTCACCAAATCAATACACCACTATGGATCCACTTCCGTCTCCCTACGAGAAGGCCGTCCATAGCACTCATGCTTATCTTGCACATTTTAGAGTATCCATTTCAAATTGTCTATGAACCACATAAGTTCTCCAAGTAGTCCATATCCGAGGACGCGGCTATTCGAACAGATTGATAACCCTGCAGGGGTGCACTTCTTCACACACGCTCTCGCCACTTATCGCCATGTGCACGTAAAAAGGCACCTCGGCAACCTTCAAGCGGAAGCCCAGCGAGGAAGTCGGCCACGACCATCAATCACACGAGACCCTAGTCCAGGTTTATCGCCTATTTGAGACTGAACCCGCACAGAAGTCCGGCCGAAGTTTTGGCTACGGCCTCAAACGATGTGCGCGGGGTTCCCAAGCCCACCGTTCGGGTACCACTTGGTACACTGTGCCACTGTGTATCTACCACACCACAGCCCACCCCGTCGGGCAGCGCTATGCACGGCCGCCAACACTTTTCCTACAAACACCAGAAACTAGTTGCAACTCCTGGACAGAGGTCTAGGCGATTAATAAGCCAAGAGGGTTCGAGTTACCGGAACCCAATGTGTGGTAGTATCTTGTCTTGGATAACAAACACATAACTCAGTTCTTAAGGACGGTCCCAATGAGACAATCCGCCATGTACTCCTACATGGCCTCTCATCGCTACCTTTACCAAATCGTGTTCACACACTTAGCTCTCACACAGTAGGACATGAGCACTGTCATTCTGATTCATTGGCCAGATGGATCAGACCTGACACGACACGATTCTAAGCATAGCAGGCACAGTAAGCAAGCATGGATGAGTAAGCACAACAAGGCTCAAGCAGTTGCTACTCATGCTAAGTGGTTTCAACTATTTACTATGGCAAAGACAGGTCATGCAGAGGAATGGGTTCAACTACCGAGAACATGTAACGGTTGAATCGTCATTGTCCTAATGCAGTATAAGAGAGCAGGAGCGAGAGAGTAGGATATTATCGGGATGCTCAAGGAGGGGTTGCTTGCCTGACACTTCTGAAGATAACAATGAGTCTTCATCAATGCCAACGATCACAACGTCGGAACCATCGTCTACCGAGGGGGAACAACCACCGGCAAACACAAAGGAACAACATTCAATGCAATGCAACAAACATGATGCATGATATGGCATGTTAAGCATTGAATTGACCTAGTGCAATAGGTAGTCATGATAAATGAAGTGGAATTCAAATATATACTAAATTCCAACTCCAACTCTATTTGTTAAATTGTCCTAATCACCATTTTGCCTAGTTGGTGATGTTAACTTGCTCAAACATGCATGAACATGGCATAAACAGATTCCTTGCATTTTTTTGATCATTTTTCATATATAATTTATTTTCATCTGAGTTACAGATTAATTTCTATGATTTTTAGAAGTTTTAGGCATTTTCTGAAATTTATAAATTAGTTATTGCCTCAGCAGGAGGTCACCGTGATGTCAGCAGGTCAAAGCGCCAGATCCAGGTCAAACCTGACCAGTGGAGCCCACTGGTCAGTGGCTCATGGTCAATACAGTGGCTGACTGGTGGGCCAAGTCAACTGCTGACTGGACCAAGTCAAGCTGACATGTGGGACCCACGTGCAAGTGACACAGTGGCTAACTAATTAGTTTAACCTGACTAAACTAGCTTAACAGGCCATGCGGGCCCACTGTCAGTGGCCCTAGGGGGGTTAATTAGCGGGGTCATTAGACACTAATGGTGGCCACGTCAGCACGCCGGAGGGAGGTCGCCGGCGACCATCCAAGGCGGCGGTGACGCGCCGGAAACGCACTAGCGGCGTCGGGCTAGAGCGCTGAGGGCACCAGTGCGTAGCCCTCGCCCGTGCGCATCCAGGGGGACCCGCGGGAGGACCTGGGAACGCCGGAGGGCTCTCCGGCAAGCACATCCACGGCGGCGCCCGCACGGGTCTTACGGCACAGGGGCTCCAGGGCACGGCGAGCCCATCTAATGGGACCTACGGCTCCCTGGGAGCGCTCGGAGCAAGATGGCGAGCTCGAGAGCAGGCCGTGGTGGCTGTGGCCACGGCCACATCGCCACCGGGGCGAGAAGCTTCGGCTTCGACGGGGATGCTAGCTAGGGGGCGCACGAGACGGCAGGAAGAGAGGGGAGAGGAAGAGAGGCTCACGGGGATCGCGTCTCGGTGGTCAGCGAGCTCGGAGACGTCCCGGAGGCAGCGAATTGATGGGGTCGTTCGCCGGCGGCCGGTGGAGGGAATCGGCGATGACGACAAAGCTGAGGACTTCCGGGCTCGATTCCTCCGGCGAGGAGCTTCAGGGCATCGAGGCGAAGCTTTTGGTCGGGCCAGGGAGGCGGGGCGATGGTGGGAGCTAGCTGGCAACGACGGCGTGGTTTCGGGTCCGGGGGAGGAAGAAGCAGAGGGAGAGAGCGAGGGGGCAAATGGAGAGGCGTCGGCTCGATCCAGAAGGGTCTCCGGGGTCCATCCACGCGTCCAGCTGCTCGGCGGCAAGCAGGAGGTGGCGAGGCGACCAGGCGCACGTGCGCCGTGCTCATCTCGCCTATGCCTACTGGCAGAGGTTGAAGATGACCTCTTCGCCCCTGGTGGGCTGGGCCATGTAAGCCAGGTTAGGCCTTTCCCTTTTTCTGTTTTTTTTCTTTCTGTTTCAGTTTCTGACATTTGTTTCTTAATTTATTTAGGGCTCAAATCCTAACTCAAAAATACCAGAGGGTTGCAAGTGAGGTTAGTTTGAATATTTCAAACTTTCCCAGCAATTTTGGTAATTTTGGGGCAACTATCATATTTATAATGATTTAATAATTGATTTCATAGCACTATATGCTTATTTAAAGATATTCTAATTGTTGGAAAATTAAATGGCCTCCTGATATGTTGTTGCCAACATTTAATAAAGACCATGAACATTATTGAAGGGCATTTTGGATTCATTGAAAAATTCACAAGTTTTGAATTTCTTTATCAGGGTGAGGTGCTAGGGTTTCTGATGATCCCCATTTCATTTTAATGCAAAATTTAAACATGATGCACACCCTAACTAATTCAATGCCATGACAACTAGGGATGTGACAACTCACCCCCACTAAACAAAAATCTCGTCCCGAGATTCAGGCGTAGGGTAAGAGGGAGGAGGGGATACAAAACTAACACAATCTTGATTGCCCAGTTGCCCTTCTTGAAGATGTTGATTCATTGCATCATGTTGATCTTGACATCTTTGTCTTCGGGACCTGCACTCAAGAGACGGCAAGGAAACGGAGAACTCTACAAGAATCAATCTTCACGAAGATCGAGCAACTCATGATCAACTCGTGGAGTGAGGCGTAAAAACATCTCTTGAGCTGAGACTCAAAACACACATCGAGATTGATGGAATGAGGCAAATGACGGAGGTCCAATTGGTAGGCAACAACTCCACGCTAAAGTAGATGGTGATGAGGTTTCAAAGTAGCGAGGAGTTAGTTGCCCTCCATACCATAACGGGCACCTTAGGGAAGGTGACTCGTAGGATTATCCCTTAAGTGGCAAAAAGAATTACTTTTGATACAGAGATCATTGAAACTCTTTATACCAGCCTAAGGCAACTCACAAGCGATCGTTTGAAGGAATTCAAGCGAATGGCATACTCAGTTTGAAAAAGGAACTAGAGTTATAGGACAGCCCGGTATACAGAAGGCACTTTCCAATTGATACCAAGGTATAACCCAGTGTCTGAGCGTGCTCTCAAGAACTTGAGCATCTCCATATTCATCAAAGTTTTACCAACATCCATGCCAAGGATTCTGGCAACACATCAGACTACCATGATGAATAGCGATGGAGGATGCAGATGCAAAGGAAGACAACACTTTCTCAGATTTCACCTTAGCCATGCAAAGGAACGAAATCTGGATGATCGACCGAGAGACATTTAGCACTCCGCTTTTAATGTTCTCCTTGATGTACTAGCATAACCAATTATCGAAAATGGTTGGTATCTGCAACATCAAGTAAAAGGTCAGACTTCGGGGGATCCAAGGGTCCATGAGGAACAACTTCTACAATAAGTCATACGAAGTCCTCATGGGGAAGTGGCTAAGATTGCTGATGCAAGATACTACAATAATAGGTCTTCCGGTTAGGTATGTTAGCCACAGCATCACCTTATCGGGTTACACAAAGACCAATATTATAATTCTTGGGTAAGATTCCAACCATTACATCTGCCTGAGATTCAGATATGGTTGGTGATAGGATGTTTCAGACTCAGCAAGTCTGAAAAAGAAGGTTTGCAACACAAATCGACGAGATGGCATTGCGGGATTCTCGGGAGATGAACTGCGAGAGCCAACTCCAAAACATGAGCTGGATTGCAAGACCCACATGAACATAGTGTCCAAGACAATTGTGGTCATATGGAGAGCTTACAACAAAACACTTTCGAGTTCTGGTTAGGAAGCATCATTGGAGGATAGCGAAGTCCTTACATAAATCATGATCTTAGGAAGAAACTTCTTTTCCTTGAACAACTCAATCAGTGGCTTAGTGTGCTAGGAATACATATGGAATGGAGGTAGCGAGCCTATCAAGCCATAGAATACTTCGCACAGGCATGATTAAATTGGGATGATTCCAAAGGAGGCAAAACAACTCTTCTCAATTCACGGCAGCAACTTGCACCAAATGCACGTGAACTAAGAGTAAGTCACTTTGTTCACCAAGCATATGCTTCATGTACCGGACACGAAGATATTGCCTACAAAATTTCCAACACTAGCTTTATGTTCACCATGAATCATGGAGAAGATAAACAATGTTGTCGATGGGTTCAACAACAGTTCATCGGAACATCCATATAGATGGAAGCCCTTAACTATGTGAACAAGGTGTTAGCATTGTTCAGACCAAAAGATATAACGGTGTATGCTCGAGGATACGTCCATGAGTAAGACAACATTACAATGATCGATGGTTCTGATTTTGATTTGACGATAACCCATGCTCAAATCAAAGATTGGACAGGATACCAGATGCAACAATTGATCGCAAGGGTCAATCGATGTAGTATCATCATTCTTCAGCACACACAACACAAAAGATATCCCTTTGGCATGACCTAAGTTAGATCAAGCTTTTATCTTCCAACTCTCCAAGTTGTTGTTTAGCTTAACCAACTAGCTCAGGGGTATCCAACACAGAGTCTTGGAGAAGGGGTGGTTTATAAAGAAAACCAACTTGATCACGAACTCAACACAACGGTCAGGGTCAACCCGGTAATACTTCCGAGAAGATATTCGGAAAATCACGAACCACCGATATGTTTTTGAGCTCGGGAACAATCTTTCTTTTCAGGGCAAGATGATACGATCAACAGAGCAAGGGATTGACACAATCCGAACTCATAGATAGAAGAATGCACCATGAAAGATGGACTAGGTAGCACGATCAATCTTAGAATGGTGATTCAATAACCAACACGCCAAGAATGAAATTATTGTCCATTAACTTCCAAACAATGGGTTGCTGGGATTATTGATTTCACACGTCACGGTTCACTTGTCAGCGTTCCGGCTACAACCAGCACGGAGACCAAGGAATGAACAATGATGGCGAGAAGTATCACTGCATCAAGAGTCCATAAGAGGTTGTGCAATTCTCATGACAATCTTGACATGAAGAGGGTAATACTTCGAGGTAGAACAGAACAAAAGCTGGATTGGCATTTTGCTCTGCGGAATACAACTGCTTTGACCCAATCCAAGAAATGGATGAGGTACTAGAGTTTGTTTCTCCTAGTCATTCCAGAATAGAATGGCTTGACGGACCACAAGAATAGTCAACAGCAATAACACAGATGCATGACATACTCTTGACTATCTACTCATAGATGAAGGTCGGAATACAATTGAGAGGAGCAACTCAAGAGAACATGACTTTCTGAGTTGTAGATGCATAGGTTAAATACGTCGAACAAAGTTCAACAGGTTTCTTCCAGATAACCCATGCAGAAAGGATAGGATTGGAAGAGTCACAACTTATAGAATGGAGGACTCATGAAGAGCACTCTTGTTGTGATCTTCAGTTCACGAGGAACTTCTGCCATAACTGGTTCATGGTATTGGAAGAATGATGTACCACAAACCTTGAAGACTATAACAAGGTTGCTAATATCCTAAAGGAACGAACAAATACTATCAACGGGAGTGAGCAGAATGATTCTTGGGTTCAAGAACCCCGAAATAGAATACCTATTGACTAAGTAGCATCTCAGGATGCTCTTGATAACGATGGCCAGAATTATCACACTGAAACACAAAACACATCTAGACTATTGGGTGGCTCACTCGAATAACATGGTTTCCTAAACACCTTTAACATATACGTCGAGGTAATAGAGTACCTCAACTCAACAATTAGTGTGCTTTGTCTGGCCAAAAGACATTAACTTGGGATGAAAGGATTTGCAATTGCATCAGATTTTTATTAGCCTTGGAATAACTCGGACAGCATAACGGCTGTATGGGCATGAAATATGAAGCAACCTGCACAAGAAAACTGACATCATAATATTGAATTTCTATAGAGACATCGATCCAGGAACACAACAACTCTCCTATAAGTCTACATCATGGTAACTCGTCATCCTGATGGATAGATGAGAAGCCTAGTTCTTAAACCCCGTAGAATAAGGAAGAGGGTGACTCAGAATTAGAATGACACGAGGAAAGGAGTAAAAAGAATCTTACGTTCCCTTCCACAATCAATTCCCTTATATAACTAAAGCAGTTCTAGACTCAAACATCGACCAGTTTGGCTTGGTAATCCTACAGGCAGTCAAGCTCTGATACCAACGCTGTCGGGACCCCGATCCTAAACCATATGAATCCAGCCTGTAACACATCACACCACTTTGCGGCCTCACTCATGGTAACCCATGGCTGCCACCTTACCTTGGCCGGGACCGTTTGCGCCTTTTGGCTCACGGATATGAACATGTCGCTAGCATTCACACGTCAAAGAACCTGGGTCGACATGACTAGTCGTAGAACCCAAGTGGCACATCCGTACAGGGACAGGCGTACGTAACCCAGCAATGCAGGTGTCGGTCATCAGCATGTGTAGACGAGTCATAGCAAGCTACAAGGACTCCATTACGCCGCGGGACATAAATGTCATCACTGCATGTAGACGAGTCGTAGCAGGCTACAGGGGCTCCATTACACTGCGAGACATTTCCCCGAAGGGACAGATACAGCAGCAAAGAAGGATACATGCCGGTCAATCAATGTGTCCGGAGCAGTAGCAAGCTACCAGGGCTTGGTGGAGGCACAAAGAGGCATTTCCCCGTAAAGAGTACTACTAAAGGCACACAACTAGGTGTCGAATCCCACACATACCAATGCATTTCAAACATACACGCAATATGCACGATATGTGTAGATACAACATGGCATCACACCATAACTCTATGACTCAAGTATTCATTAATGACTCATAAGAGCCAACATAGTGTGATTTTACAAACAGGGGTCACATGACCCAACACTCAAGTCATACTATCAACAAGTGGAAGCAAGACATGTCTGGGTACAGACATCTACTAAAAGTGGCTGGAGGAGCCTGAAAAGCTATATCGACCCTACCATAGGAACCAGTCCTCTGTCTGGGATTCCCAAGCTAATCCGGTCAACATCGAACTTCACGTCGTAAGAATCACTAAAGAGACTGACGTCTCCTCTGCCAAAACATAAAAGAAGCAACCGTGAGTACAAAGGTACTCAGCAAGACTTACATCAGAACTATCTACATATGCATCAGTATCAATGAAGGGGGTTGTGGAGTTTATTGCAGCAAGCCAGCTTTGACTCTTGGCTAACCTGTACTACGACTACAAGTAGTATCTTTGAGCTGGGATAGCGCACACGAGTCCACATATTCACCAAATCAATACACCACTATGGATCCACTTCCGTCTCGCTACGAGAAGGCCGTCCATAGCACTCACGCTTATCTTGCACATTTTATAGTATCCATTTCAAATTGTCTATGAACCACATAAGTTCTCCAAGTAGTCCATATCCGAGGACGCGGCTATTCGAACAAATTCATAACCCTGTAGGGGTGCACTTCTTCACACACGCTCTCACCACTTATCGCCATGTGCACGTAAAAATGCACCTCGGCAACCTTCAAGCGGAAGCCCAGCAAGGGAGTCGGCCATGACCGTCAATCACACGAGACCCTAGTCCAGGTTTATCGCCTATTTGAGACTGAACCCGCACGGAAGTCCGGCCGAAGTTTCCGCTACGGCCTCAAACGATGTGCGCAGGGTTCCCAAGCCCACCATTCGGGTGCCACTTGGTACACCGTGCTACTGTGTATCTACCGCACCACAGCCCACCCCGTCGGGCAGCGCTATGCACGGCCGCCAACACTTTTCCTACAAACACCAGAAACTAGTTGCAACTCCTGGACAGAGGTCTAGGCGATTAATAAGCCGAGAGGGGTCGAGTTACCGGAACCCAATGTGTGGTAGTATCTTGTCTTGGATAACAAACACATAACTCAGTTCTTAAGGACGGTCCCAATGAGACAATCCGCCATGTACTCCTACATGGCCTCTCATCGCTACCTTTACCAAATCGTGTTCACACACTTAGCTCTCACACAGTAGGACATGAGCACTGTCATTCCGATTCATCGGCCAGATGGATCAGACCCGACACAACACGACTCTAAGCATAGCAGGCACAGTAAGCAAGCATGGATGAGTAAGCACAACAAGGCTCAAGCAGTTGCTACTCATTCTAAGTGGTTTCAACTATTTACTGTGGCAAAGATAAGTCATGCAGAGGAATGGGTTCAACTACCGAGAACATGTAACAGTTGAATCGTCATTGTCCTAATGCAGTATAAGAGAGCAGGAGCGAGAGAGTAGGATATTATCGGGATGCTCAAGGAGGGATTGCTTGCCTGACACTTCTGAAGATAACAATGAGTCTTCATCAATGCCAACGATCACAACGTCGGAACCATCGTCTACCGAGAGGGAACAACCACCGGCAAACACAAAGGAACAACATTCAATGCAATGCAACAAACATTATGATTGATATGGCATGTTAAGCATTGAATTGACCTAGTGCAATAGGTAGTCAAGATGAATGAAGTGAAATTCAAATATATACTAAATTCCAACTCCAACTCTATTTGTTAAATTGTCCTAATAACCATTTTCCCTAGTTGGTGATGTTAACTTGCTCAAACATGCATGAACATGGCATAAACAGATTCCTAGCATTTTTCTGATCATTTTTCATATCTAATTTGTTTTCATCTGAGTTACAGATTAATTTCTATGATTTTTAGAAGTTTTAGGCACTTTCTGAAATTTATAAATTAGTTATTGCGTCAGCAGGTCAAAGCGCCAGATCCAGGTCAAACCTAACCAGTGGAGCCCACTGGTCAGTGGCTCATGGTCAATACAGTGGCTGACTGGTGGGCCAAGTCAACTGCTGACTGGACCAAGTCAAGCTGACATGTGGGACCCACGTGCAAGTGACACAGTGGCTAACTAATTAGTTTAACCTGACTAAACTAGCTTAACATGCCATGCGGGCCCACTGTCAGTGGCCCTAGGGGGGTTAATTAGCGGGGTCATTAGACACTAATGGTGGCCACGTCAGCACGCCGGAGGGAGGTCGCCGGCGACCATCCAGGGCGGCGGTGACGCACCGGAAACGCGCTAGCGGCGTCGGGCTAGAGCGCTGAGGGCACCAGGGCGTAGCCCTTGCCCGTGCGCATCCAGGGGGACCCGCGGGAGGACCTGGGAACGCCGGAGGACTCGCCGGCAAGCACAACCGCGGCGGCGCCCGCACGGGTCCGATGGCACAGGGGCTCCAGGGCACGGGGAGCCCATCTAATGGGACCTACGTCTCCCTGGGAGCTCTCGGAGCAAGATGGCGAGCTCGAGAGCAGGCCGTGGTGGTTGTGGCCACGACCACATCGCCACCGGCGGCGAGAAGCTTCGGCTTCGACGGGGATGCTAGCTAGGGGGCGCACGAGACGACAGGAAGAGAGGCTCACGGGGATCGCGTCTCGGTGGTCAGCGAGCTCGGAGACGTCCCGGAGGCGGCGAATTGATGGGGTCGTTTGCCGGCGGCCGGTGGAGGGAATCGGCGATGATGACGATGCTGAGGACTTCCGGGCTCGATTCCGGCGAGGAGCTTCAGGGCATCGAGGCGAAGCTTTTCGTCGGGTCAGGGAGGCGGGGCGATGGCAGGAGCTAGCAGGCAACGACGGTGTGGTTTCGGGTCCGGGGGAGGAAGAAGCAGAGGGAGAGGGAGAGAGCGAGGGGGCAAATGGCGAGGCGTCGGCTCGATCCAGAAGGGTCTCCGGGGTCCATCCACGCGTCCAGCTGCTCGGCGGCAAGCAGGAGGTGGCGAGGCGACCAGGCGCACGCACGCCGTGCTCATCTTGCCTCTGCCTACTGGCAGAGGTTGAAGATGACCTCTTCGCCCCTGGTGGGCTGGGCCATCTCCTTCCTGGGCCAGGTAAGCCAGGTTAGGCCTTTCCCTTTTTCTGTTTTTTTCTTTCTGTTTCAGTTTCTGACATTTGTTTCTTAATTTATTTAGGGCTCAAATCCTAACTCAAAAATACCAGAGGGTTGCTAGTGAGGTTAGTTTGAATATTTCAAACTTTCCCAGCAATTTTGGTAATTTTGGGGCAACTATCATATTTATAATGATTTAATAATTGATTTCATAGCACTATATGCTTATTTAAAGATATTCTAATTGTTGGAAAAATTAAATGGCCTCCTGATATATTGTTGCCAACATTTAATAAAGACCATGAACATTTTTGAAGGGCATTTTGGATTCATTGAATAATTCACAAGTTTTGAATTTCTTTATCAGGGTGAGGTGCTAGGGTTTCTGATTATCCCCATTTCATTTTAATGCAAAATTTAAACATGATGCACACCCTAACTAATTCAATGCCATGACAACTAGGGATGTGACAGCGGGCCGCCTCCGTGCCGCGGCGATCGGTAGCTTATGCCGGTGGCGTGAGGCGCGTGGTTGATACGTCTCAAACGTATCTATAATTTTTGATTGTTCCATGCTAGTATATTACCATTCTTGGATACTTTATATGCATTTATATGTTTTTTTATATCATTTTTGAGAACTAACCTAGTGCCCAGCGCCAATTGTTGTTTGCTGCTTATTTTTGGCCTTTCAGGGAAACTGTACCAAACGAAGTCCAAATACCATGAAACTTTTTAATGATTTTTTCCTGGACATACCTAAGACCTAGAAGCTTCAGAGAGAGACCGGAGGCCACACAAGGTGGCGCCAAGCCAACAGGGCGCGCCTAGGGCGATGATCGCACCCTGATGGCTTGGGACCACCTCCCGACGCCTCTTAACCTAACTACGTCACTATAAATTCTCATAAATAGGGAAAACACCTGAGACCAAAAGAAAGACCTGGAAGCTTCAGGAGGAGACCGGAGATGATCTTCAATACAAAGTTCACCGCGATTCCCGCGATGATCTATTCGATGTAATCTTCTTTGCGGTGTGTTTGTTGGGATCCCATGAATTATGGGTTTATGATCAGATTATTCACAAAAATATATTGAGTCTTTACTGAATTATTATATGCATGATTGTTATAGCTTCCTATTTCACTCCAATCTATCGGTTTTGTTTGGCCAACTAGATTGATTTATCTTCAGTGGGAGTGGTGCATTGTGATGGGTTTAATTTTGTGGTGCTCTATCCTCGTGACAGAAGGGGTCAAGACACGCATTGTATTACTGCCATTAAGGGGGAAATGATGGGGTTTATTCATATTGATTGGATTTACTTTGTCTACATCATGTCATCTAGCTCCAAGCATTACTCTGTTTTTACTTAATACTCTAGATGCATGTTGGATAGAGGTCGATGGGTGGAGTAATAGTAGTAGATGCAGTCAGGAGTCGGTCTACTTGCTTATGGACGTGATGCCTATATCATGATCATCACCGTGAATAAACATTTCATAATTATGCACTTTTCTATCAATTGCCCAACAGTAATTCATCTACCCACCGTATGCTTTCTTCGAGAGAGAAGCCTCTCACGAAAACTATGCCCCCCCGGGTCTTCATAAAATATATTACAAAAGCTCCAAAAATATTGCTGCCACTCATTTACTTTTATTTTATTTTACAATTATATTATATATCTATCACTATTTAATCCTTGCAAGTAACGAGTTCAAGGGGCTTGACAACCCTCTTTCCCGCGTTGGGTGCAAGTGTTTGCTCCTTTGTGTGTAGGTGCTGACGAGGGGAGTTTGCGTGATTCTCCTATTGGTTCAATAACCTTGGTTCTGACTGAGGGAAATACTTATCTCTACTGTGTTGCATCTCATCTCCTCTTTGAGGAAAATCCCAACGCGGTTTACAAGTAGTAGTGGTCGGGGGCGTAGGCAGAGGCAGGGCGGTGGCGGCCATGGCCCACTCTCTGGTGGGCAAGGAAGCCTTGAGGACGGCCCGAAACGTCGTGCGGTTGATGTAGTTCGCCCGGGCGGCGACGCCCCCGCTCCCCGAGGGTGTCAGGAACTGCCCCAAGTCAAACTGATGTGACACCCGTGTGCAGCGCCGGCCATCATTACCCTTCTATGAATGCGGTTGTTCCCTTGGCCTTCTCTCCTTGGGCTGCGCGGATGTGACCCTTCAGAAGCTGCATGCCTCCCGGGATGCGAGGGGGCGCTGGTTGGCCCTCGGTTGTATATAAGCGGGCGAGGGCGAGAAAGCCCTCAACACATCTTCGTCTTCTTCGCCCCCCAACCTCCGAGCCGCCACTCCCCCAGTCATGGCTTCAGTGAGGAAGTTCTCCGCCGCCGAGAAGGGGAAGGCCTCCGGGGAGGGCCCTGCCCCACCGCCGCCCAGGAGGGGCCGGGGTCGTCCCCGGAAGCATGCCTTGACGCCGGCGGTGGTTCCCCGTGGGTGTGGTCATACACCGGGGCGGCCCGGGGTTACCTTCGGCGGCCGTGGCGGGGCTTCGTCCAGCGCGGGCGGCCACAGCAGTCGAGGTGGTCACGCCCGCAGCGGGAGGTCGGCGGTGGCCGGAGGCCGCTTGGTTTCAACTCAGCCGACACGGCTCAAGAGTTCGTGGTGTGGGCGGAGAGGCCGGAGGCCGCTTGGTTTCAACTTCCGCGCTTCTTTGCGAGGGCGCTGCCGGCCGGGGGGGCTGCTGGCCTATGGCTGCAGGCCGACGGTTGCTGTAGCGCGGCATCGTGGGTGGAGGTCGAGGTCACCCCCGGGGGTTACGTGTACCTGAACCGCGGGTGGCAGACGTTTGCCCGCGCTCGGGGCCTGGAGGGGAGGCGGACCCTTCACTTCAAGTTCGACGGGGTGGCGACGCTCTTCGTCAAGATCTTCGGGGGAGAGGGCGAGTGACTGGGGTGCTGCCCGGAGGACGACGGCCGCGGCGATCTTGGAGATGAGCTTGCCCTTCACGATGGGCGCCGCACCTCCAGCGGCAGCGACACCCCCTCCGAGGAGAGCCCGAGCCACAGCAGTGATAGCAGCTACGACGCGCCACCGCGCCGGCACGCCCGGACCTCGGGGAGTAACCAGGCGCCTCGGCGTCGCTCCTCCGCTCCTGAAGCGCCCGTGCCGGCGCGTCTCCACGGGCTTGTGAAGGAACAGGAAGACACCGACTGAGCGCTGGCGTGCCGACGCCAGGGCTCGAGGAGCTGCAGCCCCCATGGGGGCTTCTTCACTTTCTTTCTCCTCCCCTTTTTTTGTTCCTGCACTCAAAGAACCAAGGGGAGCCCTGTGGGCGTGTAATGAATTTGGGCGCTTGCCTCTTTTATCAGCACCTTTATCACGTGTCCTCGCCTTTACGCTACTGTTAATTGAAACCTCCTGCCGGCCATGCTTAGGGTACTTAGCTTGACGTGCTCGCGGTAGGCTTCTGTGTCGGGGAGGCGCGGCAGCGACGCTTGTGGGACTCGGAGGTCCCAGGGGGCTTCTTCCTCCTGCGAGCAAGGCGGGTTGGGAGCCCTTTCGGCACTCTGCGTCTACAGGCCCCAGTCCCACACATTTCCCGACCACCGTAATGTACGACCGGATCACCAAGGACGCAACTACGAGGTTAGGCCTCGACACCCTTGATGCCGACCGGATCACCAAGGACGACACCAAGGGGCGAGTGGCTATATGACCGGTAAGGCTCCTGAGGCGCGCTGCTCAGGAGCCCCCTTTGACGCTCAAGCAGCTCTACGTCAGCAGGTCCCAGTCCCACACATTTCCCGACCACCGTAGTGTACGACCGGATCACCAAGGACGCAACTACGAGGTTAGGCCTCGACACCCTTGACGCCGACTGGATCACCAAGGACGACATCAAGGGGCGAGTGGCTATATGATCGGTAAGGCTCCTGAGGCGCGCTGCTCATTAACGTCCTTTGACGCTCAAGCGGCTCCCCAAAAAAGATTTTTGTTTCCTATCCCGAGAGGGGCGGTCCTCCCGAGGGGTGGAGCCCCCGAGCGAGTACGAAGCGACACGTGCCTGCTGACTCATCTGGGAGTACCACGCGAGGATCCGGGCGCCAAGGCCTTGGCGAGGTGCGAGCACCGTGCCCCCAGCCCCTGCTCGCGGGGTGCGAGGGGGAGGAAAGCGGCGAGTGCTTGACTCGAAGAGAGAGAAACTCCAGATAGGAAATGGCGATGAAAATGAATCCCTGACCCCCCCCCCTTTTTAAACATGGTTGAAGAAAAACTCCGAGCTTTGTTCCAGAAAAGTTGGCAAATTCGAACATCAGAAGAGCAAATAATAGCCGCGTCCGGCGCCTAGGCTAGTCTTCGTCTTCCCCCAACGCTGAGCGTAGGGCATCCACGTTGCATGGGAAGGAACCCCTCCGCGTCCTCGGGGGGCTCTGGGCGTATACATCCCGCTCATTATTATGTGAGAGTGTCACGGTCTTCGTCTTCCCCCAGCGCTGAGCATAGGGCATCCACGTTGCATGGGAAGGAACCCCTCCGCGTCCTCGGGGGGCTCCGGGCGTATACAGCCCACTCATTATTACGTGAGAGTGTCACGGTCTTCGTCTTCCCCCAGCGCTGACCATAGGGCATCCACGTTGCATGGGAAGGAACCCCTCCGCGTCCTCGGGGGGCTTCGGGCGTATACAGCCCACTCATTATTACGTGAGAGTGTCACGGGTTGGTCCTGGGGGTGTACAGGGAGCCCCATGCCCCGCGGACATGAAGCCCACTCCTAGCCCCCAGGCTTGTCGTGGCGAAGTAGGGTCGGCTCCGAACGGGCCCTCGGGCATAGGGGGAACCCCCCACACCCCAGAGCCCGTGACCGGGTGCCGTCGTCGTAGTGAAGGCGCAGGCCCCCGCACCGCGGGTCGGGCCCGGCGAGGCCCTTTCGTTGCACGCGAGGCCGGCACCCTGGACAGTGCCCTAGCGCGCCTCGTTGGGGTGCCCGGGGTCCCCACGCAGGTACTCGAGGTCCTGCCCCCAGGCTGGGCGAGCTGGGCCTGGGGACATGGGCGAGTACAGGATCGCCCGCTGGTGATCGAGCGAAACCCGACCCGGAGACATGGGCGTATGTTCCACCCTCCGTCTCCAAGCGGGCGTCGCGCGGCCTGGAGACATGGGCGTGTGTTCCACCCTCCATCTCCAGGTTGGGATCATCTGGCCCGAAGACATGGGCATGTGTTCCACCCTCCGTCTCCAAGCTGTGGCCACCTGACCCGGGGACGTGGGCGCACGTTCCACCCTCCGTTCTCAGGCAAGTGACCCCCGGTCCCCAGACCCAGATGCCTGCTCAAGGCAGCTCCCTACCAGCGGGTGTGCCTTGCGAAGCTGCCTACGCCGGGCATCCTCACGAGGCCAATCCCTCAAGCCGACCTCGCGAGGTTGCGCATACCAGGCCACGCGAGAGCTGCTCACGAAGTCGCGTACGTGCCTCCTGCCGCCGTGGTAGCCGGCGTTGCTTCCTTCGTGGCCCGGGCGCTCGTCTACATGGCCGTTGTAGAGTTGCTCGAGCCCCCGGGTGCCGGCGCAGTCGAGCCCCTGGTTCTCCTCCCTGATCCCGGCGGGCGTGCTGAGGGGCGCGAGGCGACGCCCCTCTCGCGCGGGCAGCACCCCCCACCGGTCTCTGCCGGCGCCTGCGGCCAGCTCCCGCGCCCCCGACGACCCGGGCCAGACCCCAGGCGAGTGCGGGTCATCGCGGACGTCCTGAACACGCCCGTGCGGCCCAAGCACTGTGCCAGCCGGTTGAGTGAGTTCACGGGCACGAGCCTCACCGAGGTACACCAGGGTCCCGCCGGTGGTGGTGACGCGCCTGGGGGCACGCCTGGCCCAGTCGTCGCGGTGACCACGTGTAGCGCGGTGGCGATTTAGCTCGTGCGCCACGAGGAGCGTGACGTGTCTGTGCGTCGGGTCATGGCAGTCCCGGAAAGGCAGCGGCGCGGCCCGGACGCGGGGAAGGGCCGGGGCGGCGAGGGCGTGCCATGTGGTTGGTGAAGGCAGCAGCCCCCGGCGCCTGTTGAGGGCCCGGCCGGCGATGGCGCCTGCCGACGAGGAGGCGGAACAACGTGGGGTGCCGAGGCCCGCCGGCGCCGCCCGCGCCACGCAGGCAGCCCGCCGCTCAGCATGGGCTCGACGTCCTTTGGCCATGAGCGCGGCGAGCGGAGGCGAGGCGAGACTTGAGGAAGACTTCGACAAGCCCCCTACCTGGCGCGCCAAATGTCGGATTTCGGGCTCCGCAAAACCCTTAAGATTCGAACACAGGGGCGTATGCGAAGATCCCCTGCAGCCTCGCCCATCCTAGCTCGCTACCCGATGGTTAGGCCGATGAACTCGCATGATGATGAGGAAGCAGATGAACACAACGATTTACCCAGGTTCGGGCCGCTGCGAAGCGTAATACCCTACTCCTTCTTTGGTAGATTGCCTCTCGAGGAGGTGTGGTGGATGGAATAGTACAGTGGTGCGGAGCCTCGCGAGGACGCTCAAGTGGTGTTCTTGGCCCTCTGCTAGTCTTGTGGTGGAGTGTTCTTCGCCCAGTTCGTTCCGCTGCTACGGTGCAACCTAGCCTCTATATATAGCGGTGGCCCGGGTCCTCTTCCCTTATCACAATGGCGGGAAGGGATCCCACAACGGCCAAATTTTAAGGGGGACAGGAGTACATCCCCGCCCTGTCCAAAGGTGGTCTTCGCCTGCAAAGTAGCTGTCGATGATGCAGAGGTGGGCTCGGCAATGACATCCGCCCTACGGGGCTTGTGGTCGTGGTCTCGTTGCACCAGAATGGAAACCTTTGGGGGATGCTTTGAGAACCCGCGTACGTCCTTGCTCCCTTTGCACTAAAGGGGAAACTGCACCGCCTGACGCGCTGGCGCCCGCCTGTCCTTCCTTGTGTCATCCTTGACTCCTGAGGCCGGGTTCTTCATAGAGATCTCCGCCGCTCCGGAGGGGGCCTGAGGAGGCCCACTACTTGCTGGTCTTGGAGCCGCCTCCCTCGCGAGCCCGGGTCCTCGCGAGGGCCTTGTCTTGAGAGGAGCCGCACCGGCTGTGCTTGGCTGACGAGGTGGGCCATGCCCTGGGCCACAGGCAGGCAGGTCTAGGTACCCCCGTTCCCAGAACGCCGACAGTATCGAATCAGTAGGAGGATCACCACCACCTAATAAGCAGCACCTGTACACAAATAACAAATACTTGCAACCCGACGCGAAAGAGAGGTTGGTGATCTCTCTACGGTAAAAAGATAGATTAGGATATGATAGATAGGAGAGATAGATCTCTCAAGAACACAAAATAAAAAGAGCAAATAAAAAGTGCAGCAAGGTATTTTTGGGTTTTTGGTATAATAAATCTAAAAACAAAAGAGGCAAAAAGATAGATCGGAAAAAAAATGTTGGAAAAGTAAACCCGGGGGCCGTAGGTTTCACTAGTGGCTTCTCTCATGAGTATAGCACACGGTGGGTGAACAAATTACTGTTGGGCAATTGATAGAAGATCAAATAATCATGATGCTATCCAAGGCGATGATCATTATATAGGCATCACGTCCAAGATAAGTAGACCGACTCCTGCCTGCATCTACCACTATTACTCCACACATCGACCGCTATCCAGCATGCATCTAGTGTATTAAGTTCATGGAAAAACAGAGTAATGCAATAAGAACGATGACATGATGTAGACAAGATCTATTCATGCAGGAATAGAACCCATCTTGTTATCCTTAATGGCAATGATACATGCGTGCCTTGCTGCCCCTTCTGTCACTGGGAAAGGACACCGCAAGATCGAACCCATCACAAAGCACCTCTTCCCATGGCAAGAAAAATCGATCTAGTCGGCCTAACTAAACCAAAGATTCGAAGAAGAAATATGAGGCTATAAGTAATCATGCATATAAGAGATCAAAGAAGACTCAAATAACATTCATGGATAGAAACTGATCATGAACTCAAAATTCATCAGATCCCAACAAACACACCGCAAAAGTTTACATCAAATAGATCTCCAAGAGACCATTGTATTGAGAATCAAAAGAGAGAGAGGAAGCCATCTAGCTACTACCTACGGACCCGTAGGTCTATGGTGGACTACTCACGCATCATCGAAGAGGCACCTATGAAGAAGATGAAGCCCTCCGTGATGGTGTTAGATTGGATCTCGAGGCTCTGGAACTTGCGGTGGCTGGATGCGTTTTTCATCGACTCCCCTAAGGTTTTCTGAATATTTGGGTATTTATAGGCATCAGAGGCGGTGGAGGGGGGCCCGTGGAGGGCACAACCCATCAGGGCGCGTCGGGGGGCCCCTGGCGTGCCCTGGTGGGTTGTGCTCTCCACAGCCCACCTTTCTGGCACTTCTTTGGCCCACTGGGTGTCTTCTGGTCCAAAAAAATCTCCAAAAAGTTTCGACGCGATTGGACTCCGTTTGGTACTGATATTCTGCAAAGTAAAAAACAAGCAAAAACATCAACTTGCACTTTAGCACTATGTCAATAGGTTAGTCCCAAAAATTGATATAAAGTTGCTATAAAGTGATTGTAAAACATCCAAGAATGATCATATAATAGCATGGAACAAGCAAAAATTATAGATACGTTGGTGACGTATCACCATCCCCAAGCTTAATTCCTACTCGTCCTCGAGTAGGTAAATGATAAAAATAGAATTTTTGATGTGGAATGCTGCCTAACATGTTCTTCTTATTCTTTTCTTTTGTAGCATGGACATTTGGACTTTTAGATGATTCAAAGCAATAGTCTAGTTTTAACATAATGACTTCAATACTCAAGCATGCCAACAAGCAACCATGTCTTTCAAAATATCAACACTAAAGAAAGTTATCCCTAGCCCATCATGCTCAATCATTGATCCATTCATGAAACACACTCAAATATTAGCTATACCCAATGCTCAAGTACGATCATAGTGCCCCCTAGTTGGTGCCAGAGCTCAAAGTTTTAAATTGAGAGAGAAAAATATTTTGAGTGGCATGCCTTTCCTGTCAACGAAAATGACAAAGTAGTTCACAATACTTTCCATGCTAGATATATTATAGGCGGTTCCCAAACAAAAAATAAAGTTTATTCCTTTTCCACCATTCTTTCACTTTCCATGGCTGGCCATATCCACGGTTGCCTTCCATACCAACACTTTCCAAGGAATTTATAATTTGACAATATAAAGTAAATATTTTTTCTTTTTCATTTCGGGAATGAGCATCCCTATTACCGCCGCACTCTCATGCAATGACAAGTGAATAAACACTCATCTTGAGAATAACACATCTAGCATGGAAAAATATTGGACACTCCCTACCGTTTCATGAGCGGTATGAGCACACAAAAGAAAAATTTATTTTGAAAATTAGAGATGGCACATACAAATTTGCTTGGAACGGCATGGAAATACCGCATATAGGTAGGTATGGTGGACTCAAAAGGCAAAACTTGGTTTAAGGATTTTGGATGCACAAGTAGTATTTCTACTTAGTACAAATGGAGGCTAGCAAATATATTGAGAAGCAACCAAACCAAGAAACAAAAATTCACATAAGCGAACATTGAGCATAACTAACACCGAATAATGCACCATAAGTAGGATGTAATTTCATTGCATAACTATTGACTTTCGTACTTGCATAGGGAATCACAAACCTTAACACCAATATTCCTACTAAAGCATAATTACTCACTAACATGACTCACATATTACTATCATCATGTTTCAAAACTATTACAATGAATCAAGTTTAATTTTCCCAATGATCTTCATGAAAGTTTTTATTATATCCTCCTTGGATATCTATCACTTTGGGACTAGTTTCAAATATTGCCATTGCTTTTGACAAGCTCAAACAAATTTAAGTGAAGAACATGAGCATAGAGTTTTCATCTCTCAAAAAGGTATAAGTGAAGCATGAGAGGATTTCTTCAAAATTTACTAACTCTCAAATTAACCTAAGTGAAGCATGAGAGTGTTTCTTCAAAAAATTCCAAGCACACCATGATCAAAAAGATATAAGTGAAGCACTAGACCAATTCTATAGCTCAAAAAGTTTAAGTGGAGCATATAGAGCAATTCTAACAAATCATAGCATAATTTTGGCTCTCCCAAATAGGTGTGTCCAGCAAGGAAACAAGTGACAAACTAACAAGAAAGGCTCAAATGATACAAGACGCTCCAAGCAAAACTCATGATATGTGACGAATAAAAATATAGTTCCAAGTAAAATACCGATGGTCGTTAGAAGAAAGAGGGGATGCCACTCGGGGGCATCCTCAAACTTAGTTGCTTGTTTCTCTTTGGATATATCTTGGGGGTTCTGTAGCATCCCCAACCTTAGCCTCTTTTCTCTTCTTATTCCTTAATCCATCGTGATCTCACCCAAAACTTGAAAACTTCAATCACACAAAACTCAACAAAATCTTCGCGAGATTCGTTAGTATAATAAAGCAAATCACTACTTTAGGTTCTGTTTCAAACCCATTCATATTTTAGTATTGCATTATACCTACTGTATTTTAACTTTACCATGACTCATACCCTTCAATATAACCCATAGATTCATCAAAACAAGCACACAATGCAACGAAAACAGAATCTGTCTTAAACAGAACAGTCTGTAGTAATACAATGGATTTGTACAAGGGGATAATTATTTTTATAATACAATGGATTTGTACAAGGGGATAATTATTTTTATTTAAAAGTTTCTGTGATTCAAGATTCACAAAGTTTCCATGGGCATGAACAAAGTTCAAGGCTAGCCCCCACTTCAACGATGCTCATCATCTCTCTCACTTTCACCTTTCTTTTTGTGAAGTTTTAGGTTCCCCTCTATATTTTTTTGTTTTTAAACTTTATAAAAGCACTCAACAGAATAAAATGACTCTCTAAAACTTCCGGGTTGTCTCCCTCGCAGCGCTTTCTTTAAAGCCATTAAGCTAGGCGTAAAGTGCTCAAGTAATGGGTCCACCCGGATCCCAAGATATATCAAAGCCAATTTTAATTAACAATGATTTATAATTTAGTAGTGAGCACAAAGGAACATATATAATGCAATGACGAATTCTAACTCTCTTCCTATGCATCGGCATGTCATAAAAGAACAATTCATGCACATCAAGTAAAGGCCAATGCATAGTATAAACAGTTTCTTGCAATTTTATCGTATTGGAAACATAAAGAGGTGGAGATGTAGTTACTCTCTCATAATAATTGCAAGTAGGAGCAGCAAGCACATGCATATTATATTCATCAAAATCATCATGCGTAGTAGCAAAACGCAACCCATCAATATAATCCTTAATAAGAGCAAACTTCTCCGATATAGTGTAGTTGGGAGAATTCAAAAAGATAATAGGACTATCATGTGTGGGTGCAATAGCAAAAATTTCATTCTTAACATAAGGAACTATAGCAAGTTCATCTCCATAAGCATAATTCATATTGGCATCTTGGCCACAAGCATAGTAAGCATCAAGTTCATCAAAAAGGGATATTTCAAAAGAATCCGCGGGATCATAGCAATTATCATAGCATTCATCCTTTGGTAAGCATGAAGGGAAATTAAATAATGTATGAGTTGAAGAGTTACTCTCATTATAAGGTGGGCACGGGTAGCTAATCCGCTCTTCCTACTTTTGTTCTTCGCTCTCCTCCTCATCTTTTTCATCTAATGAGCTCACAATTTCGACAATTTCTTCTTCCATAGATTCCTGCAAAATTTTAGTCTCTTCCAAGGCAGTGGACACTCTCTCAATAAATTCAATAATATCATAATTTTATTCATAATTATCATAGCAATATTGAAGTATGGATAAATTTTCAGATTTGTAAGGAACATCATCATACTTTTCAAGCAAAGAAGCAATTTCATAAGCACCTTTAAAAGCAACAAATTCTTCTATTCGTTCCGCATCATAGTAATCATAAATAACTTTAGCATAAGAAGCCAAGGTTTTATTATCGTTAAATTTACATTTAAAGGGAAGGTGAAGACCCTCAATCTTAGAGCAACAAGTGTAATCACATTTCAAACATGCATCCCAAGCAAACCATTGCAATATTCTAATTTGATCCCATAAGTGTTTCCCCTTTTGAGATAAGCGATAATCCCTAAAGTACTCACGTTGATCCAACGTGTCTCCCATTATAAAGTTCAATGAGGATTTCTTAGGATTATCAAAGGAGTAATTAACGTGTTTCACATAACTAGCATCGAGGGTTTTAGGAGGTTCCCCATCTCCATGAGTAGCAAGTACCACTAATTCTTTTGGTGTTTCGTGTTCCATATCCATAACTAAAGATATAAAACAACTAATAAAAGAATATAAAAATTACTTAGTGATAAAGCAAACAAGCACACACGAGAATATTCACCCCACACTATTGCTCCCCGGCAACGGCGCCAGAAAAAGGTCTTGATAACCCACAAGTGTAGGGGGTCGTTTGTAGTTTTCAAACCCAACGAGGAGCTAAAGGTAGAACACATATTCCCTCAAGTTCTATCGACCACCGATACAACTCTACGCACACTTTAACGTTTGCTTTACCTAGAACAAGTATGAAACTATTTTGTAGGTGATAGGATAGTTTGCACGAATAAAACTAGAAGTACTTTGCGACAATAAAACTATGAGTAAATTGCAAGATAATAAAAGTTAGTTGTTTAGTAGAAAGATTTTGTCAAACGAGAAGGTTATTTGTCCCTAGGCAATTGATAACTAAACCGGTAATCATTCTTGCAATTTTATATGAGGGAGAGGCATGAGCTAACATACTTTCCGTACTTGGATCATATGCACTTATGATTGGAACTCTAGCAAGCATCTGCAACTACCAAAGATCATTAAGGTAAAACCCAACCATAGCATTAAGTATCAAGTCCTCTTTACTCCCATACGCCATAACCCACCTACTCGGGTTTGTGCTTCTGTCTCTCATGCCACCCACCATAGGCAAATCATGAACACATTGCAACACCCTACAGCGGGGATCCCCCACGTTTGCGTGAGACGGAGGGCACCGTAGGACAGCACCATAATAAAATATAAACTCATACCAACCACGATCATCAATTAGCCCATAGGACAAAATGGATCTACTCAAACATCATAGGATAGCCACATATCATTGGGAAATAATATATGGATTTGAGCACCATGTTTAAGTAGAGATTACAACAGGGAAGAGAGGTGTTACACCGCTGCATAGCGGGGGAGAAAGAGTTGGTGTTGACGGCGGCAAAGTTGTTGGTGTAGAATGCCGTCATGATGATTACCCCGGCGGCGTTCCAACACCACCGGGAGAGAGAGGGGAGAGAGCCCCCTCATTCTTCTTCTTCCTTGGCCTCCCCCCTAGATGGGAGGAGAGTTCCCCCTCTGGTCCATGGCCTCCATGGTGGTGGAGGGGCAGGAGCCCCTCCGAGATTGGATCTCCCTCTATGTTCTCTTCTGTTTCGCGTTCCCGTTTTCTGGCCGAAAACCATTTCTTATATTCCTAGAGATCCGTAACTCCGATTGCGCTGAGATTTTAACACGATTTTTTTAATGGATATAAGCTTCCTTGCGCCCGAAGTAGAGATCCAACCGACTTACGAGGTGAGCACAACCCATCACCACGCGCCTGGGCCCTCGGGCGCGCCTTGGTGTCTTGTGGTGGCCGTGGGCCTCCTTTTTCGTTGATCCCACCTCCCAAAAACCACAAATATTCCAAAATAATTCTCCGTAAATTTTATCGCGTTTGGACTTCGTTTGATATGGATATTCTGCAAAACAAAAAACATGCAACAAACAGGAACTAGCACTGGGCACTGGATCAATATGTTAGTCCAATAAATCATATCAAATGTTGCCAAAAATTTGTGAAAGTTGTATAATATTGGCATGGAACAATCAAAAATTATAGATACGATGGAGACGTATCAGCTGCCTACATGAAAGATGCCGCTAGGGAAAACTATGGCCCCCAGGTCTATTCACTTATATATTTACAAATGCTATTATTACCTCGCTGCCTTTATTTACTTTTTATTTTATTTTGCAATTTACATTTATCAACAATTATCTACACAACTCATTTGCTTGCAAATAACAAGAAAAAGGGGATTGACAACCCTCTTGCTCGCGTTGGGTGCAAGCTGTTTGTTCATTTGTGTGCAGCCGCTGAAGACGGTTGAGGATTGATATTCCTATTGGTTCGATAAACCTTGGTTTCATAACTGAGGGAAATACTTACCCACTTTGTGCGGCGATAACCCGATCCTCTTCATGGAAAACCCAACTGAAAGCACAACTTCTCCCTAGGTGGTTTTGGTAATTAATAACAACAAATATTTCATTAGACTAATGTTTCCACTAAATATATTTCAGGAAAGAGTTCAATGTTTGATTGGCTAAAGAATGTGAGGAGACCCCAAGATGCAAGGAATAGGATTGGCTAAGCTACAAGCATGAAGACTCTACATTTTACTTTGTGAGAAATCACTTTGAGTCCATAAGAAAACCAATACTATCAAAAGGGGGTGAGGTAATGATGGTGAATGAAATGATCAAGTGGTCAAGTGTTAGTCACCAAAAACACCCACAAGCTCTCCCACAAATATTGTTTCATAGAGCCTAACACTCAAAATCGGTGTCACCAAGTTTCCATATCGGCTACACCGAGTCTAAAACCCAGACAAAAACCCTAGCCAAGACCCACTACTCGGTACTACCAACATTTCCTTTCGGTGCCACCGAAAATAGTGACCAACTTCCTAGTTAGCCATTTCCTTGATTCGGTCCCACCGAGTTTTGCAAATCGGTCTCACCGAGAAGTTGGTCCAACTCTCTGTTAACCCATTTCTCCAAATCGGTCCCACCGAGTTTGAGAAATTGGTCTCACTGAGATTTGGCAACTGCCTAGGTCACCCATATCGATACCACCGAGTATTCTATATCGGTCTCACCGAAAAGCCTAAAGTTGCCACATTTTGAACAAGTCGATGCCACCGAGTTTCACTTCGGTTCCACCGAGTTGGGCAATATTGTTGTAACGGTTGGATTTTTGGAGATGCCTATATATACCCCTCCACCAGATCCTACTCGCAAGAGAAGCACTCAGAACACACACCCACTTGCCATATCCAATTTTCTGAGAGAGAACCACCTACCCTTGTGTTGAGGTCAAGATCATCCACTCCAACCATATGGATCTTGATTTCTAGCCTCCCCAAGTTGCTTTCCATCCAATCAATCTCTTCAACCCAAGCCAAATCTATGAGAGAGTGATTGAGTGTTGAGGTGACTATCATTTGAAACCCAAGAAGAAGGAGTTCATCATTACTATCGAGCCTATTACCTTTTGGAGGGTGGTGCCTCCTAGATTGGTTAGGTGTCGCTTGGGAGCCTCCTACTTTGTGTTGTGGAGTTGAACCAAGAAGTTTGTACGGGCAAGGAGATTGCCTACTTCGTGAAGATCTACCCATAGCGAGGGTAGTCCTTCGTGGACGGAAGCCGTTATGGAATAGTCAAGGTTGCTACTTCGTGGACCCTTTTGGGTGGAGCCCTCCGTGGACTCTTGCGACCGCTACCCTCCGTGGGATGAAGACTCCATAAACGTGGATGTACGATAGCACCACCTATCGGAACCACGGGAAAAATCTTTGTGTCTTCAAATTGCGTTTGATCTTCCTACCCTTATCCTTTTGCATATGCTTGTCCTTACTTTCCGCTGCAATACTCGTAGACATGCATGTGTAGGGTGAACTTGACTTGTGCAAATTGTTAAAATCTTCCCACAACTAAAACTGGGAAAAGGACAGATTTTTATTTGGTCAAGTAGTCTAATCACCCCCCCCCTCTAGACATACTTTGGATCCTACAAGTGGTATCGGAGCTTTGGTCTCCATTGCATTGGTTTCACAACCTAGGAGAGTATGGCATCTAGTGAGGGAAACTATCACCGTAGAGGTCCATATTTCGATGGTACAAACTTTGCTAGTTGAAGCATGAGATGAAAATGCATATTCTTGGTCATAACCCCGCTATATGCGCTGTTGTTCATGTTGGCTTGCAAGGTGAATTCTTTGGTGATGGAAAGGAACCGTATCGTGAAGCGACCGCGGAAGAATTGAAGATGTTGCAATACAACGCTCAAGCATGTGACATTCTAGTCAACTGCCTATGCCCCAAAGAATTCAACAAAATCAGCCGTCTTGAGAATGCAAAGGAAATTTGGGACACTTTGGTTGATATGCACGAAGGTACCGAATCCGTTAGGGAATCTAAGTTGGATGTGCTTCAAAGTCAACTTGACAAGTTCAAGATGAAGGATGGTGAAGGAGTTGCGGAAATGTTCTCTAGGCTTGCTCTCATCACCAATGAGATTCCTGGCTTAGGAAGCGAAGAAATGACCGAAAAAATCATCATCAAGAAGATCCTTAGAGTCTTGGATGGAAAGTATGACACCATGTGCACATTGATCCAAATGATGCCAAACTACAAAGATCTCAAGCCTACAGAAGTCATTGGAAGGATTGTTGCTCATGAGATGTCACTCAAAGATAAGGAAGAACTTCACACCAAGTCAAGCGGCGCTTACAAAGCTACAAGCGACACTCCCGCTACATCAAGTGATAATCTTGTAACCAATGAAGAGATAAGCCTCACGGTCAAGAAATTTGACAAGTTCTACAAGAGTAGAGGCAAAGAGAGAAGCTCCAATTCAAGATATGAAGAGAAGCGTTCATCTAGTTGATGACCCACAAGTATAGGGGATCAATCGTACTCCTTTCGATAAGTAAGTGTGTCAAACCCAACGAGGAGTAGAAGGAAATGACAAGCGGTTTTCAGCAAGCTAATTTCTGCAAGCATTAAAATTGTAGGTAACAGATAGTTTGATAGCAAGATAATTGGTAACGAGCAAGTAACGGTAATGGTAAATAAAGTTGTCGGTGCACTAGTACAGGGGTACCCAGTGCCCCTGACTTATGCACCGGCGATAGAAGCAAGAAAACCCCGACAGCAACCAAGACAGGACTTCAACAAGCTCAACGCGACAGCCCAAGCCTGGGCTGCAGCGCGCCAAGCACATCCCCGACGCTTGCCGGGGACCGAGACGAATGCACCTTCTAGAAGACCCGGTAAGCCATTCCCCGGCAGGCACGAGCCAACCAGCCACCGCTCCACCGCATCGCTATGGCTGTCACTTATCGATGCGGTGTCGAGCCCTCAGGCGGCTAATCAGCTCTCGCTAAACACGTGGCGACACTCCGGAAGACAAGTTACGCCCGGTTGACACCCGCCCTGCAGCGTGTCAAGGTCTCAAGCAGCAACTGGCCAAGCGGTGGCAAGAGCTTGCCGGGGATGCACACCCAAGCGCCACCTAGGCAGGTAATCATGGCATTTTGTCCTAAATGCCAGAGTTAGGTATGATAGCTCTGCTTAGCTATCTAATCAATAGATAATGTCTGTTTTGCCATTGTGGTAACCCCTTGCACTATAAAAGGAGGCCCAAGGCAACCTAAAGGTTGGAAACTCGAACCCCCGAACGCTTGTACTCGCATAGCCGCTCTCCCCGGCAGCAGTCCTTGCCGGGGTCAGGCGCCTTGCGTTCTTCGTGTTCCTCCAATCAATCCACCAAAAAGCAGGAGTAGGGTTTTACGCTTAGAAGCGGCCCAAACCTGGGTAAAATGCCTGACCCTTGATCGTTGCGCCGTCTCATGCTCTCCGCTCTTCGTGCAACGTGACCCCCCTTGCCGAACCACAAGGGACCTCTGGTCCCATAGGTGATCGTGAGCATCTGTGCACCGACATCTTTGGCGCGCCAGGTAGGGGGCATGCATCATTTGCGTGAACCCGAGTTCGTGAATGGCGGATCGATCTTCATCGTCATCTTCTTCAACAATGGCTCCAAAGAAGAAATCCAGCACGGCTGCGCATCCCTCCTCCTCGAAGGCTCCCTCGCATGCGGCCACCAGTGTCGTAGGCACCGCGGCGGCTGCGAACGAGGCGGACGTCGTGGACGACGCGGTCGGCGCAAGCGGCACCCCTGTCCAGCCCCTCACAGCCGGGAATGGAGCGGGAGGCGCCGGAGGGGAGCAACTGCAGCAACAACATGGCGAGCCCAGCCTCGGCGCCACGGGCGGGGGGAACGTCCGTTCATCACCACCCCACCGCGCGGATGGCCGAGGCAGCCTCAGCGGCGCCCAGTCCGTTGCGAGCCGTGACCCTCTGGCCACACCCGTCGCCAGCGAGATTGGTGGGCGTGCACCTCGAGCGGAGCGAGACGGGGCGCCCAGTGGGGCCGCAGCTCCTTAGGATTGATCCACAACTCACCAGAAAGCTCCAGCGAGTGGCGTGCCGCATCAAGGACACGGCGACGCTTCTCTTGGTCCTACCAAGAGTCGAGCCACGTCAAGGTCCGCCTCTTTCGCCATGCCTGGCACCATAGAGGAGGCCATGGCGAGAGTCCAGATGCTGCTCAACTTCATGCCAGCAGCTGATAAGATGGATGAATGGAGAGCCACCATTCAAAGTTTGATTTCCTTCATTAAAGCCAACAAGACCCAGCATGCAGAGCCGTCGCGACGTACGTGAACAGTAGCGGCGGCCCAGGGCGGCGAGCGCTTAGAAGGGGCCACCCCAACGGTGCAATCCCCTCCGCGACAACAAGCCCAGAGGCAGCCGCAGCAGGCTTCACATGCTGATGACCGCGACGAGGCGTCCATAGTCTCGTCTAGTTCGCACGACCGCCGGGACCAGCGGCGTGTCCTCGAAGACCGGCGGAAGGAAGACACGCGCATCACCATCGAGCGACGTTGTGAAGCACACCATCAATCTGACAGGCGCAACGGTCCAGACGTCGGCGACCCCGCGCCCAGTGTCGACGGGTACCTTCCTTACGAGTTTGGTTGCCCTGCCTTCACTAGCGAGCTGCGATGGGTCCGCTGGCCGTCGTCCCGAGCCTTCAAGCCTGAGCTACCAGAGAAATATGAAAGAAAGCTAAACCCCATGGAGTTCTTGGGCATCTATATGATAGTTGTTCAAGCTGCGGGAGGAAGAGATGAAAAGGTGCTCGCCAACTATTTCCCTTTGGCGCTCAAGCCAAATGTGAGATCATGGCTGATGCACCTACCAGAAAATTCCATTTCCTCTTGGGCTGATGTGTGCAACGAGTTCGTTGGCGCCTTCACCGGTGGTCATCAAGAACTAGGCCAGCCCAGCGATCTCCAAGTCCTCCCGCAAAAGGAGGGAGAAACTTTGAGAAAATATATCCAGAGATTCAGCCGAGTACACCGCAACATCGCTGAGATCCATCCCGCGGCAGTGATTGCCGCGTTCCACTCAAACGTGCGCAACAGGAGGATGTGAGCCAAGATGAATGTCAAGCTCCCCAAGACCGTCAACGAGCTTTACACCTTGGCGGATAAGTGTGCTCGAGCTGAAGAAGGGAGGCGGCTTCCCGGAGAAGAGGCGGGCATCGAAGTGGACTCAGATGATGACGACGATGCCCCCGACCCGAAGGGAAGGAACAGGAAGCGCAACAAGAAGCGCAAGGGAAAAGTAGTGTTGGCTGTCGAGAGTTCCGGAGACCTCAGCACCGGCAAGAAGCCGAAAGCCGAAACCCCCGGCAAGGGAGCAGCCACGTGCGCTGATTGCCGGGAGGCTGCTGCCGCTAAGAAGGCCGGGAAATCCGACGGGCCGTACTGCAAGATTCACCGCACCAAGGGCCATGATCTCCAAGAATGCCGACAGGTCGAGCAACTTGTTGAGAAATAGAGGGCCGAGTATGAGAAACGCGACAAGGAAAAAGGCCAGGACGGCGCTGCCGGGAAGGGCCGTGGCGGCAGAGGTGGTCGCCGTGGCAAAACCCCGCAGCAAAAGGAAAAAATCTGCCAAAGGCTAAGAGAAGAAGGAAACAGATGATATGAGCGATGATGAGGATGATGACGAGGGTTCCAGTGACAGGGAGTTCCAGAAAGCAACTGGAGCCATGTGCGTTGACGGGGGAGCATCCTTACACTCCTCTCGCCGCCAGCTCAAACAGTGGGCACGCGAGGTCAATGATGTGGAACCAACTGCAGAATCAAGGAAACCACTCAAGTGGTCCCGCACGCCTATCATCTTTGACGAAGAGGATCATCCTGACCGTACCACTACGGTTGGATCTTTGTCGTTGTTGGTTTCCCCGACAATCCGCAACCTCAAAGTGTCTAAGATGTTAGTTGACGGTGGGGCCGGACTGAACTTGATCTCTCCTAGAGTCGCTGAGAAACTGCAGATCCTTGATGAAGAGCTCGAAGCCACGGGTACGTTCCAAGGAATCAACCATGGCAGGAGCCGACCCAAGGGAAAGATCACTCTGCCTGTGACATTCGGCGGAGAGTTGAACTTCCGAACAGAGAGGATAGTATTCGATGTCGCCGAAATCCCACTGCCCTACAACGGAATCCTTGGTCGCCCAGCTCTGGTAAACCTCATGGCGGCATCCCACTACGCATACAATACTTTGAAGATGCCAGGGTCCATTGGGGTCATATCCATCCCATCCGACAAGAAGAACGCGGTTATCTGCGTGGACCAGATGTATCGCAACGCGGTAGCAGCTGAAGCCACAGAAATCCCAGCTCCCGCCAAGGATACAAGGAAAATGAACAAGTCTGGAAGGAACACCGGCAAGGACTCCGAGAAGCGCGCCTCTTCGGAGTGCGCGGCACCTGATGATGACCTGCCGGAAAGTTCCGCCGATAAGAAGACCAAGGTCACCTACCATGAGACAAAGAAAGTCCCGGCAAGGGAGGATGGCACTGGTGGTACCTTCACCATCAGTGCTACCCTTACTGACAAATAGGAAAGCTGAAAGCACATTTGCTCCCTTGGTGGTTTTGGTAATTAATAACAACATATATGTCATTAAACTAATGTTTCCACTAAGTATATTTCAGGAAAAGTTCAATGATAGGGATGGCAAAAGGATTGTGGAGAAACCCCAAGATGCAAGGAAATGGATTGGCAAAGCTTCAAGCAAGAGGACTCTACATTTTACTTTGTGAGAAATTGCTTTGAGTCCATAGGAAAGCCAATACTATTAAAAGGGGGTAAGGTACCGTTGGTGAACAAGATGCTCCACGTGCACAAATGATAGTCACCAAAAACACCCACAAACTCTTCCACAAAAGTCTGTCCAAGCCATTCATGAAAATCGGTGCAACCAACAATTCCCACTCGGTGCCACCGATTCCCATACTCAGACAGACCCATGCCAAACCCTAGCCATTCGGTGCAACCGATTCAGCATCGGTGCCACCGAGTTCAGTTGCCAACTTTCTGTTACCTCGTTTCATAAAATCAGTCTTACCGAGTTTTTTGGATCGGCGTCACCGAGTTGTGCAATCTGACCATTGGTCACCTAATCGGTACCACCGAGAGTTATGTATCGATCTCACCGAGATTCAAAAGTTGCTACCTTTGGAGCAACTCGGTACCACCGAGTTTTACACTTCGGTGTCACCGAGTTGGTCACTTTAGGTGTAACGGTTGGATTTTTGGGGATGCCTATATATACCCCTTCACCACCACCCACTCGAATGAGAAGCACTCAGAACTATTCCATACTTGCCCCATCCTATTTTCTGAGAGAGAGCCACCTACTCATGTGTTGAGATCAAGCTATTCCATTCCTACCATATGAATCTTGATCTCTAGCCTCCCCAAGTGGCTTTCCACCAAATCAATCTCTTCCACCATAGCCAAATATGTGAGAGAGTGATTGTGTGTTGAGGAGTCTATCATCTTGAAGCACAAGAGCAAGGAGTTCATCGACATTGCCGAGCCTATTACCTTTTGGAGGGTAGTGCCTCCTAGATTGGTTAGGTGTCGCTTGGGAGCCTCCTACTTCGTGTTGTGGAGTTGAACCAATAAGTTTGTACGGGCAAGGAGATCGCCGACTTCTTGAAGATCTACCCATAGTGAGGCTAGTCCTTCGTGGACGGAAGCCGTTATGGAATAGTCAAGGTTGCTACTTCGTGGACCCTTATGGGTGGACCCTCCATGGACTCTCACGACCGTTACCCTCCGTGGGATGAAGACTCCATAAATGTGGACGTACGATAGCACCACCTATCGGAACCACGGGAAAAAATTTTGTTTCTACAAATTGCGTTTGATCTTCCTTCCTACCCTCTACTATACATGCTTGTTGTTACTTTCCGCTGCTATACTCTTAGACATGCATGTGTAGGGTGTGCTTGACTTGCTATCATTGCTAAAATCTGCCAACACTTAAAATTGGGAAAAGGTAGAATTTTTATTTGGTCAAGTAGTCTAATCACACCCCCTCTAGACATACTTTCGATCCTACAAGTTGTATCAGAGCTTTGGTCTCCATTGCATTGGTCTCACAACCTAGCAGAGTATGGCGTCTAGTGAGGGAAATTATCATCGTAGATGTCCGTACTTTGATGGCACAAATTTTGCTAGTTGGAAGCACAAAATGAAAATGCATATTTTTGGTCATAACCCCGCCGTTTGGGCTGTTGTTTGTGTTTGCTTGCAAGGTGAATTCTTTGGTGATGGAAAGGAACCGGATCGTGAAGCGACCGCGGATGAATTGAAGATGTTGCAATACAACGCTCAAGCATGTGACATTCTCTTCAACTGCCTATACCCTGAAGAATTCAACAAAATCAGCCGTCTTGAGAATGCAAAAGAGATTTGGGATACTTTGGTTGATATGCACGAAGGTACCGAATCCGTGAGAGAATCCAAGTTGGACATTCTTCAAAGTCAGCTTGACAAGTTCAAGATGAAGGATGGTGAAGGAGTCGCAGAGATGTACTCTAGGCTAGCTCTCATCACAAATGAGATTGCCGGCTTAGGAAGCAAAGAAATGACCGACAAATTCATCATCAAGAAGATACTTAGAGCTTTGGATGAGAGATACGACACCGTGTGCACATTGATCCAAATGATGCCCAACTACAAAGATCTCAAGCCTACGGAAGTCATTGGAAGGATTGTTGCTCATGAGATGACACTCAAGGACAAAGAAGAGCTTCACAACAAGTCTAGCGGTGCTTACAAAGCCACAAGTGATGCTCCCGCAACTTCAAGCGACAACCTTGTCACCAATGAAGAGATAAGCCTCATGGTCAAGAAATTCAACAAGTTCTACAAGAATAGAGGCAAAGAACGAAGCTCCAACTCAAGATATAAAAAGAAGCGTTCGTCAAGTCGTGACCGAAACTGTTACAATTGTGGGAAGCCCGGACGCTACTCCAATGAGTGCACGGCTCCCTACAAATGAAGACAAGAGTCACCAAGAAGACGAAGCTCAAGGAATGAATCACCTCAAAGAGAGAGAAGGAGTAGAGATGATCGTTATGAACGAAGACCCTCAAGGAGAAGTAGGGACTCAGAGAAGAAGGACAAGTACACCAAGAGCTACTCAAGAAGAAGACATCAAGCTCGTGTTGGTGAATGGGTTTCCGGCTCCGAACCCGACAACAACTCCAAGAGAAGCTATCACTCCAACTCCGACTATAGTCAAGATGAAGGTGTTGCCGGACTTGCACTAGTGACTACCAACTCCTATGATCTATTTGATTCACCAAATGAAGGGAGTGGAAGTTGCTTCATGGCTAAAGGTCCCAAGGTATCACACCCTGAGTATCTTGATTTCAATAGTGATGAAGTTTATTTACTTTGTGATGATGACTTGTTCTTTGATAAAACTAGTGATGTTAGTCAAAATGAACTTGATAATTTTCATGCTAGTCAAGATAAGTCGCTTGATGATGATAAGATGAAAATAGAACAACTAACTAAAGAATTAAACACTCTTAAGTTAGCCCATGAATCTACTCTCGAAGATCATAGAGAGCTTTTAAGGACTCATGAGAAGCTACGCTTCGAGAAGCTCACCTTGGAGCAAGAACATGAGTTTCTTAAAGCTATCAATGACAATCTCCGAAAGAAGACTTCATCTTATCTAGCCAAACGACTACTCTTGTCTACATTCATGCCACAAGTTAAACCAAGACAAACTAGTAACAAAGGCAAGAAAGGTTCTTCATCTAGTAGCAACAACAAAAATGCTAAATCTAATGATGTTGCTTCTAGTGGTTCTATTGATTCCACTAATGATGATTCTCTTAGCCAAGTTACACTTGAGCAAGAAAACAATTTATTGAAAGGAATTATGGAGAAAGGTATCTACAAGAGTCTTGTCGGGTGTAAACAATTTGAGGAGATTGTACGCAAGCACGGAGGATACCGGAAGAACCATGGAATTGGCTACTTCAACGCTAATGGAGTTGAATGGGAAGAAGGTCAATACCCCAAGCCCAAGTTTGTTCCTCAAAGGGAGAAGTATGAACATACTCTTCACAAGGGAACAAATACTCAAGATGACCTTCCACCACAAGACCACAAGCTCAAGGGCAAGAACAAGCTTCAAGAGGACATTGACTCATATGAAGATGAATCCAAGCTTTGGTGGAGTGGGTTCCCAAGGCTACTTCAAGCTCAACTTCTACAAGTGCCACTTCAACACCAAGAATCCCCATCAAGATGATGTGGGTCCCCAAGAAGAAGAACTAGAGAAGTTCTTGAGGGGTGACTCCGCCAATGAAATTCACTCACAATCATTATTGGCAAGAACTAGTTGCAATCAACGTCAACATCAGGCAATAATTCAAGGAGTCACAAATTCCCTCAAAGGTAAGCAAGGGACAAGGTAATCAACAAATCAATGGACATCATCATGTATGCATTGCACTCCATGTCCATAGATATCCTTGTATTTGTCTCTTGTGTGTTGGGACTAACCCATGTAGGTGAGAAGAGTAAGGAAACAACAAGGATGCTCCCAACTCTTGGTGATCTTCATCAACCTTGAGCATCCACCACTACATCACCCACATGAAGTCTTCTACGACAAAACCCAAGGTTAGTTTATCCCTCCTATGGGGGGATGTCACATCAAGGGGGCGCTTTACTCTAAGACTTGAGTCAAAGCATCTCATAGTATGTGACAACATTAAATGCTTTATGTAAAAGTGGCAACCCCACTTGTGCTTAAACGATGAGTATGACCTATGATCAAGTATTCTTACTTCGCTCCTAAGTCAATATACTCATATATAGATGACTCCGTCAGCGCCAAAATGCTTGATAGATGCTAGTATTTATGTGCATGTTTGCCATGATTTCATTTGACATCTTATTGTGTGAGCATGTTGGTCTACATTTATTTATCCATTCGAGGACATCCAATTGTTGCTATTTGGCTTTTGATTTTTCTTTTGCCAATTGGATGGACAAGAATGCCTAGGACCACTCTCTAGCTATCTATGCTTTCTTGTCTCATATTCTATTCTTGCTGCATCACAAAATTTGAACAAGTACTTTTCGATCCCTCTGTGTGAGGAGCACTCGGAGTTCCGCATCGACAAAGGACTGACCATTAAAACCTCCCAAGTGCATCTCGGTGGAACCAACACAAAAATCTCGGTCTCACCGAATGCCTAGGGTTGATCTGGATTTCCATCTCGGTAACACCGATTCCATATTCTCGGTTACACCGAGTTTCCCTGTCAACTGACAGTTGAGAAACTCGGTGGCACCCACAATTTCGAACCGGTGTCACCGACAGCGAAGGGTATATTACCTGGCGGACCCGACTTTTGAAATTCAACCGCAAAAGTCCGTTTTCCTCCAACCCTAAGCTACCGCTCCGGACCCCTGGTCATCACCCTTGTCTCCCCATGCGTCTCCGCCGTTGGGAATCGCCGCCGCCGACGGAATCTTCATCGCCGTCGTCGCCTTAGCGGATCCTTCACCAAGTTAGGGTATGGATCCGGCCCTCTTTGCGCTCCCCGTCCGATTCATGCGCATTAGAGTTACTTTTATCAATAATCCACCGATTGCAATCCTAGCAATCCTCTAGAAATATCATTAGCCTAGTGAACGAAAAAAAATTAGCTCTAGTCGTCCGCAAAATCGAATCTCGGTGATACCGAGTCAGAAAAATCGGCTCTACAGATTTTGTTTTGGGCCGCTAAGGACAGTCTCTATGAAACCGAGTGTCAATTCTCGGTACGACCAAAATTGCTGCCAAGTTTCTATAAAGAGTTCTGTGTGTCTCGGTGGTACCGAAATGTTTGACTCGGTGACACCGAAATCCCTTTTTTGCTGAAAACTATATCTAAGGATTTCTTTGTTCAAACCTTTGAAAAATATCTGCATTTTGTGATGACTCAATCCTATCCACTCTTCTATACTCTATTTCACAGGGTCAGAGATGTCAGATGCTGAAGACAGCCAGAATGATCTCAGAGAGCAAAGTGTTGACATGAGTTCAGGCACTAGTCCTGAGGGGAGCTATGATGGTGTTCCTACCTCTCCTGATCTGCCCAAGGCTGCAACCAGGGCAAGAAGGAAGCTCAACTCAGATGAAGAAGATGAGGATTTTATTCCTGAGGAGCTGTCCAAGAAAGATGATGCTGACAAGAACACTGCTGCTGCCTCTTCATCCAAGAAGAAGAAGGCTATTAGGAAAGAGTATTCTAGCTCAGGGACAGCAAGAGCACCAGAGAGATCTAGGGCAGCAATGACTGTTGAGCCCTCCAAGAAGTCCATGCCTAAGAAGGCAGGGGAGAAGAAGAAGAGCAGAAAGAGGATCATTCATGTCATGGGCAGGCCTACCTCTATGTATGAGGACCCAGCAGAGGCTGCTGCTGAGGAGGAGGAGGAAGAGCCAGTTGCCAAGGCCCCTCCTAAGAAGAAGAAGAAGAAGCTCATGGCTAATGCTATGCCTAAGGCCACCTCATCCAAGGGCACCACGACTGCCCCCAAGAAGGCTGCTGCAGACAAACCCAAGAGGTTCTCCAGAGAAATCCCAGCTTCTTCCAAGAACAAGACCTCCACTTTCAGGGAAGGTGAGGATGATGCTATGTCAGCTTTGATGAAGCTAAGACCACACCTTCCAGAGCACAATGCCAGCCACTTGCTTGCTGAGGATATGAAGAAGAGGAAGGACTCTGGTTTTAGAGAATGGAGAGCTATTGATCCATACTCACAGATGAGAAAAACAGTTGTGGACTACAGATTCTATACAAAGGAGCAACAAGATTTCTATGAAACAATCTTGCTTGATAAGATCCCTGCTGTGAATGACATGAGATATGTGGATTGGAAGTACATCAAGGAGAATGAGGACTACTTCCCAAGTGTGCAAGACAACTTTCACTGCATAGGTCTGGATGAGTTTGTTGGTAAGGAGTTTACTGCTTGGAACGATGAGATGATCATGCAATTCTACTCCACTGCTCATTTCTATGGAGATGGTAGAATTGTATGGATGACTGAAGGAGCAAGATATGAATCAAATGTTGAGGAGTGGGCTACCATCTTAGGAGTCCCACATGTGGAAGATGGTGATATCAATGTCTACAGTGAGCCCAAGGCTAGCCACAATGCTATGAAGAACATGTATAATGAGATCCCTGCTGCACATCTGAAGTCTCATAAGCTAGGATCCCTTTACTTCCTCCAGGCTGGTCTTCGCACTATCAACACTATATTGAGGCATACCTTGATGCCTAAGTCTGGAGATGAGAAGATGATTCGAGGCTATTCCATCAACATGCTGCTCCATCTAGATCAACATACAAGATTCAGAGTGATGGATCTGATAGTGGAGACTGTGAAGAGGGTTGCTGCTGATCAGAAGCGTTCATGCTGCTATGCACCCTATATCCAGATGCTTATCAACTCCAAGCTAGAGAAGCACATCTTTGCACTTGACATACCACATTTGCCACTATTGCCAGATCTAGAAGACAACGTTGTGGTGATGGACCCAGATCATCCCACTTCAGCTACAGCACAGGCACATGCAGAGGCAGCCCGAGACTCCAGTTCTCAGGTGCCCAGGTCTAGGAGTGAGCAGATGGATCTCCTACTTTGCTCTGTGCTCAGCATGCAGAAGGACATCAGCGAGATAATGAAGAACCAGGCGAGCCTCTTGAGGATTGTTGACAACAGGTTTCACACTCTCAACAACAAGGTGGATGAGCTCACAGTGACTGTGACTGAGCTCAAGAAGGAAGTTGACACAGTGCCTAGCCCTCATTCTACAGATGATGATGATGATGAGGAGGATCGTGCACCTCTCAGGCCTAGCACTAAGTTCACTACTCAGGCTAGATCAGCTACAGTGCCAGCTTCAAAGTTGCAACCTTCTTCATCAGCACCTGCTACAGCTTCTTCAGCTCCATCAGCTCCTCCAGTTCCTCCAGTTGCTACTCCAACTCTGTCCATGATGTCTGCCGACATCTTCGATGATGCCATTCTCTCGACTCCTTCATCGACCACCGGAGGAGATCAGCCCCAGAAGAATGATTAGCTATATACCTTTGAACTTTTTGGTAACTTGTTGCCAAAGGGGGAGAAGATGTATATAGATCTTTAGGCTTCGAGAGAGAGAGCGTTGGTTTTTATCGCTTTTCAAAACATTTGATATCTTTTGGTTTGGATGTGTTAAACTTTGTTGGTGTTTGATCATACACTTGATGTGTATCGCTACTATTTCCTATCATTGTGATGCTTATGAAATGATCATATACCTTTGCTTGATTCTGTTGTGCTATGATATTCATTCATATTATTCTCGTACACCACCAAGTTGTATGTGACATCAAAGAGTGCCCCATGTACCTAATCGATTGTGCATTTGCATTCAAACGCAAATTTAAAATAATGCACAAATTTAGGGGGAGCTCTTGCTTATCACATACTTCTCAAAGCGACGATTATATTCATTGATTATATCATGTGTCGAAGCTTTGATCTATATGTTGTCATCAATTACCAAAAAGGGGGAGATTGAAAGCACATTTTCTCCCTTGGTGGTTTTGGTAATTAATAACAACATATATGTCATTGAACTAATGTTTCCACTAAGTATATTTCAGGAAAAGTTCAATGATAGGGATGGCAAAAGGATTGTGGAGAAACCCCAAGATGCAAGGAAATGGATTGGCAAAGCTTCAAGCAAGAGGACTCTACATTTTACTTTGTGAGAAATCACTTTGCGTCCATAGGAAAGCCAATACTATTAAAAGGGGGTAAGGTACTGTTGGTGAACAAGATGCTCCGCGTGCACAAGTGATAGTCACCAAAAACACCCACAAACTCTTCCACAAAAGTCTGTCCAAGCCATTCATGAAAATCGGTGCAACCAACAATTCCCACTCGGTGCCACCGATTCTCATACTCAGACAGACCCATGCCAAACCCTAGCCATTCGGTGCAACCGATTCTGCATCGGTGCCACCGAGTTCAGTTGCCAACTTTCTGTTACCTCGTTTCATAAAATTGGTCTTACCGAGTTTTTTGGATCGGCGTCACCGAGTTGTGCAATCTGACCGTTGGTCACCTAATCGGTACCACCGAGAGTTATGTATCGGTCTCACCGAGATTCAAAAGTTGCTACCTTTGGAGCAACTCGGTACCACTGAGTTTTACACTTCGGTGTCACCGAGTTGGTCACTTTAGGTGTAATGGTTGGATTTTTGGGGATGCCTATATATACCCCTTCACCACCACCCACTCGAATGAGAAGCACTCAGAACTATTCCATACTTGCCCCATCCTATTTTCTGAGAGAAAGCCACCTACTCATGTGTTGAGATCAAGCTATTCCATTCCTACCATATGAATCTTGATCTCTAGCCTCCCCAAGTTGCTTTCCACCAAATCAATCTCTTCCACCATAGCCAAATCTATGAGTGAGTGATTGTGTGTTGAGGAGTCTATCATCTTGAAGCACAAGAGCAAGGAGTTCATCGACATTGCCGAGCCTATTACCTTTTGGAGGGTGGTGCCTCCTAGATTGGTTAGGTGTCGCTTGGGAGCCTCCTACTTCGTGTTGTGGAGTTGAACCAAGAAGTTTGTATGGGCAAGGAGATCGCCTACTTCGTGAAGATCTACCCATAGTGAGGCTAGTCCTTCGTGGACGGAAGCCGTTATGGAATAGTCAAGGTTGCTACTTCGTGGACCCTTATGGGTGGAGCCCTCTGTGGACTCTTGCGACCGTTACCCTCTGTGGGTTGAAGACTCCATAAACGTGGACGTACGATAGCACCACCTATCGGAACCACGGGAAAAATCTTCGTGTCTACAAATTGCGTTTGATCTTCCTTCCTACCCTCTACTATACATGCTTGTTGTTACTTTCCGCTGCTATACTCTTAGACATGCATGTGTAGGGTGTGCTTGACTTGCTATCATTGCTAAAATCTGCCAACACTTAAAATTGGGAAAAGGTAGAATTTTTATTTGGTCAAGTAGTCTAATCACCCCCCCTCTAGACATACTTTCGATCCTACAAAAGCGCGCTCATTGCCTTCTTGCGGGAGAATGTCGATGTGTTTGCCTGGCAACCATCTGACATCCCCGGTGTTCCCAAGGAGGTAATTGAGCACCACCTTGCTGTCTGCCCTCATGCCCGACCCGTCAAGCAGAAGGTTAGGAAACAGGCCTTGTAGCGGTAGCAGTTCATTGCCAAGGAAATCAAGAAGCTTGAAGCGGCTGGTTTGGTCAGAGGAGTGTTGCATCCAACCTAGTTGGCAAACCCGGTGGTGGTACGAAAGGCAAATGGGAAATGGAGGCTTTGCATAGACTTCACTGACTTGAACAAAGCTTGCCCGAAGGACCCTTTCCCCTTGCCGCGCATAGATCAAATTGTTGACTCCACCTCCGGATGTGACTTGCTTTCCTTTTTAGATGCCTACTCCGGCTACCACCAGATATTTATGAACAAGGAAGATGAGGAGAAGACCGCATTATAACTCCCTGTGGCACGTACTGCTTTGTACGAATGCCCTTTGGGTTAAAGAGTGCTCGTTCAACCTTCGTCAGGGCTGTTCAAATTGGTTTTGGACCTCAGCTGCACAGAAATGTGGAAGCATACATGGATGACATCGTGGTCAAAACCAAGGATGAATCCACTCTCATACAAGATTTGGAAGAAACCTTCGCAAACTTGCGCAAGATCAACCTGAAGCTCAATCCTGAAAAATGTATGTTCAGTGTCCCATCCGGCAAGCTGCTTGGGTTCTTTGTATCTCAGCAAGGAATAGAAGCCAATCCCAACAAAATCAAGGCGATCGAGCAGATACAGGCGCCCAAAACCATCAAAGATATCAGACGCCTGACCGAATGTGTTGCCGCGTTCAGTAGGTTCATCTCCAAGTCCGCTGAGCGCGCCTTGCCGTTCTTCAAAATTCTGAAGAAGGCCGGCCCGATGAAGTGGACCCTGGAGGCAGATGCAGCACTGCAAGACCTAAAGAAATACCTATCCTCTGCTCCCACCTTGGTCGCTCCTAAACCACAAGAGCCGTTGCTGCTATATCTAGTGGCAACGAATCAAGTGGTTAGTGCAGCGCTGGTGGCGCAGCGGGGGGTGGACGAAGATTGGGCAGCCACTACTGATGCTGCCGGGAGCGAGAAAGAAACATCCGCGGCAGAGCTCGGCATAGGTCAAGGAGGATCTCAACAAATGGTTGACAGCAAGCCCAAGGAAGTGGCAAAGAATAAAATGGTGCAGCGGCCCGTGTACTTTGTCAGTTCCCTACTATAGGGGGCTCGATCAAGGTACTCCGGAGTACAAAAGCAGATCTTTGGCCTCATCATGGCCTCGAGGAAGCTGCGCCACTACTTCCAAGCCCATGAGATAACAGTTGTCACTCGTTTCCCGTTGCAACGCATACTGAGGAACCCCGAAGCCACTGGCAGGATAGTTGAGTGGGCACTGGAGTTATCAAGCTTCGGATTAAAGTATGAGAGCACTTCCACCATTCAAAGCAGAGCCTTGGTGGAGTTTATTGCAGAATGGACGCCCACGCCAGATGATGAAGCTCCGAAGACAATCCTCCCCGGCAAGGAGGCGCCAAAGGATTGGATCATGTACTTTGACGGTGCTTTCTCACTCCAGGGCACTGGAGCAGGCGTGCTCCTCGTCGCCCTAACCGGAGAGCACCTCAAGTACGTCATCCATATGCACTTTCCCCGGGAGAAAGCCACCAACAATACTGCTGAGTACGAGGGGCTCCTTGTTGGACTCAGAATCGTGGTAGAATTGGGAATAAAGAGGCTGATCGTCCGAGGGGACTCTCAACTAGTGATAAAGCAAGTCAACAAGGATTATCAGAGCCCACTGATGGAGGCCTACGTGGAAGAAGTGAGGAAGTTGGAGGAGCACTTCGATGGGCTGCAAACAGAGCATGTGCCACGAGCAGAAAATAGCATTGCTGACCACCTATCGAAGTGCGTTGCGCAGAAGCTTCCTGTGGAACCAGGAACCTTTGTTCTCCTCCTCACCCAACCATCGGTGTCCCCGTCTATGATGTCCAAGAAGAGAAGGAAGTTGAACTCCGGTAAGCATTTCCCGGCAGAGCTTCCCGAAGCCGCTAGTAGAGAGGCTGCCGGGGAAAATCCCATTCCGGTTGACGAGCAGCTCCCTCCCGCTGGACCTCCGGGTCTAGCGGTTGAGATAAGCGCTCCCGGAGACGCGGAGATGCCTTTGGTCTTTGTTGTCGAGCCGCAGGCTCCAACTTGGGCGCAGCATATAGTCCATTTCCTTCAAACAGGAGAACTCCCCGAGGAGCAAGAGGAAGCCGAAAGAGTAGCCCGTCGGTCAAGTATGTACCAGTTTGTCGATGACACCTTGTACAGAAAGCGGCCAAACGGTGTGAAATTAAGGTGTATCTGTCGGGAGGATGGACTGAGGCTGTTGGAAGAGATTCACGGAGGAGTATGTGGTTCCCACATTGGATCAAGGGCCCTTGCCTGGAAAGCTTTCCGGCAGGGTTTCTATTGGCCCACTGCCCTCCAGGATGCTACTGAACTGATCACCAAGTGTGAAGCTTACCAGTTCCACTCCAAGAACATCCATCAACCAGCGCAAGCCCTGCAAACAATCCATCTATCCTGGCCATTCTCGGTCTGGGGGCTCGACATCCTGGGCCCCTTCCCCCGTGCTGTCGGGGGCTTTGAGTTCTTGTTCGTGGCAACCGACAAGTTCACAAAGTGGCCTGAGGTGGAACCTGTGAGAAAGGTGACTGCACAAGCAGCTATCAAGTTCATGAAAGGACTGGTGTGCCATTTTGGAGTACCTAACAGAGTAATCACCGACAACGGCACCCAGTTCACGAGTCGCGCCTTCATGCAATATATCCAAAACCTTGGAAGCAAGGTCTCCTTCGCCGTTGTTGCTCACCCAAGGAGCAACGGGCAAGTCGAGAGGATGAACGCTGAAGTGCTGCGAGGACTCAAGACAAGAACTTTCGATAAGCTGCGGAAGAGCGGCAGGCGCTGGATCGATGAGCTGCCGGTGGTTCTTTGGTCCCTCAGAACGACACCAAATCGAGCTACCGGACGCCCTTCTCCCTAGTGTACGGGGCAGAAGCAGTGCTCCCCACGAAACTCATATACGGGTCACCTCGAGTGCTTGCCTACGATGAAGTAGAGCAACAACAACTGTGGCATGACGATGCCACGCTCCTCGAGGAAGACCGTCTCCGGGCTGTTGTGCGTGCCGCACGTTACCAGCAAGCTCTGCGCCGCTATCATAGCCGCAGAGTTCAGGCCCGGAGCCTTGAGGAAGGCGACCTTGTCCTTCGACGTGTTCAGTCTGCCAAGGGTACAAACAAGTTGACGCCAAAGTGGGAAGGCCCTTACCGGGTAGTACGAGTCACCAGACCTGGCGCAGTCCGTCTGGAGACCGAAGATGGCACCAAAGTGCAGAACTCATGGAACATTGAGCATCTTCCTAAGTTCTACCCGTAAGGCTCGGCTACCGGGCTCTGTCCCCGGCAGCCACCTTTTGTACAAGCCTTGCCGATGTTGCATGTAACCCTTTGTACAAAGCCAGGCGAAGACCCTGTGCAACAATAATAAAGCTAGGCATTGCGTCGTATCGTCCTCCTTACATGCTCATTACGCATTTTTATGACTGCAATGTTAGCACCTTTAAGTTATTAAGATTTACTAGAATGCTTGATGAGACCGTAATCTTTGTTATTGTCCTCACCCTACATGTTTTACCATCAAGAAAACAGGGGAAGGAAACAAGGGAACAAAGGAGGCGGCCCATCACACTTGAAAAGGAGATACTGCCTGGAAAAGATAAGTGTATCACATATTTCCAATTCAGTACTTCTCGTTTTCTCAAGGAAACCCTTAGTATCTTCCTTACTGTGGGATGTAGAGTCACCCACGTGGAGAAAACCCTTGTCGGGACGAGCCGTACCCCTGTCCTTGTTCATGGGGTGATAGCGCCGATACCGACAAGGAGCTCTGCCGGGGAACAACGCCAACCTGTTGCCGGGGGCTCGCCCCCCCCCCCCCCCCCCCACTCTGGCACTTGTGGTTTGAATGACGACCCGGCAAGCAGCTCCACGCGGTAGAGACAAAACATACTGATGCAGTACAAATAACGAAAAGAAAAGGACAGTACTTGCAGAAAGAAAATAGCATTCTATTCTCATTCATTTTCGATACAAATGGGTAGAGATTACACTTATGATTCATTAAAACTTGGCAAGCGCCTACATCTTTTGACAAAAAAAAGATAAGTGCCCCGTAATCCCTTTCTTGTCCCTCTTCTCTCAGGGACTAAGTAGGAAAGGAGCAGAGGGCAAAAGGAGCGCCTGGCCGGGATTCAACACTTCCCAGCCAGGACCAGAGGGACGCGACCGGCGGAAGGCCCCTGCCCTCAGGCAGGGCGGACGAAGCCGACGGAGCGGACAAGACCGACAAGGGGAAAGAAGGCGGAGAGCAGGTGCGGATGATGGCGCTGCCGCGGCCCAGCTGGTGATGATGGTGCTGCCGGGGAACGCGACGCGTCGGAGACCTCATCTGTGCTCCTGATGCGTCGTAGGTCCCCAACCGCCATCGTCTTCCTCATCGCCACCGCCCGAGGAGACGCCCCCGCCATCACCCAAGCTCCAGGCATGGCGACCCAGGGAACCCACAGAGAGCATGGTCGTCCCCGGTGGCCAAAGGCGGGGAATTCCGTCCCCCGCCTTAGAAGAACACGCGAAGATGAAGAGCTCTCTTCCAAACGATCCATCCAGAATGCCGCGGAAGGAGAGCTTCACCGCGGTAAATGACAACGCGCAGCGGCAACCGCGCACACGCCCTTGGAGACCGTGTGGACGTTTTTTTTTCATCACCTTGAAGAAGGAATGCGGAGACCATGGACCGCTACGATGCTGCGCCTCCGGCACGGGTCCCGACGCGACGTCAACCGCGTGGAGCTCCGTCAAGACCAAAGAAGTGGGCAGCACGGCGACAGGCGTACCACCGCAGCCATCCCCGATGCGGCCACCACGCTGCCCGCTCCCCCATCCAAGACTTCTCCGACCGACCTTCTGTTCAGAGCTGTGCACCCATGGCGGGAACCAAATAGAGTTTCGGAGGGAAAGTTCTACAAGCACGCACGCTCGCTCGCCTCCTCCCCCTAAGCATTGGGAGGGCGAGCGCAGCTCAAGACAAAGAAGTAGAAGGGCGAGCTCTGTGTGATTGCGCTTAAGGAGGAAGAAAGGGTGGATGAGCATCGCCCCTCGCGACCCCCCCCCAATTTATAGGGGGGAGTGCAGGGGCTCGCTCTCCTCCACTCCAAGGGTCGCCGCCCATCTCCACCAATTACTTCGCCCACGATCACGGGCGAACAGGTAACCACCCCATTGCTCCATTCCATGGCGCTACGGTTTCTGCCACGATCAGGACTTTAAGTCACGAGCGCCCATCGCTAACTCCCCGCTATGCATGCGGCGCGCGTGGCGGAAACGACCTGAGGTGGTGGGTCAGTGCTGGCCAATAAATTGGCAGTTACTCCCTCACATTGCGCGCATGTGCATGAAACTTGGGCCTGACCCAACGGCACTTGGCGAGCACGTGTGGGCCAGTCCCGGGGGCTCCTGTCGGTGCACTAGTACAGGTGTACCCAGTGCCCCTGACTTATGCACAGGCGATAGAAGCAAGAAAACCCCAACAGCAACCAAGACAGGACTTCAACAAGCTCAACGCGACAGCCCAAGCCTGGGCTGTAGCGCGCCAAGCACATCCCCGACGCTTGCCGGGGACCGAGACGAATGCACCTTCCAGAAGACCGGGCAAATTCCCCGGCAGGCACGAGCCAACCAGCCACCGCTCCACCGCATCGCTACGGCTGTCACTTAACGATGTGGTGTCGAGCCCTCAGGCGGCTAATCAGCTCTTGCTAAACACATGGCGACACTCCAGAAGACAAGTTACGCCCGGTTGACACCCACCCTGCAGCGTGTCAAGGTCTCAAGCAGCAACCGGCCAAGCGATGGCAAGAGCTTGCCGGGGATGCACCCCCAAGCGCCACCTAGGCAAGTAATCATGGCATTTTGTCCTAAATGCCAGAGTTAGGTATGATAGCTCTGCTTAGCTATCTAATCAATAGATAATGTCTGTTTTGCCATTGTGGTAACCCCTTGCACTATAAAAGGAGGCCCAAGGCAACCTAGCTCAAGGTTGGCAACTCGAACCCCCAAACGCTTGTACTCGCATAGCTGCTCTCCCCGGCAGCAGTCCTTGCTGGGGTCAGGCGCCTTGCGTTCTTCGTGTTCCTCCAATCAATCCACCAAAAAGTAGGAGTAGGGTTTTACACTTAGCAGTGGCCCGAACCTGGGTAAAATGCCTGACCCTTGATCGTTGCGCCGTCTCATGCTCTCTGCTCTTCGTGCAACGTGACCCCCCTTGTTGAACCACAAGGGACCTCTGGTCCCATAGGTGATCGTGAGCATCCGTGCATCGACAAAAGTGCAGTAAGGTAGCCCAATCCTTTTGTGGCAAAGAACAGGCCAAAACAGTTTCTAGTAATAGGCAAAGTGTTCTTGAGGGTACACGGGAATTTCATCTAGTCACTTTTATCATGTTGGTTTGATTTGTGTTCGCTACTTTGATAATTTGATATGTGGGTGGACCGGTGCTTGGGTGCTGTTCTTACTTGAACAACCTCCCACTAATGATTAACCCCCTCGCAAGCATCCACAACTACGAGAAAAGTATTAAGATAAAATCTAACCATAGCATTAAACGTTTAGATCCAAATCAGCCCCTTACGAATTAGCGCATAAACTAGGGTTTAAGCTTCTATCACTCTAGCAACCCATCATCTAATAACTACTCCACAATGCATTCCCTTAGGCCCAAGGATGGTGAAGTGTCATGTAGTCGACGTTCACATGACACCACTATTGGAATCACAACATACATATCATCAAAATATCGAACACATATCAAATTCACATGATTACTTGCAACATGACTTCTCCCGTGACCTCAAGAACAAAGGTAACTACTCACAAATAATACTCATGCTCAAGATCAGAGGGGTATTGAATAGCATAATGGATCTAAACATATAATCTTCCACCAAATAAACCATATAGTAATCAACTACAAGATGTAATCAACACTATTAGTCACCCACAGGTACCAATCTGAGGTTCCGGTACAAAGATTGAACACAAGAGATGAACTAGGGTTTGAGAGGAGATGGTGTTGTTGAAGATGTTGATGAAGGTTGGCCTCTCAAAGATGAGAGGGGTGTTGGTGATGACGATGGCTTTGATTTCCCCCTCCGGGAGGGAAGTTCCCCCGGCGGAATCGCTCCGCCGGAGGGCAAAAGTGCTCCTGCCCAAGTTCCGCCTTGAGACGGCGGCACTCCATCCCGAAAGTCCTCTCCTTATTTTTTTCTATGTCAAAAGACCCTATATACTAGAAGATGGGCACCGGAGGTGGGCCGAGGAGGGCACAACCCACCAGGGCGCGCCTGGGGGGCCTGGCGTGCCCTGGTGTCTTGTGCCCACCAGGGTGGCCCTCTCCGGTAGTTCTTTGCTCCAGTATTTTTTCATATATTCCAAAAATATTCTCCGTAAAATTCCAGCTTCTTTGGAGTTGTGCAGAATAGGTATCTCTGATGTGCTTTTTCAGGTCCAGAACTCAAGTTGTCGGTATTCTCCCTCTTCATGTAAACCTTGCATATTATGAGAGAAAAGGCATTAGAATCACTCCCTAAAGCATTATTATTCAACAAAACATAATAAATAACAGTAGGAAATCATGATGCAAAATGGATGTATCACTAGTCGTGATCGGAATTGCTACAATTGTGGAAGGCCCGAACACTACTCCAATGAGTGCACGGCCCCCCACAAGAGAAGAGAAGAATCACCTAGAAGACGAAGCTCTAGAGATGGGTCACCTCAAAGAGAGAGAAGGAGTAGAGATGAGCGTTATGAACGAAGACCCTCAAGGGTAAGTAGGAACTCGGAGAAGAAGGACAAGTACACCAGGAGCTACACAAGAAGAAGACATCAAGCTCATGTTGGTGAATGGGTTTCTGGCTCCGAATCCGACAACCAATCCGAGAGAAGCTATCACTCCAACTCCAACTATAGTCAAGATGAAGGTGGTGCCGGACTTGCACTCGTGACCTCCAACTCCTACGACATATTTGATTCACCAAATGAAGGGAGTGGAAGTTGCTTCATGGCTAAAGGCCCCAAGGTATCACACCCCGAATACATTGACTTCAATAGTGATGAGGATGACTTACTTGGAGATGATGACTTGCTATTTGATAAAACTAGTGATATTAGTCAAAATGAGCTAGACAATGATCATCCTAGTCAAGATAAATCGTGTGATGATGATAAGAAGGAAATAGAACGACTAACTAAAGAATTAAACACTCTTAAGTTAGCTCATGAATCTACTTTAGAAGATCATAGAGAGCTTGTAAGAACTCATGAGAAGCTACGCTTCGAGAAGCTCAATTTAGAGCAAGAACATGAATTTCTTAAAGCAATCAATGACGATCTCCGAAAGAAGACTTCTTCTTATCTAGCCAAACGACTACTCTTGTCTACATTTATTCCACAAGTTAATACTAAGCAATCTAGTAACAAAGGCAAGAAAGGTTCTTCATCTAGTAACAACAAATCTAATGATAAATCAAAAGATGTTGTTTCTAGTAGCTCTATTGATTCCACTAACGATTCTCTTAGCCAAGTTACACTTGAGAAAGAAAACAATTTATTGAAAGGAATTATAGAGAAAGATGCCTACAAAAGTCTTGCCGGATGTAAGCAATTCGAAGAGATTGTACGCAAGCATGGAGGATACCGAAAGAACCATGGCATTGGCTACTTCAACACAAATGGAGTCGAATGGGAAGAAGGTCAATACCCCAAGCCTAAGTTTGTTCCTCAAAGGGAGAAGTATGAACCTACTCCTCCCAAGGGAACAAGCTCTCAAGATGACCTTCCTCCACAAGACCACAAGGGTAAGGGCAAGCTTCATGATGACATTGACACACTTGAAGATAAGTCCCTAGCCATGGTGAAGTGGGTTCCCAAGGCTACTCCAAGTTCTACTTCAACTAACACTACTACAACGCCAAGGATCCCCATCAACTTGATGTGGGTCCCCAAGAAGAAGAACTAGAGAAGTTCTTGATGGGTGACTCCGCCACTGAAATTCACTCTTATTCATTATTGGCAAGAGCTATTTGCAATCAACTCCAACTCAATGCAATAGCTCGAGGAGTCACACATTCCCTCAAAGGTAAGCAAGAGACAAGGTAATGAAAGAATCCATGGACATCATCATGTATACATTGCACTCCATGTCCATAGATATCCTTGCATGTATCTCTTGTTTGGGACTAACCCATGTAGGTGAGAAGAGTAAGAAACAATGAGGATTGCTCCCAACTCAAGATGATCTTCATCAACTATGAGCATCCACCACTACAGCACACACATGAAGTCTTCTACAACAAAACCCGAGGTTAGTTTATCCCTCTTAGGGGGGATGTCACGTCAAGGGGGAGCTTTACTCTAAGACTTGAGTTAAAGCATTTCTTAAGAATGTGACAACATTAAATGCTTTATGTAAAAGTGGTAACCCCACTTGTGCTTAAACGATGAGTATGACCTATGATCAAGTATTCTTACTTGACTCCTAAGTCAATATACTCATACATAGATGACTCCGTCATCGCCAAAGTGCTTGTTAGATGCTAGAGTGGTTTTGCATGTTTGCCATGATTTCTTTGGACCTATTATTGTGTGAGCATGTTCGCGAGGACATCCAATTGTTGCTATTTGGTTCTTGTTTTTCTTTTGACCAATTGGATGTACAAGAATGCCTAGGACCCCTCTCTAGCTATCTATACTTTCTTATCTCAAGTTCTATTCTTGCTTCATCACAAAACTTGAACAGGCACTGCTCGAACCCTCTGTGTGAGGAGCACTCGGAGTTCCGTTTCGTCAAGAGCTGACCACCAAAACCTCCCAAGTGCAACTCGGTGGAACCAACACAAAAATCTCGGTCTCACCGATGCACTAGGGTTGATCTGATTTTCCTATCTCGGTAACACTGATTCCATATGCTCGGCTTCACCGAGTTTCCCTGTCAACTGACAGTTGAGGAACTTGGTGGCACCGATAATTTTGAACCGGTGTCACCGAAAGCCAAGGGTATATAACCTGGCAGACCCGACTTTTGAAATCAATCTTCAAAACGTCTGATTCCTCCAAACCCTAGCTGCCGCTCGTGGACCCCTGGTCGTCGCCCTTGACTCCCCGTGCGCTCTCGCCGTTGGGATCCTCGCCGTCGACGGAATCTTCACCGCCGTCTTCGCTGTAGCGGACTCTTCACCGAATTAGGGTGAGAATCCGATCCCGTTTGCGCTCCCCTATCCGATTCTAGCACATTAGGGTAGTTTTATCTATAAGCCACAGTATGAGATTGATCCATCCTCGAAAAGCCTCCATTAGAGTAGAAGAACGAAAAAGGGTTGAGTTTCCGCCATGTTTGTCTCGGTGACACCGAGTTGAAAATATCGGTCTTACCGATATGCAAATTAGGGCAACCGAGAACGCTCTCGGTGGAACCGGTGCCACTTTTCGGTCTCGCCGACAAGGGCTGTCAAGTTCCTGTAACAGGAGAGTGTCTGTCTCGGTGGCTCCGATTTTTCTAACTCGGTGGTACCGAAACCCACTTAGCTGAAATTCAAAACTAGGAATTTGAGTTCAAATTTTGATAAAAACTCCAATATTTTGTGATGCTCAACCTATCTGCTCTTCTAAACTCTATTCACGGGGTCAGCATGTCTGGATCAGATGACAGTCAGAACAACTTCAGAGAAGGAGATGTGGACATAAATGTAGGCACAAGCCCTAAAGGAAGTTCATCTTCATATGATGATGTGCCTAGTTCACCTGACCTGCCCAAGGCTGCCACCAGGGCAAGGAAGAAGTTGAACTCAGATGAGGTAGATGCTGATTTTGTGCCAGAAGAAATTATAGCCAAGAAGCAGAAAGACAAAGCTGCCAAAAGCACAACTGCAGAGACTACTTCTACAAAGAGAGCTGTTAGAAAGGAATATGCTAGCACTGATGCTAGGAGAGCACCTGAAAGTGCCAAGGGTAACACATCTATTTCTGTTGAGCCAGCAAAGAGTTCTAAGCCTAAAAAGGCAGGAGAGAAGAAGAGGATCAGGAAGAGGATCATACATGTTGTTGGCAGACCAACTTCTATTTATGAAAATCCAGCAGAAGCTGAGGAACAAGAGGAGGAGGAGGAACCAGCTGCCAAAGCCCCTCCAGGTAAGAAGAAGAAATTGATGGCAGATGATATGCCAAAGATGTTCCAGCAAAGAACACCAAGTCTGCTCCCAAGAAGACTGCAGCAGCCTCCAAGTCAAAGAAGTCCACCAGAGACATTCATAGTGCTGCTAATAACAAGAAGCCACCATGATAGAAGAAGAGGAGGACATATCTGTTCTGAGGAAGCTGAGGCCCCACTTGCCCATTCATAATGATGATCACCCAGTTGCAAAAGATATGAAGAAGAGGAAATATTCAGGTCTGAGGACATGGAGAGTTGCTGATCCCTATGCCTCCAGGAGAAGGATTACTGTGGATGCCAGATTCCACACCAAGGAACATCAGGACTTCTATGAAACTTTCCTATTGGACAAGAGCCGAACAGTCAGTGATATGAGATATGTCGACTGGGACTATATCAAGGAGAATGAAGATTTCTTTCCCGGTGTCAGAGACAACTTCCAGTGCATTGATCTTGCAAACTTTGTTGGCAGAGAATTTTCAGCATGGAATGATGAGATGATCATGCAGTTTTATTCCGCTGCACACTTTTATCCAGATGGCAGGATTGCTTGGATGACAGAAGGAGAGAGGTACCAATCAACAGTTGATGAGTGGGCTACCATCTTAGGAGCTCCACAGGTACAGGAGGGAGATTTGGATGTCTACTCTGAATCCAAGATGAACCACAACTCCATGGCAAATATGTACAAGGAAATCCCTGCTTCACATGTGCATTCACATAGGTTTGGGTCTGTCTATTTCCTGCAAGCAGGACTACCCACCATTAACACCATTTTGAGGCATACCTTGATGCCCAAATCTAGAGATGATAAGATGATAAGGGGGTACTCCATCAACATGCTGCATCACATAGACTCCCATACCAGGATAAGAGTGATGGACTTGATTGTAGAGACAGTGAAGAGGACAGATGCAGACCAGAAGAGATCATGTGGATATGCACCATACATTCAAATGCTCATTAACTCCAAGTTGGAGAAGAATGTGTATGCACTTGATCGTCCCCATTTGCCACTCCAGCCAGAGTTAGAGGATAATGTCGTGGTGATGGACCCTAGTCATCCCACTTCATCTACTGCACAGGCAGAGGTTGAAGCAGCTAGAGGCACCAGTGCTCAGGCTCCTAGAACAAGGAATGAGCAAATTGATCTTCTTAGCAGCACCATTCAGAGCATGCACAAGGACATCAAGACCATTTAGCTCAATCAAGATAGTTTTGTGATGGGCTGACTAAGACTGTAAATGAACTTAAGAAGGAAGTGGATGAAGCTGCCATTCCCCACACCACAGATTCTGATGATGATGACAGTCCACCTCTCCGGACCAGCACTCAGTTCAAGACTCAAGCCATAACTCCTACAGTGTTTGCTCCTGAGATGAGGCCATCTTCTTGAGCACCTGCTACAGCTCTATCAGTTCCATCAGTTCCAGTGTCGGCTCCACCACCTCGGAGGACTTCAGGTGAAGACTTCGCGGATGCTCTTCTCTCGACTCCATCGACAGGCACCGGAGACCATGCCCAGAGCAACGAGTAGCTCTATGGCTTTGAACTTTTTGGTAACTTGTTGCCAAAGGGGGAGAGGTCATAGATCATAGGGCTTCGAGAGAGAGAGTGTTGTTTTTGATCCCTCTCCGTTTTTTCAAAAACATTTGGTTTATCATTTGGTGTTGCAAACTTTTGTTGGTGTGTGATCATATACTCTCATGTGATGCTACAACTTTACTATCTTTGAGATATATCTTGATGACCATTCACTTAAATGTTTGGTGTGTTGTGCTTGTTATTCACTCGTATTAATTTTAGCGCACCACCAAGTTGTATGTGACATGAAAGAGTGACCCATGATCCTAATCGATTGTGCATTTGCATTCAAACACAAATTTAAAATAATGCACAAATTTAGGGGGAGCTCTTGCTTATCACATACTCCCTCCGTTCCTTTATATAAGGTGTATTTGTTTTTTGATAAAATTACAAAATGTAAGGTGCATTTATCCTAATTCTGCATAATTCCCTTGTTAGCCCTCTTAAAAAAGGAAAGTATCTCTTTTCTGATTATCTGTATCTCTCCTTATAGGAAAAGAAGGAAACTATCTCTTTGTCGATTGCATGTATCTCATATTTTTCGGGACTAATTGATTCACTTTCCACTAACCAACAAATTTACCAAGGGTAATTTAGCCTTAACATGTCTATAATTATGTGCCTTGGTCACCGTGACAAAAATAATACACCTTACATAAAGGAACGGAGGGAGTACCTCTCAAAGTGACGATGCTATTCATTGATTATATCTCTCATCGAAGCTTTGATCTATATGTTGTCATCAATTACCAAAAAGGGGGAGATTGAAAGCACAACTTCTCCCTAGGTGGTTTTGGTAATTAATAACAACATATATTTCATTAGACTAATGTTTCCACTAAGTATATTTCCGGAAAAAGTTCAATGTTTGATTGGCTAAAGATTGTGAGGAGACCCCAAGATGCAAGGAATAGGATTGGCTAATCTACAAGCATGAAGACTCTACATTTTACTTTGTGAGAAATCACTTTGAGTACATAAGAAAGCCAATACTATCAAAAGGGGGTGAGGTAATGATGGTGAATGAAATGCTCAAGTGATCAAGTGTTAGTCACCAAAAACACCCACAAGCTCTCCCACAAATATTCTTTCATAGATCCTAACACTCAAAATCGGTGTCACCAAGTTTCCATATCGGCTACACCGAGTCTAAAACCTAGACAGAAACCCTAGCCAAGACCCACTACTCGGTACTACCAACATTTCCTTTCGGTGCCACCGGAACCAGTGACCAACTTCCTGGTTAGCCATTTCCTTGATTCGGTCCCACCGAGTTTTCCAAATCGGTCTCACCGAGAAGTTGGTCCAACTCTCTGTTAACCCATTTCTCCAAATCGGTCCCACCGAGTTTGAGAAATTGGTCTCACTGAGATTTGGCAACTGCCTAGGTCACCCATATCGATACCACTGAGTATTCTATATCGGTCTCACCGAAAAGCCTAAAGTTGCCACATTTTGAACAAGTTGGTGCCACCGAGTTTCACTTCGGTTCCACCGAGTTGGGCAATAATGTTGTAACGGTTGGATTTTTGGAGATACCTATATATACCCCTCCACCACATCCTACTCGCAAGAGAAGCACTCAGAAGACACACCCACTTGCCATATCCAATTTTCTGAGAGAGAACCACCTACCCTTGTGTTGAGGTCAAGATCATCCACTCCAACCATATGGATCTTGATTTCTAGCCTCCCCAAGTTGCTTTCCATCCAATCAATCTCTTCTACCCAAGCCAAATCTGTGAGAGAGTGATTGAGTGTTGAGGATACTATCATTTGAAACACAAGAGCAAGGAGTTCATCGTTACTATCGAGCCTATTACCTTTTGGAGGGTGGTGCCTCCTAGATTGGTTAGGTGTCGCTTGGGAGCCTCCTACTTCGTGTTGTGGAGTTGAACCAAGAAGTTTGTACGGACAAGGAGATCGCCTACTTCGTGAAGATCTACCCATAGTGAGGCTAGTCCTTCGTGGACGGAAGCCGTTATGGAATAGTCAAGGTTGCTACTTCGTGGACCCTTTTGGGTGGAGCCCTCCGTGGACTCTTGCGACCGCTACCCTCCGTGGGTTGAAGACTCCATAAACGTGGACGTACGATAGCACCACCTATCGGAACCATGGGAAAAATATTCGTGTCTTTAAATTGCGTTTGATCTTCCTACCCTTATCCTTTTACATATGTTTGTCCTTACTTTCCGCTGCAATACTCGTAGACATGCATGTGTAGGGTGAACTTGACTTGTGCAAATTGTTAAAATCTGCCCACAACTAAAACTGGGAAAAGGATAGATTTTTATTTGGTCAAGTAGTCTAATCACCCCCCCTCTATACATACTTTGGATCCTACACCAACGCAGATCACGAGTATGAGGAAGGATTTTCTAGCGCTGTTGCCGGGGAATATCATCACCAACTATCAGGTAACTTCACACAAATTTTCATTCACTTGTTCTTGTTTTTATTTGCTGTTATATTTAGCTTGTCTCATAAAAATCAAAAATACAAAAACATTTATCCTTGCTTGTTACTAGTTTTCTTGTTTGAAGTCATGCTAGTTCTTCTTCTGCTCGCTTTACTCCCAATGATGATGTAGTAAATTTTAATCAAAGGGGAGGAGAAAGTTTGAAAGATGCATGGTATAGAATTTGCTTTGCTCAAAATAAAGCAACTAAAAAGTTATCCACTACTACCTTGCTTCACAATTTTTATGTTGGTGTGACCACTTGTTATAGGTTTGTACTTGACAACCATCATCGGTGGGAATTTCTTAACGTGTCACACTTTGGATGCCTATAATGCAATTGACAATCTTGTAGGGACACCACCCATTATTGTCAGTGAGACTATTTTGAACTTGGAACATGTTATGCAAAGTCTTGATGCTATTGAAAAGAAAATGATCACAAATAAACCAATTGAGGAATTGGATAAAAAACTCCATAATCATATCACTCAACTTGGGTCACGGGTAGGAATGACTTTGAAAGCTTTAAAGGAAAAAGACACTACTATTGATGAGAGGATAGAACAAGGATTGAATAGAATTGATAAAATGGAAGAGGTCATTGAAAAAGTAGGTTCTGCTTTCACACCTTCTAAAACTAATGCTAGTACCTCTGAAAACAAAAGTCTCGAGTTCATATATATTCCTAAGAGCATTAGTACACCTCCTACCAAAAGAAACGAGGATCTAAAGATGATTAGTGTTCATCCCAACTTTATAAACTTGATAAAGGTTCCTATTGCCAAGCCTCCTATTGCACCTATTATCCATGGTTGTGTCATTGGGGAGATTGATGTCAAAGATGACAATACTTGAAACTATGCATTATGCCTAGCTAGGGACATAAAACAATAGCGCATGTTGGGAGGCAACCCAATAGTTATCTTTAAATTTTTGCTTTAAAATTTCTGTTTATTTTTGATAACATGATTATTGCCTCTGTAATGATTATGTTTTTGTGTTTAAATTAGTGTTTGTGCCAAGTAAAGCCTTTGGGATGACTCACAAGATGAGTAGAATCGATGTTGAAACAAAACAAAAACTTTTGACTCCAATGCAGGAATTTTCGTTTTTTACTGGAGCGTGATAATGATCTGAAATTTTTACACACTATTGCTATAAAAAATCGAGGTTTTCCTAATTGTTCAGAATTTTTAGAGTTACATAAGTATAGGTTCTCTACAGATTTCTACAAACTGTTCTGTTTTAGACAGATTCTGTTTTTGCTTGCATAGTTGCTTATTTTGATTATCCTATGGATTGTATCGGGGGGTATAAGCCATGGAGAAGTTAGAATACAGGACCTATTATTCAATTATGAAATAAGAATAAATTTAAAATAGTACCTAAAGTATGCAATATGCTTCTTATACTAAGGGATCTCACGAAGTTTTGTTGAGTTTTGTGTGATTGAAGTTTTCAAGTTCTGGGTGTTATTATGATGGACCACGGAATAAGGAGTAGCAAGAGCCTAAGCTTGGGGATGCCCAAGGCACCCCAAGGTAATATTTTAAATGAGACTCAAGCGTCTAAGCTTGGGGATGCCCCGGAAGGCATCCCCTCTTTCGTCTCAATCCATCGGTATGTCACTTAAAGCTATATTTTTATTCGGCACATGATATGAGTTTTGCTTGGAGCGTCGTTTGCTTTTGTTTGCTTTTACTTTCAGTTTGCTACAATCATTTTTTGCTGGACACACCTATTTAAGAGATACACTCCTTCATCATAATTTGTTAGAATACTCTATGTGCTTCACTTATATCTTTTGAGCTTAGCAGTTGCTCTAGTACTTCACTTATATTTTTTTGAGCACGGTGGCGTGTAGATTTTATAGAAATGATTTTACTCTCGTTCTTCACTTATATTGTTTGAGAGTTAGTAAATAGTGGCTGTAATTTGCATGGGTCATAAGACTAGTCCAAAAATATTAGGTATTCAATAAGTGATAATCAAAACCATCATGTAGCACATATAGAGAAATTGTGGGTCAATGATATTGATATGATAATATCAAATAGGTGTGAGTTCATAATTGTTGACCTGTAGAAGTGTCGATATTAAGAAAGGTTGACCTTTTGTTCATCTAAAAATTAAATAGGCATGGTGATGATGTGTGAGCATTTCTATTCCTCGTTGAAATCCTAGTGTTGTTTCGGGTCGGAAGCGCGCGATGGTTAACTCCTACCAACCTCTTCCCTCGGGGCATGCGAGTAGTACTTTGATTTATGATAAAACTAATAAAACTTTGCAATAAGTATGTGAGTTCTTTATGACTAATGTGAAACCATGGACATACGCAATCTCACCTTTTCATATTTGCTAGCCTCTTCGGTACCGTGCATTGCCCATTCTCACCTCGAGGATCGGTGCAACTTTCGTCGGTGCATCCAAACCCCGTGATATGATACACTCTGTTGCACATAAGCCTTATTATATCTTCCTCAAAACAGCCACCATACCTACCTATCATGGCATTTCCATAGCCATTCCGAGATATATTGCCATGCAAATTCCATCATCACTTCACATGACTAGTTTGTTCATCATCATATTGCTTTGCATGATCATATAGAGCTGACATAGTATTTGTGGCAAAGCCACCGTTCATCATATTTTTGATACATGTCATGCTAGATCATTGCACATCCTGGTACACTACTAGAGGCATTCATACAGAGTCATATCTTCATATCGAGTTGTAAGTAAATAAAAGTGTGATGACCATCATTATTAGAGCATTGTCCCAGTGAGGAAAGAATGATGGAGACTATGATTCTCCCATAAGTCGAGATGAGACTCCGGGCGAAAAATAAAGATGGGGGAGGCCAAATGAGCCCACCATTAAAAAATGAGAGAAAATGAGGGAAGGGACTTTGCTACTATCTTTTACCACACTTGTGCCTCAAAGTGGCACCATGCTCTTCATGTAGAGAGTCTCATGATATGTCACTTCCATGCTAGTGGGAATTACCTATTCATTATTACAAACTTGGCTTGTATATTCCTATGACGGGCTTCCTCAAATGCTCGAGGTATTCATGAGCAAGCAAGTTGGATGCACACCCCACTTAGCTCCATTTGAGCTTTCATACACTTATAGCTCTAGTGCATCATTTGCATGGCAATCCCTACTCCTCGCATTGACATCTATCGATGGGCATCTCCATAGCTCGTTGGTACGCCTAGTTGATGTGAGACTATCTTCTCCACTTTTTACCCCTTTGATATCTACCACCATACTCTATTCCACTTGAATGCTATGTCCAATGGCTCACGCTCATGTATTGCGTGAAGAATAAAAAATTGATGCATATTGAAAAGGTACGATCCAATTGCCTGACTTGGACACCGTGGTGCTTAACATTTGTATTAATGTGGTGAAGATGGAGCCATGCCTTGCTAATATAATAAGATGAATGGGGGGGTAAACATTTCTTAAGGATCGTATACTTTTAAGATTAATGATTTTGTTTCTTACATTTTTTAATATTGTTGTGTTAATATTTGGTGATTCATCTTTTCCCAATGAGCATACCTACATAATATTACATAATGGATAGCATGTCACATCAAAAATTCTATTTTTATCATTTACCTACTCGAGGACGAGTAGGAATTAAGCTTGGGGATGCTTGATACGTCTCCAATGTATCTATAATTTTTTATTGTTCCATGCTGATATATTATCATCCTAGGATACTTTTTGGGTCATTATTTACCAATTTATAATATTTTTTAGCACTAACCTATTGACCCAGTGCCCAGTGCCAGTTGCTGTTTTTTGCATGTTTTGTACTTTTCAGGTTACGGTACCAAACGAAGTCCAATTGCCACGAAACTTTTTGATGATTTTTTCTGGACCATAAGAAGACCTGGAAGCTTTGGAAGGAGGACGTGAGGTGCAATTGGGCCCCACCACACATTAGGGCGCGCCCTGGGGGGGCCCTGATATGTGGTGGCCCCCTCGTGGCTCTCCCGACGTCTCTCTCTGGCCTATAAATTCTCTAATATTGCAAAAAAAATGGAAGCAGTCCTGAAACCCTTTTTCCGCCACCGCAAGTCTCTGTTCCGTCGCGAGGCCATCTGGAGCTCCGTTTCGGCACCCTGCCGGAGGGGGGTCGATCACGGAGGGCCTCTACATCAAACGTGGTGCCCTCATGATGATGTGTGAGTAGTTCACCACAGACCTACGGGTCCATAGCTAGTACCTAGGTGGAAATATATCTATCTCTTGATCTTCAATACAATGGTCATCGCAACTTCGCTTTGATCTATCCGATGTAATCCTATTGTGCGGTGTGTTTGTTGGGATCCGATGAATTGTGGGTTTATGTTCAGATTATTCATGAAAAGTATTTGAGATGCCTCTGTTATATATTATCTCTTAATTGCATGATCATTATAGCTTCGTAACGCTCTCCGATTTATTGATGTGCTTTGGCCAAGTAGATTGATATTTCATCGGTGGGAGTGGTGCGTTGTGGTAGGTTCAACCTGACGAGTTTCTATATCCCAGTGACAAAGTAGGGGACAAGATGCGCCTTTGTGTTGTTGCTACTAAGGATAACACGATGGGGTTTATTCATATTGCTTGAGTTTACTTTGTCTACATCATGTCATCGTTCTCCATGCATTACTCTGTTTTACTTAATACTCTAGATGCATGCTGGATAGCGGTCGATGAGTGGAGTAATAGTAATTGGTGCAGGCAGGAGTCAGCCTATTTGTTTATGGACGGGATGCCTATATACACATGATCATTGCCGTGAAAATCACATAACTATCCGCTTTTCTATCAATTGCCCAACAGTAATTTGTTACCCACCGTATGCCGCTAGGGAAAACTATGGCCCCCGGGTCTATTCACATATATATTTACAAACGCTATTATTACCTCGCTGTTTTATTTACTTTTTATTTTATTTTGCAATTTACATTTATCAACAATTATCTACACAACTCATTTGCTTGCAAATAATAAGACCTAGGGGATTGACAACCTTCTTGCCCGTGTTGGGTGCAAGTTGTTTGTTCATTTGTGTGGAGCCGCTGAAGACGGTTGAGGATTGATATTCCTATTGGTTCGATAAACCGTGGTTTCATAACTGAGGGAAATACTTACCCACTTTGTGCTGCGATAACCCATTCCTCTTCACGGAAAATCCAACGCAGATTACGAGTATCAGATCCATAGCCATCATTTTCGATTGGGCTTGACTCACACTTCTTGTTTCCGTAAAACTCGCCAGATCAAAGGGTGGAGGGATGGAATGTCTGGTCTCTAATACCAGATGATAGGATATACTAGTAATCTCTCGATCTAGCTCTCCGAAGTTGTATCTTAGTACAAGAATTACACGAATCTGAAGTTGTTCCTGCTCTAATACCATATGATAGGATATCCTAGTAATCTCTTGATCTAGCTCTCCGAAGTAGTAGCTTAGTACAAGAATTACACGAATCTGAAGTTGTTCTTGCGATACATGGGAACAAAGAGGAAAAGAGTGGGTAGCCGCCGCCGATACCTTGATCCTCTAGATGTCTCCTGCCTTGCGTTTGGTGGTAGAAGTAGCTGCGGTAGGGTCCCGACTGTTAGGCCTCAGTTGGCCCAGTCTGCCCCGTGGACTCACGGGTTGGGCTTCCTCTGGCGTGTCGGTCGTGGGGCAGCATGGGAGCTAGTGGAGCCGCTACCCCTGGGTCCTCCTTATCAGGGGTGCTGACATGTCACGTCCGCCCCCTTTTGCATTTGGGTCGGTCGTGCGCCCAACGAGCAGACGCATTTTCGACCTCGCGGCCGGCCAGCGTCCATTTTTCTACTCTTTTGCATTCAAACATAGGGAAAAAATTGTTCGTCATACAAAATTAACACAAAATACAAATATCTCATAGTTTCACAACCGAATAAAAATATCTCATAGTTTACAGGCCAAATAGAAATTAATTTGTCTCAAATAAAATAGACCAATACATCTATCGGTTGCCAACATGAGCCCACATATGCTCAACCAAATTATCTTGTAGCTGGAAGCGAGTTTCTCAGTCATGCATTTGATGATGAAATTCGGTGAAATTTGCAAACCTTGCCGCTCCTCCATGCTCAGGCACAACATTGTCACCCTGAAACTGAAAGCCGTGGTCGTAGATACATTCCGGGAGCTCATCCTCAACGATCATGTTGTGCATGATCACGCAAGCTGTCATCACTTTCCACAACTTCTTGGCCCTCCAAGTTCTAGCAGGATACTAAACGATGCCCCATCGAGATTGAAAAACACCAAAGCACGCTCCACATCCTTCCTAGCACTCTCTTGTTTCTGGGCAAATCTCTTCCTTTTCTCTCCTATAGGGCTGGGGATTGTCTTCACAAGTGTAGTCCACCGAGGATAGATACCATGAGCTAGGTAGTATCCATTTCCACACATGTGGCCATTGATCTCAACATTGACCTCCGGACTGTTTCTGTACGCAAGCCTGGCAAACACTGGACATCGTTGAAACACGTTGATATCGTTGTGAGATCCGGCCATGCCGAAGAAAGAGTGCCAGATCCAGGGATCTTGTGATGCCACGACCTCGATTATGACGGTGCAAGCTTTGACATGGCCCCTATACTACCCCTGCCAAGCAGAAGGGCAGTTCTTTCACTCCCAGTGCATACAATCTATGCTACCAAGCATCCCCAGAAAGCCCCTGCTGGCATTCATCGCCAACAACTGAGCAGTATCTACAGCATTTGGCTCTCCTCACACCCAAACAATGCTACCACAATCTTACAAAACCTATACATGGATTCCAGGCAACTACACTCGCTCATACGAACATACTCATCAATGAGACCACCAGGATCTTCGTAAGCAAGCATCCGAATAGCCGCAGTGCATTTCTGATAAAAGGAGAAGCCAACCTTTCCCAGGGCATCCTCCTTACACTCAAAATACTTATCGTATCCCACCACCCCTCCCGGATATAATTGAACACATGTTTAGCCATTCGAAAACGACGGCGGAACAGGTGTGGTGGGAAGAGCGATTTAGGTGCCTCAAAGTAGTCCTGCCAGAGTAGGATATGACCGCTCTTTCGGTGGCGATTCAACGCCGGAGTGTGCCCCGGAATCGAGCCCTAGAACATCGGTCGCTGCCTGCTAAGGTGGACATGGACGACCAACACAGCGGCCACAACTTCCTCATCGTCCGATGAAGAATCATCTGAGTCGCAAACGAAATGGTGGAAAAAGAACTCGCCGGCGGAGTCCATTTGTACCTTGCGGGCAAACTGTCGAACATCTTGCGGGCGTCGTCGAAGAAGTCAGTGAGGAGACACACGAGGAGGTGCTGGCGGCGATGTCGGCGTCCTGCGAGCGTGTAGGCGTCCGGACAACAGGCAGTGGCGGGCGAGGAGGCGCTGCCGAGCGCGGGGACCGTGTGAGGAGGTGCTGGCTGCGACGTCGACCAACGTCGACAGATGCTCCGGCGGTGGTGGGGGTGAGGCGTTGGGAGGGGGCATTGGAAGGTTGCCGGCTGCGGGGTGGGTGCGGACGGCTTGCCTGGGCACAGATCCGGAGATGGGCGGCGGCGACGACGGGGGCGCCGGCCGGGAGTGCTGGGAGGAAGATAGAAATGCCCAATGTGGCGCCGACAGGCGGGCCAGGGGAAGGAGTACGCGGGTGTCGCATGCGTCCACTTCGTGTCCACGGCGGCGCAAATGAGGCTCCAAATGGATCGCCCGGCTCATTGGACCTACTTTTCTGTCCGCGCCGACCCAAACCGACAAGCACGAACGAAATGGGTCGGCGTGTTGGACTTGCTTTAAGGACTTGTCATCTTGAACCACTAGGAGAAGCCTAAGCCAGTAAAGGAAAAGAAACCCACATCTGGTAACACTCGGTTGTATATCAACCGCCTTGGTTATCGAGAAGAGTTGGTATAAGTAACCAGAGCAGTGGACCTCATGCTTCATCCAAGTAAATGAAGCAAAAATAAAATGTTACTCTTCTAGTATAAGCGATCTTCACCTTCTTCTATATCAAACTAAATTTGGTTGGCCTAATATAAGATGCCACGAATGACCACTTACATGGCCGATAGTCCTTTTCCAGGACAAGTGGGGTCAGCCTTTTCTCAAATCAACAGACGAAACACACAAAAGAACAAACAATGTTCTCCCAACTATCTGTTATTTAGAATACAGTTGTTGTTGTTGTTCGAGCACATAGTCTATACACGCACGGCCGGCTGATTCCTGCTCATGCATGCACGTCATTTGTTTGATCCCCACATAATTGGTTTGCAGTTTGTAGAAGTGCCAACTGTCGGCTCAGTGGTCGGCATTAGCTTGCATCAGCGCCTAATTAAGAAAATCATAGCCGGCAAAAAGGTTGCAGCTAATTAGCACCTTTTCGTTCCCTCTCTAGATTACCTACAACGGCATCTACACACAAAATATATAGTACTCCATTAGATTCCAAAACAGTTACATATATGATGGGTAGTCAAAAGCTGAGTACACATCACAAACCGATATACTATATAGTAATGTCTAGTTAGCTAATTAATTGCCTAACAAACATAATTAGTGTTGAATTGTTCAGGTGCAGTGCTCATCAATAATGCGCGCATGCTTTCCGCAGTGTGTAATGTGATTGTGCATGAATGTGACGAGTTCGACAATGTCGAGGGTAGCTATGTTTTATTATCAAAAGGGAAGTGATATACATAACTATAGGTAAGAGCAAAATGTCCAAAACTGAAACTAATGATTGAACCGCCTGGAATAACTATGCATTTCGACAGGCTGCATATATAAAGTTTGAGAACTCATTTTTGAATAACTTCCATATATTATGCACCTAATCCTTGAATATACTGAAAAAGGTTTTCGTCCCGTTTTATAAATAAAACAATACGACCGAACCGATACAAGGTGAATAGGAAAACCTCTTACAAAGCAGATCAAAAGATATAATATGAAAACAAGGGTGCCCACACCCTAACAAGAAGCACCAGAAGCTACAGACAAGACAGAGACCACGTCTTCATAAAAGATCACCGGACTTCGATGGCGGCAAACACCAAGATGTCAACAGGGAGAATCCCCTGTTCTCATGCTCCGAGTCGTGGAGCTCCGTTCCTTCCTGGAAACATCGAGGACCGAGAGTGATGTCACTGAAGTCACGTGTACAAGATAGGAAGCCGATAGATCGCCCCGTGCTAGAGCAAAGGTAGCCACGAGAAAGGATTTGTGCTTGCCCGCCGATATCGAAACCGCAACTGAGAGGTACCTGAGCTCCCCGGCGACACCCCCAAGAGGGTGACGACACAACACACCATTGCGCCTGCAAGCGAAAGACGATCAAGGGTTTTCACCCGAAGCCCAAGGTACCGTGATCCCAATTCCGCCACCACCAAGACACACCTCCAACTCATGATCTAGGAGGAGCCACTGCCGAAGCACCGCCACCACCAGGATTCCTCTGCCTCACTCCTCGCCGCCCACACAACCAAGGAGAAGTGCCACCGCAACGTCGCTCGCCGTAGACCCAACAGGGCGGACCGCCACCCGGGGCCTTTGCCCCAGCATCCAAGAAACCCTACACCCTTGCATCACCATCGGCCAACGTAGAAATGCCCTTTGCAAAAGGCACACCACGACCCCCACCGGCGTCCCCCATCTGGTAGCAAGGGGAGACACTTCGACGACAGGAACACCAGACCACGAGCATAAGGCGACGGCCACGGACCCCTGGCCACGGCCACCAAACTAGCTCACCGACCCCAGCCGACCCAAATCTGGGTAGGTCCAGGTACCTCGGCCAGGTGAAGCAGCCACTCGCGCCCTGCCGTGGCCACGACGTGGGGAGGTTGGCAGTGGCAGCCCCCCAAGCTGCACCACCGGACCGGGTCGGAGAGCCACACCGGGCCAAGATCTGGGTCGGGTCGGGCTCAAGATTGGTGCACCCCTGGCCAAAGCGTGGCTCCGTGCCAGCCATCTTTGCCGCTGGAACTGTCTCCTATGGTGACCGAACTCACCGGCATGAAGAGGTAACCCCGTCGGCAGCGACCTGCGCTAGGGTTACGGGAGAGGGAGGGGAACCAGGAGACGGAGAAGAAGGTCGCGATGTTGCCCCGTCGCCACCAACCCATGCCGGGCCTTTACCCAGCAGGGACTACCGGCGGTGGCGAGGTGAGGGGGCTAGGCAGGGAGGTGGGTGGCTGGCAGCGGTGCGTTGTGGAGCCGCCCGAGTCACCCCTCAATCTTGGAATCTTACCAGCGGGAACTTTTTTAGAAAAGGAGGATATACCCCCGTCCTCTGCATCTGGGCGATGCATGCAACCATTTTATTAATTATTTACAAAGACCTTACAAAGTAATACATCAGTAAGCCTGAAGCCACCTTCTTGGCAACACCTGTCGCTACTCCTATCCCCTTGATGAAGGGGGTGCCAAATGGCCGAGCCAACTACCAAACAAACATCGCACCAAAGCCTAACATCTAAAGTCGGATGCCCCAGCCAAGCCACAATGCCGGGACTGGGTCACACACCTGGCCGGCGCACTCTCATAAGCCGCCGCTGTTGGACCAATGGATTATGAGGTATCTAGGACCGGACGACCGAGAGATTCAACGGAGGTGCCTTGGTGAGAAAGGAGCAAAGACGGTGACAAAAGGGGTTCAGAAAGGCTGCTTGGGACGTTTTCCCTCCCAGGAAGGCCTCTCGGGAAGCTATCATAGGCGGCCCACACGGGATGGGAGAAGGTGTTCTGCCCAGCAGATAAAGGCAGGATGTACCAACAGACGAAGCGTGGAGAGGAAGTGATAAGGTTTGACTTTGGGCGGCCTGCTGGACGTCCTGTCCTTCGATGATCATCAACAGTGTCGCTGGATAGCCCGCATGAGCACGCTATAGGGCTGCGATGTAGCATGCTACGGGTGATAGGGGGTACCTTCGGTGGACGGAGGTGAAGGGAGAGTTTCTCTCCCTTCCACCGCCTCCCTCTCTCGCTCTCTGTTGTATAAATAGAGTCAGATCAAGACCGCACCAGGGGTCGATTCTTTCACCTTGTAACAGACATATTGTAGCTCTCTACCATTGCAATACAACAAAGAAGGAGTAGGGTATTACACCAAGAAGGTGGCCCGAACCTGGGTAGTTCTTTGTGTTCATCCGTAGTTCATCCACCACATTTCATCAATGACTAGGATTGTTGGACGTGTTCATTCCCCGGCCGAACTGTCAAAGGTTTGTTTCTCACAACTCATATATAGGTTCTTAGAAACCAACATTTGGCGCGCCAGGTAGGGGACTGAGACGTCTAGCTCTGGCACCAGCACCATCCTCGTCGACTGCTCTTCCCGGAACCTTGAGCACAGTTTGGTTCATGGCGTCGAGACGCTCTAGGCCATCCATGGCCCCAATAAGCAGTCGGAAAGCGCGTTCTCTGGCGCGACGCCGACAGCAGGAGGCTGCTGATGCCGCCCAGTAGGTGCCGCCCACTCAGCCTCCTCCTCCTCCCCCTCCGCTGATGGAGGAGGCCCACCACCCTATCCAGGGTCACGAGAAGGACATGGGGCAAGACGAGGGAAGAGGAGCGACGGGTCACGACGTGAGCGGCGATCATGTCCCAACCGTCGCCCCCACGGCAGGATGGGCGAACTCACATTTCGGCTGTTCCATCGGCGACCATGGCCCGTACCATATACACACCGACGGCAACATTGATGGCGGCATGCGAACTCCAGTAGTACCCACCACCGGAGGCCGAACGCGGCCCTTGGCTCACGCGGATCACATATCTACTTGGCATAGTTGGTCAGGCGCAGCCGCGCCCACGGGCGTAGTCATGCCAACATCACGAGTGATCGCACGCCCCGAAGCACACGCCGCCCCCTCGGCACCTTCGAGATCATGAACCGCGACAAGCCCGCGGACGCCCGGGAGGGGAGGAGTGTCAATCTGTGGCCTCCTCCCCTAGGGAGGATAAGGATCGGCGACCGCCGACACGACACCCTGCAGAGGACACCCGCATGACCATAGAGCATCGGTAGGAATGACAGAACATATTCGTCCAAGAAATAGCGGAGGCAGGGCGCCCTGCACAGGGCACCCCGGGCGCCCGAGTTGTGCCTATAGGCGCAGGGTGTCAGGCGTTCACCCACGAGCTTCGCGAGGTGGTCTGGCCCCCATGGTTCAAGCCGGTTTTATCATCATGATATGATGGCTCGACCGACCCCGTCGAGTTCCTCCAAATCTATACAATGGCGATCCAAGCAGCTCATGGTCATGCATACGCCATGGTCAACTGGTTCCCTATGGCCCTCAAAGACTCAGCACGTTCATCGCTCATGAACCTCCCACCGAACTCCATCGGAACTTGGGACAAGCTGTGTGAGCTTCATCGCCAACTTCAAGGGAACCTGCAATCGGCCATCCATGATTGCTGACTTGAATGCCATCCGCAGAAGAAGGGCGAGACGTTGCGTGGGTTTATCCAGCATTTCAGCCCGGTCCGCAACAAGATTCCCCGCATCAATGACGCAGAGGTTGTTGCGGCCTTCTGCAACGGGGTCGCGGACCCCAAGATGTGCGAAAAGATGGACCATGACGTTCGCACAACCGTGCAGCTCTAGGAACTAGCGGACAAGTGCGCCAGGGCAGCCAAGGCCCGAAACTGATCTTCATCGACGGTCAACCGAGAGGTCAGACCCTCCCGTGACAAGAAGACCCAAAAGCACAAGTTGCCCGGGGTCTTCGCAGCGGAGCCCGAATGGAAGCGGCAGAAGAGGGAGGAGGAGCCCGGTCCGCAACAAGATTCCCCGCATCAATGACGCAGAGGTTGTTGCGGCCTTCTGCAACGGGGTCGCGGACCCCAAGATGTGCGAAAAGATGGACCATGACGTTCGCACAACCGTGCAGCTCTAGGAACTAGCGGACAAGTGCGCCAGGGCAGCCGAGGCCCGAAACCGATCTTCATCGACGGTCAACCGGGAGGTCAGACCCTCCCATGACAAGAAGACCCAAAAGCACAAGTTGCCCGGGGTCTTCGCAGCGGAGCCCAAATAGAAGCGGCAGAAGAGGGAGGAGGTGACTTCTGACGACTCGGGCGACGGCTCGTACTGTGCCCTGCATAGCTCGCACACGCACGACATGGCCAAATGCTGCGAGATAAAGAAGATGGCAGAGGACCGCCAGAAAGAGTGGCGTGAGCAGAGGTATGGCGAAGGAAGAAAGGAAGGAGGCCGAGGGGGAGGGCGCATCGATCAACGCAGGGGCCGGCGTGAACACTTTCCCTGAGGGCACAAGAAAACAGGGGATGGCAAGACCGGGGATGGCGCAGACTCCGACAAGAATAGCGGTGGAGGCTTCCAGGAGCCCAAAGTGGTCGCGTGATTCATGGCGGAGGCTTCAAGCACCTCGCTCGGGAGGTTTGTGCTGCTCTTCCCAGGGGAAAAGCCGCCAATCATTTGAAATGGTTCGGAGTCTCAGTGATGTTCGACCTCGCAAATCACCCCATGAATGCGAAGATTGCGGGGATTGTACCGATCGTGGTATCCCCCACTATTCATAACATCAAGGTCACGAAAACCCTCATCGATGATGGAGCCGGGTTAAACGTCATATCCCCGAAGATCTTCGACCTGATGCAGATTCCGTACGATTGCCTGATGCCTACCAGGCCCTTCTTGGGCATAACCTCCGATAGCGCAACTCCCATTGGGCAGGTGGCCTCTTCCCGTCACGGCCGGGAACAGCAAGAACTATCAGACGGAAAGCATCATCTTTGATGTGGCCCACATCAGCCTGGAGTACAATGTCATCCTAGGTTACCCTGCACTGGCCCAATTCATTGATGTGATTCATCACCCCTACAATGTTGTCAAGATGCCGGATCCCGGAGGAGTGATCACTTTCCAGGCGGACCAGGAAGACGCCGTTCGATGCATCGAGCATTTCTACAAAGCGGCGGCTTCCGCTGCCCCGGACGATTTAGACTTACCCGATGTTTGTGAGACCTCAGCTCCCTGCCGGCACAGGTTAATGACAGAAGAGAAGGGCTCAACAAAGAAAGTGGTGCTCGATGAGGGAAAAGGGACCTCCGTCCTTATAGGTGGAAGGCTCACCGACAAATAGAAATGTGTGCTCATCGCCTTCATGTGAGCAAACACTGATATGTTCGCCTGGACAACGTCAGATATGCCCAGAGTTCCCAGGGAGGTGATCGAGAACCACTTGGCAGTATGCCCCGGTTGCTGCCCCATCAAGCAGAAGATCCGGCGACAATCGCCGGAAAAGCAGGAATCCATCACCCAACAGATAGAGAAGCCGAAGAAGGCCAAGTTCATCCGAGAGGTGACCCACCCAGAGTGGGTCGCCAACCATGTGGTTGTACCCAAGGCCAATGGAGATCTACACCTATGCGTGGACTTCAAGGACATCAACAAAGCATGTGCGAAGGATCCATATCCATTGCCAAGAATAGGCCAAATCGTCGACTCAACGGCAGGGTGTGACCTCCGTTGTTTCCTTGACACCTTCTCAGGCTACCACCACATCAAGATGGCTAAGGAGGACGAAGAAAAGACACATTTCATCACACTTTGCGGGGTGTATTGCTGGTATGCATGTCGTTCGAGTTGAAAAATGATGGGGAAACCTTCCAGAGGCTCATGCACATCGCCCTTGGTCCCCAGATGGGCAGAAACGTGGATGCCTACGTCGACGACATCGTCATCAAAACACGTGAGTAGGACACGCTGATTGTGGACCTGGAAGAGACCTTCGCCAACCTTCAAAAGACGAACATGAAGCTCAACCCCGAGAAATACGTATTCGGGGTACCTTCCGGGAAGTTCCTCGGATTCCTAGTGTCACACCGGGGCATTAAGGCCAACCCCGAAAATTTGGGCCCTCGAAGAGATGCAGCCCCCAAAGCGCCTCAAGGACATGCAGCGCTTGGCGGGGTGCGTTGCCACGATAGGACGATTCATTTCCAAGATGGAAGAACACACTTTGCCATTCTTCAAGATCATGAAGGGAACAAGATCTTTCGAATGGACCCCGGAGGTTGATCAGTCCTTCCGAAACTTAAAAAGATACCCGGCTACGCCCCCGATTCTGGTGGCTCCCCGTCCAAACGAGCCACTGTTGCTCTACCTTGTGGCCACCCCGCAAACGGCAAGCGCGGTCCTCGTGGCAGAATGGGAGCCTTTGGGAATGCCACCGGAGCAAGCTCAAGAGCAGCCGATCAGGGGGCAGATTCCGGAGCCCGCAAAGGGCCCTCCGGCGCAGCGCCCGGTGTACTTCATGAGCATGGTGTTGCGGGAGGCCCGGGAGTGGTATCCTATGCCATAGAAGCTGTTGTATGCCCTCCTCGCCACTTCATGAAAGTTGTGGCATTACTTCGAGGGGCACCCAATCAAGGTCGTCACTGAATTTCCTCTAGAAGGGGTCCTGCACAACCCCAACGCGGCCGGACGTGTGGCAGAGTGGTGAATCGAACTTCAAGCTTTCGCCCTGGAATCATATTTCCTACTCTGTGCTGCTGGACTTCAAGCGTGAGAAGGTCTCCAACAACATTGCTGAATATGAGGGATTGATGGAAGGAATCTGGGCCGCCATAGCTCTCGGCATAAAACACTTGGTCGTAAAAGGAGACTTCCAGTTGGTCATTAACCAGTCCAACAAGGACTACAAGGCAAGGGACCCTCGAATGGCCGCGTACTTGGCGGCGGTCGGGAGGATGGAAAAGCACTTCCTAGACATGAGCTTCAAGCACATCCTGTGTCTAGACAACCACGACGCCGATGATATCGCCAAGAAATCCGCTACATGGGAACCACTCCCGCCTGGTGTCTTCGAGGAGAGGCTCATTGAGCCGTTCGTCAAGATTGAGGAGCTGGAGGAGGAAGTACCTATCCAAGATGGTAACATGCTAGAAGGGAAGGAGACAGCCGCAAGCCCCCCCCCCCCACAACGTCGCGTCTCAGGACACCCGCGCCCTGCTGTCCCTAGCCTGCTCGGAACCAGATTGGACGAAAGAAATAAGGAACTTCTTAACTCATAAGATACTTCCGGAAGACGAGACCGACACGGAAAGGATCGTGCGTTAGTCTAAGCTATACTCCCTGAAGGAAGGAGATCTGTATCGAGTCTGCCTCAACAGAGTCTCCCTCAGGTGCATATCCCGTGAGGACGGCTACGAGCTCCTCGCGGACATCCACGGAGGCGAATGCGGCAGCCATGCCTCGTCTCGCACACTTGTAGGTAAGGCCTACTGACAAGGATTTTTCTAGCCTACGGCCCTTCATGATGCAGCCGAAATGGTGCGAACCTGCGAAGCCTGCCAGTTCCACACCAAGCAAATCCACCAACCTGCCCAGGCCCTCCAAACTATCCCGCTCTCCTGGCCCTTCACGGTCTAGGGGCTGGATATCTTTGGCCCTTTCCAGCGCATCGTTGGCGGTCATCAGTACCTCTACGTCGCCATCGACAAGTTCACTAAATAGACTGAGGTGGAGCCTGTCCGCACCATTATGGCCCAGTCAGTTGTCAAGTTCATCAGAGGGTTGGCCTCCCGCTTTGGGGTCCCAATCGAATAATCACCGACAACGGCTCCAGTTCACCAGCGGTGCTTTTTGGGATTACTGCGACAACACCGGCACCAATATTTGTTTCGCCTCCGTCGCGCACCCTCGTAGCAACGGGCAGTCCGAACGTGCCAACACGGAAGTTCTTAAAGGGCTCAAGACCTGGACATTCGACAGGTTGGAGAAAGGCGGTCGAAACTGGATTGAAGAGCTACCTTCCGTGTTGTGGTCCATCCGCACAACAGTGACGAAGTCCACTAGAGAAACATCATGGGTCACCCGGGTGTTGGCCTTCGACGAGTCGGAACAAGCTCGCCTACGGACTGTTGAGATCGCTCTCCTGGAGGAAGCACGGTGCCATGCCGCCATTCGCGCCGCCAGATACCAACAGGAACTCCATCGCTACCACAGTCGGTCCATCCGCTCTCGCGTGCTGGAGGTTGAGGACCTCGTCCTGTGCCGACTGCAAACCCGCGAGGGCCTCAACAAGTTGTCACCTGTCTTGGAAGGCCCATTCAAGGTGTTCCACGTCTCCCCGACCAGGGTCGGTCCGACAGGAGACGGAGGAAGGAAACCCCGTGCCGAAGGCATGGAAGATCAAGCACCTTCGCAAGTTCTACCCTTGAGCAAGAAACTCATGTAAATATGTATCTGAGGCCTCCCCCGCTAAGTAGTAAGACTAGTATGACAGTTTACTTGCTTTTGTCACTACCATGTGTAACACTTGGGCGGAAGTACAACAATTTGTTCCGTCTGCATTATGGAAACGTTCTCTCGGGCATCTTTCCGAGAGATTGTTGAACACTCGTTTCTTCCCCCAAGATTAGAGGAGTTACGACGGCACCCCCCCTGCAGCTACGAAAATGTTCCTGGGCATCGCCCCATACGAACCTCTTTTCGCAGGGAGCTGGGTACCCGTTTCTCTCCTCGTTGTGAGACGAGTCACAACGATGTGATTCCCCCCTATCACAAATAAAATGTTATCGGGATATATCTCGTACGAACCGTTTTTCGGTAGGGCATCGGGCACTGGTTTCTTTCTCCCCGCATGGTAGGAGGAGTCACACCGACACGTCTCTCCTGCCCCCTAGAAGCGTTCTCGGGTCCACCCCGTACGAACCTCTTCCCGCGGCGTGCTGGACAATTGCTTTTTCTCCTCGCGACAGGTAGAGTTACAACGACACGTTCCTCCTGCAAGCATGTAAATGTTCTCGGGCATCCCTCTACGAACCTCTTTCCGTGGGATGTAGAGCGTCCGTTTTTCTCTGGGCGCGGCAGGCGAAGCCACCGTTACATCACACAACTCCCGCCGAAGTACCAAGGCAACTGAAGGCCTCCATGGCTACTATGTCCCGTACTCCCCACCGCCATTGTAGCCACCCGCCGACCTGCACCACCACCATGTCGCCCGTCGCCCGACGCCACGCCGCCATCGTCGGCCCACTCCGGAGCGCTGCCGCGCCCAGCATCGAGCGCTGTGTCCCAGCCCGTGAGATCCGGCCCGCGCCACACGCCTCGCGCGAGGAGACGAAGGGGCCTCATCGCCGCCGGCAACGAATCATTGTGATGCACACATCCACTCTTATTAATTATTAAGTGGAGTACATAAAGCCAAACACAGTTGAACCCGACACATCGTGCAGGTTCCGAACACTTCACATCATACGTAAGTATTTCAATTTTGATGTTTGTTCCGGTGGTCTCATTTGTCATCTTAACTATACACGCTATCTATTTGCTCGCGATAACCTCCCTTTCTTCCTTCGTGACATGGTGTGCCGGGGGGGGACATCAATGAAATTTTGTTTTCCTAGTAACCATAGTTCACCACAATGAAATTTAAATTAATAGTATATGTGATGGTTTTGACAAGATACAGGCGGTTTCAAAATTCTATATATGCAAATACATAGGCGTCAGAAAATAATTCAAATATAACACGTGAAGTTGGATTTTTTTTTAAGACAACTATATGAGAAACCTGAATGTATAAGTAAGAACTCAAGTTAGCATCGGTGATGACTTGAATCCAGGGCCGTCTCCAGAAATTCGGGGGCCCTGGACGAAAATCAAAATCGGGCCCAAAACTACGAAAACAATCATCTAACAAATGCCTCATGTTTAATAAACCAAAGAAATGTACAACAGATCAAGAACATGATGATATAGGAATAAATGCCTCCTGTTTAATAAACCAAAGAAATTTAATGATTCATTATTCAAACATGAAATTTCCTAATTAGTGTGAATAAGAAAATAAAGACATGTACAACAGATCAAGAACAAACTTATCCTACTCTGCTACTCCTAATTAGGGTCTGCTCCTAACCTAGGTCAGGGATAAAATTAAGTATACCTAATAGATGGCAGCCTGGGTGATCGCCGATGACGGAAGTGTAGGAGATATGCCCTAGAGGCAATAATAAATGTTATTGATTATCTCCCTGTTCATAATTATGTTTATGTTCCATGCTATAACTGCTATGGTTCTCGAGTCTACAATAACCACGAGGCTCGGAGGAAGACTCATATGCACGTGTGGAATAATAAACGGTAAAATGTATTCCTAGTCTGGCCTCTAAGACTAGCTCAAGTATTGCATGATGATCCTGTTTTCCTGATCATGGGCATGGCTATGCCGGCAATTTTGAGGGCGCAATGTTGGTAGAACACTTGTGTTGAATCGACCCGGATTGATGTTATGCTATGAGATATATTCGTCACAAGTTTATGGTTAATAACACAGAGATGGTTAACGTTTGCATGATTCCTTAGACCATGAGAGTATCGAGTTTCTTCGTGCTTGCTTCATGAACTTTGGGGTTTGTTAAACGTCATCCGTAAATGGGTGGCTATTACGGCGGCTTACGGGTTCATGGAAAAGTATGTTAAGTAACTTGATAGCTCAAGATTGGGATTTGCTCCTCCGACGATGGAGAGATATCTCTGGGCCCTCTCGGTGTTACGGTATCCATCATCGTCTGGCCAGACACTTTGTGATTTGATCACGGGGATGCCGGAACACGGGAACGAGAAAAGAGAACAATACCGGCAACGAGGTAACTAGCATAGTGGACAAGTTGTTGATCCACGAGGATGCCTACATGTCTCACCTCGGGTAATTGTAACATATCGCGAAGCAACGGGAATAGCACACGGCAACTAGAGGTTCACTCGAATATTCATTCGTGTGGGTATAGGGGTCAATATGGGTGTCCACGGCTCCGATGTTGATCATTGATCGGAAGGGGTTCCGGGTCATGTCTATACTTCACCGAACCTATAGGGTCACACGCTTAAGGGTCATCTATCTGTTGAATACTAGACAAGGAGTCCGAGAGAAAGTCACTGATAAGGTTTCGGAGACAATGGAAAAGTTCCGGAGAGAACACCGGAAAAGTTTTGGTAAAACCGAAAAGTTGTTTCGGATAAAACCATTGATCCAAAAAGGTTTCGGCAAGCACCGGGAATGTTTTGGAGGTTGCCACATTGGTCTGGTAATTTCTGGAATTTTTCCGGAGAAAAAACCGAAAAATAAGTTTCGGAGCTGCCGGAATTATTTACTGGGTAAACGAAGATGGTTTTAAATTAAACCACCATACCGGAAATGTTCCGGAGCGTGTCCAGATAATTTTAGAGGGTGCCGGAAATGTTCTGGGACCTTCTAGAATTTTTCAGAAGTAATAGTCGCGGAAAACATCTTGTCCCAGCGTGAGGGGACAAGATCCCACGTTACGTGGGGGCTGTTTTGGGCTGTTTTTGGGGGCGCCCCCTTTAGGGGGCAGCCCCCTTGTGGCTGGACAAAGTGTTGGGGGGGCCCCCCATGATGGGGGGCAGCCCCCACAAATGGTGGAGAGTGTTGGGAGGAAGGTGGGGCCCCATGGGGAACACCATGGACAAGGGAACATGTTTTCTCCATGTTTGGTGGGAACATGTTTTCCTTGTTTGGTGGGTGCATGTTTTGTGGGCTGAATTTCACCCCCCCCCCTCACCCCTTCCACCAGTATATAAGGAGGTGGAGAGGAGCTCTCCATCCTCACTCCAACTCTCTCACACAAGCCATGCATGATCTGGCATTCTCTCTCCCTCCCAGCGAAATAGTTTCGTAGAGCCGAAAGGCTGTCTGGGTTCCGGTGGGAACTAGTTCTAGACGGCGAAGCCCTGCCGGATAGATGACACCGTATGTGTGCAACCCCGTAGAGAGGTCGTAGTTTCGATCTTTTGCCCGAGGGGCTGTTCGTGTGTCGTCCCGGAGGGCTGTCCGAGTTTCCGTTCGAGTTTCGAGGGTCCTCCCAAAGGGCTGTCCGTGACATCGTCCGAGGGACTGTCCGACCGCCTCCCGAAGGGCTGTCCAACAAGGGAGTACATCCTCGCGGTTGGGAGGTTGTAAATCCTAGCTGCGGGGATCTGCACCGCCGATCGTCATCGACTCTACTTCCGCTGCGCTACGAGTCGGTAACGAAACAGATCAAACCTTGTATGCAGTCTCCATAGTGATCCTGGGCTGGTGGGTAGGTCGGAAAATTTTTGTTTTCTGTCGCGTTCCCCTACACTGGCATCAAGAGCCAGGCTATGCGTAGATGCATGTTATGATCTAGAATACATGAGATGTATGGGTATTTCATATTATAATTTTGTAGTAGATGAGATCTATTACTGAAAATTATTTGTGCAGGTAGCAGATGAAATCTGTTACCCGATGTTTCTGTTGCTTCCCGTGAATTTGCGTAGTCCTGATCTTGACGGCATGGTGGAATCTCACAAAGTTCTGGCAATCCGCGATCCTTTCATGCTACTCCTGAGTATGCTGATTGACAGATCAACGAAGTGCTAACAGTTCTTTGGGTTCCACCATAGTTAAAGAAAGATGGATGTTTCGCAGACGAAAGGGCAATGCAGATATGATCTGCACGGGGGTCACGCGTATGACAAAGTTTAGTATGGGGCTCGAGATTTTACTATCTCGTGTTTCATACACCCTGGAAAGTTAATCTAGCAACTTGAATTATCATACTTGATGATGAACGTAGGTAGCTGCGGTTTGAGTCAAAACCTTAGAAGCCACGTAAAATAAAATTTTGCATAAACCGATTAGAGGCGTCTAACTTGGTTTTGCAGGATGGTTTGCATGTGATGTGGTATAGCAGGTCTCATATTAATTTGATTATGTATGAGATGACTATATGATGTAATTAACATGACCTGCGTGTCATGATTCGACATGATGGCTGGAGCCATATGATTGCACTTTAATGACCTGCGTGTCAACCTTAAGTAATGCACTTATTTTATTTGCTATAGAGATAGCAATATTATCTGGTGCATCGACAAGGTGGTGGCAATCTTCGCGAAGGTGAACACCAACGCGAATGCCGAAGACGAAGAAATGAAAGACTTCTCCGTCAGAAAGGGCTATACCATATCATGCTATTATGTATTGCCTGAGATGTTTATCCCTTATGATGCACCCTTTTTGATTGCGCGGTAGTCGCTTTTTATTAGGGTGATCTCTCACTTAAAATATCAAGTAGTTAGTGTTCTCCCAAGTGTAGCACCGTCACGGCACCTATCTCTTCGGGGCATCACATGATCTCCATGGGTGCGAACGATTAGAGAAGTGTGAGGTGGGTGAGTTGAGACCTCGCAGCGAGATCACTTGGTTGTCTTGACGTTCAGGCAGGACAGTCCTAAGCTCGGAACACACGCATCGAAAGATGAACAAGAATCACATAGAGATGTGATCGGCAAGTTGGCCTACCGATTGAAGTTCGCGCCATTTGAGTTCATCTCGAACCGTGGCATTGAATTGAAATGTGGATCTTGTATCACTCACAATCAATTATGAGAGATATTGATTTGAGTGGGAGCGCACTGTAGAATTAACTTGTTTAAATTCTCAGTGCAATTAAATTTTGAACACTGTCTAAGTGTGGTTTGCATAATAGTTGTAGAATAATGGCTCGCGTTTCCACCTTCCCTATTAAAATTGAATAGCTGTTAAATATCTGGTTAAAACTTTATGGTTGGTAACGTAATGTGAGGATTGTCCTCAAGAGTGCCGAGAAGGACTTTGTCCTATCGTATGCTTTCGGTATTCTCCCGCTAATGCTATGGATCATATGACTCTCGTCCTTCGATCCAAAAGCTAAAATTCCATTTTGGTCAAGTGCAATATGTTTGATTTCATGAAACCCGAACTTCAAAAGTTTGGGATAGCTATGTGATATTCATGGAACTGAAAATCAATTTTCAGACACAAACAAAGGCTAAAAGATATTTGATATCCAAAGCAATGTTTGTTTTGCAAACTGTTAGTAAAAGTGTTTACTATGCATTTGACTAATAACAGAGGGATACAGTAGAACGCCTGTCATATGATGAAAGGTGAATAAAACAAACAACTTAAAGAGAAAGGAAGTGTCCGAAGGGTGTTAGTAAGACTTTCACGCCTAGGAAGTCCGGGGCTAACGCCACTCTTAAGTTGGGTGCTTCTTCTGAGAGTAGGAGAAATACTGAAAGTTAAACTGTTAGAAGTATGAAGGCAGAAACAAAGAAGACTGGAATATCCAGCTCATGTATGAATGTCATACAAGTTTTTGATGTATAGAAGGCTGGTCAAAGATATAGTTCTTGGGAATGATGGTTAAACATGTTGATCACTAATTCTTGGGTATTGTGAGTTGATCACAAAGATACCCGCTTGATTGCATTCTGTTGCAACTCGATGTAAGAACTACTATGGCCTGAAAGACTAGCCAGGAATGAGGTTAAGATACACACAGGGAACATAGTAAATGTTACTATACCTTCCATCGGTGTATTACCTATGTATTTATTTTCATAATTCTTTTGGAGTTTCACGCTCCAGCCCTTTGCATAAGGTATCTTGCAAGAAGGTTGTTCATAAGAGAACTTTTGATGTTCGGTGTTATGAATAACATAAGGGCCATACTTTCATTATGAATGAGATGTATGTTATGAATAATGATATTAATATATTACCTCTGTGCTTACTTTCATAATTCATTTTAGAGTTTCATACACTCTAGCCCATTGCACAATGTTTGTTGCAAAAGAGTTGTTCATAAAAACAACAATTGTTGTTCAGTATTATGAATAACATGAAGGGACATGCTTCCATCCTAGATGGGATGTATGTTATGAATATTGATGGTAATATGATACATCCATAACACTGACGCTAAATGTTGCAAGACTAAAAGAATACCACATATGTGTGGCACTGCATTTGGTCACATTGGAGAAACCCGCATGGAAAATTCCATTATGATGGATTTTAAAGTCATTTGATTTTGAATCATCTGACACTTGCAACTTTCCTCCGAAAAGTGAAGTGACTGAAATACTGTTCACAGGCCATAAGGAACGAGCAACAAACTTATTGGTGATCATACATTTTGATGTGTGTAGTTCAATAAATGTTGTTGCGAGTAGTGGATTTATCTATCTTCAGAAATGACTCAAGTAGATATATTGAAATTTACTTGATGAGCCATAAGTCTGGATCTTTTGAATTCATTCATAAGGTTTTCAAAAATGAAGTAGAAGTTGTTGTAACAAGAAAATTATGTTTCTACAATTCGATTGCAGAAAGGAATATTTGAGTTACAAGTTTAGCGAATGTCTGATGAGTTGTGAAAGGGGTTTCATAACTTGCACCTCCCGGAGCACCACTGCAAGTGGAGAGTCCGTGTAGATGTAATCGAACCATTTATGACATGGTAAGATCAAAGATGACATAAATAGATTTGCCATTATCCCTTTTAAAGAGTGATGCTTTAGAGACTGCGGCTTTTACACTGAAAAGAGCTCCATCGGGTCTGTTGAAATGATGCCATGGTATGGTACGCCCAACCATGTTATATCTTCTCTTAACATTTGGAATATGGGGATTGTGTAAAAGGTTACAAACCTATTCCAAATCAGACAAGTGCTACTTTGTAAGGTTATCCCAAGTCATTGGGTATTCCCCCACCACTATACCGAGGCAAAGGATTTTGCCGCAAAACGGTATGCTTTTAAAGAGAATAGTTCTTACAAAAGGTGAGTGGGAGGACAGTGCAACTCGACAAGATAACCAGTATCTTCGTCATTAGATCAAAGGAAAGAAACCTTGGAAGTGATTCCGGAGTTTCCTACTGCGACTGATACGGAAGTCTCTACAATAAAATGTATGGACTTCGATCGAACTTGCAGCTGAACCACGTAGGCAAAGCTCGTGCAAACCTATCAGGTGCGCAAACGAGATATTGTTGTTAGACAACAGTATACCTACAATACACAAGGAAGCGTTGATGAGCCCTGACTCCGGAATTGGCTAAATGCCAATACAATCCGAGATAGTTTCCATATAAGTGATTCGAGATTAAAATCTTGATACACCTTTCGGAAGACTTAGAGTCTAACGAATATTTATGGAACTAAAAACTGATACGGATAAAATGTTTTATCCATAAAGCTCGACTTGTTGCAATAACAAGTTCAAGGAGTTGACTACGATGAGATTGTCTCACCATAGCGATGCTTAAAGTCGGTTCGGGTTGAACTAGCAATTAATACATATTTCAATCATGAGATATGAAACATGGATGACAAAAGGATTTCCATGTGATGGAAATGAAACCTAGGACTTGTATGTGATACAGTCCAAAGTAATTTGTCGATCCAGAGGATGCTAGTAAGTATGCAATCTTCAGAGTTCCAGCGATGGACAGAAGAGAGCAAAGTGGAGTTGGAATCTTCGTTTTTGATGGAATGGTCAAAGGGGTTTGACTTCATCAAATGGGTATCGAAGATGCTTGTGATTCAAGAAAGTAAGTGGGAGCATAATAATATTTCTAAAAACCTTGTGTACTTGACACATTGTTAATTGGAAATAAATTTCTTGACATGAATTAGGACTTCATTTGAAAATAGTTTTTCCGATGAAGTGCTTGGGCTAAATAGCCTCAATATTAGGCATGATGATCTATGGAGATAGATTTACCTAATGGGGCTAAGCAATGAATACATATTGACAAGTTGCTAAAACTTTTTAGCATTTAAAACGCCAAGGAGTGATTCTTGCCGAAGTCACATGAAAAGAGTTTTTGCAAGACTCGGTGTCCCAAAACACTGATGAGTAAAATACATGATGGAGATTCCACACACTCTTGTGTTTGGATTAATCATGTATTCCATGGTATGTAAAACAACTAGATATGTCCGATACTCCAAAAGTTGTTGCGAGTATGGATACCAAAGTGATCAAAGTACTGATCATAGGACAACAGTGAAAGATGTCATTGAGTACTAGAGTAGTAGTGATGACATGTTTTCTCACAAGCAGAGATTATGAAGTGCTCGTTGTAAGTAATTACATCGATACAGTCTTCATCAATGCTCCATGCGATTTTCGATTTAAGTTAAGGGTTTTGTGTAATACACAATATGATGGCACGGTAGTTGGAAATTGTTCCAAACAAGATACTGTGGCGAATTCTATAACAAAGGCTAAGTATGTTGACGCTTAAGAAGCGACAAACAAGTTGTTGAATCATATAGTTCATTCATGAACTTAGTATGGTTCCAAGATGGCTTTGGTCTATGGGACACTATTGCAGATAGTTGCTCCATAGCTCAGTCTGAGGAATCAGGTTTCGACCAATGATTCACACATATGCAAAGCCAAGTCCACACAAAATATGAATTTTGTGAAAGCGTGAAAACGCGAGGATATGCAAAGTTACACACGGAGCTGAAGTCGTCAGATCCGTTGGACATCAGGCTATACCACATGCGAAGCATTTTTTACACCAGTATGCCATAGGTGTAAAGTGCATTAGCATTGACTAGATTATTGACTCTAGTGCAAGTGGGAGTCTGTAGGAGATATGCCCTAGAGGCAATAATAAATGTTATTGATTATCTCCCTGTTCATAATTATGTTTATGTTCCATGCTATAACTGCTATGGTTCTCGAGTCTACAATAACCACGAGGCTCGGAGGAAGACTCATATGCACGTGTGGGATAATAAACGGTAAAATGTATTCCTAGTCTGGCCTCTAAGACTGGCTCAAGTATTGCATGATGATCTTGTTTTCCTGATCATGGGCATGGCTATGCCGGCAATTTTGAGGGCGCAATGTTGGTAGAACACTTGTGTTGAATCGACCCGGATTGATGTTATGCTATGAGATATATTCGTCACAAGTTTATGGTTAATAACACAGAGATGGTTAACGTTTGCATGATTCCTTAGACCATGAGAGTATCGAGTTTCTTCGTGCTTGCTTCATGAACTTTGGGGTTTGTTAAACGTCATCCGTAAATGGGTGGCTATTACAGCGGCTTACGGGTTCATGGAAAAGTATGTTAAGTAACTTGATAGCTCAAGATTGGGATTTGCTCCTCCGACGATGGAGAGATATCTCTGGGCCCTCTCGGTGTTACGGTATCCATCATCGTCTGGCCAGACACTTTGTGATTTGATCACGGGGATGTCGGAACACGGGAACGAGAAAAGAGAACAATACCGGCAACGAGGTAACTAGCATAGTGGACAAGTTGTTGATCCACGAGGATGCCTACATGTCTCACCTCGGGTAATTGTAACATATCGCGAAGCAACAGGAATAGCACACGGCAACTGGAGGTTCACTCGAATATTCATTCGTGTGGGTATAGGGGTCAATATGGGTGTCCACGGCTCCGATGTTGATCATTGATCGGAAGGGGTTCCGGGTCATGTCTATACTTCACCGAACCTATAGGGTCACACGCTTAAGGGTCATCTATCTGTTGAATACTAGACAAGGAGTCCGAGAGAAAGTCACTGAAAAGGTTTCGGAGACAACGGAAAAGTTCCGGAGAGAACACCGGAAAAGTTTCGGTAAAACCGAAAAGTTGTTTCGGATAAAACCATTGATCCAAAAAGGTTTCGGCAAGCACCGGGAATGTTTTGGAGGTTGCCACATTGGTCTGATAATTTCTGGAATTTTTCCGGAGAAAAAACCGAAAAATAAGTTTCGGAGCTGCCGGAATTATTTACTGGGTAAACGAAGATGGTTTTAAATTAAACCACCATACCGGAAATGTTCCGGAGCGTGTCCAGATAATTTTAGAGGGTGCCGGAAATGTTCTGGGACCTTCCGGAATTTTTCAGAAGTAATAGTCGCGGAAAACATCTTGTCCCAGCGTGAGGGGACAAGATCCCACGTTACGTGGGGGCTGTTTTGGGGGGCGCCCCCTTTAGGGGGCAGCCCCCTTGTGGCTGGACAAAGTGTTGGGGGGGCCCATGGTGGGGGGCAGCCCCCACAAATGGTGGAGAGTGTTGGGAGGAAGGTGGGGCCCCATGGGGAACACCATGGACAAGGGAACATGTTTTCTCCATGTTTGGTGGGAACATGTTTTCCTTGTTTGGTGGGTACATGTTTTGTGGGCTGAATTTCACCCCCCCCCCCCCCTCACCCCTTCCACCACTATATAAGGAGGTGGAGAGGAGCTCTCCATCCTCAGTCCAACTCTCTCACACAAGCCATGCATGATCTGGCATTCTCTCTCCCTCCCAGCGAAATAGTTTCGTAGAGCCGAAAGGCTGTCTGGGTTCCGGTGGGAACTAGTTCTGGACGGCGAAGCCCTGCCGGATAGATGACACCGTATGTGTGCAACCCCGTAGAGAGGTCGTAGTTTCGATCTTTTGCCCGAGGGGCTGTTCGTGTGTCCTCCCGGAGGGCTGTCCGAGTTTCCGTTCGAGTTTCGAGGGTCCTCCCGAAGGGCTGTCCGTGACATCGTCCGAGGGACTGTCCGACCGCCTCCCGAAGGGCTGTCCGACGAGGGAGTACATCCTTGCGGTTGGGAGGTTGTAAATCCTAGCTGCGGGGATCTGCACCGCCGATCGTCATCGACTCTACTTCCGCTGCGCTACGAGTCGGTAACGAAACAGATCAAACCTTGTATGCAGTCTCCATAGTGATCCTGGGTTGGTGCGTAGGTCGGAAAATTTTTGTTTTCTGTCGCGTTCCCCTACAGGAAGCACGGACGCCGAAGGCAGCGGCGAACGACGTTCCCGGCGAGCGGATGGATGGCGTCTTGGGCGCGGCGGAACAAACAGAGGGCGATGGGCGTAAGGCAGGAGACGAGACGACTGGCGGAAGCAGCGGAGTCCGGCGGCGTGTTAGCGATCGATCATCGATGGAAACAATCGATAGTACGTGATCAGGCCTGTATGTGATATTAAGCAGGCCTCGTGGGCTGCCAGTCTTTTTGTTGTTGCGCACTGCTTAGTCCTTGCCGGTGGATTAAATGACTAATTGTGATTAGATCTATATACATATATACTACTAATACCTAGTAATTTGGGGGCCCAAATTTTAGGGGGCCCTGTGCGGTCGCCCACCTTGGCCACCTCCAACGACGGGCCTGCTTGAATCCAGGTGGTCGGGTTGTGTAGACATACTCTCTCAACCAAATAAGCTAGCCCCATTTTCAAATATGTGAAGTTGTTGACGTGTTAGTGGTGTTTGAAAAAACATACAGAGCATAGTCACACAGTTTGCCGAAGACCGGAGTCATAGAGCATCGAGACTTAAAAAACCACTACTACCGTCTCACTGCATTTTTTTTAACAACACATATTTTAACTGAACATAATTTGCTGTCCGCACTTTCACCTGACTATACATATTGGCATATTTTCTGGAACGTCTTCGAAACTCGAAGATATGCTATTTTTCTTGTAAATGGACCCACGACCATTTAGGTATTATTTTCCTGATAAAAAGATGAATCATTTGCTTGTGCTCCATTCACGGTACCTATCAACCTGACCAACAAGCAGTTCTCTCCCAAATACATTTGCTAAGAGTTAGTCTCTTAGATATCATCAAACTAGGGCCAACTAGCTGATTGTTGATTGATGAAATGTTAATTTACATATAGTTCATCAGCTAATCTCACCCGAACTCTAAAAGCTAGTAGGAGTGTTACTTAATTAGGCAAATCATATTCACAGATTTATTAGCACTTAATTATATGGCAGACAAGACCCTGTTCTGTTCGGCGCCGTGCATGATTGATGCTGATGGGAACCAATTAGCCACTAATTAGTTAAGTGTTGTTTTGTGAAAGCAGAAGCACTACAGGAGAACTATACTTATCTTAGATTCTTGCGGGACAATGTCAAACGGGATGAACACTTGGTCTGTGGCTATGCTTTATCCTCTCACACGCGTGTGCGCGAGGTATGGAACATAGCCTAGTTAGTTAGTTTAAAATGATATGGCACGAACTTTTCTGGACAAGATGGAGATGTGTGCAATGCTGGCTAGCTTAGCTTCTCTTTTTGTCTCTTGTCTCCATGCAATTAAGCAATCCCTAGCTAGCTTGCTAGTAGTGCCTTGGGGTTAGGTACATAAAACCGCCTATAAGGGCATCTCCAATGGCTGTAAGATAGTTGTTGATAAACTTTGCCACCTAGGATATATGATGACATGGCAGCAAATAAATGAGGAGAGAAAGTAAAGATGTATGTAGATTAACCAACAGCTCTTGCACAAGCTCCAAGGCTATGTAGAGAGCAATTGCATTTATTCTCTCTTTTCCTATTGGATAGTATAGATGCAACCATTAGAGTAATTGTATGATTCTTTGTTGGTTGATGACATGGACAATTTTACCAACAAGACTACATACAAACTATTGAAGGTGCCCTAAATCGGTAGCTTTTCTGTGCACGTAGCCTTATCCTCTTTGTAAACAAGGAGAAGAATGTGAGTTCATGTCTTAGACAAGGTAACCGACTTACAATCCAGTGGTTTAGAAGACCAAAAAATATTGTACAAAAACCACCGCGAAAATCTGCTCACCGGCCAAAGTATTGTCTAACTAATTTGACATTTTTAAAATCAATTGTATTTGTGGCTACTTTTCAACACTATTTGACACTCTCCTCTATGATGCTCGCCGCTTGTGGATGCGTGAGCCAGTGGTATGCGCGATGACGACGACAGTGGTGGTGGAGACGGTGGAAGAGACAGGACCATGGATCGCTCCCCACGCGCCTCTCGATCGCCTCGGTGCAAGACTCGAGCATGTCCATCATCTCGTTGTGCTTGGTACCCTGGATCATCAAGTCGTTGAGTCGATCCACGATTTGCTTCATCGGCTCGGTGTACTCTTTTTCTATAAAACAAATCAATTGTATTTCGGGCCACTTTCGTTCTAGGGCCCAGAGAGAGGAAGGGTTCAGAGAGAGAAAGGGGAGGAATGGGAATCAGGCGTTTGGGCTCTTCAATACCCGGCTACCCGCTCACACATGGTTGAGGACTCACGTGCTCGAGTACACGGATTGGGACTAGATCTTCACACCCACGTGGGTCAGTCACGTCGGGTGGGCTTCGACACATGAGTGTGTTGGCCTAGTAGTCGTAGACGTAGATGGGCCAGATCTTTTGGTTCTCGTAGGTGCCTCGGTAGTAGATGTCACAGCCATGGGGGCGGGAAGCTCCTATAGGTGGCTCTAGACCTGATCATTGGTCGGGCCGAGTCGGGTTCGGGCCGGGCTTTGCAAAGCCCGAAGAAAAATCCCAAGCCCGAACCTGGCCCGAAGCCCGAAATGCACTCTTTTTTCAAGCCCGAGCCCGGCCCGAAGCCCGGCCCGAATGCTATTTTTTATTGTTTGCACGTGTAAGACTGGCCTGAAGCCCGAAAGCCCGGCCCGAAATCCTTAAAAAAGAAGCCCGGCCCGAACTATCTCTCGGGCTGAAAAATGAAGCCCGAGCCCGGCCCGAATGCCAAGCCCGAAGCCCGGTTTTTTTGGGCCGGGTTGTCCATGCCCAGGTTTAGGTGGCTCCTATATGATGCATAGGTTGCTCGCTTGCGACGTAGCGCGTACCACCCCTCGTGTGCGGGTGTACGTATGGGCCAGCCCATTTCAAGGTTTTTCTTTTTCCGTTTCTTCCATCTTTTTCTTTTTTTATTTCTTTTTCTTTTTCTTCCTTTTCTTTTTATTTTTATTTTTCTTTTAAGTTTTCCTTCTTCTTTTTATTTTTACACCTTTTCTTCTTTTTTCGAATTTGCTTTTCAAATTCGTGAATATTTTTTGTTCATCGATTTCAAAACATGTTCATCAATGTAAAATTATGTTAATAAAATTCAATTTTCTTTCATTGCACTTAAAAAACGCTCATCAATTTCAAAATTTGTTCATATAATAAAAATACATCAAATTAAAAAAACATCAATTTCAAAAAATGTTCTTCAAATTAAAAATGTGTTCATCTATTTTTCAAAAAAATGTTCTTCAATACAAATTGTGTTCATCAAGTTCCAAAAATGTTCATCGAATTCAAATTTTGTTCATCAAAATAAAACAAGATGTTCATAATTATTAACAAATGCTCATAAAAATTGTTCACTGAAATAAAAGAATGTTCATTAAAATTCCAAAATGTTGATTCTTTTGAAATCAAGATTTTTTCCTCAAACCCGTGAACATTTTCTGAATCAGCAAATAATTTGTGAACCGATGATTTTTTTTTTGGAAATTTGGGAAGAATTGTTCAAATTCACGAATATTTCATGATTTTTTGAACAGTTTTAAAAAATCATGAACATGATTTGAATTCGTAAAATTTTGTTCAAATTCAGGAAAAAAAGCCCAATACACAAACATTTGAAAAAAATCATGAACATTTTTTGAATTCACAAATATTTTGTTCGAATTCACAAGCGTTTTTTTTAAAACAGAAACATTTTTCGAAATTACGAATATTTTTATTTCATGAATATTTTTTTCATTTATGGAACAGTTTTTTTTTCTAAAGACACATTTTTAAAGAAATTCTGAACTTTTCTGAAATCCCAATTTATTTAAAAAAATAAGAGCATGAAGAAAATACAAAAGAAACGAAATAAAAAACAGAGCGCGTCCATGCCCGCTCATGGGCCAGGCAAATACTAATTGATGAGCGCTCCTTCGGGAGTCTCCGAAGGGTCACTCTCAGGCGCCGCCACTTGGCGTGTTCTCAGCCGCCGCAACATGTCACGTTTTGGTAATGTCCTCTGGATTTTGTTTTAATTTATTTTTCTTCAAGCGTTTTCGGTTTTTTAGATGGTTTTTTTTCGTTTTTTCGGAATTTCGGTTTTCTAGCGACCTTCCTCACCTTTTGGACAAACAAAATCCGCCAAAAATCCGCAAAAAAACTCGTTTTTTTCTCGACAGGCACGGTTTTGCTTCCGCGAGAGGCACGGGCGTGCCTCTCTAAAACGGACAAAAAACACGTTTTTTCGTTTCTCGAGAGGCACGATTTTGCTTTTGCGAGAAGCACGGATTTGTTTCCGTGAGAGGCACATCCATGCCTCTCGGAAACGAAAAAAACGTGTTTTTTTCGAGAGGCACGGATTTGCTTCTGTGAGAGGTACGGCCGTGCCTATCGAAAACGGAAAAAACCCGTGTTTTTTTTCATTTCTTCATAGGCACGGTTTTGCTTCCGCGAAAGGCACGGATCCGCTTCCACGGGAGGCCTCTCGGAAACGAAAAAAACGCGGTTTTTTTCTGCGAGAGGCACGGTTTTTTCGCCCGTTTTTTATGAAAAAAAGTTCATCAAAACCTATTAACATGGGATCTAATTTTAAAGATCTCGACGCGAGGAATTCAACTGTGAAAATGGTTCAAGATTTGGACACAAAGTTTAAAAGAAAAAACATTTTGAAATAACGGATATATGAAAAATGGGAAAACTCTCAGATTACGCAACCTGAAGAGTTGGGAATGACCTTTGAAATTAGTATTCGTTAGGAAGCGATATCGCAAATAAGGCACGTGCTGGCGGCGCTTAAGCGCCAGTTCGCAAACGAGCGCCTGAAGGGCGCGGCTAGTTGGGCTAGGCCCATCCTCCCGGGGGGGTTTTTCTGCGAGAGGCACGGTTTTTTCGCCCGTTTTTTATAAAATAAAAGTTCATCAAAACCTATTAACATGAGATCTAATTTTGAAGAGGAATTCAACGGTGAAAACGGTTCAAGATTTGGACGTATAGTTTATAAGATAAAACGTTTTGAAATAACGGATATATCAAAAATGGGAAAACTCTTAGATTACGCAACCTGAAGAGGTGGTAATGACCTTTGAAATTAGTACTCGTCAGTAAGCGATATCGTAAATAGGCGCTTAAGCGCCAGTTCGCAAACGAGCGCGTGAAGGGCGCGGCTAGTTGGGCTAGGCCCATCCTCCCGTTTGTTTTTCTGTTGTATTAACCAAAAAAATGAAATTACACGTGCACGGCCGATGTAACTCGAACCAGCAACCTCCCGGTTGTTCACACCCGCGCTAAGAATCCCAACACCTTTAGCTCATGTGCTCATTTAAACTTCTTACCTCTTTTCTTCTTTCTTCCTTTTTCATTTTTTTCTCTATTTCTTTTCTGTTTTTCTATCTTTTACGTAGTTGAACGGGTTTTTTACTCTAAATTGATGAACTTTTTGCAAATTCAATGAACTTTTTTTCCAAATCGATGAACTTTTTTCAAAATCCATGAATTTTCAAATTAGGTTAACTTTTTTTCCAAATTAGATGAACATTTTTCAAAATAAATGAACTTTTTACAAATTTGATGAACTTGTTTTCAAAATTGATGATATATTCTCAAAATTGATGATTTTTTTTTCAAATTGGATGAAAATTTTAAATTTTTGATGAACTTTTTCAAAATATGTGAATATTTTTGAAATGTCGATAAGTTTTCCTTTTTTTGCGAGCATTTTTTTGCTTTTCACTGCGACTGGTCAAACAGATCTCGAGCGAACGACAACAAGGCGGGGCGATTCTTCGACTGGTCGCCACATGGACAGGCCCATGATCTATCGCCTGGGAGCCCCAATTTGGCGCCTGAGGCGCCCCCAGTCGCGGCCCTGTTCGACAAGCCATACGTGGGGCGGGCGGTCCCTCTTTTTTCGTTTTTGTTTCCAAATTTCCTTTTTTAATTTACTGTATTTATTTATTCTATGTTAAAATAATTCGGGACTACAAAAAGTTCAGAAAAATTCAAGAATATGCGAATTGCTAAATATAGTTCTTGAATTCAGAATTTTCACGATTAAGATAAAATGAAGAAAAACATTAAATACTAATGATTTTTTTTATTTTTATGAGTAATTTTGTATGTGCATTATTTTATCTTTTCTGAACAATTTTTAATACTTGATGAACAAATTTTTCATTCAACCAACAAAGTTTGAAATTGATGAACATTTTTCGAAAACTGAGAACAAAAATAGAATTTGATAAACATTTTTAGCTGAATGAACGAAAAAATGAATTCAATGAACATTTTTTGAACTGTTGAACATTATTTTTACATGGTTGATAAATTTTAAAATTGGATGAACAAAAAAAATATTCACCGATTTTGTAAGAAAAATCACAAAAAATTGACAAAAGTAAAGAAGAAAAAAATATAAAAAAATGAAAAGTTAGAAAGAAAAATGAAAGGAAAAAATGAAAAGGACAAGAACAAAAACCGATAGAAAAAATATTAGAAATTGGTTTTCTATCTAGAACCTTCCTAGAACTAGTGAGGAAAAACCATTAATGAGCTGGCCCATGCGCTGGATCCGGAGCTAGGGGTGCGCGCTAAATCGCTAGCGCGTGACCTACCCGCTATATAGGAGCTGCCGCTCCTATACGGTGCAGTACGAGCACGGCAGGACGCACCCCTAGGAGCTCCTACTCGGCGCATTCAGCGCCGCTTAGCCCTCTTGGCGCTCGTGCGCGCCGCCTAGCAGCCGGCCCAGCAGCTACTTCAAAAAGGCGACGCTAAAAGAAGAACTATCCTCCGAAACTAAAAGCAGATGCGAGAGCTGGGATTCGAACCCAGCAGCTAATTTACTGTATTTATTTATTCTATGTTAAAATAATTCGGGAGTACACAAGGTTCAGAAAAAAATAAAAATATGCGAATTGCAAAGTATAGTTCTTGAATTCAGAATAATCACGATTAAGACAAAATGAGGAAAAACATGAAATACTAATGAATATTTTTATTTTTATGAGTAATTTTATATGTGCATTTTTTTAACTTTTCTAAACAATTTTTAATACTTGATGAACAATTTTTTAATTCAACCAACAAAGTTTGAATTTGATGAATATTTTTCGAAACTGTGAACAAAAATAGAATTTGATAAACATTTTAAGTTGAATGAACAAAAAAATGAATTCAATGAACATTTTTTGAACAGTTGAACATTAGTTTACATGGTTGATAAATTTTACAATTGGATGAAAAAAAAAAATATTCACCAATATTATAAGAAAAATCACAAAAATTTGACAAAAGTAAAGAATAAAAAATTTAAAAAATAATGAAAAGTAAGAAAGAAAAAAGAAAGGGAAAAAATGAAAAAGACAAGAAAAAAAACCGATAGAAAAAATATTAGAAATCGGTTTTCTATCTAGAACCTTCCTAGAACCAGTGAGGAAAACCATAAAATAAGCTAGCCCATGCGCTGGATCCGGAGCTAGGGGTGCGCGCTAAATCGCTAGCGCGTGACCTACCCGCTATAAAGGAGCTGCCGCTCCTATACGGTGCAGTACGAGCACGGTAGGACGCACCCCTAGGAGCTCCTACTCGGGCCATTAAGCTCCGCTTAGCCCTCCTGGCGCTCGCGGGCGCCGCCTAGCGGGCCGGCCCAGCAGCTACTTGAAAAAGGCGACGCTAAAAGAAGAACTATCCTCCGAAACTAAAAGCAGACGTGAGAGCTGGGATTCAAACCCAACAGCTAATTTGCTGTATTTATTTATTCCATGTTAAAATAATTCGGGACTACAAAAAGTTCAGAAAAATTGAAAAATATGTGAATTGCTAAGTATATTTCTTGAATTCGGAATATTCACGATTAAGAAAAAAAACATGAAATACTAATGAACATTTTTATTTTTATGAGTAATTTTCTATGTGCATTTTTTTAACTTTTCTAAACAATTTTTAATACTTGATGAACAAATTTTTAATTCAACCAACAAAGTTTGAATTTGATGAACATTTTTCGAAAACTTTGAACAAAAATAGATTTTGATAAACATTTTAAGTTGAATGAACAAAAAATGAATTCAATGAGCATTTTTTGAACTGTTGAACATTATTTTTACATGGTTGATAAATTTTAAAATTGGATGAACAAAAAAATATTCACCAATTTTAAAAGAAAAATCACAAAATTTTGACAAAAGTAAATTAGAAAAAATTAGAAAAAAATGAAAAGCAAGAAAGAAAAACGAAAGGGAAAAATGAAAAAAATGCAAAAGACAAGAACAAAACCAATAGAAAAAATATATTAGAAATCGGTTTTCTATCTAGAACCTTCCTAGAACCAGTGAGGAAAAACCATAAATGAGCTGGCCCATGCGCTGGATCCGGAGCTAGGGGTGCGCGCTAAATCGCTAGCACGTGACCTACCCGCTATATAGGAGATGCCGCTCCTATACGGTGCAGTACGAGAACGGCAGGACGCACCCCTAGGAGCTCCTACACGGGCCATTCAGCGCCGGTTAGCCCTCCTGGCGCTCGCGGGCGCCGCCTAGCGGGCCGGCCCAGCAGCTACTTCAAAAAGCCGACGCTAAAAGAAGAACTATCCTCCGAAACTAAAAGCAGACGTGAGAGCTGGGATTCGAACCCAGCAGCTAATTTGCTGTATTTATTTATTCTATGTTAAAATAATTCGGGACTACAAAATGTGCAGAAAAATTGAAAAATATGTGAATTGCTAAGTATAGTTCTTGAATTCGGAATATTCACGATTGAGAAAAAAAACATGAAATACTAATGAACATTTTTATTTTTATGAGTAATTTTCTATGTGCATTTTTTTTAACTTTTCTAACAATTTTTAATACTTGATGAACAAATTTTTAATTCAACCAACAAACTTTGAATTTGACGAACATTTTTCGAAAACTATGAAGAAAAATAGAATTTGATAAACATTTTAAGTTGAATGAACAAAAAAATGAATTCAATGAACATTTTTTCAACTGTTGAACATTATTTTTACATGGTTGATAAATTTTAAAATTGGATGAACAAAAAAATATTCACCAATTTTATAAGAAAAGTCACAAAATTTTGACAAAGTAAAGAATAAAAAATTAGAAAAAAAAAATGAAAAGCAAGAAAGAAAAACGAAAGGGAAAAAATGAAAAAAAAAGAACAAAAACCGATAGAAAAAATATTAGAAATCGGTTTTCTATCTAGAACCTTCCTAGAACCAGTGAGGAAAAACCATAAATGAGCTCGCCCATGCGCTGGATCCGGAGCTAGGGGTGCGCGCTAAATCGCTAGCGCGTGACCTACCCGCTATATAGGAGCTACCGCTCCTATACGGTGCAGTACGAGCACGGCAGGACGCACCCCTAGGAGCTCCTACTTGGCGCATTCAGCACCGCTTAGCCCTCCTGGCGCTCGCGCGCGCCGCCTAGTGGGCCGGCCCAGCAGCTACTTCAGAAAGCCGACGCTAAAAGAAGAACTATCCTCCGAAACTATAAGCAGACGCGAGAGTTGGGATTCGAACCCAGCAGCTAATTTACTGTACTTATTTATTCTATGTTAAAATAATTCGGGAGTACAAAAGGTTCAGAAAAAATCAAAAATATGCGAATTGCTAAATATAGTTCTTGAATTCAGAATATGCACGATTAAGAAAAAATGAAGAAAAACATGAAATACTAATGAACATTGTTATTTTTATGAATAATTTTCTATGTGCATCTTTTTAACTTTTCTAAACAATTTTTAATACTTGATGAATAAATTTTTAATTCAACCAACAAAGTTTGAATTTGATGAACATTTTTCGAAAACTGTGAACAAAAATAGAATTTGTTAAACATTTTAAGTTGAATGAACAAAAAAATGAATTCAATGAGCATTTTTTGAACTGTTGAACATTATTTTTTACATGGTTGATAAATTTTAAAATTGGATGCACAAAAAAATATTCACCAATTTTAAAAGAAAAATCACAAAATTTTGACAAAAGTAAATTAGAAAAAAATGAAAAGCAAGAAAGAAAAACGAAAGGGAAAAATGAAAAAAATGCAAAAGACAAGAACAAAAACCAATAGAAAAAATATATTAGAAATAGGTTTTCTATCTAGAACCTTCCTAGAACCAGTGAGGAAAAACCATAAATGAGCTGGCCCATGCGCTGGATCCGGAGCTAGGGGTGCGCGCTAAATCGCTAGCGCGTGACCTACCCGCTATATAAGAGCTGCCGCTCCTATACGGTGCAGTACGAGCACGGCAGGACGCACCCCTAGGAACTCCTACTTGGGCCATTCAGCGCCGCTTAGCCCTCCTGGCGCTCGCGGGCGCCACCTAATGGGCCGGCCCAGCAGCTACTTCAAAAAGCCGACGCTAAAAGAAGAACTATCCTCCGAAACTAAAAGCAGACGTGAGAGCTGGGATTCGAACCCAACAGCTAATTTGCTGTATTTATTTATTCTATGTTAAAATAATTCGGGACTACAAAAAGTTCAGAAAAATTGAAAAATATGTGAATTGCTAAGTATAGTTCTTGAATTCGGAATATTCACGATTAAGAAAAAAAACATGAAATACTAATGAAGATTTTTATTATTATGAGTAATTTTCTATGTGCATTTTTTTAACTTTTCTAAACAATTATTAATACTTGATGAACAAATTTTTAATTCAACCAACAAAGTTTGAATTTGATGAACATTTTTCGAAAACTTTGAACAAAAATAGATTTTGATAAACATTTTAAGTTGAATGAACAAAAAATGAATTCAATGAGCATTTTTTGAACTGTTGAACATTATTTTTACATGGTTGATAAATTTTAAAATTGGATGAACAAAAAAATATTCACCAATTTTAAAAGAAAAATCACAAAATTTTGACAAAAGTAAATTAGAAAAAATTAGAAAAAAAATGAAAAGCAAGAATGAAAAACGAAAGGGAAAAATGAAAAAAATGCAAAAGACAAGAACAAAAACCAATAGAAAAAATATATTAGAAACCGGTTTTCTATCTAGAACCTTCCTAGAAATAGTGAGGAAAAACCATAAATGAGCGGGCCCATGCGCTGGATCCGGAGCTAGGGGTGCGCGCTAAATCGCTAGCGCGTGACCTACCCGCTATATAGGAGCTGCCGCTCTTATACGGTGCAGTACGAGCACGGCAGGACGCACCCCTAGGAGCTCCTACTCGGGCCATTCAGCGCCGCTTAGCCCTCCTGGCGCTCGCGGGCGCCGCCTAGCGGGCCGGCCCAGCAGCTACTTCAAAAACCGACGCTAAAAGAAGAACTATCCTCCGAAACTAAAAGCAGACGTGAGAGCTGGGATTCGAACCCAACAGCTAATTTGCTGTATTTATTTATTCTATGTTAAAATAATTCGGGACTACAAAAAGTTCAGAAAAATTGAAAAATATGTGAATTGCTAAGTATAGTTCTTGAATTCGGAATATTCACGATTAAGAAAAAAAACATGAAATACTAATGAACATTTTTATTTTTATGATTATTTTTCTATGTGCATTTTTTAACTTTTCTAAACAATTTTTAATACTTGATGAGCAAATTTTTAATTCAACCAACAAAGTTTGAATTTGATGAACATTTTTCAAAAACTGTGAAGAAAAATAGAATTTGATAAACATTTTAAGTTGAATGAACAAAAAAAATGAATTCAATGAACATTTTTTCAACTGTTGAACATTATTTTTACATGGTTGATAAATTTTAAAATTGGATGAACAAAAAAATACTCACCAATTTTATAAGAAAAATCACAAAAAATTGACAACGTAAAGAATAAAAAATTGGAAAAAAAATGAAAAGCAAGAAAGAAAAATGAAAGGGAAAAAATAAAAAAACCAAGAACAAAAACCGATAGAAAAAATATTAGAAATCGGTTTTCTATCTAGAACCTTCCTAGAACCAGTGAGGAAAAACCATAAATGAGCTGGCCCATGCACTAGATCCGGAGCTAGGGGTGCGCGCTAAATCGCTAGCGCGGGACCTACCCGCTATATAGGAGCTGCCGCTCCTATACGGTGCAGTACGAGCACGGCAGGACGCACCCCTAGGAGCTACTACTCGGGCCATTCAGCGCCGCTTAGCCCTCCTGGCGCTCGCGGGCGCCGCCTAGCGGGCCGGCCCAGCAGCTACTTCAAAAAGCCGACGCTAAAAGAAGAACTATCCTCCGAAAACTAAAAGCAGACGTGAGAGCTGGGATTCGAACCCAACAGCTAATTTGCTGTATTTATTTATTCTATGTTAAAATAATTCGGGACAACAAAAAGTTCAGAAAAATTGATAAAATATGTGAATTGCTAAGTATAGTTCTTGAATTCGGAATATTCACAATTAAGAAAAAAAAACATGAAATACTAATGAACATTTTTTATTTTTATGAGTAATTTTCTATGTGCATTTTTTTAACTTTTCTAAACAATTATTAATACTTGATGAACAAATTTTTAATTCAACCAACAAAGTTTGAATTTGATGAACATTTTTCGAAAATTGTGAACAAAAATAGAATTTGATAAACATTTTAAGTTGAATGAACAAAAAAATTAATTCAATGAGCATTTTTTGAACTGTTGAACATTATTTTTTACATGGTTGATAAATTTTAAAATTGGATGAACAAAAAAATATTCACCAATTTTAAAAGAAAAATCACAAAATTTTGACAAAAGTAAATTAGAAAAAATTAGAAAAAAATGAAAAGCAAGAAAGAAAAACGAAAGGGAAAAATGAAAAAAATGCAAAAGAAAAGAACAAAAACCAATAGAAAAAATATATTAGAAATCGGTTTTCTATCTAGAACCTTCCTAGAACCAGTGAGGAAAAACCATAAATGAGCTGGCCCACGCGCTGGATCCGGAGCTAGGGGTGCGCGCTAAATCGCTAGCGCGTGACCTACCCGCTATATAGTAGATGCCGCTCCTATACGGTGCAGTACGAGCACGGCAGGACGCACCCCTAGGAGCTCCTACTCGGGCCATTCAGCGCCGCTTAGCCCTCCTGGCGCTCGCGGGCGCCGCCTAGCTGGCCGGCCCAGCAGCTACTTCAAAAAGCCGACGCTAAAAGAAGAACTATCCTCCGAAACTAAAAGCAGACGTGAGAGCTGGGATTCGAACCCAGCAGCTGTAGGGTAACGCAGCAGAAAATAAAAAAATTCCGACCTACGCACCAGCCCAGGACCACTATGGAGACTGCATACAAGGTTTGATCATTTTCGTTACCGACTCGTAGCGCAGCGGAAGTAGAGTCGATGACGAACGGCGGTGCAGATCCCCGCAGCTAGGATTTTACAACCTCCCAACCGCGAGGATGTATACCCTCATCTGCCCCGCGGACAGCCCTCCGGGAGGCGGTCACACAGTCCCCCGGACGGTGTCGCGGACAGCCCTTCGGGAGGACCTCCGAAACTCGGACTGTCACTCGGACAGCCCTTCGGGAGGACCTCCAAAACTCGGACGGTCACACGGACAGCCCTTCGGGAGGCACTCTCGAACTAAGACCGAAACTACGATCTCTCTACAGAGTTGCACACATACGGTGTCATCTATCCGGCAGGGCTTCGCCGTCCAGAACTAGTTCCTGCCGGAACCCAGACAGCCTTTCGGCTCTACGAAACTATTTCGCTGGGAGGGAGAGAAGAATGCCAGATCATGCATGGCTTTGTATGTGAGAGCAAGAGTGTGAAGATGGCAGCCATCTCCCTTCCTATTTATAGGAAATCCCAAGGGGAATATCCCTTTCTCAAAGGAATATGCCTTTGGAATATCCCTTTCTCAAAAGGAATATGCCTTTCTCAAAAATATCCAAAAAGTGCTTTCACTATTCACGACGACATTTTTCAGCGTCTGATCGAACTGAAAATATTCATGTGGGCTTAGAACAATTCTAGTACCCACCAAAATAATTTTCAACGCGAGCCAGAACAATTCCGGTTTAGTGATTTCATCTGCGAAAAGCATCTGAAGCGGTTTCGGCAGCTCCGGAACATTTCCGGTTTTCATTCCAGAAAATTCCAAAAAGTTTCCAGAATGATTCTGGCACCCTCCAAGAATTATCAGGCATGTGCCAAGACCAATTTGACTTTATGGTATCCCCTGAAACAACTTTTCCAGTTTCACCGAAACTCATCCGGTGACCTCTCTCTGCGGAACTTTTCCGCTGTCCGAAACTTTTCCGGCGTCCGAAACTTTTTCGGTGTTTTTCTCTCAGACTCCCTGTCTAGTATTCAGCAGATAGATGACCCTTAAGCGTGTGACCCTATAGGTTCGGTGAAGCATAGACATGACCCGGAACCCCTTCCGATCAATGATCAACATCGGAGCCGTGGACACCCATATCGATCCCTATACCCACACGAATAAATATTCGAGTGAACCTCCAGTTGCCGTGAGCTATTCCTGTTGCTTCGCGATATGTTACAATAACCCGAGGTGAGACATGTTGGCATCCTCGTGGATCAACACTTGTCCACAATGCCAGTTACCTCGTTGCCGGTATTGTTCTCTTTTCTCGTTCCCGTGTTCCGGCATCCCTGTGATCAAATCACCCTGTGTCTGGCCAGACGATGATGGATACCGTAACACCGAGAGGGCCCAGAGATATCTCTCCATCGTCGGAGGAGCAAATCCCAATCTTGAGCTATCAAGTCCCTTGACATACTTTTCCATGAACCCGTAAGCCGCCGTAATAGCCACCCATTTACGGATGACGTTTAACAAACCCCAAAGTTCATGAAGCAAGCATGAAGAAACTCGACACTCTCATGGTCTAAGGAATTATGCAAACATTAACTATCTCTGTGTTATAAACCATTAACTAATGATGAATGTATCTCATAGCATAACATCAATTCGGGTCGATTCAACACAAGTGTTCTACCAACAATTATGCCCTCAAAAATTGCCGGCATAGCCATGCCCATGATCAGGAAAACAGGATCATCATGCAATACTTGAGCCAGTCATAGAGGCTTGACTAGGAATACATTTTACCGTTTATTATCCCACACGTGCATATGAGTCTTCCTCCGAGCCTCGTGGTTATTGCAGACTCGAGAACCACAGCAGTTATAGCATGGAACATAAACCTAATTATGAACAGGGAGATAATCAATAACATTTATTATTGCCTCTAGGGCATATCTCCTACAGACTCCCACTTGCACTAGAGTCAATAATCTAGTCAATGCTAATGCACTTTACACCTATGGCATACTGGTGTAAAATATGCTTCGCATGTGGTATAGCCTGATGTCCAACGGATCTGACGACTTCAGCTCCGTGTGTAACTTTGCATATCCTCGCGTTTTCATGCTTTCACAAAATTCATATTTTGTGTGGACTTGGCTTTGCATATGTGTGAATCATTGGTCGAAACCTGATTCCTTAGACTGAGCTATGGAGCAACTATCTGCAATAGTGTCCCATAGACCAAAGCCATCTTGGAACCATACTAAGTTCATGAATGAACTATATGATTCAACAACTTCTTTGTCGCTTCTAAAGCGTCAACATACTTAGCCTTTGTTATAGAATTCGCCACAGTAACCTGTTAAGAACAATTCCAACTTACCGTGCCACCGTATTGTGTATCACACAAAACCCTTAACTTAAATCGAAAATCGCATGGAGCATTGATGAAGACTGTATCGATGTAATTACTTACAACGAGCACTTCATAATCTCTGCTTGCGAGAAAACATGTCATCAGTACTACTCTAGTACCTAATGACATCTTTCACTGTTGTCCCATGATCAGTACTTTTGATCACTTTGGTATCTATACTCGCAACAACTTTGGAGTATTGGACATATCTGGTTGTTTTACATACCATGGAATACATGATTAATCCAAACACAAGAGTGTGTGGAATCACCATCATGTATTTTTGCTCATCTGTGTTTTGAGACACCGAGTCTTGCAAAACTCTTCCCATGTGACTTCGGCAAGAATCACTCCTTGGCGTTTTAAATGCTAAAAGGTTTTAGCACCTTGTCAATATGTATTCATTGCTTAGCCCCATTAGGTAAATCTATCTCCATAGATCATCATGCCTAATATTGAGGCTATTTAGCCTAAGCACTTCATCGAAAAACTATTTTCAAATGAAGTCCTAATTCGTGTCAAGAAATTTATTTCCAATTAACAATGTGTCAAGTACACAAGGTTTTTAGAAATATTATTATGCTCCCACTTACTTTCTTGAATCACAAGTATCTTCGATACCCATCTGATGAAGTCAAACCCCTTTGACCATTCCATCAAAAACGAAGATTCCAACTCCACTTTGCTCTCTTCTGTCCATCGCTGGAACTCTGAAGTTTGCATACTTACTAGCATCCTCTGGATCAACAATTTACTTTGGACTGTATCACATATAAGTCCTAGGTTTCATTTCCATCAGATGGAAATCCTTTTGTCATCCATGTTTCATATCTCATGATTGATATATGAATTAATTGCTAGTTCAACCCGAACCGACCTCAAGCATCGCTACGGTGAAACAACCTCATCGTAGTCAACTCCTTGAACTTGTTATTTCAACAAGTCGAGCTTTATGGATAAAACATTTTTATCCGTATCAGTTTTTAGTTCCATAAATATTCGTTAGACTCTAAGTCTTCCGAAAGGTGTATCAAGATTTTAATCTCGAACCACTTATATGGAAACTATCTCGGATTGTATTTGGCATTTAGCCAATTCCGGAGTCAGGGCCCATCAACGCTTCCTTGTGTATCGTAGGTATACTGTTGTCTAACAACAATATCTCGTATGCGCACCTGAGAGGTTTGCACGAGTTTTTCCTACGCGGTTCAGCTGCAAGTTCGACCAAAGTCCATACATCTCATGTAGAGGCTTCCGTATCAGTCGCAGTAGGAAACGCCGGAATCACTTCCAAGGTTCCTTTCCTTTGACCTGATGACGAAGATACTGGTTATCTCGTCGAGTTGCACTGTCCTCCCACTCACCTTTTGTAAGAACTATTCTCTTTAAAAGCATACCGTTTTGCGGCAAAACCCTTTGCCTCGGTATAGTGGTGGGGAAATACCCAATGACTTGGGATAACCTTACAAAGTAGCACTTGTCTGATTTGGAATAGGTTTGTAACCTTTTACACAAGCCCCATATTCCAAATGTTAAGAAAAGATATAACATGGTTGGGCGTACCATACCATGGCGTCATTTCAACAGACCTGATGGAGCTCTTTTCAGTGAAAAAGCCGCAGTCTCTAAAGCATCACTTTAAAAGGGATAATGGCAATTTTATTTATGTCATCTTTGATCTTACCATGTCATAAATGGTTCGATTACATCTTCACGGACTTTCCACTTGCAGTGGTGTTCCAGGAGGTGCAAGTTATGAAACCCCTTCCATAACTCATTAGACATTCGCTAAAGTTGTAACTCAAATATTCCTTTCTGCAATCGAATTGTAGAAACATAATTTTGTTGTTACAATAACTTCTACTTCATTTTTGAAAACCTTATGAATGAATTCAAAAGATCCAGACTTACGTCTCAACAAGTAAATATCCATATATCTACTTGAGTCATTTCTGAAGATAGACAAATCCACTACTTGCAACAACATTTATTGGACTACACACATCATAATGTATGATCACCAATATCTTCTTTGCTCGTTCCTTATGGCCTGTGAACGGTATTTCAGTCACTTCACTTTTCAGAGGAAAGTTGCAAGTGTCAGATGATTCAAAATCAAACGACTTCAAAATCCATCACAATGGAATTTTCCATGCGGGTTTCTTCAATGTGACCAAATGCGGTGCCACACTTGTGTGGTATTCTTTTAGTCTTGCGACATTTAGCGTCAGTGTTATGGATGTATCATATTACCATCAATATTCATAGCATACATCCCATCCTGTATGGAAGCATGGCCCTTCATTTTATTCATAACATCGAACATCAAAAGTTCTCTTATGAATAACCTTCTTGCAAAATACCTTATGCAAAGGGCTAGAGTGTATGAAACTCTAAATGAATTATGAAAGTAAATACAGAGGCAATGTATTAATATCAATATTCATAACATACGTCTCATTTAATGAAAGTATGGCCCTTATGTTATTCATAACACCGAACATCAAAAGTTCTCTTATGAACAACCTTCTTGCAAGATACCTTATGCAAAGGGCTAGAGTGTGAAACTCTAAAATGAATTATGAAAGTAAATACAGAGGCAATGTATTAATATCAATATTCATAACATACGTCTCATTCATAATGAAAGTATGGCCCTTATGTTATTCATAACACCGAACATCAAAAGTTCTCTTATGAACAACCTTCTTGCAAGATACCTTATGCAAAGGGCTAGAGTGTGAAACTCTAAAATGAATTATGAAAGTAAATACAGAGGCAATGTATTAATATCAATATTCATAACATACGTCTCATTCATAATGAAAGTATGGCCCTTATGTTATTCATAACACCGAACATCAAAAGTTCTCTTATGAACAACCTTCTTGCAAGATACCTTATGCAAAGGGCTAGAGTGTGAAACTCTAAAATGAATTATGAAAGTAAATACATAGGGAATATACCGATGGAAGGCATAGTAACATTTACTATGTTCCCTGCGTGTATCTAAACCTCATTCCTGGCTAGTCTCTCAGGCCATAGTAGTTCTTACATCGAGTTGCAACAGAATGCAATCGAGCGGGTATCTTTGTGATTAACTCACAATACCCAAGAATTAGTGATTAACATGTTTAACCATAATTCCCAAGAACTATATCTTTGACCAGCCTTCTATACATCAAAAACTTGTATGACATTCATACATGAGCTGGATATTCCAGTCTTCTTTCTTTCTGCCATTATACTTCTAACAGTTTAACTTTTAGTATTTCTCCTACTCTCAGAAGAAGCACCCAACTTAAGAGTGGCGTTAGCCCCGGACTTCCTAGGCGTGAAAGTTTCACTAACACCCTTCGGACACTTCCTTTCTCTTTAAGTTGTTGTTTTATTCACCATCATCATATGACAGGCGTTCTTCTGGATCCCTCTCTTATCAGTCTAATGCATAGTAAACTCCTTTACTAACAGTTCGCAAACAAACATTGCTTTGGATATCTCATATCTTTTAGCCTTTGTCTGTCTCTGAAAATGATTTTCAGATTCCATGAATATCACATAACTATCCAAACTTTCGAAGTTCGGGTCTCATGGAAGCAAACATATTGCACTTTGACTGAAAAGGAATTCTAGCTTTTGGATCGAAGGACGAGAGTCACATGATCCATAGCATTAGCGGGAGAATACCGAAAGCATGCGATAGGACAAGTCCTTCTCGGCACTCTTGAGGACAATCCTCCTATTACGTTACCAACCGTAAAGTTTTAACCAGATATTTAACAACTATTCAATTTTAATAGGGAAGGTGGAAACGCGAGCCATCCTTCTACAACTATTATGCAAATCACACTTAGACAGTGTTCAAAATTAATTGCACTGAGAATTAAACAAATTAATTCTACAGTGCGCTCCCACTCAAATCAATATCTCTCATAATTGATTGTGAGTGATACAAGATCCACATTTCAATTCAACGCCATTGACGGGTTCATCACTGATGACGTGAATTTCAATCGGTAGGCCAACTTGCCAATCACATCTCTATGTGACTCTTGTTCATCTTTCGATGCGTGTGTTCCGAGCTCATGACTCTCATGCCTGAACGTCAAGACAACCAAGTGATCTCGCTGCGAGGTCTGACCTCACCCGCCTCACACATCCCTAATCGTTCGTACTCATGTGTACATGTCGTACCCCGAAAAGTTAGGTGCCGTGACGGTGCTACACTTGGGAGAACACTAACTACTTGATATTTTTGTGAGAGATCACCCTAATAAAAAGCGACTACCGTGCAATCAAGAAGGGTGCATCATAAGGGATAAACATCTCAGGCAATTCATAATTAGCATGACATGGTGTAGCCCTTTCTGACGGAGAAGTCTCATTTCTTCGTCTTCGGCATTCGCGTCGGTGTTCACCTTTGCGAAGATTGCCACCACCTTGTCGGTGCACCAGATAATATTGCTATCTCTATAGCTAATAAAATAAGTGCATTACATAAGGTTGACACGCAGGTCATTAAAGTGCAATCATATGGCTCCAGCCATCATGCCGAATCATGACACGCAGGTCATGTTAATCAATTTACATCATATAGTCATCTCATACATAATCAAATTATTATGAACACTGCTATACCACATCATATGCACATGCAAACCATCCTGCAAAACCAAGTTAGACGCCTCTAATCGGTTCATGCAAAAATTTATTTTACGTGGCTTCTAAGGTTTCGAAACAAACCGAAGCTACCAACGTCCATCATCAAGCATGATAATCCAAGTCGCCAGATTAACATTCCAGGGTGTATGAAACACGAGATAATAAAATCTCGAGCCCCATACTAAACTTCGTCATACGCGTGACCCCCGTGCAGATCATATCTGCATTGCCCTTTCGTCTGCGAAATTTCATCTTTCTTTTTAACTACGGTGGAATTCAATGAACTGTTAGCACTTCGTTGATCAATCAGGATCGCGGATTGCCAGAACATTGAAACTCCACCATACTGTTATCAAGATCAGAAATATGCAAATTCTAGGGAAGCAACAAGAACATCGGGTAACAGACTTCATCTGCTACCCGCACAAATAATTTTCAGCAATAGATCTCATCTACTACCTAATTATATTGTGCAACACCCATACATCTCTATGTATTCTAGATCGCAACCTGCATCTACGCATAGCCTGGCTCTTGATGCCACTGTAGGGTAACGCAGCAGAAAACAAAAAATTTCCGACCTACGCACCAGCCCAGGACCACTATGGAGACTGCATACAAGGTTTGATCATTTTCGTTACCGACTCGTAGCGCAGCGGAAGTAGAGTCGATGACGAACGGCGGTGCAGATCCCCGCAGCTAGGATTTTACAACCTCCCAACCGCGAGGATGTATACCCTCATCTGCCCCGCGGACAGCCCTCCGGGAGGCGGTCGCACAGTCCCCCGGACGGTGTCGCGGACAGCCCTTCGGGAGGACCTCCGAAACTCGGACTGTCACTCGGACAGCCCTTCGGGAGGACCTCCAAAACTCGGACGGTCACACGGACAACCCTTCGGGAGGCACTCTCGAACTAAGACCGAAACTACGATCTCTCTACAGAGTTGCACACATACGGTGTCATCTATCCGGCAGGGCTTCGCCGTCCAGAACTAGTTCCTGCCGGAACCCAGACAGCCTTTCGGCTCTACGAAACTATTTCGCTGGGAGGGAGAGAAGAATGCCAGATCATGCATGGCTTTGTATGTGAGAGCAAGAGTGTGAAGATGGCAGCCATCTCCCTTCCTATTTATAGGAAATCCCAAGGGGAATATCCCTTTCTCAAAGGAATATGCCTTTGGAATATCCCTTTCTCAAAAGGAATATGCCTTTCTCAAAAATATCCAAAAAGTGCTTTCACTATTCACGACGACATTTTTCAGCGTCTGATCGAACTGAAAATATTCATGTGGGCTTAGAACAATTCTAGTACCCACCAAAATAATTTTCAACGCGAGCCAGAACAATTCCGGTTTAGTGATTTCATCTGCGAAAAGCATCTGAAGCGGTTTCGGCAGCTCCGGAACATTTCCGGTTTTCATTCCAGAAAATTCCAAAAAGTTTCCAGAATGATTCTGGCACCCTCCAAGAATTATCAGGCATGTGCCAAGACCAATTTGACTTTATGGTATCCCCTGAAACAACTTTTCCAGTTTCACCGAAACTCATCCGGTGACCTCTCTCTGCGGAACTTTTCCGCTGTCCGAAACTTTTCCGGCGTCCGAAACTTTTTCGGTGTTTTTCTCTCAGACTCCCTGTCTAGTATTCAGCAGATAGATGACCCTTAAGCGTGTGACCCTATAGGTTCGGTGAAGCATAGACATGACCCGGAACCCCTTCCGATCAATGATCAACATCGGAGCCGTGGACACCCATATCGATCCCTATACCCACACGAATAAATATTCGAGTGAACCTCCAGTTGCCGTGAGCTATTCCTGTTGCTTCGCGATATGTTACAATAACCCGAGGTGAGACATGTTGGCATCCTCGTGGATCAACACTTGTCCACAATGCCAGTTACCTCGTTGCCGGTATTGTTCTCTTTTCTCGTTCCCGTGTTCCGGCATCCCTGTGATCAAATCACCCTGTGTCTGGCCAGACGATGATGGATACCGTAACACCGAGAGGGCCCAGAGATATCTCTCCATCGTCGGAGGAGCAAATCCCAATCTTGAGCTATCAAGTCCCTTGACATACTTTTCCATGAACCCGTAAGCCGCCGTAATAGCCACCCATTTACGGATGACGTTTAACAAACCCCAAAGTTCATGAAGCAAGCATGAAGAAACTTGACACTCTCATGGTCTAAGGAATTATGCAAACATTAACTATCTCTGTGTTATAAACCATTAACTAATGATGAATGTATCTCATAGCATAACATCAATTCGGGTCGATTCAACACAAGTGTTCTACCAACAATTATGCCCTCAAAAATTGCCGGCATAGCCATGCCCATGATCAGGAAAACAGGATCATCATGCAATACTTGAGCCAGTCATAGAGGCTTGACTAGGAATACATTTTACCGTTTATTATCCCACACGTGCATATGAGTCTTCCTCCGAGCCTCGTGGTTATTGCAGACTCGAGAACCACAGCAGTTATAGCATGGAACATAAACCTAATTATGAACAGGGAGATAATCAATAACATTTATTATTGCCTCTAGGGCATATCTCCTACAGACTCCCACTTGCACTAGAGTCAATAATCTAGTCAATGCTAATGCACTTTACACCTATGGCATACTGGTGTAAAATATGCTTCGCATGTGGTATAGCCTGATGTCCAACGGATCTGACGACTTCAGCTCCGTGTGTAACTTTGCATATCCTCGCGTTTTCATGCTTTCACAAAATTCATATTTTGTGTGGACTTGGCTTTGCATATGTGTGAATCATTGGTCGAAACCTGATTCCTTAGACTGAGCTATGGAGCAACTATCTGCAATAGTGTCCCATAGACCAAAGCCATCTTGGAACCATACTAAGTTCATGAATGAACTATATGATTCAACAACTTCTTTGTCGCTTCTAAAGCGTCAACATACTTAGCCTTTGTTATAGAATTCGCCACAGTAACCTGTTAAGAACAATTCCAACTTACCGTGCCACCGTATTGTGTATCACACAAAACCCTTAACTTAAATCGAAAATCGCATGGAGCATTGATGAAGACTGTATCGATGTAATTACTTACAACGAGCACTTCATAATCTCTGCTTGCGAGAAAACATGTCATCAGTACTACTCTAGTACCTAATGACATCTTTCACTGTTGTCCCATGATCAGTACTTTTGATCACTTTGGTATCTATACTCGCAACAACTTTGGAGTATTGGACATATCTGGTTGTTTTACATACCATGGAATACATGATTAATCCAAACACAAGAGTGTGTGGAATCACCATCATGTATTTTTGCTCATCTGTGTTTTGAGACACCGAGTCTTGCAAAACTCTTCCCATGTGACTTCGGCAAGAATCACTCCTTGGCGTTTTAAATGCTAAAAGGTTTTAGCACCTTGTCAATATGTATTCATTGCTTAGCCCCATTAGGTAAATCTATCTCCATAGATCATCATGCCTAATATTGAGGCTATTTAGCCTAAGCACTTCATCGAAAAACTATTTTCAAATGAAGTCCTAATTCGTGTCAAGAAATTTATTTCCAATTAACAATGTGTCAAGTACACAAGGTTTTTAGAAATATTATTATGCTCCCACTTACTTTCTTGAATCACAAGTATCTTCGATACCCATCTGATGAAGTCAAACCCCTTTGACCATTCCATCAAAAACGAAGATTCCAACTCCACTTTGCTCTCTTCTGTCCATCGCTGGAACTCTGAAGTTTGCATACTTACTAGCATCCTCTGGATCAACAATTTACTTTGGACTGTATCACATATAAGTCCTAGGTTTCATTTCCATCAGATGGAAATCCTTTTGTCATCCATGTTTCATATCTCATGATTGATATATGAATTAATTGCTAGTTCAACCCGAACCGACCTCAAGCATCGCTACGGTGAAACAACCTCATCGTAGTCAACTCCTTGAACTTGTTATTTCAACAAGTCGAGCTTTATGGATAAAACATTTTTATCCGTATCAGTTTTTAGTTCCATAAATATTCGTTAGACTCTAAGTCTTCCGAAAGGTGTATCAAGATTTTAATCTCGAACCACTTATATGGAAACTATCTCGGATTGTATTTGGCATTTAGCCAATTCCGGAGTCAGGGCCCATCAACGCTTCCTTGTGTATCGTAGGTATACTGTTGTCTAACAACAATATCTCGTATGCGCACCTGAGAGGTTTGCACGAGTTTTTCCTACGCGGTTCAGCTGCAAGTTCGACCAAAGTCCATACATCTCATGTAGAGGCTTCCGTATCAGTCGCAGTAGGAAACGCCGGAATCACTTCCAAGGTTCCTTTCCTTTGACCTGATGACGAAGATACTGGTTATCTCGTCGAGTTGCACTGTCCTCCCACTCACCTTTTGTAAGAACTATTCTCTTTAAAAGCATACCGTTTTGCGGCAAAACCCTTTGCCTCGGTATAGTGGTGGGGAAATACCCAATGACTTGGGATAACCTTACAAAGTAGCACTTGTCTGATTTGGAATAGGTTTGTAACCTTTTACACAAGCCCCATATTCCAAATGTTAAGAAAAGATATAACATGGTTGGGCGTACCATACCATGGCGTCATTTCAACAGACCTGATGGAGCTCTTTTCAGTGAAAAAGCCGCAGTCTCTAAAGCATCACTTTAAAAGGGATAATGGCAATTTTATTTATGTCATCTTTGATCTTACCATGTCATAAATGGTTCGATTACATCTTCACGGACTTTCCACTTGCAGTGGTGTTCCAGGAGGTGCAAGTTATGAAACCCCTTCCATAACTCATTAGACATTCGCTAAAGTTGTAACTCAAATATTCCTTTCTGCAATCGAATTGTAGAAACATAATTTTGTTGTTACAATAACTTCTACTTCATTTTTGAAAACCTTATGAATGAATTCAAAAGATCCAGACTTACGTCTCAACAAGTAAATATCCATATATCTACTTGAGTCATTTCTGAAGATAGACAAATCCACTACTTGCAACAACATTTATTGGACTACACACATCATAATGTATGATCACCAATATCTTCTTTGCTCGTTCCTTATGGCCTGTGAACGGTATTTCAGTCACTTCACTTTTCAGAGGAAAGTTGCAAGTGTCAGATGATTCAAAATCAAACGACTTCAAAATCCATCACAATGGAATTTTCCATGCGGGTTTCTTCAATGTGACCAAATGCGGTGCCACACTTGTGTGGTATTCTTTTAGTCTTGCGACATTTAGCGTCAGTGTTATGGATGTATCATATTACCATCAATATTCATAGCATACATCCCATCCTGTATGGAAGCATGGCCCTTCATTTTATTCATAACATCGAACATCAAAAGTTCTCTTATGAATAACCTTCTTGCAAAATACCTTATGCAAAGGGCTAGAGTGTATGAAACTCTAAATGAATTATGAAAGTAAATACAGAGGCAATGTATTAATATCAATATTCATAACATACGTCTCATTTAATGAAAGTATGGCCCTTATGTTATTCATAACACCGAACATCAAAAGTTCTCTTATGAACAACCTTCTTGCAAGATACCTTATGCAAAGGGCTAGAGTGTGAAACTCTAAAATGAATTATGAAAGTAAATACAGAGGCAATGTATTAATATCAATATTCATAACATACGTCTCATTCATAATGAAAGTATGGCCCTTATGTTATTCATAACACCGAACATCAAAAGTTCTCTTATGAACAACCTTCTTGCAAGATACCTTATGCAAAGGGCTAGAGTGTGAAACTCTAAAATGAATTATGAAAGTAAATACAGAGGCAATGTATTAATATCAATATTCATAACATACGTCTCATTCATAATGAAAGTATGGCCCTTATGTTATTCATAACACCGAACATCAAAAGTTCTCTTATGAACAACCTTCTTGCAAGATACCTTATGCAAAGGGCTAGAGTGTGAAACTCTAAAATGAATTATGAAAGTAAATACATAGGGAATATACCGATGGAAGGCATAGTAACATTTACTATGTTCCCTGCGTGTATCTAAACCTCATTCCTGGCTAGTCTCTCAGGCCATAGTAGTTCTTACATCGAGTTGCAACAGAATGCAATCGAGCGGGTATCTTTGTGATTAACTCACAATACCCAAGAATTAGTGATTAACATGTTTAACCATAATTCCCAAGAACTATATCTTTGACCAGCCTTCTATACATCAAAAACTTGTATGACATTCATACATGAGCTGGATATTCCAGTCTTCTTTCTTTCTGCCATTATACTTCTAACAGTTTAACTTTTAGTATTTCTCCTACTCTCAGAAGAAGCACCCAACTTAAGAGTGGCGTTAGCCCCGGACTTCCTAGGCGTGAAAGTTTCACTAACACCCTTCGGACACTTCCTTTCTCTTTAAGTTGTTGTTTTATTCACCATCATCATATGACAGGCGTTCTTCTGGATCCCTCTCTTATCAGTCTAATGCATAGTAAACTCCTTTACTAACAGTTCGCAAACAAACATTGCTTTGGATATCTCATATCTTTTAGCCTTTGTCTGTCTCTGAAAATGATTTTCAGATTCCATGAATATCACATAACTATCCAAACTTTCGAAGTTCGGGTCTCATGGAAGCAAACATATTGCACTTTGACTGAAAAGGAATTCTAGCTTTTGGATCGAAGGACGAGAGTCACATGATCCATAGCATTAGCGGGAGAATACCGAAAGCATGCGATAGGACAAGTCCTTCTCGGCACTCTTGAGGACAATCCTCCTATTACGTTACCAACCGTAAAGTTTTAACCAGATATTTAACAACTATTCAATTTTAATAGGGAAGGTGGAAACGCGAGCCATCCTTCTACAACTATTATGCAAATCACACTTAGACAGTGTTCAAAATTAATTGCACTGAGAATTAAACAAATTAATTCTACAGTGCGCTCCCACTCAAATCAATATCTCTCATAATTGATTGTGAGTGATACAAGATCCACATTTCAATTCAACGCCATTGACGGGTTCATCACTGATGACGTGAATTTCAATCGGTAGGCCAACTTGCCAATCACATCTCTATGTGACTCTTGTTCATCTTTCGATGCGTGTGTTCCGAGCTCATGACTCTCATGCCTGAACGTCAAGACAACCAAGTGATCTCGCTGCGAGGTCTGACCTCACCCGCCTCACACATCCCTAATCGTTCGTACTCATGTGTACATGTCGTACCCCGAAAAGTTAGGTGCCGTGACGGTGCTACACTTGGGAGAACACTAACTACTTGATATTTTTGTGAGAGATCACCCTAATAAAAAGCGACTACCGTGCAATCAAGAAGGGTGCATCATAAGGGATAAACATCTCAGGCAATTCATAATTAGCATGACATGGTGTAGCCCTTTCTGACGGAGAAGTCTCATTTCTTCGTCTTCGGCATTCGCGTCGGTGTTCACCTTTGCGAAGATTGCCACCACCTTGTCGGTGCACCAGATAATATTGCTATCTCTATAGCTAATAAAATAAGTGCATTACATAAGGTTGACACGCAGGTCATTAAAGTGCAATCATATGGCTCCAGCCATCATGCCGAATCATGACACGCAGGTCATGTTAATCAATTTACATCATATAGTCATCTCATACATAATCAAATTATTATGAACACTGCTATACCACATCATATGCACATGCAAACCATCCTGCAAAACCAAGTTAGACGCCTCTAATCGGTTCATGCAAAAATTTATTTTACGTGGCTTCTAAGGTTTCGAAACAAACCGAAGCTACCAACGTCCATCATCAAGCATGATAATCCAAGTCGCCAGATTAACATTCCAGGGTGTATGAAACACGAGATAATAAAATCTCGAGCCCCATACTAAACTTCGTCATACGCGTGACCCCCGTGCAGATCATATCTGCATTGCCCTTTCGTCTGCGAAATTTCATCTTTCTTTTTAACTACGGTGGAATTCAATGAACTGTTAGCACTTCGTTGATCAATCAGGATCGCGGATTGCCAGAACATTGAAACTCCACCATACTGTTATCAAGATCAGAAATATGCAAATTCTAGGGAAGCAACAAGAACATCGGGTAACAGACTTCATCTGCTACCCGCACAAATAATTTTCAGCAATAGATCTCATCTACTACCTAATTATATTGTGCAACACCCATACATCTCTATGTATTCTAGATCGCAACCTGCATCTACGCATAGCCTGGCTCTTGATGCCACTGTAGGGTAACGCAGCAGAAAACAAAAAATTTCCGACCTACGCACCAGCCCAGGACCACTATGGAGACTGCATACAAGGTTTGATCATTTTCGTTACCGACTCGTAGCGCAGCGGAAGTAGAGTCGATGACGAACGGCGGTGCAGATCCCCGCAGCTAGGATTTTACAACCTCCCAACCGCGAGGATGTATACCCTCATCTGCCCCGCGGACAGCCCTCCGGGAGGCGGTCGCACAGTCCCCCGGACGGTGTCGCGGACAGCCCTTCGGGAGGACCTCCGAAACTCGGACTGTCACTCGGACAGCCCTTCGGGAGGACCTCCAAAACTCGGACGGTCACACGGACAACCCTTCGGGAGGCACTCTCGAACTAAGACCGAAACTACGATCTCTCTACAGAGTTGCACACATACGGTGTCATCTATCCGGCAGGGCTTCGCCGTCCAGAACTAGTTCCTGCCGGAACCCAGACAGCCTTTCGGCTCTACGAAACTATTTCGCTGGGAGGGAGAGAAGAATGCCAGATCATGCATGGCTTTGTATGTGAGAGCAAGAGTGTGAAGATGGCAGCCATCTCCCTTCCTATTTATAGGAAATCCCAAGGGGAATATCCCTTTCTCAAAGGAATATGCCTTTGGAATATCCCTTTCTCAAAAGGAATATGCCTTTCTCAAAAATATCCAAAAAGTGCTTTCACTATTCACGACGACATTTTTCAGCGTCTGATCGAACTGAAAATATTCATGTGGGCTTAGAACAATTCTAGTACCCACCAAAATAATTTTCAACGCGAGCCAGAACAATTCCGGTTTAGTGATTTCATCTGCGAAAAGCATCTGAAGCGGTTTCGGCAGCTCCGGAACATTTCCGGTTTTCATTCCAGAAAATTCCAAAAAGTTTCCAGAATGATTCTGGCACCCTCCAAGAATTATCAGGCATGTGCCAAGACCAATTTGACTTTATGGTATCCCCTGAAACAACTTTTCCAGTTTCACCGAAACTCATCCGGTGACCTCTCTCTGCGGAACTTTTCCGCTGTCCGAAACTTTTCCGGCGTCCGAAACTTTTTCGGTGTTTTTCTCTCAGACTCCCTGTCTAGTATTCAGCAGATAGATGACCCTTAAGCGTGTGACCCTATAGGTTCGGTGAAGCATAGACATGACCCGGAACCCCTTCCGATCAATGATCAACATCGGAGCCGTGGACACCCATATCGATCCCTATACCCACACGAATAAATATTCGAGTGAACCTCCAGTTGCCGTGAGCTATTCCTGTTGCTTCGCGATATGTTACAATAACCCGAGGTGAGACATGTTGGCATCCTCGTGGATCAACACTTGTCCACAATGCCAGTTACCTCGTTGCCGGTATTGTTCTCTTTTCTCGTTCCCGTGTTCCGGCATCCCTGTGATCAAATCACCCTGTGTCTGGCCAGACGATGATGGATACCGTAACACCGAGAGGGCCCAGAGATATCTCTCCATCGTCGGAGGAGCAAATCCCAATCTTGAGCTATCAAGTCCCTTGACATACTTTTCCATGAACCCGTAAGCCGCCGTAATAGCCACCCATTTACGGATGACGTTTAACAAACCCCAAAGTTCATGAAGCAAGCATGAAGAAACTTGACACTCTCATGGTCTAAGGAATTATGCAAACATTAACTATCTCTGTGTTATAAACCATTAACTAATGACGAATGTATCTCATAGCATAACATCAATTCGGGTCGATTCAACACAAGTGTTCTACCAACAATTATGCCCTCAAAAATTGCCGGCATAGCCATGCCCATGATCAGGAAAACAGGATCATCATGCAATACTTGAGCTAGTCATAGAGGCTTGACTAGGAATACATTTTACCGTTTATTATCCCACACGTGCATATGAGTCTTCCTCCGAGCCTCGTGGTTATTGCAGACTCGAGAACCACAGCAGTTATAGCATGGAACATAAACCTAATTATGAACAGGGAGATAATCAATAACATTTATTATTGCCTCTAGGGCATATCTCCTACAGCAGCTAATTTGCTGTATTTATTTATTCTATGTTAAAATAATTCGGGACTACAAAAAGTTCAAAAGAATTGAAAAATATGTGAATTGCTAAGTATAGTTCTTGAATTCGGAATATTCACGATTAAGAAAAAAAAACATGAAATACTAAGGAACATTTTTATTTTTATGATTAATTTTCTATGTGCATTTTTTAACTTTTCTAAACAATTTTTAATACTTGATGAACAAATTTTTAATTCAACCAACAACGTTTGAATTTGATGAACATTTTTCGAAAACTGTGAAGAAAAATAGAATTTGATAAACATTTTAAGTTGAATGAACAAAAAAATGAATTCAATGAACATTTTTGCAACCGTTGAACATTATTTTTACATGGTTGATAAATTTTAAAATTGGATGAACAAAAAAATATTCACCAATTTTATAAGAAAAATAAAAAAAAAATTGACAAAGTAAAGGATAAAAAATTAGAAAAAAATGAAAAGCAAGAAAGAAAAACGAAAGGGAAAAAATAAAAAAACAAGAACAAAAACCGATAGAAAAAATATTAGAAATCGGTTTTTTATCTAGAACCTTCCTAGAACCAGTGAGGAAAAACCATAAATGAGCTGGCCCATGCGCTCGATCCGGAGCTAGGGGTGCGCGCTAAATCGCTAGCGCGTGACCTACCCGCTATATAGGAGCTGCCGCTCCTATACGGTGCAGTACGAGCACGGCAGGACGCACCCCTAGGAGCTCCTACTCGGGCCATTCAGCGCCGCTTAGCCCTCCTGGCGCTCGCGGGCGCCGCCTAGCTGGCCGGCCCAGCAGCTACTTCAAAAAGGCGACGCTAAAAGAAGAACTATCCTCCAAAATTAAAAGCAGACGCGAGAGTTGGGATTCGAACCCAGCAGCAAATTTGCTGTATTTATTTATTCTATGTTAAAATAATTCGGGAGTACAAAATGTTCAGAAAATTTCAAAAATATGCGAATTGCTAAATATAGTTCTTGAATTCAGAATATTCACGATTAAGAAAAAATGAAGAAAAACATGAAATACTAATGAACATTTTAATTTTTATTAGTAATTTTCTATGTGCATTTTTTAAACTTTTCTAAACAATTTTTAATACTTGATGAACAAATTTTTAATTCAACCAACAAAGTTTGAATTTGATGAACATTTTTCGAAAACTCTGAACAAAAATAGAATTTGATAAACGTTTTAAGTTGAATGAACAAAAAAATGAATTCAATGAACATTTTTTGAACTGTTGAACATTATTTTACATGGTTGATAAATTTTCAAATTGGATGACCAAAAAAATATTCACCAATATTATAATAAAAATCACAATAATTTGACCAAAGTAAAGAATAAAAAATTTGAAAAATCATGAAAAGTAAGAAAGAAAAATGAAAGGAAAAAAAATGAAAAATACAAGAAAAAAACCGATAGAAAAATAATAGAAATCGGTTTTCTATTTAGAACCTTCCTAGAACCAGTGAGGAAAAACCATAAATGAGCTGGCCCATGCGCTTGTAGGGTAACGCAGCAGAAAACAAAAAATTTCCGACCTACGTACCAGCTCAGGACCACTATGGAGACTACATACAAGGTTTGATCATTTTCGTTACCGACTTGTAGCGCAGCGGAAGTAGAGTCGATGACGATAGGCGGTGCATATCCCTGCAGCTAGGATTTACAACCTCCCAACCGCGAGGATGTGTACCCTCATCCGCCCCACGGACAGCCCTCCGGGAGGCGGTCGGACAGTCCCCCGGACGGTGTCACGGACAGCCCTTCGGGAGGACCATCGAAACCCGGACAGTCACTCGGACCGCCCTTCGGGAGGACCTTCAAAACTCGGACAGTCACTCGGACAGCCCTTCGGGAGGCACTCTCGAACTAAGACCGAAACTACGATCTCTCTACAGAGTTGCACACATACGGTGTCATCTATCCGGCAGGGCTTCGCCGTCCAGAACTAGTTCCCACCGGAACCCAGACAGCCTTTCGGCTCTACGAAACTATTTCGCTGGGAGGGAGAAGCCAGATAACATCAGATGGCATGTGTATGTGAGAAAAGAGTGAGAGTGGAGAGTGCATCTCCACCTCTATTTATAGGAAAACCCAAAGGGGTAGGGTGACACTTGAAATACCCAAAATGCCCTTCACAAGGGCACAAAGGTAAAAGCAAGTGGGCAGCCCTTATCCTTCCATGTCATCCCTAGAGATATTTGTGAGTAAAGCCCCAAAAGGTGGCTTTCCATAAAGTAATCCAAAAAGCACTTTCACTATTCACGACGACATATTTCAGCGTCCGTTCGAACTGAAAATATTCATGTGGGCTTAGAACATTTCCAGTACCCACTAAAATAATTTTCAACGCGTTCCGAAACAATTCCGGTTTAGTGATTTTCATCTGCGAAAAGCATCTGAAGCGGTTCCGGCAGCTCCGGAACATTTCCGGTTTTCATCCCGGAAAATTCCAGAAAGTTTCCAGAACGATTCTGGCACCCTCCAAGAATTATCAGGCATGTGCCGAAACCATTTTGACTTTATGGTGTACTCCAAAACAACTTTTCGGTTTAGTGATTTTCATCTGTGAAAAGCAACTAAAGCGGTTCCGGCAGTCCGGAACATTTCCGGTTTTTGTCTCTGAAAAATCTCAGAAGTTACCGGAACAATTCTGGTACCTTCCAATAATTTCCAGGCATGTGCCGAAACCAATTTGACTTTATGGTACACTCCGAAACAACTTTTCGGTTTTACCGAAACTCTTCCGGTGTTCTCTCTCTCCGGAACTCTTCTGTTGTCTCCGAAACTTTTTCGGTGAATTTCTCTCAGACTCCATGTCTAGTATTCAGCAGATAGATGACCCTTAAGCGTGTGACCCTATAGGTTCGGTGAAATATAGACATGACCCGGAACCCCTTCCGATCAATGATCAACATCGGAGCCGTGGACACCCATATTGACCCCCATACCCACACGAATGAATATTCGAGTGACCCTCCAGTTGCCGTGTGCTATTCCTGTTGCTTCGCGATATGTTACAAATACCCGAGGTGAGATATGTTGGCATCCTCGTGGATCAACAACTTGTTCACTATGCCAGTTACCTCGTTACCGGTATTGTTCTCTTTTCTCGTTTCTATGTTCCGGCATCCCCGTGATCAAATCACAAAGTGTCTGGCAGACGATGATGGATACCGTAACACCGAGAGGGCCCAAAGATATCTCTCCATCATCGGAGGAGCAAATCCCAATCTTGAGCTATCAAGTTACTTGACAAACTTTTCCATGAACCCGTAAGCCGCCGTAATAGCCACCCATTTACGGATGACGTTTAACAAACCCCCAAGTTCATGAAGCAAGCATGAAGAAACTCGATACTCTCATGGTCTAAGGAATCATGCAAATGTTAACCTTCTCTGTGTTATTAACCATTAACTTATGACGAATGTATCTCATAGCATAACATCAATACGGGTCGATTCAACACAAATGTTCTTCCAACATTGTGCCCTCAAAGTTGCTGGCATAGACATGCCCATGATCAGGAAAACAGAACCATCATGCAACACTTGAGCTAGTCTTAGAGGCCAGACTAGGAATACATTTTACCATTTATTATTCCACACGTGCATATGAGTCTTCCTCCGAGCCTCGTGGTTATTGTAGACTCGAGAACCATAGCAGTTATAGCATGGAACATAAACCTAATTATGAACAGGGAGATAATCAATAACATTTATTATTGCCTCTAGGGCATATCTCCTACAGACTCCCACTTGCACTAGAGTCAATAATCTAGTCAATGCTAATGCACTTTACACCTATGGCATACTGGTGTAAAATATGCTTCGCTTGTGGTATAGCCTGATGTCCAACGGATCTGACAACTTCAGCTCCGTGTGTAACTTTGCATATCCTTGCGTTTTCACGCTTTCACAAAATTCATATTTTGTGTGGATTTGGCTTTGCATATGTGTGAATCATTGGTCGAAACCTGATTCCTCAGACTGAGCTATGGAGCAACTATCTGCAATAGTGTCCTATAGACCAAAGCCATCTTGGAACCATACTAAGTTCATGAATGAACTATATGATTCAACAACTTCTTTGTCGCTTCTAAAGCGTCAACATACTTAGCCTTTGTTATAGAATTCGCCACAGTAACCTGTTAAGAACAATTCCAACTTACCGTGCCACCATATTGTGTGTTACACAAAACCCTCAAATTAAATCGAAAATCGCATGGAGAAATGGTGAAGACAGTATCGATGTAACCTTTTACAACGAACTCTTCATGATCTCTGCTTGCGAGAAAACATGTCATCAGTGCTACTTTAGTACTCAATGACCCTTTTTCACTGTTGTCCCATGATCAGTGCTTTTGATCACTTTGGTATCTATACTCGCAACAACTTTGGAGTATTGGACATATCTGGTTGGTTTTACATACCATGGAATACATGATTAATCCAAACACAAGAGTGTGTGGAATCTCCATCATGTATTTTACTCATCAGTGTTTTGGGACACCAAGTCTTGCAAAAAATCTTTCCATGTGACTTCGGCAAGAATCACTCCTTGACGGTTTTTCAATGCTAAAAGGTTTTAGCATTTTGTCAATATGTATCTTTGCTCAGCCCCATTAGGTAAATCTATCTCCATAGATCATCATGCCTAATATCAAGGCTACTTAGCCCAAGCACTTCATCGGAAAAACTATTTTCAAATGAAGTCCTAATTCGTGTCAAGAAATTTATTTCCAATTAACAATGTGTCAAGTACACAAGGTTTTTAGAAATATTATTATGCTCCCACTTACTTTCTTGAATCACAAGCATCTTCGATACCCATTTGATGAAGTCAAACCCCTTTGACCATTCCATCAAAAACGAAGATTCCAACTCCACTTTGCTCTCTTCTGTCCATCGCTGGAACTCTGAAGTTTGCATACTTACTAGCATCCTCTGGATCGACAAATTACTTTGGACTGTATCACATACAAGTCCTAGGTTTCATTTCCATCAGATGGAAATCCTTTTGTCATCCATGTTTCATATCTCATGATTGAAATATGTATTAATTACTAGTTTAACCCGAACCGACTTTAAGCATCGCTACGGTGAGACAATCTCATCGTAGTCAACTCCTTGAACTTGTTATTGCAACAAGTCGAGCTTTATGGATAAAACATTTTTATCCGTATCAGTTTTTAGTTCCATAAATATTCGTTAGACTCTAAGTCTTCCGAAAGGTGTATCAAGATCTTAATCTTGAATCACTTATATGGAAACTATCTCGGATTGTATTGGCATTTAGCCAATTCCGGAGTCAGGGCCCATCAACGCTTCCTTGTGTATCGTAGGTATACTGTTGTCTAACAACAATATCTCGTTTGCGCACCTGATAGGTTTGCACGAGCTTTGCCTACATGGTTCAGCTGCAAGTTCGACCGAAGTCCATACATTTTATTGTAGAGACTTCTGTATCAGTCGCAGTAGGAAACTCCGGAATTACTTCCAAGGTCTCTTTCCTTTGATCTGATGACGAAGATACTGTTTATCTCGTCGAGTTGCACTGTTCTCCCACTCACCTTTTTGAAAGAACCATTTTCTTCAAAAAGCATACCGTTCTTTGTGGCAAACCTATTTGCCTCGGTATAGTGGTGGGGAAATACCCAATGACTTGGGATAACTTACAAAGTAGCACTTGTCTGATTTGGAATAGGTTTGTAATCTTTTACTCAAGCCCCATATTCCAAATGTTAAGAAAAGATATAACATGGTTGGGCGTACCATACCATGACGTCATTTCAATAGACCCGATGGAGCTCTTTTCAGTGTAAAAGCCGCAGTCTCTAAAGCATCACTTTAAAAGGGATAATGGCAAATTTATTTATGTCATCTTTGATCTTACCATGTCATAAATGGTTCGATTACATCTTCACGGACTTTTCACTTGCAGTGGTGTTCCGGGAGGTGCAAGTTATGAAACCCCTTTCACAACTCATCAGACATTCGCTAAACTTGTAACTCAACTATTCCTTTCTGCAATCGAATTGTAGAAACATAATTTTCTTGTTACAACAACTTCTACTTCATTTTTGAAAACCTTTCAAATGATTTCAAAAGATCCAGACTTACGTCTCATCAAGTAAATATCCATATATCTACTTGAGTCATTTCTGAAGAGAGATAAATCCACTACTTGCAACAACATTTATTGGACTACACACATCATAATGTATGATCACCAATATGTTATTTGCTCGTTCCTTATGGCCTGTGAACGGTATTTCAGTCACTTCACTTTTCAGAGGAAAGTTGCAAGTGTCAGATGATTCAAAATCAAATGACTTCAAAATCCATCATAATGGAATTTTCCATGCGGGTTTCTCCAATGTGACCAAATGTAGTGCCACACTTGTGTGGTATTCTTTTAGTCTTGCGACATTTAGCGTCAATGTTATGGATGTATCATATTTCCATCAATATTCATAACATACATCCCATCTAGGATGGAAGCATGGCCCTTCATGTTATTCATAATACTGAACAACAATTGTTGTTTTTATGAACAACTCTTTTGCAACAAACATTGTGCAATGGGCTAGAGTGTATGAAACTCTAAAATGAATTATGAAAGTAAACCTAGAGGTAATGTATTATTATCAATATTCATAACACACGTCTCATTCATAATGAAAGTATGGCCCTTATGTTATTCATAACACCGAACATCAAAAGTTCTCTTATGAACAACCTTCTTGCAAGATAACTTATGCAAAGGGCTAGAGTGTGAAACTCTAAATGAATTATGAAAATAAATACATAGGTAGTACACCGATGGAAGGTATAGTAACATTTACTATGTTCCCAGCGTGTATCAAGACCTCATTCCTGGCTAGTCTTTTAGGCCATAGTAGTTCTTGCATCGAGTCGCAACAGAATGCAATCGAGCGGGTATCTTTGTGATAAACTCACAATACCCAAGAATTTAGTGATTAACATGTTTAACCATAATTCCCAAGAACTATATCTTTGACCAGCCTTCTATACATCAAAAACTTGTATGACATTCATACATGAGTTGGATATTCCAGTCTTCTTTCTTTCTGCCATTATACTTCTAACAGTTTAACTTTCAGTATTTCTCCTACTCTCAGAAGAAGAACCCAACTTAAGAGTGGCGTTAGCCCCGGACTTCCTAGGCGTGAAAGTTTCACTAACACCCTTCGGACACTTCCTTTCTCTTTAAGTTGTTGTTTTATTCATCATCATCATATGACAGGCGTTCTTCTGGATCCCCTCTTATCAGTCCAATGTATAGTAAACATTTTACTAATGTTTTGCAAACAAACATTGCTTTGGATATCTCATATCTTTTAGCCTTTGTCTGTCTCTGAAAATGATTTTCAGATTCCATGAATATCACATAACTATCCAAACTTTCGAAGTTCGGGTCTCATGGAAGCAAACATATTTCACTTGACCGTAACGGAATTTTAGCTTTTGGATCGAAGGACGAGAGTCATATCATCCATAGCATTAGCGGGAGAATACCGAAAGTATGCGATAGGACAAAGTCCTTCTCGGCACTCTTGAGGACAATCCTCACATTACGTTACCAACCGTAAAGTTTTAACCAGATATTTAACATCTATTCAATTTTAACAGGGAAGGTGGAAACGCGAGCCATTATTCTACTTATTATGCAAATCACACTTAGACAGTGTTCAAGATTAATTGCAGTGAGAATTAAACAAGTTAATTCTTCAGTGCGCTCCCACTCAAATCAATATCTCTCATAATTGATTTTGAGTGATACAAGATCCAGACTTCAATTCATCGTCATAGAATCATCATCTCATGACGGGAATTTTAATCGGTAGGCCAACTTGCCGATCACATCTCTATGTGACTCTTGTTCATCTTTCGATGCGTGTGTTCTGAGCTCATGACTTTCATGCCTGAACGTCAAGACAACCAAGTGATCTCGCTGCGAGGTCTCAACTCACCCACCTCACACATCCCTAATCGTTCGTACCCATGCATCCATGGCGCACCCCGAAAAGTTAGGTGCCGTGACGGCGCTACACTTGGGAGAACACTAACTACTTGATATTTTTGTGAGAGATCACCCTAATAAAAAGCGACTACCGCGCAATCAAGAAGGATGCATCATAAGGGATAAACATCTCAGGCAATTCATAATAGCATGATATGGTATAGCCCTTTCTGACGGAGAAGTCTTTTATTTCTTCGTCTTCGGCATTCGCGTCGGTGTTCACCTTCGCGAAGATTGCCACCACCTTGTCGATGCACCAGATAATATTCTATCTCTATAGCTAATAAAATAAGTGCATTACTTAAGGTTGACACGCAGGTCATTAAAGTGACAATCATATGGCTCCAGCCATCATGTCAAATCATGACACGCAGGTCATGTTAATATTACATCATATAGTCATCTCATACATAATCAAATTAATATGAGCACTGCTATACCACATCATATGCACATGCAAACCATCCTGCAAAACCAAGTTAGACGCCTCTAATCGGTTCATGCAAAAACTTGTTTTACGTGGCTTCTAAGGTTTCGAAACAAACCGAAGCTACCAACGTCCATCATCAAGCATGATAATCCAAGTCGCTAGATTAACATTGCGGGGTGTATGAAACACGAGATAATAAAATCTCGAGCCCCATACTGAACTTCGTCATACGCGTGACCCCCGTGCAGATCATATCTGCATTGCCCTTTCGTTTGCAAAATTTCATCTTTCTTTTTAACTACGGTGGAATTCAATGAACTGTTAGCACTTCGTTGATCAATCAGGATCGCGGATTGCCAGAACATTGAAACTCCACCATACTATTATCAAGATCAGAAATATGCAAATTCCAGGGAAGCAACAAGAACATCGGGTAACAGATTTCATTTGCTACCCGCACAAATAATTTTCAGTAATAGAACTCATCTACTACCTAATTATATTGTGCAACACCGATACATCTCTATGTATTCTAGATCGCAACCTACATCTACGCATAACACGGCTCATGATGCCACTATAGGGTAACGCAGCAGAAAACAAAAAATTTCCGACCTACGTACCAGCCCAGGACCACTATGGAGACTACATACAAGGTTTGATAATTTTCGTTACCGACTCGTAGCGCAGCGGAAGTAGAGTCGATGACAATCGGCGGTGCAGATCCCCGCAACTAGGATTTACAACCTCCCAACCGCGAGGATGTGTACCCTCATCCGCCCCACGGACAGCCCTCCGGGAGGCGGTCGGACAGTCCCCCGGACGGTGTCATGGACAGCCCTTCGGGAGGACCATCGAAACCCGGACAGTCACTCGGACAGCCCTTCGGGAGGACCTTCAAAACTCGGACAGTCACTCGGACAGCCCTTCGGGAGGCACTCTCGAACTAAGACCGAAACTACGATCTCTCTACAGAGTTGCACACATACGGTGTCATCTATCCGGCAGGGCTTCGCCGTCCAGAACTAGTTCCCACCGGAACCCAGACAGCCTTTCGGCTCTACGAAACTATTTCGCTGAGAGGGAGAGAGAAGCCAGATAACATCAGATGGCATGTGTATGTGAGAAAAGAGTGAGAGTGGAGAGTGCATCTCCACCTCTATTTATAGGAAAACCCAAGGGGTAGGGTGACACTTGAAATACCCAAAATGCCCTTCACAAGGGCACAAAGGTAAAAGCAAGTGGGCAGCCCTTATCCTTCCATGTCATCCCTAGAGATATTTGTGAGTAAAGCCCCAAAAGGTGGCTTTCCATAAAGTAATCCAAAAAGCACTTTCACTATTCACGACGACATATTTCAGCGTCCGTTCGAACTGAAAATATTCATGTGGGCTTAGAACATTTCCAGTACCCACTAAAATAATTTTCAACGCATTCCGAAACAATTCCGGTTTAGTGATTTTCATCTGCGAAAAGCATCTGAAGCGGTTCCGGCAGCTCCGGAACATTTCCGGTTTTCATCCCGGAAAATTCCAGAAAGTTTCCAGAACGATTCTGGCACCCTCCAAGAATTATCAGGCATGTGCCGAAACCATTTTGACTTTATGGTGTACTCCGAAACAACTTTTCGGTTTAGTGATTTTCATCTGTGAAAAGCAACTAAAGCGGTTCCGGCAGTCCGGAACATTTCCGGTTTTTGTCTCTGAAAAATCTAAGAAGTTACCGGAACAATTCTGGTACCTTCCAATAATTTCTAGGCATGTGTCAAAACCAATTTGACTTTATGGTACACTCCGAAACAACTTTTCGGTTTTACCGAAACTCTTCCGGTGTTCTCTCTCTCCGGAACTCTTCCGTTGTCTCCGAAACTTTTTCGGTGAATTTCTCTCAGACTCCTTGTCTAGTATTCAGCAGATAGATGACCCTTAAGCGTGTGATCCTATAGGTTCGGTGAAGTATAGACATGACCCGGAACCCCTTCCGATCAATGATCAACATCGGAGCCGTGGACACCCATATTGACCCCCATACCCACACGAATGAATATTCGAGTGAACCTCCAGTTGTCGTGTGCTATTCCTGTTGCTTCGCGATATGTTACAAATACCCGAGGTGAGATATGTTGGCATCCCCGTGGATCAACAACTTGTTCACTATGCCAGTTACCTCGTTACCGGTATTGTTCTCTTTTCTCGTGTCTGTGTTCCGGCATCCCCGTGATCAAATCACAAAGTTTCTGGCCAGACGATGATGGATACCATAACACCGAGAGGGCCCAGAGATATCTCTCCATTGTCGGAGGAGCAAATCCCAATCTTGAGCTATCAAGTTACTTGACATACTTTTCCATGAACCCGTAAGCCGCCGTAATAGCCACCCATTTACGGATGACGTTTAACAAACCCCAAAGTTCATGAAGCAAGCATGAAGAAACTCGATACTCTCATGGTCTAAGGAATCATGCAAACGTTAACCTTCTCTGTGTTATTAACCATTAACTTATGACGAATGTATCTCATAGCATAACATCAATACGGGTCGATTCAACACAAATGTTCTTCCAACATTGTGCCCTCAAAGTTGCTGGCATAGACATGCCCATGATCAGGAAAACAGAACCATCATGCAACACTTGAGCTAGTCTTAGAGGCCAGACTAGGAATACATTTTACCGTTTATTATTCCACACGTGCATATGAGTCTTCCTCCGAGCCTCGTGGTTATTGTAGACTCGAGAACCATAACAGTTATAGCATGGAATATAAACCTAAATATGAACAGGGAGATAATCAATAACATTTATTATTGCCTCTAGGGCATATCTCCTACAGCGCTGGATCCGGAGCTAGGGGTGCGCGCTAAATCGCTAGAGCGTGCCCTACCCGCTATATGGGAGCTGCCGCTCCTATACGGTGCAGTACGAGCACGGCAGGACGCATCCCTAGGAGCTCCTACTCGGGCCATTCAGCGCCGCTTAGCCCTCCTGGCACTCGCGTGCGCTGCCTAGCGGGCCGGCCCGGCAGCTACTTCAAAAAGCCGACGCTAAAAGAAGAACTATCCTCCGAAATTAAAAGCACACGCGAGAGCTGGGATTCGAACCCAGCAGCTAATTTGCTGTATTTATTTATTCTATGTTAAAATAATTCGGGAGCACAAAAGGTTCAGAAAAATTGAAAAAATGTGAATTGCTAAATATAGATCTTGAATTCGGAATATTCACGATTAAGAAAAAAAGAAGAAAAACATGAAATACTAATGAACGTTTTTATTTTTATCAGTAATTTTCTATGTGCATTTTTTAACTTTTCTAAACAATTTTTAATACTTGATGAACAATTTTTTAATTCAACCAACGAAGTTTGAATTTGATGACATTTTTCGAAAACTGTGAAGATAAATAGAATTTGATAAACATTTTAAGTTGAATGAACAAAAAAATGAATTCAATGAATATTTTTTCAACTGTTGAACATTATTTTTACATGGTTGATAAATTTTAAAATTGGATGAACAAAAAAAATATTCACCAATTTTATAAGAAAAGTCACAAAAATTTGACAAAGTAAAGAATAAAAAATTAGAAAAAAAAATGAAAAGCAAGAAAGAAAAACGAAAGGGAAAAAATGAAAAAAACAAGAACAAAAACCGATAGAAAAAATATTAGAAATCGGTTTTCTATCTAGAACCTTCCTAGAACCAGTGAGGAAAAACCATAAATGAGCTGGCCCATGCGCTGGATCCGGAGCTAGGGGTGCGCGCTAAATCGCTAGCGCGTGACCTACCCGCTATATAGGAGCTGCCGCTCCTATACGGTGCAGTACGAGCACGGCAGGACGCACCCCTAGGAGCTCCTACTTGGCGCATTCAGCGCCGCTTAGCCCTCCTGGCGCTCGCGCGTGCCGCCTAGTGGGCCGGCCCAGCAGCTACTTCAGAAAGCCGACGCTAAAAGAAGAACTATCCTCCGAAACTATAAGCAGACGCGAGAGTTGGGATTCGAACCCAGCAGCTAATTTACTGTATTTATTTATTCTATGTTAAAATAATTCGGGAGTACAAAAGGTTCAGAAAAATTCAAAAATATGCGAATTGCTAAATATAGTTCTTGAATTCAGAATATTCACGATTAAGAAAAAATGAAGAAAAACATGAAATACTAATGAACATTGTTATTTTTATGAGTAATCTTCTATGTGCATCTTTTTAACTTTTCTAAACAATTTTTAATACTTGATGAACAAATTTTTAATTCAACCAACAAAGTTTGAATTTGATGAACATTTTACGAAAACTGTGAACAAAAATAGAATTTGATAAACATTTTAAGTTGAATGAACAAAAAAATGAATTCAATGAACAATTTTTGAACTGTTGAACATTATTTTTACATGGTTGATAAATTTTAAAATTGGATGAAAAAAAATATATTCACCAATTTTATAAGGAAAATCACAAAAAATTGACAAAAGTAAAGAAGAAAAAATTAGAAAAATAATGAAAAGTAAGAAAGAAAAACGAAAGGGAAAAAATGAAAAAGACAAGAAAAAAAACCGATAGAAAAAATATTAAAAATCGGTTTTCTATGTAGAACCTTCCTAGAACCAGTGAGGAAAAACCATAAATGAGCTGGGCCATGCGCTAGATCCGGAGCTAGGGGTGCGCGCTAAATCGCTAGTGCGTGACCTACCCATTATATAGGAGCTGCCGCTCCTATACGGCGCAGTACGAGCACAGCAGGACGCACCCCTTGTTGGGGAACGTTGCATGGGAAACAAAAAATTTCCTACGCTTCACTAAGATCAATCTAGGAGATGAGCATCTACGAGAGGAGAGATCGGATCCACATACCCACTGGCGGAGCTTAAGCAAGGCGAGATGGGCCATGGCCCACCCAGCCCAGGCCAAAACATTACAGAGTATAGGTAAATTTGGGCCTTTTGGCAGAGAAAAAATGTGTTTCCTTCAGCATGGGCCACCTTGCCCCGCCCAACAATTTTTGGCAAGCTCCGCCACTGCACATACCCTTGTAGATCGCTAAGCGGAAGCGTTAAGAAACGCGGTTGATGTAGCCGAACGTCTTCACGATCCAAATCGCAAGTCGTCCCGCGATCCAATCACGATTTAGCGCCGAACGGACGGCACCTCCGCGTTCAACACACGTACAGCTTGATAACGCCTTCACCTCCTCGATCCTGCGAGCGATGGTGAAGTAGTAGATGAGTTCCGGCAGCACGACGGCATGGTGACGGTGGTGGTGAAGAACAATCTCCGCAGGGCTTCGCCAAGCACAACGGAAACTATGACGGAGGATAAACTAGAGGGGACGGGGTTGCCGACACACGGCTTGGGGAATTCTTGATGTGTTCAGGGTGCTAGCCCTACCCCTCTATTTATATGTTGAGCCCTGGGGTCGAAACTTGGAGAAAGAGCCTCCTCAAAGTCGGTTTGGCCCGCAAGGCAAGAGTCCTCCTCGGACTCCAGGACCAGACGCCAGGGTCCTCGGCGTCTGGCCCCAGACGCCAGGATCCCTGGCATCTGGCCCCTGGCCTCCGCAAAACTCCTTTTTGCACCTTCCTAAAGCCTCGTGGGCTTTACCCCTTGGCCCAAATAAAGTGTTCTCGTACCCGAACATTTCGGGGAACATCCGAAACCCCTTCCGGTGAATTCCGGAACCCTTCCGGAGACCAAACACTATTATCCCATATATCAATCTTTACCTCTGGACTATTCTGGAGTTCCTCGTCATGTCCGGGATCTCATCCGGGACTCCGAACAACTTTCAGTCACCAACATGATAACTCGACTATACTTATATTGTCACCAAACGTTAAGTGTGTAGACCCTGTGGGTTCGAGAACTATGTAGACATGACCGAGACACCTCTACGGTCAATAACCAATAGCGGGACCTGGATGCCCATATTGGCTCCTACATGTTCTACGAAGATCTTTATCGGTTGAACCTCTATGTCAAGGATTCAATTAATCCCGTATGCTGTTTCCTTTGTCCATCGGTATGTTACTTGCCCGAGATTCGATCGTCGGTATCTCCACACCTAGTTCAATCTCGTTATCGGCAAGTCTCTTTACTCGTTCCGTAATACAAGATCCCGTGACTAACACTTTAGTCACATTGCTTGCAAGGCTTATTTTGATGTTGTATTACCGAGTGGGCCCCGAGATACCTCTCCGTCATACGGAGTAACAAATCCCAGTCTCGATCCATGCCAACTCAATAGACACCTTCGGAGATACCTGTAGAGCATCTTTATAGTCACCCAGTTACGTTGTGACATTTGATACACACAAGGTATTCATCCAGTGTCAGTGAGTTGCATGATCTCATGGTCATAGGAACAGATACTTGACATGCAGAAAACAATAGCAATAAACTGACACGATCATATGCTACGTTTATAGTTTGGGTCTTGTCCATCACATCATTCTCCTAATGATGTGATCTCGTTATCAAATGACATCTCATGTCTATGGCTAGGAAACCTTGACAATCTTTGATCAACAAGCTAGTCTACTAGAGGCATACTAGGGACACAGTGCTGTCTATGTATCCACACATGTAATTGAGTTTCCAATCAATACAATTATAGCATGGATAATAAATGATTATCATGAACAAGGAAATATAATAATAACTACTTTTATTATTGCCTCTAGGGCATATTTCCAACAGTCTCCCACTTGCACTAGAGTCAATAATCTAGCTCACATCATTATGTGATTTACATTGTAATGAATCTAACACCCATACAGTTCTGGTGTTGATCATGTTTAGCCCTTGGAAGAGGTTTAGTCATCGGATCTGCAACATTCAGATCCGTGTGTACTTTGCAAATATTTATGTCGTCCTCCTTGATGTAATCGCGGATGAAATTGAAACGTCGCTTTATGTGTCTGGTCCTCTTGTGAAACCTTGGTTCCTTGGCTAGAGCAATGGCACGAGTGTTGTCACAGAATAGAGTCATTGGGTTTAGTGCACTAGGCACTACTCCAAGATCTGTCATGAACTCCTTCATCCAGACACCTTCCTTCGCCGCCTCCGAGGCAGCGATGTACTCCGCTTCACATGTAGAATCAACTACCACGCTCTACTTGGAACTGCACCAGCTTACCGCACCCCCATTGAGAATAAATACATATCCGGTTTGAGACTTAGAGTCATTCGGATCAGTGTCAAAGCTTGCATCGACGTAACCCTTTACGACGAGCTCTTGATCACCTCCATAAACGAGAAACATGTCCTTAGTCCTTTTCAGGTACTTCAGGATATTCTTGACCGCCGTCCGGTGTTCCATTCCTGGATCACTTTGAAACCTTCCGGCCATACTTATGGCAAGGCTGACATCGGGTCTTGTGCACAACATTGCATACATGATAGAGCCTATGGCTGAAGCATAGGTGACGACACTCATCTTTTCTCTATCTTCTGCAGTCACTGGGCATTGAGTCTTACTCAACTTCACACCTTGCAATACAGGCAAGAACCCCTTCTTGGACTGATCCATTTTGAACTTCTTCAAAATTTTGTCAAGGTATGTGCTCTGTGAAAGTCCTATTAAGCGTCTCGATCTATCTCTATAGATCTTGATGCCTAATATGAAAGCAGCTTCTCCTAGGTCCTTCATTGAAAAACTCTTGTTTAAATATTCCTTTACGCTTTCCAACATTTCTATATTGTTTCCAATCAGCAATATGTCATCCACATATAATATTAGAAACGCTATAGAGCTCCCACTCACTTTCTTGTAAATACAAGCTTCTCCGTAAACTTGTATAAATCCGAACGCTTTGATCACCTCATCAAAGCGAAGATTCCAACTCCGAGATGCTTGCACCAGTCCATAAATGGATCGCTGGAGTTTGCAAACTTTGTCAGCATTCTCTGGATCGACAAAACCTTCTGGTTGCATCATATACAACTCTTCCTTAAGGAAACCGTTAAGGAACGTTGTTTTGACATCCATCTGCCAAATTTCATAATCGAAAAAAGCAGCTATTGCTAACATGATTCTGACGGACTTAAGCATCGCTACGGGTGAGAAGGTCTCATCGTAGTCAACTCCTTGAACTTGTGAAAAACCCTTTGCCACAAGTTGAGCTTTATAGACGGCGACATTACCGTCCGCGTTCGTCTTCCTCTTAAAGATCCATTTGTTCTGAATGGCCTTTCGCCCTTCAGGTAATACTTCCAAAGCCCATACTTTGTTTTCATACATGGATCCCATCTCGGATTTCATGGCCTCTAACCATTTCTCGGAATCCAGGCCCATCATCGCTTCTCCATAGCTCGTAGGTTCATCGTTGTCCAACAACATGACCTCTAAGATAGGGTTGTCGTACCACTCAGGAGCAGTACGCGTCCTTGTCGACCTACGAGGTTCGATAGCAACTTGATCCGAAGCTTCATGATCATCATCATTAACTTCCTCTTCAACCGATGTAGGCTCTACAGAAACATCTTTCTGCGCCGCGCTACTCTCAGGTTGAAGTAAAGGTTCAACAACCTCATCAAGTTCTATCTTCCTCCCACTCAATTCTTTCGAGAGAAACTCTTTCTCAAGAAATGTTCCGTTTTTAGCAACAAACACTTTGCCTTCGGATATGAGATAGAAGGTATACCCAACTGTCTCTTTTGGGTATCCTATGAAGACGTATTTCTCCGCTTTGGGTTCCAGCTTTTCAGGCTGAAGCTTTTTGACATAAGCATCACATCCCCAAACTTTAAGAAACGACAACTTTGGCTTCTTGCCAAACCACAGTTCATATGGCGTCGTCTCAACGGATTTCGATGGTGCCCTATTTAAAGTGAATGCAGCTATCTCTAATGCATAACCCCAAAACGATAGTGGCAAATCGGCAAGAGACATCATAGATCGCACCATATCCAATAAGGTTCGATTACGATGTTCGGACACACCATTACGCTGTGGTGTTCCAGGCGGTGTCAATTGTGAAACTATTCCACACTGTCTTAAGTGACTGCCAAACTCATAACTCAGATATTCTCCTCCTCGATCAGATCGCAGGAATTTAATCTTCTTGTTACGATGATTCTCAACTTCACTCTGAAATTGCTTGAACTTTTCAAACGTTTCAGACTTGTGTTTCATTAAGTAAATATACCCATATCTACTTAAGTCATCAGTGAAGGTGAGAAAATAACGATATCTACCGCGCGCCTCAATGCTCATCGGACCGCACACATCAGTATGTATGATTTCCAACAAGTCACTTGCCCGTTCCATTGTTCCAGAGAACGGGTATCGGTGTCAAAACTGGCGGATCTCGGGTAGGGGGTCCCGAACTGTGGATCTTGGATCGATGGGTAACAGGAGACAAGGGAGACGATGTTTACCCAGGTTCGGGCCCTCTCTATGGAGGTAATACCCTACGTCCTGCTTTGTTTGTATTGATGATGGTGTATCGAGTACAGAGTTGATCTACCTCGAGATCGTATATAGTGGTCTAAACCCTAAGAGCTATGCTCGTATGATGATATGATCTATGATGATCCGATCGTCCCTAATGACTAGCCTGGCCTCGGCTTATATAACACACCAGAGGCCTAGGATAACAAGAGTCCTAGTCGGCTACGTCGGTGGAGAGGAGTCCTTTTCTTGATCACCAAGTCTTGTGGAATCTTCCTCGTATGCATCATGGGCTGCTCGAAGTGGCCCATTAGTGAATCATCATGGGGGTCCTCGGCCCGACCCACTGGTCGGGAGACGACGTGGTGAGTAACCCCTAGTTCAGGACACCGTCAGTAGCCCCCTGAACCGGTCTTCAAGTTGAGGACGCTCCTCGGTTCTTCCGAATAGTTCTTTGTCTTCGGTCGTCGGTCTTGGAAACTGGTTCAACAAATCTTCCCATCTTCGATCTTGAGGATCGCCGAGCTGAATCCAAAGAGTTCACACGTCGGGCATCCGAGGAGCCCCTTTAAGTTCTTAGCCTTTATCAATGCCTTGTAATTTTTACGCCATACTTCGGGGTCGAAGTGTTTCCCATGCGGCGATGGCCTCTTGCGTCCGAGCTCCAATGCCGAACTGCATCTGAGGTGTCCTTTTGCAGCCGAGCTCCAACGCTGATCGGCATCTGAGCGCCAATGAAGGGCTGCGTCCGAGCTCCAACGCCGGATTGTGTCCGAGGTATCTTTTTGCAGCCGAGCTCCAACGCCGGCCTGCGTCCGAGGTGTCATAAATTACCTCGGTCTTTAAAAAATTAAAGGAATTCATCCGAGCTTAATGTCGGAAATGCCCTCTATGGAGCCAGCCACTTGCGCCCGAGCTTTATGCCGGACTGCTTCCGAGGTGGTGCCCCACCCCGACCGTGGGCTGATTTTTTGTGAATATTTTCGATTGGTGCAATTTATTCTCTACCGAGATATATAGCCAGTAGTCCTCAAGGCGCGTGTCGGTCTAAAACCCGAGATGCACCTGAAGGTACACATAAAACCACTGATCCCAGTAGCCCCTGAGACTCAGGCTGATTTGCAAAATCGGTCTGAGGATCGATTCCTTGCTCGGCAGCATGCTTTAGGATTTAAAACGCGGCGTGCAGTAGTTCCCGAGACTTAGGTTGGGTGCGGCCGACCAACCTGAGGATCGAATCTCCTCGGAAACTGTATTGCACTTTGAATTTGCTGCATTGAATAGGCAATGCAGTAGCCCCCGAGCCTTAATTTGGGCACGGGTGGTCGAATTAAGGATCGATATTTATGTGACACGAACTTTCTTACGTTTGACACAATTTATGTGTAATGATTCTATGTATCCAAGTACTTTACATCATTAATGATCGGATCCGCATTGTACAAGACTTTGTTGACCGACCATAGGCTTCAACCTCCTCGGCCAGTAGCTGAGGAGTGTTTGTCCTACTTTATAAAGCCTTTATAAGGGCAAAGATTTACAGCAAACAAGGCAATCCGGCCATACGGTTTTATAAACAAAGGTATGCGGAGAGATATGTTATATCACTATTTAATGTAAGAAACATCTTCTGGGAAAAATAGTTCATTTATAAGTTCCTTTTCCCAGGATATCATGTTGACCATGATCGTGAAACCTCAACTCCGATCAATGCGGGAGGAAAATATTGAGGATTTAGTTCGAGGAATTTTCCCGAACTCTATGGTCCTTAATGAACCAAAATATTCACTTCCGTCGTTGCCGACCAATTATATTCTTAAGATGGCTAGCTTTTGGCTTCACCCAGTCTGAGGTACTAACCCGGATAACCCGGAAGTAACAATCACAGAGGTGCTCCCTTTACCCCCTAGCCGAACAATCGGGAACGTAGGGGATAAGCACAGGAGCTAGGCAACCCAGCTTGGCCAAAATCTTAAGTCAAATTGATGCATATCTATGGCGTTATAGCGATGACTACGGAAGGCAACACTCGCATATTGAATACAAATGCTTTTCTGCTATATATTATTTTGACTCCTTTGTGACCGTTTATAATCTGAAAGTGGCCTATCGTCGGCTTCCACCCCCTTGTAAATGCTACGCAGGGTGTTTCCGTACAAACAAGACAACCCTTAGCCGACGTCTCGGTGCCCGGAGGCGGTTGTGTTAGTGGAAACAAGGCAATCAGATATTCGGGCTTTATAACTTTCACTTAGTCATAGGAGCATATGTTTGGGGGCAACTTAATAGCCCCCCGGTATACGTCGACTCCTCGGATTCGAGGTCGAACCACCCACAACTTGGACTTTTCAAGAAAGAAAGGCCCTTCGTTTTACTCGGATAACCTCGATCGGCTATATTTGGTTGAACACCGCCTGCGGTTCGCTGACCGATTTACGCTTGTTGTGACAGTCAGCTTTCGGCTTTCTCCAACTGAGGCACTTTACCAGTTAAACCGGAAGTGACAATCGCAGTGGTTCTCCCTTTACCCCTTAGCCGAACAAAGCGGAAACGTAAGAGGTAAGCACAGGAGCCGGGCAATCCAGTTATAGACCAAAGACACAACTCGAAATCAATGCATATAAATGCGAAATACCGAGGACATTTTGCCGAGGACTGCATGGAGTACCTCGGTGTTTGGTGGGTTCGGTTCTAACCGCAGACCCCCTTTAATACTGCCGATGCGTGAAATGCATCTGGCATTGTACTGCAAGAGTTATGCTTGGAAATAACAAAAAACTTATGCATAAAAACTTTATGTTTAGATAAAAGAAAATTGTGCCAATCCAAAATTGGTCTAAAATTTAATTTGTGCTTCGGTCGTGCTTTAACATGATACATCCGATATCCAGACTTCAAGTGGGTCAGCCTTCGGCTTCAACCTCCTCTCCCGAAGGCGGAGTGCTTCTCAGGCTAGTTTAGCAAACTAAACTCGAACGGTTTTAGAGAGAAACCAGGCTACCCGATTATTGACCAAACACTCGCGTCGGAAAAAGGAGTGGTAGAAAAAGACTTTGCAACGACTAAGAAGAAAACACATTTATTATAAAATGGCTCATATAAATTTAAGAGCCCCCGATTAAATCGGGTAAAGAAATTTTTAACAAACAAAGTTTTTTTTTGTTTATCAAAAAATATAATGTTTGGTTGCACCGAACAAAAAGTAAAATTTCAAAGAGAGCTGAGCACGAAAATGACTTAGCTGGTTAAAGTGCTCGGTGCGGTTCGGGGTTGTAGCGGGACGAAGACGTAGTCCTCGGTCTGGCTGAGGTCCCAGCCCCCAAGCCCGAGGTAATCGAGCGAAGAGCTCGGGTCGAGAAGTGGCAACGCAACACGGTTGCTGCGGCGAGGCGAAGCCCCCGGTCCAGCTAAGGAGAGTAGTTTGGCAGCATGACGGCGAAGCCCCCAGTTATCATGGGAAAAGAAAGTGTTTTTAACAAACAAACTTTTTTATTTAACACAAATATAATGCTTGGTTGAACCGAACAAAAGTTAAAAATTGAAAAAAGTTGAGCATGAAAGCGACTTAGCTGGTTAATGTGCTTGGGACATGTGTCCCAGCCCCCAAGCTGGTCACGAGGTAGCCGAAGAAGAGCTCGGCTTGATGAAGTGACAACTCAACACTTCTGAAGGGCTGAGGAGAAACCCCCGGTCCAGTCGAGCAGACGGAGTAGTTCGGCAGCGTGACGACGAAGCCCCCACGTTAATCGACCATGTCGACGACACAATTTGGTTGATGGAGGCGAGACGACGATGTAGGCACGCCAAGGTGACCGCATGACACAGCCGGAGTCGATTACCTGTGCACACAATATAGTGCAAGCCAAGAGTAATAACAAATAAAGGTAATAATATACTTTTAAAAAAATCTTCTACTTAGTTAATTTAAGTGAAGCAAATAATTAAAGGAATATGGCCTAGGTGCCGAGGTGCCTGAGCGAAGAGTTCGGCTTGACGAAGTGGTGACACTTCACAGTCGATGCGGTGAGGCGAAGTCCCCGGTCCATCTAACATGGCAAAGCTGGTCGGCTAGTGACGCCGAAGTTCCTGGAGCGGGTTGATGAAGAGATGGCAAAGCCCCCGGTCTAGCCGAGGTGACGGAGCAGGTCGGTTGGTGACACCGAAGTCTCTGGCCAGCCGAGGTGTCGAAGCAGGTCGGCTGGTGACGCCGAAGTCTCCGGCCAGCTGAGGTGTCGAAACAGGTCGGTTGGTGACGCCGAAGTCTCCGGCCAGCCGATGTGTCGGAGCAGGTCGGTAAGGTGACACTAGAGCCCCATGCCAGCCGACGTGGTGGACGTCAGCTTGAAAAAGCGACGGCGCGGCGATGCCGACGCGGGTCGGAATTTGTGACGCGGTTAATGCTGGCTTGATGAAGCAACGAAGCGCCTGACCCGTACAACCCGCGGATGACGGGCTTCTCTTGATGATTATTCGGCCCTCGCGATGCTGAACTTTGGTCGGCTGACCGAGATGATGAGAAAAGTTCCTTCAAAAAGGACGTCTCACAACCCGTTCATGAAAAAGATGAACTCAGGTCGGATTCGTTTTCGCGCAGAAAATAGATCCAAAATTCGTTGTACTCATTGGACGTTTCCCGGAGTTTGGACGGTCGGAGCAAGCTGAAATTTTGAGGGGTGATTGGTATAGGAATTCCGTAGCCGATGAACGGTGGGATTTTCCAATGGATCTCCGAGCTAGATACTGGACACCTCGCGCTAAACTCATCCAAATTCCCATTCAGATTCGAGAGGGCTCCGGTATATTGGAGATTGCCGGCGATTCCTCCATCGGAACACGACGAAATTTTGCAGGGTTGTTATAGATACAATTCCGCACAATTCCACCGAAGCAATTGTCAAAGCGACGGTCGAGGAAATGGGGACGACGAACACAAATTCGCTGTCCAGAAAAAACTGCAATCTGCAGACGAGCCATCGATCCTTCTGTCGATCCCACAGCGGAACTCTCAATGAAAGCACCAATGTCGGTGTCAAAACCGGCGGATCTCGGGTAGGGGGTCCCGAACTGTGGATCTTGGATCGATGGGTAATAGGAGACAAGGGAGACGATGTTTACCCAGGTTCGGGCCCTCTCTATGGAGGTAATACCCTACGTCCTGCTTTGTTTGTATTGATGATGGTGTATCGAGTACAGAGTTGATCTACCTCGAGATCGTATATAGTGGTCTAAACCCTAAGAGCTATGCTCGTATGATGATATGATCTATGATGATCCGATCGTCCCTAATGACTAGTCTGGCCTCGGCTTATATAACACACCAGAGGCCTAGGATAACAAGAGTCCTAGTCGGCTACGTCGGTGGAGAGGAGTCCTTTTCTTGATCACCAAGTCTTGTGGAATCTTCCTCGTATGCATCATGGGCTGCCCGAAGTGGCCCATTAGTGAATCATCATGGGGGTCCTCGGCCCGACCCACTGGTCGGGAGACGACGTGGTGAGTACCCCCTAGTTCAGGACACCGTCAACGGGGTCTTAGTCATCTTGCCCATGAGGCATGGTTCACATGTGTCAAGTGATTCAAAATCAAGTGACTCCAAAAGTCCATCAGCATGGAGATTCTTCATGCGTTTTACACCAATATGACCTAAGCGGCAGTGCCACAAGAAAGTGGTACTATCATTATCAATTCTACATCATTTGGCATCAATGTTATGAACATGTGTGTCATCACTATCGAGATTCAATAAGAATAAACCCCTCACATTGGGTGCATGACCATAAAAGATATTACTCATATAAATAGAACAACTATTATTCTCTGATTTAAATGAGTAACCGTCTCGCAATAAACAAGATCCAGATATAATGTTCATGCTTAACGCAGGCACTAAATAACAATTATTCAGGTTCATCACTAATCCCGATGGTAATCGAAGAGCGAGCGTGCCGACGGCGATCACATCAACCTTGGAACCATTTCCCACGCGCATCGTCACTTCGTCCTTTGCCAGCCTCCGTCTATTCCGCAGTTCCTGTTTTGAGTTGCAAATGTGAGCAACCGAACCGGTATCAAATACCCAGGCACTACAACGAGAGTTGGTAAGGTACACATCAATAACATGTATATCATATATACCTTGTTTGGTGTTGGCCGCCTTCTTGTCAGCCAGATACTTGGGGCAATTCCGCTTCTAGTGACCAGTTCCCTTGCAATGAAAGCACTCAGTTTCTGGCTTGGGTCCAGCTTTGGGTTTCTGTAGGAGATATGCCCTAGAGGCAGTAATATCAGTTACTTTTGTATCTCCAAGTTTGTAATGAATGTTTATGATCCATGCTATAACTGCAATGATTCTCGAGTCTGCAAATTAAACGAGGCTTGGAGGGAAACTCATGTGCACGTGTGGTATAATAAACGGTAAAATGTATTCCTAGTCTTGCCTCTAAGACTGGCTCAAGTATTGCATGATGATCCTGTTTTCCTGATCATGGGCATGGCTATGCCGGCAATTTTGAGGGCACGATGTTGGTAGAACACTTGTGTTGAATCGACCCAATATTGATGTTATACTATGAGATATATTCGTCACTAGTTAATGGTTAAATAACACAGAGATGGTTAATGTTTGCATGATTCCTTAGACCATGAGAGTATCGAGTTTCTTCATGCTTGCTTCATGAACTTTGGGGTTTGTTAAACGTCATCCGTAAAAGGGTGGCTATTACGGCTGCTTACGAGTTCATGGAAAAGTATGTCAAGTAACTTGATAGCTCAAGATTGGGATTTGCTCCTCCAACGATGGAGAGATATCTCTGGGCCCTCTCGGTGTTACGGTATCCATCATCGTCTGGCCAGACACTTGTGATTTGATCACGGGGATGCCGGAACACGGGAACGAGAAAAGAGAACAATACCGGCAACGAGGTAACTGGCATTGTGGACAAGTTGTTGATCCACGAGGATGCCTACATGTCTCACCTCGGGTTATTGTAACATATCGCGAAGCAACAGGAATAGCATACGGCAACTGGAGGTTCACTCGAATATTTATTCGTGTGGGTATAGGGATCGATATGGGTGTCCACGGCTCCGATGTTAATCATTGATCGGAAGGGGTTCCGGGTCATGTCTATGCTTCACCGAACCTATAGGGTCACACGCTTAAGGGTCATCTATCTGTTGAATACTAGACAGGGAGTCTGAGAGAAAAACACCAAAAAAGTTTCGGACACCGGAAAAGTTTCGGACAGCGGAAAAGTTCCGCAGAGAGAGGTCACCGGATGAATTTCGGTGAAACTAGAAAAGTTGTTTCAGGGGATTCCATAAAGTCAAATTGGTCTTGGCACATGCCTGATAATTCTTAGAGGGTGCCAGAATCGTTCTGGAAACTTTTTGGAATTTTCTGGAATGAAAACCGGAAATGTTCCGGAGCTGCCGAAACCGCTTCAGATGCTTTTCGCAGATGAAATCACTAAACCGGAATTGTTCCGGCTCGCGTTGAAAATTATTTTGGTGGGTACTAGAATTGTTCTAAGCCCACATGAATATTTTCAGTTCGATCAGACGCTGAAAAATGTCGTCGTGAATAGTGAAAGTGCTTTTTGGATTTATGTGGAAAACACCTTTTTGGATATTTCCAAAAAGGTTTCTAGAAGGCCTTGGGGGCCAAGGCAGCCCCTCATGGGGGTCCCCCAAGGGTGTGGCCGGCCAAGAATGGGTGGGGCACCATGGTGCTCCACATGGCACTCCCATATGGCATATTCCTTTTAGGAAAGGGATATTCCATGGGCATTTTGGGGTTTTTTGTATGACAACTTTACCCCTTGGCTAGCCTATAAATAGAGGTGAGTGGGCAGCCCACTTCCTCATCCTTGTGCTCTCATACACATGCTATGCTTTGCTAGCTCTCTCTTCTCCCTCACACGAAAAGAGTTTTTCGTAGAGCCGAAAGGCTGTCTGGGTTCCGGCAGGAACTAGTTCTGGACGGCGAAGCCCTGCCGGATAGTTGACACCGTATGTGTGCAACCCCGTAGAGAGGTCGTAGTTTCGATCTTTTGCCTGAAGGGCTGTTCGAGTTACCGTTCGAGTTTCCGGCGTCCTCCCGAAGGGCTGTCCGGGTAACTGTTCGGGTTCCGTGGGTCCTCCCGAAGGGCTGTCCGCGACATTGTCCGGGGGACTGTCCGACCGCCTCCCGAAGGGCTGTCCGACGAGGGAGTACATTCTCGCGGTTGGGAGGTTATAAAATCCTAGCTGCGGGAATGTGCACCAACGATCTCCACCGACTCTTCTTCCGCTGCGCTACGAGTCGGTACGGATCAGATCAAACCTTGTATGCAATCTCCATAGTGATCCTGGGCGTGCTCGCTATACCGAAATTTTTTGTTTTCTGTCGCGTTCCCCATCAGTGGCATCAAGAGCCAGGCTATGAGTAGATGCATGTTATGATCTAGAATACATAGAGATGTATGAGTGTTGCACAATATAATTAGGTAGTAGATGAGATCTATTGCTGAAAATTATTTGTGCGGGTAGCAGATGAAATCTGTTACTCGATGTTCTTGTTGCTTCCCTTGAATTTGCGTAGTCCTGATCTTGACAGCATTGTGGAATCTGACAAAGTTCTGGCAATCCGCGATCCTTTCATGCTGCTCCTGAGTATGCTGATTGACAGATCAACGAAGCTAACAGTTCTTTGGGTTCCACTTTAGTCACAGAAAGATGGATGTTTCGCAGACGAAGGGCAATGCAGATATGATCTGCACGGGGGTCACGCGTATGACGAAGTTTAGTATGGGGCTCGAGATTTTACTGTCTCGTGTTTCATACACCCTGGAAAGTTAATCTAGCAACTTGAAGTATCATACTTGATGATAAACGGTGGTAGCTGCGGTTTAAGTAAAAACCTTAGAAGCCACGTAAAATAAAATTTTGCATAAACCGATTAGAGGCGTCTAACTTGGTTTTGCAGGATGGTTATGCATGTGATGTGGTATAGCAATGCTCACATTAAATTTGATTATGTATGAGATGACTATATGATGTAATTAACATGACCTGCGTGTCATGATTCGGCATGATGGCTGGAGCCATATGATTGCACTTTAATGACCTGCGTGTCAACCTTGTGTAATGCACTTATTTTATTAGCTATAGAGATAGCAATATTATTTGGTGCATCGACAAGGTGGTGGCAATCTTCGCGAAGGTGAACAGACGCGAATGCCGAAGACGAAGAAATACTTGACTTCTCCGTCAGAAGGGGCTATACCATGTCATGCTAATTATGAATTGCCTGAGATGTTTATCCCTTATGATGCACCCTTTTGATTGCGCGGTAGTCGCTTTTTATTAGGGTGATCTCTCACAAAATATCAAGTAGTTAGTGTTCTCCCAAGTGTAGCACCGTCACGGCACCTATCTCTTCGGGGTATCACATGGTTACATGGGTACGAACGATTAGAGAAGTGTGAGGCGGGTGAGTTGAGACCTCGCAGCGAGATCACTTGGTTGTCTTGACGTTCAGGCATGAAAGTCATGAGCTCGGAACACACGCATCGAAAGATGAACAAGAGTCACATAGAGATGTGATTGGCAAGTTGGCCTACCAATTGAAATTCTCGTCACTTGAGATGGTTACATCCTTGACGCTGAATTGAAAGTTGGATCTTGCATCACTCACAATCAATTATGAGAGATATTGATTTGAGTGGGAGCGCACTTTAGAATAAATATGTTTATTCACTAGTGCCAAAATCATTATGAACAATGTCTAAAATGAACTTGTGTTTTCCGTTGTAGATCAAATGGCTCGCAACACCGCGTTCAACTTAGGCCCTATGTTAGAGAAAGAGAAGTTAGCTGCGAATGGAAACAACTATGCGGACTGGGTCCGTACCCTGAGGATTGTCCTTAGGAGCGCTAAGAAAGTGTACGTGCTTGATGGACCTCTTCCACCTAAGCCGGCGGCAACAGCCGCGGCAGACATACAAAATGTCTGGGCCACTAAGGATGATGATTTCAACTTAGTGCAGTGCCTCATGCTGTCTTGCATGAGTTCAGAGCTTCAAAAACGTTTTGAATTCCATAACTCCTTTGATATGATCAAGGATCTGGATGCTCTGTACAAGTTTAATGCACGGTCTGAACGTTTTGATATCATGAAAATGATGTCGGAGACCAAGATGGCTGAGGGCAGTTCAGTTGGCGAACACGTGGTCGATATGATTGGCCACGCTGAAAGGCTTAAAACCCTGGAATTCCCACTTCCAGATGAGCATATTATGGACATGTTGCTCCGTTCACTCCCCCCTTCTTACGGAGGTTTTGTCATGAACTACCACATGAATGGGTTGGACAAAACAGTTCATGAGGTGCTTGCCATGCTGAAAACTGCTGAAGGAGGACTGCAGAAAAATCGCAAGCAAGTGTTGCTTGTGAATAAAACTGCCAGTTTCAAAAAGAAAGGCAAGCCAAAGAAGGGCAAGGGCGCCGGTAAGACCGGCTTCCAACGCAAATCTAAGGGCGGAGCCAAGAATGAAACTGAGTGCTTCTACTGCAAGGGCACAGGACACTGGAAGAGAAACTGCAAGAAATATCTGGAAGATAAGAAGTCTGGGAAAACCGGAAAAGGTATAATTGTTATACAAGTTAATGTCATTGACGTTTTGCTTGCTAGCGAAAATTCTAAGTCTTGGGTATTTGATACCGGATCGGTTGCTCACATTTGCAACTCGATACAGGGGCTTCAGAAGGTGCGCAAGCTGGCAAAGAATGAAGTCGTGATGCGTGTCGGGAACGGCGCTGGGATCGCCGCTCAAGCCGTCGGCATTATGCCTCTACGTCTCCCTTCAGGATTTATTTTGGAACTTAGTAACTGTTATTTTGTTCCGTTGTTGTGTAGAAACATTATCTCTGGATCATGTTTAGTACACGATGGGTACTCCTACAAGTCTGAGAACAATGGTTGTTCACTTTATTGTAAGGATATGTTTTATGGATTTGCACCCATTGTTGGGGGCCTTTTCATACTAAATCTTGAATGTGGAAATGATGTCTTTAACGTGAATGCTAAACGCCTTAAGAAGGCTGATACCACCGCCACTTATTTGTGGCACTGTCGGCTTGGCCACATCGGAAAGAAACGCATGCAAAGACTCCATAAAGATGGTGTTTTACCATCCCTTGATTTTGAATCATTTGACACATGTGAAGCTTGCTTGATGGGAAAAATGACCAAGACGCCGTTCACGGGTCATCCTGAACGGGCGGGTGAATTATTGGAAATAATACATAGTGATGTATGTGGTCCAATGAACACGGCCGCACGGGGTGGGTATTTTTACTTCGTGACTTTTACTGATGATTTAAGTCGGTATGGCTATATCTACTTGATGAAGCATAAGTCGGAAACCTTTGAAAAGTTCAAAGAATTTCAGAATGAGGTAGAAAATCATCGTGACAAAAAGATTAAGTTTCTGCGGTCTGATCGCGGAGGCGAATATCTTAGTCATGAGTTTGGCCAACATCTGAGTGACCGTGGAATCGTTTCACAGCTTACGCCTCCCGGAACTCCACAGCGAAACGGAGTGTCGGAACGACGTAACCGAACCCTGTTAGACATGGTAAGGTCGATGATGTCTCTTACAGATCTACCAATATCTTTTTGGGGTCATGCACTAGAAACTGCCGCTTATACATTAAACAGAGCACCGTCTAAGTCTGTTGAGACGACACCACATGAGATGTGGAATGGGAAGATACCTAGTGTGTCGCATCTCAAGGTTTGGGGTTGTGAGGCATACGTAAAACGTTTACAGCCAACCAAGCTAGAACCTAGATCAGACAAATGTTACTTTGTAGGTTATCCAAATAACACCATTGGATATTCCTTCTACCACCAGTCCGAGGGCAAAGTGTTTGTCGCAAAGGTTGCACACTTTCTCGAGAAAGAGTTTCTCACTAAAGAAGTGGGTGGGAGGACAGTACAACTTAATGAGATTAGTGAATCTTCGGCAACCGTTGATATGGCTAAGGAACCGGAAGAAATTCCGCTAATTATCCCTACAACCGAGCCGGAAGTTGTCGCATGTGATGCGGAAACTTCAAACACCGTTGTTACTGAACCACGCAGATCAGGTAGGGCTATCCAGCCACCTGAATGGTTTCATAACGAAATCTTCATTCTTGAAGACGATGAACCTGCGCACTACAAGGAAGCGATGGCGGGGCCTAGCTCAAGGGAATGGCACAAAGCCATGAGATCCGAAATGGAATCCATGTACGAAAACCAAGTTTGGAACTTGGAAGAACTTCCAGATGGTGTAAAACCCATTGGTTGTAAATGGATTTTCAAAAGAAAGACGGACGCGGATGGTAACATTACTATCCACAAAGCTAGACTTGTCGCGAAAGGGTTCACGCAAGTTCCAGGAGAGGACTACGACGAGACTTTCTCGCCCGTAGCTATGCTTAGGTCTGTTCGGATATTACTAGCAATTGCTGCTTATTTCGATTATGAAATATGGCAGATGGATGTCAAAACGGCTTTCCTAAATGGAAACCTTGATAGGGATGTATACATGATACAGCCAGAAGGTTTTGTCGATCCTAAGAATGCTGGAAAGGTATGTAAGCTTCAGAAAGCCATTTATGGTCTGAAGCAAGCATCAAGGAGCTGGAATATTCGTTTTGATGAAGTGGTCAAAGAGTTTGGCTTCATCAGGAACGATGAAGAATCTTGTGTGTACAAGAAGTTTAGTGGGAGCGCAAAAGCATTTCTAATCTTGTATGTGGATGACATATTGTTGATTGGAAATGATGTGAAATTTCTTGGCGAAATAAAAGATTCATTGAAGAAGAGTTTTTCAATGAAAGACTTAGGCGAAGCGGCATATGTATTGGGCATCAGGATCTATAGAGATAGATCAAGACGCCTGATAGCGCTAAGCCAAAGCACGTACATTGACAAGGTGTTGAAAAGGTTCAACATGGAGAACTCCAAGAAAGGTCTACTCCCCATGTCACCTGGCACAGTACTTTGCAAGAATCAGAGTCCTCGGACCCTCGATGAGCGAGTACAAATGAATGATATTCCATATGCTTCGGCAGTTGGTTCTATTATGTATGCCATGCTATGTACAAGACCGGATGTTTCCTATGCGCTAAGTGTTAGCAGCCGGTACCAAGTGTTGGGGAACGCGACAGAAAACAAAAAATTTCCGACCTACGCACCAGCCTAGGATCACTATGGAGACTGCATACAAGGTTTGATCTTTTTCGTTACCGACTCGTAGCGCAGCGGAAGTAGAGTCGATGACGAACGGCGGTGCAGATCCCCGCAGCTAGGATTTACAACCTCCCAACCGCGAGGATGTACTCCCACGTCAGCTCACCGGACGGATCTCCGGGCAGCCCTTCGGGAGGCATCGGGACAGTCCCTCGGATAGTCCCACCGGACGGATCCTCGGACAGCCCTTCGGGAGGCCCCTGGACAGTCCCTCGGATAGTCCCACCGGACGGATCCTCGGACAGCCCTCCGGGAGGCCTCTGGACAGTCCTTCGGATAGTCCCACCGGACGGATCCTCGGACAGCCCTCCGGGAGGCCTCACGGACAGCCCTTCGGGCGGGTCACTCGGACAGCCCTTCGGGAGGACACCCGAAACTCAAACTGTAACTCGGACAGCCCTTCGGGAGGCACTCTCGAACTAAGACCGAAACTACGATCTCTCTACAGAGTTGCACACATACGGTGTCATCTATCCGGCAGGGCTTCGCCGTCCAGAACTAGTTCCCACCGGAACCCAGACAGCCTTTCGGCTCTACGAAACTATTTCGCTGGGAGGGAGAGAGAAGCCAGAAATGTCATGGCATGTGTATGTGAGAGCAAGGATGAAGCATATGGGGCTGCCTCCTCCCCTCTATTTATAGGAAAAACAAGGGGTAGGATGGGCATATCCAAAATGCCATGTCATCCCAAAATATCTTGGGAAGATATTTATGGAAAGCCAACTTCCAACCATATCCATAAATCTGATTTCACTATTCACGACGACATTTTTCAGCGTCCGGTCGAACTAAAAATATTTATGTGGGCTTAGAACAATTCCAGTACCCACTAAAATAAGTTTCAATGCGATCCGGAACAATTCCGGTTTAGTGATTTTCATCTGCGAAAAGCATCTGAAGCGGTTCCGGCAGCTCCGGAACATTTCCGGTTTTCATCCCGGAAAATTCCAGAAAGTTTCCAGAACGATTCTGGCACCCTCCAAGAATTATCAGGCATGTGCCGAAACCAATCTGACTTTATGGTATCCTCTGAAACAACTTTTCAGTTTTACCGGAACTATTCCGATATCCTCTCCGGAACGTTTCCGTTTCGTCCGAAACTTTTTCGGTGAATTTCTCTCAGACTCCCCGTCTAGTATTCAGCAGATAGATGACCCTTAAGCGTGTGACCCTATAGGTTCGGTGAAGTATAGACATGACCCGGAACACTTTCCGATCAATGATCAACATCGGAGCCGTGGACACCCATATTGACCCCTATACCCACACGAATGAATATTCGAGTGAACCTCCAGTTGCCGTGTGCTATTCCTGTTGCTTCACGATATGTTACAAATACCCGAGGTGAGAAAACATCGGCATCCTCGTGGATCAACACTTGTCCACAATGCCAGTTACCTCGTTACCGGTTTTGTTCTCTTTTCTCGTTTCTGTGTTCCGGCATCCCTGTGATCAAATCACACTTGTGTCTGGCCAGACGATGATGGATACCGTAACACCGAGAGGGCCCAGAGATATCTCTCCATCGTCGGAGGAGCAAATCCCAATCTTGAGCTATCAAGTTACTTAACATACTTTTCCATGAACCCGTAAGCCGCCGTAATAGCCACCCATTTACGGATGACGTTTAACAAACCCCAAAGTTCATGAAGCAAGCATGAAGAAACTCGACACTCTCATGGTCTAAGGAATTATGCAAACATTAACTTCTCTGTGTTATTAACCATTAACTTATGACGAATGAATCTCATAGCATAACATCAATCGGGTCGATTCAACACAAGGGTTCTACTAACATTGTGCCCACAAAGTTGCCGACATAGTCATGCCCATGATCAGGAAAACAGAACCATCATGCAACACTTGAGCTAGTCTTAGAGGCCAGACTAGGAATACATTTTACCGTTTATTATTCCACACGTGCATATGAGTCTTCCTTCAAGCCTCGTGGTTATTGCAGACTCGAGAACCATAGCAGTTATAGCATGGAACATAAACATAATTATGAGCACGGAGATAAATAATAACTTTTATCATTGCCTCTTGGGCATATCTCCTACAGACTCCCACTTGCACTAGAGTCAATGATCTAGTCAATGCTAATGCACTTTACACCTATGGCATACCGGTGTAAATTATGCATCGCATGTGGTATAGCCTGATGTCCAACGGATCTGACAACTTCAGTTCTGTGTGTATCTTTGCATGTCCTCGCGTTTTCACGCTTTCACAAAATTCATATTTTGTGTTTACTTGGCCTCGTATATATGTGAATCACTGGTCAAACCTTGATTCCTATGACTGAGCTATGGAGCAACTATCTTCAATAGTGTTCCATTGAGCAAAGCCATTTTGGAATCATACTAAGTTCATGAATGAACTATATGATTCAACATCTTCTTTGTCGCTTCTAAAGCGTCAACATACTTAGCCATTTGTTATAGAATTCGCCACAGTAACCTGTTTAGAACAATTCCAACTTACCGTGCCACCATATTGTGTATTACACAAAACCCTCAAATTCAATCGAAAATCGCATGGAGAAATGATGAAGACTGTATCGATGTAACCTTTTACAACGAACTCTTCATAATCTCCGCTTGCGAGAAAACATGTCATCAGTGCTACTTTAGTACTCAATGACCCTTTTTCACTGTTGTCCCACGATCAGTACTTTTGATCACTTTGGTATCTATACTCACAACAACTTTGGAGTATTGGACATATCTGGTTGTTTTACATACCATGGAATACATGATTAATCCAAACACGAAAGTGTGTGGAATCTCCGTCATGTATTTCGCTCATCAGTGTTTTGAGACACTGAGTCTTTGCAAGAACCCTTTCCATGTGACTTCGGCAAGAATCACTCCTTGGCGGTTTAATGCTAAAATGTTTTAGCATCTTGTCAATATGTATTTTGCTTAGCCCCATTAGGTAAATCTATCTCCATAGATCATCATGCCTAATATCAAGGCTGTTTAGCCCAAGCACTTCATCGAAAAACTATTTTTAAATGAAGTCCTAATTCGTGTCAAGAAATTTATTTCCAATTTAACAATGTGTCAGGCACACAAGGTTTTTAGAAATATCATTATGCTCCCACTTACTTTCTTGAAACCACAAGCATCTTCGTTACCCATTTGATGAAGTCAAACTCTTTTGACCATTTCATCAAAAACGAAGATTCCAACTCCACTTTGCTCTCTTCTGTCCATTGCTGGAACTCTGAAGTTTGCATACTTACTAGCATCCTCTAGATCGACAAATTACTTTGGACTGTATCACATACAAGTCCTAGGTTTCATTTCCATCAGATGGAAATCCTTTTGTCATCTATGTTTCATATCTCATGATTGAAATATGTATTAATTGCTAGTTCAACCCGAACCGACTTTAAGCTTCGCTACGGTGAGACAATCTCATCGTAGTCAACTCCTTGAACTTGTTATTGCAACAAGTCGAGCTTTATGGATAAAACATTTTATCCGTATCAGTCTTTAGTTCCATAAATATTCGTTAGACTCTAAGTCTTCCGAAAGGTGTATCAAGATTTTAATCTTGAATCACTTATATGGAAACTATCTCGGATTGTATTGGCATTTAGCCAATTCTGGAGTCAGGGCCCATCAACGCTTCCTTGTGTATTGTAGGTATACTGTTGTCTAACAACAATATCTCGTTTGCGCACCTGATAGGTTTGCACGAGCTTTGCCTACGTGGTTCAGCTGCAAGTTCGACCGAAGTCCACACATTTTATTGTAGAGACTTCCGTATCAGTCGTAGTAGGAAACTCTGGAATCACTTCCAAGGTTCCTTTCCTTTGATCTGATGACGAAGATACTGTTTATCTCGTCGAGTTGCACTGTCCTCCCACTCACCTTTTTGCAAGAAACATTTTCTTTCAAAATTGTACCGTTCTTTGTGGCAAACCTTTTGCCTCGGTATCGTGGTGGAGGAATTCCCAATTACTTGGGATAACCTACAAAGTAGTTCTTGTCTGATTTGGAATAGGTTTGTAACCTTTTACACAAGCCCCATATTCCAAATGTTAAGGAAAGACCAAGCATGGTTGGGCGTACCATACCATGGCGTCATTTCAACAGACCTGATGGCGCTCTTTTCAGTGTAAAAGCCGTAGTCACTAAAGCATTACTTTAAAAGAGATAATGGCAAATTGATTTATGTCATCTTTGATCTTACCATGTCGAAAATGGTTTGATTACATCTTCATGGACGTAACACTCTCAGTGGAGTTCCGGGAGGTGTAAGTTATGAAACTCTTTTCACAACTCATCAGACATTCGCTAAACTTGTAACTCAAATATTCCTTTCCGCAATCCAATTGCAGAAACATAATTTTCTTGTTACAATAATTTCTACTTCATTTTTGAAAACCTTATGAATGAATTCAAAAGATCCAGACTTACGTCTCATCAAGTAAATATCCATATATCCACTTGAGTCATTCTGAAGATAGATAAATCCACTGCCAGCAACAACATTTATTGGACTACACACATCAAAATGTATGATCACCAATAAGTTTGTTGCTCGTTCCTTATGGCCTGTGAACGGTATTTCAGTCACTTCACTTTTCGGAGGAAAGTTGCAAGTGTCAGATGATTCAAAATCAAACGACTTCAAAATCCATCATAATGGAATTTTCCATGCGGGTTTCTCCAATGTGACCAAATGCAGTGCCACACATGTGTGGTATTCTCTTTAGTCTTGTGACATTTAGCGTCAGTGTTATGGATGTATCATATTACCATCAATATTCATAACATACGTTCCATCGCTGTGGAAGCATGGCCCTTATGTTATTCATGATTCCGAACAACAATTGTTCTTTCATGAACAACACTCTTGCAACAAACATTATGCAAATAGGCTAGAGTGTACAAAACTCTAAAATGAATTATGAAAGTAAATACAGAGGTAAAGTATTATTATCAATATTCATAACATACATCTCATTCATAATGAAAGTATGGCCCTTATGTTATTCATAACATCGAACATCAAAAGTTATCTTATGAACAACCTTCTTGCAAGATACCTTATGCAAAGGGCTAGAGTGTGTAAAACTCTATAATGGATTTTGAAAATTAATACAGACAGAAATACACTGATGGAAGGTATAGTAACATTTACTATATTCCCAGCGCGTATCTAAACCTCACTCCGGCAAGTCCTTTTAGGCCGTAGTAGTTCTTGCATCGAGTTGCAACGGAATGCAATCGAGCGGGTATCTCTGTGATCAACTCACAATACCCAAGAATCAGTGATTAACAGGTTTAATCATAATTCCCAAGAACTATTTCTTTGACCAGCCTTCAACACATCAATAACTTGTATGACATTCATACATGAGCTGGATATTCCAGTCTTCACTCTATTTGCCTTTATACTTCTAACAGTTTAACTTTCAGTATTTCTTCTATCTCAGAAGAAGCATCCAACTTAAGAGTGGCGTTAGCCCCGGATTTCCTAGGCGTGAAAGTCTCACTAACACCCTTCGGACATTTCCTTTAAGTTGTTTGTTTTATTCACCTTCATCATATGACAGGCGTTCTACTGGATCCCTCTGTTATTAGTCAAATGCATAGTAAACACCTTTTACTAACAGTTTGCAAAACAAACCTTGCTTTGGATATCCCATATCTTTTAGCCTTTGTTTGTGTCTGAAAAATGATTTTCAGTTCCATGAATATCACATAGCTATCCCAAACTTTTGAAGTCCGAGTTTCATGGAAGCAAACATATTGCACTTGACCGTAACGGAATTTTAGCTTTTGGATCAAAGGACGAGAGTCTCATTATCCATAGCATTAGCGGGAGAATACTAAAAGCATGCGATAGGACAAAGTCCTTCTCGGCACTCTTGAGGACAATCCTCACATTACGTTTACCAACCGTAAAGATTTAACCAGATATTTAACAGCTAATTCAATTTTAACAGGGAAGGTGGAAATGCGAGCCATTATTCTACAACTATCATGCAAAATTCACTTAGACAAAGTTCATAATTAATTGCACTGAGAATTAAACAAGTTAATTCTATAGTGCGCTCCCACTCAAATCAATATCTCTCATAATTGATCGTGAGTGATTCAAGACCCATATTACAATTCAACGCCAAGGATGCATCCATCTCAAGTGACGAGAATTGCAATCGGTAGGCCAACTTGCCAATCACATCTCTATGTGACTCTTGTTCATCTTTCGATGCGTGTGTTCTGAGCTCATGACTTTCATGCCTGAACGTCAAGACAACCAAGTGATCTCGCTGCGAGGTCTCAACTCACCCGCCTCACACTTCCCTAATCGTTCGTACCCATGCAACCATGTGATACCCCGAAAAGTTAGGTGCCGTGACGGTGCTACACTTGGGAGAACACTAACTACTTGATATTTTTGTGAGAGATCACCCTAATAAAAGCGACTACCGCGCAATCAAGAAGGGTGCATCATAAGGGATAAACATCTCAAGCAATTCATAATAGCATGATATGGTATAGCCCTTTCTGACGGAGAAGTCTTGTATTCTTCGTCTTCGGCATTCGCGTCGGTGTTCACCTTCGCGAAGATTGCCACCACCTTGTCGATGCACCAGATAATATTGCTATCTCTATAGCTAATAAAATAAGTGCATTACTTAAGGTTGACACGCAGGTCATTAAAGTGACAATCATATGGCTCCAGCCATCATGCCGAATCATGACACGCAGGTCATGTTAACAAATTTACATCATATAGTCATCTCATACATAATCAAATTAATATGAGCACTGCTATACCACATCACATGCACATGCAAACCATCCTGCAAAACCAAGTTAGACGCCTCTAATCGGTTTATGCAAAATTTCATTTTACGTGGCTTCTAAGGTTTCAAAACAAACCGAAGCTACCAACGTCCATCATCAAGCATGATAATCCAAGTCGCTAGATTAACATTCCAGGGTGTATGAAACACGAGATAATAAAATCTCGAGCCCCATACTAAACTTCGTCATACGCGTGACCCCCGTGCAGATCACATCTGCATTGCCCTTTCGTCTGCAAAATTTCATCTTTCTTTTTAACTACGGTGGAATTCAATGAACTGTTAGCACTTCGTTGATCAATCAGGATCGCGGATTGCCAGAACATTGAAACTCCACCATACTGTTATCAAGATCAGAAATGTGCAAATTCGAGGGAAGCAACAAGAACATCGGGTAACAGACTTCATCTGCTACCCGCACAAATAATTTTCAGCAATAGATCTCATCTACTACCTAATTATATTGTGCAACACCCATACATCTCTATGTATTCTAGATCGCAACCTGCATCTACGCATAGCACGGCTCTTGATGCCACTGTTGGGGAACGCGACAGAAAACAAAAAATTTCCGACCTACGCACCAGCCTAGGATCACTATGGAGACTGCATACAAGGTTTGATCTTTTTCGTTACCGACTCGTAGCGCAGCGGAAGTAGAGTCGATGACGAACGGCGGTGCAGATCCCCGCAGCTAGGATTTACAACCTCCCAACCGCGAGGATGTACTCCCACGTCAGCTCACCGGACGGATCTCCGGGCAGCCCTTCGGGAGGCATCGGGACAGTCCCTCGGATAGTCCCACCGGACGGATCCTCGGACAGCCCTTCGGGAGGCCCCTGGACAGTCCCTCGGATAGTCCCACCGGACGGATCCTCGGACAGCCCTCCGGGAGGCCTCTGGATAGTCCTTCGGATAGTCCCACCGGACGGATCCTCGGACAGCCCTCCGGGAGGCCTCACGGACAGCCCTTCGGGCGGGTCACTCGGACAGCCCTTCGGGAGGACACCCGAAACTCAAACTGTAACTCGGACAGCCCTTCGGGAGGCACTCTCGAACTAAGACCGAAACTACGATCTCTCTACAGAGTTGCACACATACGGTGTCATCTATCCGGCAGGGCTTCGCCGTCCAGAACTAGTTCCCACCGGAACCCAGACAGCCTTTCGGCTCTACGAAACTATTTCGCTGGGAGGGAGAGAGAAGCCAGAAATGTCATGGCATGTGTATGTGAGAGCAAGGATGAAGCATATGGGGCTGCCTCCTCCCCTCTATTTATAGGAAAAACAAGGGGTAGGATGGGCATATCCAAAATGCCATGTCATCCCAAAATATCTTGGGAAGATATTTATGGAAAGCCAACTTCCAACCATATCCATAAATCTGATTTCACTATTCACGACGACATTTTTCAGCGTCCGGTCGAACTGAAAATATTTATATGGGCTTAGAACAATTCCAGTACCCACTAAAATAAGTTTCAATGCGATCCGGAACAATTCCGGTTTAGTGATTTTCATCTGCGAAAAGCATCTGAAGCGGTTCCGGCAGCTCCGGAACATTTCCGGTTTTCATCCCGGAAAATTCCAGAAAGTTTCCAGAACGATTCTGGCACCCTCCAAGAATTATCAGGCATGTGCCGAAACCAATCTGACTTTATGGTATCCTCTGAAACAACTTTTCAGTTTTACCGGAACTATTCCGATATCCTCTCCGGAACGTTTCCGTTTCGTCCGAAACTTTTTCGGTGAATTTCTCTCAGACTCCCCGTCTAGTATTCAGCAGATAGATGACCCTTAAGCGTGTGACCCTATAGGTTCGGTGAAGTATAGACATGACCCGGAACACTTTCCGATCAATGATCAACATCGGAGCCGTGGACACCCATATTGACCCCTATACCCACACGAATGAATATTCGAGTGAACCTCCAGTTGCCGTGTGCTATTCCTGTTGCTTCGCGATATGTTACAAATACCCGAGGTGAGAAAACATCGGCATCCTCGTGGATCAACACTTGTCCACAATGCCAGTTACCTCGTTACCGGTTTTGTTCTCTTTTCTCGTTTCTGTGTTCCGGCATCCCTGTGATCAAATCACACTTGTGTCTGGCCAGACGATGATGGATACCGTAACACCGAGTGGGCCCAGAGATATCTCTCCATCGTCGGAGGAGCAAATCCCAATCTTGAGCTATCAAGTTACTTAACATACTTTTCCATGAACCCGTAAGCCGCCGTAATAGCCACCCATTTACGGATGACGTTTAACAAACCCCAAAGTTCATGAAGCAAGCATGAAGAAACTCGACACTCTCATGGTCTAAGGAATTATGCAAACATTAACTTCTCTGTGTTGTTAACCATTAACTTATGACGAATGAATCTCATAGCATAACATCAATCGGGTCGATTCAACACAAGGGTTCTACTAACATTGTGCCCACAAAGTTGCCGACATAGTCATGCCCATGATCAGGAAAACAGAACCATCATGCAACACTTGAGCTAGTCTTAGAGGCCAGACTAGGAATACATTTTACCGTTTATTATTCCACACGTGCATATGAGTCTTCCTTCAAGCCTCGTGGTTATTGCAGACTCGAGAACCATAGCAGTTATAGCATGGAACATAAACATAATTATGAGCACGGAGATAAATAATAACTTTTATCATTGCCTCTTGGGCATATCTCCTACACCAAGGTGATCCAGGATTGGAACACTGGGCCGCAGTCAAGGGTATTCTTAAGTACCTCAGAAGGACCAAGGATTTACTCCTTGTGTACGGAGGTGATGAAGAGCTCATTGTAAGTTGTTACACTGATGCAGGCTTCATGTCTGACCCAGATGACTTCAAATCTCAATCTGGCTATGTTTTCATATTGAACGGCGGCGCAGTTGATTGGAAAAGTTCCAAACAAAAGACTGTGGCGGATTCTACGACGGAGGCGGAATATGTTGCTGCTTCAGAAGCCTCCAAGAAAGCTGTCGGTATCAAGCAATTTCTTGAAGACCTTGGTGTGGTTCCAAGTGCTGTGGACCCGGTGGAGATCTATTGTGATAATAGTGGCGCCGTGGCTCAGGCAAGGGAACCATGTTCGCACCATAAGACAATGCATATTCAACGCAAATATAAACTCATTCGACATCATGTCGAAGAAGGTTTAGTGAAAGTACGCAAAGTTCACACGGATCTGAATGTGTCAGACCCGATGACGAAGCCTCTACCACGAGCAAAGCATGAGCAACACCGGATTGCCATTGGTGTTAGGGAAGCCATGTAACTAGATTATGACTCTAGTGCAAGTGGGAGACTGTAGGAGATATGCCCTAGAGGCAGTAATATCAGTTACTTTTGTATCTCCAAGTTTGTAATGAATGTTTATGATCCATGCTATAACTGCAATGATTCTCGAGTCTGCAAATTAAACGAGGCTTGGAGGGAAACTCATGTGCACGTGTGGTATAATAAACAGTAAAATGTATTCCTAGTCTTGCCTCTAAGACTGGCTCAAGTATTGCATGATGATCCTGTTTTCCTGATCATGGGCATGGCTATGCCGGCAATTTTGAGGGCACGATGTTGGTAGAACACTTGTGTTGAATCGACCCAATATTGATGTTATACTATGAGATATATTCGTCACTAGTTAATGGTTAAATAACACAAAGATGGTTAATGTTTGCATGATTCCTTAGACCATGAGAGTATCGAGTTTCTTCATGCTTGCTTCATGAACTTTGGGGTTTGTTAAACGTCATCCGTAAAAGGGTGGCTATTACGGCTGCTTACGGGTTCATGGAAAAGTATGTCAAGTAACTTGATAGCTCAAGATTGGGATTTGCTCCTCCAACGATGGAGAGATATCTCTGGGCCCTCTCGGTGTTACGGTATCCATCATCGTCTGGCCAGACACTTGTGATTTGATCACGGGGATGCCGGAACACGGGAACGAGAAAAGAGAACAATACCGGCAACGAGGTAACTGGCATTGTGGACAAGTTGTTGATCCACGAGGATGCCTACATGTCTCACCTCGGGTTATTGTAACATATCGCGAAGCAACAGGAATAGCATACGGCAACTGGAGGTTCACTCGAATATTTATTCGTGTGGGTATAGGGATCGATATGGGTGTCCACGGCTCCGATGTTGATCATTGATCGGAAGGGGTTCCGGGTCATGTCTATGCTTCACCGAACCTATAGGGTCACACGCTTAAGGGTCATCTATCTATTGAATACTAGACAGGGAGTCTGAGAGAAAAACACCGAAAAAGTTTCGGACACCGGAAAAGTTTCGGACAGCGGAAAAGTTCCGCAGAGAGAGGTCACCGGATGAATTTCGGTGAAACTAGAAAAGTTGTTTCAGGGGATTCCATAAAGTCAAATTGGTCTTGGCACATGCCTGATAATTCTTAGAGGGTGCCAGAATCGTTCTGGAAACTTTTTGGAATTTTCTGGAATGAAAACCGGAAATGTTCCGGAGCTGCCGAAACCGCTTCAGATGCTTTTCGCAGATGAAATCACTAAACCGGAATTGTTCCGGCTCGCGTTGAAAATTATTTTGGTGGGTACTAGAATTGTTCTAAGCCCACATGAATATTTTCAGTTCGATCAGACGCTGAAAAATGTCGTCGTGAATAGTGAAAGTGCTTTTTGGATTTTTGTGGAAAACACCTTTTTGGATATTTCCAAAAAGGTTTCTAGAAGGCCTTGGGGGCCAAGGCAGCCCCTCATGGGGGTCCCCCAAGGGTGTGGCCGGCCAAGAATGGGTGGGGCACCATGGTGCTCCACATGGCACTCCCATATGGCATATTCCTTTTAGGAAAGGGATATTCCATGGGCATTTTGGGGTTTTTTGTATGACAACTTTACCCCTTGGCTAGCCTATAAATAGAGGTGAGTGGGCAGCCCACTTCCTCATCCTTGTGCTCTCATACACATGCTATGCTTTGCTAGCTCTCTCTTCTCCCTCACACGAAAAGAGTTTTTCGTAGAGCCGAAAGGCTGTCTGGGTTCCGGCAGGAACTAGTTCTGGACGGCGAAGCCCTGCCGGATAGTTGACACCGTATGTGTGCAACCCCGTAGAGAGGTCGTAGTTTCGATCTTTTGCCCGAAGGGCTGTTCGAGTTACCGTTCGAGTTTCCGGCGTCCTCCCGAAGGGCTGTCCGGGTAACTGTTCGGGTTCCGTGGGTCCTCCCGAAGGGCTGTCCGCGACATTGTCCGGGGGACTGTCCGACCGCCTCCCGAAGGGCTGTCCGACGAGGGAGTACATTCTCGCGGTTGGGAGGTTGTAAAATCCTAGCTGCGGGAATCTGCACCAACGATCTCCACCGACTCTTCTTCCGCTGCGCTACGAGTCGGTACGGATCAGATCAAACCTTGTATGCAATCTCCATAGTGATCCTGGGCGTGCTCGCTATACCGAAATTTTTTGTTTTCTGTCGCGTTCCCCATCAGTTTCTTCACGGGAGGGGCAACTGCTTTGCCACTCTTCTTGGAGTTACCCTTCTTACCCTTGCCATTCTTCTTGAAACTAGTGGTTTTATTGACCATCAACACTTGATGCTCCTTCTGAATCTCAGACTCAGCGACTTTCAACATCGCAAACAGCTCGGCGACTGACTTGTTCATCCCGTGCATGTTATAGTTCAACACGAAGCTCTTGTAGCTAGGTGGCAATGATTGAAGAACTTTGTCAGTGATCGCCTCTGCCGGAAGGGGCATCCCCAATTCAGCCAGACGGGTGGAATACCCAGACATTTTAAGTATGTGTTCACCGACAGACCCGTTCTCCTCCATCTTGCAAGCATAGAACTTATCGGAGGTCTCATACCTCTCGATCCGGGCATTCTTCTGAAAGATAAACTTCAACTCTAGGAACATATCATATGCTCCATGACATTCAAAACATCTTTGAAGTCCCAGTTCTAAGCCATACAACATTGCACATTGAACCATTGAGTAATCATCAGAACGTGCCTGCCAGGCGTTCGCAACGTCTGGAGACTCTACTGGAGCGGGTGGATCACCAAGCGGTGCATCAAGGACATAAGCCTTTTGGGAAGCCGTAAGGATAATCCTTAGATTACGGGCCCAGTCCACAAAGTTACTTCCATCATCTTTCAACTTAGCTTTCTCTAGGAACGCATTAAAATTCAGGGGTGCTACTGCGCGAGCCATTGATCTACAACATAAATTTTGCAAAGACAACTTAGACTATTGTTCAAGATAATGAGTTTAGTTAATCATATTACTTAAAAAACTCCCACTCAAATTGACATCCCTCCGGTCATTCGAGTGTCACATGATCCAATTTCACCAACTCAAGTCCGATCATCACGTGAGATGAGGTGGTTTCATTGGTGAACATCTTCATGTTGATCATATCTACTATATGACTCATGTTCGACCTTTCGGTCTCTTTGTTCCGAGGCCATGTCTGTACATGCTAGGCTCGTCAAGTTTAACCCGAGTGTTCCGCTTGTGCAACACTGGCTTGCACCCGTTGTATGCGAACGTAGAGTCTATCACACCCGATCATCACGTGGTGTCTCGAAACGACGAACTTTCGCAACGGTGCACACTCGGGGAGAACACAATTTTATCTTATAATGCTACCGTCGTCCTAACAAAAATAAGATGCATAAAAGGATTAACATCACATGCAAATCATAAGTGACATGATATGGCCATGAACTTGTGCTTTTGATCTCCATCTCCAAAGCACCGGCATGATCTCCATCGTCACCGGCATGACACCATGATCTCCATCATCTTGATCTCCATCAACGTGTCGCCATGAGGTTGTCGCGCCAACTGTTGCTTCTACGACTATTGCTAACTCATAGCGATAAAGTAAAGCAAAACGGCGAAAATAAATTAAAGACAACCCTATGGCTCCTGCCGGTTGCCGTACTCATCGACATGCAAGTCGTGATATTCTATACAATACATGATCATCTCATACATAACATATATCTTATCATGTAATTGGCCATATCATATCACAACATACCCTGCAAAAACAAGTTGGACGTCCTCTAATTGTTGTTGCATGTTTTACGTGGCTGCTACGGGTATCTAGCAAGAACGATTCTTACCTACGCAAAAACCACAACGGTGATACGCAAATTGCTATTCAACCTTCTCAAGGACCGCCTTTGTCAAATCCGATCCAACTAAAGTAGGAGAGACAGACACCCGCCAGCCATCTTTATGTAACAAGGTTACATGTCAGTTGATGGAACCGGTCTCTCGTAAGCGTACGAGTAATGTTGGTCCGGGCCGCTTCATCCCACAATACCGCTAATCAAGAAAAGACCAAGGGAGGAAGCAATCTGAGCATCAACGCCCACAAACTCCTTTGTGTTCTACTCGTGATCTCATCTACACATAGACCTAGCTCATGATGCCACTGTTGGGGAACGTTGCATGGGAAACAAAAAATTTCCTACGCTTCACCAAGATCAATCTAGGAGATGAGCATCTACGAGAGGAGAGATCGGATCCACATAACCTTGTAGATCGCTAAGCGGAAGCGTTAAGAAATGCGGTTGATGTAGTCGAACGTCTTCGCGATCCAAATCGCAAGTCGTCCCGCGATCCAATCACGATCTAGGGCCGAACGGACGGCACCTCCGCGTTCAACACATGTACAGCTTGATGACGCCTTCACCTCCTCGATCCAGCGAGCGATGGTGAAGTAGTAGATGAGTTCCGACAGCACGACGGCGTGGTGACGGTGGTGGTGAAGAACAATCTCCGCAGGGCTTCGCCAAGCACAACGGAAACTATGACGGAGGATAAACTAGAGGGGACGGGGTTGCCGGCACACGGCTTGGGGAATACTTGATGTGTTCCGGGTGCTAGCCCTGCCCCTCTATTTATATGTTGAGCCCTGGGGTCGAAACTTGGAGAAAGAGCCTCCTCAAAGTCGGTTTGGCCCGCAAGGCAAGAGTCCTCCTCGGACTCCACGACCAGACGCCAGGGTCCCTGGCGTCTGGCCCCTGGCCTTCGCAAAACTCCTTTTTGCACCTTCCTAAAGCCTCGTGGGCTTTACCCCTTGGCCCAAATAAAGTGTTCTCGTACCCGAACATTTCGGGGAACATCCGAAACCCCTTCCGGTGAATTACGGAACCCTTCCGGAGAACAAACACTATTATCCCATATATCAATCTTTACCTCCGGACTATTCCGGAGTTCCTCGTCATGTTCGGGATCTCATCCGGGACTCCGAACAACTTTTGGTCACCAACATAATAACTCAACTATACTTATATCGTCACCAAACGTTAAGTGTGTAGACCGTGCGGGTTCGAGAACTATGTAGACATGACCGAGACACCTCTACGGTCAATAACCAATAGTGGGACTTGGATGCTCATATTGGCTCCTACATATTCTACGAAGATCTTTATCGGTTGAACCTCTATGTCAAGGATTCAGTTAATCCCGTATGCTGTTCCATCTGTCCATCGGTATGTTACTTGCCCGAGATTCGATCGTCGGTATCTCCATACCTAGTTCAATATCGTTACCGACAAGTCTCTTTACTCATTCCGTAATACAAGATCCCGTGACTAACACTTTAGTAACATTGCTTGCAAGGCTTATTTTGATGTTGTATTACCGAGTGGGCCCCGAGATACCTCTCCGTCTTACGGAGTAACAAATCCCAGTCTCGATCCATGCCAACTCAACAGACACCTTCAGAGATACCTGTAGAGCATCTTTATAGTCACCCAGTTACGTTGTGATGTTTGATACACACAAGGTATTCCTCCAGTGTCAGTGAGTTGCATGATCTCATGGTCATAGGAACAGATACTTGGCATGCAGAAAACAATAGCAATAAACTGACACGATCATATGCTACGTTTATAGTTTGGGTCTTGTCCATCACATCATTCTCCTAATGATGTGATCCCGTTATCAAATGACATCTCATGTCTATGGCTAGGAAACTTTGACCATCTTTGATCAACAAGCTAGTCTACTAGAGGCATACTAGGGACACAGTGTTGTCTATGTATCCACACATGTAATTGAGTTTCCAATCAATACAATTATAGCATGGATAATAAACGATTATCATGAACAAGGAAATATAATAATAATTACTTTTATTATTGCCTCTAGGGCATATTTCCAACACCCCTAGGAGCTTCTACTCGGGCCATTCAGCGCCGCTTAGCCCTCGTGGCGCTCGCGCGCGCCGCCTAGCGGGCCGGCCCAGCAGCTACTTCAAAAAGCCGACGCTAAAAGAAGAACTATCCTTCGAAACTAAAAGCAGACGCGAGTGCTGGGATTCGAACCCAGCAGCTAATTTCCTGTATTTATTTATTCTATGTTAAAATAATTAGGGACTACAAAAAGTTCAGAAAAATTCAAAAATATGCGAATTGCTAAATATAGTTCTTGAATTCGAAATATTCACGATTAAGAAAAATTGAAGAAAAACATGAAATACTAATGAACATTTTTACTTTTATGATAATTTTCTATGTGCAGTTTTTTAACCTTTCTAAACAATTTTTAATACTCGATGAACAAATTTTTAATTCAACTAACAAAGTTTGAATTTGATGAACATTTTTCGAAAACTGTGAACAAAAATAGAATTTGATAAACATTTTAAGTTGAATGAACAAAAAAATGAATTCAATGAACATTTTTGAACTGTTGAACATTATTTTTACATGGTTGATAAATTTTAAAATTGGATGAACAAAAAAATATTCACCAATGTTATAAGAAAAATCACAAAAATTTGACAAAAGTAAAGAAGAAAAAATTAGAAAGAAAAAATGAAAAGTAAGAAAGAAAAACGAAAGGAAAAAAATGAAAAGGACAAGAACAAAAACCGATAGAAAAAATATTAGAAATCGGTTTTCTATCTAGAACCTTCCTAGAACCAGTGAGGAAAAACCATAAATCAGCTGGCCCATGCGCTGGATCCGGAGCTAGGGGTGCATGCTAAATCGCTAGCGCGTGACTTACCCGCTATATAGGAGCTGCCGCTCCTATACGGTGCAGTACGAGCACGGAGGAGAGGCGGGACGCACCCCTGGGAGCTCCTACTCGACGCATTCAGCGCCGCTTAGCCCTCCTGGCGCTCGCGCGCGCCGCCTAGCGGGCCGGCCCAGCAGCTACTTCAAAAAGCAGACGCTAAAAGAAGAACTATCCTCCGAAACTAAAAGTAGACGCGAGAGCTGGGATTCGAACATGTTAACCATGGTAGTCTCAGCACAACAACCACTGCGCCAAGACGACTCTACATGTGTTCAACTAATCCGAAAACAACTCTATTTAATACTTTTATTGGTGCAACACTAACATATACGCATTTTGTACCCATATAAAGAACTCCTGACCTGCACTACCTACATGTGTTCAACTAACCACTAGGGCGTGTCTTTGCAACCGACAAAATGCAGCGCTAACAGTTGAAAAACTTTCATAGCCGCTCACATATGATTTTCTTTAAGAAAAATAAAACTCCACAAATTTCGGAAAAAGTTCATGAACATGCATAAAAACGTCGCCCTATTCAAGAAAAGTCCAATGATTTTAAAAAGAGTTCATCAATTTTAAAAAATAGTTCACAAAAATTGAAAAATGTTCATCAAAAATTTGAAAAAAAGTTCACCAATTTGAAAAAGTTCATCAATTTTGAAATAAGTTCAAAAATCTGAAAAATGTTCATGAATTTTGGAAAATAGTTCATCCAATTTGAAGAAAATTTCATCCAATTTGAAAAAAGTTCATTGAATTTGAAAAGAATTTATAGATTTTGAAAAAGAAGTTCAGCAAATTTAGAAAAAATTCATTGAATTTGAAACAAAATCATCAATTTTTAAAAATAGTTCACGAAAAATAGAAAAAGTTCATAGATTTGAAAAGAAAAGTTCATCAAATCTGAAAAAAACATCATCAAATTTGAAAAGTTCACGTATTTAAGAAAAAAACGAAATCGATGAGTGAAAGAAACCAGGAAGAAGAAGAAAAGAAAAGATACAAAACGAAAAATGGAAAAAAGAAAAACAGAAAAAGAAAGAAAAAAAAGGAGCAGGAACGAATAAATGAAAGAAAGAGTTCAATCCTATCAGATCCTGTTGTGTGGCGTGGTGGTTATACTATAGAACATCAATGCGTCAGGTATGTGTTTGGAGTCGCAACGATGGCGCCCTTATTATTTGGGGACTGCTAGGCGTCCACCGGTGGATCCGTATTAGTTATCCATCACCCGACTAGTCGTCCGATGTACGCGCGCGCAGCCGTCCGATGTACGCGCGCGGTCGCCTCCCCCGACCAAATACATCCTGAAACAACGTTCCAGTTGCAGAAACAAGCTCGTTGTTCCGGCCCCGACATCGAGCGGTTCTTCACTTTTGCAACATAGGTAATGTTGTGGAAACATTTGCATCAGAGGTCGTGCCGCAAAACTTTTGTAACAAAGGTCATGTTGCAGAAAACTTTTGCAACATAGGTCAGGTTGCATAATTTTTTCTCTACATCTTTTTGCAACATATGTACTGTTGCGGAAGAAACTTTTGCAATAAAGGTCATGTTGCAGAAAACTTTTGCAACATAGGTCTGTTTGTAGAATTTTTATTTCTTCGTATTTTTGCAACATATGTACTGTTGCGGAAGAAACTTTTGCAATAAAGGTCATGTTGCAGAAAACTTTTGCAACATAGGTCTGTTTGTAGAATTTTTATTTCTTCGTATTTTTGCAACATATGTACTGTTGCGGAAGAAACTTTTGCAACAAAGGTCATGTTGCAGAAAACTTTTGTAACATAGGCCAGGTTGTAAAAAAAATCATTTTTGGCGATCAAGCAATCCAACGGCTGCGCGGGTGGCGGAGCTCTCCGCGCGATCAGCCGGTAGAGTTTTTTTCGCGGAATAAAGTACACCGTAACAGGTCGGCCCAGTGCGGGGCGCTGCAGGCGCCCGTTTGCAGAATACATGTTAACGGGCGCCCGCAGCGTTAAATAGGATTTGCCCGCACTCCTCGTGCCCGTTTGTGCCGGGCCATGTTCGAGCGCTCTGTTTTTTTAATTTATTTTTAATTTTTTGTTTTCTCTTTTAATTTTTGTATTTAAATAACTAGGTATAAAAAAAAGTCCGGAGAATTTAAAAAATGTGCATTTTGAACAAAAGATTACGAAATCTTCAAATAGTTGCGTATCCAAAAAATGTTCAAGATTTGAAGAAAAATGTTCATGAAATTAAAAACGTTCATGATTTAAAAAAATGTTCAGAATTTTAAAAAACATTCACGGTTTCAGAGAATGTTCCTGAATTTGTAAAACATGTTCATGATTATAAAAAATGTTCACGATTTCTAACAAAATATTAACGAATTCTAAAAAAATTCAAGGCTCCAGAGAATGTTCGCGAATTTTAAGAAGTGACTAGTTTGAAAATTTGTTCTTGAATGTCAAAAGCTGTTCACGAATTTGTAGGAAAATTACGATTTCAGAAAAATCTTCGTGAATTTAAATTTTCGAAAAATAATTATGATTTTAAAAATGTTCAAGAATTTAAAATATTTTCTAAAATTAAAAAACAAATAAAAAAATAAAAAAATGAAAGTAGAAAAGAAGAAACGTAAAAGAAAAAAACGAAACAAGAAAAAGGAAGAACAAATCGAAATAAAACATAAAGAAAACAAAAATGGGAAGGATCTAGAACATGGGCTGCCCCACGCGCGTGAGAGGCACACCCTCTTTTTTCTATATTTCTTACGTTTTCTGTTTTTGTTTTTTGCTTTATTTTTGCACTTTTTTATACTTTCAAATATTGTAAATATATGTACTACAAAAATATTTGAAAAATGTTGGACTAGTATTTAAAAAATGTTGAACAAATATACGGAAAATGTTGAACATGTGTAGAAAAATTATTGATAATGTATTATTGTTGAAATGATGAATTATTTTATCATGTATATAAAAATATTAATCAAGCATTGAAAAAATATTTCGACGGGCAAGAGGGTTGTCAAGTCCTTGTACTCGTTAATTGTAAGGATTAAAGTTTGATAGAGTAGGATAAATAAAAAATAAATAAATAATAACAAATATTTTTGTATATTACCCGGAGGCCATAGCGTTCACTAGAGGCATCTCTCTCATGAGCATAGTAGTGATGGATGCACAAATTATTGTTGGACAATTGATAGAAAATAAAATAATTATGCGATATTCATGGCTTGGTATATATATAGGCATTATGTCCGTGATGAGTAGACTGACACGATTCTGCATCTACTATTATTATTCCATCAATCGACCGCTATCCAGCATGCATTTATGGTATTAAAGTTCATGATAAACAGAGTAATGTTTTAACCAAGATGACATAATGTAGACAAAGTAAGACAAACAATATGTTCAGACTTCGTCGTTTTCTCCTTAGTAGAAACAATACAAATATGTGCCTCGCTACCCCTTGTGTCACGAGGCGAGGACACCGCAAAATTGAACCTACTACTATGCACCACTCCCTCTGATGATCTATTAATGTACTTGGCCAAAGCAAACTTATAGATCAGAAAGCATACATAGCTATATGAAATCACACATAATAAATCTTAGATTTGATCAATTACCTTCAACGAATAATCTAAACATAAAGTCGCAATTCATTGGATCACAACAAACATACGCAAAAATTACATCGAATAGGTCTTCGAAGAGATCATCGTATTGAAAATCAAACGAGAGAGAGAGAGAGACATCTAACTACAGTTATGGACCCATAGGTCATGCAGGAACTACTCACGCATCATGTGGGAGGCAGCAAGGTTGATGAAGATGGCCGCCGTGATGGATTCCCCTCTGGCAGAGTACTGGAAAAGGCCTCCGGATGATATCATGGCGGAAAAGGTGTTTTGGATGCTCCCCTAGGGTTTTTAGGATATTAGGGGTATAGAACGAAGAGCAGTCGAGGGGACCCACGAGGGAGCCACAAGGGGGGAGGGCGCACCCCCTGGCCTTGTGGCTGCCTCGTGCAGCGTCTGGTCTCCCTCTGACGCTCCCAGGTCTTGTTTTGGTCCAGAAACAATTAACAAAAAGTTTCGTCACGTTTGGACTACGTCTGGTGCTCATTTTCTATAAAACAAAAAAACAAGCAGAAAACAGCAACTGGCACTGGGCACTGAGTTAATAGGCGAAAGGATCGATATGGTCGACTAGAGGGGGGTGAACAGGCAACTAGCAATTTTTAGCTTCTTTTCAACAAGTTAGGCTTAACAATAAAATAGGTTGTCTAGAAATGCAACTAGGTGGACAACCTATATGATTAGCACAATAACAACAACAATAGCAAGCAGAAGATGCACACACATTAATATTTGCACAAAGTAAAGGTAAGAAGTAACCACAAGTGGAGACGATGGAGACGAGGATGTGTTACCGAAGTTCCCTCCTTTTAAGGGGAGGTACGTCTCCGTTGGAGCGGTGTGGAGGCACGATGCTCCCCAAGAAGCCACTAGGGCCACCGTATTCTCCTCACGCCCCCGCATAATGCAAGATGTCGTGATTCCACTAGTGGTGCCTGACACGTCTCCAACGTATCTATAATTTTTAATTGTTCCATGCTATTATATTACCATTCTAGGATACTTTTTAAGCATTTACGTGTTGTTTTATATTATTTTTGATCACTAACCTATTAACCCAGTGCCAAGTGCCAGTTACTGTTTTCTGCATGTTTTTGGCCTTTTAGGAATACTGTACCAAACGAAGTCCAAATACCCCGAAACTTTTTGATGATTTTTTCTGGACAAAAATAAGACCTGTAAGCTTCGGAGGAAGACCGGAGGGCACATGAGGTGCCCCTAAGCCAACAGGGCGCGCCTAGGGGGTGGTCGCGCCCTGATGGCTTGGGGCCACCTCTCAGCTCCTCTGGCCCGGATCTCTTCACTATACATTCTCATATATCCCAAAAATCCTAGAGAGCTTCCCGAAACACTATTTCCGTCGCCACAAGTCTCTGTTCTGCCGTGTGCCCATCTAGAGCCCTGTTCCAGTGCCCTGCCGGAGGGGGGGTCGGTCACGGAGGGCCTCTACATCAACCTTGCTGCTCCCATGGTGATGTGTGAGTAGTTCACCACAGACCTATGGGTCTGTAGTTAGTACCTAGATGGCTATCTCTCTCTCTATGTTCTTCATTGTCAAGATCACCGCGATTCCCGTGAAGATCTATCTTATGTAATCAATCTTTGCGATGTGTTTGTTGGGATCCGATGAATTGTGGGTTTATGTTCAGATTATTCATGAAAATATACTGAATCCTTGTTGGTTATTTATATGCATGATTGTTATAGCTTCGTAATGCTCTCCGATCTATCGGTTTGGGTTGGCCAACTAGATTGATTTATCTTCAAGTGGGAGTGGTGCGTTGTAGTGGGTTCAATCTTGCGGTGCTCAATCCCAGTGACAGAAAGGGACATGACACGTAATGTATTGCTGACACTAAGGGTAAAACGATGGGGTTCATTCATATTAATGGGATTTACTTTGTCTACATCATGTCATCATCCTCCAAGCATTAATTTGTTTTTACTTAATATTCTAGATGCATGCTGGATAGCGGTCGATGGGTGGAGTAATAGTAGTAGATGCAGGCAGGAGTCGGTCTACTTGTTCATGGACGTGATGCCTATATACATGATCATTGTCGTGAATAAATATTGCATGACTATGCACTTTTCCATCAATTGCCCAACAGTAATTCGTTTACCCACCGTATGCTTTCTTTGAGAGAGAAGTCTCTAGCGAAAACTATGGCCTCGGGGTCTCCTCATAAATATATTTACAAAAACTATAAATACCTTGTTGCCATTATTTACTTTCTTTTTATTTTAAATTTATATTTATCAAATTATCTATCTATCACTACTTTTCGCTTGCAAGTAACGAGTTCAAGGGGATTGACAACCCTCTTGCCCGCGTTGGGTGCAAGTGTGTGCTCTTTTCTGTGTATGCGCTGAAGACAGGGAAATTGCGTGGTCCTTCTATTGGTTCGATAACCTTGGTCCTCACTGAGGTAAATACTTACCTCTATTGTGTTGCATCATGTGGGATCGAGAAGGGACGTCTAGAGGGGGTGAATAGACTACTTGGCAAAATAAAAACCTAACATTTTCCCAATTTTAATGGTTGACAGATTTTAGCAATTCTAACAAGTCTAGCACACCCTACACATGCAAGTCAATGAGTATAGAAGCGGAAAGTAAATCCAAGCATATGTAAGAAGGGGGAAGGGATAGGAGGATCAAACGCAATGGGGGACACGAAGATTTTTCCCGTGGTTCCGATAGGTGGTGCTATCGTACGTCCACGTTGATGGAGACTTCAACCCACGGAGGGTAGTAGTTGCGAGAGTCCACGGAGGGCTCCACCCATAAGGGTCCACAAAGTAGCAACCTCGTCTATTCCATCACGACTTACGTCCACAAAGGAGTAGCCTCACTCGGGGTAGATCTTCACGAAGTAGGCGATCTTCTTGCCCTTACAAACTTCTTGGTTCAACTCCACACACGAAGACGGAGGCTCCCAAGCGACACCTAATCAATCTAGGAGACACCACTCTCCAAATGGTAATAGATGTGGTAACAATGATGAACTCCTTGCTCTTGTGCTTCAAAAGATGGTTGCCTCAACACACAATCACCCTCTCACAGATTTGGCTTGGTAGAAGAGGTAGATTGGGTGGAAAGCAACTTGGGGAGGCTATAAATCAAGATTCATGTTAGTGCATCTAGTGCCCCTTAGTGATTTTGGTGTATTGAAGACTTATAGGTTAAGAGACTAATGCGTTTGTAAGTGTACACGGGCTCTATAAGTCGCTGAGGAGTTTGATACATACGGAGATTATCGACCCCTAAAAATGTATGTCTTCAACTGAAGACTTTGGTGAAGACTTTGCTGAAGACTCTGGTATTCCCTGAAGACTTTGAAAAAGAAGAAGTTGGTGTGACCTTGAAGATATGAACGAGGACTATGAAGCGTGAAGACTTTTGTTTTCGTAGTTTCATTTCCTTAATTTGAGTCATAGGAAACACCGTACTGTTAAAGGGGGCTGAGGTAATACTAAGGAAAATTTCCAACTGATGCTCAACTCAAAAGCCTCAACCTAACCAATCCTTCGAGTGAAGCCTTTGGAAACCTCTTGCAGTTCAGTCAAGTTCTTCAGTGACAGAGACGATGATCTTCTGGTCTCTGAGGAAATTGGTCTGACTGAGGAGTTAGGATTTCGCCAGTGCGAATTGCCTACAAGTGAGGAATATGATAAGCCTGAGGACTTTCATGGTTCGAAATTCTGATCGTTGCTGTGCTAAGTGCCAGATGTCCCCAATCATCCTATCCACATAACGGTCATATCATTGGGGGCATTTATGTCTTGTCATGTCAGGTTGCTCCCTGGCTATAAATAGCCACCCCCCACAACCACTAGCTGGTTGGCTGCTCCGAGAGAGAACTGACACTTGTCATTTGAGAGCATCCCATTCCTCGAGGACTTTGAGAGAAAATCATCAGTGAGGAAAAAACCCAAACCAAACCACCAAACCCAAAGTGATTGAGCATCACTGAAGAAATTGTTCCTGTGTGGAACCGACGCTTGTTACCTTTGAAGACTGTGTATCTTCCAGACGGTTAGGCGTCATGGTCTAGTGCATCCTGCAGTCAATTGGGGATCACGAAGTGACCTTGGTCTAGAGCATCCAGCAGTCAATTGTGGATCGCCGGGTGACCAGTTTGTGAGGGTTTTGGAAGTCTACCCTGAAGACTTACCACGAGTGTTGGGCGAGGTCTGTGTGACCTTAGCTCAAGGAGAATACGGTAAGGACTGTGTGTCCTGGGACTGTGTGTTCTCTGGTTTAAATACCAGGCCGCTCCAAACCAGACGTACGACTATCACAGCAGTTGGAACTGGGTCATCAAATCATTGTCTTCATCGAGCTTCCTGGTTCTATTTCCTCAACCCTTTCATTTCCTCATATATGTGTTGATGAAATTGATCGTTACTGTTTGAAGAATTTGACTGAAGACTTTCTCAATTTCCTCACCTAAAATTCTTCAAGTTACCTTGCTCCTCACCTACTTATCATGTATCACGCTACCTGTAATCTGTGCATGCTTTATTTCATCATGATGACTATGCTACTGCTATGTTTCGCATGCACCTAAGTACTTATTCCGCTGCTAGTTGTTCATCACATTTCAAATTCCTCAAGTTGAAATACCTCAGTGATGAATTTGTAAAAATCGCCTATTCACCCCCCTCTAGTCGATATAACGCACTTTCAATTGGTATCAGAGCAAGGTACTCCCTTGTTCTGTGTGATTTTGGTTTAACCGCCTGGAGTTCTAGTTATGTCGACTGCAGGTATGATCAAGGTTTCCGCAGGCTGTCCTACCTTCGATGGGACGGACTACCCCTACTGGAAGAACAAGATGCGCATGAATCTTGAGGCTATTGACAACGATCTCTGGTACGTTGTGGAAAATGGTGTTCCCCGCACATCTCCGACTGTTACTGCTGGTGATGCGAAGAAATTAAAGCAACTCGATTCTCAAGCGAAGAATATCATCTGTGGCCATCTGAGCAAAGGTCAGTATGGCAGAGTGAGTGCTTTGGAGACTGCTAAGCTTATCTGGGATAGGCTGTCCAAAGTCAACGAAGGTGTTTCCACTCAACGTGACTCTCGTGTTGATGTTCTTCGCAATCTCTTCAACCGCTTCAAAAGACTCGACAATGAGAATGTTCAGCAAACTTTTGATCGCCTCACTGATATCTCCAACGAGCTTCAAGCACTGGGTGCCACGGATATCACTGACCACGAGGTGGTGAAGAAACTGCTAAGATCTCTTGATTCCTCATTCGATACACTGGCTTTGATGATTCAAGAACGTGGAGACTACAAGTCACTTGATCCTGCTGATATACTTGAGAGACTCAATACTCATGAATTCCAACAGGCTGAGAAGAGAGACCTCTACGGACCAAGCTATGGAAGATCTCGTGCTCTGAAGGCAAAAGCAATTTCCTCATCCGAAGACGAAGATTCTGATAGTAGCATTGGTGATCCTGAAGAACTGAGTCAGGAGCTGGCAATGCTCGTGAGGAAATTCCAGAAGTTCTCAAGGAGAGGCCAATTTGGAAAGTCATCAAAAATTGGTTTGAGGAAATCAGATTCCTCAAGCGACTACAAGAAGAGAACTTGTCACAAATGTAAGAAATCTGGTCACTTTATCTCTGACTGTCCTCTCTGGGAAAAAGAATCAAAGAAGAAGAAATACAAGGACTACAGTTCTGATGACTCGAAGAAAAAGAAGAAATCTTCAAAGTCCTCAACTTCAAAGTCTTCATCTGCAAAGTCCTCATCGCACAAGAAGAAAGGTTCCAGAAAGGCTCGGGCTTTCATTGGCATGGAAATGGACTCCGAAGAAGAATCTAAAGAATATGAAGAAGAGGAAGAATCTGAAGAAGAGTCAGACTCTGGTGTTGCTAGCCTTGCTCTCGCTACTGCTTTCGTCAGCAAGTCCATCTTCAACGATGAAGAAAATGACCACTCCAACGACTCTGACGGCAGCAATGATGAATATGCTCCCACTTACTGCTTCATGGCAAAAGGTTCCAAGGTACACAAGCATCACTCTTCCTCTGAATCAAGTGAAGGTGAATCTGATGAATATGTGAAACCTAGCTATGCCAAACTTGCTAAAATTGCCACTAAGCAACAAAGTGCACTTGAAAAGCTTCAGAAATCGCTAGACAAAAGCGATGATCTGTTGAATGAGGAAGTGGATCGGACTCAAACTCTGTCTGATGATCTCAAAAGTCTTCAGACAAAGTATGATAACCTTCAGAGTCATCATAATGCCCTCTTAGTTGATCATGAGAAGCTTTCTTATGAATTTCTTCAAAGAAAGCAAGATCTTGAGAAACTAAGAGTCGCTCATGAGGATCTCCAAAGGGAAAACGATTCCTTACTGGCTCAACAGACCAGTACCGCTCAGGAAGAATTTGTTCCACCATGTATGAAATGCATCGAACGTGAAACTGCTAATTCTTTACCTGAATGTTCAAATGCTTCTATTGCTGCAAATTCTTCAACTATCCCCGTGGTCACAAATTCCTCATCTGAGGATACCACAAGTATCACTGACAAAAATGCAGGGTTGAAGGAATTGTATGTGACAGGCATGTACAAAAGTCTCAAAGGGCATCAAACCCTTTGTGATGTGCTCAAAAAGCAGATTCTGAACAGGAACCCTAGGAAAGAGGGTATTGCATTTGAGAGGAAACTCAATGCTGATGGATCCTACTGGACACCTGAGCAGTACCCCAAAACTTCATGGGTTGCTGCAAAAGGACCTCCTGTGGATCCGTCCACTTTATCTGGCTTTACTTGTGAAACTGCATATTCCTCTGATGAGTCACTTGACTCCAACTACAAATTCTTCAAAAATCAGAAAGGTGAAGTATTTGCCAGATTTGTTGGAACTAACTGCAGGAACGGTTCACCTATGAGGAAAATCTGGGTTCCTAAGAGCTGCATGGAAAATCTTCATGTGAATGTCCTCACGACACCACCCATGAAGAAAAGGAAACCCAGATCAAACTCCTCATATGGACCAAAGTCTTCACTTGGACCAAATTCCTCCAATGGTCAAAATTATCATTCTCGTGCTAATGCATCTGTTTCGCAGGGAAAATCTAAGAGTTCTGAATATGTGCATTATTCTTCAAATCATTATGTTCATAAGTCCTCGAAGAATTTCTCTGCTTATTCATATGAGTACTCTAACCCTAGTCCTGTGAAACGAAGTGCACTAGCTTCAATGCCTCCCTTCTCATATGGAGCTCGTAGAATGATGAATTCTTTGCCACCCCTCCAGATGTGGGTGGTGAAGAAATTGAACTAACTTCTTATGCAGGGTCAGGTCTCCAGACGAACTTGAACGTCTGATGAATTTGCTGGAGACCTGAGGAAAATGCTTGAAAGGACGCAAGCTAATCATGCAGAAATGAATTCCTCATTTCTCACGTCCTCACACTGCTTTACTTACTATGTTGTGTGATGAAATTATGTTTGATGAATTTGATGTCATATTCTTCACTCTGAAGTATATGAGTTCATAAGTTGTACTAATTCATCTGCAGGATGAAACTCCAAAAACTACTGAGTGGGTCCTCGACAGTGGATGCACCAACCACATGACTGGTGACAAGAATCTACTAATGAACATGCCACTTGCCCCATCTCATCTGAAGCATATCACCTACGCTGACAAAGGAAAAAGCAAGGTATTGGGTCTAGGTAAGGTTGCAATCTCCAAGGATTGACACATGGACAAGGTGATGCTTGTCAAATCCCTTGGGTTCAACCTCATGTCTGTCTCAATGCTTTGTGATCTTGATATGATTGTCATCTTTGGAAAATATCGTTGTGTTGTCATCATGGAATCTGACCATTCCAAAGTCTTCGAAGGCTTTAGGAGAGGAGACTTGTATATTGTTGATTTCTCTATAGGTCCTCAGCCTGCCACGTGCCTACTTGCAAAGTCCTCAGAAGGCTGGCTGTGGCATCGACGACTTGGACATGCTGGTATGAGGAACTTGCACACGCTCGTAAAGAAAAAGCACGTCATTGGCATTGAAGGTGTCAAATTCCTCAAGGATCACCTCTGTGGTGCTTGTGAGTCTGGGAAGATGACCAGATCCAAGCATCCCTCGAAGACAATCATGACCACGACTCGACCTTTTGAATTGCTTCACATGGACCTCTTTGGCCCCACTCATTATTCCACGCTGACAAATTCTTCATGCTTGTATGGCTTTGTCATTGTTGATGATTACTCCCGTTACACTTGGGTGCATATTATTCTGTACAAGTCTGAAGTGCAGGATGTCTTCAGACGATTTGCTTCAAGGGCCTCAACAAACTTCGGCGTCAAGATCAAGCATATCAGGAGTGATAATGGGACTGAGTTCAAGAACACCAATCTTGATGAATATCTTGATGAACTTGGTATTACTCATGAGCTATCTGCCCCATATACTCCTCAGCAGAATGGCGTCGTGGAGCGCAAGAACAGGACTCTTGTTGAGATGGCTCGCACCATGCTTGATGAATACAAGACTCCTCGTCGCTTCTGGCCTGAGGCAATTGATACAGCATGCCACATCATCAACCGGGTATATCTTCACAAATTCTTCAAGAAGACCTCATATGAACTTATGACTGGCAAGAAACCCAATGTAAGTTATCTCAAAGTCTTCGGTGCAAAATGCTGGATAAGAGATCCTCACCACAGTTCCAAATTTGCACCGAAAGCACATGAAGGTTTTATGCTTGGTTACGGAAAGGACTCGCACACCTACAGAGTCTTCAACACCTACCATCAAAAGGTTGTTGAAACTGTAGATGTGCGGTTCGATGAAACTAATGGCTCGCAAAGAGAGCACCTGCCTTCTGTGACAGATGAAAAGTCTCCTGAGGAATCCATTACGTTGAAGGCTACTGAGGATGTAGTACCCACCGAAGAAAATCCTCAACCTACTGAAGAAGTCATTCCAATCAATGAAGACATTCATGCTGATACACCTGAAGAAAATGGTGCTGAAGAAAATCCTCAGCCACGTCAACCTGCTCATCCAAGAGTTGCAAATGAAGTGCAGATTGACAAAATCATCGACAACATCAATGCACTAGGTCCTCTCACTCGCTCAAGAGCTTCACATCTAACTAACTTTTGTGGGCATTTTGCTTTTGTCTCTATGATAGAGCCCACCAAAGTTGATGAAGCTTTCATGGAGCCTGAGTGGATTCAAGCTATGCAAGAGGAATTGCATCAATTCAAGCTCAACAACGTGTGGGAACTTGTCAAGCGGCCAGATCCTCGCTAGCATAACATCATAGGTACCAAGTGGATCTACCGCAACAAACAAGATGAAAATGGCCTTGTGGTAAGGAATAAGGCTCGTCTTGTAGCTCAAGGCTACACATAGGTTGAAGGAATTGACTTTGATAAAACTTTTGCACCTGTTGCTAGACTTGAAGCTATTCGCATATTGCTTGCTTATGCTAACCATCATGATATCACTCTGTATCAAATGGATGTGAAAAGTGCATTCCTCAATGGTAAGCTTGAGGAAGAAGTATATGTCGCTCAACCCCCAGGTTTTGAAGACCCTAAGCATCCTGACAAAGTCTTCAGACTCAACAAGGCCCTCTATGGCCTCAAGCAGGCCCCTCGGGCGTGGTATGACACTCTGAAGGAATTCCTCATGAAGAAAGGCTTCAAACCCGGTTCACTCGACTCAACTCTTTTCACTAAATCCTATGACAATGAACTGTTCATATGCCAAATATATGTCGACGATATTATATTTGGATGTACTGACAAACGTTACAGTGATGAATTTGCCTATATGATGAGTGAAGAATATCAAATGCCTATGATGGGAGAGTTGAAATTCTTCTTAGGTCTTCAAATTCGTCAGCAAGACAATGGCATCTTCATCTCACAAGAGAAATACCTCAAGGATGTTTTGAGGAAATTCAACATGCACGAATGCAAAGGCGTCAAAACTCCAATGCCTTCAAAAGACCACCTCTGCACTGACGAAAATGGTAAAGATTTCGATCAGAAGGTATACCGCTCCATGATTGGCTCTTTATTGTATCTATGTGCATCTAGGCCTGATATTATGCTGAGTGTTTGCATGTGTGCCCGATTCCAAGCAACACCGAAGGAATCACACCATAAGGCTGTGAAACATATTCTTCAATACTTAGCTCACACACCAACGCTTGGATTATGGTATCCCAAGGGCTCAAATCTTCACCTCGTCGGATACTCAGATGCTGACTATGCTGGAGATCGTGTGGATCGCAAGTCAACCTCAGGCACATGTCATTTCCTCGGACGATCCTTAGTATGTTGGTCCTCGAAGAAGCAGAACTGCGTGTCACTTTCTACTGCTGAAGCTGAGTACATTGCTGCTGGTTCATGCTGTGCTCAGTTGCTGTGGATGAAGCAAACCCTCAAGGACTATGGCATCAAGGTGAAGAATGTGCCTCTCTACTGCGACAATGAGAGCGCTATCAAGATTGCTTACAACCCAGTTCAGCACTCCAAGACCAAGCACATCCAGATTCGTCATCATTTTCTTCGAGATCATGTACTCAAGGGCGACATCTCCATCGACCACATCCCCACTGAAGAACAACTGGCCGATATCTTCACTAAGCCCTTGGATGAAAAGAGATTTTGCAAGTTGCGGTGTGAGCTAAATATCTTAGAATCTTCGAATGTTCTTTGAAAGGACACACATCCCAACACTTATGCAAAATTGATGACTTTGATGTGCAACACACGAAGTAACGTTTTTCTTCAATCAATGAGGAATAACTCTCTAAGTGTGAAGAAATTAACGAAGAATTTGATTCTCAGAACCCTACAACAATTGTACGCGGTGTCTGAAATCATCATTCTTATACGGTGGGTCACGCTACCAACAATAGTTGAAATTCTTCAGAGTTGAGTTTTTCATCATTTTGCAAATTCTTCAAATTTTCAAATTCCTCAAGTTTGCAAATTCCTCAACTTTTTCAAATTCTTCAAACTATGAAACTGATGTTCTTCATTGACTATATATATATATATGTATATATATATATATATATATATATATATATGAGTTTTTCAATGTCCTCAACATCATTCACTTATGGCTAATTCTTCAAGTTGATTTTCATCTAAGTGAATGTGATCGGACCCGTTCCCCCTCTATGCTAAACTCAACCCAGTCTGTTCACAAATTCTTCATATGCATTCTACTTTGAACAAGAAACTTGTTCAAAGTCTTCACTGTATCCTTGACAGCTGAAGAATTTGCAAATGAAACTTTAAAATTTTTTTTCATCAAATTTTTCGGCGCTTCCCGCTCAAATCATTCCGATTCCCGCGACTGGATAAGCCACGATCCCCCACGATCTCCACTACTCAGGTCGTGGGTGACACATGTCGCATGGAGAGTAAGGGTCAGGGGCAATCTGGTCCAAAATCTTCGGGCCGATTAGTTTTTACTGCCACTATATATACCCCCTTCCCTTCACTGTGCTCGAGTTACTCCTCACTCCCATCTCTCCCGAGCTCAAACCTAGCACCGCCGCTAAAATCATCGCCGCCGGAGAGGAAGAGCTTCACTGCCTCGAGCTCGCCGTCGCCGTACTCGCATCGGCCGCGGAAGTCTTCACCCCGCCGCCGCTGTAGCTGTCTCCCTCTGCCAAGCTAGGGCGTGGGAGATCTGGACGGACGAACTTCCCAGATTTCATCTCACTGTTCGTCGTGTTCTTCGTCAGGGTAAATAAAATCTAATTTTACTGCCCGTGTTTGATCTTCATTTCTTCCACAAAATCCTCAAAAGTGTTTATTCTTCAAGAATCATCTTCTTGAGCACCTCACATGTTTCAATCCCTTGATGTTTTTCCCTAAGTTATGATTTTCTTCAAGATTCCTCAATTGTGTGGATCTACATATTCGCACAACTCTGGAACCTAAGACAAAGAACACTTAGTGAAATTTCTCAAGACATCTATGGTCAAAATCCTCAACTTGATATATTTTGAAAATTTTCTGAGAACGCATATGACCTCTTCAAATTCCTCGCACCTATACTCTGTTCACAGGTACAAAATGTCTGCTGATGAATCACTAGGTTCTCATCAACTTAACTCATTTGCAGCGTTTCTTGAGGAAAAACTGTGCACATCCTCAGAATCATCAAGAGTTCAAAGTCATCAAGTGAAGAAAATGGCAGATGGTAAAAGACCTCAGAAGGGTGGAAAGAAAGCTGAACAGAACACTGCTTTTGAGATACCTGAGGATTTGTATGCTGGTTACTGTACTCCAGATGAGGCCATTCATGGCAAAGAAACAAAAGAGCAGAGGAAAATCAGAATTCAGAGGATTGAACGAAGGTGGACGAAGGAGTGGAGAGACTATCGCTATGTCACTCCCAAATACATGAAGAAATTCGCCCTCAAACCTCCTTGCAAAAGGGCTCCTCCTACTGATGACCAAGAGGTCGATCCCACTAGCATTGCTCGAGGTGAAGACTTTCCTGATGAATGGGCAAAGCATCAACAAAAGCTTCAGAGGACTGCCAAAGCTGCAGTGAAGAAATTCAATGAAGATTCTGCTGCTGCTGCTGCTGCCTCTGCCGGAGCCTCTGAGAGTGCTCCGAAGAAATCGCTGGTGAAGAAATCTGCAGTGAAATCAATATCTTCAACTTCAAAGTCATCACAGCAAAATCCTCAAGCAAATTCTTCAAAGGCCACTGCAATGCCTTCAGTAGCTGCACAATCATCTGCTGCTGCCGCAAAGTCCTCAACTCCTGTACATCTTGCCTCAGGGGCCTCTTCTAGTTCCTCAGCCCAAGAACAATCTTCAACAAGTCCTACTTTAATGAAGATCAAGAGAACTGCTGGACGAGGTCAGAGACCAAGTCCTCACAAAAGCCAAGTTGCTGTAAACGTACCCTCAGGGTCTGAGGATGATGATGAGGCTACTAATGAAGAATTGGAAGAAATCATCAGAAACAGTCAGCAAAAGGCTGCAATTGCCAAGGGCAGCTCTGTTCCTCTTATGTTGGATCCAAAGATGATCCTCAATTTCATCGACATATGGCATGAGGATCCCAGCACTCCTCTTTCCTCACTAAAGTTACCTCTTGGTGTGGATCATGTCCTCACCCACTTCATTGCTGAGGAAAAATGGAAAAGAGATCAAGCTCAGAGAGCTAAGAGAAGCAGGGCAAGAAAAGAAAAATTCCTGAAGAACAATGTGATGAATTTGACCCCCACTCAACTCATCACAGTTCAGTCTGAGATTCGCTGCCTGACTGATGAACAAGCAAAATCTGATGCTGAATGGAAGGGCACCAAAGTAAGATTTTTCAGGGCAGCCCAAGCTGCAGTCAAAGATCACAACTCAAGGGTTGCAACTCAATTGCAACAACAAATTCCTCAGGCTGAAGAATCTGCTCAGCCTGCTGAAGAAACTGCACGCGCAGCTGAAGAAATTTAGGCTGCTGAAGAACCTGTCAGGGCAACCTCCACTGTTGCGCCTGAAGAAACTGCCAGGCCAGCTGAAGCTTTTGCTGCGCCTGATGAAATTGAGACTGCTAGGACGACTGCATCAGTCGTGCCTGAAGAAAATGCTCCAACTTCACCCTCTGCTGAAACTGCAAAGTCCTCAAGGGTGAAGAACATCAACCTTCCTTCTGCATCAGAAGCGAAGAAAACAAAGGCTGCGGAGAAAATTGCTGCTAAGAAAAGAAAGGCATCAACTTCAGATTCCTCAGCGGTGAAGAAATTGAAGACACTACCAAGTTCTTCAACTGAACCCATTGATGCAACCCCAATCTCCTCCGTACCTGCCTATGAGATTGTTCCATTTGGTGTCGAGTATGACATTCCAAATGTTGATGATGAAGAAGATCACTCTGCTGCTTCCTCAGAGCAGATTGATGAAGAAATTGAAGTGGAAGCAAATGCTTCAACCCCACTGGTATCATCGCCTCTGCCTCAGTTGACTGCTGAAGAGGCCGGCGTTGAAGAAATGGAAGAGGTTGTGGACATTGGCAACACAACTCCTCTAATCAATGATGAATATTGGGAAGCTGCACACCCAAATTCTCCAATGACCATACCAATTACTCAAATTCCTCAGTCTCCAGCCCAGACTGAAGAAATTCATACTGAAGAAATTCCAGCTGCAACAGCTGAAGAAATTGCTGCTCCAACTGCAAATGAGGAAACTGCTATTCAAATTCCTCAATCTGAAGAAGTTCCTCCTATGACTAAGGAAATTGTGGGCCGCTTCAAGCCAAATCTTCAGCCGAAGCCAAAGTTGCCCCTCAAAGGCTCAAAGCGCCCCAAATTCATCAAGACCAATTTCTTCAACGAGCACATTTTCTTCAATGGGCCAAATCCTTATGATTCTGCAAGGGCCGGTCGCACCAGATTCTGGACACCCACACAAATGAACTACTATGCATCAGTGCTGTTCGACAAGGAGAATGTCTTCGAGCATCGGCAAATTCCTCATGCGGACATGGAAACTATCCCATGCTTCACACCCGTGCTCGCAGTCCTTCATGATGCTAGAATTCTTCCATTCTGTGTGGACATATGTGATTGGAATGAAGAGCTAATTCTTCAATTCTATGCCACCTTGCACATCACAGGTGATGCTTCTGACATCAATTCTTGGGTCTTGGACTGGATGACTGGATCTTCTCACTACACTGCTCCAGCCTCTGAATTACTTCGGTCAGTCCCAATACCAATTCCCTCAGAAGGAGCAAGATGCCTGTTTGATGAACCTGCTCTGCCAAACCATATGATGCAAGTGCTAATGAAGCCAGTGGCTCAAGGCCAACCTCAAAGGACTTTCTTCCTTGTGAAGGATTTGCTCTATGTGCCCAGGACAGTTTATCGCATTCTGACCAAAACCCTCAGTCCTCAGAAGGGTCACAACTCTGAAGAAGAAGAAGTGGAGGGAATCATGAAGAATATGCTATTCAACATCATTCATGGGATTCCCATCAATTACCATGATTTCTTCATGAGGACTTTGGCCAATGCTGCTTCAGCCCCCTTTGATTTGAAGCCTTACGCTCCCTGGATCATGAAATTCATCAGATCAAAGTCTTCACTTCCATTCATGGTTGACTTTCAGAATCACTTCAGCTTTCTGCCTCCGATCGAAGTCCTCAAGAGTTCAATTTCTTCAGTTGAAAGGAAAGGCAAAGCTATCATTGATGAAGGTACTCGTCCATTGGATGGTCAGTTTCGCAAAGCTGCATCGTATTCCACCAATGATGACACTGCTACCCAAGATTCTGCTGCAAAAGCCTCAGCGCAAAATCATCAAGAAACTGCCCCTCGTGTGATGACTGATCGAGAGCTTCTTCTAAGTCTTCATCAGAAGATTGATCGCAATCACAAGTGGGTAAAGCGTCAGTTTGGTTCACTTCTTCGAGACATGACTGTCACGCACAATTCTGTGAGGAAGAACCACTATTATCTTCATGAAGTCTTTGACCGTACATGGGCCATCCTGTCTCACCTCAAGACTCCTGAAGAACTCAAGGAGATGGAATTTCAGCGGGACTTTGATTGGTCCATCCCTCCAAGGAAGAAATGGAAGAAAGTTCAAGTTCCTCAGCTGGTTACAAGTTCATTTTCTTCATCGCGCCAGGCGGATGAAGGTGAGGATATTGACGACACTGCTGCTGGCCCGGCATCAACAAACGACCCCGACAACGCTGGCGCTCCTCCACCACCTTCAAGATGAAATTCTTCAGGGGCGTTAGTCCTCACTTTTTCGTCCCTTTTGGTCTTCGATGACAAAGGGGGAGAAAATTTGAGTTAGTCTTCAAGCGGGTCTCTATATATATGGGCTATTTTTGTTTAAGTTACAACTCTCGCTCTTCTGAAGCTTTTGTTTGTTGAGTTGTAAACTTAAGTCCGATGGTGGTCTGATGTTTTTGAACTGCTTTCCGCATGCTATTTCCTCAAGTTATCTTAATGCACGCATGCTGAATTTCCTCAGACCCCATTTTCCATCATGCATTTCAATTTCCTCATGAGATATATATTAAATGCGTGTATGGATTACAAGATATAGGGGGAGTTCTCCATGTTTTTAACCTGTTATGTGCATTTGTAGTCCAAAACAAATTCCTCAAATATACACATCTTCAGGGGGAGTTCTTCTATATCTTGCAATCAAATTCCTCGAACTCTGTACTTACACTTCATATTATTATCCCCGTTGAAAACTTAACCTATTTGTCATCAATCACCAAAAAGGGGGAGATTGTTAGTGCATCTAGTGCCCCTTAGTGATTTTGGTGTATTGAAGACTTATAGGTTAAGAGACTAATGCGTTTGTAAGTGTACACATGCTCTATAAGTCGCTGAGGAGTTTGATACATACGGAGATTATCGACCCCTAAAAATGTATGTCTTCAACTGAAGACTTTGGTGAAGACTTTGCTGAAGACTCTGGTATTCCCTGAAGACTTTGAAAAAGAAGAAGTTGGTGTGACCTTGAAGATATGAACGAGGACTATGAAGCGTGAAGACTTTTGTTTTCGTAGTTTCATTTCCTTTCTTTGAGTCATAGGAAACACCGTACTGTTAAAGGGGGCCGAGGTAATACTAAGGAAAATTTCCAACTGATGCTCAACTCAAAAGCCTCAACCTAACCAATCCTTCGAGTGAAGCCTTTGGAAACCTCTTGCAGTTCAGTCAAGTTCTTCAGTGACAGAGACGATGATCTTCTGGTCTCTGAGGAAATTGGTCTGACTGAGGAGTTAGGATTTCGCCAGTGCGAATTGCCTGCAAGTGAGGAATATGATAAGCCTGAGGACTTTCATAGTTCGAAATTCCGACCGTTGCTGTGCTAAGTGCCAGCTGTCCCCAATCATCCTATCCACATAACGGTCATATCAGTGGGGGCATTTATGTCTTGTCATGTCAGGTTGCTCCCTGGCTATAAATAGCCACCCCCCCACAACCACTAGCTGGTTGGCTGCTCCGAGAGAGAACTGACACTTGTCATTTGAGAGCATCCCATTCCTCGAGGACTTTGAGAGAAAATCATCAGTGAGGAAAAACCCCAAACCAAACCACCAAACCCAAAGTGAGTGAGCATCACTGAAGAAATTGTTCCTGTGTGGAACCGACGCTTGTTACCTTTGAAGACTGTGTATCTTCCAGACGGTTAGGCGTCATGGTCTAGTGCATCCTGCAGTCAATTGGGGATCACGAAGTGACCTTGGTCTAGAGCATCCAGCAGTCAATTGTGGATCGCCGGGTGACCAGTTTGCGAGGGTTTTGGAAGTCTACCCTGAAGACTTACCACGAGTGTTGGGCGAGGTCTGTGTGACCTTAGCTCAAGGAGAATACGGTAAGGACCGTGTGTCCTGGGACTGTGTGTTCTCTGGTTTAAATACCAGGCCGCTCCAAACCAGACGTATGACTGTCATAGCAGTTGGAACTGGGTCATCAAATCATTGTCTTCATCGAGCTTCCTGGTTCTATTTCCTCAACCCTTTCATTTCCTCAAATATGTGTTGATGAAATTGATCGTTACTGTTTGAAGAATTTGACTGAAGACTTTCTCAATTTCCTCACCTCAAATTCTTCAAGTTACCTTGCTCCTCACCTGCTTATCCTGTATCACGCTACCTGTAATCTGTGCATGCTTTATTTCATCATGATGACTATGCTACTGCTATGTTTCGCATGCACCTAAGTACTTATTCCGCTGCTAGTTGTTCATCACATTTCAAATTCCTCAAGTTGAAATACCTCAGTGATGAATTTGTAAAAATCGCCTATTCACCCTCCCTCTAGTCGATATAACGCACTTTCAATTCATATGGTTGGAATGGAAGATCTTTATCTCAACACAGAAGTAGGTGGCTCTCTCTCAGAAAATGGATGGGGCAAGTGTTAGTCTGTTCTGAGTGCTTCCTCTACGAGTGAGAGGTAGGTGGAGGGGTATATATAGTAATCTCCAAAAATTCAACCGTTACAACATTATTGCCCAACTCGATGAAACCGAAGCAAAAACTCGGTTGCACCGACTAGTGCAAAATGTGGCAACTTTTGGCGTTTCAGTGAGACCGATATATAAATCTCGGTGGGTCCAATTTTGGCTGACCTAGGCAGTTTTCTGTTTCGGTGTCACAAGTTCCTAAAACAACCGAAATCAGACTTGGTGTCACCGAGACATTAGGGTTTGGCTCTGGATCTGTCTAGGGTGAAACTCGGTAGGGCCGATGAAAGATCGTGGATGTCGCCTAGAGGGGGGGGGGGTGAATAGGCGCTTTAAAATAATTACGGTTTAGGCTTGAACAAATGCGGAATAAAACTAGCGTTTAATTTGTCAAGCACAAAACCTAAATCGACTAGGCTCACCTATGTGCACCAACAACTTATGCTAAGCAAGATAAACAACTAAGTGATAGCAAGATATATAACTAGAAACAATATGGCTATCACAAAGTAAAGTGCATAAGTAAAGGGCTCGGGTAAGAGATAACCGAGGCACGCGGAGACGACGATGTATCCCGAAGTTCACACCCTTGCGGATGCTAATCTCCGTTAGAGCGGTGTGGAGGCACAATGCTCCCCAACAATGCCACTAGGGCCACCGTATTCTCCTCACGCCCTCGCACAATGCAAGGTGCCGTGATTCCACTATGGGACCCTTGAGGGCGGTCACCGAACCCGTACAAATGGCAACCCTTGAGGGCGGTCACCGAACCCGTACACATTGGCAACCCTTGGGGGCGGTCACCGGTACCTGACAAATTGCTCGAGGCGATCTCCATAACCTAATTGGAGACCCCGACGCTTGCCCGGAGCTTTACACCACAATGATTGAGCTCCAAGGCACCACCAAGCCGTCTAGGGCGCCAAGGCACCCAAGAGGAACAAGCTCTAGGGTGCTCAAACACCCAAGAGTAATAAGCTTCTCAACTTCTCACTTCCACGTATCACCGTGGAGAACTCAAACCGATGCAACTAATGCAATGGCAAGAACACACGAAGTGGTCAAGTCCCTCACTCCCAAATCCCACCAAAGCAACAAAAGCTATGGAGGAATATGAGAGGAAGAACAAGGAGAACACCAAGAACTCCAAGATCTAGATCCAAGGGGTTCCCCTCACTTAGAGGAGAAAGTGATTGGTGGAAATGTGGATCTAGATCTCCTCTCTCTTTTCCCTCAAGAAGGAGCAAGAATCATTGGAGGGATTGAGAGTTAGCAAGCTCAAGAAGATCAGCAATGGGGGGCAAAAATGAGCTCTGAGGATAAGAAAACCGTTGGGGAAGAAGACCCCTTTTATAGCCCCCACCAAATCGAACCGTTACCTGTGCTGGACGCACTCAAGCGGTACTACCGCTCCAAGGAGCGGTACTACCAGCCGAAGCCAGTGAGTACAGCAAGCACAGGAGCGCGGTAGTGCCGCACGAAGCGGTACTACCGCACCCACAAGCAGTACTACCGCAAAGGTTCGCAGAACAGCTCAGAAAAGAGGTAGTGGAGCGGTACTGGAGCGGTACTACCGCCTCAAGCGGTACTACCGCCCAATAGCCGCTCAACTACCGCTAAGGAAAAACAGGACACCAGAAGAAAATCCTAAGCGGAAGTACACCCGGTAGCTCATCGCGGAAGTACCGCACAAGCGGTACTACCGCTGAGAAGAGTGGTACTACCGCTTAGCGGTACTACCGCGGGACAGGGCGGTACAACCGCTGGGACCAATTACTTGTGGTGGCTAAGTCTGGAGCGGTACAACCGCTCCAGTAACCGGTAGTACCGGTGCACCGAAGCCATCCGGAAACTACCGGGCCACCACCGCCCTACAACCGCCCCACAACAGAAGGGAGTCCGGTGATAGAGCGGTACAAGGCCGGTACAACCGCCGAGCCGCAGACCTGGAGATTTCCAAGCACCAGGCGGTACAACCGCCCGGAGGCAGCGGTACAACCGCTTGGAAAAAACCTGGAGACTGCAACCCTAGGGTATCACCCCTAGGGCGGTACAACCGCTCGGACTAGCGGTACAACCGCTTAGTGCAGAAACCAGAACTGCCACAACTTCTGCAAATGAGCTCCGAATTGAGCAAACTCAAGCTTGTTGGATAGAAGACAACGAGTACTATCCAAACAGCGACTGGTTATAATAAGAAGTGGTAGGGGAGATATGCCTAACATATAGAGATGAGAAACCTCTATGAATGAAGACCCGACATAAACTCCAACATCGAAAACATCATAGAAGATGCATATGAACTCCGTTTTCGATGAACTCGAGCTTGTCATGAAGATGACCAAAAGCTCAAAGACTCACAAAGAGAAACACCAAACACGAACCAAGAAAGATGATGCAAGGATGCAATGGTTTGAGCTCTCTACGAACGATACGATCAAGCTACTCACTTGAGAGCCCCCCTTGATAGTACGGCTATCGATCCTATAACCCGGTCTCCCAACTACCACCATGAGACCGGTAAAATAGAAAACCTATCAAGGGCAAACCTTTGCTTTGCGCATAGTCCACTTGAGCTAGATGATGACGATCTTGACCTCCTCAAGTTGGACCACCTTTCTTGATTGCGCCGGCTCGATGAAGACTAGTTGATTGCTCCCCCATACTCCACTATGGGTGAGCGACTCTTCGGCACATCTTCACAAGTCCATTGTCACCACAATGGACGGCAAGCTTCAAGCAAGTGATCTCTTCGTGATGCTCCACTTGAACTTGCACACCGCAAACTTGATGACGATCACCACTTGATATCATCCTCCATGGGTTGACTGAGATCTTCCTCTTGACGCATACCTAACCCCACATAGAACTCTCGCATAGAACACGGGTTAGTACACAAAGCGTAATGGACAATGCTTACCATACCATGAGATCACTCGATCTCGCTTGGTACATCTTCTACGCTTTGTGTGTTGATCAACTTGAATCACTCTTCATATTTAGTCTTGATCAACCTTGAATCTTTCCAACTCTCTTCATTAGGATGATGTCTTGAATCTTCTTCTTCAAGACATGCTTTGCAATAGGCTCAACACTCACATGACCAATCTTTGGATAAATCCTTGAGTAGCACCTTGGTCAACACATATTCTTCTTCAAATCACCTTGAGACCAACAAATGGTCTACAAGCAAAGCCTATGGACAAACCCTTCAAATATAACTCAAGGCAACCATTAGTCCATAGAGATTGTCATCAATTACCAAAACCAAACATGGGGGCAGCACATGTTCTTTCAGCCGATTTGGAAAAGTTGGTGGCACCGAATTTGAGTGTTAGGGTTTAGACAGAGTATTTTTGTGGGAGAACTCATGAGTATTTTTGGTGGCTAACTCTAAGCACTTGAGCAACCAGATCATCATGGATACCTCATCCCCTTTTAATAGTATTGGCTTTCCTATGGACTCAAATGTGATTTCTCGCAAAATGCAAAATGTAGAGTCTTGAAGCTTGATGACCTGCCAATCCTATTCCTTTCCTTCTTCTTCTTCCCTTGGGTATTCTCCACACATTCCAGCCAATTATCTCAATGGACTTCTGATACGTCTCCATCGTATCTACTTTTCCTCACGCTTTTGCTCTTGTTTTGGACTCTAATTTGCATGATTTGAATGAACCTAACCCGGACTGACGCTGTTTTCAGCAGAACTACCATGGTGTTGTTTTTGTGCAGAAATAAAAGTTCTCGGAACTGGACGAAACTTTTTGGAGATTTATTTTATAAAAAATAAAAAATACTGGAGCCAAGAACTACCGGAGAGGGAGCCTGATGACCCACAAGTATAGGGGATCAATCGTAGTCCTTTCGATAAGTAAGAGTGTCACACCCAACGAGGAGCAGAAGGAAATCACAAGCGGTTTTCAGCAAGGTAATTTCTACAGGCACTGAAATTATAGGTAACAGATAGTTTGATAGCAAGATAATTGGTCACGAGCAAGTAACGGTAACGGTAAATAAAGTGCAGCAAGGTAGCCCAATTCTTTTGTGGCAAAGGACATGCCAGAACAGTTTCTAGTAATAGGCAAAGTGTTCTTGAGGGTACACGGGAATTTCGTCTAGTCACTTTTATCATGTTGGTTTGATTTGTGTTCACTACTTTGATAATTTGATATGTGGGTGGACCGGTGCTTGGGTGCTGTTCTTACTTGAACAACCTCCCACTTATGATTAACCCCCTCGCAAGCATCCGCAACTATGAGAAAAGTATTAAGATAAATCTAACCATAGCATTAAACGTTTGGATCCAAATCAGCCCCTTACGAAGTAGCGCATAAACTAGGGTTTAAGCTTCTGTCACTCTAGCAACCCATCATCTAATAACTACTCCACAATGCATTCCCTTAGGCCCAAGGATGGTGAAGTGTCATGTAGTCGACGTTCACATGACACCACTAAGGGAATCATAACATACATATCATCAAAATATCGAACACATATCAAATTCACATGATTACTTGCAACATGACTTCTCCCGTGACCTCAAGAACAAAGGTAACTACTCACAAATAATATTCATGCTCAAGATCAGAGGGGTATTGAATAGCATAATGGATCTGAACATATAATCTTCCACCAAATAAACCATATAGTAATCAACTACAAGATGTAATCAACACTACTAGTCACCCACATGTACCAATCTGAGGTTCTGGTACAAAGATTGAACACAAGAGATGAACTAGGGTTTGAGAGGAGATGGTGTTGTTGAAGATGTTGATGAAGATTGGCCTCCCAAAGATGAGAGGGGTGTTGGTGATGACGATGTCTTCGATTTCCCCCTTCGGGAGGGAAGTTCCCCCGGCGGAATCGCTCCGCCGGAGGGCAAAAGTGCTCCTGCCCAAGTTCCACCTCGAGACGGCGGCGCTCCATACTGAAAGTCCTCTCTGTATTTTTTTAGGTCAAGAGACCCTATATACCAGAAGATGGGCACCGGAGGTGGGCCGAGGAGGGCACAACCCACCAGGGCGTGCCTGGGGGCCCTGGCGCGCCCTGGTGTCTTGTGCCCACCAGGATGCCCCCCTCCGGTACTTTTTTGCTCCAGTATTTTTCATATATTCCGAAAATATTCTCCCTAAAGTTTCAGCTTCTTTGGAGTTGTGCAGAACAGGTATCTCTGATGTGCTTTTTTAGGTCCAGAATTCCAGCTGCCGGTATTCTCCCTCTTTGTGTAAACCTTGCATATTATGAGAGAAAAGGCATTAGAATCACTCCCTAAAGCATTATTATTTAACAAAACATAATAAATAACAGTAGGAAATCATCATGCAAAATGGACGTATTAGAGCCCTGGCTGGGCACGATACACGAGGGCGCGCCACCCCCTCCAGGCGTGCCCTGGTGAGTTGTGCCCACCTCGGGGGCCCACTGACCCTAATTCCGACGCTATAAAATTCTATTTTCGGAGAAAAAAAATCAGAGAGAAAGTTTTATCGCGTTTTACGATATGGAGCCGCCGCCACCTCCTGTTCTTCATCGGGAGGCCAGATCTGGAGCCCGTATGGGGCTCCGGAGAGGGGAATCTTCGGTCTTCGTCATCATCAACCCTTCTTCATCGCCAATTCCATGATGCTCCCCACCGGGAGTGAGTAATTCCTTCGTAGGCTTGCTAGTCGGTGAGGAGTTGGATGAGATTCATCATGTAATTGAGTTAGTTTTGTTAGGGATTGATCCCTAGTATCCACTATGTTCTGAGATTGATGTTGCTATGACTTTGCCATGCTTAATGCTTGTCACTAGGGCCCGAGTGCCATGATTTCAGATCTGAACCATTTATGTTATCACCTTTATATCTATGTTCTTGATCCGATCTTGCTAGTCATACGCACCTATTACATGTTATGATCCGTAAACCCTGGAGTGACAATAGTCGGGATACTTTCCGGTGATGACCGTAGTTTGAGGAGTTCATGTATTCACTATGTGTTAATGATTTGTCTGGTTCTCTATTAAAAGGAGGTCTTAATATCCCTTAGTTTCCTTATGGACCCCGCTGCCACGGGAGGGTAGGACAAAAGATGTCATGCAAGTTCTTTTCCGTAAGCACGTATGACTATTTACGGAATACATGCCTACATTACATTTATGAACTGGAGCTAGTTCTGTGTCGCCCTAGGTTATGACTGTTATATGATGAATATCATCCAACGAGTTCACCGATCTAGTGCCTACGAGTTTTCTACCTATTGTTCTTGCTAAGTTACTATCACTACTGCTACCGTCACACTTGCTACGAAACTACTGTTATCACTGCTACCGTTACTGTTAGTGCTACTACTGCTATCAAAACTATCATACTACTGTGCTACTGATCACTCTGCTGCAGATATTAATCTCCAAGTGTGGTTGAATTGACAACTCAATTGCTAATACTCGCAAATATTCTTTGGCTCCCCTTGTGTCGAACCTATAAATTTAGGTTGAATACTCTACCCTCGAAAACTGTTGCGATCCCCTATACATGTGGGTTATCAAGACCTTTTTCTGGCGCCGTTGCCGGGAAGCATAGCTATATTTGTTGAGTCACTTGGGATTTATATCAATTGATCACTATGAAGAATCTGATGGATACAAGAACCAAGATTCTTCCCTCTAAGACGAGGGGAGGTAAAGAATTGCCATCACACTCTGCACTTGATTCACCTTCGGTTATGAGTAGACTTGCAACACCACCACATGCTATTGATCCTGATATGTCACAAGTTATTGATGATGCTACTTCTGCTATGAATGATGCTTACGATGATGCTAGTACCATGCTTGATGATAATGTGCCACTAGGTGAATTTCTTGATGAACAAATTGTTAGAGCTAAAGAGAATGAAATTATTGAAACTGATGAGATTGCTGAAACTGATGAAGTCTTTGAAACTAAGAACTATGAAACACCTATTAGACCTAGCTCTCCTAGATTTGAAATGCCTAAGATACCTGAAGGTTATGTTATGGATGAGGAGATAGCTAGAGAAATCCTTTCTTGTAAGGATAGAGATGATCTTAAGAAATTACTACGCAAGTATAAGGAAAAGACTTTGAATGCTAGAATGAAATGTGATCCTAAGTTTGCTACTTCACCTATCTTTGTTACCGATAAGGATTATGAATTCTCTGTCGACCTAGAGTTAATTACTTTGGTTGAATCCGATCCTTTCCATGGCTATGAAACTGAAACTGTAGTGGCACATCTTACTAAGTTGAATGATATAACCACCCTGTTTGCTCATCATGATAAGATTCGCTATTATTATATTCTTAAATTATTTCCGTTCTCATTAAAGGGTGATGCTAAGATATGGTACAATACTCTTGCTCCTGGTTGTGTGTGTAGTCCCCAGGATATGATTTACTACTTCTCTGAAAAATATTTTCCTGCTCATAAGAAACAAGCCGCCTTACAGGAAATATTTAACTTTGTGCAAATTGAAGAAGAGAGTCTCCCACAAGCTTGGGGGAGGCTTCTCCAATTGCTTAATGCTTTGCCTGATCATCCTCTTAAGAAAAATGAAATACTTGATATCTTCTACAATGGACTAGCTGATACTTCTAGGGACTTCCTAGATAGTTGTGCTGGTTGTGTTTTCAGGGAATGAACTGTTGAATAAGCTGAGGAACTATTGAATAATATATTGAAGAATTATGATGATTGGACTCTCCCTGAACCACCACTTAAACCCACTCCGAAGAAGAGGGGTATCTTATTTATCAGTCCGGAAGATATGCAAGAGGCAAAGAAATGTATGAAGGTAAAATATATTAAAGCTGAGGATGTTAAGAATTTACCACCTATTAAAGAAATACATGGACTTGACACACCACCACCTCCACAGGTGGTAGAGGTAAATTTTTTATTAAAGTTTGACGAAAGTGATATCCCTTACAATAAACATCCTAGTCAATGCTTATATGGGTTTGATAACTACATTATGAAACAAGATCACTTCAATGCAAATGTTCTGAAACAATTGAAATATAATTCTGATACAATTGCTCGCTTGAGTGACTTGTTATTTCGAATCAGTAATGATGTTAGAGGTGTAGGAAAACATGCCTCTACAGTTCAAACCCAGTTAGAACAAGTTGCTAAATCTCAAAAAGAATTGCTTGATAAAATGAATAACAATATGAATGATTTTGCTGCTAGAGTAGTAACTAGAGGAGGTAGAATGACCCAAGAACCTCTTTATCCTAAAGGTCGTCCTAAAATAATTGAACAAGACTCTCAGAGAATTAATACTGATGCACCTAGTCCTTCTAAAAAGAAAAAGAAAAAGAAAAATGATAGGACTTTGCATACCTCTAGTGAACGTGAGATACAAAAACCTCCTGATGATAATAATGTCTCTATTTCTGATGCTGAAACTCAATCTGGTAATGAACATTCACCTAGCGATAATGAAAACGATAATGATGATGTTCATGAAGGTACTCAACCGAACAATGACAAAGAACCAGATAATGATGTTGAAATAGAACCTGATGTTGGTCTTGATAACCCACAACCTAAAAATAAACGATATGATAAAAGAGACTTTGTGGCTAGAAAACATGGTAAAGAAAGAGAGCTATGGGTTCAGAAACCCATGCCCTTTCCACCTAAACCATCTAAGAAAAAGGATGATGAAGAATTTGAACGCTTTGCTAAAATGATTAGGCCAGTCTTTTTGCGTACCCGCTTAACTCATATCTTAAAGGTGGCCCCTTATGCAAAATACATGAAAGACATCATCACTAATAAAAGAAAGATACCTAAAGCTGAAATCTCCACCATGCTTGTTAATTATTCTTTTAAGGATGGAGTACCTAAAAAACTTGGAGATCCGGGAATACCAACTATACCTTGCTCCATTAAAAGAACTTATGTGAAAACTGCCTTGTGTGATTTGGGAGCTGGTGTTAGTGTTATGCCTTTCTCCTTATATAAAAGATTTGATTTGAATAAACTCACACCTACTGAAATACCATTGCAAATGGCTGACAAATCAACTGCCATACCTATCAGTATTTGTGAGGATATGCCCGTTGTTGTTGCAAATGTTACTATCTTAACGGACTTTGTTATTCTTGAGATGCCCGAGGACGACAACATGTCGATTATCCTTGGTAGACCCTTTTTGAATACTGCAGGGGCTGTTATTGATTGCAATAAAAGCAAAGTCACTTTTCATATCAATGGTAATGAGCATACGGTGCACTTTCTGAAGAAACAATTCCAAGTGAATGGTATAAATGTTATTGAAGAATATTCGACAATCACTATTGGAAGTTTTCAACTACCTCTACCTACTGCCAAAAAGAAATATGACATACTTATTGTTGGGGATATGCACATCCCCATTGAGGTAACGTAGTGTTTTACGAAAGTTCTTCGGTTTCATGCTAATCGGAAGTGGTTGTTAATAAGACTTGATCGACCTTATTAATGGATCATTTTTGAGAGGTATGAAGTTGATGAATCTAGTAGGCACAATCTTCTGCTCTCACCTTTTATTTTCTGTTTTACTTAGTCAAATAAAATAAAATGCCGTGTTTATCCTGTTTTCTGTTTTCTCCGTGCAATAAAAAATGACCCAAAAATAAAAGTTCTCAGAATTTACTGAAAATTTGCTATGATTTTTTTCTTCTGATTATTTCTGAATTTCTAGTGCAAATAACATCAGAGGGGGGTGCACCTGGTGCCCACAAGACACCAGAGCGCGCCAGCAACCCCAGGCGTGCCCTGGTGGGTTGTGGCCCCCACGTGGGCCCCCTCACTTATCCCTTTAGCCCATGTCATCCCCTACCTCCAGAAAAAATTCACCATTTCTCTCACTCCCGTGTTCTTGCTCGCAAACCCGTGGATTTCGATCTCTTTGCTCGAAGCTCTGTTTCCGAAACTGTTTTGGGGGATTGCTACTTGGTATGTGACTCCTCCATTGCTCCAATTAGTTTTTGATTTAGTGGGTTATTTTTAAAATAATTAGCTACTCCTGGTGCTGCTGTATATGAGCTTGCATGTTGAATTCTTAGAGTTCTAAGTAGTTTGAATGCTTGATATGGCCTCTATGCATCCTTAGGAGTAGTTGCTATCAATCTTACGAAGTTTTGTTAACAAGAATTTTGCGTCCCAAAAATATTTCAGAAATTTGTTCGCAGGTAAAAATGCAATTCTTTAGGAGTTCTTCAAGGAGGAGGTCCTCGGAGGCCTCATCAAGCGGAAGCTCGGTCCGACAATCTTATGTTGAGCCAAGTGAAAGCTCGATGCGAGATGCCGCTACCAAATCATGTCTATGGCCGTGTGACGAATTCATGGAAGGTGCAAGTATCAAGGAGGAATTCCAGCAATTTATCCACAATGCAGATCTTGCTCCCTTCATCGCAGATAAGTGCCCTCAACATCTCGAACTCACAAAAACTTTCACGAAGAAATTTAAATATTTTCCCCGTGAGTCTAGAGTTTCATTCAACCTTCATGACCATCCCATCACCATGCCTTTAGAATTGTTCTGTGAAGCGTGCAAAATTCCATATTGGGGTTCCCTTGATGAACCACCAAAATCTGAGTATGAGTCATTTTTGATTAATCTTTGCTACGGTGAAGATAGGGGAGTAACACAAGGAAGAATTAAAAGCATCCATTTCCCATCAATACACTACTTTGCACAATTTAATGGCAAATGTATCGTAGGCAAACAAGATTGCAGCACACTGTGTGCTCCTGATTTCAGTCTCATACACACTGCTATAACAAGAAATAAATGCTATAATCTTGGAGCAATTGTTGCACGGAGATTGCAGCACAACGCTGCTAGTGGTAATTTTTATGGAGGAATTTATGCCTCCCGTGCAGCCGAGAAGCTAAATGTATCACCTTGGCCTAACGACCCCATTTTACCTACTCAGTACTTAGACTTTGAGGCCATGAAATGTCATAAGTTCCTTAAGGGCACATCCACTAACTATACTTACAACTTGAGGTTTAATAAAGATCCTGTTGTGCCTGTTATTTTGCCTGCTCCTGCTCTCTTTGATTTTCACAGCAGGGGAAGATACTATGTTCTTGAGAGTGAGGCCCGTGCATACAATGTGGAGGTTGAAGCTGCCAGGAGGGCCGAGGAGGCTGCACCAAGGACCTCGGTGGGCTATCACTCCGACTATTATCTAGGCTCCGGATGGTGATTACCAAGCTAGGCCAAAATCCTAAGCTTGGGGAAGTACGTATATTCACTGACATTATATTCATGTTTACACATTTCATTCCAGTTGTCGGTGTCTACACTTTTTCATTGTATTATCCATGATAGATTTATTTTCTCGCTTTCTTCTTGCGTGTCTAAAAAACTTTGAGAAAATCCAAAAATAATTCCTACTTCTTTTCGGCTTTTCTTTCTAGCTTAAATTAATTATAGTATCAAAAGAAAACTCAAAAAGATTTCTTGTTTCTTATTTTACTTGTTGGGAGCTTTTCCGTGTAAATAGTTTTTCTTGTTTTTGTTTTTCCCTCTTTAATTTGCTTTCTTCAAGAAAAATCAAAAACTCCAAAAATATTTCAGCATGTTTCTCTGAAATTCTTTTCCTTTTATTTGAGTCGTACCAAGGAGAAGACCACGATGAAAATGTTGAGTGGCTCTCATATGCACTATTGTCAATCTAACAAAGAGCCCATGTTACTTTGTTTTCTCCTCTTGAATAAAATGTTTGCAGATTCCGGCTTAGTCCACAGCACTCTTGCACTATTATTATTTTCATATCATTCGGTCGTGCAAGTGAAAGGCAATAATGACGAAATTTGATGAATTGACCGTGGCAGAGAAAAGCGGGTATGAACTCAACTTGTTTTTGTTTTTGTAAATATGTTTAGCCTAGTATCCTTGATTCAACATATTATGATCAAACATGTTTGCAATGACAATTATAGATTATAGTTGCTCATGCCATGCTTAAGTAGCTAGGAGTAGATAATGATTTATCTTGGATGTCAACACGCATTAAAATGATTGTGATGTGGTATGATGTTATGGTATCCTCCTCTGAATGTTTCGAGTGGCTTGACTTGGCACATGTTCACGCATGTAGTTGAATCAAAACCAACATAGCCTCCATGATATTTATTCATGGTGTCCATATCCTAGTCATGCTAGTATTCAATGTTGATTATTCATAATGCATGTTCATGACCGCTTTCGCTCTCTAGCTGGCCGCTTCTCAACCTATTTGCTAGCCTTCACCTGTACTAAGCGGGAATACTGCTTGTGCATCAAAATCCTTAAACCAAAGTATTCCAGATGAGTCCACTATACCTACCTATATGCGGTATTACCTTGCCATTCCAAGTAAATTTGCATGTGCCACCTCTAAAAATTCAAATGAACATCGGTTTTGTGTGCCTGGACCGCTCATGGAGCGACAGGGGGTGGTCAGTATCTTCCATGTTAAGCGGGTTATTCTCATGATGAGTGTTTATTCACTCGTCCTTGCACGAGAGGGGCAGTAATAGGGATTCCCAGTCCCGAAATCAAAAAATTACAAATAATCAAGCAAAACTCCCCCAGGAATGTTGTTGGTATGGACGGTACCCATGGATTCGTCTAGCCGTGGAGTGTGATTGTTGGTGGAGGGGGAGTAAACATTTACTTTTACTGCATGGAACCACCGCTAATGTGTTTAGCATGGAAGATATTGATAACTCTTAGTCGTAACGTTGACAGGAAGGGTGTACCTCCCAAAATTATATTTATCTTTGTTTTAAGCTTTGAGCTCTGGCACCTCTGCAGATCCCTGCTTCCCTCTGCGAAGGGACTATCTATTTACTTTTATGTTGAGTCATCACCTTCTCAAATAAGCGCCAGATCTGAGAGCACTATTGTCATCCTAATGCACTGTGTATAGTTAATGTTGGGTGTAGCATGACTGGATCTTTTCTACCATGAATTACAATGTTTAGTCGTTGCTTGAACTTTGGAGGTGCTCTGCATTTATGTTTTGCGGTCTCGGAAAGGGCTAGCGAGATACCACTGTTGTCATATTATATCACGATTGTTTTGACAAAGTGTTGGCGCTTGAGATATTTTATTATTGCTCGCTAGTTGCTTATGTCATTGATATGAGTTAATATAATTTTTAAGAGTTATTGCTGGCATGGTTAGTCATAATCTTTGCTGAAAAACTGGGTGCTACTTAAGCATATATATGTAAACAAGAACAAAAGAGTTCGTAAAAGTTTTTCTTTATCACTTTCAGTTTGTCAACTGAACTGCTTGAGGACAAGCAATGAGTTAAGCTTGGGGGAGTTGATACGTCTCCGTCGTATCTACTTTTCCTCACGCTTTTGCTCTTGTTTTGGACTCTAATTTGCATGATTTGAATGAAACTAACCCGGACTGACGCTGTTTTCAGCAGAACTACCATGGTGTTGTTTTTGTGCAGAAATAAAAGTTCTCGGAACTGGACAAAACCTTTTGGAGATTTATTTTATAAAAAATAAAAAATACTGGAGCCAAGAACTACCGGAGGGGGAGCCCTGGCTGGGCACGATACACCAGGGCGCGCCACCCCCTCCAGGCGCGCCCTAGTGGGTTGAGCCCACCTCGGGGCCCCAATGACCCTAATTCTGACGCTATAAAATCCTACTTTCGGAGAAAAAAAATCAGAGAGAAAGTTTTATCCCGTTTTACGATACGGATCCGCCGCCACCTCCTGTTCTTCATCGGGAGGCCAGATCTGGATCCCGTTTGGGGCTCCGGAGAGGGGAATCTTCGGTCTTTGTCATCATCAACCCTTCTCCATCGCCAATTCCATGATGCTCCCCATCGGGAGTGAGTAATTCCTTCGTAGGCTTGCTGGTCGGTGAGGAGTTGGATGAGATTCATCATGTAATCGAGTTAGTTTTGTTAGGGCTTGATCCCTAGTATCCACTATGTTCTGAGATTGATGTTGCTATGACTTTGCCATGCTTAATGCTTGTCACTAGGGCCCGAGTGCCATGATTTCAGATCTGAACCGTTTATGTTATCACCTTTATATCTATGTTCTTGATCCGATCTTGCTAGTCATACGCACCTATTATGTGTTATGATCCGTAAACCCCGGAGTGACAATAGTCGGGATACTTTCCGGTGATGACCGTAGTTTGAGGAGTTCATGTATTCACTATGTGTTAATGCTTTGTTCCGGTTCTCTATTAAAAGGAGGCCTTAATATCCCTTAGTTTCCTTATGGACCCCGCTACCACGGGATGGTAGGACAAAAGATGTCATGCAAGTTCTTTTCCATAAGCACGTATGACTATTTACGGAATAGATGCCTACATTACATTTATGAACTCGAGCTAGTTCTGTGCCGCCCTAGGTTATGACTGTTATATGATGAATATCATCCAACGAGTTCACCGATCCAGTGCCTACGAGTTTTCCACCTATTGTTCTTGCTAAGTTACTATCACTACTGCTACTGTCACACTTGCTACGAAACTACTGCTATCACTGCTACCGTTACTATTACTGCTACTACTGCTATCAAAACTATCATACTACTATGCTACTGATCACTCTGCTGCAGATATTTAATCTCCAGGTGTGGTTGAATTGACAACTCAACTTCTAATACTCGCAAATATTCTTTGGCCCCCTTGTGTCGAATCTATAAATTTGGGTTGAATACTCTACCCTCGAAAACTGTTGCGATCCCCTATACTTGTGGGTTATCAACTTCATCTGAAATAAACTAGGTAAAACTATTTGTCCAAGAGACAATTGATGTTGTCATGAATTATCAAAACCTCCAAGGGAGCATATGTGCTTCCAATCTCCCCCTTTTTGGTAATTGATGACAACATACAATCAAAGCTTCAAATTTATATATGCAAAAATATATGAAAGCTTTGAGAAGCACATGACTAAGACATGCTCCCCCTAAATGTGTGCAATCCCTTTTAGAGGATAGTTGCTTTGGAATGCATGAACACACACATGGTAGAAGGGATATGATAAGTCATGTGAACCTTGGCTATATGCATCAAACATATGTGAATGAGGTGTCTCCTTATTCAAGACTCAGTCTTGCAAACAATATGTGCAAGAAACAAGAGATCATCTTGACCAAGGATATGATGCATATACTTACTTTGAAGTTCTTGAGCATTTTAATAGAGGAACACACTTGAGAAAACAATGTTAGAAAACACAAGAGTATTCTTCTTATCCAAATATAAAAGAAATCAAATGTACCAAGGTATGGAAGACATAAAGGAAATGTTATTTCACAAAATTGATATGTCTTCAATAACATTTAGAACTTTCTCCCCTAAGTATGAATTTGTAAATCTTCCTCTCCCCCTGAATCTTAGCATGTATATATTGGGAGTAGGTAGGGTGAGACAAGTCTAACACAAATAGGCAATCAAATCAAAATCACACTTTTCTCTCTACTTTAATGATAGTATTGATTTGGTCATCTCTCTCCCCCTTAATGTAGTGTTTCTCCCCTTTGGGTGAGCATGATATTTATCCCCCTTGATAGGTATTTATCCCCCTTGGACAAGCATAAGCTATGATATTTCTCCCCCTTTAGCATTAATTTCCATAAAGGGTCAGAGGGTAAGGGTTCATTGAGAGTAAGGGTCATTGAGATCATTAACGAATAATGTCAAGAAAAAGTGGCAAAGAATACAGGTAATGGCAAAAAGTCGGTGACTCCGAGGCAAAGTATATTGGTAGAACCAATAAGGAAATTTTAGGGCTCTGGGTAAAATAGGTACAACCGAAGAGGTTCGTATCGGTGGTACCGAGGAAGTTCTTGGCAGTGTATCTGCTTTATTGGTGAAACCAATTTTCCCAGTTCGGAGAGGCCGAAATTGCAAACAGAAACTTGGCAAAGGCATTCTTAGCCATTTTGTTGACGAAAATGGTTTTCAGAAAGTCTCAACAGATTCTAAAAGATTTGCAAAGAATTTTTCGGAAGATTTGCAATGAATTTTCAACTAGATGAAGGTTGAATGGTTCTAAGAAAACATGCTACTAGAAGATGAACCAAACAAGAAACTTCATCGAGATGATGGTCGGCGACTAGGTCACTTATATTAGAGTATATCGACTTAGGTGCCTAGTAAAAATACTTGATCATAGGTCATACTCATCGCTAATCTCAAAATGGGGTACTTTAAGCATTTTGATGTTTTCATATCACTTAGAATTGCTTTAACCCATGACTTGGAGTAATGCTTCTTCAAGGATATGAGTACATACCTTTGAGTGATATAGATGACATGACGTGTAGGTGGACTTGTTGTGGATGCCCAAGATTTGGAGTTTGGGGCAATCCTTCTTTTCTTTCTAGATAGGTCCTCCTATAAGGGTTAGTCATGCAAGGAAGAACAAGGTATATCCAAATAACAAGAGTGAGGTTTTCATCATATGCATGTCAAGGATATAATTTATGTTGTCTTCTTTCTCCATCACAAAGTAGGATTATTGATACTTGGCCAAGACAAGATTGCTTTTGAAACACAACTTCTCCCTAGGTGGTTTTGGTAATTAATAACAACATATATTTCATTGGACTAATGTTTCCACCAAGCGTATCTCAGGAAAAAGTTCAATGATGGGATGGCTAAAAGATTGTGTGGAGAACCTCCCCAAGGAAAGGAAGGAATAGGATTGGCCATGCTTCAAGAACAAGGACTCTACATTTTACATTTTGTGAGAAATCACTTTGAGTCCATAGGAAAGCCAATACTATTAAAAGGGGATGAGGTAAATATGATGATCTGGTTGCTCAAATGCTTAGAGGTAGCCACCAAAAATACACACCCACTTTTCCACACATATCCTCTGTCCAAAGCCAAAAGTCTAAATTCGGTGATACCAACTTCCCATTCAGACCCACCGAGTTTATCCAAGACAGAAGCCAAACCAAACCCTAGCATCTCGGTACAACCAACATTCCTTTCGGTGCCACAGAAACCAGTGACCAACTCTCTGTTAGCCATTTTCAAGAATCGGTTCCACCGAATTTTGCAAATCGGTCTCACCGAGAAGTTGGACCAACTCTTTGTTAACCCATTTCTTGAGATCGGTCCCACCGAGTTTGACAAATAGGTCTCATCGAGATTTGGTAACTGCCTAGGTCACCCATATCGGTACCACCGAGATTCATATATCGGTCTCACCAAAAACGCCGAAGTTGCCACATTTTGAACTAGTCGGTGCCACCGAGTCTCTCGTCGGTTTCACCGAGTTGGGCAATAATGTTGTAACGGTTGGATTTTTGGAGAAGCCTATATATATCCCTCCACCACCATTCACTCGCAAGAGAAGCACTCAGAAGATACACCCACTTGCCATAACCAATTTTCTGAGAGAGAACCACCTACCCTTGTGTTGAGGTCAAGATCGTCCACTCCAACCATATGGATCTTGATTTCTAGCCTCCCCAAGTTGCTTTCCATCCAATAAATCTCTTCTACCCATGCCAAACCTGTGAGAGTGATTGAGTGTTGAGGAGACTATCTTTTGAAGCACAAGAGCAAGGAGTTCATCATACTACCACATCTATTACCTTTTGGAGGGTGGTGACTCCTAGATTGGTTAGGTGTCGCTTGGGAGCCTCCTTCTTCGTGATTGTGGAGTTGAACCAAGAATTTTTAAGGGCAAGGAGATTGCCTACTTCGTGAAGTTCTACCCATAGTGAGGCTAGTCCTTCGTGGACGGAAGGCGTTATGGAATAGACGGGGTTGCTACTTCGTGGACCCTTCGTGGGTGGAGCCCTCCGTGGACTCTCGCGACCGTTACCCTCCATGGGTTTAAGTCTCCATAAACGTGGACATACGATAGCACCACCTATCGAAACCACGGAAAAAATCTTCGTGCCTCCAAATTGCGTTTGATCTTCTTATCCCTTCCCTTACGTTCATGTGCATGTCTTTACTTTCCGCTGCTATACTCGTAGACATGTATGTGTAAGGTGAACTTGACTTGCTACAATTGCTAAAATCTGCCAACAACTAAAATTGGGAAAAGGTTAGATTTTTATTTGGTCAAGTAGTCTAATCACCCCCCTCTAGACCTACTTTCGATCCTACAAGTGGTATCAGAGCATTGGTCTGCATTGCATTGGTCTCACAACCTAGGAGAGTATGGCGTCTAGTGAGGGAAATCATCACCGTAGAGGTCCATATTTTGATGGTACAAACTTTGCTAGTTGGAAGCATAAGATGAAAATGCATATTCTTGGTCATAACCCCGCCGTATGGGCTATTGTTTGTGTTGGCTTGCAAGGTGAATTCTTTGGTGTTGGAAAGGAACCAGATCGTGAAGCAACCGCGGAAGAATTGAAGATGTTGCAATACAGTGCTCAAGCATGTGACATTCTATTCATCTGTCTATGCCCCGAAGAATTCAACAAGATTAGCCGTCTTGAGAATGCAAAGGAAATTTGGGATACTTTGGTTGATATGCATGAAGGTACCGAATCCGTCAGGGAATCTAAGTTGGATGTGCTACAAAGTCAACTTGACAAGTTCAAGATGAAGGATGGTGAAGGAGTCGCGGAAATGTACTCTAGGCTTGCTCTCATCACCAATGAGATTGCCGGCTTAGGAAGCGAAGAGATGACCGACAAATTCATCATCAAGAAGATACTTAGAGCGTTGGATGGAAAGTATGACACCGTGTGCACATTGATCCGAATGATACCAAGCTACAAAGATCTCAAGCCTACGGAAGTCATTGGAAGGATTGTTTCTCATGAGATGTCACTCAAGGACAAAGAAGAACTTCACACGAAATCAAGCGGTGCTTACAAAGCTACAAGTGACACTCCTGCTAAATCAAGTGACAACCTTGTAACCAATGAAGAGATAAGCCTCATGGTCAAGAAATTCAACAAGTTCTACAAAAGTAGAGGCAAGGAAAGAAGCTCAAATCCAAGATACGAAGAGAAGCGTTCATCTAGTCATGACCGGAATTGTTAAAATTGTGGAAGGCCCGGACACTACTCCAATGAGTGCATGCCCCCCCACAAAAAAAGAGAAGAGTCACCTAGAAGAAAGAGCACAAGAGATGAGTCACCTCGAAGAGAGAGAAGGAGTAGAGATGATCGTTATGAACGAAGACCCTCAAGGAAAAGTAGGGACTCGGAGAAGAAGGACAAGTACACCAAGAGCTACACAAGAAGAAGACATCAAGCTCATGTTGGTGAATGGGTTTCCGGCTCCAAATCCGACAATCATTCCGAGAGAAGCTATCACTCTGACTCTGACTATAGTCAAGATGAAGGTGTTGCCGGACTTGCACTCATTTCCTCCAACTCCTACGACATATTTGATTCACCAAATGAAGGGAGTGGAAGTTGCTTCATGGCTAAAGGCACCAAGGTATCACACCCCGAATACATTGACATCAATAGTGATGAGGATGACTTGCTATTTGACAAAACTAGTGATATTGGTCAAAATGAGCTAGATGATAATCATGCTAGTCAAGATAAGTCGTGTGATGATGATAAGAAGAAAATAGAGCGACTAACTAAAGAATTAAACACTCTTAAGTTAGCCCATGAATCTACTCTATAAGATCATAGAGAGCTTGTAAGAACTCATGAGAAGCTACGCTTCGAGAAGCTCAACTTGGAGCAAGAACATGAGTTTCTTAAAGCAATCAATGACGATCTCCGAAAGAAGACTTCCTCTTATCTAGCCAAACGACTACTGTTGTCTACATTTATTCACAAGTTAAGACTAAGCAAACTAGTAACAAAGGCAAGAAAGGTTCTTCAACTAGTAGCAATAAATATGGTAAATCTAGTGATATTGCTTCTAGTAGTTCTATTGATTCCACTAATGATTCTCTTAGCCAAGTTACACTTGAGCAAGAAAATGATCTATTGAAAGGGATTATAGAAAAGGGTATCTACAGGAGTCTTGCCGGATGTAAGCAATTCGAGGAGATTGTACGCAAGCATGGAGGATACCGGAAGAACCAAGGCATTGGCTACTTCAACGCCAATGGAGTTGAGTGGGAAGAAGGTCAATACCCCAAGCCAAAGTTTGTTCCCCAAAAGGAGAAGTATGAACATACTCTTCCCAAGGTAACAAAAGCTCAAGATGACCTTCCACCACAAGACCACAAGCTCAAGGGCAAGGACAAGCTTCAAGAAGAGATTAACACATTTGAAGATGAGTCCCAAGCTTTGGTCAAATGGGTTCCCAAGGCTACTCCAAGCTCTACTTCAACTAGTGCTACTTCAACTCCAAGGATTCCCATCAACTTGATGTGGGTCCCTAAGAAGACGAACTAGAGAAGTTCTTGAGGGGTGACTTCGCCAATGAAATTCACTCACATTCATTATTGACAAGGACTATTTGCAATCAACTCCAACCTTATGCAATAGTTCAAGGGGTCACACATTCCCTCAAAGGTAAGCAAGGGACAAGGTAATTAATGAATCCATGTACATCATTATGTATGCATTGCACTCCATGTCCATAGATATCTTTGTATTTGTCTCTTGTGTGGGACTAACCCATGTAGGTGAGAAGAGTAAGAAAACAACGAGGATTGCTCCCAACTCAAGATGATCTTCATCAACATGAGCATCCACTACTACCTCACCCACATGAAGTCTTGTACGACAAACCCAAGGTTAGTTTATCCCTCTTAAGGGGGATGTCACATCAAGGGGGAGCTTTACTCTAAGACTTGAGTTAAAGCATCTCTTAAAGATGTGAACACATTAAATGATTTATGTAAAAGTGGCAACCCCACTTGTGCTTAAACGATGAGTATGACCTATGATCAAGTATTCTTACTTGACTCCTAAGTCAATATACTCATATATAGATGACTCCGTCATCACCAAAGTGCTTGGTAGATACTAGAGTGGTTTTGCATGTTTGCCATATTTCATTTGACAATTTATTGTGTGAGCATGTTGGTATGCATATCTTTTCTCATTCGAGGATGTCCAATTGTTGTTATTTGGCTTTCACTTTTCTTTGGCCAATTGGATATACAAGAATGCCTAAGTACCTCCCTCTAGCTATCTATGCTCTCTCGTCTCAAACTCTATTCATGCTTCATCACAAAATTTGAGCAAGCACTTCTCGAACCCTCTGTGTGAGGAGCACTCGGAGTTCTGTTTCGTTAAGAGCTAACTTCCAAAACCTCTCCAGTGCAATCTTGGTGTAACCAACTCAAAAATCTCGGTTCCACCGAAGCCTAGGGTTGATCTGATTTTGAGAATCTCGGTAGCACCGATTCCATAATCTCGGCTTCACCGAGTTTCCCTGTCAATTGACAGTAGAGGAACTTGGTGGCACCGATATTTTAGAACCGGTGTCACCAACAGCTATGGGGTACATATACTCCGCGGAACCGGTTTTTGAAATTACTTCGTCAAATCCCGTGGTCCCCGCAAACCCTAGCTGCCGCTCAGAGTCTACGGACTTCTCCTTCGCTCCCATGCGTCTGCACCACAGGAAGTCCTCACCGTCGACGGAAATCACCCCCGCCATCGCCGCCGTAGGAGGTCGTCGCCAAGTTAGGGTAACGACCTCAAAATTCTTTGCGCTCATTGTCCGATTCATGTGCAAAATAATATGCTCCATCTTCTTCCCACAGTGTGAAAAAACTCCATCCTCGAGAAACTCCATTAGATTAGAGAACGATAGATTTTTAGGTTTAACCATCCGCAGATTGAATCTCGGTGTCACCGAGTCATAGAAATTGGTTCTACCGATTTTGGTTTTAGGGTTACTGAAAACAGCTTCGGTGAGACCGAGTGGCACTTTTCGGTGAAACCGAAAAGGCTGCCAAGTCTCTGTTAAGGAAGTTGTCTGTCTCGGTGGCTCCAAAATTTTGGACTCGATGGAACCGACATCCCTTCTGCTGAAGATTAAACTTAAGATTCTAAGTTCAAATTTGAGAAAGTTTTCTATGTTTTGTGATCCTCAACCCCTCTGCTCTTTTGTACTCTATTCACAAGGTTAGCATGTCAGGTTCTGATGATAGCCAGAATGATTTGAAGGAGAGGGAAGTTGACATGAGTTCAGGCACAAGCCCAGATGCTAGTTCTTCTTCTTCAGAAGATCCAGGCACCCCAAGTTCTCATGGGCTTCCCAAGGCTGCCACCAGGGCTAGAAGAAAGCTGAATTCAGATGAGGAGGATTTAGACTTTGTGCCAGAAGAAGTTCTTGCCAAGAAGCTGCAAGACAAGAAAGAGAAAGATGCAAAGAAGTCTGCTTCGGAGGTCACCTCAGCTAAGAGGACTGTCAGGAAAGAGTATGCTAGCTCTGAAACTATGAGAGCACCTGAGAGTGCCAGAGCAAACACCTCATTATCAGTTGAGCCTCCAAGGAAATCTTTGCCTAAGAAGGCAGGAGAGAAGAAGAGGGAAAGGACAAGATATGTCAAAGCTACAGTCCACCCTTCTACTCCAGAGTACATTGATGAGGAGGAGGAAGAGCCAGCTTCCAAGGCTCCTCCATCCAAGAGGAAGAAGTTGCTTGCCGATGCAATGCGCAAGAAAGATCCTTCAAAGAGCAAGAAATCTGATCCCAAGAAACATGTTGCTCCAAAGTCCAAGAAGACTACCAGGAAATCCCTCTTGCAGCTAAGAACAAGAGATCTTCCACCATGGAAGAAGAGGATGATCTTTCAGTTCTGAGGAAGCTAAGACCACATTTGCCATTGCACAATGATGCTCACCCAGTAGCTGAAGATATGAAGAAGATAAAGGATGCAGGACTGAGATTGTGGAGAGCTAATGATCACTATGCCTCCAGGAGGAAGACTGTTGTAGATGACAGATTCTACACCAAAGAACAACAGAATTTCTATGAGACTACCCTTTTGGACAAGAGCCCATCTGTTAGTGACATGAGATATGTTGACTGGGCTTACATCAAGGAGAATGAAGATTACTTTCCCAGTGTGCAGGACAACATCAAGTGCATTGACATTGAAAACTTTGTTGGGAGAGAGTTCACTGCCTGGAACGATGAGATGATCATGTAGTTCTACTCTACTGCTCACTTCTACCCAGATGGCAGAATCATATGGATGAATGAAGGAGTCAGGTACCAATCCACTGTTGATGAGTGGGATACCATCTTAGGAGCCCCACAGGTACAAGAAGGAGACTTGGATGTCTACACTGAAGCCAAGATGAGTCACAATTCTATGGCAAATATGTACAAGGAAATTCCAGCCACTCATGTGCATTCACATAAGTTTGGCTCTGTCGATCATTTGCAAGCAGGACTACCCACTACCAACACTATCTTGAGGTACACCTTGATGCCCAAGTCTGGAGATGACAAGATGATCAGAGGGTACTCCATCAACATGCTGCACCACATAGACACCCACACCAGGATTAGAGTGATGAACTGATTGTTGAGACAATCAAGAGGACAACTGCTGACCAAAAACAATCTTGTGGATATGCACCTTACATTCAGATGCTCATCAACTCCAAGTTGGAGAAGAATGTATATGCACTTGATCGTTCTCATATGCCACTTTATCCAGACTTTGAGGATAATGTTGTGGTGATGGATCCCGGTCATCCCACTTCATCTACTGCACAGGCAGAGGCAGCAGCAGCTAGAACCACTAGTGCTCATGTTCCAAGGAGTAAGAGCGAGCAAATGGATCTGCTCATTAGCACCATCCAGGGCATGCAGAAGGATATCAAGAACATCTTGTTGAACCAAGAAAGCCTTGAGAGGATTGTGGAAGATAGATTCACTACATTGAACAACAAGGTGGATGAGCCGACGACGACTGTGGATGATCTCAAGAAGGAACTGGATGCAGTGCCTAACCCTCATTCCTCTGATGATGATGATAGTCCACCTCTCAGGACCAACAGTCAGTTCAAGACCCATGCCAAGACTCCTACTGTGCCAACTCCAGAGACGAGGCCTACCTCATCAGCACCTGCCACAACCCCATCAATTCCTCTAGCACCTCGAGTGTCTACTCCACCACCTCAGAGGACTTCTGACGAAGCGTTTGCGGATGCACTTCTCTCGACTCCTTTGACCACTACAGGAGCAGCTTCATCATCTCATGGAGGAGATCATGCCCAGAGCGACGTTTAGCTCTATAGCTTTGAACTTTTTGGTAACTTGTTGCCAAAGGGGGAGAGGTTATAGATCATAGGGCTTCGAGAGAGAGAGAGAGAGTGTGTTGCAATTTGATTCCTCTCTGCAGTTTCAAAAACATTTGGTTTATCGTTTGTTTAAAACTTTGTCGGTGTTTGATCATATACTTTGGTGTGATGCTACTACTTTGCTATCTTTGAGCTATCTATATGATGATTATTCACTTAATGTTTGGTGTGATGTGCTTATGCAATTCATTCATATCAATTTTGGTGCACCACCAAGTTGTATGTGACATGTAAGAGTGGCCCATGATCCTAATCGATTGTGCATTTGCATGCAAACGCAAATTTAAAATAATGCACAAATTTAGGGGGAGCTCTTGCTTATCACATACTTCTCAAAGCGACGATGCTATTCATTGATTATATCTCTTATCGAAGCTTTGATCTATATGTTGTCATCAATTACCAAAAAGGGGGGATTGAAAGCACAACTTCTCCCTAGGTGGTTTTGGTAATTAATAACAACATATATTTCATTAGACTAATGTTTCCACCAAGTGTATCTCAGGAAAACGTTCAATGATGGGATGGCTAAAAGATTGTGTGGAGAACCTCCCCAAGGAAAGGAAGGAATAGGATTGGCCATGCTTCAAGAACAAGGACTCTACATTTTACATTTTGTGAGAAATCACTTTGAGTCCATAGGAAAGCCAATAATATTAAAAGGGGATGAGGTAAATATGATGATCTGGTTGCTCAAGTGCTTAGAGGAAGCCACGAAAAATACTCACCCACTTTTCCACACATATCCTCTGTCCAAAGCCAAAAGTCTAAATTCGGTGATACCATCCCATTCGGATCCACCGAGTTTATCCAAGACAGAAGCCAAACCAAACCCTAGCATCTCGGTACAACCAACATTCCTTTCGGTGCCATAGAAACCAGTGACCAACTCTCTGTTAACCATTTTCAAGAATCGGTTCCACCGAGTTTTGCAAATCGGTCTCACCGAGAAGTTGGACCAACTCTTTGTTAACCCATTTCTTGAGATCGGTCCCACCGAGTTTGACAAATAGGTCTCACCGAGATTTGGTAACTGCCTAGGTCACCCATATCGGTACCATCGAGATTCATATATTGGTCTCACCGAAAACGCCAAAGTTGCCACATTTTGAACTAGTCGGTGCCACCGAGTTTCTCTTCGGTTTCACCGAGTTGGGCAATAATGTTGTAACGGTTGGATTTTTGGAGAAGCCTATATATACCCATCCACCACCATTCACTCGCAAGAGAAGCACTCAAAAGATACACCCACTTGCCATATCCAATTTTCCAAGAGAGAACCACCTACCCTTGTGTTGAGGTCAAGATCATCCACTCCAACCATATGGATCTTGATTTCTAGCCTCCCCAAGTTGCTTTCCATCCAATCAATCTCTTCTACCCATGCCAAACCTGTGAGAGAGTGATTGAGTGTTGAGGAGACTATCTTTTGAAGCACAAGAGCAACGAGTTCATCATACTACCACATCTATTACCTTTTGGAGGGTGGTGCCTCCTAGATTGGTTAGGTGTCGCTTGGGAGCCTCCTTGTTTGTGATTGTGGAGTTGAACCAAGAGTTTGTAAGGGCAAGGAGATCGCCTACTTCATGAAGATTTACCCATAGTGAGGCTAGTCCTTCGTGGACGGAAGCCGTTATGGAATAGACGAGGTTGCTACTTCGTGGAACCTTCGTGGGTGGAGCCCTCCGTGGACTCTCGTTACCGTTACCCTCCATGGGTTGAAGTTTCCATAAACGTGGACGTACGATAGCACAACCTATCGGAACCACGGAAAAAATCTTCGTGTCTCCAAATTGCGTTTGATCTTCTTATCCCTTTCCTTACGTTCATGTTCATGTCTTTACTTTCTGCTGCTATACTCGTAGACATGTATGTGTAAGGTGAACTTGAGTTGCTACAATTGCTAAAATCTGCCAACAAATAAAATTGGGAAAAGGTTAGATTTTTATTTGGTCAAGTAGTCTAATCACCCCCCTCTAGACCTACTTTCGATCCTACAGCTTTTGATAGTAGTTGTTGGCAATCTTGTGGAATGTAGTTCATCCAAGTACCTACAAAAGGTTAGATGCAATACAAGGGAGCATAGTTTTCCAAGGGCATAAGATAGTATCAAATCAATAGTAAAAAGGAATAGTCAAGTAAGCACATGATCTTGCATGCATCCGAGTGAGTTTAGCTCAAGTTTGAAGCATCAATGATGTTAAACTCACTCCTCAAGTGAAAAAACACTTTCTCATCAAGTGGCCTAGTAAAGATATCGAGCAATTGCTTGTTGGTGCGAACATGTTTGAGATTAATGTCCCCTTTAGCAACATGATCACGAATGAAATGATGACAAACTTGAATATGTTTAGTTCGAGAATGTTGCACGGGATGATGAGCAATCTTAATAGCACTCTCATTGTCACACAACAATGGAACATGTCTCACATGTATTCCATAATCCTTAAGAGTTTGAGTCATCCATAGTAATTGCGCACAACATGATCCAGCGGCAATGTATTCCGCGTTGGCGGTAGATAGAGATATCGAGTTTTGTTTCTTGGATGACCAAGACACAAGAGATCTCCCAAGAAATTGACAAGTACCCGAGGTGGATTTTATATCAACCTTATCTCTGGCATAGTCTGAGTTGGAATAGCGAACAAGGTTAAAAGAAGACCCCTTGGGATACCAAATGCCAAAGTTTGGTGTATGCATAAAGTATCTCACAATTCTTTTCACGGCCATAAGATGGCACTCTTTAGGAGCAGCTTGATATCGAGCACACATGCACACACTAAGCATGATATCGGGACGGGATGCACATAGATATAACAATGAACCGATCATTGATCGATAAACCTTTTGATCAACCGGTTTGTCCTCCTTGGTGAGGTCAACATGTCCACTAGTAGGCATAGGAGTTTCCATACCTTTACATTCTTGCATGTTGAAATTCTTGATCAAGTCCTTGGTATACTTCGTTTGAGAGATAAATGTTCCTTCTCTCGTTTTCTTGATTTGCAAACAAAGGAAAAATTTCAGCTCACACATCATGGACATCTCATACTTCTCGAACATCAACCTTCCAAATTTCTCACTAAAATGTGGGTTAGTAGATCCAAAGATAATATCATCCACATAAATTTGGCACACAAATAATTCATCGTTAACTCTTTTTGTGAACAAGGTTGCATCAATTTTACCAATTTCAAAACCCTTTTCAATAAGAAACTTCGTTAAGCATTTGTACCAAGCTCGTGGACCTTGTTTAAAACCATAGAGAGGTTTACGAAGTTTATAAACATGATTAGGTTTCTTAGGGTTCACAAAGCCGGGAGGTTGTTTAACATAAACTTCCTCCTCAATTTCACCATTTAGAAAAAGCGCTTTTGATGTCCATTTGGTAAAGACTAATATCATGGTGATTGGCATAGGCAAGAAGTATACAAATGGCTTCAAGTCTAGCAACGGGGTCATAAGTCTCACTGATAACCCAAAAGTATAGGGGATCGCAATAGTTTTCGAGGGTAGACTATTCAACCCAAATTTATAGATTCGACACAAGAGGAGCCAAAGAATATTTGTGAGTATTAGCAGTTGAGTTGTCAATTCAACCACACCTGGAGATTAAATATCTACAGCAGAGTGATCAGTAGCACGGTAGTATGATAGTTTTGATAGCAAGAGCAACAACAGTAGTAACGGTAACAGTGATAGCAATGATTTTGTAGCAAGTGTAACAGTAGCAGTAGCAATAGTAACTTAGCAAGAACAATATGTGGAAAACTCGTAGGCACTGGATCGGTGAACTCGTTGGATAATATTCATCATATAATAGTCATAACCTAGGGCGACACAGAACTAGCTCCAGTTCATAAATGTAATGTAGGCATGTATTTCGTAAATATTCATATGTTCTTATGGAAAAGAACTTGCATGAAATCTTTTGTCCTACCCTCCCGTGGCAGCGGGGTCCATAAGGAAACTGAGAGATATTAAGGCCTCCTTTTAATAGAGAACCGGAACAAAGCATTAACACATAGTGAATACATGAATTCCTCAAACTACGGTCGTCACCGGAAAGTATCCCGACTATTGTCACTCCGGGGTTTACGGATCATAACACATAGCAGGTGCATATGACTAGCAAGATCGGATCAACAACATAGATATAATGGTGATAACATAAACGGTTTAGATCTGAAATCATGGCACTCGGGCCCTAGTGACAAGCATTAAGCATGGCAAAGTCATAGCAACATCAATCTCAGAACATAGTGGATACTAGGGATCAAGCCCTAATAAAAGTAACTCGATTACATGATGAATCTCATCCAACTCCTCATCTACCAGCGAGCCTATGAAGGAATTACTCACTCCCGGTGGGGAGCATCATGGAATTGGCGATGGAGAAGGGTTGATGATGACGAAGACCGAAGATTCCCCTCTCCGGAGCCCCAAATGGACTCCAGATCTGGCCTCCCGATGAAGAACAGGAGGTGACGACGGCTCCGTATCGTAAAACGCGATGAAACTTCCTCTCCTATTTTTTTCGCCGAAAATAGGAATTTATAGTGCTGGAATTAGGATCAGTGGGGCCACGAGTTGGGCACAACAACCCAGGGCGCGCCTGGGGGGGCTGGCGCGCCCTGGTGTATCATGTCCAGCCAGGGCACCCCCTCCGGTGGTTCTTGGCTCTAGTATTTTTTATTTATTGTAAAATCATACTCCAAAAAGTTTCGTCCGATTCCAAGAACTTTTATTTCAGCACAAAAACAACACCATGGTAGTTCTGCTGAAAACAGCGTCAGTCCGAGTTTGTTTCATTCAAATCATGCAAATTAGAGTCCAAAACAAGAGCAAAAGCGTTAGGAAAAGTGGATACGACAGAGATGTATCAACTCCCCCAAGCTTAACCCATTGCTTGTCCTCAAGCAATTCAGTTGGCAAACTGAAAGTGATAAAGAAAAACTTTTACGAACTCTTTTGTTCTTGTTTACATATATATGCTTAAGTAGTGATACTTCCATTTTGCATCATGCTTTTATATTGATATTTATTGCATTATGGGCTGTTATTACACATTTTGGTACAATACTTATGCCTTTTCTCTCTTATTTTACAAGGTTTAAATGAAGAGGGAGAATGCCGGCAGCTGGAATTCTGGACTGGAAAAGGAGCAAATCTGAGATACCTCATCTGCACAACTCCAAATGTCCTGAAAATCTACGGAGAATTATTTTGGAATATATAAAAAATATTGGGCGAAATAAATACATCAGGGGACCCACCAGGAGGTCACAAGCCAGGGGGGCGCGCCCTACCCCCCTGGGCACGCCCCTGTGGCTTGTGGGCCCCCTGGCAGGCCTCCGGTGCCCATCTTCTGCTATATGGAGGGATTTGACCTGGAAAAAAATCACAAGGGAGCTTTCGGGATGAAGCGCCGCCGTCTCGAGGCGGAACTTGGACAGAACCAATCTAGGGCTCCGGCGGAGCTGTTCTGCCGGGGAAACTTCCCTCCCGGAGGGGGAAATCGAAGCCATCGTCATCACCAACGATCCTCTCATCGAGAGGGGGTCAATCTCCATCAACATCTTCACCAGCACCGTCTCCTCTCCAAAACCCTAGTTCATCTCTTGTATCCGATCTTTGTCTCAAACCTCAGATTGGTACATGTGGGTTGCTAGTAGTGTTGATTACTCCTTGTAG